>OX016540.1:60736651-63136651 GCA_943590905.1 Sphaerophoria taeniata
GAAGTAAGATTGTTGCCACTTGATATTTCAAAGGCATTTGATAAAGTTTGGCATCTTGCTCTTTTATCGAAAATGCGTGCTTTCGGTATCCGGTGAATCCCTTCTTCGTTGGATTAGAAATTTTCTTTCGAACCGTTCAATACAAGTTGTATTGGACGGATTCAAGTCTGTAACCCACAATATAAATGGTGGCGTGCCCCAGGGCTCCGTTTTGTCTCCGACCCTCTTTCTCATTTTTATAAATGATCTCTTGTCTGTAACTTCTAATCCTGCACATATGCAATGTCGCCCAAAAATGCCGCAAGATGTTTAGGTTTCTTAAGGCGGTGCAAGAAATTTGTTTCGCCTTCTGATCTGGCTATCATCTACAAAACCTACATACGTCCAAAGCTTGAGTATAACTCCCATGTCTGGGCTGGTGCTCCAGTGACATACTTAAGTCTTCTGGACAGTATCCAAAAAAGAGCATTTAAGATGATTGGTGATCATACCATCGTTGAGTCATTTACATCTCTCGAACATCGCCGTAATGTCTCATGCTTACCCTATTTTACCGTTACTTCAACGGTATTTGCTCTAGTGAGATAGCCAGTTGCATTCCTCCCTAAAGATATTCAACCGTAATACCCGCGCCTCCAGGAATGCCAATCAGTTCACCCTTGAGCCCAACTTCGGTTGTACCCTCAAGTGTTATAGAGAATCGTTCTTTAGCCATAGTACGCGAATGTGCAACTCCCTTCCACACTCTGTCTTTCCAAATCATTGCAATGTTTAGGAATTTAAGACCAATGTACACCGGCACCTCCTCTCCAACCCCTTTGCACCTTCCTAAAGCACTCACTGTGTCTCTGGCATGATAAGGGCATAAAAAACACCTTAAGTGTGTGCTAATTATAAAAAAAAAAATGGTTCTAGTTTATTGTTGACCAATTTCCAACTATAGTCTTCGGCGTCTAGCTGATAACCAAGCCACACTTGAACTTAGTAATATACCCGAAAAAGATGTTGATGAGAAGCAACTGAGGTTGGAGGAAGACAAGCTAATTGCACTTGTTTTTTATTTCGAGTATTTTTAACGAGACAAGAATATCGAAACTTGAATCGGTATATCTCAGAAACGGTAGGTCTTAGAAAATAAAATAGATAATTTTATGATCTATTGTCTGGGTTATTTTATGATAAAACTTACCGTTTAGCTGAAAATCGCGAAAAACTCATTTTTTTTACATTTGACCTTGAATAAAAATTTGTCCATACAGGGGAATGATGGGGAACTTTCAAATTTTATTTATAATTATGTTTTGAACAATTTAACCAACTTTCACCTTGTGGGAATTTATGAACTTCCACCATTTTTTTTCGGTCTAAATTGACCGGACTATTAAATCTCTCAAGGCTCTTTAAATCTTCAAAAATGCTACTGAATTAGACAGTTGTCTTGTCAGTATTCGCTCACGGAAAATCCTACGAAGATTAGTCGACCCTGTCAATGAGGATGGATGATTCCGGAGATGATGTAATCATTAGCTATGTACATGTACATTGTGCATATCAATTAATTTCATGGTGACAACGGCCCTGTAAAAAAATTATTTTATTTCATTGTAACTAGTAAATTTTCATTCAAACTAAATTTGCGCTCAGTTTCTATTTTCTTTTAAAATTATTGTAGGTACATACTATCTTCTATGATTCTTCTATGATTCGTCTGGCTCGACAAAGCTTCCGTGAAATGGCTTCTGTCAAAAGCATTAAACAATCGAGTACCAGACAACCTCAAAAAACCATTTTATCGCGACAATGAAAATCAAGAGCGATTAAAACCTCAAATCACCGTTGAAATGGGCAGTTCAACACTTTATCGCCTATCGAATTTTAATTTAAAAAAATCCATTACGAATGAACGCCCACACATCTGTGGTAGAATCATTGATGATTTTGTATGTGGATAAGTATAAAAATTTATTTAACTAATTTAAACACTTTTTTAAAATCAACTTTGGGTTATACTTTTATTTCAATATGTTTTTTGTTAACATTTCTGACATTTTTCCATTTAGGGGTTTGCATAAAAATACCAGTCAAGTCAAGTTGCACCTGGAAACCAATATACACATTGGCACATACACCAAAGTGTAAATCACCGATTCGTAATCTGATTTGAACCGGAACGCTGAGCGTTTGTTGATTTTTTGTATTTCATCGACTCTTCAAAACCTGATGTAATCTCCAAGAACAAGCCTTCCCATGTGGGAAAGTATGTTCCCTTAAAGATGGTATGTTCTAGAATGCCCTCCACACCGCCGAGTGCCTGAATCATATCGGTTCGAAAGTTGATTAGATTCCAGAGCTTTCCGTCGTGACGCTGATGCTTCCACCAGAAGGGATTTTGCTTGAGAACTTGGTATTGCTTGAATTCAGTTCGAATGCCCAATCCCTTGTCGTATGTCAGAGTGTGTCGATCTTTTTGGATTAGTGTATTGATACGAGGAATACCACGATCCCAACTGTCTTCCAAATCTTCCAAGGTTAAACGACGATTTTGAGCGTTAGCTTCCTGACGAGTGAGCGCGTATTCGGCCCATACGCACTGTAAATCAATGAATTCACTTTCAAACGGGTTAATGTATCGGTAAAAGATTGGGAATCAATTGATCCTCATCGTGCGATATACCTAGAATGATTTTCACCATATAAACCAGGCAGTTTTGAGGTTAAACAAGCATTGTCAACTTACTTGATCGGAAATATGTAATTCCAACATAGGTTTGTTTAGATCTTCGGGACAAGAACGAGACCCATGCTCAACATTCCCAACTCTTTGGGCGTATAGAACACTACGGGTGGGAAACGCGAAGGCATTTTCGAGTTAAAACCGATTTTAATACGAGTCTGGATTTTGTTCTCACACTTTACCAGCAAGTCGAGAAGCTTTTGTGTGTTGACGACAGCTATTTATATTTAGAATTTCAAAACTTAAAAATCTCAATAAAGGATTTTTATACTCAGCTTAGTAAAATTTTACATGTCAAACAACAACAACCGAAAGCTAAGTAAAAATAAGTTAGGAATTTAAAGGGGCCGACCCATAGAATCCATAAGTCCGGCAGCGTCGACGTATACCTTGTTGCCAAAGTATTTTCCAGAGGGAACCGTCCCATAGAATACGTTGTACCTATACTTAGACAGTTTCATTTGCTTGGTGCAAAACTTATTCACAAAACCTCAAATCCGAACAAAAAAAATTAAATTAAAACCACAGATAATAAATTTATACAGATGTCTCACCCTTAAGGCGAGAATTGATATATGAAACTGAAAGCTACCAAAAAAAAGCTTTTTCCAAAAGCTTTAACGCATTCACTTAATGCATTAAAAATCTATTTTCGCTCGCCTCATTGCCCATAAATGAATACTCAGGCAAGGAAAAAAGCTTCAAAAAGCTCTTTGTCTGTTAAGGCGTTGTCTGTTAAGAGCAAAATATGTTTCATTTTTTTCTGCAGGGATGAGACATCTGTATAAATTTATTATCTGTGTTAAAACATTAAAATTGTGTCAAAATGATAATTTTGTACAAAGCTTTGATCATTCATTGCTTCTCCTTGTTGCTGTGGAAACACATTGAGCTGACGTTCGTCAAATTTATTTGTCAACGGACGCAAAAAGTAGAAAGTTAACCAACTCTATCCGAATCCGTCACATGCGTTGCGGTTGCTTATGAGACGAGTTCCATAAGAACATGTATATTCTATTGTGCTGTCAGTTGAAAACGTCAATGCTAACGGACTGACGGATTCTATGGGTCGGCCCCTTAAGTTATTAATTTAAACATGCAATTCGACACAATGTTTTTTGTATAGATTTTGGCTAGGTTTTGGCATTTAATATAATCAAATATCAAAACCTTTTGGAGGCGCGATCTTGAAACCTATCTGAAAGCAATTTTATTACATGAGTTTCTATGGTGAAAAACTATTTTCTTCCAAGTCTCAAGATGGCGATTGAAAGGTTTTGATACTTGATATTCCAGTGAACGAAACTCTGTTTAAAACTGACTATAGCGTTTTATTGGAATTCCGATTACTTAGCTAACCTAAGTTCCCAATAAAACACAGCTTGTATTGCTTACACAGAAAATTCAGTTCCCTTCGTGAGCATCTTAACCCTTCACTTTTTGTTTCTCTTGCCTACAAACTCACTCGTTAGGCGATTGAAAAATATCCGTGTAGCCACGCACAATTTCTTGCTCCACAAATAGCAAACGTCAAATCAAAATATCAACAGCAGCAAGATGTTCTTGTTACCTTCCCTGATATATTTTGTGACTGTCACAAGTTGTGACTGTGTAGCAGAATATGAAAAAGGTCACAAAATCAATTCCACCTCTCCTTGTGACTTGTGAGGTATCAGTGAGGTTCCACAGAATCGGACTGTTAAAATATTCAATATTAAACTTTTACATTAATAAGTTTTGTCAAAAAAGATTACACCGAACAACGTGGAGACATACTACATACATTATTTTACGAAAAAGTGAATAAATAAATGTTTTTTGTGTGAAACAATAAGGTGTTTGCTTAAAAATAAAGTGTTAATTAATTTATTTATTTATTCATTTTTTCGTAAAACACTTTTACATATTAAGGACTTGGTGTTCTTTTAGATTTCAGTAACTTTTGTTGGCTGACTTTTTATACAGTGTTATTGGCACATAAGAGAACTTGGCTCTTTTTTAAATTTTATGTTTTTGCTGTGATCAAATCGCAAAACAAGCTGATTAACTATACTATAGCTCTAATAAACGAATAGGAACCGGTCCTGAAAGTCCTTTTCGGTTTGGCTTAGACCAGGACCCCGAAGCGTTTCAGTAAAAAAATGGATGAGGTTGGCCAACCATTGCCAAAGGTGGATAAGTCGAAACGGTTCTAGGTTGATGCGTAGTTGAGGGTACTAGGCCGAGCGACATTAATGCGAAAATGATATTAGTAAGGAACGACGGACAGACTTTTTTTTTATATAAATAAAGAACTTTGATTAATGATACCAGTTCGCGGTGACAGTTTATCATAAGGTTTAAACATTTATTTTAATTAAGACTACCTATATTTTAATACATGGGAACCTGAAACATAATCTCTTCCAAACATTTATCTTAGCTTCTTATAAACGCGTCCAAAACTTATTTCCAAAAGAATACAAAAAATAACAAAATTCTTGTTTGACAAAACTAAGCGTGCGAATTTTAATTAATTGGGAGAAAAAGTCTTCAGATCTTAATGCATTACCATTATATTGAATAAATGAATACAAGAATACGTATAACATATTTTATAAGCAATACCTACCTTTAATAAAGGTGATCAAGAAAAAACTAGTATCGGCTGGATTGACACGAATTATTTCTTTTCCAGTAGTATCGAGTTTCTTAAAATACTCACACATATCCTATTCTGTTATCAAATTCATTGAAGCTTTTAAATATACATAATTTAAGGTATAATTGCATGTTTGAATGTTATGGCTTATTACCACGACAATTATTTAATTCTGTCTTGTTGCATACTTTTATTTCAGGATTTTTTGTGTTTTTATTTACCATACTTATGTAGGTATTGTTCATAAATTGAATAATTTGACTTTTAGACTTTAGAAGTTTTTTGCAGTGACATGTGCTGCACTTGCATATGTGGGAAGAAAACACGTGCATTGTTTTTGTTTAATAGAAAGTTCAAATAAGAACAACAGAAAGATCACGTTTCGATATACGTGCTTACAATTTGACAACACATTTATCTCTAATCATCGATAATAATAAGTATTACCATCAATAATTAAGAACAATAACAAATAGCTTGGACTTCGTTCTGTCAACACCAATAATGTGTTTTAGCCTTCTAGGGTCACAAATACGAATCCTTAGACGAGCCAAGTCGAATACCTGTATACCTAACAAAATTAAATATTAAGGTGGAAGAGAAGGGTATAAGGCTAAAATGTTAATCGTTATTTTTTTAAATTTTATTTTATCGATTTTATTTGGTCAAGTTAAGAACACTCAAAGCAAATAACAAAAATAGAAAAATGTGGGTATGCATCTTTTAGTGTGGCTGGGATACTTTGGATTTTCTATGTTTGCCCTTTCTATTCCTCGGTCCTCCAAATTTTGCGGGTTCGCAATTCTTGACATAATTCCTAGCATTATTGCAAACCTCTGTGTTAACCCAAGCGCTTTGAGGACAGTTAATAAAAGCATGTCTCATAGCACAATACGACACGAGCACAGCAAACGGTGAACATGGTGTTCTTAATCCCTGATAAGCCGTATTCGAACTCTTCGCAATTGATTCTCGATTTGCTTCAAATTCTTTTATTTTGTCGACAATTTCTGTTTCACATTTTTCAAAACCCAATTGAAGAATATCAACCAGTTCGGGGTTATTGGGTACGTTACTTTTGATAAAAACTTTCATGGAGGACATGTTCAGGCGATTGTTTTTAAGAGCCCCAGCTCTTTTGAAAACACATTCAACGGCGCACTTAAATATGAAAGAAATAAAAAATGCTTTTTTTGAAAATCAATCAACTGAACTCACGGGATTTATAAATGTTAAATCATCATTATATTTTTTATTAATCCCTCCTGCCAAAATTGGACTGTAGCATTGATCTCGGTACTTGTCAAGTCGAATTGCCGGCATTTTGCAACAAAGTTTTACATCCTTTGAATTAAGAATGAACACTTGAAATAATTTTTTTTTAATAGTTTCAATCATCTTACTAATGGTGTGAACAATAATTTTTGACTGCAGTTGAATTTGGTTTGCTGGCCAAGAACCTTTTTGGAAAAAAATTTAAATTGAAAGTTAAAGTTAGTAAAAAATAACGTCCCCTTATATCTTACACTATTTCTTGTATGAATCAGTAAAAGAACCAATAATAATTTTTCCATTGTACCAAAAGCAACATTTATAGCAAATAATACTGTTAATAAAATTATTTTATTCTTCTTTTTATACCGCTGTTAATCAAGATAAGTCTTAAAACATAGGAAATAGCTGCCATAACCCTTAACATTTCACATTTATCTACTGAAAAATAGTAAGTATACGCCACGTTGAACGCAAACAATTAATTTACATTTTGCTAAACTGAGCATGAATTTGCGTCTATTCTATTCCAAAACAGAATAGACCATGATAACATGAATTAAAACGTCAATTGAAAATGAAAAACTTACGAATATGACTTCCACGTTTCAAAACACCTTTTACTCCTGAAAATAATGTATGCTATCATTGAACAATGCACAATTTATATCCACAAAGTGAGCCATTTAGTGGTTTCTTTTGAAAAATGCAATGAAACGAACATAATTAAATTTGTGTCTATACATTATGGCTTTATTTTAAGGAGCAGACTTACTTACTTACTTAAGGTGTCGTTACAGTCCGGTGTGGACTTGGGTATTGGGTGACCTTCCTCGAAGACAGCATATACTTCGTTTTGCCCTCATTTACCGCTAAACCCATTTTTGCCGTTTCTGTCTCAATTCTCACAAAAGCGCCATTCACATCACGCTGTCTTCTTCCCATTACATCAATATCTTCGGCGTACGCGAGAAGTTGAACAGATTTTTTGGAAAATAGTGCCTCTAGTGTTGATGGTGGAGCTTTGCACTATCTTCTCAAGAACGATGTTAAATAAATCGCACGACAGTGCATCGCCTTGTCTAAATTCTTTTTTGACATCAAAAGACTCCGTAAGCTCGTTGCCAACCTTGATGGAGTAGCGTGAGTTCCTTATCGTCATTTTGCACAAGCGAACGAGCTTGGCGGGGATGCCAAAACTCGCCATAGCTTTATTCAGTTCGTCTCGGTACTTGCTGTCATACGCGGCCTTAAAATTGATGAATAGGTGGTGGGTATCGATTTGGAGTTCATAGGTTTTTTCCAGAATCTGTTGCAAAGTGAAAATTTGGTCAATGGTTGAATTTCCTGGTCAAATCACATTGAAAAGCATCAATCAGATTGTTGACGAAAGGCTTCAGACGTTCACATATTACGGCAGAGAGGATCTTGTTGGCGATGTTAAGTAAGCTGATTCCTCTGTAGTTGGCGCAGTTTAGAGGATCTCCCTATTTCAGTATCGAGCAAACAATGCTGAGGTTCCATTCATCGGGCATGCATTCTTCCGACCATATCTTACAGATGATTTCACCCGTGATATTGCCGTTTTCACTTCCCCTAGGTCGGGTTCACGGGACTGTTGGCTATCATCGTGTCCGATGAAAGTCTCCTGCCTGACGGCGGCACTCTCAACATCCTCAATCTGACGCTTCTCATGCTCCCTCTTTTTCTTCTAAGAAGCCGGCGTTCCTCTCTCCTCTTTTGCTAGTAGAGCTCACGAGCAGCTCTTGTCCTTCTATGCAGCGCAGCTCTGTATGCCTCATGCTTGGCGGCATGGGCCTGTCGGCATTCTTCATCAAACCAGGGGTTTTGCTTTGGTGGTTGTGTGAAACCTAGCACATTAGAGGCGGCATCTCTTACTGCCTTCTAGCAATGTTGCCACTGGTCTTCCATACTTGATGTTGGCGGCGTAGGACTTCTTAAGAGGTTACTTGACACTCGAAAAAGAGAAGGATCTGGCGATCTCTTGCGATTGTAGCCGTCCGACGTCGAATTTTCTTGGAGAATTTCCTTGTTTTGGCCGTTGTCGGGATATTCTTAGCACTACCCTGGCTACAACGAGGTAGTGGTCCGAATCGATGTTGGCTCCTCGGAAAATTTGAACATCTAGAATGCTGGACAGGTGCCTTCCGTCGATCGCAATGTGATCAATGTGGTTGACGGTTGATTGATCAGGAGATCTCCATGTTCCTTTATGGATGTTGAGATGTGGAAACCAGGTGCTTGCTACCACAACATTTCGCCCCGCAGCAAAATGGATCCGTTGTCGGAAGTGGTGTCGTGCAGGCTTTGTTTTCCGACTGTTCCACCAAAGATGTCCTCTTTTCCGAGTTTTGCGTTAAAATCGCCGAGGTCAATGTTAATGTCAAAGCTAGGACATTGTTCATATGTTTTGTCGAGGAGCTCGTAGAACCCGTCTCTGTTCTCATCCTTTTTCTATTCTGTGGGGGCATGCGCGCATATTAGGCTAATGTTGCCGAATTTAGCCTTGATTCGGATCGTCGTGATGCGTTCGCTCACAGATTTGAAGCTCAAGACTTTTTGCCTGAGTCTGATTCCCCACTACGAATCCGCATCCAAAGAGCCGCTGTTGTTGGTCCCGGTAACAATCACCATAATAAATGTCGCAGTTTTTCGTTCTCCTTTTGCCTGGTCCATCCCATCGCATTTCCTGAATAGCGGTAATATCTTCTTTGTAGTATTTGAGGGCCTCCGCTATTTGGAGCAGACATTCCCATCAATTATAGAAAACAACTTCGTTCAAGTGTCCAACTCGACTGGCTTCACAGTAGCGCACTTTGTTTATTAGAAAGGGTTACCTAATCTTCGGAGATACTAGTCTGATTACTAAAAATCTTCTTTTCACTAGCAGAAAACCACAATATTGATGAGTAATAAAGGCTGTAACTTGCAGTTAAGGAGACCACCAAAGTCGGCTTATCTAGCAGACGGACTAGAACACCAGATTTCAAAAGATTGAGACAACGCTAAATTTATGATTTTTAATTAAGCCATTATTATTAATGAAAAGTTAATAAAAACTGACGAATAATAAAGTTTCTGCTACTATTTAATTCCAACCTTGGAAAGACCGGCGAGCTTAACTCAGCCTCAGAATAAAAGTAGCTCACAAGGGATGTGGGGAATTAATACATTTTCAATGACTAATCGCGTGACACGACCATGCTTAGGTCAAATAATGGACATCTGCCATTTGGCTCGATTTTCGCGAATAATCGACTGATTTCGGACAGTCTATCGCGCATAAAATCCGAAAACAATACAAATATAACGATAATTTGAACTCAGTTTATCAATTCCATCGTTAGAAGTTTTCAGATTAATCTCATACTTCATACATATTCGTGTGTTGGTAAAAACTGTCTTCAAAGTTTAAATTTCCGCCGAAAAACAAAATCCCAAAATATTGTTTAGGTGTACCTAAGTCGTATTTTTACTATTTCTGTCCCATACAATTTTTTGCAGCTTTTCCCAAATATTTCCCACCGTTATCGTCGCGTCGTCCTGCGTTAATGATGGTCGGCCGACGCCGAAGCAATCCTTCCAGTTCCAGCGCAAATTAGGTCTGACGCGCTGTCACTTTTCATGAATTTTACCGCAAGAGACTTTCCGGGCCGGTTCTTTTTCGGTCATTCAAGGTAGTTGTCCAGCCAGACGGAGTCTATCAAACATTATCACATCCGCTTCACGAAGGAGACGTTACGCGCTGTGAAGAATAGGCTTAGCAATTTAATAACGACTTTTTTTGTTCCAAATAATTTATTTTATATGAACTTGGGTCTCAGTAGTTAAAACTTACTTCTGCTTTTCTTCTTCGTCTTGTAGTTGCCAATAGAGGAACCTTGTGGTCGGGTATTTCCAAACAAAAAATCTACCCCATTGTAGGGCTTCGGTGAGTAAAAAGTACCAAATGGCTTGTTCCCAAAGCAAGGTATTATATTTTCTTGCAAGACAAGACAAGACAATAGTATCTTCTTTATTAAAAGATCTTAGGACTATTTTTGCCGCTACGCCGCGAAAGCGTAGTGCGAATCGTAAAACAAAGGGCAAAATCGAAAAGAAATAACGTCCTGGAATTTGTGATTGACGACTTAAACCTTTTTACGCCAACCAATAAACGGAGTGTACAAGAAGAAGCAAAGCAAGTCTGAGTAAATTGTTGTGTAATCTACACTAATATATAAAGCTGAAGAGTTTGTTTGTTTGAACGCGGTAATCTCAGGAACTACTGGTTCGAATGGTATAATTCTTTTTGTGTTGGATGGTGCCTTAATCGACTTAGACATTAGGCTACTTAACATTAAGCTGTGACCAATAGCAGCGAAGAATCTGTTTAAAATAGGGAAAAAACGGCAAAAAATATACATTTTTCTGCGTTTTTACGCACTTATCTCAGGAAGTACTGGTTCGAATGCTATAATTCTTTTTGTGTTGGATGGTCCATTAATTGAGGAAGACTTGAGACTATTTAGCATTAAGCTGTGACCAATAGCAGCGAAGAATCTGTGGAAAATATGGAAAAAACGGCAAAAAATATACATTTTTCTGCGTTTTAACGCGCTTATCTCAAGAACTGCTTTATGAAATTGAAAAAAATTTTAAATGTTGAATGGTCCATTTATCAAGGAAGGCTTGAAGCTATATAAAATTTAGCTGCGACCAATAGGAGCGAAGAATTTGTGTAAAATGTGGAAAAAACGGCAAACAATACAATTTAATACAATATAAAGCTGAAGAGTTTGTTCGTTTGAACGCGGTAATCTCAGGAACTACTATTTCGAATTGTAAAATTCTTTTTGTGTTGGATAGTCCATTAATCGATGAAGGCTTTAAAATAAAATAAATAAATAGAGTGGCGCGACAGCTCTTGAAGAGCCAACGCCTAAGTGGCTTACTCTAATCAACAATTCTCTGAGTGCGTGTGAAGAATTGAGGGGACCTACAATTTAACGCCGATCCCGAACGGCAAAGTTGAGAAGCATTTTTTCATTACAGATTGATACTCTTGGAAGATTTGTCAGGTCTTCGCAAGAGGCAGTACCAGTGAAAGATGAAATAAAAACTTGGCCTGAGTAGGACTCGAACCAACGACGTTCTGCTTAGCAGCCAACGCACTTACCAACTAAGCTACGGGCAACTGCTTTAGGCCTTATTCTACTTAAAATTAAGCTGCGACCAATAGCAGCGAAGAATCTGTGGAAATGTGAGAACTGAGATTTTTTTCTGAGATCTCTGAGATGAAATTATTTTGGATTCGATTTCTCACTCAGCTATTTGACGTGGCTGACATATGTGCAGCAACAATTAGTAAGGTAACCATTAAATCTCAATGATAACTGAGAATTATGTTCCACCAAGGCACCAAATGATTTTGCCTCAGTCAAGGTGACATTGAGATCTCAGTGAGATGTTGTTAGGTGGAACTGGCCTAATAACTGCTCAAATTAGAATTTTGAGAGTTCAATTGATTTGTGAATGTGATTGATTGCACTATTTGTGCAGATTATTGTGTTTAAACCATATCATTTTATGTACTTCTTAACTAAAAAATATGCTCAGTTTAGAAAAAAAAAATTTACTTAACGAAAAAAACGATGCAGAAGTAAGAGAGATATTAGAATTAGGGAGAGTTAACCCAAGGGAATGCTTTAAGTATGAACAACTGAAGGGAATCATAAAAAATGCTCAAATTTTTCAAGTTCAAGAGAATTACGACCTAGGGAGAGTTGACTGCAATGCAATTTTACAATAACTTCCGAACAAAATTCCCACGCGCGCATGATGCACAAGTCGAGATGATACTCTGGCCGGTGGACGAGGGAGAGGCGGACGAAGTCGCGGGCAACTGCTAGTTTATAATAATTCATTTACCGTTGGCATTGCTCGTTGCAGTGGACGAGAAAAATTTTAACACAAAGTTACAAATTTATAACCGAAAAGCATTTTAAATTTTTAATTTTTGTTTTATTAATTTTTTTTTTTTTATAATATTAATATTAATTTCTTTTGTACATTTATAAACAAAGTGTATTTTTTTCATCACAATAAGGCAAATTAAATAAAACTTTAATAAGCTGGTAATGGTACATGTGGAAGTGGATTACAATGTTTCACGAAATCTTTTACTAAATTACACTCATCTTCGTTTTTCCACATTTTTTCTGGACAGTTAATAAATGTATCAGTATTTACACAGCCCCATATCATGCTCGAATAAGGACTACATCCGTCAGGTAGTGTAGCGTACATTTTCACTTTGATGGCATCCATCTGTTCTCTGACTGCAAATTGAAATTAACAAAAAAAAAATTGAAATTAACAAATCAAAAATGTACTATTCCTAACTTTTTTATAACTTACTGTTCTTCACGCAATTTCCGAATGATTTAACTATGACGGGAACAATACCTTGATCACCTCCATGAACACTATTTCGAAGGAATTTCTCTACATTTTGCATTTCAATTTCGCCGTTTTCAAGAACTCCTGAATGTCGGTATATGCATTCTGGGTAGCACTTAAGATTTCCATATTTTATATTTAGTCAATAATTTGTATGAAATCAAAGTTATGAAAATTTACCACATGAGCAAAAGCTGGAAGATCTGCTGTAGTTTTAATGGCATCTATTTCTTTGATGCATTTTTGTGGGGCAGAACCAAGATCAATGTGCGGAACTCGACAGCATGAAGCAATGTCCTATGTATCAAAGCGGAAATATGAAAAAAAATAATTTCGTTTTTCTTTTTCTAAAGCGGCCCCTAGATTTATTAATACTATTGTACAATATTTGATGTTATACAATATTCATATTGAAGCATTGTGCAATATATTGTAGATATTGTATAGGTACACAATATTTTGTCATTTGTTTTTGAATATCCCAGGCGTCTCCATCTCCTGAAGGTAAATGTTAAATCGATTTATTGTTCAAAATATTGTGTAGTCTGGGGTATCAGCCAATAATATTGTGCAATGTTTTATCTATAGGGGCCGCTTAAGAATTGTTGGTTTTTTAAGGTCTACATACGTGTTTTGGAAAAATTGGAGGATCGGAACAGTTAAATGTAGCTTGGGATGCACTCTGAAAAATTCGAAAGTTTAAAAATTAGAATATACAATTTTTCCAAGGCAATGTAATTAAAATAAGGTCTGACATGAAGCAACTTTTTTGGGACAATAGTTGACGATTGATTTGCGATATTGATTCGTATTTTTTTTATTATTCTCTCACGAGTGCTAGATTAAGGTACATCAGTAAAATTATAATAGATTAAGACATATTTTTAAGTATTCGTTTTTTTTAACAAACTTGGCCAAGAACTTGCAATGCACCCATTTATTTTTCACTTTGAGTATTTCAATTGCGTTTATGTGTTTAACATATTTCTTTTTTCCAATGGGCCAAGAAGTATTCATGTTTCTGGACAGAATGGTGGAACGTGAAATAATTTTATTTGAAATTATAACTCACAAAACACAGCACGGATATGGCAAAAAATAATCCCCGTTTTGTCATTGTAACTTGTACTGTCTACAAAATAATGTTGGTAACTTAAAACGCACAACTGAATTCAACATCAAGTCCAAGAATGGTTTTTCTTTTATACCAAATTCAATAATAATATTCCACCATTGATGAGTTTGGTTAACAAAATGTGAAGGCTATCGGTAAAGATATTTCGATTATATATTTGTTTTTACCTGCAATTGTGTAAAAACTAATTAAGTTTAAATCATTTACGACCTAGAGTGTGGGAGGTTTTGATCATCGGACTGTTTAAGGGTTAATTGACTGGAACTATCAGATGGCCGGGTTTTCATGGTATTAGTATTGGATAATTTTAAGTTCAAATCGATTTGACGCACATGTATGGATAAGCTTCATAAAGGTTATTCCCCGATTATATATGTATATGCATTTAGAACATTGTGTGATTTTCCTTATACGAACATTTTAACTCTAAATTTCGATCAAGCATGACATTGAAAAAAGTGGGTCTTGAATTTATTACTTATCTCTTTGTGATCTTCAATAACCTTCGTTGGATGACATATTTTCATTACATAGTTAGTTTTGACAGAACTGTTATCATCACATCAATTTGGAAATAAGCTTACGGAATCTTTCGACTTCAAAAAAGGATTCAGACAAGGCGATCCGCTGTCGAGCGATTTCTTTAACATCGTTCTTGAGAAGATAGTGCAAAACTCCACCGTCAACACCAGAGGCACTATCTTCCAAAAATCTGTTCAACTTCTCGCGTACGCCGATGATATTGATATAATGGGAAGAACACAGCGTGATGTCAATGGCGCCTTTGTGAGAATTGAATGGGTTTAGCGGTAAATGAGGGAAAAACAAAGTATATGCTGTCTTCGAGAAAGGACACCCAACACCGACGGCTCGGACAGAACGTGACAATAGACGCATACAACTTCGAGGTAGTAGAGGAGTTTGTCTACCTAGGCTCCGCTGTTAACACGGGCAATAACACCAGCGCACAGTGTGCAATTTTCGCAATCTAGCGGAACTTTATTCGTTGAGTGTTTAATTGGAGTGTTATTGATATAAAACTGTTAGATTATGGAATAATATGTTGATTTTTGAGATTTAGAAGCTTACTTGAAAATATTGAAAAATATGCAAAGTCAAAAATAGGGTATTCAACACCCCTCCCCCCCCCTCATCTCTGAAACGACTGGGCCTGGCATTTTGAAACAAAAAATTAAAAATAGTTCCATATGTATAGAGTACAATAAAAATAAAAATAAATCACAAAATTATTCAAATAGGAGAACTTCGAATATTTACACTGAGATGAAAACGAAACCCTAATAAGATCACTTCGTTTTTTGTGCGTTCATCTTTCAAAAACGATTTTTTAGAAACTGCTAAGCCGATTGTAATGAAATTTGGTACGCATGTTCTATAATGTAATTATGATGCAAAAATTTTGTTTTCATGTTTGTATGATGAATAGTTTTTGAGTAATTCAAGAAAAAAATAAAAAAAAGAACACGAAAATATAGGTCTCTTAAAAAAAAATTTTTGTTTGGGTGGGCAAAAAAAGGGCAAGAAAAGTAAATGAATTCTAACACAGAATATACAAACGGAGATTTTAAGCCTAAAAGCACGATGGATACACGTGGATACATTTTTAAAACACTTCACAAAGTTTCAGAACAAAATAAAAATCAACACTGTTAAGGTCTTCAAACAAACGATTTTTTATTTTTTTATTTGTAAGTGTAAAAAAAAAATAACTTACGCTGAGAAGTTCTTAAATACCACCAAAAATAAATAAAATAAATTGAATATGGACAACTATCATTACACTTGACCACGCTGTTACAAACTTGACACAAGAAAAGCAATGAGATTTAATTTTTTTTTCACTTGCAACAAGCTAATGTTTGTGATCCTGTTGAACGGTAAATACAATTATTTTTCTGTTTTTGGTTTTGCCATTTGATGGCCGGATGTTTTACCTTTCATATGATACCAATTTTGTTGCATTTGAAAGAAATTTTTTTTACATTAAAGTTCCGCTAGATTGCGAAAATTGCACACTGTGCAGCGCCGAGATAAGACGAAGAATTACTCTTGCTAATCGCTGTTTCTTTGGGCTAAAAAATCATTTGTGTGGAAAAGCCCTCTCACGAGCAACTAAAGTAAAACTTTACAACACCCTCATCATCCCTGTCCTGCTGTATGGTGCCTTAGGCTTTTTCGAGAGGAAAGTTGTTCGGGTCATCTTTGGCCCCGTGTGCATTGATGGGGAATGGAGAAGAAGATACAACAGCGAACTTTACGGGTTTTACAACGACGTGGACCTAGCCAGAAGGTCCAGAGATTCAGATGGCTCGGTCATTTAAAGCGCATGGACACCAATGCTTCGACCCGGAAAGCCTTCGACACTATTCCCGCAGAAGAGGAGAGGACGACCGTGACTCAGGTGGCGCACACAAGTGGAAGAGGCCGTCAATCAACTTGGAGTGCAAAACTGGAGGCAGCTAGCTAGCGACCGAGCTGGCTGGTGGAGACTGTTGATTGAGGCCCAAGTCCACACCGGACTGTAGCGCTACCTTAAGTAAGTTAGTAAGTTATCATCACATCATCATAATCGACACAAACTAAAAGTTGAAGATATTTTTAAAAATATTTTTAGGTGGCCAAACACTGAAAGTTTATTATACCTACTTTTAAAAATCGATAAATCTTATTTCCATTCCATGTTAGAGGAGACAAATGAAGCTTTTTTTCAGAAAGTCCTCGGAAACAGCTCGGATTTGAATTATTTTTTCTTTTTAATTTTTTTGATTTTTATACTGTTTAAAATCAGGGGTTGGGGTCGCTAGACCGCAAACCACATGACCGCAAGACAAAAGACCGCAAGCCATATGACCGCAAACTACTTTCCCGCACTCCTTTTGACCGAATGTCATATGACCGCAAAAAATCCTTCTTTTTTCATTACAAACTACTCCTTTTCGTCACTCAAAGTTATGAGAATTAAGGAGATCGAAATCTGGTAGCTTTTTCGATTTTTCTAACAACCCTGTATTAGGCCACACCCTTTTTCAAAAACTGTAATTTTAAGAGACATTAAATGCTGAGAATCATGGAGAACGAAGCATTTGAATTTTTCTTTCAAATATTTCTATAAATCAGTGAGTTCCAAATATCACATGCTAGGGAGAGGAAACTCTGATCCTTTTTTTTTGTTGATAAACAATTAAATAAAATACAAAGTTATTGCCCGATGACCGCAATAGGAATGACCGCATGTCATAAGACCGCTAAATTTTTACTTGCGAGATTGACTACTATTTTGAAAAAGGAATGCTACTATTTTTTTGCGGGATTTACGACTATTTTGGAAATTTATTCCGAAAGTGCAATTTCGTATTGGAATGTATGATATGCAAAATTGTTGTTTTTTAAATTTTGTTTTCTTGATTTTAGGTTGAGGTTAATATTTTTTTAGGTTTATTTATGCTTTGAGGTAGGTAGTAGGTACACTTTTTGGAGGAAAATTTTTTTTTCGATTTTCGACATTATTTTTCGTTTTTTTTTTTTTTTTTTTGTTAAAATTTTTAGTTTGGTATGAAAAAATTGAAAATAGACATGCATGATGTTTGGGGAAAATGTTTGGGCTTTTGTTGTTAACAACTAACTAGAACATTGTATATAGCTAACACAACAATTGGATGACATACGCCGCAAAAACTGACGTAAGGTCGCTTGAATTTTTTTGCGTTTTTGTCGTTTTTAATTTTTTTTCTTTTTTGATTTTTGGTTGAGAATAAAATTTTTTTATTTGTTTATGCATGCAGTACAGGTTCTTGGAGAAATTTCAAAAATTTAATTTTTTTTTTTGTTAAAAATTTTATTAAACAACAATTGGATGAAGCAGGCCGCAAAAACTGACGTAAAGTCATAGAAGAATACTGGAACAAGTTCAACTTTTTTAGACATTTAATTGAATGAGTATCACAGAGCCATTTGTTTTTCGTTCTTAAAAGAACGTTTTATCCTTTACAAGAAGAGAAGACATATCTTTTATAAACAATTACATATTTGTATTTTATGTAATTGCTTAGGTATAAACAAATATTAAAAATCAACGGCTTTGTCCATAATGCCGTGTTATTCCTTCTTGCAAAGCTAAAAAGTGCCCTTTTTATTTTGCATTTAAATAAAACTATTTTCAGGGATAGTCTCCGAAAAATTCATCTTCAAAGTCAAAATATTGCAGTTTTTAGATAACTTTTTTTACTTCGAACAAATTTGTTTCAAAATCTTATGTAATTACTAACTTTTTTCACAAATAAATGCTGTCACATCACAAGTTCTCGGTGAGATCCAGAGGCAAACGACTTAAACATTGCTCATTTTTACGAAGGTCGTAAAAATAATACTGGTAGCCATCAGGACCCTCTAAATTAATTTTCTCATCAAATAATACCACTTGATCCATCTCCGATCTACACGACATGCATTTTTTGCGAAATTCGAGCTGATTTTTCTTTCTGTTTCATTCAAAGGCGGTTTTTCCTAAATTGTTTTTTCCTTAACGGGACCCAAGTAACAATTTAACTTCTATAAGGCTTAAGCGAAGCTATTTCTTGGTTTGTTTCTTGCTTGTATGAAACCTTATACAAATACGTTTGGCGTAAGTTATGCAAGCCATTGATTCTATAAATCAGGGGGGGGGGGCAATACCCCTCCTCCGATACGGTTTTTTTTTGTCTCAACTCAACATATACTTGTTCTAGATTTTTGGCACAAAGCTCGTGAACCACCCTGTATAACTACGGATGCAATGAAAATGTACACCTGGGCGTATACGTGTTTTTTATAGGTTTTTTTATTGTACACGCTTCTTTTAACTTTTTGGTAGTGAACCTTGCGTTTTGTATCAATTGTTTTCTTAGAGCGTTTTTATGTCAATATTGTCAATATTTGGGCATAAAGCCTCCACAAAAGTGGCTGGTCAATTTCTAGGTCTACTACTCGACCTGAAACAAAGATCCGTTCGACTGACTTAATCTTGGTGGTTGTTAGGATATCATATGAGGTTGTGACAAGGAAAAATGGAAATGAATCCAAGCTAATCAGCAAACGGCTGTTGGACGAAAAATATCTGACTAAAGTTCCATGAGCATAGCTCATTCGACCAAAAAATAACAGTTATAAATTGTACACCCTTATTTCTGAATTGTCGTGCACTATAAGCGAGTTTGTGGAGACAGACGCGAGAGGCTTGAGAGCGCCTTGGCTGTCCAAGAAGGTACGTATATGCTTGCAAGATATAACGTTTTCTTTGAGCCAGGATAGTCCCTCTTTTATCGCCATTACTTCTGTCTGGAACACACTACTAGCACTACTTTAATTGGGGAGTCTATATGACTGCGACTGAGATTCAGTTGTCTCGAGTAGATGCCACTTCCAACGCCGCCGCCGTAGTCGGTCTTTGAACCGTGTGTATAGAAGTGTATCGTGTTTTCTTCCAGAGGTCTTTCTTCTTCCCAAGAAGATCTTGAAGGGATTGAAACATGGAAGTTATTATCGAATACCATTTTTGGGTGGTATAGCCTAAGCGATCTGGGATAGATCTGAAATTGTCTATGATAGTAGTATGACCTGTACTGTTACTGATCCATTGACAGGTTGCTCTAAGCCTCAAACATGAGTTGGCTGCCACCATTTTGGAGAAGATGTCAAGAGGTGTTAGGTTTAGGTTAAGAAGCACCTCCTAGGCTGCTGTTGGTGTAGAGCGAAGTGCTCCCATTATACACATACCTGCTGACTGCTAGACTTTAATGAGTTTATTCAAATTTACCATCTTGTCCAGTGCGGTCCACCATACGACAACTGAATGGGTTCACGTGAATAAAAGAATACCGCGCAGTATTATCGACGATACCGACGTTAATGAGGTGAATCCGGATTCGATTCGAACGGATAGTAGAATAGTGTGAAGTGAAAAAAATCCCCTCGATGAATAGAAGAATAGGGCTGATGATTTCAAATCAACCTTTCAGGGGCCTGATTATGGGATTCGCGGCGAATCGTTTTGCTAGCGAGTTTGATATTTTTCAATTATTGCGTTCGCTTTCGTCTTCTTCGTTTTGAATTCGACCAATTAACGAATTCGAAGACGTATTTGAAATGTCATAATGTTTGCTGGCGAGTTGAAATACGACAGCTTTTCATTGGCGGATTCACAGACGAAAGAGTGTTTATTCAGAGTTACCACCACTCGGCATTTTCTGATAGAGTGATTTTTGATAAGCTGGCTCAGGGTCTCATGTTATTAAATTTGATTTATCTTTTTCAGTATTCTACAGTTAGTGCATGAAAAAAGAGTTTATTTTCATTTCTGCATGTTTATTAACATTCTTCTTCTCATGCAAATTATAAAATGTAATCAATACTCTTGCAAAACAGACTGGATTAATGATAACCAAAAGATGTAGCTTCAAAAAAGGCCGCTATCAACTGCCAAAGTTCAGAATCTTCCATTAGAAGAACCTTTGTGTGAAAAATAAAATTTATTTTTATTATATGACTATTTTTTTCAGCAGCGGAGACTCATTTAAATTTTAACATGCGGCAACACTGTTCACATTATTAACTGGAATATTAAGTGTCAAATCACTGGAATATTGGAAGGCGTTTTCTCGCTTCGCCGCGAGTTCGTTAATAAGGAAATACGAAGCGAGTCGAATTTGAAAGGTCGAATTGAAAACGATCCGCCGCGAACCCCATAATCAGGCCCCAGGGTTTTAAGAGGAAAGGATGATAGGCTAATTGGTCCTAGATCTTTAGGGTTAACATGGGATCGCGTGATTGAAACTAATCTTCAAACTGATATATTCCGGCTTTTAGACTACACTGGGAAAAGCTCAAGTCAACAAATAATTCATATAAAATGCAACTAAAGGAATGCAAGAGTTAAAAGTTTCGCATGTGCTGTAATTTCCTTCTTGGCTCAATCGATTGAATCTTAGATCCTTGGAATGAATCAAGATCATAACAAAGTGGCATGTTCCATTCTTTTGAAAATCACAATTAAAACACTGAACTTCCGCCGATATCATTTGTTTATTTCTTCTTTACATAGTTGGTTTTTGGAATATACATACAGTAATTGTTTGTTTTTGTAAATACGATTGTACAAAACAGGAAAAAATACAAAAAATAGAAAAATAAAGATTGGTCTCCTTCTTCAATGCAAGATCGTAGATGGCTTAATCCGATTGTGCTACCGATGTTGGCGCATCTTCCTTTCTTGAAATGTGGCGAACTTTGCTCCAGCCGATTGTAATAACTGATTTAAATGCAGGGTTAATGAGGCTCCTAATGGCGAAAGTTCGCGCATGGCACGATTCTGGCAAGTCAAACAGAATATTGTTAAAATAAAAGAAGACTTTAAGAAATGGCAGCTTACTTCAAATGGAGACAGTTTAACCATTTTAAAACGTTGTAATGCGTCATGCATCCGAACAGCTTTGGTCTCTAGGTCGAGTGTAGTGGTAGGAAATGAACTCCAGAAATGTTTAAGCAATTCGCTGAGTGACAAATACAAGTGTCTCAGTTCCTTTTCGACATCAGGTGGGACAAGTTCTGCAATAAAAACCTATTAATCAATCGATCGATCAATGCTATTTGAGTAAAGGCTTACGTGCTAATGATTGTTCTTGGAATCCACGCATTAGTGCCCCACCAGGACTGAGTTCGCCTAGAGCGTTAACAGCAGCTGTAGCACTCACAGGGCATCTCTGCTGGGTTCTGTTATTCCAACTCTCGGCCACACGTATCAATTGATATTGGGTCTCATCGAGTTCCCGTGGGTCGTCATGAGTGTCTTGGTGTGACACAGGAACCGGTCCGTGCATGTAACGCTCGCCCTTAGCTAGATTGAGTTGAGACATCTTTTTGCTATTTGTAATCTGACCGGAGTCAACTTCATCCACAATCGGATTGCCGAGATCTTCGAAGGATATTTTTTCTATAATTCGCTGTTTTTTAGGTTGCTTTTCAGGACTATGCATACTGCTTACGACTGCAGATTCCCCATTTACATGGGCTCTCTTATTCTTTTTTTCACTCATGCCATTCAACCCACCGCCGCTACTCACATCGTTTTTGTTTGTTTCAGTTTTAGAAGTTGGCGTTGCTGATGAGCTATTTGGGTTTGTAACATCAGTGCAGGTTTTAAGGACCTAGAATGAATTTAGTTGAGTTTTTAGCTTTTCAGATTTCTTTAAGTTTTGTACCATAATTGAATGCTGATTGAATCTTTTGATCATATTCTGATGTACAATGTTTCCACTGTTCACAAGGTGCTTATCTCCGCTCACACTGCCGAAACCTTCTTCCAGAGGAACATCTTCAAACTGTCGCAAGTCCAACAGAGGGTCACCGGAACCTTGTTGTACAGCAACTTTCAAAGCCTGATCATCTATTTTGCCACATTCGCTAAATATATCTTTGGTCCCAGCTGTGATGCGATCACGATGGAAATAATGTGATTGAAAGAATTTCGTCCAGAATTCTGATTCAGATAGTTTGCCGGGAACATTCTCCTGGTGCTTGCGTTTAACGGCTGGATATGTTTTGAATATACAATGAATGATATCGGCAGTGAGGTTATATTTGAGGCCATTGCAGCCGTCCGTTTGAGGTTTGATGTCGGCTAAGAAGGCTCCAGACACGCCTAACAAAGAACAAATATTTGTTTTCATCCACATTGAGGCTTGAGATGGCAAAACTTACCAATTTCCTGTTTTTTAGCATTTTGCTTTGACGTGTACTCTTTGGCATGTGTCGTCCAAAACTCCTCACTTGTCAATACTTGGGTTATGACTAAATCTTTGTAGAGCTGTAATAAATTTGGGTTCTCCGAAAGAATTCGATTTTTTTCTTCGAGTTCTTTATCGACTTTTCGCTTGAAATTAGGCAAAAGTTGCTGCAGAAGTTCTTTTACTTTGTCTCGGTCAGAAAGCTGAGCTTGTAATCCGTTGCGATTGACAAAGTGAAATGTAGAACTATTTCCATCGTGGAGTACAACTTGGAGTTGAACTTTTGGTTTTCCTTCTGGTGAAATTTTTTGCACTAAAAAAAGGGATAAGCATGAAGTTTACATTTGGATTCATTGTCAGATACACACAGTTTTGTGTTGGCTTGGCTGTTATACGATTTCACATTCAACAAAGGCCATGGAGTACAAACAAGAATGACTTACTTTTTATATCGGCAAATCGATGTGAAACAGCCACTGTATCACGATGCTCAGCCATCCAGGCCAGGCGCTCGTTCATTACGTAAAGTGTGCCATCGCCCTTTTTGAAGCGAACTTCCCCCATCTGAAGCAACACATCCTCACTACTAGTAGTCATGATTATCGTATTATCTCCTTAGGAATTCTATCAAGACACAATGGAAAAACTTGTTCCAAAAATGATGTATGGAACTTGGTTGATCCTATCTATCAGGGTTGGATGCTTCTGTGTTCCCTAAAGGCAAAAACAAAAATCTTAATACTTTTTCTTTCATCTAGACTACAGGTCGGTTCAAGACATTTTTTTTAACACCGGAAAATATAGTTAAAACACATTTTTTCAAAAGGTTATTATTGTCAATTGAAAGATTCTAAGTTGTTAAATATTTTGGAATAAGGTTGACTATATTTTTGGTAGTAAAATTAAAGAAATATAAAATATTTTCTAGAGCAATGTAAAAACGAACCTCTTTTCGGGGGCAGCCATTTGCAAATTGCATATTTTTTGATAGAAATGTCAGATTCGCTGTCAAACGGTAGTAGAGCAACGTTTCCATAGCGTCTCTTCTCAAGTAACTGAAACTGAAACTGAAAAAGAAAGAGGCGAAAACGAAAATGTTGACTAGACGAATTGCATTAAACACATTTGTTTTGTTACAAAACGGGAGTGCGGGGGCAGAAGGAAACTCGTTTGTTTTCAAGAGAAAAGAAAAGTGTGCGCCAGCGCGTTCTTTTTTTTATTTTTTAGGAAACAGGTGAACAGCTGTTTCTTAACTGTCAGCGGGATGTTGTGGAATTGAAAATTGCTGGTTGCTGAATAAAAGTTTGAACTACACTACAAACCAGTGATGAAAAATAGCTTACTATTGTACGAAAATCCGTACAATTGCATATTAGAATGTACACAAGTACATCTTTTCAATATTTCGTACAATTCATGCTACTCATTTACATTTTTCTAAATATTTACATATTATCATATTTCAAGATTTTTATGAGCAGGCAAAAATACTGAAAGCAGTAAAAATTTTCTGTTTCGAATCCATTCATATCTTTCGTTAAATTTGTTTTCTCTTTGACATTTGTGACTTCTATTTTCCTCTCCTTCTATTCTCTTACTTCACTAAAATAACGGAAAACGGATTAACGGATTTTGTTGAATTGAAATTGTTTTTTGATGTTCATTCCAACAAGGCACGATCGTACAATAAATAATTTTGTTTTTTTTCGATAAACAGAATGGAAAATAGGTAATTAGGTAATTTAATAAAAAAATCTGTAACTTTATTCGATACAGGTGGCTTTTAAGGAAGGAGCCCATCAGCGTAACACACATTTACAGTGTTACATTTGACCAGCCAACGACGAGCGGCACGACCGACCGACAGCCAGTTGAAAAAAAAAAGTGGACAAGGGCGAGATAAACTCGCTCGAGGAGGGTTCCGTACTCGATTATCCGACCCTACTTTTTTTTAGTTTTGAAGGCAATTTTATACAAGGAAAATAATTTGAATAGTCTTTCTGCTTATTTCCTTCAATGACTTCGAAACTGTGTATCTTAAAAATCTAGTAGCAACATTTTCGGATCACTTGTAGATACTCTAGAATATGTGTATAAAATTTAATTGCAATCAGCTTAGCAGATTCTAAGAAATCGCTTGTGAAAGAAGAATAAAAGAAAAACGAACTGGTCTTATAGGATTTTGTTTTCGCCTGTGTAATGGCGTTTTCAATTGGCAATCCGGAATTGTTCTTCGATTCGGAATCCCAATTGAACAGTTTTTTTATTCCGAAGAATCTGAAGTTTGGTGAGAATGTATTGGTTGAGTATGACATGTGTGTATTCGCGCCAAATGTCATTTTGTTTTTGTGCTGCAAACATTTATGAATGTGTGAGTGATTCTGCTTCTGATTCTGTTTTTAAAACGAGAAGGGAAATTCTCTTCTTTTCAGAATCAGAACTGTCACTTTTGCCCAATTGAACGCATTCAGAATGCTTTTTTTCACTTCCAGATTGCCAATTGAAAACGACATAAGAAACAAAAAAGTTGGCCATCGGCAAACAAAACAAAACAAAATTTGTTTTCGTGTTTTTTCCTCTTTTTTTAAAAACTTCGAAACTATTAATCTTAAAAAACGAAAACAACATTTTTAGATTACTACTGAATACTAAAATATGTGTACGAGCAACACAGAATTTTCAGAAGGAAAGACCAGTACAGTAACCGCAGTGAAAAATTTCAATCAGCTTGTAGAGAAAGATATGAATGGCTGCATGAACATCATGGGAGCAAAACCAAAAAGTGCATTTTGTGTAATTCGAAAATATCCGATGGAAAATTTCATATTGAAAGACACAAAAATTCGCTGAGCCACATTAATGCTGTAAAAGCATCAAAACAGTCCGTCAAAATCGACAAAATTGTTTTGAAAACAAATAAAGTGCCCGAAAACGCTAGAGGCTATTATTTATTTCTGTAATTAAATAAAAAATTTCAATTTTCGTAATCGTTATTTTTTTTTCTGCGAGAAACCGTACAATTACGCTCGATTTCGTACACTTTTTTTCAGCTGTCAGTACAATCGGAAAATGTCGTTTTTCATCACTGCTACAAACTACGACCAAAAGATACATAATGGATGCGTTCTTTTTTGTAGCATTAAGGTCTTGTACTAAAAATAACTAAACGAAAAGAAATGCTTAAAGCGGAAAACACAATGCTGCTTTGCTGTTAGCGTTGAGTGACGTATAAAGTTCAAGCATAGGAATTGCTAACAAGCTATCACAAAGCAGCTTTGTTGCTCAAACTTTAATTTGACATACTGAAGAACTCCGTAACACAAACGTAACGTCTCAAAAGCTGTAGCAAAAGTAGAAATATTTTCTACTTTTTCATATGTATTTGCTCACCGACATGTTTTCTTGTTTGTTTGTGTGAAAATTTTATTTAATTTTTACTTCCTTTTCGCTTCAGCTGTCGGTTTTGTTTTCAAAAATCAGAAAAAAAATGAAATTTTGGAGAAAATATGTTTGAAGAACATAAAATAAAATAAGTAAAATGACAGATGTCGGTCAAAGTTCAATCCAAAGTATAGAAGCGTAACGGAGTCAGCGCTAACAGCGAAGCAGCTTTGTGTTTTCCGCTTAAGGCCCAACTATAATTGCTTAAGTGAACTTAAGCTAATGCAAAAAAAACTAGTTATGTTTGACGTTGATCAAGCATGAATCATGCATGAATCTTTCAATCATTAATTTTGTGTATGTTGATACAACAACAACGATAGTTTTCTCCGTGTTTCAAAATATTTTTTTTTGGTCAAAATTGCCTGTGTTGCTTGATCAAGCATTCAATCACAAATATACACTTCGTCAACCATAGCTGCGTGATTGACCGAAAATCAAAAGATTTTGATTTTTCTTTAAGCAGGCACACAACGTATACGTTGTCCGAGCAAGTAGAAAGGCAAGTAATTTGACAGGTTTTGACAAATTTTTCAAAATGAACAAAATTAAATAAGGCCGTGTGCGAATTCAGTTAAAAATGGGTTAAAACTTGACGTTTGGTTAAATTTTGACTAATGCCAAAAAACTAGTTATGTTTGACGTTGATCAAGCATGAATCATGCATGAATCTTTCAATCATTAATTTTGTGTATGTTGATACAACAACAACGATAGTTTTCTCCGTGTTTCAAAATATTTTTTTTTGGTCAAAATTGCCTGTGTTGCTTGATCAAGCATTCAATCACAAATATACACTTCGTCAACCATAGCTGCGTGATTGACCGAAAATCAAAAGATTTTGATTTTTCTTTAAGCAGGCACACAACGTATACGTTGTCCGAGCAAGTAGAAAGGCAAGTAATTTGACAGGTTTTGACAAATTTATCAAAATGAACAAAACTAAATAAGGCCGTGTGCGAATTCAGTTAAAAATGGGTTAAAACTTGACGTTTGGTTAAATTTTGACTAATGCCAAAAAACTAGTTATGTTTGACGTTGATCAAGCATGAATCATGCATGAATCTTTCAATCATTAATTTTGTGTATGTTGATACAACAACAACGATAGTTTTCTCCGTGTTTCAAAATATTTTTTTTTGGTCAAAATTGCCTGTGTTGCTTGATCAAGCATTCAATCACAAATATACACTTCGTCAACCATAGCTGCGTGATTGACCGAAAATCAAAAGATTTTGATTTTTCTTTAAGCAGGCACACAACGTATACGTTGTCCGAGCAAGTAGAAAGGCAAGTAATTTGACAGGTTTTGACAAATTTATCAAAATGAACAAAACTAAATAAGGCCGTGTGCGAATTCAGTTAAAAATGGGTTAAAACTTGACGTTTGGTTAAATTTTGACTAATGCCAAAAAACTAGTTATGTTTGACGTTGATCAAGCATGAATCATGCATGAATCTTTCAATCATTAATTTTGTGTATGTTGATACAACAACAACGATAGTTTTCTCCGTGTTTCAAAATATTTTTTTTTGGTCAAAATTGCCTGTGTTGCTTGATCAAGCATTCAATCACAAATATACACTTCGTCAACCATAGCTGCGTGATTGACCGAAAATCAAAAGATTTTGATTTTTCTTTAAGCAGGCACACAACGTATACGTTGTCCGAGCAAGTAGAAAGGCAAGTAATTTGACAGGTTTTGACAAATTTATCAAAATGAACAAAATTAAATAAGGCCGTGTGCGAATTCAGTTAAAAATGGGTTAAAACTTGACATTTGGTTAAATTTTGACACTCGTTTAAATTATTAGACTAGCTGCGGAGCAGGGCCGGAATCATGTAACGCGATAGTTGATTATCAAAAATTATTTATCGTTTTTGATTATCAACTTTACTTTGCTCCATGTAAGCTGATCAAAAAAAAACTTTGATTTGTTGGCATTACTGTTTTCGGAGAAAAAAATTTCGTCCGTTTTGACATTTTTCCTAACCCCGATTCAGACTGGGAATGAAATATTGTCTAAGGACCAGGTCACACTTTTCACTAATAAAAGTACACAAAGTCATTCTCCGCCACAAATGTTTGAGTTTGACATTTTTACTCCACCGTTGCTATGGATTAGAAAAGGTATGTTCACGATTTACAGACAAAAATAAAATTTTGCAATCTTACACCTTTTTGTTGCACCGGATTTGGTTTATTATTTGATTTGTTTTTGCTTCAAACTTGTCAGATATTGTTTAAATATATATTATAAGCATATATAATGTCAATATTTATTTGATTTTTTTTATTAAAACGACATAAATATTTGAAAACGACACCTAAATAGGTGTCGAATGAAATTATCGCAAATAACTGATTATCAATTTGATAATCAGCTTACATAGAGCAAAAACCCTGATTTTGATTATCAACTATCGCTTATCGCGTTACGTGATTCCAGCCCAGGTTAAAATATCACAGTTGTGGTTAAAAATTCATCCATTTTTATTTTTTAACCACAGTTCATCCAATTCGCACACGGCCTAAGTTGAAGCGAGAGTTTTAATTTCTTTTGTTGTTGGTAATATCTTCAAAAGCTAAAATTGGATGGTACAAGCACTGATCTCTATAATACACTGGATAGTGTGTTCATACAGAAAAAGTGACTCCATTTGAACATTGTTATAAAGTCGAAAAGGGAAAAATTCGTATAACAGTATAACAAAAATATACGTCAAAGAAACACTGATCTCTATATTACTTATCTCTGAATTTCATTTTTTCTATCTTCTCTTAGAAACAACTTTAATCTCTGGAAGCCTATCTAACATAGGGATGTCAAAATAAAAAAAAGTATCGTATCGATATTTTTAAAAAATATCAGTATCGGTTTTGATATTTTATTAAAAAAATATCGATATATCGGTAAAATATGACAAGAAAATAATTTTGCCTATTTTAATTATTACTTTTATCATTTCTTTTCATTTCCCCCCAACCTAAAGCTTTACATTTGTTTGTTTAGGCATGTTGCTCACAATGCTCGGTGTCTTTTTTCCGAGCGCGTCGGTTCGACTCTGAACATTCAGAATCAGTGCTTTGAACGAAAATAGTAACAAAACGTTGTTGCTCTGAAAACTCTGAATGAAAAAAAAACACAATTTTGAGTTTGTTAGTTCAGGCTCTGTTCAGTTGTAAAAAACAAAAACGCCTTAAGATAGGAAACCAAGCTGTCAAAATGGATTCGTATTTTGCGTACGAGCTGAAAAACTTGTAAACTATGAACGTATGCTTGTATGGTGTGAATGATGCGAGAGAGCAAATTGTTGAGAATGTTTTGTGTGCAAATGGTGCGACAAATCACTTGTGTTTTCAAATAGTTGATGTTTCATGATCTCAGATTTATTTACGTACACTAATTGAGTGTAGTGTGTGGTATTTCTTTTGAAGGTTTTTCTTAGGCCGTGTGCGAATTCAGTTAAATTTTGACATTTCGCATTGAATAAAATGTGTTAAAATTAGAATAGCTGCTGAGCAGGTTAAAATATGACAGTAGGGGTTAAAAATTCATCCATTTTTAACCACAATTCATCCAATTCGCACACGGCCTTAATCATTCATCCAATTCAATAATCAATTCATCCAATTCGCACATCGCCTAAGGCCATTACTGTCATATTTTAACCTGCTCCGCAGCTAGTCTAATAATTTTATTAAATGCGAAGTGTCAAAATTTAACCAAACGTCGAGTTTTAAACCATTTTTAACTGAATTCGCACACGGCATTAATCATAAAAAATATCGATTTTTGTATACCTTTTCGATACTCGGATTTTTATATCGATACATCGATATATCGAAAAATTAAATATCGATAAAAAATATAAACACATCGACATCATTAGTTAGACCTGTTAGACGTCAAAAAGTCGAAAAGGGGCACTGACCACTGATCTCTATAATACACTGGATAGTGTATCCATACAGAAAAAGTGACTCCATTTGAAGATTGTTATAAAGTCGAAAAGGGAAAAATTCGTATAACAGTATAACACATTGTATTTCTATTAGCTAGTACCCGCGAGATGACAATCGATTGTGGTGCTATCTTGAGATCTGGCGCAAAAGCTATTTTTTTCCCAATATCAAACTATGTAAAAAAAATAGCTCTTGCGCCAGATCTCAAGATGGCACTAGGATCGATTTTCATCTCGCGGGTACTAGCTAACAGAAATACAATGGTATAACCTTTGTATATGGAATTCCATATACAAAGGTATAACATAAATAAACGTCAAAGAACCCCTTATCTCTATATTACTGATCTCTGTATCAGTGCAAAGAACAAAGAGAAGGAAGCTTTAATTTTCGGAAAAAGAATTAATTGGTAATTTGAATTTGCATAATATGTAACTTCATTTATTTCAATTTTCATTTAAGATATGTGGTCTGTGAAGAGTTCGGCGATTGCAAAAAGTTAAGTCTTTATGAAATGAAATTCGTATCGTTTTACTAATTTGTTTTGTCTTTTTCAAAGGTTCTGCAAGGGGATTCCTTAATTGCATACAAGCGGCGGCAGGTCCATCCGTTACCGTAACCCTGATTCATTGATAAAGGCCAACAACACCGTTCAAGTAGGCATCGCCAACAGCAAAGTCACCGATTTCATCAATTTCTATTCAGGAAACTTGGTAGAAATTGAGTCGTGTCGGCACAGTTGTCAACCGCGAAAGAGATCTAGGTTCTTTCGATATTGTGCGCATAAAGGACACACAAGGACACGTCTTCGCCACAAGACTGACAAACTTTTCCATTTCCATCATCAGGAATGGCAACAAGCCTTTAATCTCGCTGCCAAAGGACAAGGGTGTTAATATCTGAAGAGCGAAAGGAGCGATTGGCCGCTAATATTCAAGAAGATTTATTTCAAGTTGAATTATTCAAGTGATGATAAAATTTGTTTAGTTAACAAAATGAATATATGCACATATAAAGATTAAACCAAGAGTTGGAATTTTTGGTTACATCTGCTGGGTGTGTGGGCTGTAGAATGTTTGTTTCGTTACACACATAAATGAGATGTTCATTCTTCTCGAATTCGAAGGAAAAATGCTTGTGGTATGGGCTGCAAGCATTGCAGTTTTTATTTATTTTATGCGAAATTCGATTTTTTATTTTTAAATGTCAAAGTCAAAAAGAAAATAAATGTCAAATGTTTTTTTTGATTAGTTCGTTAGACGTCAAAAAGTCGAAAAGGGGCACTGACTGTCATCTTCAAATGGAGTCAAAAAAACTGTTATACTTAGTAGGTAATACACTATCCAGTGTAATATAGAGATCAGTGGCACTGACTGTCATCTTCAAATGGAGTCAAAAAAACTGTTATACTTTGTAGGTAATACACTATCCAGTGTAAAGTGTAATATAGAGATCAGTGGGTACAAGCAGTTAAACTTGTAAAAAATCGTTCAAATGAAAAAAAAAATGTTGTGAACTTGCAGGCAAGTTGACTAACAAGTGGCTTGCCACCTACGCCACACCAAGTACACCATAGAGATTTGACACATATGTACGCTACTTGCGTACATGGGGTAAGCCTTGACGTGGCGGAGCGGCTTACGGTAAGTACTTCTACGATGCTTTGAGCTATGCGATCGCGAAACTTGTTTTCGCAGAAGGGCCTCCCATGGTCGAAGCGGAGTAGGCTGTTACTACTAATTAACCCACAACGAAGGAGTGTTCCCACCAAGGCACTGCCAACGAGGGACGGCAGCGGATGAATTTCTTTTTTGGAATCAACGGTGGCGTCTTCAGTTCCAGATAGGCCGAACTACTTGGTGAACACCTTTATGGGCTACTTCGACTAATTTGAAGCCCAGGCCGTAAAAGGAGCGATTTTCCGGCTCTTATGTACTTGGAGTCACATCAAGTGCCTGTTACTCCAGGTTGGGGGTAGTACTTCGGGGTGACTTCCCGACTACGTAGAAAAACATTTCCGAAACACCAACAAGCCTCGGATACGGACGGAATTAATGATGACGACCCACGCAAACGATTTAAGGACAACGAATTTCGGTGTTGACGCCCAACTATAATAGTCGGAAGGGTGCGTACGTTGACGTACAAAAATTCCCAAAGACATGCAAATCAGATGTCACAGCCATAATAGCGGATTGCTCGGTTTCGTTCAGTTTTGTTTTCGGACGTAAACTCACTTTTCTTTCTCAATTTACGCGCGGAAATTTGACATTTCTCTGATTGGCTGCCTTATAGATGTTTTTGCGCGATGAGGACTCAGTGTATCAAGCAGTTTGTTATACAGTTCTAAATTCATTCGTGTATAAATGAAGAACTGTTCTCTGTCCAGACTTTTTATTTTTATAAAAGTAACATTGAAAAAAAAAACATTTTGGTTTCTATCGCGGTGGGACGCACACAGCAGGACCTATCTCTTGAGCTCTTTTTAATATAATCATCTAATTCTTTTAATGCAAACAATGCTTCCATTAAGAAGTGCATTGATTTTAAACTCTTAATTATTTCAAATTGTCCATTTTTATTCATTTTGATAAAATTCGTATGCCTGAAAAAACAAAAATCACGTGTATCTTTCGCGCGCTTAAAACAATTTGCCCAACACAGAATAATGACATAAAGCTTTCCGTTCAATTATGGGTAAGCGGATGCAATTGACAGTCGGAAAGAAACGGTTCGTTCAGTTTTGACGCTAGCTTCCGTTCCCGTCCGTCTATTATAGTTAGGCCTTTGCACTTGGAATGTTAGGTCCCTTAACGGACCACGTGCAGTCGAACAACTAGCGGAAGCCCTTGACTGCTATAAGGCAGATATAACTGCCATCCAAGAAATGCGATGGGATGGTCCGGGCCTACGTAAAATGAACAACTGCGATATTTACTACGGCGACTGCTACCGTGAACAAAATCAGCGTCTATTTGGATGTGGATTTGTAGTCGGGACTCGACTCAGGAGGAGGGTCCTGAGTTTCAACTCAGTGAATGAGCGCATCACGACAATCCGCATCAAGGCTAAATTCATCAACATCAGCCTCATTTGTGCTCACGCCCCCTCTGAGGAAAAGAATGAAGACACCAAAGACAGGTTCTACGAGCTCCTCGACAAGACCTATGAGCAGTGCCCTAGCTATGACATTAAAATCGTCCTTGGGGATTTAAATGCTAAGCTGGGTAGAGAAGAAATCTTTAGTGGAATAATCGGACGACATAGCCTACACGACACCACCTCCGATAACGGATTTAGGCTAATCGACTTCGCTGCGGGGCGAGACGTAATGGTAGCAAGTACGCGTTTCCCACATCTCGATATTCACAAGGGAACATGGAAATCTTCTGACCAGTCAACCGTCAACCAGATTGATCACATTGCGATCGACGCACGACACTTCTCAAGCATGCAAGATGTCCGCACATTCCGACATGCCAACATCGGCTTGGACCTTGTTGTAGCCAAGGTACGAATGCGAATATCCCGATCAAGGCCAACACGTGAAAATGCTAGGAGGAAATTCGACGTCAAACGGCTACAATCGCAAGAGATTGCTAGATACTTTTCCGATCGTGTTTCCGAAAATCTCCTTAGAAGTCCTTTGCTGCCAGCACAAAATATAGAGAACCAGTGGCAACACTGCCAAGCAGCCATCAGAGATGCCGCCTCTGAAGTGCTAGGATTTACACGGCCACCACAACGAAACCCCTGGTTTGACGACATGCAGCACATGCAGCTAAACAAGAGGCATACAAAGCGGCGCTGCAAAGAAGGACACGAGCAGCTCGTGAGCTCTACGAGCAGAAAAGGAGAGAGGAGCATAAACTTCTCAGAAAGAAAAAAAGGGAGCATGACAAGCGCGCGATGTCAGAACAGAAACGAGGTCCGAAAGTTCTACAAAATGGGTGAAACAAACCTCCAAGGCGTATACACCACGAACCGAAGCCTGTAGAGACCATCATGGGAACATCGTAGTAGAACCGCAGTCAGTGCTGAGGATATGGAAAGACCACTTTTCCAAGCTGTATAATGGCGATGATGAGCAAAACTCCGCCAGCAATACAGAACCATTCAATTTGGGTGCAGAAGGCCAACAATTCCTCCCACCCGACATGGACGAAGTGAAGATAGCGATATCTAAAATCAAGTCGAACAAAGCCGCTGGAACAGACGGGCTAGCCGCCGAACTGTACAAAGCAGCTGGAGATGATTTGGTTAGGAGCATGCACCAGCTCATCTGCAAAATTTGATCGGAGGAAAGCATGCCCAATGAATGGAATCTCAGCATCGTATGCCCGATTCTCAAAAAAGGAGATCCCCTGAACTGCACCAACTACAGAGGTATAAGTCTCCTTAACATCGCCTATAAGTTCTTGTCTGCCGTGCTGTGTGAACGTTTGAAGCCCTTCGTCAATAACCTGATAGGTCCTTATCAGTGTGGTTTCAGACCCGGAAAGTTATCATAGATCAAATATTCACCCTACGGCAGATCTTGGAGAAAACCCAGGAACTTCAAATCGATACCTACCACCTTTTCATCGATTTCAAGGCCGCGTATGATAGCGTCTATAGAGACCAACTATATAGAGCAATGTCTAGTTTTGGCATCCCAGAAAAACTCGTCCGTCTGTGTAAGATGACAATGGAAAACTCACGCTGTTCCATCATGGTCGGAAAAAACCTAACGGACGCTTTTGATGTCCAAAAAGGTTTTAGACAAGGCGATGCGTTGTCATGCGATTTCTTCAACATCATTCTTGAAAAGATTGTGCAAAGCTCCAACGTCAACACCAGAGGCACAATCTTTCAAAAGTCCGTCCAGCTACTAGGATACGCAGACGACATTGACATAATTGGAAGAACACAGCGTGATGTCAGTGGAGCGTGATGGGTCTAGCGGTCAACGAGCGCAAGACCAAGTTTATGCTGTCAACAAGAAAGGACTACCAACATCGACGTCTTGGAGCAAACGTCAATATAGACAGAGTTAACTTCCAGGTAGTTAAGGACTTTGTCTACCTGGGATCCGCTATCAACTCAGACAACAAAACCATCATCAAACGAAGAATCACTCTTGCCAATCGCTGTTTCTTTGGACTTAGAAGGCAATTGATTAGTATAAAGTCCTCTCCCGAGCAACTAAATTGACACTCTACAGAACCCTCATCATCCCGGTCCTCATGTATAGTGCAGAGACGTGGACCATGACAACATCCGATGAAAACGCTTTGGGCTGCTTTGAGAGAAAAATTCTTCGAGTTATTGTTGGTCCTGTCTGCATTAATGGAGAATGGAGACGAAGATTCAACCAGATGTTTGTTGGGTGAGGCCTTGGTCTGACCTGGACTGTAGCGCCACCATAAGTAAGTAAGGAGTTGAGAAATTATCTCTTTTTTATATCTATGAAAGTGCTCAGCAAACCGAATCAGTGTTGAATTTGAATGATGATGGACAAAATGACAACCTATGCCCTTCAACGGAACTTTAGCTTAGAAGCCACCGCAGTGTAGTTTTGAATAAAAAACAGACAACAAATTTCTTTTGTATAAAAATATAATTTTAATAATAATAAAAAAAAAACAAAAATAAAAAAGATTTACATACATGCATACATATCTACAATACTAAATAAAAAAGGTAGATACATACAATTTAAAAAAAAATTAAGAGTATACAAAATTATTAGTTTCCATTCAACAATATTAAACAATTAACAATATACAGTTTACTTTTAATCCATTTAATTTACATATCTTGGATGTGAAAGATTACAGTTAAATTGTCAAATGATTTTACAATAATTTTTATTTATAAAAAATCGTATTCGTTTTCAAAGTGGTGTTTTTTGTTTTGTTTCATATAAAATTGTTAATGCCTGCTGGCGTCTGAAGCCAGAAAATATTAAATGAATGAGCGTGTTGTTTCACACAAGGACTTCAGTGAGTCGCTAACAAAGCCAATTTTTGGCGAATGTTTTCAGATTATTAATTTCGAATTGCATTAATTCGATATTGAGTTGTTGTCATAAAAGTGTACAAAAAGTACAAGTTTAAAAAGTTTGATTGATTTCAAAATTTGTTTATGCATAAGCATAAGTTTTTTGTTTTTATTACTTTTAGAATTTCTTAAATACATTTTGAGAACGTGAGAAATCTAAAGGGCTCTTAGACAAACTCCACAAGAATGATTCAAAAAATTAGAATTTCAAAGGATAAGGTTTAACCGAAGCAAGCTTCAGTTAAACATTTCCCTCTGAAATCCAATCTTAAGAAGTTCTTGTTTCGTCGGACTAAGAGTTCCTAAACATTTTTCAACCTCAACACGATTTAGAATTTCTTAAAGCAATGGGTTTGGGGACTAGGTCCCCGGAAACCCTTTTGTACACCCAAAATAAAACTCCCAAACCTAAGACATGATTATTTTGGATAATGTCTGATGAACCAAGGTCCAACATTCAAAAGGCAAAATAATCTATCTTTGAGGCTTAGTGAGTGTCAAATCGAATGTGCAAAAGGGGGTGAGTAGTTTTGTAGATGTCTGCATCAGAAAAGGAGTCAATTACTGATAACTGCTTATGAGACTGAATCGAGATTCATTCTCATAAACAATTAGCAATACAAATGCAAAAAGCTAATCAAAGAATAGAATTCCATAAGGAAAATACAAGGCAATAGAGAACTCGAAGGAATCAAGTACTTAAAAAGCGCTAAATTCTTTCTCCTTCTAACGTATTCCTCATAAACTCCACACGGTTAATTTATCCTTTAAAGAACTCAAAGCACGACTCCAATTCATCAGCAGATTCCACTCCACACTCGGTTTTAGCCTTACGGCTCAATTTGCCTTTCGGCGAGTTTTGCCTTTCGGCGTGTTGATACTAAATTCCATGGTTAAGTTTCAAAAAGAAACCTTATAATCCAGAGTTTGAGTCTGGAGAGCTATCCTTATGAAGGCGTAGCAAAAGATTGGCGTACCTAAGCCAGTAAAAAAAAAGTCAAAATGACTCGGACCACAATCACATAAGCATTCTAAAATTTTTCCAAAACAACCACAAGGGCTGCTTTGAAAATCTTTAAAAATGCACACATTTTTGTTTTCCAGGGCCATTTTTAAAAAAGCAAGTGCAAATTGTCCTAAAACTAACATAACCTACAATATTATTATATACCACATGCTGATGACGTCTTTAGTTATCGTCAGTTGATTTCTTCTTGCGGCAGTTATCGGCAGTATGTCCCCTGTAGTTGCAGTAAGTACACCTCTTAGAACCAGCTCCGCCGGCGCTTCCCCTTTCTGTCGTTGGCTTTGGGCCTGGAGCTTCGTAAGCTTCGGTATTATTGTGCTCGATTACACGACCCCTCTCCAGCAGATCTCGGAATGTCTTAACATCGTGACGCGCAATGTGCTTGCGGTAATTGATGTGTAATAATCCATAAATGAAATCGATCTCAGTCTCTTCGTTGTGACGTCCTTCAGGTAACTGTGCAAGCAAGGCTCGCTTTTGGCAAATGAATGTATCTATAGCCGTACCTGCGTCCTGGCTGGACTGAAAGATCTCCATGTAGATCTGGTAAGCTGGTTTGGTTGGTGAGAAATGGCTTCGAATAAGCTCAAGAGCGTCTTGCCAAGTTTTCGCTTCCCTCCTGACACCTTGCCACCATGTAGATGCAAGACCATAAAATAGCAAAGATATACCACGCAATGCATCTTCGTCGTTAATATGTTCAATTTCCTTGTAGGTTTCGATTGAGGTAATGAACTCTTCGACGGCTTCATGGTCTCGTTGTCCACCGAAACGGGAACTGCAATTGGTGAAACTTCCCTTCGATACTGCGGGTGCTGGTGCAGCTGCTGCTGGATTTCCAGCTTGGGCTGCAATTCGTACTGCTTCAATCAACTGTTGAAGTTGTTCTGTTGTCATTTGCACTACCGACATGTTTGCACTTTTGTTGGGTTGGGTTTTATAGAAACAAAATTTAAAAATAAAAATTCACTTTGATGAGTCAGAACAGAACAAAGCCAAAGTCGCTGGCGAATGTCTGTTGTTCGAATACGATACGAATGAGTGCTCGGCTGATCGGAGACTAGTTAAGAACAGTGCTGTCGTTTCAAAAATGTAATGGGGAGTATTTTTGAATTATTTTGAGGAGTATTTTCTATGTTTGGGTAGTATAATTTTTTAATTATAGGAACTTAGCCCGATAAATCGCCTCCGGAAAAAGTATCCACTTATAATGGGTTTTGCAGATCGTTTTGAAGTTTCAAAAATGATGTGGTTGAAGTTTATTAGCAAACCACAGTTTCTTATAAATTTTTGGGAACTCTAAAACCCAAATTGTGTGGTTGTCGGATAGGAAAAGCCTTTTATTCCATCAAAGTTGATATCAACTTAAGGATTTTATCCTTAAATTTCGATTTAAGTTGTCTTCATTATAGGCTGTCACTCTCAAATTATTGTTCTCAACTGCCAAAAAACTAAATTAGATCACTGAACATGCCTACAATTTTCTGTCAGATATTGTGTGTTTTATGCATTCAGTAAAACACTTTTTTTAATTAAACAAATATTAAAGTTATCAACATAAAGCGAAGAGAAAATTATAAAGACTTGGGCTTTGAAAGTATGAATAGAGTAGAGAAAGAAAAAGTTTAAAAATCTAACTGACTAGTGACTATGCACTATCTGTATGCACACAATTATGTATTGCGTTTATTTTTAAGGGTTTATCCTCTATCCCAAGAGATTTCTTTGATTGGAGGGTCTTCGAACACAAAAGTTGTTTCCTGTATCGTCATTTTGGCCTGGTACTTCCAAGAGAACATTTTTGCCGGAGGAGGCTATTATTTCATTATGAAGAGGCATCTGTCGTCTTTTTTCTTCTTGATTCCGAATTTCCTCGCGCAGCTGCTTTCACCGTCTCCAAAAGCAAAAAAAATCATGTTTTTAACATAACTACTCCAAATTGTTATGAGTGGATACTGCGTTCAAATTCAAAACTCTGAATTAAAAGTTACGTAAGTAGAGAAAAACAACCCTCAGCTTGACTTTACAATTATTCAACTCTTGAGTTTGTCAACTGCAAGGGTTCACAATTTGAAATAATTGAAGAAACCGGCTCCAAATCAATTGTTTTTGCCTATAATTCTTTTTCGCTAGTTCCCCACTTTTCTAACGAATTGATATTTAAAAGTTCCCCAAGTTGTCCCTTAACTATAAATTTAACAACGGAACTGCACTGAAAATATCACTTCAGATTTGAAAAAGTTGAATGCTGTCATGCGACGAAAGTCTTGTGATTAAAAAGGTTAGGTTTTCTTACAGTTCTATTTATAGTAATTCCACCAGTTGAATTTTATTTATTTCATTACAAAATGTTTAATCTAGTTTCCAACTTTTACCTTTTTGTTAATGCTTATAATTTCGTTTCGTAGGTTCAAGGTTGTAGTGATCCAAAATCTTTAACGTACCTACAAATACAGACTTAAGTGACCCTGATTTATAAAAGCGTGTTTTAAAAATGCAGGCTCATTTTTTCAACATTTTCGAGTAATAAAGGTGTGGAATTAGGTGTGTAGTTTTAGGAACCTTAAAATGAACGTTAAATTTTTTGGCAATTTTCGTAAATTGGTTACTATGACTTAAATTTAGGCCAACTATCTCACTGATTGCATTTATGAAATGTGAGAATTTTGATTTTCGATTATTGTTTTATCCCATACTACATGGAATATAGATAGATTTTATTCACTAAGTTTGGGGAGTATATTTCGTCTAAGGGTAGTAGAGTAGCATTTGACTCTCGAAAGGAGTAAAATACTACTATAGTAGCAAAAACGACAGCAGTGGTTAAGAATGCTTTGGGAGAGGTTTTTATATGGTTGGTTTCTTTGAGTGTATTTACGATGATGGTGAAATTATTTTGAGAAGTAAATGTTATATTCGCATTGGTATATGTGATGTGCTGATGGTTTGTTGTTTTGTTATTGAATATAAGTGATGACGGAATTTCCATGGAACTTCTCTATCGATAATTCACTGAAAACACCATTCTTTACCGAAAATAAAATTTACTATGTATTTAAGAAATGTCTTCCTAAATTTTATAAATTTCAGAGGATGAGTATGGTAGTTGTATTCAAAATAGAATATATTTGAATTCTACCGGCCGGTATCTTACCTATGTAGTCGTTTGTTTACCTTCCAAGTATAGCAGGTATTTAAGCTGTTATTTATCATAAATTCCCGTTCAACGATGTTGACGTCATTGATTGGAAAATAAAAATAGAAAACTTCTGTTCATACATGTGTAGGTTAGGTATGTTGTATCTTGTATGTATTTATACTCATTTGAAAATCATAATAGATATACCTACATGTGGCAATGTAAGAAACCCTATGGTCTAGTCTATATCTAATCTTTGGATTTTGTTATTGGGACAATATAGAATAAATTATGTACCTGTAGGTACATATTATGCTTATATACATTATATATGCATATACATAAGTATATGATATCTATCAAAAGCCGTTGTTTTTTCTAGCATTGACTTTGACTAGCATGACTCACATTTGGGAAATTTCACAATCTTTTAATTCATGGTGAGGGTGACTCTTTTGTTTCGTCGTTTTGTTTTTGTTTGCTTCTTTTTTCTGATACCTAATTATGTAGGTAGGTTAGGTATAGGTACCTACTGGCGCAGGGTCATAAGTCCACGTCTCACTCTAGTGGGTTAAAAGTCCAAAAGTCAATTATGGACCCACCACAAAAATCCACAGAAAATGGGTCAGTAGTCCATAAATTAAGCAAAGTGTAGAGAAAAACCAACAGAAATTTATATTTTTTACTTTGTCATGAGAAATAGGAAGATAACTGAAACTTTAAGGCCGTGTGCGAATTCAGTTAAAAATGGGTTAAAACTTGACGTTTGGTTAAATTTTGACACTTCGCATTATTTGACTAGCTGCTGAGCAGGTTAAAAAATGACAGTAGTGGTTAAAAATTCATCCATTTTTATTTTTTAACCACAATTCATCCAATTCGCACACGGCCTAAGTTTCAAATAAATTCAATTCATTGCAAAAAATGAAATAAATTCAAATGAACTTAGGCCGGCCGTGCGCGAATTGTATGAATTGTGGTTAAAAATGGATGAATATTTAACCACTATACTGTCATATTTTAACCTGCTCCCCAGCTAGTCAAATTTTAACACATTTTTGTTCAATGCGAAATGTCAAAATTTAACCAAACGTCAAGTTTTATCCTCTTTTTAACTCAATTCGCACACGGCCTTAGTTTTTGAACCAACTTTTTTCTATTTCAAAAATTTACGCGTTCAGTTAATTAAAAAAAGCAACCACTATCTTGTGATGCATACCTACAAGGGTTTTGAAAGCAGATGCTGCATTTCAATATTTTGAGCATCGTTTTTCACTTTCTACGATTTGGTTTGATTTCGATTAAAGCGAGCGAAGAAAAATTAGCCGAAATTGTGGGGTGTGAAAATAAAAAAATTCGCGCGAATAATTTTTTTCGCTCGCTGGCAATTAGAAGGTACAAAACATTTTTTTGTTTTAAGCTCCAAATCCTCAATCATATAATTTTTAAGGTGCAGTGTTATTTCCTTTTTATGTGCCAATAACCCCTGCAGCAAAAAGGCAATTACACCTGCGGATGTAATTGCCAATTTGAATTGGCTATAAGCCCCACACATGAGTTAAGCGTAAGTCCCCATTAAACAATTTTAATAAAAAGCAAAAACGCAAAATATTATGTAAACTTAACTGCAGGACTATTTTTTTTTGCTTTAGTGAAATTACTTGATTACGAGTTAAATTACGTTGCACCGATTCTAACCTGTCAATATGAACGTCATTAAAAGGATTCCAAATCTGCGAAGCATATTCAAGGTGGGGACGAACTAGGCAATTATAAAGTGAAAGGGTGACGTTAGGATCAAGAATAATAATAATGTGCGCGGACTAATTTTCCTCAAATTATCTGTATTTTTTTTTCTTATCAAGTTTTGAAATTGCATGTTTTATGTGTATTCAAGGTTTTGATATGAACAAAAAAAAAGCGCATACTTACACATTTTCGAATTTTTTCAACGTTTATTGTTTTTGAAGTTTCAAAGTGCGTTTTTATGGTTCTGAACTCAGAAAAGGATTGTCATCTTTGTAGAAGAAGAACTGATTTCTATTATTTTCAAACGGCTCAATTTTTTTTCGCCCATGTAAGTTATGTAGTTGTACCTACATTTTTCAATTAAATTTTCTGTGTCAAATATAGGTAGGTAAATAGTAGCTGGGCATTAACGGGCATTTTTTCGTTAATCCGTTAATCGTTAATTAACGAAGTTAACATTCCCATTAACGGATTAACTTTTCAGTTAACTTCAAAAAAATGTTAACGATCGTTAAATTTTCCAAAGTCCGTTAATCGTTAATCGAACACAAATACCGTACAGATACACATTCAAATTAGATTAATGGTAATTATCTAATTATTTTTATAACTTATTAAAATTAGTCAACACCCTTCAGGAAACACAACGGCATGCGACTTGTCTATTTCGCTGCCTGTCTGTGTGTTTTTTTTTTTTTGGTGCTATAGGTGTACAGAAATATCGCAAATTCAATTCATTGCCGAGCGTTTTTTACTAGCTTCTTTATTGCCAGCAAAAAAAACTGTTGTTGGTTGCCAATGAAAAATTTTATTTGCGCTACCTAACCTATGCAGGGTGAGATTTTTTTTATTTTTTGGGCAGTTGCCCGTAGCTTAGTTGGTAAGTGCGTTGGCTGCTAAGCAGAACGTCGCTGGGTTGTTGGGCAGTTTCCCGTAGCTTAGTTGGTAAGTGCGTTTACTGCTAAGCAGAACTCTATTTTTTTTTTTTTTTTGTGAAAAGGTTCACCGTGCGCGCCGCCGCGGATTCGCGAGAAAACAACAATTCTTATACGAATCATGAGCTAGTCGAAATGTGCAGCGCCGCCGTGCCAGCGAGGTTCGGTCCCTAGTAAAATTTGAAATGCCACTATTATTCCGGGTGCCGTTGTTATTGCCGTTATTGAATACCACTTTTTTCCAGCGGGAGTGAGTGGGAAAACGGTGACGTGAAATAACGCCCAACGAAATAAGGCCCCACCTTAAATGCGGCTTTATTTCCATGAAAAAATCGAAATAACACCCGACAGGCCTTATTTCGATTGAATTGTGGAAATAAGGGCACATTTTACATGGAAATAAGGCCGCATTTCCAGAAGATAAAAATAATGGCCCATTATTGTGGGTGATAAGTGCTGAATTCTATTTTGCGACTACTAACCCACTATGCTGGTTCATTTGTCCAGAAATCTAATTCAGGGTTTCCGTCCTTCGCGATTAATTTTAACATTTTGTAAAACAATAAAATAAATTTATTACATTTTCTTGGTTTTTTCTGTGCATAAAGCTGATTCTGATGATGATACCCCCTGCTTTAAGTCTATGTGACGTTAAGAAAACATTATTCAATGCAAACGTTCTTCTGCACTCTGCGATGTCAAAGTTCTGTGAGGGTACGGCATTGTACAAGTACACTATACTTGAAGGTTGAAGCCAATTTATTGCAACTATCTATCACCTAAAAAAACCAAGCTGTTTCAATTACATTAAAAGCTGCATCAGAGAGATGGATGGACACTATACTCTGTCCGATAAAAATTGGCAGTACAGGCCTTATGGGAGAGCTTTTTTAAAAATCAGTGGCGCGCTGTTCTCTACACCATACCCAATTGAAGGGAACTCCTTTAAAAAGTTTTATAAAACACCCATGAATTTTTGATGGCATCCGACGTAGAACCCACAACGACTTGCCTGGCACACACTTGAGCATGCACTGATCCTTCTCTGCTGCTTTTCAACCGTCATTAAATCACACATATTCAGAGTTGCCTTTTTCTATTTCGTAACTCACTTCGTATTTTTTTTCTTACTTTCTCAATGGATTTCTGTTGAGGAGCTTTCGCTTTGAGAGCTTTCTTAACGATGAGTGTTATCGAGTTGTTTTTGACTTTTGCATTTCTTTTAAAGTTTTGCAAATCAGTTAAAAATTAAAATGCAGTTGTGTTGTTGTTGTGTGGTTTGTTTTTTCTTAATGTGCTTTTGTTGTGTTGTTTGTGTTTTATTGCTGTTGCTTTTGCTTTTGTTGTGTTGTACAAATTTAAAATGGCTTCAACATCAAAATGCTCAAAGGACTTGAGTGCCGAAAAAAAAGAGATAGTTGAGGCGACAAAAGCAATTTATAAGAACCTGCAAAGTAAAACCGAGGCTGTAAAGCAGGTTGTTGATATATTTTCTGTATCTGAACGAACAGTGTACAGACTTCTAAAGGAAAATAGCACCAAAATCCACAACTCACCACCAAAAAAAAAAAAAACAATCTGGTCGCAGAATTAAAATTGATGATTTTGATAAATGTGCAATCAGACAAATTATTCACCAGTTTTTTTCAAATAATGAATGAGAATAGTTAATGAGAAGAATGGAAACCCTGCAGTTATTTCATTTAGCTTTTTCGAATTCAAAATGCGTATTACGGCAACCCTGTAAGAGCTTTTTTGAGAAAAGTACTTAGGGGTAGGAAAAGAGTGCGAACGAGATGCAGATATCCCTGTCTTCCCTGTACTGCCAATTTTTATCGGACAGAGTATAGCGGAAAAAATTTTGCCCTCACTTCGCTCGCAATTAAATCAAATCGATCTTGAATTTTTCGAATCGGCCTCATCCTCAATCCTCAGTCCAAATTCAAAAAGATGATGAAAATGAATAATTGAAATTATTGCAAAAATCTTTCTTTGCATTACAGGATGTGTAATGGTTGCTTTTCCAAATAAAAGGAAACCTCAACAGCTTTAAAAAATGAATTGCTCTGACCATTTTTTCGACGGCTAATAAAGAAACGTGGTCCTAATTATTTGTAAGTTTTTTTTTTGTAGTGTAGTTTACATACAGGAACTAACGGTTTTTATTTATTTTCTTAACATGAACATTCGTTGTTTCACTTTTTTTTTATTTGGATTTTTATCCCATTAAAAGTAAAACCTAATTGGGACTATTGACCCACCATAGTGGATTAATAATCCCTAAATCGAAGTCGGAACTTATGACCCTCCATAGTAGATCAGAAGTTCCGAAAACAATTTTCGGGATTTCTGATCTCGCGACGATTTTCCCTGCGACAACTTTCTAATCAAAACAGAAAAACCGAAATAAGGCCCCACGGGCATTATTTCTAAGTTGCAATGGAAATAAGACCGCAACCCTTATAGGGGTCTTATATCCATAAGAAATTGAAATAAAGCCCTATTGGGCCTTATTTCGTCGGGCGTTATTTCACGTCACCTGGGAAAACTGCCATACTAATCGTATATAATACGACGATACGACAATGTTTGTTTTATCGGCATTCCTCGGGGAACAAATATTGGCAAATCTGTTTATCCAATACAATACTACCATACCCTTAAGCGCTGCTGTTGAACATCTCTTCTACACGGGCAAGGATATACTTAGCCGAAAAGAGCCTCGCTTTCCGACGAGAATTTCAACATGCTGATGTTCATGAAGGGGAACAATCACATTCATATACATGACTGAATAAATTGTTGTTTTAACACTTAAACTCTTATAAAATATTCCTGTTTCCAACTATATTCTTGTTTCCAACTTTCAATTTTTATTAGAAAATAAAATTTTTATGGCGTGTTAACGGATTAACGATAACTTGCCTTAATTTTTCTAAAACTTAACGTTTTAACTGTTAACGAAGTTAAATTTTTAATTAACGGATTAGCGATTAACGAAGTTAACTTTTTGATTAACGGTGCCCAGCTAAATACAGATACATACATACTTACATGACCAAATGTGGGCAGCAATTTTTTACTAACTCCTTTAAAAATAATAAATAATAATAAAAAAAAATAATAATAATCAGTCTACGAAAGGAATTGATGGGCGTCGATGTACGTTATATTGTTTTAATTATTTATCAAAAATTTCCGAATCTGAAATTCAAAACATTAGGTATATCCAATAATTGTTGAACCTATCATCGCATCTGCTTGTAGTGCTTGAATCACACAATCAAGAATTTAATTTGAAGTTCTACATTTATCTACACACAAAAGATAATAAATGCTTTATGTATCTTTTGCGAAAAAAGTGTGTATATAAATCAAAATTAAGCAAATAACCACTTTGTATTTTAGTCCAATTTTTGTGTTTTTTTTGTTTTGTTTTCATTTATTATAGATACCATACGTACATATTAATACAATGTATTTGTATTTAATTATCTCTTGTATATACTTGCTTTTAAAGATTAAAGAAACACCCCATCTTCTTCTATCTCAAAAAGTCAAAACCCATTCACTGCCCGTTCATACACATACTACATCATACCTATATTTTTATAACTTTAATAGTGATACTCATACATACGAGATACGATATTCAAATCAAATACACTAGCAGCAGCACTAACGAATATATCGGAATTGGTCTTGATTTTTTACTCAAATTTTGGACATCATATGGTGTTTCATTCGCCTACTAACTAGGTATAATAGATACCTATTGTTGAAACCTTTGAAATCAATACTTTTTCCAGATTAAGGGGGTTCACATTATCATATGATCCAAATGACTTGCCATTTACCTACGTAACAACAGTGGAATTCAACTTTTGTTGTATTAATGGACACAAAATATAGCGAATACATGTTAAGCGTTTAGGTTCTTCTTCATCATCAACCTTTCTTTTGAGAAACTATTTAATGTTACAAATTCCACATATTTTTATATATTAACGTTATACTTAAATTGAATGTATAGAGTTTAGACATCAGGGTGGTCCTTAAAATAAAATTAATGAAAACATCCGCTCAATCGTCTCCAAATAAATACAAAAAAATCCTCTAATTTTTTCAGATTTGTATCTATACCCCTTATTGGCCCTGTTTCGAAGTGAAATTCTAATAGTTACTTGGGGCTTTGCGGCTGATATTTTTATTATTCCAGTATATCTCCATTTCGGCTTTACCGATTTTGTTAAAATTATACACAATTATACTTAACATTATCCTTAGTAATATTGCATTCCAAGATATTATTTAAAATATATTCTACAACAACAACAAAAAAGGAAGAGATCCATTTTTGTAGTACCTTTTGGGTTTATAACAATCTATTCTAGATTTCTCAAAAACGGCTCAACAAATTTTTTGGAAGAAACTTCCAAACACGTTTATATGCAATGTCTTAATAATGTTGCATATCAAAAATTTCATAAGTGTTTTATTTTCCCTAATTTTTTTACAAGGAAATTAAAACATTAAAACGAAAGAAAGCGAATTAGAACCACCCTAATAGACCCCTAATAGCCATAGATTATAGCGAATATCGTGCGTTCGAATACTCATCTGCTGCTGTTGGTATTTATGTGAAAACTGAAAAGTGAAAACAAAAATGATTTGGATTTTATTTTTCCTCAGTTGTTTGCACTGCGGAAGAAAACAATATTTTATACATAGGTACGTTAAAAACAAAACAAACAAAACTTGTTTTTCTTTCAATTTTTTTTTTATAATGAAACGCCGGCCGGCTAGAATGATGTAATTTCAAGTAAAATAAATGTACCTGCCCAATGAGCATGTGTTGATGATGGTGACGTGTTGACCTCCGCATTAATTGGGGTTTTTGGTTTGTATTTTTGTACAAACTGTTTGAACAAATCAATGTATATTTTTGATATACTTGTACATGTGATTGTGACACTACATACATATAGGTTCATATATTTCTCTCTTTTACACAGTTGTATAGTACAAATACATACACCCAACATTTGACTCATTGAGTGGTAAAATAGTTATCATTGACTGTTTCGCTTTCGTTTGTTTTGATACTAATGTGGCTTTTCTTACAACCCAAGAATCGATCCGTGACGTAAAAGTGGCGATTTTTTTTCCCTTAAACGCATTTCTTTCACAAAGAAATCGAATTTTTCGCTCGAAGGATTGAATTCTCTCAAATCTCTTTTTGGAGACGGATTTACACATACTTGTACACGGATTTTACACATATACTACGAGTTTGACATTTGAGTTTTCTATTGTTGTAATTATCATGCACAAAACGATTTAACAGCTGACCAGGCAACACAGACATTCAAAAAAGGGATTGATTCGTTTTTGCACATTTCTTACACGCCAGAAAACATTGATTTTAGTAGCGATTCTTCTTGGTTGTAAGAAAAGCCACATAAGTTTCTGAATTCCCTTGACAATGAAAACGAAATATTTAGTACACTGAAACCAATATTGTGGCGAATTGAAAGCCATATTATTAGGGGCCAGTTATAGCGATCATTGGTTTTCATCAGGAAAAATTGGAACAGGAGGAATTTGAAATTTTTTCCTGATGAGCGTTTATAGCAATCATTGAAAATTTCTGTCAGGAATTATTTTCCTGCCGTAATTCTATCATTGGAATTGTGAGAAGTTGAAAGAAACGCAAATCATTGGAACGATTTGTTTAATTTTTTGACAAAAATCCATCAGCTGTTCAGGAAAACGAATTTCCGTACGGAAAATAGAAAAATAGATTTTTTACGAAAAATAAGTTTGTGTTTGCGAACTTATATTTTTTTCTCAAACAAATTTTTTTAAGTATTTTCCGGTCAATTGCATTAGTAATCAAAAGAAAACTTAGTTAAATATCCATTCAAACATTTTTCCTGATGGATTTCAATGATCGCTATAACTGGCCCCTAAATCATTGAACAAAAATGTGTGTGGAAATGTGGAATGGTACCTAAATACTTGTGCGTCTCACAAAGAATTCCATGTTGGCATTCATCAGCTAAAAGAATGATACAACAAAAAAAGGTAAATTTTTAGTGTGATACTAGCTTAAAATGACGTTTCAGACATGACTCAAACGTCATTTTAAGCTAGTATCACACTAAAGTTGTTCATTAGCGGACTATAATTTTGCGCCTATATTTTTACCTCTTTTCCTAGCGCCAACGCAAAGTCTATGCACGTATTTCCCTAATTCTGTGATTTCTGTATTGCGGAGAGTCCTTCGCATACAGACAATGGAAATTCTTTACCTCCAATATTCATTTGGTCTCAAATTCCCTCATTTCTAATTTTTGAAGATTTTAAATTTCATTTTGTTGTCGATTCATCTTTATTTATTTATTTTTTAAAGAGAATTGAGGTTACAATAGATCATTGAGAAAACCACTGACAGTGGCGTAACTACCACCCGTCTTAGGCCCCCGATCATAGGGGGCCCCCAAAGCTGGCAAGGATATTTGTTCATCTAAATATTAAAAATAATAATAAAAGACATGCATGTTTTATTTTAGTAAATAATAGTTTTTGCCTACTTGTTGTTACATATTGGAGATAAAGTACAACCGTAACTCAAAAACCACATTTTTGTTTGATATTAGACAATGGTGCAATACCTGAGATCCAAAAATTCTGGGAAACAATTGAACAAATTTACGTTTTTTTTGCGAACAATATTAAGATGTTAAGTTGCCCGTAGCTTAGTTGGTAAGTGCGTTGGCTGCTAAGCAGAATGTCGTTGGTTCGAGTCCTACTCAGGCCAAGTTTTTATTTCATCTTTCACGGGCACTGCCTCTTGCGAAGATCTGACAAATCTTCCAAGAGTATCAATCTTTCAAGAAAAAGTGCTTCTCAACTCTGCCGTTCGGAATTGGCATTAAATTGTAGGTCCCCTCAATTCTTCACACGCACTCAGAGAATTGTTGATGAGAGTAAGCCACTTAGGCCTTGGCTCTTCAAGAGCTGTCGCGCCACTCTATTTATTTTTTTTTAATATTAAGATATGGGTGTTATTATACACTTTTCTCTCAGAAAATTCTTCGTTGAAATCAAAACGACTATGTCCAACTCAATGGTCTTCCCGGATTGTCTACAAGCTGTTTCCTTCGGGTATTGTGATATTTGCCTTCAAACTCATTCTTATCGGTTATTCGAGAAGCGAGAGAAATTAACTGGTGAAGACGAAACACTTTCTGATGGAGAGGCACTATTGCGGGTCAATATATTCCATAGATGTCTTGATATTATTTGAAACCCAACATTAAATCAAAACTTTTCGAGTACATCAACCTAAGGATAAATATGAACTCTACACAGCTTTTTATACTTGCGAATACTATTACTGAAGATATTACTGACAAATTTCCTGAACAATTGGTTTCATGCCTCAAAAAAACAAATTGAAAAAATTATTCAAAAGTTTGCTGATTTCAAAGTAAGGCGTATTAAATTCTGAATTCAATTGTCAATTTTCGGGTCTTCCACGAAATCTCAAATGTAAATATCTCGAAAAGAAATACTCGAGAGTAAAAATCTTGAAAACAAAAATCTCGAACGAAAATAATCTCGAAAACAAAATTCTCGAATATAAAATCTCGAAAAAAAATTAAAAACAGTAACCTATCTATCTTCCATCTTAGGTCTTGTTAACGACATCTGCATCGTCATCCTAAAACAAATTTATTGCACTTGCACTTGCACATGCAAATGCTGAGTTATCATTTACATTTTGCACATGTAATTTAACCAAACCTAAACAGACAAATACAAAATTCTTGAGGAACACAGTAGTTCTGATGAAGAACAAGAAGAAATCCAAGGTAAGTCGGTAGATCGTAAGCAAATAACACAAAAATGGATAGAGAATATACCTGCCTTCCCTGTTACTGGTGTAATTGATTTTGATCATGAACCACAATCTAAACCTGCTTTCACGTCTCAAAGTCACCACGACCCTAACAATGCTTTCCACCTGCCACCTAAATTCTCGGCACCAATTGTTCAACCTCATCCTAAAAGTCACCATAATTCTAATAATGCTTTCCAATCGTCACCGGAATTCTGGGAACCAATCGTTCAACCTCTTCCTAAAAGTTCCGAACCCCAGCAAACCAATATTCTATCACCATCTCAATTGGCAACTCGGCAAGTGATTCCAAAGGACCTGCCATTGTTTCATGGGCATCCAGAGGAATGGCCAATTTTTATAAGCTCCTTTGAACACAGCACCACTCTCGCCGGATATACACACGCTGAAAACTTGATGCGTTTGCAGAAATGTCTTCGTGGTAGTGCCTTTGAAGCAGTGAAGAGCCGGCTATTGTTGCCCTCGATGGTACCTGACATTATTAGCACACTTCGAATGCGATTCGGTAGACCTGAGCACGTTCTTCATGCCATCATTGCAAAAGCCAAAAATCAAGCACCACCAAAAGCCGACAAAATGGAAACGCTTATCGATTATGCTCTTGCAATTCAAAATGTATGTGCAGTAATGGAGGCATCTCAGATGACAGCTCATTTAAGCAACCCAACCCTACTCAAAGAATTCGTCGATAAGCTCACTCCACACCTGCTACTGAACTGGGCCATATTTTCAAAGAATTTACATTCACCAACTTTGCCAGACTTCTCCAAATGGTTGAGTGAAATCGCAGAAGCTGCTTGCGCTGTCACAACACCAGTCGTGCGCAATGGTTCTGAGAAACTAGATCGACGTACCAATCACTTGTTTACACATGACGTAGCTGAAGTGTCGCGATTTCATGTTGAAAGTGAATGTCCGAAAAAGTGTTTTTTCTGTGACCATACCCATCCGCTAGATGTCTGCTACAAGTTCAAAAAATATGGACGTTCTGAAAGATGGAACACCATTAGAAAACATAAACTATGTTTCACTTGTTTAAAAAGACATCTTCATTCACGCTGTCAGTCAACAAAAGTCTGTGGAATAGACGGATGCAATTTGAGACACCACCAATTGTTGCACAAACACCCAGCTGCCTCTGAAGTGCGTCCTCCCGAGGTACAACCAAATTACTCAACTTAAGGATGCCATTCCGATCACAACGCCAACAACATAAATGTTTTATTCAGAATAATTCCGGTTACGTTGTACGGAGACAATAAATCTTTGAACACTTATGCGTTTTTAGATGAAGGTTCGTCTTTAACACTGATTGATGAAGAACTGGCTGATGATCTTCACCTGGCCGGCAGACCCGAACAGCTTTGTTGAAGGTGGACATCCGAAACTACAAGAGTAGAGGATAGTTCTCGAATCGTCTCGTTTGGTATATCAGGTTGCACTGAAGGTTGTCAGAAGTACACTCTCCGAAACGTTCGCACCGTAGCAAACTTAGGACTACCAAAACAAACAGTCTCAGGTCATATTTTAAAAAATCGTTATTCATACATGAAAGGTTTACCTATTCCTTCATATGACATGATACAACCAAGAATTCTCATTGGTATGGACAACTGGAAGCTTGGAGTTCCTATTAGAGTGTTTGAAGGCAACTGGTCAGAACCAATGGCAACAAAAACACGTTTAGGTTGGTGTGTCCATGGACCTGAAAAAGAAATAAAACCTTGCGAAAATTCCAAATTTGCTTTAAATATATTTCCAAACCAAAGTGATACAGACCTTCATCAACTGGTCGAGAATTTCTTCTCTCTTGAAAACATTGGCGTGCGCATCCCAACTCTTCAAATAATATCAGCAGAAGAAAAAAAGGCCATCAACATTCTTGAAGAATCGTGTAAACGTGTCGGAAAACAATTTGAAGTCGGATTACTTTGGAAATATGATAATTTCAATTTGCCTGACAGCTATTTCATGGCATTTCGTCGTTTTCAATTACTTGAAAAAAGAATTCATATGGATGCCCAGCTGAGTGCAAATTTGAATGAACAAATTTCGAATTTAGTGAGCAAAGGCTATGCAAGAAAATTGTCCGCAGATGAATTGCAAGTTGATGGCCATATTTGGTATTTGCCAATTTTTATCGTTAGGAACCCGAATAAGCCCTCAAAAGTAAGACTCGTTTGGGACGCAGCTGCAAAGTGCAATGGGGTTTCCTTGAACGACTTTCTTCTAAAAGGACCTGACCAGCTAGTCCCAATTACAACCGTTTTATATGGGTTTCGCTGCGGTAGGTTTGCGATCTGTGGCGATATAGCTGAGATGTTCCATCAGGTGCGAGTGCGTGAAAAGGACAGGTCAGTACAGCGATTTTTATGGAGAGAAGATAAGTCAATGAGTGAGCCGAGCGTATATGAGATGCAAGTTCTGACGTTTGGTGCAGCGTGCTCACCGTGCATTGCTCACTACGTAAAGAATCAAAACGCTTTGAGTTTTTCAAGAACAAAGCCGAGAGCTGTTGAGGCAATATTGAAACACCATTACGTAGACGATTTTATAGATAGTGCAGACTCTATAGATGAGGTCATTCAACTTGCCAGAGACGTAAAACTTATTCACGCCAATGCCGGCTTCCACATTAGAAATTGGATGTCCAATTCTGTCGCTGTACTTAATGCACTCGAAGGAGATGATAACATCAGGTCACCAGCTTCCAGCAAAGTTTTCGGGATGAATGAAATGGACTTGTTGGCAACCGAAAAAGTTTTGGGTATGCATTGGAATACTTCTGCTGACACTTTCACTTACGTTTTGAAATTGAATAGTCTGAATAGAAAGGTACTGTCAGAAAATAAAGTGCCTACTAAACGTGAAGTTCTTTGAATTTTGATGTCGATATTTGACCCAATGGGATTTCTTTCGCACTTTCTAGTTTTTATAAAGGTCCTTTTGCAGGATATATGGCGTTTCGAGCTAGACTGGGATGAGGAATTGCCCGAATCATTATATGAGAGATGGTTGCGATGGCAGGTTTTGTTGCCTAGGGTTACCGAGCTGCAGATCCCAAGGTGCTATTCCCTGAGCTTAAACCAAACAGGAACTTCAATTCAGCTGCACACTTTCGTCGATGCTAGCGAAAATGCTTATGCTGCCGTGTCCTATTTCCGCATCACACATGAAAACAAAGTTGAAACAGCTATAGTAAGCGCAAAGACTAAAGTGGCTCCTAGACGTCCATTGTCGATTCCGAGGCTAGAACTGCAAGCTGCTGTCCTCGGTGTGCGGCTGATGAATTCTATATGTAAATCACATCGTGTTTCGATTAATCAAAAGTTTCTATGGTCCGATTCAAAAACTGTCCTTTCTTGGCTTCGTACTGACCCTCGCAATTTCCAGCAGTTTGTAATGTACCGAGTAGGCGAGATTTTGGAATCCTCGAGTATATTGGATTGGAAATGGATCCCATCTCAACTGAATGTGGCGGATAAGGCAACTAAGTGGAGCTCATATCCCAACTTAGATTCATCTGACGAGTGGTTTAAGGGGCCTGCTTTTCTTCATAAAAACCAAGTTGATTGGCCTGAAATGCCAACAATTCAAACTACCGATAAAATTGAGTTTCGGCCCTACTTGCTACAAATAAATGAAGTAAAACAACCATTTCAACTTATTGATGTGAACCGTTTTCGAAGCTGGAAAAAATTATGGCGTTCAATGGCGTTTGTTTTCATGTATGTATGTTGATCGGCTAAGAGAAAATGTAAAAAAGCGTCGTGAACTTTCTAAAATGGGGAAAACTCATACGGTGACAGAATACAAAGGAGTCAGGCCACTTTGCAATATCTTCGGAAGCAGTAAGAAAATCACAGCTGATGCTTTTTCGTCAAGCCCAATCCGAAATGTATTTCGAGGAATTGCATATTCTGAAAAGTAATATTGGAAAAACATCGCCATCTATTCCTAAGAGCAGCCCCCTTAGTAAGCTCTCCCCATTTTTGGATGAAAATGGTGTAATACGAATGCAGGGACGGACTGCCTTCGCCGACTTTGTGACATTAGACTGCAAGACACCTATTATATTACCGAAGTCACATTTCATCACAAACATGTTAGTCGACGCTTACCACCGTAAATATCATCACCTCAATCATGAAACAGCCTTAAACGAAATACGTCAAAAATTCTATATTTCGAATTTGAGAGCAATACTTAAATCTGTAAGACGATGTTGTCAAGTTTGTAAAATTCAGAACGCTCGTCCTTGGGTTCCCGAAATGGCCAACTTACCGAAAGCAAGGTTGGGAGCATTTTTCAAACCTTTTTCATTCGTCGGGGTGGACTTTTTTGGACCGATTACTGTCACCGTTGGAAGACGTAACGAGAAAAGGTGGGGTACTATTCGAGCGGTGCATATAGAGATAGCTCACAGTTTGAGTACCGATTCTTTCATCATGTGCCTAAGAAATTTTATCGCGCGTCGTGGGACACCTTTGGAAATATATAGCGATAATGGTACTAATTTTCGTGGTGCGGACAAGGTGCTTCGAGAAGAACTTAAATTGGTTGACTTGGGTCGTGTGGCTAATGAGTTCGTGACAGCAGAGTTAAAGTGGAACTTCAACCCACCATCTAGTCCTCATATGGGCGGTGCATGGGAAAGGCTTGTGCGATCAATAAAAACCGTACTTTACCAATTACTACGCTCAAGAAAAGTTGGAGATGAAACCTTGCGGGCCGCACTCATTGAGGTTGAAAACATTGTAAATTCTAGACCCTTAACATTTGTTTCCCTAGACACAACTGACGACGAAGCGCTAACCCCGAATCACTTTCTTCTTGGTTGCTCAAACGGGTCAAAACCACCCTGTGATTCGGCAAGTTTGGATTTACGTAAAAGTTGGAAACAATCACAAATGTTAGCGGACGCTTTTTGGAAAAAGTGGGTCAAAGCTTTCTTACCTACACTCAATCGAAGATCGAAATGGTACAACAGAGTAAAGCCGATTTCTAAAGGTGACTTGGTCGTCATAGTGGATAACGATCTTCCGAGAAACTGTTGGCCAAAAGGTATAGTGGTGGATGTTGTCACAGCAAAGGATGGACAAGTACGTCGTGCAAAGGTCCAAACAAATCATGGCGTTTATGAGCGACCTTCGATCAAATTGGCAGTTTTGGACGTTTCTGGCGGGGATCAAGAGAGTAAGCCTGAAGCGAGTTGCAGTCAGCTTACTGGGGGCGGCATGTTAACGACATCTGCATCGTCATCCTAAAACAAATTTATTGCACTTGCACTTGCACATGCAAATGCTGAGTTATCATTTACATTTTGCACATGTAATTTAACCAAACCTAATTTTTCTCGTTCTTTCTCGATTGACTCTTTAATGGTTAAGAACAAATCTGTTGCAGTAATAAAAGTAAAATTTTCTAACTTGAATTTTTTATAATTTGTTAACTAAGGTAATTAGAAAAAGATTGTACCAATACTTATATCTAAAAATAAATATAATTACAGAATTTTTAAGCCGCCAGGCTAATGAATTACAAGCTAACCAGTGCTTTTCATTTGCGGCTCTAAACACTTAGAACAGGTCTTGTGCAGACCAAATAAGAGAAATCTTACCAAGAACTCAAAACAGAGTTCAGTCTGAACATAGAAGACTTAAGCACAGATAATAAATTTATACAGATGTCTCACCCTTATGGCGAGAAATGATATATGAAACTGAAAGCTACCAAAAAAAAGGTTTTTCCAAAAGCTTTAACGCATTCACTTAAGGCATTAAAAATCTATTTTCGCTCGCCTCATTGCCCATAAATGAATATTTAGGCAAGGAAAAAAGCTTCAGAAAGCTCCTTGTCTGTTAAGGCTTTGTCTGTTAAGAGCAAAAAATGTTTCTTTTTTTTCTGCAGGGATGAGACATCTGTATAAATTAATTATCTGTGACTTAAGGTTTTAGTTGGTCAGCCACACTTTGGCCTGTTCAAGGAGCTAATTCATGCTTAAGTGCAGGAGTCGGTTCAGGCAGAATGTGTGATAGAAAAACTTGAAATGGAGGAAGACTTTAAAATGAGGTGGGAGTATGCCATAAAAGAAAAACAAATTTTGAAATAATGGAAGAAAAAGAAGAAAGGAGCTATGTCGGCTTAGCTGAAATCTTTTTTTTGTCACTTGAATATTTTGTTGAATTTTGTAAAATGTTGTTGTTTAAAAAAAAGGAGTGTTTAACGTGATAAACACTTGTTTTTTTCCACATTTTTTGTACGGATAGAATAACACTACTTAGGGAAAAAAACAAAAAAAAACCTGGGAAGGGCCCCTGCTAAGGCTCCAACTGGGGCCCCCATATCTATAGTTACGCCACTGACCACTGACAGTTTGGAACAAAAAGAATTTTGAACATTTTCATTGGTCCGATGGTATTGTGAAACATGGAATCACAAAGCAGCTGATCATTGAAAACGATTACATCATTGACAAAATTAAAATGCATTTTAAGCAACATATTTGGGCTAAATTAAACACTTTAATTGATAATATCTACGATTCTTGAACTCCTTACCTTCATTTTGGTACCAAACTTAACAATTATTTCTTGTTGGATTACTTTTAAAACCTGAATGAAAATTACTATCAATGACGAAATCCAATGAAAGGTATGCCTTGACCCTAAGGGGCATACGTGTACAGGGAACAATTCCCAATATGTGTGATGTATGTATATCCTAACAATTCACAAGAGCCAAGGTCTAACCCTAAAAGATGCCCTCATTGACATTCGCACCTGCATATTCCCTTGTGGCCAAGCCTACGTGGCGCTTTCACGAGTAACCAATCTTCTTGGGATGCACCTCATATATGTTAACGACAAGAGTATAAAAACTCAAGCTTCAGCGATCACCGAATGCAACCGGCTTAGGCGTAAAAACCGCGCCGCGCCGATCTTTCTGAAATTTAACCGTTTAAACCGTTAAAAAACTGTTGCTACGGTACAAGAATCAAATCCATAAAAAAAGAAAAGAAAGATTTTTAATAATAAAACAACTACTCCTAAAAAGAAAAAAAACTGTGTCAAATAAGAAAATCTAATAAAATAAATCAATGTGCCCACGTTTTGACAAAAAGAAGTGAAATCCCACCAAAAACATTGTGTAAAAAACTAGCCAAGTCTCGATGGAGCTGCTTGTTTATCTCTAAAAAGTATAGTGACATGTAGACAAATTAGTGCCAAGTTTAAGGTTCTTTACTGCGAATTTATAGTTAATGTTGTGATACTTGGCCGTTGAAGGGTACACCAGGGTTCACAACCAGGTTCTCCATGATAGCATCGGTCCATTGCACCAATCTGGTATCGTTTTCAACAACAACACGTCACAGCCAATATACATAGATGAAATATTGACAAAATACAACAGTTACTTGTTTAAGAAAGCGAGAGATTTAAAACGGCAAAAAAAGCTTGCATTTGCGTGGGTTCAGAATGGAAGAATATTAGCGCGCCTCACAGACACCGAAAAACGACAAATTAAATCTGAATACTTTGGTAAGATTTTCGAAAATGATCTGCATAATAGTAGAAAAACATGGCAAAATATTAACAGTTTGGTTTTCAATACAACAAAGAAGAACGTGGAATGTCCATTGCTAAAGACTTCATCATGTGATGCCAAAAAAACCAAATACCTTTTTTGTAAAAATCGGTCAATCATTAGCCTCAAAATGTTATTCTACGGACATTGTTACTCCTAATATATCAAATACGCTCTTTAAATTGACTCCAACAACATCGTTTTCCATCAACCGAATAATCTCATCATTAAACTTGTCGAAAGCAAGGGATACAGACAACATATGTACGACGCTTTTAAAAGAATGTAAAAATGAACTCTGCTTTCCCATCTCCATGTTAATCAACAAGTCTTTTGAGGAAGGAAAAGTACCAGACGAGATGAAAATAGCCAAAATTATACCAATCTTCAAATCTGGAGACACATGTGACCTAAACAACTACCGACCGATTTCAATTCTGCCAGTTTTGTCCAAAGTGATCGAAAAAGCTACCAACGAACAATTGCTCGAATACATAAGCAAAAACGACTTAGAAACCCAACATCAGTATGGCTTCCGAAAACAACATAGCACTATCACAGCACACATCGATATGGTATCATATCTGCAAAGCACAAAAGACGAACACAAAAACACAAACGCTCTTTTTATTGACTTATCAAAAGCATTTGACACTGTGGATCATAGCATTTTGTTACGCAAACTATTTTGTTACGGAGTAAAAGGGGCTTCGTGCAACTGGTTCAAGTCTTACCTCAATAATAGAAGGCAATTTGTGAGCTCTGATGGCTATAGATGTGATGAGCAGAATATTCATTTTGGGGTGCCACAAGGAAGCATACTTGGTCCAACACTTTTCTGCATATATATTAATGACCTTACGAAAGCACGTCTCAAAGGACAACCGATACTGTTTGCAGACGACATATGTCTTATGTACTCCGAAAAATCTACGTTCGACCTTGAAACTAATATGAATAGTGATTTAGCTATTATCTATAATTGGATGGGTATGCACAAACTATCCTTAAACGTGAAGAAGACTAAGTATATCATGAATAGCAGAACAGATAACACTATTAACATTATGTTTGAGAACAATCTAGTTGAACGAGTTGAGCATTTTAAGTACTTGGGATTATGGGTTGATTTGTCTTTAAATTGGAAATACCACATAAGCAATCTATCCAAAAAACTTGCTGGAATAGCAGGCGTTTTTGGAAGATCACAAAAAATTATTCCAAACAGCTTAAAGAAGCAGGTATACTTTGAACTTTTTCACACCCATCTTACTTATGGCATTAAGGTCTGGGGTTCAACCTTTCAATACCTCAAACAAAACCTACAAGTTATTCAAAACAAGGCGCTAAAAAACTTGTACGGTCTTGAAAGGCGGACAAATACAACGACGATATACAATGAAATGCAGATCCTGATGGTACAAGACGAAGCTGAAATGAATATGGTTGCCCATGTTCAGAAAATCACGAAATCATCCGTTCATACAAATACTACACTCACAGAAAGAAACAAGCACATTCCGTACAACATAAGAAGTGGACGTCAGTTACATCAACTTGAACCAACAACAACCCGTTATGGAACGAATTCAAAACTCTACAAATCAATCGAACTCTACAATAAACTTCCGAGTCAAGATAAAGATTTTAAAGTCAATATTTTTAGGGGCCAGTTATAGCGATCATTAGTTTTCATCAGGAAAAATTGGAACAGGAAGAATCTGAAATTTTTTCCTGATGAGCGTTTATAGCAATCATTGAAAATTTCTGTAAGGAATTTTTTTCCTGCCGTAATTCTATCATTGGAACTGTGAGAAGTTGAAACACAGATCATTGGAATTGTACAAAATTGAAACACAAATCATTGGAACGGTTTGTTTCATTTTTTGACAAAAATCCATCAGCTGTTCAGGAAAACGAATTTCCGTACGGAAAATAGAAAAATGCATTTTTAACGAAAAATAAGTTTGCGAACTTATATTTTTTTCTCAAAAAAAATTCTTTAAGTATTTTCCGGTCGATTGGTATATAAATTGCATTAGTAATCAAAAGAAAACATAGTTAAATATGAATTCAAACATCCTGATGGATTTCAATGATCGCTATAACTTGCCCCTTAAACTCAATGTTAAAAAAATGCTTCTAAGTAGATACATGTAATGTTATTTTATATACTTTGCCAAATATTGCAATCTTGCAAGCAAACATTTCTCAAATTTCTCTTTAATCGTTTTTTTTTTGTTCTTACTTTTCAAATTGTTTGTATTCATTAGTCATGTTTAACTATTGTTTCATCGTCATTTTACTTTTACTTGCACTTGTTACATCTTTTTTTTTTGTTAACTTTCAATTGACATACATATTTTCAAAATCTAAAATTGTAAACATCTAAACAGCCTTTTCATGAGATTGTTCTCAAAGGCATTTAAATTAATAAATAAAAAAAAATAAAATAAATAAATCTATCGTCAGGACAGCTTCCCATTGACGACAGAAAATTGCCACTTGGAAAACGTCTACTAAATAACCAGTGAATTGTAGGCTTCATAAAGCTGCGTAGTTCAATTATACTTATGTATAGGCGAGCCTAAAACAAACAGTATACACAAATGTTTCCAGTACATACAGACAAAATTTTGATCGGCCAAGTCACACAACATTAACTATAATAATAAAGAAATCGCAGTAAGGAACCAAAACTTGGCAAGACATTGTCTAGATTTCATTACTTTTTAAAGATAAACAAGCAGATCCAACGTGACTTAGCTAGTTTTTTACAGAATGTTTTTGGTGGGTCTTTTTTACTCGAAATTTGAAAATTCAAATCAGTAACAGCTTTTTTTGTTTGGCGGAAGTCACGTTTCTGGTTGCAAGGTGGCTATCTCCCTCTTAGCAAGATGCATTTCGCGCTTGAAGCAATTCGCATCTTCAGTTTCAGTCCGGAACACTCTTTAGGTCAAAATTAAAGTTTGAAATAGAACCAGTTGGCGGTTACTCTTAACCCTTGCTGTGGATAATATCTACGAGGGAGATCCAATGAAAACAGTTGTCGGAGGCGGATTGGTATAGGTCTTAATTCTTTAATAAGAAAACGTCAAACGAATGAACTTAATTTGATTTTTTCAATCAAAATTCAAACTCTTACGGGCGGAAATTGCACCTATTGAACAATTTTATCATCTGCATGTGTTTTTGAAAGCTAATGATGATTTGGTAAATCGTGATGACCGCAATCAATTGTCAAAGTTCAGAAGTCCTTTTTGGAAGACCTCTTTCTTCACATTTTAACAAACAGTCTTTGGAAGCAATGAAATACATAAATAAAATCTAGTGTAGGTACATATGTTATTATTTATTTCTTATGTTATAATGGAATTTTACATTTTTTCCTGTTAATTAAAAACGTACATACAATTTAAGTTTACATAATTATACAAAACTCATGTTTTGCTTATAAAAAGAAAGCTTTAAAAAAAATGAAAGTAGATAGCTGCTGTATCTCGTTCATTTTATTCGTCCTTTGAAAACTGCATATATTCTCTTTGCTCATCCTCGGTCGGAGAAATATCTTCTTGATCATCCGCTTCATTTACTTCCGCACTATTTTTCTTGATAAATTTTATCTCAATCAAACAAAATGATAAATTTATGCTTAGGTATAAAGTGAAATCCACCATATTATGAATCATTCTGATAATAACTCTGAGTACCTATCAATCTCATTATTTATAACACTTATCGGTATCAACGAACTGTATCCCTTCTTTTGCCTTGACAATTGGCAATAGTGTGTCCAGGGCAATTGCAGAAGGAACATCTTGCAGAATCGAACTCTGTACTTTTTATCCGTGTCCTTCTTTTGTCATGAATATGCACCTTTAACTTGTCTTCATCAAGCCAGAAGTATTTCAAAGTAGGTCCGATGTTATCTTCTAGGATTTCGTCATGAAGCCAAACTGCACCGGGCGTTTGGCAAAGTTCATCTAATTTACCTTTTACTTGTTGCATCGGAACTGCTTCAGCAGACGGAAATGAAGGCAATAAATTTGAAAGTAGACTTTGCCAAACAGCAGCCTTTTCCTTGATATCCACCCATTTCAGATATGGAACGCTTTCAAATGTTATTAAAATGCTTTTAAGATCTGCTTCGTCACGAATCGATTGCATTGCTTCGTTGAATGTATCAGGCATTAGAGGTTCGAAAATCTTCTCAGCTGGCGCCAAGCTTAATTGTTTTCCACACGTTGAATTCACAGCAAAGCAAATTATGATAAGCATGAACAGACAAGAAATAACACTGGAGTTCATTGTGAATTAAAGAAATCGAAAGCTTTTTGTAAGTAACTTGTTCGAATGAAATTTTTTAAAGTTCTAATTGTGCGTTGTTCTTGACTACTGCTAGTTGTTTGAAAATCAAATCGCTGTGAATTTGCTTTTATATGGATACTGTTCATGAGTTTGCAAAAGCTGCAAGCTAGACCATCTGACAAAGCTTAAATTATTTTTTCCATGGAATATATTTCTGCCCATGGCGAAATAAAATAATTTCAATGTCATGAGAAACAGTCAGTCTGTGTTTCTGCGGGAATTTTCGGGTCTTATCAAAAAGTTTGATAGTACAAGTACAAGAGGATGTTTATAAACGTGTCTAAGCAAGAAACCGAGGAGGTATCGTATGGATTTGAATCCGACTGGTACCTCCAGCCCCTGTGTCCCTGGGAGTTAACTAAGTTTTTATTTTGTCATTACTCATTATACTCGTATCTCGTATGTAGTATAGATTACCAGAGTTTCATTTCGGTACAAAAGTTCACTGTTCAAGTTTCAAAATGTTAGCAATCACAATCAAACGAAAATTTGCCAAGTGAACATGTGAATTTTCATCCAAACTATTTTCTATTGGAGTTTATTGGAGTTTACTCCTTTTTGGAGTTTATTGGAGTTTACTCCTTTAGAATCGATTCATATATAGACCCCGGTATGAAAAAATTATGGATAGGAAAATCAAACATTGAAAAAAGCGTTATAAAAATTGACTACCAACGCTTTTTTTTAACTCTTAATGACTTTTAACCTACTGGATCGATTTAGATGAAATTTGGTAGTAAGATAGACTAGAACCTGTGGAAGGGCATACGGTATTTTTTAAAGCAATAAAATGGGTTGAAAAGGTCACAAGGGATTGAAATGTTAGGTCAAAGTTTGTATTTAGGTCGATTAGGTTAGAAGTTTAAAACTCATTTTTATGGCTTTTGACTAAACATAAATAAGTATGACATTCAAAGTTCAAAAAAAAAATAACCGAGGGGGGGGGTGAAAATAGGGGGTGAAAGTTTTAGTGCCACGTCGAATCTATTTTATTGAACAGAGATTTCAACGTAGAACGGTGAAATTTTCACACATGATACAGAATTTCATGCTCTTCAATTTATTATACTTTAATTATAACGGTAACTCATTAATATGGCCAATTAAGACATTTTCACATAAATTGGTATATAAGTTTTAATCCTTTAGACTGGTTGTTGAAATTTCGATATGTCTAATCTACATGAAATAACGGTGATTTTGATACCTCATTTGTAAGGATACGTTTCGTACAAGCCTCATAATCTCGATTTTAAAATAAATATAACTGCACACAAACAACCTGCTTGGTTCGTACGACATGACACATCACCTGTTGGGAGAATCCCGCTAATGCCAAAATTTGATCGATGTGCTTCGATTAAAAGCGTTCTATCGTGCGTTCTCATAAGCGGATCTACAAGATTAAGGTCTCTTACAAAGCACAAGGCTTTAATTCCATGTAGAATTTATCGACATTCAATTTCATTTTAAATGTAATAGTGCATGATAAATGTGGGTTAAATTGTATTTTCATCATTAATTAATGAAAAGTTGATAAGAAATGTAACTGTTCTGAAAATGTAATGATGCAGTTTTGTAGATTTTTTCATTCTTTACAAAAATGTTTATAGAAGTTACCATAGCTGGGCACCGTTAATCATAAAGTTAACTTCGTTAATCGCTAATCCGTTAATTAAAAATTTAACTTCGTTAACAGTTAAAACGTTAAATTTTAGAAAAATTAACGCAAGCTAACGTTAATCGTTAATCGTTAATCCGTTAACACGCCATACAAATTTTATTTTCTAATAAAAATTGGAAGTTGGAAACAAAAAAAGACAAGTATATTTTTTTCTTAATATATTAAATTATATTTTATATGTAAGAGTTTAAGTGTTAAAACAACAATTTATTCAGTCATGTATATGAATGTGATTGTTCCCCTTCATGAACATCAGCATGTTGAAATTCTCGTCGGAAAGCGAGGATCTTTTCGGCTGAAGTATATATATATGAGAAGAGACGTTCAACAGCAGCGCTTGAGGGTATGGCAGTATTGTATTGGATAAACAAAAAATAAAATAAATAGAGTAGCGCGACAGCTCTTGAAGAGCCAAGGCCTAAGTGGATTACTCTCATCAACAATTCTCTGAGTGCGTGTGAAGAATTGAGGGGACCTACAATTTAACGCCGATTCCGAACGGCAGAGTTGAGAAGCACTTTTTTCATGACAGATTGATACTCTTGAAAGATTTGTCAGGTCTTCGCAAGAGGCAGTGCCCGTGAAAGATGAAATAAAAACTTGGCCTGAGTAGGACTCGAACCAACGACGTTCAGCTTAGCAGCCCAACGCACTTACCAACTAAGCTACGGGCAATACTTGTTCCCCGAGGAATGCCGCTTCATTTAACGAGTCTTTTGACTTCAAATCTAGCCACGTTTTTACAAGACTTTGAGCTTGAAGATTGAGTAACAGAGTTGAAAAAGTCATCCTCATCATCGTCGTTGTTACTCGCGTTGCTGCCTCCGTCATTTACACTCTCTACGTCCTTTGATATTTCGATAGCTTCTTCTTGTAGCTTCTTCTACCTTTTTTCCATGCATTTTTTCACTGCATCTACACGACTGTTATCATATTTCTGCAACCATATCAACCAAAACTTAGGGTGAAAAGCCGCAGCAAGTTGACACTAATCATCGTCCATAAGTGGTCCGAACCTTCTCTCTATGCCGTTTAATAACGCATTGACTAAAGCTGTGCAATTAACGAGGCCTTTAAACTTTATATTTTTTAATTTGAAGACCGTTGTGAAATGGTCGGTAGCAGTGACCCAAGGTACACTCGACACTCTCTGAGCACGCGCTAAGGAATAAAACAAACATTGTCGTATCGTCGTATTATATACGATTAGTATGGCAGTTTTCCCACTCACAGCCGCTGGAAAAAAGTGGTATTTTAAAACGGCAATAATAACGGCACCCGGAATAATAGTGGCATTTCAAATTTTACTAGGGACGAACATCGCCGGCATGATTCGTAAGAGAATTGTTGCGGCCGGCGGTGCACACGATGAAAACGCTCGGCAGTGAATTGAATTTATATTCTGTATACCTATAGTACCAAAAAAAAAAAAAACACAGACAGGCAGCGAAATAGACAAGTCGCGTGCCGTTGTGTTTCCTGAATTGACTAATTTTTTATAAGTTATAAAAATAATTACCAATAATCTATTTTGAATGTGTATCTGTATGGTATTTTTGTGTTCGATTAACGATTAACGGACTTTGGAAAATTTAACGATCGTTAACATTTTTTTGAAGTTAACTGAAAAGTTAATCCGTTAATGGGAATGTTAACTTCGTTAATTAACGATTAACGGATTAACGAAAAAATGCCCGTTAATGCCCAGCTATGGAAGTTACTACATTGATTCATTCAAAAATACGTAAGAATGTTTTAAACAAAGTTTTAGACATTCATATTGCTTACCATAATAATTTAAGAATTTAACTAATATATTTTATCAAATTATTATGAATAGATGTATGAATATATGAATTCAATCCTTTGCGAATTATATAAATATTTTAGGCCGTGTGCGAATTGATGAATTTTTAACCACTACTGTCATATTTTAACCTGCTGCGCAGCTAGTCTAATTTTAACACAATTTTTTTCAATGCGAAGGGTCTATATTTAATCAAACGTCAAGTTTTAGCCACTTTTTAACTGAATTCGCACACGGCCTTAAGATAATCATTCTTATTGAGTGAACTCCAGTCGCGCGTCGGAGCTGACACGTACAATTTTTTTTTCTTTTAATATTCTTGTATTATCTCTATGATTTAAAATATTCAATATAAAACTTTTACATTAATGACTGGGCGTTCTTTTAGATCTCATTACTTTTTGTGGCTGACTTTTAACATAGTGTTGTTCGCACATAAGACAACTTGGCTCTTTTTTACATTTATGTTTTTGTTCTGATTTTACAGCAATATGCAAACTTTAACAATATAATAGCTCTGCCAATTTAAAATTAATTAGAGTGGCTGTTTAGATGTTGTTAACTCATTTAGACCACAAAGGTCCATTGTGAAACCACTAAAGAAAGTTACTCATGGAAGTGTTATGAACTGAAACAAACCAGAATTCTAAATTTCAACATCATACGACCATTTTAAGAAAGTGGGTAGCAACCACTCCCCTTTAATGAAACTACAATTTTATACTTAGTTTTTCTGTTATATTCCACCGAAACCCAGAATTTCGAATTTAAACGTTTTCGACCATTTTGATAAAGTGGGCGAATACCACGCCCCTAAATGGAAATAGATTTTTTTCTCATTTTTTTAATGTGTTCAACCAAAACCTTACAAGAATTCTGAATTTCAACACCCTACGACTGTTTTAACATAGTGGGTGGAAATCACGCCCCTGAATGAAACTAAAATATGTTACTTATGTTTTTCCTTATATTCAACCAAAACCCTTTAGGAATTCCGAATTTAAACATCCTACGACCATTTTAATAAAGTGGGTGGATACCACGCCCCTGAATGAGCAAACTGAAATTTTCGATTTTTTCCTTTGAAAAGGGTCAGCCAAATAACTTTTTTTTTTTTTGGAAATGCTATAAAACAATACTACTGAATATTTTCTCAAATTTCTTTTTTTTTTTTGAAAGTACGATCCTTCCAGTTAATGCTGGAAAATAATTTCATTGAAATAGCTGCCTCGGCTGGTCATGCAGTAGTCTACACGATCGGTCAAATTTTTAAGCACATTATCGATTGTGTGCAGCTGTATTCCACCAATGGCTTCACGAATATTGTCCTTTAAAGCGTCAATTGTCTCTGGCTTGTCGGTGTAACACTTATCTTTTACGGCACCCCACAAGTAATAGTCCAACGGTGTCAAATCGCAGCTCCGAGGTGGCCAAACGACATTAGCTCTGCGGCTGTTAATGCGATCTTCAAAACCAGGGTGCAAAACAAAACGTAGCTTTGGCTGTGTGGCACGTAGCGCCGGCCGTCCTGTCGAAACCAAATGTTGCCAATATCCTCCTCTTCAATTTTTGTGAACAAAAATTCGTTCAACATGGCCCGATAACGATCGCCATTGACTGTAACGGCCACTCCTTGCTCATTTTCGAAGAAAAATGGCCCAATTATGCCTCTGGACCAAAATCCGCACCAAACAGTGACTCGTTTTGGGTGTATCGGCTAAATGCGACAATTTTGCTTGTTTACATACCCGCCAAGATCAAAATGAGCTTCATCTGAAAAGATGATTTTGTTTTGGCAAAATCGGCATCTTCTCTAAGTTGATCGCAGGCCCATTTAGCTAAGCGAAAACGCATTGGATGGTCAGTTGGCTTCAACTCCTGAACCAATTGGACTTTGCATGGCGTCATACCAAGGTCTTTATGCAAAATTCGTCCTAAAAATGTCTCCGAAATGTTCAATTGTTGAGAACGACGGTGAATTAATGTTGATGGCGCTTCACGCACACTTTCTGCCACAGCAGCTATATTTTCGGGTGTATGCACTGTTTTAGGCTTTTCACGCTTTGGTTTATAGATGAAGATGCCAGTTTCTTTCAATTTTTTCACAAGGTAACGAACATACGGAGCTGACGGTGCTGCTCTTCTTCCAAAATCCGTACGCAATTTTCCCACACATTCTGCAACATTACCATGATTTTCAAAGTAATGTCGCAATATTTCCCAACGTTGTTCAAGCGTATACACAACCATATTCGTTCAGCAGAAGAAATAAAATTAATTATCTGTCAAATCAGACAAGTTAAGTGTTACCATTCACGAAATAAGCCCTAGTTGAAAACGTTAGATGGCGGACCCTTTATTCTTTATATACCCGAAAACCTACGATTGTACCAAATTTCAAGATTCTGCTATTGTTAGGAGTGCTTCATAATTTTGATAGTCAGTCAGTCAGTCAATTACGGTTTTTGAAATTTTTACTGTTCAATATCTCAGGAAGTAGTGTTTCTGCAAGGCCTTTGTCTCCATGAAGTTAATACGTAATTCAAATTTGAAGCTTCTAACTCTATGGGTTCAAAAGTTAGTGGGGGTTAAAAATGTGCTTGAGTTCGATCCTTCAAAAAGGGAGTAGTGCTAGAACTTGGCTGGGCACTACCGTGCCCTTCTGCGACCTAGTTTTTTTTTGTCTTTCATAAGCGATTTCTTCGAATCTGCTAGGCATATTTTAGTATTCAGTAGTTGTTTTCATGTTTTTAAGATAAATAGTTTCGAAGTTATTAAAGAGAAAAGATAAAAAAATACAAAAATGACCCTTCTCCCCCCTGATCTCCAAAACTACTGGGCCTAAAATTATAAAAAAGTTACTCAACCTGTAGATTACAGAAAAGCAAATAAGAAGTCTGTACTGTTACATATAACACAGATATGACTCAATATTTGGAGTAACTTTTTAATTTTTGACTCAACCTTACAATTTATTTCCTCCAAAACTGTTATACCGATTGAGTTAAAAGTTGGCCAATATATCAATGTGTTAAGTTGAAATGCAATCATATTTTTTTTATATTTTTTAAATTTTTATGCAAAATCTTTCAATCTACTACTTTGCAATTTCATTAAATTTTAAAACCAATTTTTTGAACAGGTGGTAACCCTATTAACTTCAAATTAAGTACAATCATTCATTGATTGCCTGCAATGACAAACATATTTTTTTTGTATTTTTAAGACAAATACACTAGTCAAAACAATTAAAGGAATACTTGAAAAAACTCAAAAATTGAGTGGTTTTTATAAGGCTGTATCTCAGTAGAAAAAAGTCGGATTGAAGTCAAATAAAAAGTTTTTTAAAGGTTATTATTTTTTCTTTTCAAATTATTTTGAGTTAAGAAAGTACCGTTAGTCGTTTTCGCTTTAGCGTAAAAAATAATCACTCAATTTCAAAATTATTAACTTTGAACTGTCATAAAATGAGTGGAAATTTTTTTTCAATCTAACCTATCTAAGATTCAATTTTAGAATTTTGTTGGCTATAATTCACTGTTTGGTTCAGATCGCTACGATTTTTTTTTCTAAACAAAAAATGGGTTTAATTGCAAAAACAATTTTGACTTTGGACCCTAATAACTCCGCTAAATGTTGATTAACAAAAAAAATAAAGGCAGATTTGAAAAATTTTCTACACAAAAACATTTTGAAAAAATAAAAATATTGATTTTTTCAATCTTTTCTATCACTTTAAAAAAAAAAAAGTCAAAAAACGCATTTTTCAACTTTTTCATAAAAACTACCGTTATTTTGTGGTTTTGAGTGATACAACTAATCTGAGGCTTAATTATTAAAGCTCATAAAATTTCCTTGATTTTGGTGAAAATTTCACATCAATACGATTAACCGTTTCTCTTTTTCGATCAATCAAACTTACAAAACACATTTTTTTTCAATTTTAAGGAAAGTTTTTTTTTTTATTTATTTTTCTGTTCTTGTGAATTTGTTTATTTTTTTTATTGTTTTTATTTTTTTCATTATCATTATGACTTTGTGAAATTCAGACGAATTTCCTTGATTTTGATGAAAATGTCATATTTTTTTTAGTTTTCCTTTTGTTTTTTAAGTAGTATTATATATTATTATAAACCTGAACTTAAAAGACTGTAAAAATTTTGATATTTTCGTGTTTCAAAATGAGTAAATTTTGGTATTCCATAATCGGTACACTTCCTCTAGTTTTATTTTGGAAAAGCTAGATTATGGCCTTCTTGATCATCTGAATCATTCGCCTTATCCACTAATAAGATTATTTTCCTCTAGTTGATTTTCCTGCCCAGCTTTCAGTTACACGTTTTATGTCAGTGATTTTTTTTTAAATCTGATTTCTAATCTAAACTATTTTTTTTTATCTTGCCGGAAATCAGACCCGCGCCACTTTTGCCCAAATTGACGCTTTCAAAATCCCTCGTAGTACTGCAGAATACTTTTCGCAAAATAATATCGAAATCCCTTTAAGAGCCACTTCATCTGCAATCGATTCCATCTTCTTGTTGAATGAATCAATAACACTGGGATCAAACGTTTTCCCGACAAATTGATAATGTGTTTTGGATGGCAAAAAGCTTAAATTTTGTCCAGTCACAATAGTTACAGTGAGGCAAATTACACAAGAAAAAACGTTGGTATTCATTGTGAATTAAAAAATTCTAAAGCTTTCTTTTTTGAAAGATAACAACTTAAAATACTACTCGTCCGTTGCTATTGACGGCTGCGAGTTGTTTGGCATCGAATTTGGGATGAAATTGTCTTTATAACCGTAATCTTTAAAAGTTCGCTAAAGCTTCAACCTCCTAGACCAGCTGATAAAGTTCTGATAATTTCATGAATTTTATTTCAACCATTACGAAATAATATCTATTTCATTTACATGGGAAACCTTTTTTATCTTATCCAAGTGAATATATCTGTTGAAGTTGAAATGATGATGTTAGCTTGTCGGGTTTTAATTGTACACAAGTTTTGGGTAGTGTGTTTGCCCCACAAGCTTTTATAAGCCTGCTCAGAACCCTTAAAACTACTAAATAAATAAAAACATTGAAAATATACATATGTTCTAATTGAAAACATGTCTATCTAAGAAACACTTTTTTTTTGTTTTTAATCTACACAAATATATAAAGCTGAAGAGTTTGTTTGTTTGAACGCGGTAATCTCAGGAACTACTGCTTGGAATGGTATAATTCTTTTTCTGTTGGATGGTGCCTTAATCGACTTAGACATAAGGCTACTTAACATTAAGCTGTGACCAATAGCAGCGTAGAATCTGTGGAAAATGTGGAAAAAACGGCAAAAAATATACAGTTTTCTGCGTTTTAACGCACTTATCTCAGGAACTACTGGTTCGAATGGTATAATTCTTTTTGTGTTGGATGGTCCATTAATTGAGGAAGACTTGAAGCTATTTAACATTAAGCTGTGACCAATAGCAGCGAAGAATCTGTGGAAAATATGGAAAAAACGGCAAAAAATATAAATTTTTCTCCGTTAAAACGCGCTTATCTCAGGAACTGCTTTATGAAATTGAACAATTTTTTTAATGTTGAATGGTCCATTTATCAAGGAAGGCTTGAAGCTATATAAAATTTAGCTGCGACCAATAGGAGCGAAGAATTTGTGGAAATGTGAGAACTGAGATTTTTTTCTGAGATCTCTGAGATGAAATTATTTTGGATTCGATTTCTCACTCAGCTATTTGACGTGGCTGACATATGTGCAGCAACACTTATTAAGGTAACCATTTAATCTCAATGATAACTGAGAATTATTTTCCACCAAATGATTTTGCCTCAGTCAAGGTGACTGGCCTAATAACTGCTCAAATTAGAATTTTGAGAGTTCAATTGATTTGTGAATGTGATTGATTGCATTATTTGTGCAGATTATTGTGTTTAAACCATATCATTTTATGGACTTCTTAACTAAAAAATATGCTCAGTTTAAAGAAAAAAAAAATTTACTTAACGAAAAAAAACGATGCAGAAGTAAGAGTGATATTAGAATTAGGGAGAGTTCACCCAAGGAATGCTTTAAGTATGAACAACTGAAGGGAATCATAAAAAATGCTCAAATTTTTCAAGTTCAAGAGAATTACGACCTAGGGAGAGTTGACTGCAATGCAATTTTACAATAACTTCCGAACAAAATTCCCATTCGCGCATGATGCACAAGTCGAGACGATACTCTGGCCGGTGGACGAGGGAGAGGTGGACGAAGTCGCGGACAACTGCTAGTTTAAAAATAAGGCCGTGTGCGAATTCAGTTAAAAATGGGTTAAAAATTGACGTTTGGTTAAATTTTGACACTTCGCATTATTTGACTAGCTGCTGAGCAGGTTAAAAAATGACAGTAGTGGTTAAAAATTCATCCATTTTTATTTTTTAGCCACAATTCATCCAATTCGCACACGGCCTAAAATGAAAATTATAACGGGTATTTTATATTTTTTGCAGTTGCCTGTAGCTTAGTTGGTAAGTGCGTTGGCTGCTAAGCAGAACGTCGTTGGTTCGAGTCCTACTCAGGCCATGTTTTTATTTCATCTTTCACGGGCACTGCCTCTTGCGAAGATCTGACAAATCTTCCAAGAGCCACCAATGCTGCTATGTGTCTGTAGTTCGTTACATTTATGTGCGAAGTACTGTGAAATATAATGTAATGTAATGTAATCTTCCAAGAGTATCAATATGTCATGAAAAAGTGCTTTTCAACTCTGCCGTTCGGAAGCAGCGTTAAATTGTAGGTCCCCTCAATTCTTCACACGCACTCAGAGAATTGTTGATGAGAGTAAGCCACTTAGGCCTTGGCTCTTCAAGAGCTGTCGCGCCACTCTATTTATTATTTATTTTTTATTTTTTTATTTTAGAACATAGAAGTACACATATCATTATACATTTGAATTTCGTATAGCAAGATTATGGACCACTCTCGAGATATTGAAAATATGAAAATTTGAAATGTGTCTTAAGATTATATTTACATTTTTTTTTGTTAGAATAAACTATATTTAATCAATAATAATAATAAGTTATTAATTTTTCAGAAAAGCTTATAAGTAAAAACGGGAGGAACCACAGAAAATAAATTTATTATCTGTGACAAAACCTAAAGCATCTTAATAAAAAAAGGCATTTTGAGAAACAAAAGAAAGTTAAAAAAAAATCGTAGGAGCCGTTAGGAAAAGATAAGAATGTTTGATTTTTGGCCAGTAAAATTGTATGGAGGATTCGCTTAGTTTTGATCATAAGAATAAAAACAGAAAATTCCTGAGGTGAATTAACTCAAACAACCAAAGTTCTAATTTTAAGTCAACCGAGTCAACATTCGCCAGTCGGACGGTATTCGATCAAAATATCGAGCTCAAGTTTTTTTTTTATGTCAAGAATGCAAATTAAAAATTCTATGAAATAAAATAGTCGCCATCACTTCCCGCGAATTAATGTTTGTGTTTGGTTTCTATAAGTACTCGCCTTCTCTACTCTAGGGCATAAGCCATAATTTCTCGAAAAAAATAATAATAATAGCAATAAAGTAATTTACTAAAGCCTTTTTGAATAGAAACATCCTTTTAATCTGTTATTGTAGTCCTGGTGTTCTAATAAGCTAAAGGAAAGATTTAATAAACTCAAAAATTGAGTGGTTCTTATAAGTCTGTAGTATCTCAGTCTTATGTTGTCGGATTGAGATGAAATTAAAAAAAATTTCAGAGCGCCTATCATTTTTTTTATTCAAATCATTTTGAGTTAAAAAAAAATTCCGTCTGTTGTTTTCGCTTGAGCGTAAGAAAAATCCACTCATCTCCGAAATCGTAAGATAAGAAAACGTTTTATTCGTCAAGTGTGCGGAATTGAATCAGTCGTTATTGGTTTTTCCGTTTCATAATAAACAATAATTCTAACAAACTTAATGCTTATCTCCAGTCGTAAGGTTAGTTGCTAGTTCAACATACACATTTGTTTCCTCTTTTTCAACAGTCCTCGATAGTATAGTGGTCAGTATCCCCGCCTGTCACGCGGGAGACCGGGGTTCAATTCCCCGTCGGGGAGATAGTGTGATAATCTTTTTTTTTCAATTTCTAAGTTATGCGTGAAACAGATTAAACCAGCAACAGCATCAGCACCGTCAACAGCAAACAGCACGCTACTGGCCAGCAAATATTTTCCAAACACTTTGCCACCGCCACCAGCGACGTCATTTCATTTGTTTTGATATTTCGTTCTTGTTTGTTTTATTTTTTGTTGCTTGGCGCCTCTGAATTTTGTACATTGAAAGTTGTCAGCAATGGACCAGCAACAGCAAACTTAGGACTTTGACCAAACGACGCTGTTGACGTTGCTGGTGCTGGTTTATTCTGTGTCGCATAGAGGACATTAATATAATGTCCATAATATATGTCCTCTATGCTGTGTCGGACGATTAAAATATGTACATGGGCTCTAAAACAATGGCCGCCGCTGTTGCTGTTGCTGGTTCAATCTTTTTCTCGCTTTAGTGATTTTTTTATATTAGGTACTCTTTGTTACGTGCAACATAAGGGTCATATTATAACTATAAGAAATATTGCTATCATTTCGATTTTACGGAATGTGTTTAATTGTCGGTCTGTTGGGTTTGCGTTAGCAGCCGTCAGAGAGCGTTCGCTTTAATATAAAATTATGATGATGGAGAAGTGAAAAAAGGGAGTGCGGTGATCCCGCGTCGATCTTTCTGTACTCGCACCTACAGCCTTGTATTCAAGCTCAAGTTTTGACATTTGAAGTTTGATCGAATTCGAGTAAGGACATTTTTTTTAAAGATCATAACCAAAGGTAGTCCTCATTCAAATTTTCTGCTACTACGAGTGCTACTTCTATTTTGTATGATATTTACATATTTTATGTATTGTTAATTACCATGTTTTTATTATATTATATACATTATGTAAATATCTATTTATTATGTAGACCGGTTCCCCCAAAAAATCATTTTTTGCAATAAGAATTTCTCGAAAACTAACGGATCGATAAATTAAATTTCTCTTTCTGAAAATCCTTATGTTTGTTTTCATTTATTTTTGGTATTTTGTCTAAAATTTAAACATAGTCATAGTATGAATAGAAAAAAAATAAAAAAATTTAGACTCCTTCCGTGACAATGTTCAACATTGCCGTGACCAGGATTCGAACCTGGGTTACTACGGCCACAACGTAGGGTCCTAACCACTAGACGATCACGGCTATCAGAGTCATATCTGCGAGCGAGTCTAAACACAGTTTCGTGGTCAATTCATAAAACAGAAATAACTGCAAACAATTTTTTTATTTCCGTTATTGTTGTTTTTTTCTTAAGGACTTCAGGTCTGTTTTGTTTGTCCCTGTTCATGTGACCGCCTTACTTTGTTACTTTGTATGGAAGTTATTTGCAGTGCACTTTCTTTGCATATAGTTGAAAAGATTCACAAAAGTTCTTCTCCAAGGGTCAGGTGAGGGATTATAAAAACAAGAGAAAAACATATAATGAAGGTTATAAAACTAAATATTGCTTTTGTGTTTTTGCCTTTTCAAATTAAAATTTTTGTTCATTTTGAATTTAGAAAATAAATAATTGAAGAGTTGTGTTTAAATTTATTTAACGCTTAATACAAAATCTGTAATCTGTTTCGAGACTATCATTAATTTGAGATTTCTGAATACAATTGTATTCTACATTTGCATCATTCCTGAGGTTTGTCGTGTGTAGTCGTCTATTGATTTCAAGTTGCAGCAACTTTTGCCTCGTGTGTATCATTGTTGTCTGAAAATAAAAAGACCAATGACATTAACAATGTCAATGTTTTATGATAAGTGTGTATTTATTTGAAGAAAACTGTTTTCATATTAATTTAATAGTGCAAAATAGTTATCGGTAATTTAAGTTAACCACTGTGTAACCTGCTGGCATAATTATAAGTACCTACATATTATTATAAGATAATGAATTGCTATGCATATAATATTGTTTTTAAAATAAAATAACTTACTTACTTACTCAAACTTAATTTATCTTTTATATTGGAAAAGCGTTTATTAGTTTTTGAACAACTTAAATAAATAATTATCTTGAACGGTCTATGTTGGTTCTTTCCGCAGCTTCAGCAGATAACCAGACGTTTGACAAGAAGCTCCATCTTGCTGAAAGTTGAAATTCAGTAGACTGAAGCTACGGTATGCCTTAATTTTGTTCATCACGTCCGGTTCGCGGTAGACTAGATATAAGTCTTGATGAAACCGTCGGAATCGTTTAACCATTCTCCGTAAAAGACTTAGCTCTCGAACGTGGCTTAGACTTCAGAATGGCTTTGACTAAGCAACCAATTCTCGGATCCATACAGCAGCATTTGTAAAGTAATAGTCAGATTTTTGGATTTTCAATGTCTTGAGAGAATATAGTAGGTTCTGTTGGCTTTGAGCACTCTCCCGGCTGGCGTAGATATTCTTTTTTCCATATTGCTGTCGGCTTATAGGTAATTGATGGATAGCATTACTTCGAATTCGTACTCCCATGGCTTTCTTGCTGTTTCAATTCTGCCAACATTACGGAGCCACCATTTCCTAATTTATGTATCTATAATGCAGATCCAGATTTTTCGCCATCTGCTTGTTGGATAGATGAGCAGCATTTGTCGGAGTCTTTCGCGTGAAACTGATTAAACCAGCAACAGCACCAGCGCCGTCAACAGCAAACAGTACCTTGTCCAGCAAATATTTTCCAAACACATTGCCCACCAGCAACGTCAATTCATCTATTTTGACATTTCGTTCTCTTTGTTTTCATTAATTTATAAAAATAGTTGAAACACTAAAAAGTCCCATGGACATAACGCCCAATTTTTTTTTGGGACTTATATAACACCCAAATTGAGTTTGGGCTTTTAGTCGCACCCAAGTGGACAACCAAGTGGGTCATAAGGCCCAATTTTTTCTGGAAAGTGTATGTTTTGTCATAAAGAAATGAACTTTCCCTTACAGGTTCTATTAATTTTTTCTTCCATGATAAAAAAAAAAAACAAAACAAAATATTTCCACCAAGACTAATAAACAATCAATGACAGTTAACACAGGTTTTTCTTTTTTTTGGGTGCCTCTGAATTTCGTACATGGAAAGTTGTCAGCAATGGACCAGCAACAACAAATTTAGGACTTTGAAGTTTGACCAAACGACGCACGCTGTTGACTTTGCAGGTGCAGGTTTATTCCGTGTCGAACGATTAAAATATATGGGCTCTAAAACAATGGCCGCCGCTGTTGCTGGCGACGTTTCTGTTGCTAGTTCAATAAGTTTCTCGATTAAGTTTGTATGGTGTATGCCGCTATTCGATCTTGTAGGACAAAGGAGAAAATCTTATACCTAGGTTGTACTCAACAATGTTATCCAGTATAATTGCTGCTCTCCGTTATTTGTAATGCCTTTCCTTAATCGTAGCACTATTCTGTGGGACTTGGAAGACCAGTTTAAGTCCGAATCTCCATTATGGTTTTTCCTTCTATTTTCTTCTTTGATGAGCGTAAGCCACTTAGGCCTTGGCTCTTAAAGAGCTGTCGCACCACTCTATTTATTTTTTTTAAAACTTGCCACCCACCTCACATCCAACTTTACTGCTCTTTCTTCTTCCTTTGTTCACCACTTTCCATGGCAATCTCATTCTAAAAACATCGACTCCTAATCATGCGGATACGCTTTATATGTTCGCAGTTTACAGGAAACGAATCGCCTCAACACAGCTTCACCTTATATCGGAAACTAAATTAAATCGTCATCTTATTAGCTCTGTACTCTAGAGGTTAATACCTTAACTGTTCCTTTTTCTTTTGTTACCGTTTTGCTCAGAATTTTGTTTAACTATCGGCATAGGTGATCATCGCACATCGCCTCTTTCGCGGCATTCCCTCACCCTCAGGCGGCTGCGAGTGGGGGAAATGTTTTATATAAAATGCTTCAGGTTAAGGCAGCAGAATAAGAAATCTTTGGATTAAGTTTAAATTCATTTCACAGCTTCAAGTGAAATTAAATTCATATTGCCAGACTGCAATCAGAAGGGCACAACAAAATACACGCCAATGACAGCTAGACTGTTGAAATCGTATCACGTCCAGCCCGAAAATTCTTATTTCATTTTTCACCATCATCGTTCCCAAGACGATAACCAACCAAGGATTCTTCCTCTTTTACTTGTACTATTATGAAACACATTTTACATTTACCTATACACAATCGGCTTCAATGAGCAAAAAATCATCACAATATCACATGAAGACCAACAAGTCACCCTTGAAACCCTGAGGCAAGGAAAACCTATGAGTTCCAGGTTATTGACAACTACATAATATCGGTCTTGCTGAGTCCATTTGGGGGAGAGCTATACCTATGTGTATTTGTATACTTATATGTTATATGTTGGTCAAGGCATTGTAGCAGAATTGAATGTTCTTATAACCAAATCGATTCTATAGTGGTCACTGGCTTTTTATAAGCGAGTCCTTCTGTGTACGATGACTATCATAAGAGATTCAAAAAAAAAACTTACCTTGTCATTTTCCAAATGATTTCATTGCTATATTTTTAAATTGGATTTGGTAACTTAGGACATAGTCTGGGGAGTAAGTTGACAGCATTGAGCATACCATTAAGTGTTGAGGGATATCTGTATTCTGTACAGACTACTGACTATAGCCACAAAAGTTTCTGAAAGGGTAAGAATTGTGCTTCCAGTTTTTTTTTTTTGTATTGATTGCATGAATCCATTTAAAAGAACAGTTTTTTTTAATTTCAGCCAAGAGTAAGAGATAGTAAAACTTCTTTCCTTGCTGTTTTTTAATTAACATTTAACAAGAAAAATCAAGAATGAACTCACAAGTCACAACTGAAAAGAAAGACTGAAACTGAAAAATGCGAATTGCTTGATGCGCCATCCAACTGCAAAGGAAATTTTTTAAATTAAATTCATCTTGCTAAGAGAGAGAGCCACTTTCCAATCAGAAACGTGACAGTGGCGATTCCTGGTCAAGTTTTGTGGGTTAGCTATATCAACGTTCTTCGGGAAAGTTTAAAATACAACTAAAAAAATTTGCACGACAGGGTCGCACGCACTTTGCTTCAGTACTCCAAACTTAACACACAACAAAAACATTAAAAATAAAAACAAGTATTTTAAATTCATAAATAAAAATTTAAATTGAAATATGTATATATACATAAAAAACACATTTTATTTGAAAAAAAATTATGCCATAAGATTTCTTTAAAAGTTGTTTATTTATTTTTTTTCTAACTAACATGGAGAGGTTTTCCTTAAATTATTTTTTATGTACCGATACAATTTTTCTAGAATGTCCTAAAATTAAACTGGGTATGCAGTATTAAAAAGCAAGTTAATAACAATTTTTTTTTTAAACTAAAAATTTTTATATGTTTTTTGAAAACAAAATATTGTTTGAGCAATACATAAATACTCCTAAAAAAAATTTGCACGACTCGGTCGTACGAACTTGCTCCTGTATTCCAAATTATAACTCATAAAAAAAATTTAATTCGTAAATAAAAATTTAAATTGAAATATCTACCTCAAAAAAAGATTCAATCTGAAAAAATATGATGTCATATGATTTCTTAAGAAATTGTTGATTTTTGAAATTAAAAAAAAAAATCGTCGGAGCGGTTGTTTTTTAAATTAATTTTTTATATATAAAATTTGTTTGAAAATGTCTTAAAATTAATTTGGGTATGCAGCATTCAAGAATGTATAACTATATACATTTTCTTAGTAAATTTCAATTTCAAATTTTGATCCGTTTTTGAGATACAGAATTAAAAATTTTTTTTTTTTAATATTTTATAAAAATCCAAAAAAAATTTTAAATACAAAATATTATTTAAACAATATAAACGTACTTTCAAAAAAAAAATTACCCTGATCGGACTTTTAGTTTTCGAGAAAATCTGATAACAAAAAAACGGTTCTATAGGCGGTACCGTTTTGGAGCAATACAAAAATATTTTTTTTTTACATAAAATATATCAGAGTTTTAAACAAAAATTTTCGAGGAAGTTTGAAAAAAATCGTAGGAACCATTTTTGAGAAAATTGAAACTTTTGGTTTTTGGCCAAAAAAATCGTATGGTGGCTACCTTAAATTTTGAAAAAAATTAAAAAAAAACGACCCACGCGAATTTGCTCAAACTTTTAATTTTCAAGTTTGGAGTCAATCGGACCAGTGGTTAAGGCTGTGCGTTTACAGACAGACAGATGGACGGAATCGCCGGACCCACTTTTTTCGACTTCTTTATCATCGTTATGTGATATCTCATCATTACCTCAAATTTTTTTTTACGAATTCAATACTTTCAATATATTCTATATGTCGCAAGTAAAAAGACGTTAATCGCACTGCAGCTGCCCGTGGCTTAGTGGTTAGATGCGTTGGCTGCTAAGCAGAACGTCACGTCGTGGGTTCGAGTCCTACACGTGTCCATAAAGTTTTTAGTTTATCTTTCACGGGTACTGCCTCTTGCGAAGACCTGACAAATCTTCCAAGAGTATCAATCTGTCATGAAAAAGTGCTTCTCAATTTTGACGTTAGGAATCGGGATGTTTAAGAAAAATCGGAGTAGCTGTTTTTGAGAAAATTGAAGCTTTGGCCGAAAAAATTGTATGGTGGCTACCCTAAATTTTGATTTAAAAAAAAAAAAAAAAAACGACCCATCCAAATTCGCTCAAACTACTATATTTAAAATTAATTTCAAGTCAACGCAAGCAGTGGTTAAATCTATTGATGCAATTATAGATAGACAGACGGACGGACGGAATCGTCGGAGCAGTTTTTTCGTCTTTTCTATCATCGCTTATTTTTGATTGGAATCTCAATTTAAATACACTTGTAAAAAATTTCAAAATAAATATTTATTAAATAAATTTTATAAAATTTCACAACAATAAGATAAAAATTAACACCAATAACAACAAACCTCTTACCCCACAATAACAAAAAATCAATAAGCTGCTGGCTGAAGCGCAAATTTTTCGCTAAACCTTCATTGTTCTTCATACCCTTAAACAGTTACGACTTGCGAGTCGTTTCGTACACGAAACAAAACCCTCATGCAAAGATCTATCATGAAACTATGTTTAGCTCAAAAGTTAGCGCTAACAGATTTCATACAATCTTCATAAACAGAAAATGAACACATTTGAATAAATGCCTTCAAAAATGAACAGGAGGGTTAGCGCAAAAATCACAGCTTACTATGAAACGAGAACACAACAACGACAGGCAAGAGATGCGATACGATTCGTACACGATACACGAACACGATTCGATTACACGAGTAACCATAACGAAATCTGTAACTGTATGTGTTGGCTCTTGCCTGTCGTTTCGTTGTTTTGTTCTCGTTTAATAGTTAAGTTAGCTGTGATTTTCGCGCTAACCCTCCTGTTCATTTTTGAAGGCATTTATTCAAATGTGTTCATTTTCTGTTTATGAAGATTTGAGAGTTTTGTTAGCATGCAATGAAAAATACATATTGGTTTTGTTGCATTTAAGTTGCTATTAAGTACCTACAATATTGTAACGTATTTGTTGTCGTTTATTGACTTTTACATAAGAATAATGTTTATATACAGGGTGATTCACGAGCGTTGTGCCAAAAAGCTAGAGCGTGTAGGTTGAGTTGAGACAAGAAAAAAATCGTATTGGAGGGGGGGGTCTATTCCCCCCCGTTTAGCCGGGAGGGGCAATTTTCTGAAAAATTGACTTATTTTGTTTAAAAAAATATTAAAAATCAACGGCTTCGTTTACAACACCGTGCTATACCTTTCTGAAAAGCCAAAAACTTCTTCTTTCACTTTGTTTTTAAATTAAATTTTTTTAACGAATAGTTTAAAAAAAATAAATTTTCAAACTCAAAATTTTCAAAAAAAAAGCAAAAAAAAAATTTTTGAACTAATTTTTTTCCAAATTTTATGTAATTAAGTACTAATTTTGTTTTAAAAATTCAATGTCTTTGTTAATTTTAAATAGAAAACAGAAAACCAGATGCAAAAATGTCTTTTTGTTTTTGAGAAATTAAGAAAAAACCAAAACCACTTTTTTCTAAAAAAATCTTTGTTTTTATTTTTACCTATCTGGACTTTTAGTTTAATTTATTGGTTTATTTTATAAATTTAATTTTTTGTAATTGGAGTTTTATGAGGACTCAATAAAGTAGAAAAGCATTGGATTTTTCCTGAATTAATCATTTTGTTAATTGATAACGTCTGCCATTGACCTTTCCCTTTTAGCTCTCCGTGCTCTCGTCAGTGGATTCTTGAAAACATGCTACGACTTGGGTGCTATCTATTGGGATATCTTTCAGCGTAGAGTCTTTCGGCTTCCCAATCTCGACAACAAGTTAAACCGTAGCAGAAGGTCCTGTCCGCTTACTATTCTCGAGCGTATGAGTTTGTTATTGTTATGTGTTGATGAGTCAATATTTTAATTGTAAATGGTTCTTTAGTAAATATGCGATGTCTTTTATTTACCTTTAGGTTGTTAATTGTTTTTTTTATTCAAGAAAAATTATCTTAAGCCCCTTGCACTTAGAACTCTTCGCCAGTGAGTGGCCGCGGCGCCAGGTATAGTAAGAAAATAGTGCAGGTCAGTTTTCAGACGTTATCAATGAAAAAAATGGTTAATCCAGGGATAATCTAATACTTTTATACTTTATTGAGTCCTCATAAAACTCTAATTACAAAGAATTAAATTTATAAAATAAACCAATAAATTAAACTAAAAGTCCAGATAGGTAAAAATAAAAACAAAGATTTTTTTTAGAAAAAAGTGGTTTTGGTTTTTTCTTAATTTCTCAAAAACGAAAAGACATTTTTGCATCCGGTTTTCTGTTTTCTACTAAAAATTAACAAAGACATTGAATTTTTAAAACAAAATTAGTACTTAATTACATAAAATTTTGAAAAAAATTAGTTCAAAAATGTTTTTCTTGCTTTTTTTTTGAAAATTTTGAGTTTGAAAATTTATTTATTTTAAACTATTCGTTAAAACAATTTGATTTAAAAACACAGTGAAAGAAGAAGTTCTTGGCTTTTCAGAATAGTATAGCACGGTGTTGTAAACGAAGCCGTTGATTTTTAATATTTTTTTAAACAAAATAAGTCAATTTTTCAGAAAATTGCCCCTCCCGGCTAAACGGGGGGGGAATAGACCCCCCCCTCCCATACGATTTTTTTCTTGTTTCAACTCAACCTACACGCTCTAGCTTTTTGGCACAACGCTCGTGAATCACCCTGTATATTAGAAATAAAATTAATATGTATTCTGAAATTATTGGTTTAGCGCCGCTATACTAGCCAACTATGAGGAATCGCCCCTGAAACGTGACTTCCGCCAAACTCAAAAAGCTGTTACTGATTTGAATTTTAAAATTTAAATAGATTTCGCGTAAAAGAGATATCGTTAAACTTCAAAATAAAATGCATTTGATCGTACAGTTTTTTCAAAAACTTTTGATTGTTTTTTGTTGAGAACAAGTATAGTGCATTGCATAAGTATTACCGCACCCGAAAAAATGCATTTAAAAGAAAACCTACAATAGAAGTGACTCCTTACTATTTTTTATTGAGTTGCATCACTGATCAAACAAATTGAGAAGAAAAATAAAGTACCGTTATTTCCTCTCCTGGTGTTTAAAAATTAAAAACAGATTTTAATGCATTGCAAAAATATAACCGCATTTATTGTTTTTTTTTTTAAGTTCAATTTTAACAAAAAATTAATATGCAATTTTGTTGCCTCTATTTTCCACCAACCTTAGAACTCTTTTTGGCATACTATTAACTAGATTTTTCAATATGGAGTCGTCTAAAACATTCCATTCTGTCACAACTGCCTCTCGCAGCTCAGCAACACTAGCAAATTGCTAATTATGTGCATACATTTTGCGAGTTAAAATTCCCCAAAGATTTTCGATGGGGTTGCAATCTGGAGAATGTGATGGCTACTCCATTAAATTAATGTTTTTCGATTCGAACCAATCCAAACTTTGACGACTTAACCACATGCCTAAATGTTTTCTCGTTTTCGAGAAATTAAGAAAAAACTAAAAACACTCCGAAAAAAAATCACAAAATTACTTCTAAGTATTATTTTTTCGAAAAAATAGAACCAAATATCATCCAAATGTTCTGAGTTTTTTTGGGTTTTCTTAATTTCTCGAAAACAAAAAGACATTTAGGCAACGCCCTTTTTTGAGCTTAATTGACTCCACTATTATCAACAATACGAAATTTAATAATTGTTGTTAGAAAAATCAAATTTTTCTCCAATAGTGTTACAGTTTAAATGTCAAATTTTAGGGTCATTAAGAAATATTAGCAAAAACTCTTTTTATTTTGTTGGACTTAACTTTGAAAAAGTGCGAATTTTGTCGATTTTGGTGTTTTTGATTCCTTACTACTAAGTAATGGAGTACTTTATTGAAATTGTGCTCCAGTAGTGCTTAGAAACAGTTTTTGTCTACCCACTAACACCTTAATCATTTCGATAAGACAACCGACTGCTTCACAAAACCATTTGAAAAAACGAAGTTTTGGTCCGAAACCCCAACCAATTCGAAAAAAAAATAGGATTCAATACATCCTCGACTTTTTTTTCCTTTGCTTTCCTTGGAGTAAATATGCTTTTGAGGAAATTTATTTAATTTCAAGTTTAAAAAACACAAATCAGTACATATTTGAACATATCGTCAACTCGTAAAACTAAACAAGTTTTATTTCGTATGTTATGGATGTCAAAGCATGCGGACAAAAGGACCATTTTCTTTATTTTTAACCAAAAGCTTGGTCTTTTGCTTAAGTTTTTTTTTTTTTTTTGAATTTGTAATGAAAGTATGTTTGGCTTTGAATATGTAATGACTATTGACCTTTCCTTGCTATCTTTTTATCATAAGGAACATCTGTTTTTTAAAAGGTTGCTGAAAAAAACTCGCTAGGTTTTGGGTACTTCATTAGCATTTGGGAGGAACAAACGGATTTTTATATAAAACATATATTTGAATAATTTATTCATGCAAATTTAGTCGAACCTCGATGTGAAAAAGGAGGAATTAATTCACGATTTTATCAGTTTTACAATAAATATAATCACTATAAAACAACATTTAACTATACTTGCTTTGCTTGTACCTCAGTCCTTAAGAGTGTTTCGGACCACAACTGCGATTTTGTAAATGGTATTGTGAAGCGATTGGATGTCGTATCGAAATGATTAAGGTGTCATTGTGTAAGACAAAAACTGGAGCACAATTTTAATTAAGTTCTTCATTACTAAGCAGTAAAGGCTAAAAAAAGCCAAAATACTTTTTCAAAGAGAATTCCATCAATATAAAAACATTTTTCGCTAACATTTCTTAATGAGCATAAAATTCGACATTTAAACTGTGACACTGTTGGAGAAAAAATTAACTTTTCAAACACCTGGTCTCAAGCAATCAGAACATTTTGAAAAAACTTTGATGAAACATATTTTATTTCGAAATTAAAAGATAGCCATATCTGCCTAAATTTGAAATTCAAAATCAATAATGGCTTTATTAGCTTGGCGGAAGTCACTTTTCTCATAGGAAGGTGATTCTCTCTCTCTCTCTTAGTAAGAAGCATTTAGTTTAAAATTTTTCCTCTGCAGTTGGGTGGCGCTTCAAGCAATTCGAATTAACAGTTTCAGTACGGAACTCTCTTAAATAAAAATGTAGGCCATTTTTATTGGTGATATGATAGGCGGTCACCAAACGTGTCTTTCAATAAATCGATTGTGGCACGAGCTGTGTGACATGTTGCGCCGTCTTGTTGGAACCACAGCTCCTGGTCATCATGATTGTTCAATTCAGGAATGAAAAAGTTAGTAATCATGGCTCTATACCGATCGATCGTAGGCGGATGGACTCATTCGGGTCTTCCTCAATGCTACGCTCTACAGTAGCAATAACTTCTTCTGCACCGTACGGCGCGGCGCGCCGCGGCGGCGTCTCTGGGGATGCGAGTTATCAATTAGAGTAAACGTGGTGCGAAAACGTTCCATGGTTATTCGAATTAACCGCTCTGATGGACGATTTTGTCGACGATAAAATGGACGTAGTGCGCGATACGTATCCCGCACAGAACCATTATTTTCGAAATAAAATTGCACAATTTGCAAGCGTTGTTCAGGCGTGAGTCTATTCATGATAAATTGACGAACCAAACTGGGAATAAATCACTTGACAGCTGTTAAATCGGTCGCCGTCTTGAAAAGTAATGCCAACTTAAAGTTATATACCTAAAAAAAAAACACCCGTTATAAGACGATCATGTTGGTTTTCCTTTCTTGTTGACAGCATTAACTTGGTCTTGTCCTCGTTTACCGCAAGACCCATCTTCCTGGCCACCGGCTCACGAACGCTCCACTTACTTCACGCTGATTTCTTCCAATTATGTCAATGTCAACTGCGTATCCTTGTAGCTGGACGGTCTTTTAAAATATTGTGCCTCTGGTGTTGACGTTGGAGTTTTGCACAATGTTTTCAAGAATGATGTTGAAGAAATCACATGACAGCGCATCGCCTTGTCTTAAACCTTTTTTGAGTTTTCCGTTGTCATCTTACATAGACGGAGGTGTTTTTCTGGGATGCCAAAACTAGACAATATAATTGGTCTCTATAGATGCTGTCATACGCGGCCTTGAAATCGATGAAAAGGTGGTAGGTATCGATTTAAAGTTCCGGGGTCTTCTCAAAGATATGCCGTAGAGTGAATCGATTGTGGACTTTCCGGGTCTCAAGTTACACTGATCAGGACCTATTATGTTGTTGACGAAACTTCAAATGTTCACACTGCAATGCAGACAAGATCATATAGGCGATGTTTAGGAGACTTATACCTCTGTAGTCTGGAAATCAGGGGTTCTCTTTTCTTGAGGATCGGGCATACGATGCTGATGTTCTATTTCTCAGGCATGCTTTCCTCCGACCAAATATTGCAGATGAGCTGGTGCATACTCCTAACCAAATCATCTCCAGCGGCTTTGTTCGACTTAAGCCTAGATATCGCTCTCTTCACTTCGTCAATGTCGGTGGGGTGGATTTGGTGGTCTGTTCCACCCATACCCTCAGCACTGACTGATTCTTCTACAATGTTGCCATGATGGTTTCTAAAGGCTTCGGTTCGGGGTGTAAAACCCCTGGTGGTTTGTTTAACCTTTCCTTTATCTCCTCGATCGGGCGCTTCTCATGCATGATGCATCCCTGTTTTCTTTCTCAGAAGTTTGTGCTCCTCTCTCCTCTTCTACTCGTAGAGCTCGCGAGTGGCTCGAATCCTTTTTTGCAGCGCGCCGCTTTGTATGCCTATTCTTTAACTGCATGTACTGCATGTTGTTCGGCTGCACGTGGTCTGTGAAGGGACCTAATGTTCCAAGAGCAAAACCGAAATTCGTTGTCCCAAAATCGTCTGCGTGGGTCGTCATCACTAATTCCATCCGTATCCGAGGCTTGTTCGTGGTTCGGAACTATCTCTTCTTTATATGGCCCGGCAATCATCCCGACAACGCACAACCCCCACCAACATTGAGGGCCAAGTCCTTATAGGCCTGGGCTGCGAATATGTTGTAGTAGTAGTAGCCCTATAAGGTGTTCACTAAGTAGTTCATCCTGACTGGATCTGTAGACCCCATCGTTGATTCCATCTGGGGAGTTCTTCCGCTGCCGCCTGTTGAAAAAGGAGGCATGCCTTAGTGGACGCATTGCCCCTCCCCCTCTCTCTCTTTGCTGCCTCCAACAACTTTCCACTGGGGTTGGAACCTAATCTTCGGTTGAGGTACTAGCTAGGCACCCGATGTTTACGGCGGAGAGGTGGAGAGTAGTTGTTTATAGAGAGAGGTTGCTGTGGACGCTTGTGTCCTCTTGAATGCATTGTGTCTTGAATGCACTGTGTGTGTAGTTCACCTGTAGTCATCGTTTTCTGCTGAATCAGTCTTATAGAATGTTAGTTTTTATTTGATTTCTATGAAGCTATAGCCTGACTCCTGACAATGACGTCAATTTCTTGTGAAGTCATATATTGGGTGACTTAAAGATCGACAACCTACAAATATCAGCTTAGAAGAAAACCACCGTATCATGCCACCATCGATTTATGTTACTTGGTAGGCATAATATAAATATGTGCACATTAACTTTCCTTAATGTGACAAAAAATATTTTTCAAACAACTGGAGTTGGAATATCATAGTGAGAGTATTGCTTGATGGTAAGCGTTCGAGTCTATCTGTGTTCTATATATGGATATGGTGTTTTTCTGTTAATCTTGGGGCTATTAATCTCAGTGTCAGACATGGGTTTCTATTGAAGGACCAGACTTAAAAACTGGCTGCATGCCAGTTACATACATTGGCGGGCAAAAGAAAAAAAAGAAATATTCATTATTTCGGGACTCATGCATATTTTTGGGCACATATCGCAGTCCACCATGCAACACACTCTGAACGTACTACATTAGGAATACGTAAAAGAGATGGATTAAATATTTTTACTAAAGCTATCACCGTTTGTTAAAACAGCATTTATTTATTTCCCTTTTTCGGTTTGCATTTGCATATTTAGTAACTTTTTCATATATGTGCCTGCCTATGTCTAACGGACGAATTTGTTGGCTTATGGGTTTTTGTTCAAATTTTGAATGGTTTGGGATATGAAAATATTTACGGTACTTAATGAATTTTTTGTTCGTTTTTCCTGTCATTTAACACTTTTGTTCGTGTTACACGAGGTGTCATTTTTGGCACCTTATGAAAAATTGCTTTTTACTTAATCGTGCTCTGTAAGTGCAAAATTTTCGATTTTTTAAATTTGAAACATGTAGGTAATCTGTTAGTTGCAAAACGTTTATTTTAAGTTATGATGAAGTATCTACACATAGAAGAGTAGGTAAGCTTTGGAAATAAAACAGTGTGAAAGAAACAAATAAAATCCTTTATTTGTTTACAGTCTCATTTCCGTGTATAACATTATTTGATATCATGAAAAACTCAAGAAAGCTAGCCACTTCCCGGAAATTTCTGTCACAGAATATTATCTGATTTACATCAAAAACACTCATAAAGAGTTATGAAAGAACTGGACAAGAATTATTTGAAATAACTAAAAGTGGATTATTAGATGTTGAGAAAATGAAAACTGTTCTTGACATTGGGTAAGGACTCAGATTCCGTTCAAATGAATTGTTAGGAGGTGATTCCGATTCCGTTCAAATGAATTGTTTGGATAGGAAATGAATACGTTTGTCGAATACATTTGTCTTTTTTTTTTTTTTTTGTTCATCATCATCATCGTCGGCCTAGCCATTGAAGTTTCTTCCTTCATCTGCGCCACAACCGGGATCCAGTCCGGGCCTCCTTCTGCAAGTTCTTCCATGTCTCCCGATTGTTGGCCGACACCCTTCAGTTCCACACCCCAAAGCTTTAGGCGTTCTGATCTACGCCATCCTTCATGCGCAAATTTGATCTGCCGCACTGTATCGTACTATGAATTATTATTCTGCAAATGACTTTCCGGGTTGGTTCCTCTTCACTCACACGAGCTAGGTGTACAACCCACCGGAGTCTACCAAGCTTAATTTTTGTCATCAAGACTGCTTCGTGGTAGAATTGGTACAGCTCGTGGTTTTACCGTCTCCGGAATCGTACTTCCTCATAAATGGGCCAATTTTCCTCCGTAAGACTTTTCTCTCGAACACCGCTGAGTTCAGAGTACATTTGGCTAAGCACTCAGATCTCCGAGCCGTAAGAGTGATTACTGATAAGACTATCGTCTTATACAGTAGCAGTTTCGATGTAATGGTAAGTTTTTTAGATTTAAAGAGCCTTGACAGACTAAAGTAGATTCTGTTGGCTTTGAGCCCACTCATTTTTTCGTTTCCATATTGTTATGGGCTGCTGCTACTGACCCAAGGTAATTGAAGGATCGCGCTTCTTATTCGAATTCATGCTCTTTCACCTTAATAGTTGTTTTTCTACTTTTTCCAACGTTTTCAGCAATCCGCTCCACCATGTACCTTACCTACTTAGTTTTTCCCTTATGTACATGCATCTCCAGGTTTTTTGCCGCCTGCTGATAAATGAGGATTTTACAGCTTGTGGGTTCCTTCCAAAGTTTTGCAATGTCGTCTGCTTATGCCAATAATTGGGTTGACTTGGATACGATAGTGGTGCTGGTGATTCTAATTTATGACACATAGCTGTGCCCGCGGTGGTACCTTCGACAGTCCCTAATCTGATCCATAAACTATCACTACCTATATGCAATGTGTCAATCCTTTGCTCTATGAAAAATTAGGTTAAATCTATCCCACGGGAACCGATCATTTTATCAGAATATAACGTATCCTATGTTACTTCTAATACATCCAAGAATATATGAAGGTACAAAGTTTCATGATGTTCGCTTTAATAGTTTTTGCGTGACGCTCCGACACTCTACAGACTTTCACATGTATATAGTAGAAGATGTACTTAACTCTCGATGTTGTCTTCAAAAAATCACAAAACCGAGTGAAAAATAGAAAACGGTAAATGGATAACAGAATGAAAACGAATAAGACTGATGATGTCTACGGCTAACATGTTACGTCGTTACTTAAAGTCTCATTCACAAAACCCAGCAAAACGTTTGTTCGCTTTTCCCCGGACACTAGTCCATTGCTCTTATGAGGCAACACACACCGTAACCGACACGACTTGATAAAAAGTTTTGTTCTCTCTTCGGTTGCAGCAAATAAACCGAAGGAAACTAAAAATCCAAGACAAAATGTCAACAACTAAAATTATACACCGTTTTATGTAGTAACACACACCACGGTGAACAAAACAAAAAAAACAGAAATCGACAAAAAAAAAGTGTCAGTTGTATAGGTTGTATAGGAGCAAAATGGATCATTAATATTTTCTAGAAAACTAATCGACTGGTCAGTTGCTGCGAATGTAATGTCTCACTGTCACTATATTTTTACACTAGCAGTTGCCCGCGACTTCGTCCGCCTCTCCCTCGTCAACCGGCCAGAGTATCGTCTCGACTTGTGCATCATGCGCGAGTTACGGTGTGTGCCGTAGCGTTTAGGAAAAAAAACAAAAAGTTATTTACTCTAGAAATGCTTTATTGATACTGAACACTGAACATTCTGACGTTTTTACTTTTATAACTTTATTTTGCTTAATAATGACATTTTGTGTGGGAAAAAATAAGAAAGATTAAGTTACAAATGGAATTTAGTGATTACAAAAAATGATATTCAATGCCAAGTGCAAGGTAGAAACAAATAATATAATTCAGATTACACAAAAATGATGATTTCAAAGAAAATATATGCCAAGTGCAAGGTAGAAATTAAAAATATAATTCAGATTACAAAAAAAAAATGATATTAGCTTCAATAATAAAAATAGCTAGTGTACGTGGAGTATGGGATACGTAACTCGCGCGTGGGAATTTTGTTCGGAATTTATTGTAAAATTGCATTGCAGTCAACTCTCGCTAGGTCGTAATTCTCTTGAACTTGAAAAATTTGAGCATTTTTTATGATTCCCTTCAGTTGTTCATACTTAAAGCATTCCCTTGGGTGAACTCTCCCTAATAATTCTAATATCTCTTCGTTAAGTATTTTTTTTTCTTTAAACTGAGCATATTTTTTAGTTAAGAAGTACATAAAATGATATTGTTTAAACACAATAATCTGCACAAATAGTGCAATCAATCACATTCACAAATCAATTGAACTCTCAAAATTCTAATTTGAGCAGTTATTAGGCCAGTTCCACCACATCTCACTGAGATCTCAATGTCACCTTGAATGAGGCAAAATCATTTGGTGCCTTGGTGGAGATTTAATGGTTACCTTACTAATTGTTGCTGCACATATGTCAGCCACATCAAATAGCTGAGTGAGAAATCGAATCCAAAATAATTTCATTTCAGAGATCTCAGAAAAAAATCTCAGTTCTCACATTTCCACAGATTCTTCGCTGCTATTGGTCGCAGCTTAATTTTAAGTAGAATAAAGCCTAAAGCAGTTGCCCGTAGCTTAGTTGGTAAGTGCGTTGGCTGCTAAGCAGAACGTCGTTGGTTCGAGTCCTACTCAGGCCAAGTTTTTATTTCATCTTTCACGGGTACTGCCTCTTGCGAAGACCTGACAAATCTTCCAAGAGTATCAATCTGTAATGAAAAAATGCTTCTCAACTTTGCCGTTCGGAATCGGCGTTAAATTGTAGGTCCCCTCAATTCTTCACACGCACTCAGAGAATTGTTGATTAGAGTAAGCCACTTAGGCGTTGGCTCTTCAAGAGCTGTCGCGCCACTCTATTTATTTATTTTATTTTAAAGCCTTCATCGATTAATGGACTATCCAACACAAAAAGAATTTTACAATTCGAAATAGTAGTTCCTGAGATTACCGCGTTCAAACGAAAAAACTCTTCAGCTTTATATTGTATAGCAGTTGCCCGCGACTTCGTCCGCCTCTCCCTCGTCCACCGGCCAGAGTATCGTCTCGACTTGTGCATCATGCGCGCGTGGGAATTTTGTTCGGAAGTTATTGTAAAATTGCATTGCAGTCAACTCTCGCTAGGTCGTAATTCTCTTGAACTTGAAAAATTTGAGCATTTTTTATGATTCCCTTCAGTTGTTCATACTTAAAGCATTCCCTTGGGTGAACTCTCCCTAATTCTAATATCTCTCTTAATTCTGCGTCGTTTTTTTTTTCGTTAAGTAAATTTTTTTTTTCTTTAATCTGAGCATATTTTTTAGGTAAGAAGTACACAAAATGATATGGTTTAAACACAATAATCTGCACAAATAGTGCAATCAATCACATTCACAAATCAATTGAACTCTCAAAATTCTAATTTGAGCAGTTATTAGGCCAGTTCCACCTAACAACATCTCACTGAGATCTCAATGTCACCTTGACTGAGGCAAAAACATTTGGTGGAACATAATTCTCAGTTATCATTGAGATTTAATGGTTACCTTACTAATTGTTGCTGCACATATGTCAGGCACGTCAAATAGCTGAGTGAGAAATCGAATCCAAAATAATTTCATCTCAGAGATCTCAGAAAAAAATCTCAGTTCTCACATTTCCACAGATTCTTCGCTGCTATTGGTCGCAGCTTAATTTTAAGTAGAATAAAGCCTTCCTCGATTAATGGACTATCCAACACAAAAAGAATTTTACAATTCGAAATAGCAGTTCCTGAGATTACCGCGTTCAAACGAACTTTATATTGTATGTATTGTACTGTTTGCCGTTTTTTCCACATTTTACACAAATTCTTCGCTCCTATTTGTCGCAGCTAAATTTAATATAGCTTCAAGCCTTCCTTGATAAATGGCCCATTCAACATTAAAAAAATTGTTCAATTTCATAAAGCAGTTCCTGAGATAAGCGCGTTAAAACGCAGAAAAATGTAAATTTTTTGCCGTTTTTTCCATATTTTCCACAGATTCTTCGCTGCTATTGGTCACAGCTTAGTGTTAAATAGCCTCAAGTCTTCCTCAATTAATGGACCATCCAACACAAAAAGAATTATACCATTCGAACCAGTAGTTCCTGAGATTACCGCGTTCAAACAAACAAACTCTTCAGCTTTATATATTAGTGTAGATGTATTGTATTGTTTGCCGTTTTTTCCACATTTTACACAAATTCTTCGCTCCTATTTGTCGCAGCTAAATTTAATATAGCTTCAAGCCTTCCTTGATAAATGGCCCATTCAACATTAAAAAAATTGTTCAATTTCATAAAGCAATTCCTGAGATAAGCGCGTTTAAAACGCAGAAAAATGTAAATTTTTTGCCGTTTTTTCCATATTTTCCACAGATTCTTCGCTGCTATTGGTCATAGCTTAGTGTTTAATAGCCTCAAGTCTTCCTCAAGTAATGGACCATCCAACACAAAAAGAATTATACCATTCGAACCAGTACTTCCTGAGATAAGTGCGTTAAAACGCAGAAAATTGTATATTTTTTGCCGTTTTTTCCCCCATTTTAAACAGATTCTTCGCTGCTAATGGTCACAGCTTAATGTTAAGTAGCCTAAAGTCTAAGTCGATTAAGGCACCGTCCAACACAAAAAGAATTATACCATTCGAACCAGTAGTTCCTGAGATTACCGCGTTCAAACAAACAAACTCTTCAGCTTTATATATTAGTGTAGATTCACAATTGGATTTGTTCAACAATTCATTCATGATCCTTCCCCTTTTTTACCCATTAAAACAAGTTTTCTGCAATTGAACTCCTTCAACTTTGCGATTTTGTTAAGTCAATAACCTTAAAACACAGATAATAAATTTATACAGGTGTCTCACCCTTATGATGATACATGATATATGAAACTGAAAGCTACAAAAAAAAGCTTTTTCCAAAAGCTTTAACGCATTCACTTAATGCATTGAAAATCTATTTTCGCTCGCCTCATTGCCCATAAATGAATACTTAGGCAAGGAAAAAAGCTTCAAAAAGCTCATTGTCAGTTAAGAGCAAAATATGTTTAATTTTTTTCTGCAGGGATGAGACATCTGTATAAATTTATTATCTATGCTTTAAGCTTTATCAAAGCACAAACATTACAAATTGTAAGGCAAATTGGAAACATTTTTTTTCTCTTCGCACTAAAACTCAAAATCTCAACCATCAATAAAACCTTAATTCCATGAACAAACCAAACACTGACTGTTGGTTTTCATGAGCCATACATGAACTTGTAGCTTTGTATATATAGTCCTATAGTATTTCCACGCGCTTGAATTTTGTTACGCACTAAGCTGCCGTCAAATCGAAGGTGGCGCCACTTGTACTTTGCTGTCATTCTCTTTTTGCAGCCGACAGTCGCTCTCAGAGAATCAGATACAGATTTACTGAAAGAACAAGAACTAAGCAAAGGAAAGAGAGGGAACAGGGAATTTTTCTTGGTTGCAAATAAGAGAGTAGAATAAACAAAACGAATAATGGTAGTGGTAGAGAATAAAAGGAAGGCAATGCAAACGCAAAGGCAATAACAAAAGATCAGCAAACACATGTTATTCAAATGCCTTTATGAATTTTATACATATGAACATATGAAGGAAGTTTTTAAGGCTATTGATATCAGAGTATATCAAATTCAATAAAAAACGCTAATAACAGAAAAAAAGTTCTAGTAGGAAAGAATAGTTCAAAAATGTTCGGTCTAGAAAAATTCGAAAGAAAGAAAGATTTCGCAACAAATAGAGCTGCATGTGTACGATACATAAAATCGGAATTTCCCAAAATGCTGGTCTGACTGATGGTCAGTGCATGTGCATGTGTTCTTGTTTTTTTTCCTCTCAATCTGAAAAGGAGTGGAGTGACCAAACTAATCTTTTTTAGATCACTTTATTTTGTTTTTCAAGTAATTGCTTTTTTTTGCTTACAAACCCATATAAATGAATAAAAAATATGAATAATTTAATCTAGAATATAAATGAACTAATGTATGGGCTGTGATAACTTCTTAAGATATCATATTGTAATATTCGGCTTGGTCCGACAATTAAAACTTATTCACTTTTTAAATAAAACACAAATTCACTTTATTCAAATCACTCACAAACTTATTTATTCAACACTTTCAATTATAACTTTTCAAACACAGTGTACTTTACTTATCGCAGTTCACAATCAACTATATCGTTTCGATTTCGAATCGGGTATATATAGTCCTGATAATGGTTCTAGAAACTACTAAACCGAATGTTCCAGAAGTTCTCTTTTTAACCACTAGATGTTGCCCCTCATTTTTAACTGTTATACACATAAGTGTTTACTACTACAATTAAACGATATTAAGTAAAGAGAGTATGTACATTAAATAAACAAGAGATACAGAGTAAGTAAAGAGAGTAATGAAAAGTGTGTACATTAAATATAGAAAGAGATACAGAGTAAGTAAAGAGAGTAAGAAAAGTGTGTACATTAAATATAGAAAGAGATACGGAGTAAGTAAAGAGAGTAAGAAAAGTGTATACATTAAACAGAGTGTAAGAGATAATAACGTATACACATTAGACATTGCAATAGAAGGAGATACAGAGCGTATGAGATAAAATAAAGTGTATACACATTACATTGCCCCCTCCTTAGGATTGATCGTCCCGAACAAATCCATCATCTTCATCACCACTGTAGCGATGTAGTCGGTCGCGATGTACGACTTTAAGTTTACCTCTGACTCCTTTTTGTATCCGGTACACGACGTCGTTGATTTTGCTAATCACTGTATATGGGCCTTCCCAGTCCCGTTGAAGTTTCGGTGACAACCCTTTTTGTCGATGGGGATTGTAAAGCCACACTCGATCTCCTGCTTGGAACTCTGTTGTTGTCGCTCGTATATCGTAGCGTGTCTTCATTCGGTCACTGAACATCTTCATTTTTGACCTGGTATCGTCGTGGATCTGAAGGAGTCTTTCTCTCAGGTCATCCAAGTAGACATCCTCGGCTTGCGGTTCCGACGTGGGACATCCAAATTTGATTTCGCTCGGCAGTCTGATGTTCCTTCCCATTAAAATCTCAGACGGTGTATGGCCAGTTGAGCTATGTCTTGCACTTCGATACGCCATCAAAAACAGTGGAATGTGTCGATCCCAATCTCGCTGGTTGTCGTCCACAACTTTGCAAAGATGTTCCTTAAGGGTTCGGTTGAACCGTTCGACCATGCCATCAGATTGTGGGTGGAGTGGTGTTGTTCTTGTCTTCTTAATGTGAAGGAGCCCACAAACTTCCTGGAATATGTTTGATTCAAAGTTCCTTCCCTGGTCGGAATGCAGTTCTAATGGAACACCGAATCTGCTCACCCAGTTGAACACAATTTGGTCTGCGACTGTTTTGGCTTCTTGATTCGGTATGGCGTATGCTTCAGGCCACTTGCTGAAGTAATCCATGACGACCAGAATATAACGATTTCCATTATTTGTTTCCGGAAATGGACCCGCCACGTCTATTGCAATCCTTTCAAAGGGTGATCCGACATTATACTGCTGCATTTGGCTGTGATTCTTTTTGTTCGGGCCTTTGGTGGCAGCACAGGTATCACATTTTCGGCACCACTTCTCGACATCTTCCCTTGCATGTAGCCAATAGAATCGTTGTCGAACCTTTTCTAGCGTCTTGTTTACTCCTAGATGGCCTCCCGAAACTCCATCATGCATCTCTCGCAGAACGTCCACAATCTTCGATCTCGGTAAGACTAGCTGCATTACATAGGACTTTCCATCTGCTGATTCCCATTTACGTCGAAGGACACCCTCTTGGACATGCAATGAGTCCCACTGTGCCCAATAGGCCTTTAGAGCCGGACTTCTGTCGGAGATATCGGCCCATTCTGGTTTTTCCTGGTGTTCCTTGCATGCGAGGATGGGTTCAATATCTGGGTCCTCTTGTTGAGCCTTCCTCAATTCGTCGTTGCTCCAGCCATAAATGGGATCGGTTCTGGTTCGTTGAACAGTAACCACTTCTTTTTCTTCTTGGCGTCTGCAATGCTTACAGTCTTGCTTACATGGTCTCCGAGACAGTGCATCAGCATTTGAGTGAAGCTTCCCCTTCCGATGTTGAATTTCATAATCGTACGTCTGCAGCCTCTCAATCCATCTCGCCACTTGACCCTCTGGATTCTTGAAATTCAAAAGCCAGTTTAGTGCTCCATGGTCGGTTCGGAGAAGAAACTTCTGTCCATAGAGATACTTATGGAAGTGCTTTGTTGCCAAAATCAGTGCAAGAAGTTCTCTTCTGGTCACACAATAGTTTCTTTCCGACTTTGAGAGTACCTTGCTGTAATAGGCAACCACCTTTTCTTCGCCATCATGTGCCTGTGACAATACAGCACCAATCCCGACATTGCTGGCATCAGCATCAATGATGAACGGTTTTCCTGGAGTCGGGTAGGTCAGCACTGGTGCATTACACAAGCGTTGCTTGAGCTCTTGAAAGCTGCGCTCGCACTCACCTGACCATTTAAACTGCTTTCCCTTTTCCGTTAGCTGATGTAGACTCTTGGCGATCTCAGCAAAATTCTTGACGAAGCGCCTATAGTAGGTGGCTAGACCCAGAAAGCTTCGGAGTTGATGTTTGTCCTGTGGTGTTGGCCAATTCTTCACGGTGTCAACCTTATCAGGATCCGTCTTAACTCCTTGGGATGAGATGATATGTCCCAGGTATTTCACTTCGGTTTTGAAGAGTGAACACTTTTCTGGATTGAGCTTGAGGTGGGCTTCTCGAAGTCTTTGAAACACGGCTCTCAGATTTGTACAATGTTCGTCAAATGTTTTCCCGTATACGATGACGTCATCCAAATAGACCAGGCAAGATTTCCAAGTGAGTCCTTGCAGGACGCATTCCATAAGGCGCTCAAAAGTCGCTGGAGCATTGCACAGTCCAAAAGGCATCACTTTGAACTGCCACAATCCGTTTCCTGTCGAGAACGCTGTCTTCTCTTTGTCTTCAGGATGGATTTCTACTTGCCAGTATCCACTTTTCAGGTCCAAAGTTGAGAACCATTGTGCTCCTTCCATTGCGTCCAGAGGGTAGCTATCTTTCTTGGTCACATCGTTCAACCTTCGATAGTCCACGCAAAAGCGGGTTGATCCGTCTTTCTTCTTTACCAGGACCACTGGAGACGCCCAAGGGCTTTTTGAGTTTTCGATAAGACCCTCTTCTTTCATGGTGGTTATCAGTTCTTCAACCTCACCTTGTTTGGCTAGTGGAAGGCGTCTTGCAGGTTGACGAATCGGCTTTGCATCCCCGGTGTTGATTCGATGTTGAACCAGTTGTGTTCTGCCATATTTCCCTTGCGATGATGAAAAGATGTCTGCAAATTCTTCGAGGAGACCTTCTGCAGTTCTTCGTTGTTGTTGGCCAAGATTAGAGGACTCGAGAATGTTCGTCTTTATGGAGTTCAACTCTTTGGACTTCAATGTTTGCCTTGGGTCTTCTTCGCTGATCCTTGTTATCGCTGATACAGATTCGCATTGTCCGACAATCTCACCTTTTCTAAGCTTAACTTCGTACGGCTTGATGTTGAGTATTCGTACGGGAACCATGTTCTTTACAGGTCTAACAAGAGTCTTCCCAATGGTGACGTTTTGGGAGGACTTTACAGATGCTGGTTCGACCATGAGGTATCGATGGCTGCCAGGCTTACCTTTCAATTTCGTCCACACGAATACTTCTGAAGAAGCAGGCAAAGTCAGATCTTCTTTAATGACGGTTTTCACAGATAGCGAGGTCTCATACGAGTGAATCCCATAGATCATCGGAATCTCGATGTTTCGATATTTCAGGACTTGGTTCCCGATGTCCAATATCACTCCGTGATCTTTCAGGAAATCGACGCCGACAATGCACTCGTCGCATATATCTGCTACCAGGAACAGGTGAGAGAATTCCAGCTCTGCCATCCGGATCTTAAGACGTACCTCACCATAGACTTTTGCGGATTCTCCAGTTGCAGTCCTTAGACGATAGCTATTGGTGTTGTGGAGCCATGTCTTCTTAACGAGGTCCTGCCGTACAATGGACGCCGTGGCACCGGTGTCGATGGTAGCCACACATTTGTTGCCGTTTATACTTGCTTCCACGGTCAGGCTCTTGTTGTCACGTTTCGTTTGAGAAACCTGGATGGTGTTTCTGTAGCTGTCGGTACTAGAAGCCAGCTTCTGTCCCTCGAAGTTAGTTGGATGGGAAACAACTTGGGAAGCAACATTGTTGTAGGTGTAACTTTGACCAGTTGACATATTTCTGTGTTCACAGTGTTGGCATGCGGTTCCTCTTCGCGGTAATCTGCACTGTCGTTGAAGATGCCCGGTCTTGTTGCAGTTCCAGCATCGTGCTGGTCCGTCTCGCTGACTCCTTTCCAGAGTAGCCTTCTGACAAGAGCATTCTTGGACTTCCAATTCTCTCACGCGATGCACGTTTTGGGATGCTTGTTCTGCGGCTTCCATTGTTAGAGTGAAAGCCAATGCTTCTGGTAGTGTTTGCTTTCCGGCAGTGCGAATAGCCCTTTGGAGATTTATATCGCCCACAGCTCTCACAAAGGCTTCAACAGCAAGTTGATTTATTATCTCGTTGCCAGCTGTTGGGTATGCCAGGTGGACTAATCGCTCGATATCTGCCTGAAGCTGCTGCAGAGTTTCACCTCTTTTCTGTGCCCTGTTGTTTAGTTGTACTCGGAAGACTTCTGTCATGTGGCTATCCCCAAACCGCTGTTCGATTGCGTTTACCAGAACTTTGAAGTCACCGTTCTTCTCTGCTGGGATGGTTTGTAGCAGTTCAGCAGCTGCTCCTCTCAAGGCAAGCGTAAGAGCAATGTATTTTTCGTCATCGTCCCAGCCGTTTGTTAACGCTGCTGCTTCAAACTGTTTCTTGTAGATTGACCACGGTATCTGACCATCAAAGATTGGGGGATTCACTTCTCTCTTTCTTGAGCACTCACCAGAAGGTTCTCGAGCTTTCATCTTTCGCACTTTTTCTAGTTCGCTTGTAATGGTTTCGATCTGGTCGTCTATTTTCTTGAAACGTGCATTAGTCGTTGAATTTTGTTTTTCGACACGCTCATCGAGAGTATTGATTTTGTCTTCGAAGTCCGCAAACCTGCCTTCTAGCAGATTTTTCTGTTCATCAAACCGATCTCGAACGTCATCCCTTTGAGCTTGTAGTTGTTCCAGAACATCATTCTTTTGAGTTTCTAGTTGCTTGAGGACATTTCCTTCCAGTTGTTTGAGGACATTCTCTTGCTCGGTCTTCTGCTCGTTTCTTTGAGTTTCTAGTTGCTCCAGAACATTCTTGTTTTGAGTTTCTTGCTTCTTTTGATTCTCTTCAAATTTGGCTAGAAGAAGTGTCATCATGGTAGATAAGTCGGCAGTTGCATTTACCTCTTCCGATTTTGCTTCCACTTCGAAAGCAAACGCATCTGGGTCTTCATTTTGTTCTTCCAGATATTCCTGTAGCCGTTTTACGAGTTCGATTTTATATCCTGCCGCACTTAAGCCACGTTTGCTTAATTCGGCCTTTAGCTCAGCGACAGTTAAGTCTTTCAAAACTTTACTTATCATTTTTTTTAACTTCACTATTTCACACAAAATAGTTTAATCACTGTTCACTGTTTTATTCTCAATAAGTTTTAATCCCTTATTCTGACACCAATGTAATATTCGGCTTGGTCCGACAATTAAAACTTATTCACTTTTTAAATAAAACACAAATTCACTTTATTCAAATCACTCACAAACTTATTTATTCAACACTTTCAATTATAACTTTTCAAACACAGTGTACTTTACTTATCGCAGTTCACAATCAACTATATCGTTTCGATTTCGAATCGGGTATATATAGTCCTGATAATGGTTCTAGAAACTACTAAACCGAATGTTCCAGAAGTTCTCTTTTTAACCACTAGATGTTGCCCCTCATTTTTAACTGTTATACACATAAGTGTTTACTACTACAATTAAACGATATTAAGTAAAGAGAGTATGTACATTAAATAAACAAGAGATACAGAGTAAGTAAAGAGAGTAATGAAAAGTGTGTATATTAAATATAGAAAGAGATACAGAGTAAGTAAAGAGAGTAAGAAAAGTGTGTACATTAAATATAGAAAGAGATACGGAGTAAGTAAAGAGAGTAAGAAAAGTGTATACATTAAACAGAGTGTAAGAGATAATAACGTATACACATTAGACATTGCAATAGAAGGAGATACAGAGCGTATGAGATAAAATAAAGTGTATACACATTACAATATATTACGATTTAAACTTCAATTATCAACCCTTGTATTCTTGTAACATGTTTTATTTGATTGAATCAGGTCACACTAATTGAGGGTTGAAATTGAAAAGTTTTTTATGGCATTTCTTAGGACGAATTTTCAAAGACGAAAGGTGCTTGATACTTTGATAGCTGTCATGCCACTTGTTTTTTTGTAGTCCTTATGTTTTGTCTCTTTCTCACTATAACACTTAGATTTACCGTCTATTTCCCAAGTATGTGAGACCAAAAATGTAACAAAAAATTAACTAAGTAGAGAGTGTCATTACTCATTATTAGATATACTCTGATTGATATTCCTATGTTGCAGTATTTCATAATGTGTGCAAGAAAACCAATAGGTACGATTCTAATATTTTACTACAAGTAAAGGCCTGGCCATTCGATACAATAGGTCCGTTCTTTTACTTTTTGGGCAGTTTGTGTAAAAACTGTCAAAAATCATCCCCACTCCACGAAATTTTGTGATTCACCCAAAAAGTAAACGAACGCTTCACACCAAAAATCTGCCGAATGCACAAAATTATGTCAAACGTCAACAAAATTCAATGTACTTCTTATGGTTTCACAAAAGTTACACAAACTGCCACAAGAAATTTTTGTGGCTAAATTCGGCAGATAGGGGAAATATTTTTCTCCTTCAAAAGTGACAGATTTTAATTTAAGTGGCAGTAAACGAACGAAAAAGTGGGAGAATATGGCAGTTTTGGGCAGTTTTGGGCAGTTTTATGGGGTAAACGAACGGACCTAATATTTAGGCTGCAGAAACTTGTTTTCAAATTGAATATTTGGATCATTTCTTGTTTTTGCACCTTTAATGCCATTGAATTTGAATACTAAAAACAATTTTTTTTGGAAATACCTACAATCTGCTGTTTTGAAAAAAGGTGTTGGCTCATCTAAAGTATGAAACGGGTGAAAATGAACAATTTTTAATATTTTTGATAGATACCTACATTTATTCAGTTTCCAATCAATTGGATTTTTTTTTTTTCAAGGGTGAAGAAATAGTAGGCATCTACACTTCACATAACTTTATTCGAGGTAAATACAGGTTCAGTATTCAAAACAACTCTATGATGATGTCTCATTTTAAAATTAAGAAAAAAACTTAAAAGAAAGTTTGAAACATTTTTTATTATTCAAAATCGTATTTTTTCCACATTACCCAGGAGGTAGAGTACCAAATGCGTTTTTTAAGGGTATCTTTCCCCAGTAGGCATAATCGCTGTACATTATTGCTTACTTTAGGTAAATATTTGCCAATTTACAATTAAAAAATTAACACAATCACAGAAAATAAATAAATATTTTTGTATTACTTACTATTATTGCAACTAATGTATAGATATATAATATAGCTTAGTACCTGAGTTGCATGCTTCACTGACAGCTTTTCAAAATTATTTTGATACACATATCTTTTACTTAATTTACTTAAAATCCTAAACGAGCGACTTTTCAAGTCCATCTCATAAACTTTCTCAAGAATTTTCCAGTCATCTACTTCGTCAAGAATTTTGATCTGTTTATTCAAGAGAATGTTCCTAACACTCTTAAACATATGTGGATAGTCAAAAAATAGAAATACTTTCTGACCTCCAACGTTTACCCAGGGTCCCTTTGATTGTTCCATAAGCAAGTTATATGCTCTAACATTCGTGGGGCCGATCGCCGATCGCATAATTCAGAAATCCAGAAATCCAAAACAAATTTAATGCACTTGACCTGCGACAATAACAAAATCAGTTCATTATCCTTCATTCTCCTAAAAATTTGAAATATCGCAACGTATAATGTTACTACGCTACAAATTATAAGTTCGATAATAGAAATTTAGAATGTGTTAGAACACACAACCATAACAATAACGCATACCTACATAGATTTTGTTCTTCGTTCTTGTTTTTCGTTTAGGACATCAGCCATCAGCTAGCATATCGGCAACATGATAAAACGACGACAAGCTTGCCACCTTGCTGAATCACCTTGTTTTTTTTTTGTTCAAAGAAACTGAATGAGACACATTTATAAAGTTCAAATAATTTCTTTGTACAAAAAAGCAGTACAATATCACCTACCAAAACAAAACAATTCCCATTGAAAATATTTGCTATCCTTTAAACATTCCTTGAAAATAACTAACTAATGTATGGGCTGTGATAACTTCTTAAGATATCATATATTACGATTTAAACTTCAATTATCAACCCTTGTATTCTTGTAACATGTTTTATTTGATTGAATCAGGTCACACTAATTGAGGGTTGAAATTGAAAAGTTGTTTATGGCATTTCTTAGGACGAATTTTCAAAGACGAAAGGTGCTTGATACTTTTGATAGTACAATATCACTAGGGATTGCAATCCCGGAATGATTTTTCAATCCCGGGATTTCGGGATTCAAAAATTTGGATCCCGGGATCCCGGGATAATCCCGGGATTTAAAGAAAAATTAAAAGATATTTGTGGAAATTTTCATTTTCTTTATTTGACAACTTAAAAAAAGAAATAACTCAATAAAAACTCTTAAAAGCAATAACTAAATAATCATTTAACAAAAAAAATTAACTTCTTAAAAAAAAAATTCATAAAAACTCTTAAAAAAAAAACAAAAAAAAATATTAATTTCCATTTTTGATGTCGGAAATTCTACTGCTTGATACATTTGATGCCATTTGCTGCTTTTATACGCAATTTTACTTTTTTGGTATCTTTTTGAACATATCCCTCATCTGCTCACTTTTACTCACCTTTCGTACGTTAAAACTACAAATTTTCAAATTTACCGGTTAATTTAGTCCCCAGATGGGGTGCCTAAGTTTACTGAGATAGTATTGGTAAAAACACGCATACTCTTGCAGTAAACTTGGACCGCAGCTTGTAGACATTGTCATTTTGACAGCTCCCTTTTCAGTGATCACTTATACCAAGATTGGAAAGCTTGCTGTCAAAGTGACATTTGCCTACAAGCTAAGGGAGCAGGTGAGCTGAAACAGTATGCGTGTAGTAATAAAGATACAGTTGCCTACATACTAAAAAGCAAGTTAGCTGCAAGAGTATGTGTGCATGAAAAAAACAACTTTTGCGGTATTTGGAGGGTAAAACGTAGGTAGGTTTCCAATCTTGTTATAAAGTGATCACTGTCCCTTTTAACTCATCGGTGATCATGTGGTTTCTCTTCTCTTGTCTATGTCCACAAGACTATCTTCTTTATAATAATTTCTCTATGGTTGCTGTTAGAAGGTTTTTAAAATGAAATAAGGAAAAAAGTTGTATGTGAATATTTAATCCATTGTATTTTTATTTAGCTAGTACCCTCGACCTGGCAATCGATTGTAGTGCCATCTTGAGACCTGACACAGTGCTGTTTTTTAACATAAGTTTGGTATTGGGATTTTTTTTTTTGGTTATAATAGCACAAAAAGTCGAAAAACCCATTCTTGATTAAACTAGGTGTCTTTATATACAATGATTTAATCTACCAATCCCGAAAATCCCGGGATTAGATAATACAATCCCGGGATTTAAAAGATTGAAAAATGTACCGGGATCCCGGGATCCCGGGATTCGGGATCCCGGGATTGCAATCCCTAAATATCACCTACCAAAACAAAACAATTCCCATTGAAAATATTTGCTATCCTTTAAAAATTCCTTGAAAATAAAAACAAAAATATTAAACCATTCAAATTCTGTTGCCAATGTGGCAATCATAAAATGATATTCCGTACTTTTTTGTTCTCTTTTCTTCTATTCCAATAATCCTTTCCTTACCCACACACAAAAAAATACACCATCCTGTCATATATTTCAATTTTCAAACATGCATACTGTAAGAAAAAACGATCAAATGTCCAATCCCATCTCACCGTCCCACCAACCACCATCCACCACCAATAGACATTGACATGACATTGCGTATCAAATTGACACTTAAGAGTTAAGAGTACATTCTGCGAAAGAGCTACAGTGCAGAGGACTCAGAGAATGTTCTCAAAAATTTACAGAAATTGTCTGCAAATGCAGAAGTGAAAAAAGCCAAAAGAGCTAATTTTTATACTGCCACTCGTGTCGCCTCGATCGAATCGTCAGCGTGCGGGTACTATAGGACTATATATACAAAGCTTGTAGGAAATCATTTCAACGGGTACCTATTGTTTCGGCATTTTTGTTTTGCATTTTGTTCACAGATTAGTTTAAAAGGGAGATGGGAAACTGAGCTGTCAAAATGACAATGCCTACAAGCTGCGGTCAACATTTACTGCAAGAGTATGCGTGTTTTTACCAATACAATCTCAGCAAAGTGTGACACCCCACATGGGGAGTAAATTACCCGGAAAATTTGAAAATTTGTAGTTTTAACGTACGAAAGGTGAGTAAAAGTGAGCAGAAGAGGGATATGTTCAAAAAGATAGCAAACAAGTAAAATTGCATAAAAGCAGGAAATGGCATCAAATGTATCAAGCAGTAGGATTTCCGACATCAAAAATGAATAAAAAAGAAAATAAAAACAAATGTTCAGTCTAATTAAGAATGCTGAACATGTGAAAAGCTTTTGTTTGAAATCTTATTTTTTTATATAAATACCTGGCTTTATCAGTAACGAAATGCAAGCAAATCGGGTTTCAATTTATACTTAATCCATGTTCTATGAAATCGGCAGTAAGACTTATAAAGGTATAAACGTGTTATTTGACCTCTACCTGATATAAAATTTAAAGAGTTAGTTTAACTATTTGTGTGTGTTTTTGCTTCAAACAAATCTTAATGGCCTTATACCCTTATTCACACGTGAAGGAAATCGAAATTTTTTTTTGATTAGTGATGGCAAACGGAGTTGCTTGCAGAAAACGTAAGGGGAAGGAAAAAATTAAAAATATTGAGTGTAGAAATTTGAGGCTTTTCCTTGTGTTCTTCTCTTCGGCCCGCATATCCAAAATATTTGTTTGTCGAACACAAGTAAACTGTTTATATCAACGGCTTTAATTCATTTTTCTTTTCTTCTTTTCTTTTTTTTCTGTTTCTGCGTCATCTTAAAGAAACTAAAAAAAAAAATTAAGGAGTAAGCAAAATCTACAAAAAATCTAACACAATCGTTCTTCACATGGGAACAGGGCCAATGTAAGGCACGAGTAGGTTTTCGGCCAAAAGTTTCGGAACTCATCCCCAATCATGAATTCTAGTATTTTCGTGGTGAGTCTAAGAAAAACGTGTTTGCCAATTTGAAAATTCAATCTAGCAATCTACGCTAAATTTGAAATTGCGAAAACAAACAAAAGAGAACTGTAAAAATATAAAAATCCCACCTCATCTCTTTGTTTTTGTATTTTTCATGTACAAGGAAGAAAATAAAATGAAAGAAAATGAAAATTGCGGGATCTAGGGAGTGAAACGTAAGTCAGTTTCCGATCTCCTTTTGTCTCTGATTTTGTTATTTCGCTTTTCTCTCTTCGATTTTCTTTTATTTCGCAAAACTTGTTTTGTTTTTTCCTGTTTCGCGCCAGAATTGTTTCGCTCTTTTTGTTTTGCCATTAACTCTCTCGCAAAATTGTTAATTTGCAATACGATTGTTTCGCCACAGGTTATCTCGCTAACGGTTATTTCGCATTTTTTTCTGAATTCTCTTGGGAATGTAAAAATTGTTATCTAATTAGCCTTCATTAGATGGCTTTTAGTCTTTGAAACCGCCCGCGTAAGGTTAGAATACAGTGAAGTATTTTAATATTGTCTTTAAGGCCGTGTGTGAATTGCGTTAAAATGTGTATTAAAACTTGACGTTTGGTTAAAACTTGACACTAGCGTGGTGAATAAAATGGGTTAAAATTTATCCTGGACCCATGTTCTGTAACTTATCACTCGCAAGAAAAAAGTGATAAACGCAAGGAATCGAAACAATTTCAATGCAATTTGTTTCGATTCCTTGCGTTTATCACTTTTTTCTTGCGAGTGATAAGTTACAGAACATGGGTGCTGCTGTGGAGCAGGTTAAATGGGTTAAAATTTTGAAGTTCCTTTTTTTCATGAATGATAGAGAATTTTGCTTCTGTTTTGTTGTTTTGTTCTATTTTTTTCTGTTTTATTTAGTTCCTTGTTGCAATGTGTTGAGATTTCAAAATATTGAAATAAATTACTTTAAATTGCTCGAATAAATAAATCGAAATACGAAATTATTGTTTTTTCTTTTGAGAATGATAACAACTATCAGCTGTGAATGTGAAGACCAGTTTTCCAGTGTTACTACAGGGAATAAACTAAGATACCAAAATGGGAATTTTCGTTTCGATATTTCTAACTGTTGTTTTAAAATACCAAATTACCATATTAAAATCGAGGAAAATAGATATAATACAGTTTATTTGTTATTTTATGGGTTTATTATTAGCTTTGTTGTCTCAAAAATTGGTTTTGCACGCGAAATTATCTAACCTTCAAAAATAAAAACATTTTTTGTTGAGGAAAACTTTTTGAATCATCAGGGAAATTTCTTAGTTCTACGCAGAAATGTTGGTTAAAAAAATCCTTTTTAACGCAATTCACACAGCAAATGGCTAAATTTGATCCCATTTTTAACTAAACGTCAAATTTTAACCAAACGTCAAGTTTTAATACACATTTTAACGCAATTCACACACGGCCTAAATTAAAAAAAATGGAAAGTAAAATCATATGCGATACTTTTAAATCAATTTGAGGAAAGGATAAACTAAGTCGTGAAGAATTTTCCTATTATTTTGAATAAATCGTCAATTCAAGTACATAAATATGTACTTCGTCTGTTTTTTTTTTTTAATTTTAATTTTTGTGTACGTAAGGATCCTGAAGACTTTAAAATTCGCGCATTCACAAAAATGTGTGATGTACTTTGGGTCTAAGGCTGAGGTTTTGCTAGCTGGTATGTCCAGGATGTTACTAAAGAAAGTACGAAACCTTTGACTAATTATGCAGGGGCGATTCCTCATAGTAACCAAGTATATCGGCGGTAAACCAAGAATTTCAAAAAATAAATGTATTTTCAGATATTTAATATTCTTCCGCAAATCAACAGTTCAAAAATTTATAGTTTCAAACACTTTAATAAATGCCTGAACACAAAAAAAAAAGTTTAGCGCAAAAAAAAGCGATTCCCTTTGAATCAGAACGTGGCATACACAAGAAATAACTTGTGCCGAAAATCTATTTGATACACCGCTTTGCTACCGTAAACAATTGCGGTTACTATTTTCATACAATCTTCAAAAACAGTAGACACAGACATTCCAATAAACGCCTGTAAAAATAAAGAGAAGGTTAAGCGCAAAAAAAGCGATTCCCTTCCCTTTGATGAGAATTTGGCATACACAAAAAATCTCTGATACCGTAAAAATTTGCGGTCACTATTTGCATACAATCTTCAGAGAGAGATAGACGCATACATTCCACTAAACGCCTGTAAAAATAAAGAGAAGGTTGAGCGCAAAAAAAAGCGATTCCCTTCGACTGAGAAGGCACACAGATACACATTTTTAACTCTTAAGCGACTTTCGTGGTCGTAGTTGTAGTGTTTCTAATGTTTCTATATCAATTAGCACGACGACGTACGATGACGCACGTGTTCGCCAACACGAAACGATTATGCTCATAGTCGCTTTTTTGATTTAGGTACATCAATTTCTTCATTTTGAGTATTTAGTACATAATTCCTCTTATTTATGTACCTATACTCAAATCTTAAGTAATATATTAAAGCCGATTGTTTACGGCTTTATTTAGATGACAAATTTTCAGTTTTTGACGTTTTTTATGTTTAAGATTTTTAAGACCTTGAAATATGTATTTTAAGTATACTTAAGAAGAGTCATAAAATGAAAACTTACCGTCAAAACAAAGCGGTAAACAAACCAAATATTAAAGATACCTTTAAGATTTGATAATAAATAAGGCGGATTATGTACATTCTAATTAGATATTCTTATTCGGGTCGCACGTACTTGCCCATGTCTTCAACAGCGGGGTATTAATATAAAATATTAAGAAACTCAAAAAAGGTTTTGTTCTTAAACTGAAAATTTCAATTGAAAAAGAGTTTTCTAGTATAAAATTTAAATTTATGAAAAATTTTTGTTTTGAAAATCGTTAGAGCGATTTTGTTTTTTTTTTAATAATTTTGTATTAATCAAATTTTTTGAAAATTCTTGAAAAATAAATTTGGTATGTCAGTTTTTAGGTTTTATAAAGATACATGTGAAATCTGGAATTTTGAAAAAAAGCAAACAAAAATTTTTAATATTGTGAAATAAAAAAAAATATTTTTTTTCGTTGATCAATCAAGAAGAACATAGAGAACAAAAAACAAACATTGTCGATTTTTGCTCAACAAAATTGAATGGCTACTAAGGTTAATTTTGACTTTAAAAAAAATAATAAAAAAAACATCCGTCATGAATTCGCTAAAAACACTAACTTCTTCTTTTAAGAATTTTTTAAACATTTTATTTAGAAGAAGAAAAAAATTCTTTACGAAAAAATAGCTCTAAGGATTTTACAAATCTTTTTCTTTTTATAACTTCAATTTAATATTTAAAACTGAACATAAATTGTAATTTCAATAATTGTGAAAGCAGTTTTTACTTTACCTACATTTAAATTTTCACTAAAAATATTTTTCGAGTTTCTTAATTATTTTGATTTTTGTATTTTAATGTTTGTTTTAAATCATAACTGTCGGACATTATGTGTTGTTATTTTATTTTATTTTTTTTTGAAATATATAAAATTAACATTTTTCCTTACTAAAAATTTTATCATAAATTAAAAAAAAACTTTTGAACAACAACAGTTTTGAGTTTTTTTTTATTATTGTCTTAACTTTTCCGAGGGTCGTAGGTAAACCAAGGATGAGGACCAGGAATCGCCACTGTAATTATGATAATAATAATAGAGTGGCGCGACGACAGCTCTTGAAGAGCCAAGGCCTAAGTGGCTTACTCTCATCAACAATTCTCTGAGTGCGTGTGAAGAATTGAGGGGACCTACTATTTAACGCCGATTCCGAACGTCAAAGTTGAGAAGCACTTTTTCATGACAGATTGATATCCTTCGAAGTTTTGTCAGTTCTTCGCAAGAGGCAGTACCTATGAAAGATGAAATTAAAACTTTTATGGGCATGAGTAGGACTCGAATCCACGACGCACGTTCTGCTTAGCAGCCAACGCACCTAACCACTAAGCTACGGGCAACCTTTGACTAGTCTTTTCTTTATTTTACTTCAGAATATCTTAAATTAATTAAATCATAAATATATATACATATAACGTTATAATGGGGCTGCAAGTAATGAGTTCTCCCTGCGTTCTGGCTTGGTATCCCTCTGATGTACTGATCCGCGTTGTTAGTGATCTTCTTTGGGAAATGGTGTCCGATACCGTAGCAGTTCAGTTGTTGTTTTTCTGGCAATCAACGGGCAAACCCGGCTGTCGCGGACAAATCCGGCTATCAACAGGCGAACCTGGCTATTAACGGGTGAACCCGGCTATCACGGACGAATCCGGCTATCAAAACAGGCGTACCTGTATCCATGTTCTGTAACTTGGTCGAAAAGTTTTCCTTTCGATTCAAGGTGGAACACAATATTCCATCGTTTCTCTATCTTGGAAAATAAACTGTATCTATAACATGATGCGAAAACAGCTTTACCGCATCACAAAGAGCACAGCGGATATTTTGCTTAGGGAATTGAGTCAGCATATGAAAACAGGGGTACGGAATACTTTTATTCCCAAGCCGATGCGAATGTGTGCTGCTTTGCATTTTTTCGCAACTGGGTAATTTCAAAGGGATATCGGGCAGGATTTTTCCGTAACTATGAGTAGAACGATGGTGTCACGGTCAGTGAAGGAAATAGCACTCATTTTGCAGAGGCATCTTATGCCAAAATGGATAAAGTTTCCGTCGGTAGATGAATACGATCCCATAAAACAAAGGTAATTTTATTTTATCATCGCTAGAGAAAAGCTTGAATACGTTTGTTGGGGGGAAGTCGGACAATGCTTCGGGGATTAGCAAAAAAACATGCTCTATTGATTGGCCTAAAATTATGCAACATATTCTTACTATTATTTCAATTATCGTTATTTATTTAAATTGGCATTAACAATGTTAATATTAAAAGATTTTACAACAAAACTGGATTTGCTGGTGTCATTGGAGCTATGTGCGTATAAAAAAACCAAAAGCAGAAATCGAGTACTGTTACCTTAATCGGAAGGGTTATCATTCCAAAAATGTACAATTGGTAAAATTAATATAAAAAAGCAACTGCATCACTTTGGAAAATATATTGGTGGCCTTGCACGATTTGGAGGCGCAGCTCATGATGCGTATATATGGAAAGCGTCTCAGATAAATACTTTATTAGAAAAGCGATATGAGGAAAATACGGCAATTAACTCGTGTTTATTGGGTAAAAAACGATTGACGTCATACAAACAGAAAATTAATTTTAATTTTTGGCTATTTAAGGTGATTCTGGATACCCACTGCGTCCCTGGCTTATGACGCCATACAGTTCATCAACCAACCTAGATGAACGTAAATATAATACAGTTCACGCAAAAACGAGAAACTGTATTGAACGGCTAAACGGAAATATTAAAAATGTATTTCGATGCCTATAACGTGGCATTTATTCCACTCCTCAGGCAGCTGGTCTTATTATTAATGCTTGCACAACCTTGCATAATTTTCGTTTAGCTCATGGATTATTAGATGAAAATCAAAGCATTTCCACAGACGAAGTACAAGACGACCGTGGACTGTCAAATAACGTCGAAATGGCCAGTGACCATTTTATAAGAGAAGCTGAGAGAATTCGGAATTACATAAAATTAAATTTATCTCGCAGAAACGAAAAATTTTGATGCATTGCTTATTAATAAATGTTTTTAATTACAAAAAAACAGTTAATGATTGTTTTACATTAATAAAAACTACACAAAAATGGACTTCATAATTCAACTTACCAAATTCAAATTCAAATTCAAATTCAAAAATTCATTTATTTATATTCTTATATATACAGATTTATAATTTTATGAATTGATAAGCTATGGCTTAGCCGTCAGCCTGGTTGGAAAATTTTATAAATAAATTACATGTTTTGTTAATTCACATTTTTCAATCTTAAATTGGTATAAAAATCAAACATATTCTGTCATTAGTAAGAATCTATACTTTAATATGGCTTTTAAAAAGTTGCTTAAGGTCTTCCAATCACATTCGTTCAAAATTTGGAGTGTTTCTTGCATGGTTAATGTATTTTTACCAAAAAACATTAGCCTCTGTTGATAAAATATTGGACATACACTGATGAAGTGATAACAATCCTCCTTTGATTTTAAATTGCATAACGTACAAAATTGATTGAAGCTGCCGTTATAGGGTCTAGCATTTAAACTTATAAGTTCACATCTTGCTTTAAAAATGAGAGAAATGTCTTTGTAGCTAAGTCCATCGTGGAAGTAGTTTCGTTGGTTTAGGTTATAGTTGAGCTGAGAGTATAGTACTCTACTATCTGATTCGCGAGCTTTATTAATAAAGGATTCTCGAACTATGTCTTCATTCTTCTGTATAATCCTATAAAGTTGCTCCTTTAAGTTGTTTAAATTGTTGAAATCTATATACAGTATCTCTCCACAAGTATTAGCGATATCTTGCCATTTTTTCATCCACCAATCTTTATTCCTTAGTTCGTACAAAAGCATTTTTTCGACAGTCTATTCTCCTGGTAGGTACCTGTTTTAATAATGTAATCAGCCTGCGCCTTGAGTGTGCTCGTGTGAAGTTTCGGTATTCCGGTTTCTAAATACATTGCATAAATCGGTGTATTTTGCGGTAAGTTGAACAGTTTTCTCAAAAAATTCCTTTGAAATTTTTCTATCACTTCGTATTCATCTGCACCCCAGACCTGAGAAGCGTAGCAGAGAGTTGATTTCACAACGGCATCAAATATTTTATATTTGGCTGAAAGGATTATTCTGTCGTTTGAAAAAACATTTTTCCATGATAAATTCAACAAGCTTTGAGAGGTGCTGGCTTTTTCCATAAGGTGTTTGTCGAAATTTAGGGTTGAATTTAGCTTTACACCTAAATATTTAATTTCTTTGGATATTTCTAAAAGTTTTCCATTAAAGTACCATCTAATTCCGCTAAGGTTTCGTGAGGATCATGAGAAGATCATTATTTTTGACTTGTCTGTATTAATAGATAATCCCCACCTATCACAGTAATTGGCTAAGCGATTTATCATCAACTGTAGGTTATCTGGAGATTCCGACAACAGGACAAGGTCATCAGCGTACAGTAGCACATTTATAACAGAATCAGATATTCTTATTCCTCCAGGTAAGGCTTCCTCTATGTCATTTATGAACAGCGAAAACAACAAGGCACTGAGTGGACAACCTTGTTTCACTCCGGTACATGTTTCGAACCATTCTGAAAACATCTTCCCATCCCAGACTGCTGCATTAGTTCCAGTATACATTGCTTTAATTATATTCAAAAACCTCGAAGATAGACTTACCATTACAAGCAACATGGTCTTACTAAGAAGATAATAGGAACTCCAAAATGTATTAAATTGTACCAACAAGCAACAACAGCAACAGAGTCGTGTTAAGAAAACAATAATAAAATAGTACGTATACGCCCATCATTTTTGCATTTCACGCTAAAATCAAAATTGAGTTATGACCTAGTATCGTTTTCATGAAAATGATCATTAATATTTTTTTATTTATAAACATCCTAATGACATAGAAAAATAAAGATCAGACATAATGTACAATAAATTGAAAAAAACTTACTAGCTAAAACTTAACCTTAGTAAAAACTACTTAATTCACTCACAAATTTACATTGCATATGTGTAGAAGTCCAAAAGCGCCCATTATTATATCTAGTTTTTTTTTATAATAATTGCGTTTTGGACTTCGATGCCCCCAATTCTAGTTAACATAATCTCATGCATTTCTTTTGCCTCTGATAATGATTTCTTGTAACTTGAAATTCTTGGTGGTCGGCGTCATCCATAGCTGTCGACTCGTTTTTGTTTTCTTTTGGATGGTGAGGGTGACATGTCATCGTATGCCATCTCGATTTGTAACGAGTCTTTCTATAAGAATAGAAAATCGTATGATTAAAAATACCTAAAACAAAATGTTTGAACCAACTTACACAAATATTGAGAACATCGGATTCTGGTGTGACAACATCACCATCCACGGCATCGACACCCATTATGAACAAGATTTACTCCTCGAAACTATTAAAGCAGAAACACAATGGCGCTTTGCCGTCGATTTTGACAACTGCGAAAAGTTCAGCTATAGGAAATCTGTGTAACCTCACACAATGACGCTTTTCCTACGTACGCTTTTTTTGACAAACGTAAGAAAACGTAAAGAAGCCACCATCTGTCAAAAAAAAAGTTCAACTTGGTTGAACTTTTGCTTTGTCTGACAGCTCAACAGCTGTTTGTTCATTTGTTGTTTGGAGCAGCGTTACCACTTTAAAAAAAAATGGAAGCGAAGTAAATTTGGGAATATAGCGAAGTAGATTGAGAAAAAGCGAAAAAGATTTTAAAATAGTGTATTTTATACTGACCATGAATACATAGACAGATCTACAATTAGAGCCGTGTGTGAATTGTATTAAAATGTGTATACAAACATGACTATCGACACTACATGGCGGATATGATGTGTTAAAATTTAACTAGCAAGCTAAAATATGACACTAGTGCTTAAATTTAACCAACATTCCAACCCAAGTTGCGCACGGCGTAAAATATTAAACACTTTAATACAATCACGTAACTCATACTTTGCGTATATGTATGAGTTGACATTTCGTGTTTGTAAAGTGTGTCCGCTTATTGTTCGTGTATAAGGATAGAAACTTATCGATTATATATTTTCCTGATGAAAATAAGAGAACTGTAGGCATAAAATTACTCAATGAGTTAATCGAAGCAGATTTTGGAAATATCAAGTAAAATCGAGTGAAGTAGATTTCAAAACATTCTTGATGGTGCGAAGTTGGAATAGATATTCAAAGTTTTTCAAAAATCGAAGTAGACTACTTCGAAAGGAGTAAAGTGGCAAATCTGTTTGATGATGATGGAGGGAGAACTGTCATTCAAAGCACACGTGAAGCGGGTGCATCGTAACGCAACGACGCGTCTGCCTAAAGCGCCATTGTGTTTCTGCTTTTAAGGTCTCGAGGAGCATCTTTAGAACTGCTACCTCCAGTCTTGTTTACAAAATTCCGCTTTGCATTCAGTTGCTTTCTCACAGCAGCCTTAAGATCGATCCAACACTAAAAAAATAATCATAAAAAAGCGATTAATTTTGGATCTTAAAAATATGTATTTCACACACTAGTCATAGTCACTCATTTAATGCTCTTGAAGGCTTTAATACCACTTTAACAAAAAAAAAAAAAAAAACCTTACTTTGAATATGTAAGTCTGAGAAAGTTTGCATTATTTTACGTTTATTTTGACATTGTCCTTACATTTTTCCACTGGTCAGTTGCTTCCTCCCATCGCATTCAAAACTATAGACAGGGCTTCCCAGTTTGATTGGTTTTCAATATTACCGTTGAGGCCCCCAAATTGGCCCCTTGCAAATTCCAAATTTGTTGACATATGTAAATATTCAACCAATTTTTCTTTTTGATCCTTCGAGATCCTCTGATTTTTCTATGGATAAGAATAATAATTAACCTTTGTATAATTAAACAAGAGTCAAAACCAAATAAATTACCTTTTGTTTATTTTCTGCCATTGTTTTTAAAATGTGAAATCTTAAAAAAAAAAAACATATATTTCACTACTCACTTGGTTGAGAGCTGTCGAGTTATTTTGACAGATAAATCGAATCTATGTTTCGACTTCAGAGTTACAGACACAGTTTTACTCACATTTTTAAAGTATTTCCAAAATTTTCATTTCATTTCATGTTATTCCTGATCGAATGAAAAAAAGTAACAGAAACAGTTGAATGCGAAAACAAGATTCCATCGTAGTTTTGTTCTGATTCGCACTGTTTATGCGAAAACTTATTCGATGTCAGAGTTACAGAACATGGACCCTGGCTTTCAACTGGCGAACCCGGCTGTCACGGACGAATCCGGCTATCAACAGGCGAACCTGGCTATCAACGGGCTAGCCCGGCAGTCAAATGGTAAGTTTTTAATAAGACCCCTTACCACTGGTGGGAGGAAGTCTTATTTGTTTGTATTTTCTCGCGCACACGACTTGCCTCGATGAAGAACGGCACCAGACCAGACTGATTTTTGGTCGGTCGTAGCTAGCAGCTCTATTTATAGTCCAATTTCTAGTACACTACTTATTGGTACAGTGTAGCATAGCAAAGGTAGTACGCAGTTTGGTCGTACATTAAGTACTTTAGCATGGAAACGATAGTATGAACTATGAACGAATTGATACATTGTTAGTACACTAATTATTGGCGCAAAGTCGTACATGAAGTACTTTAGTAGGAAAGCGGTTGTAGGTAATGGAATGATACATTACTAAATGTTAATAGTTGAGTGCCACCTTTAATAATTGCAATTCGGATTTATCCAAGAACAAGTTTTGAAGGACTCTACATCAGGGTCACACTTTTTGGCTCTCGATGGTCTCAACAAAGCATTAAATGATTGTCTGACTGCCGGCCATTTTTCGAACAACAAAGCACCTTCACAAAAGTCCACCCAACCACCCACCATCTGCTTAACAGGAGTTCGAACCTTACACAAATCTCAGTTGTTTCAAACTTTGCTTCCTCGACCAATGAACCCGCAAAAGTGAGGAGTGCATATGCATTAACATCGCACAATTCATTGCCTGATTGATGAGCGAAGCCAAGGTTTTATTTATTGCATTTGATTTTTGTTAAGGAGTGCAGTTTGTGGTTGTTTTTATTTTAAAAGTTTTATTACTGTACTTTTCATAAACACAAATCGTTGCCATGTGAATGCAACCATCAGGATTTAATTAACTTTTTTTGAAATGATGTTGATCCTTTCCGTATGAAACACAAAAAAAACTTTCTGACCAGCTAACGATTTCAACGTACCGGACGAATAGTTGTTAAAGGCTTTGGGATGAGTAACTACCAGTTCTTATAATAACGGTTGTATGAATGTTTGAGTGCTTGTTTCTAGTGTTGAAATGGGGTATGGTTTATTTCGCTTTTTTTATCTCGCTTTTGGTCGTTTCGCCACGGTCGTTTTGCATTTTGTTATTTCGCATTTCATTCGTTTGGTCTTTTAGTTGCTTCGCTTTCGATTGTTTCGCTGATTTTTTTTTCGCCTTTCAGTCTTTTCGTTTTTCGTTTATTTTGCATTCGTTTATTTCGCTTTTCGATTATTTCGCTTTTTTATTATTTTGATTTTAATTGTTTCGCCCTCATCTGTTTTTTTTTTTTTTATTTTAATTTTTGTGTACGTAAGGATCCTGAAGACTTTAAAATTCGCGCGAATTTGTGTAAGGTTCGAACTCCTGTTAAGCAGATGGTGGGTGGTTGGGTGGACTTTTGTGAAGGTGCTTTGTTGTTCGAAAAATGGCCGGCAGTCAGACAATCATTTAATGCTTTGTTGAGACCATCGAGAGCCAAAAAGTGTGACCCTGATGTAGAGTCCTTCAAAACTTGTTCTTGGATAAATCCGAATTGCAATTATTAAAGGTGGCACTCAACTATTAACATTTAGTAATGTATCATTCCATTACCTACAACCGCTTTCCTACTAAAGTACTTCATGTACGACTTTGCGCCAATAATTAGTGTACTAACAATGTATCAATTCGTTCATAGTTCATACTATCGTTTCCATGCTAAAGTACTTAATGTACGACCAAACTGCGTACTACCTTTGCTATGCTACACTGTACCAATAAGTAGTGTACTAGAAATTGGACTATAAATAGAGCTGCTAGCTACGACCGACCAAAAATCAGTCTGGTCTGGTGCCGTTCTTCATCGAGGCAAGTCGTGTGCGCGAGAAAATACAAACAAATAAGACTTCCTCCCACCAGTGGTAAGGGGTCTTATTAAAAACTTACCATTTGACTGCCGGGCTAGCCCGTTGATAGCCAGGTTCGCCTGTTGATAGCCGGATTCGTCCGTGACAGCCGGGTTCGCCAGTTGAAAGCCAGGGTCCATGTTCTGTAACTCTGACATCGAATAAGTTTTCGCATAAACAGTGCGAATCAGAACAAAACTACGATGGAATCTTGTTTTCGCATTCAACTGTTTCTGTTACTTTTTTTCATTCGATCAGGAATAACATGAAATGAAATGAAAATTTTGGAAATACTTTAAAAATGTGAGTAAAACTGTGTCTGTAACTCTGAAGTCGAAACATAGATTCGATTTATCTGTCAAAATAACTCGACAGCTCTCAACCAAGTGAGTAGTGAAATATATGTTTTTTTTTTAAGATTTCACATTTTAAAAACAATGGCAGAAAATAAACAAAAGGTAATTTATTTGGTTTTGACTCTTGTTTAATTATACAAAGGTTAATTATTATTCTTATCCATAGAAAAATCAGAGGATCTCGAAGGATCAAAAAGAAAAATTGGTTGAATATTTACATATGTCAACAAATTTGGAATTTGCAAGGGGCCAATTTGGGGGCCTCAACGGTAATATTGAAAACCAATCAAACTGGGAAGCCCTGTCTATAGTTTAAAATGCGATGGGAGGAAGCAACTGACCAGTGGAAAAATGTAAGGACAATGTCAAAATAAACGTAAAATAATGCAAACTTTCTCAGACTTACATATTCAAAGTAAGGTTTTTTTTTTTTTGTTAAAGTGGTATTAAAGCCTTCAAGAGCATTAAATGAGTGACTATGACTAGTGTAAGAAATACATATTTTTAAGATCCAAAATTAATCGCTTTTTTATGATTATTTTTTTAGTGTTGGATCGATCTTAAGGCTGCTGTGAGAAAGCAACTGAATGCAAAGCGGAATTTTGTAAACAAGACTGGAGGTAGCAGTTCTAAAGATGCTCCTCGAGACCTTAATAGTTTCGAGGAGTAAATCTTGTTCATAATGGGTGTCGATGCCGTGGATGGTGATGTTGTCACACCAGAATCCGATGTTCTCAATATTTGTGTAAGTTGGTTCAAACATTTTGTTTTAGGTATTTTTAATCATACGATTTTCTATTCTTATAGAAAGACTCGTTACAAATCGAGATGGCATACGATGACATGTCACCCTCACCATCCAAAAGAAAACAAAAACGAGTCGACAGCTATGGATGACGCCGACCACAAAGAAGTTCAAGTTACAAGAAATCATTATCAGAGGCAAAAGAAATGCATGAGATTATGTTAACTAGAATTGGGGGCATCGAAGTCCAAAACGCAATTATTATAAAAAAAACTAGATATAATAATGGGCGCTTTTGGACTTCTACACATATGCAATGTAAATTTGTGAGTGAATTAAGTAGTTTTTACTAAGGTTAAGTTTTAGCTAGTAAGTTTTTTTCAATTTATTGTACATATGTCTGATCTTTATTTTTCTATGTCATTAGGATGTTTATAAATAAAAAAATATTAATGATCATTTTCATGAAAACGATACTAGGTCATAACTCAATTTTGATTTTAGCGTGAAATGCAAAAATGATGGGCGTATACGTACTATTTTATTATTGTTTTCTTAACACGACTCTGTTGCTGTTGTTGCTTGTTGGTACAATTTAATACATTTTGGAGTTCCTATTATCTTCTTAGTTAGACCATGTTGCTTGTAATGGTAAGTTGAATTATGAAGTCCATTTTTGTGTAGTTTTTATTAATGTAAAACAATCATTAACTGTTTTTTTGTAATTAAAAACATTTATTAATAAGCAATGCATCAAAATTTTTCGTTTCTGCGAGATAAATTTATTTTTATGTAATTCCGAATTCTCTCAGCTTCTCTTATAAAATGGTCACTGGCCATTTCGACGTTATTTGACAGTCCACGGTCGTCTTGTACTTCGTCTGTGGAAATGCTTTGATTTTCATCTAATAATCCATGAGCTAAACGAAAATTATGCAAGGTTGTGCAAGCATTAATAATAAGACCAGCTGCCTGAGGAGTGGAATAAATGCCACGTTATAGGCATCGAAATACATTTTTAATGTTTCCGTTTAGCCGTTCAATACAGTTTCTCGTTTTTGCGTGAACTGTATTATATTTACGTTCATCTAGGTTGGTTGATGAACTGTATGGCGTCATAAGCCAGGGACGCAGTGGGTATCCAGAATCACCTTAAATAGCCAAAAATTAAAATTAATTTTCTGTTTGTACGACGTCAATCGTTTTTTACCCAATAAACACGAGTTAATTGCCGTATTTTCCTCATATCGCTTTTCTAATAAAGTATTTATCTGAGACGCTTTCCATATATACGCATCATGAGCTGCGCCTCCAAATCGTGCAAGGCCACCAATATATTTTCCAAAGTGATGCAGTTGCTTTTTTATATTAATTTTACCAATTGTACATTTTTGGAATGATAACCCTTCCGATTAAGGTAACAGTACTCGATTTCTGCTTTTGGTTTTTTTATACGCACATAGCTCCAATGACACCAGCAAATCCAGTTTTGTTGTAAAATCTTTTAATATTAACATTGTTAATGCCAATTTAAATAAATAACGATAATTGAAATAATAGTAAGAATATGTTGCATAATTTTAGGCCAATCAATAGAGCATGTTTTTTTGCTAATCCCCGAAGCATTGTCCGACTTCCCCCCAACAAACGTATTCAAGCTTTTCTCTAGCGATGATAAAATAAAATTACCTTTGTTTTATGGCATCGTATTCATCTACCGACGGAAACTTTATCCATTTTGGCATAAGATGCCTCTGCAAAATGAGTGCTATTTCCTTCACTGACCGTGACACCATCGTTCTACTCATAGTTACGGAAAAATCCTGCCCGATATCCCTTTGAAATTACCCAGTTGCGAAAAAATGCAAAGCAGCACACATTCGCATCGGCTTGGGAATAAAAGTATTCCGTACCCCTGTTTTCATATGCTGACTCAATTCCCTAAGCAAAATATCCGCTGTGCTCTTTGTGATGCGGTAAAGCTGTTTTCGCATCATGTTATAGATACAGTTTATTTTCCAAGATAGAGAAACGATGGAATATTGTGTTCCACCTTGAATCGAAAGGAAAACTTTTCGACCAAGTTACAGAACATGGATACAGGTACGCCTGTTTTGATAGCCGGATTCGTCCGTGATAGCCGGGTTCACCCGTTAATAGCCAGGTTCGCCTGTTGATAGCCGGATTTGTCCGCGACAGCCGGGTTCGCCCGTTGATTGCCAGAAAAACAACAACTGAACTGCTACGGTATCGGACACCATTTCCCAAAGAAGATCACTAACAACGCGGATCAGTACATCAGAGGGATACCAAGCCAGAACGCAGGGAGAACTCATTACTTGCAGCCCCATTATAACGTTATATGTATATATATTTATGATTTAATTAATTTAAGATATTCTGAAGTAAAATAAAGAAAAGACTAGTCAAAGGTTGCCCGTAGCTTAGTGGTTAGGTGCGTTGGCTGCTAAGCAGAACGTGTGTCGTGGATTCGAGTCCTAAGCCAGGGGACTTTCATAGGAACTGCCTCTTGCGAAGAACTGACAAAACTTCCAAGGATATCAATCTGTCATGAAAAAGTGCTTCTCAACTTTGCCGTTCGGAATCGGCGTTAAATAGTAGGTCCCCTCAATTCTTCACACGCACTCAGAGAATTGTTGATGAGAGTAAGCCACTTAGGCCTTGGCTCTTCAAGAGCTGTCGTCGCGCCACTCTTTTATTATTATCATTATTAGTCAAAGGTTTCGTACTTTCTTTAGTAACATCCTGGACATACCAGCGAGCAAAACCTCAGCCTTAGACCCAAAGTACATCACATATTTTTGTTTGTTTTCCTCCTTTGATTGGAGAAGTGCAAATAAACACAGTGCATTGCGCTGGTGAATTAGCAAATTGCCGACGCGACGCTGTATGTCTGCATGTTTTAATTGTGACACGGTATTGTACAGGGTTGACTAAAAGTATATCATTGGTTGTTTATTTTTATTTATTTTTTTTTTTCAATGCTTCCCATGATAAACGTACTTTTTTTTAAGGGCGAGGCCCCTGTCCTGAAAATGCTTCAACCAATCTTGGTTATCAAAATCTTAAAATGGGTCACTATCCAGACTGATTTGCTGGATTCGCAAGTCCTTTATAACAAGTTTTAGGAGGTACCTATAATTTTCTCCGACATGCTTCCTACACAAGAGCAAAAATTAGTGCAATTTTTAATAATTTTGTATCTATTATTTTTATCTCACCCCTCTGCACTGCCAGGCTCGGTGGTGCAGGTGCAGTATTAGTACGCGTGTCTCCTGGACTAAAAGGCAAAACGATGACACCACCAATGAACCGAAACTTTTGTTATTGCATCGATTTTTATTCATGACAGTCTTCGTGTCTTATTATCATTCATTTCTCGATTAAATTCCATCACGTCGAATGTAATAAATTGATTTTGCATGATTTAAGAATCCTGATGGGAGTTCGTTGTTCTTTCTTGATGTTCTGACCATCATAATGATGGAAATAAGGACTAAAGATGATCACATGATGGCGTTATTTCGAACTCGTTGTAAACAGAGGTCCATCATGCTATCAACCTGTATTGATCTGAGATGATAAGATAGAACTAACCCGATTGAAATCATGATGAATGCAATAAATGATAATGGCTACATTAAAAATCGATCTTTTTAGAAGTTCCTATTTGTGTACGTGTAAGAAATCAATTTATTTGAGTTTTTTAAAATGAAATCGAATCGATTTTGTCAACCAAAATGCATTGTTTACGTGTGACAATGACAACGTTGGTTTTATAGTTTTATCGAGTTGATCGTAAAACAATATAGTCTATAGGTAATGTTCGAAAGAAACTGGACATTGTGTGTCGACGCTCGTGAACCCACATATCATTTTTCTTTTATTGGACAGTGAGGATGGTTTGCGGTTGTCACAATCACAATCCGCTATAGACCAAGGCCTCATTCAAAGAACCAAATTTTGGATACTTATTTTCTTCAAAGCATAGGTGCCTTATGTATTCATATACTATATATGTATTTATAGTTCTCAATTTGAGAACAGGAAACTGTTGAAATCGGAAAAATCAATTGATTATGTATTCAGTTTCTTCCTATCTAAGTCTGCTTGCATTTAAGCCTAGTTTTTTCTTGAACCTCTAACGATAAAAGATTGTTAAAAGGCAAAAAAAAAACCTTTCTTTAAATTATTATGTTCCACCTGAACCTTTTTTAAAGAAAGGTAAACCATTAAATGCCGATAAGAAGCTTGTTTGTTGGTTGACTTGGGACCAATAACAATATTGATCTGGGTAAAGACCTTTGTGCCTCGTTATAAAAGACATTATTTGAGAGATGAAAGTTAACTTATTCAAGTTTACTTCCAAGAAAACTCCTTTATTCCGCTCTTTATCGGATAAAAATGCTAACCCCAACTAAATGATTGCTTGCAATAACTTATGACGATTTATTTTAATAGATTGTTTTTGATTAACATATAAGCATGTTTACAGTTAAAAGGTTGAAAGGTACCTACTCTTTTGTTTTACAATTTTTTTTTTTTAATTTGGCCTTTAAACATTAAAACAGCCATTTGTTTTGTTTTTATTTTTATTATCTCACACTCGTGAAATAAATGTAAAAACATTACCAATGTATTCCTTTATCCCCTTAAATCGTGTAGAAAATATTAAATTACAGTAAACAAGCTACCCCCACACACCCACTGAAAAAGGGATAAATAGCAACGAGCTTCCATAATGATGAAGTCATGTACGTGGCCTTGACTGGGTTTTATCTTATTTGGCGATAACGATAATGCTAGGGATATTAATCAGAGTGTATGTAAGGACTCAGGACTCAGGAGTATCGAGAAAAAATACACCATAGAAATATTATATTCAACAAAAATACAGATGCACATGTGCTACAAACAGTTTCAATTAATTCCAGAAATATGAAAATGAATTAAAAACTACACAAAAGAAGAAGAATAAAAGAAGATATAAGCTTTAGAACGTAAGGTACTCCTGCTTGAAATAGTTTTAATGTTTTTCAATATTCAATCAATTTGAAATTCTGTATCTAAATTCCCATCCTTAGTATGTTAATAGGTGATGGGCGCATTCGAATGATTTAATCGATTAGGTATAATCTATTCAGGCTATCGATTATTGAAATCATTGGAATGATTTCTCATACCTTTTCTTCTACTGCTACAACTTCTACCCTTTAAAGTTAAAATTTCAAATCAAATTCGATTGAAAAAAATTCGAATGACGATTATTTTAATTCGAATGAAATAATTCAAATGAGTATTTTATTTCAGGTTTAATTTGCAAGTCCTTGGAATGGAATTTTGTTTATGGTTGTTTTAGTTACATTTTCTTAAAGGCGAACAAAAATTTGTATTTGGAGTTATTTTCTCATTCATCTTTTCTTGTTTAATAGCACATTGTGCACTGTGAAACTAAAATTTTTCACCATTTTCATTCGATTTCGTAAATACGAATACATACTTATAGATAGAACTCCTCATATGAAAGGGTAATAATTCATGACTTGAAATAAAACAAATTGAAATAATAGTATAAACATTGATTGCGCTACTTCTATGGTAAGGTTATTATGAAATAGTGAAGAAATTAGTTTTTTGGAGGAACATATACGTTGATATACCTATCACCCTTTGATAAATTTGTACTTAGAACTTTTTTACTTCAATCTTCATGCTACATATTTAGGTGATATGCTTCCGCAAAGTTTGCTTATTAGGTAGGTCAATGATTAATGAACGCAAATATTAAGCAATCCAGGGGTTATGTATATCCTGTTTTGGGTTCCGTTGTCAAAATGACAAGAATGGAAGACTAACGTATGTTACAAATGTTTAACTTGAAAACTCTCTATCGAATACATATTAATAGAAATAACTAAAAGATGTGTTCTTAGTGCTGCTACTTAGTTTAAAATGTAAAATTATAATTGAAAGCTAGACACCCATATACACATGCATTTATAAAAATGTTCCTCGTACTATTTGTCGATTACTGTAATGGTTTCGGATATAATCGTCAAAGTCTTAAAATTTGCATCCTTATCAGAGCCGTATTTAAAGGGGGGGGGGGGGGGGGTAACGGGGTTTAGCACATTTGATATTTGATATCCAATTGACATTTAACATCCGAAAATTCATGAGAATATATTTTTGTATATATAGTAATATGGCCAGTCGATTTTGTGCGACATCTGGAGACCTAACAAGGAAGCCGTTTCTTAACATAAAAATCCAAACGGCATAGAACCATTTTTTTTTGTTATAAGATTTTCTAAGAAAAGTAGTAGTTAAATCAGGCATGTTCTTGAATACTGCATACCTATATCAATTTTAGGACATTTTTGAAAAAAAAAATCACATATAAAAAATTAATTTAAGAAAACCCCAAAAAGATTTTTTTTTAAATTTTAAAAATTACATGTTTTTATTTATTAATAACAGGAGCAAGTTTGTACGACCCAGTCGTGCACATTTTTTATATGCATTCAAATCTTAATTACACAGTTTTACAATCGAGATATGAAAAAATACTGCTTAGATAACAATGATTAATAATAAAGGGTAAGAGATACACTCAAGAATAATTTTTAAGCTTCTCCTCCTATCTTTTGATCAAAATATTAAAAAAATAAGAAAAGAAGTGAAAAAGATACAATGATGAAAGTCATGTACCTTTAACAAGAATACACCCATCGGTGCCATGCCAGTGTAACATAAAATTTGATCATAATCAAACAAAAATCTGAGCTCATATTCACCAATTGAATGCTCGAGGCAGTCTTCAAGCCTCAAAAGCCCAAACTAACCAGAATTATCTGATAAAAGAAAAAATATTATTTGCCCAAAATTTACTACTCAGATACTGAAAGTTCCGAATCACTTGCCTAGCCTGAAACGATGCAGAAAAATTCAAATACATGTCCACAAGCACGTGATGGGCCACACCAAGCACAAGCATCAGTTTATTCATTTAACTGCATCCAATTTTTTTGTTTTCTAGGGTTCGTTGCTACTACTTTTCTGATATCGAGCCGTGGTAAGCCGCAACAATCGAACAGAGGTCCATTTCCATGCAATCATCATTGGTGTCGTTCACGTCACTTCGCCATGTTTTAGTTGATGGAAAAATAAAAAACGAAAAAACTTAGAGTGGATGCTTTTTCCTAGTTCGCGGTATTCAAATTCCTCGTCTGTGCATGAAGAGATACCGTGGAAAAGTGCACGTAGCGTAGCCTGCAGCAGTAATTATTTTGCAGAGAACACTGTGAAAGTGCTTCTGCCCGGAAGCTCATTGGAAAACATTAATTGAGCTTAGTAGTCATCGCATCACAATTCACAATGAAATTGAAACGTGTATACAATCTTAGAATTTTATAAGATTCAATCACAGATAATAACTAACTATAACTATAACTGTAACTATATTATCACTGGTAGAAGAGAAAAAGCCATTAGTCCATTTATTCAATCCCGCACCTAAACTTTGCAATTCAAAATGCAGTTTATTATTTTTGTGGCTTTATTTTTAAACAAAATTTCAATAAGATCATAACTACTGTATGCAATCAAGTTTATTAAAGTTTTAAAGCGATGATACAATGATTTCCACGTCTGTGATTTTTACAAATTTTAAAAAGTAGGTATGAGGACGGTATGTTAACTCATCCTGCATCCACCATTAGAAAACCTAGAAAAAGAATTTATATATTTTTTCCGGATTTGTACCAACTACTCTGAAAATGTTGAGTTAAAAATGACCAACATTTTAAAGAACGAATATAATTCTGTTTTTTTGTGTTAATATGAATACTGAATTTTTAATCAGATATTATATTCGTATAAAAGTTTTTAACCTAGTAAAACATTTCATTAAAAATACAACAAAGATGAATAAAAAACAAAAAATTATAAACATTACTCATATTTAAATAAATTATAAAATTTTAAGAAAAAATTAAAAAGTAAATAAAAATAACGTTTACCTGTCCTACCTACAAGTTTCTCATTGCCATCTTTTTTCTAAATGTGTAAGAATATACCTAATATGTATGTAAAGTACATATGTGAAAATGAAAAATGAATTTTTCTGAGTATCTCTACTCATTATTAGATAAACTCTGTAAATAATTCGCTTGGATTTAACGTCAAAAATTAAATTAATTAATATTTTCTTTTTGTCTGGTTTGGTGCTTAGCTAAAGATAATTAATAAAACGAATGGATCCTCAAAAAATATCTTTGTTTGTTAAAGTTTTCTCTAGGCATTCGATGAAAAACTAATTCTTGAAGTTGAAGCTCATCCGTTCTTACTGTACTTCAAGTCTTCAAAATCTTATGCGAACCGGAACCCGAAGGTACAGGATTGGCAAAAAATTGGGAATATGGAAGAATCTTAAAGTTAAGGAAAATAATATTTTTTGTACGTGAGAACAAATTTGACAAGTTCGCTTCTAAATTGAGTATCCCAGGTCCCAGGTAAATTCACATACATACATATTATATTTATCAAAGACACATCCTCACTTATTTTACAGCAACCAAACTTAAAAGTAGATGTAGAACCTTGAGGGATAAGTTTTTAAGGGAAATAAAACAACATCCCCCCAGTGGGAGTGCAAATCAGTTGATATTCCTGGAGGATGTATCCTACACCAACCCAAGGTACGAATTTTCTTAACATTTATAACGTTCTTATCTATCTATGTATCTATCTATATATATAAAAGAACAGCCTATTTTTTGTGTTCGTTCGCTAACCGGCCACACTGGTTGACCGATTTTCTTAATTTTTTTTCTAAACTAAAGAGGAATATGGGTAGAAGGTTTAGGAAAAATAAAATGTATACATTTGAAATCACAAATGGTGTCAATGTTAAAAAATCATTTTTTTGTTCACTATAACAAAATATAATCTTAAGTGATCAATAAACATACGAATACTCAAAAATTCGTAAAAAAAATTTTGACAATAGAGAAATAAAATATTTTCATCGAATAAAACAAGGGAAGGGATTGCACTACCTATTGCAGTGAATATATATGCATGTATATTAAAAAAACGATAGTGGTTTGATTGATGATGAAACAATTATACTAAAGTGAAATGCAACAAAGTTGTGAGTTCCTCCCGCAGGAAGAAACTCAAACGTCATTTCCAAGCCCCATCACACATTCGTTGCGCCAAAAGTACCTACAATTTTTTATTCGATGTCAATTCCCAAGGATGACAAACTGCAAGTGATTCGCGGCCATTACAAGGGTAACCAAGTTGGAAAGGTTGTATAATCCTATGGTAAGAAGTTCGTTGTTTACATCGAGAAAATCCAACGTGAAAATGCCAGCGGTACCAAAGTCTATCTTGGTATTCATCCATCTACAATGTGTTTGATTGATAAATTGAAATGGGATAAGGACCGTAAGGCTATTCTTGAGAAGAGAGGCAAGGGATGTTTGACTGCTCTCGGCAAGGACAAGGCCAATAAGGAATATGAATAATGCTGGCTTCATACATACATACATATATATCGAATTAAATTAATAGTAGGGGAGCCCAGGAAGGGATTTCGCGCGTTACTCGAGCGCGTCAGATTATTATATGGGGAGAAACCTTGCACTTTGTTATGTGAACCTACCAAATATGAACGTTTAAATTTGTTGCGTTCGATCAGGGCAGCCCGTCGATGGAAAGTTAGAGCCGAATTGGTTCGTTGGAAACCAACTTCCAACAGCATATGAAAATATCGTCATGACACCTGATGATACTTTTGAGTCAGGTATGTTTTCTTAAAATTATAATAAAATAAAATGAATTATTGTTCAGTTTCCTTGTTAACAGAGACACTAGACGATGAGGATATTGACCAAATTGAAACATACTTGGATGACGAATCAAGTGATGATGAAGATTAATTTTTTCTAATACCAAAAAAAAAGAAAATAAAATCATTTTTTTTGTTTTATTAAAGAATATTCACATCGCTTATTTTTTTAAATTGTCAGATTAAGAAAATGCAACGGTATATTTGTCAGATTATCATTTTGGGTGAATAAAACATCAAGTACAACACACTGTATAAAAATCTGACGCACTCGAATATTTCAAGGTCACGTTTTTTTTTTTACATTTTCAAAAATCTGTAAAAAGTGTCGGTCTCATTCAAATCGTCAGTCATTAAAATAGGACACTTATTTGAGTTCAATTTACGTCCCCTCCAAAAATCTGACACGCTCGAATAACTGCAATTTTGTTTTTGTTTTTTTACCAAGTTAACAGCCCTTTACAGCTAAATGCAACATTCTTTCCGTCAGATTATTATATACCCGTTATCAGAAAGCCAAAGTGAATATATACTATGAATATCTGACGCGCTCGAGTATTTCCATGTAACGGTTTTTTTTTGCATTTTCAAACGTGTTTGCACGCTAATCGCAACACCGTTATGAAAAAATTTAAACGCACATTTTTATCTTAGACCACAATCTTCAAAACGCGATAGGTCGCGATGACGCTCGAGTAACTGCAAATTTAGCATCTCGGGCTCCCCTACTATAAATCGTATACGGTAAATCATTAGGGGATTTATTATGCTCCTTGGAATAAGGTAAAATAGAGCTCTTGAAGAGCCAAGGCCTTAGTGGCTTACTCTCATCAACAACTCTCTGGGTGCGTGTGAAGAATTGAGGGAACCTACAATTTAACGTCGATTCCGGACACCAAACTCGAGAAGCACTTTTTCATGTCAGATTGATACTCTTGGAAGTTTTGTCAGTTCTTCGCAAGAGCCGGTTCCTCTTCGCTCAGTTGAGTCGACCGGAGTCTACCAAGTCATCAAGTCTGCTTCGCGGTAGATTTGGTATACATAGGTTGTGGTTATATCGTCTCCGGAATCGTCCTTTCTCGTGGAAAAACGGATCGCGGCTAACAGTTCAGTGTGACTTTGCCTAAGTTCCCAAGTTGCGGATCCGTAAAAGAGTACTTACTGATAAGTCATCTTCTTATACATCAGCAGTTTCGAAGTTAGGTTAGATTTTTGGATCTAAAGGTTCTGTTGTCGTTTATGAGCCGCCCTTTTTCCTTATTGTTATCGGCTGTACTGACCCAAGGCAATTGAAGGATCGCACTGCTTCGAATTCGTGGTCCTCCACCTTAATAGTGTTGTTCTTCTACCATTGTCACCGTTTTCAACAGACGGGGCCACCATTTACATAGTTCTTCGCTCATTTATGTGCAGCCGCAGGTTTTTCGCCGCCTGCTCGATTTGGATAAATGAGAACTGTACAGTTTGTGGGTTCCTTTCAAAGGTATCAATGTCGTCCGCCTATGACAATTATTAGGTGGATTTGGTGACGAAAGTCCCCCTGATATAGAGTCACCAAGAGGAGGTAGGCGTAGATTGCAGAAATTTACACGATTCGACGATCTTAAGTTAATCTTCTTCTTCTCTCTTCTATATATATAAAAATGGATGTGTGTTTGTTTATTTGTTTGTATGTCTCTTATAGACTCCGAAATGGGCCAATAGATATATGTATTTTGTATTTATTTATTTTTTGTATTTGTGAATATATGGTTCATAATATTGCATTCAGTGATGATTTCTGTGAAAAAAATCGAAAAACCTCATGGAAGAGTGCGGAAACTGGAAAAACCAAACAATGGTCGGGAATTAGATTTTTTTGCTTGAAATTTGTTGGTTCAAAATTTGTTTTCGAATGGAAAATAGAAAGTTCTTGGTGTAAAACTCAGAAAACTCATTGGTTTTCAAAGGGAAAATTGAATGTAATTGTAGGTGCATTGGTTTTGTAATAGAAAACTGGAAAACTGGTAGGGACTCTTTTTCCGATCAATCCTCAATGTATTTTTATAAAATTTTCACAGTAGATATAGCCTGAGTAAAAACAAATTTGGGGGCAATCTTATGGGAAAGTCAGCAAATAAGGGGGACAATCGTAAGCTGTTTGGAATTCCGATTTTTGTGAAATAGACAAAACACACCGGAAGAACGATAATTTGTTGAATTTCTCAATGAAACAGCATGCTTTAATGAAAGTAGAAAGTTAATTGTAAAGCTTTGAAAAAATTCAGATAGTTCTCTATTTCAAAATTATATTCAAGCAAATCACATTATCACAATATGTGTGTTAATTATACGTACTTATTCTGGAGTTGCTCTGAAGAGCGGCGAGACGAAGTTCGCGGGGTCAGCTAGTATACAATAAAAGAACAACCTAATTTTTGTGTTCGTTCGCTAACCGGGCACACTGGTTGACCGATTTTCCTAATTTTTTCTCTAAATGCAAGAGGTATTAGGGTAGAAGGTTTAGAAAAAACAAAATATTTATTTTTTCAAATGCAATGAAATGACAAACGGTGCCAATGTTAAAAAAACATATTTTTTTCACTAAACAAAAAAAAACAAAAAAAAAATCTGATCGATTTCAATTTTCGAAAATTGTCAAATCGAAAAACATTTACATAAATGAACATTTTGTATTTGCTATACAAACATATGTATGTACCTACATATCTAGGCTAGGTACACACATGGTCAAAGAAGAGAAGAAATACAAAAAAGTTGCATCATAATTGTCGCCACAACAGTGATCAGTAGGGCAACCAAAAATATGCTCTATAAAAACCATTTATAGCGCTTTAAATATGCTCTAAAAAGCCAATTATATGCTCTAAAAATATGCTCTAAAAAATTTTGAAATAGCGTAAAATCTTAAATTTTGAGTTTTTTTAATAGTTTATTGACTTAAAAAAAAAAAAAACGGAGGTCAAAACACCCTAAGAGACAAATAAAAGAACAAAAAAAAACAAAAACTTAAAAAGCTAAATAAATACCAAAAATCTAAAATGAAAATATAAACCAGAATAATTTAAAAAAAAATATTTGTTAAAATTTTGTTTGCACTTAAGGAAAACAGTTTTACTTAAAAATTTTTTCTCTGAAAACATTTTTGTAGGTACATCATCCGCCAGTTATACGTGCAAACCTTAATGCCATTATTTCAGATGCAGTTTTTTTTTTCTACAAATAAATTCTGCCATAATAAACAATTTGAGCCCTCTTATTTTTCTGAAATATCGATGATTTTATTTATTTGTTCGTTATTGGAGTCCATGGTATTAATTTTAGCTTGGACATCGATCAATAATTTTATGTTAGCCAAAGGCCGCTTGTTTCCAGTTGTGCAATGCATTTCAATAAAAATGATACCTCTTCATGTAGTGTTTCGAAAAAGCTTTCCACTTTTTTTTTTAAACATTTCTACACAGTAAACTGCTTCCCTCCAAGATACCCAATTAGTCGTAATCGTTTGCGAAGGAAGTGGTGTTTCCGGTGCAATATCCTTGAATACCCTTATTCTTGACGGAGCTTTTAAACACTTTTTCACGTTTGCGATGAAAATATCAACTTCTGGAAATTGACCTCGAAGTGTTTCACAAGTTGAGCCTGTGGGCCTCAAGTGACATGCGTTACTTTTGGATAAAATACTTGAAAAGCATCGCGAATTTTTCGAAAAAAAGTTAAAAAAAAAATATTTACTCTAACATTTGCAACAAAAATTACAAATAATGATGAAATATGCCAAAATATGCATTTTAAAGCAAAATATGCAAAAATATGCATTTATAACAAAATATGCTAAAATATGCTCTAACGAATAGGGTCCAAAATGTTTGTTTTTTCATGAAACGTATTTCTATATTGTCAATTGTCAAATTCGACGTTCCAAAAAAAACATGCTCGATCATATTTTTGGTTGCCCTAGTGATCAGCAAGTTCTTCTATTTATTCCGGCCAAATCCAGTTTCGCACCCACAGGCTTTGAGTGTCATGGTGTAGGTACGCTATCCTTCCAGACATACATAACACGATTTTCGGTATATTCAAGATTCAAAGCTAATATTATTCCATTCGCGTAACAAGGCGTCTTTTAATTGCTCTTTATTGTGGATACCTATCATATGGTTTCTTATTTTTTTTTTTTCAAGTGCATCCCAGGCATGCTCAATGGGGTTGATATCTGAGCTTTGTGGTGGAGTTTTAAGGAGGTGAGGTGTGGTATACAAGAGCCACAATACCAGTGTTATGTTCGGTATACTAAGGATCATTATCCTGTTGGAAAAAAAACGTTAGCAATGCCCAGATGTATCGCATCTTAAATTTTTTTTAAGAATAGCAATTTAAACATATTAATTCATTGCCCCTTAGATTATTCCTAATTTTCTTACCTCGGATGCCGCCATATATACCCATACCATATCACCCCCACCGCCATGCTTGACGGTCTTAATTGTACATTTTGAATTTAAGGCTTCATTTGGGTTTCTCCACACTTGCAACTGCCCGCGTATTTCTACCTCCATATTGTTATCGGCTGCTAATATACTGACCCAATGTATCTAGTTGAAGGATCGCACTACTTCGAACTCGTACTCCTCCTAATAGTTGTTCTGCAGACAGGACCACCATGAATTTAGTTTTTTTTTCCTATTAATTTGGTTGCTGACAGGGTTAAAAGTGGGACCAGAAATTGAAATACAAATAGTTAAAGAAAGGAAAATGAAAAGTAATTAGTAACTTTTATTTCTTATGTGACAACATTGAGTAATACTTCACTAATATCTTAACGGCATATAATTTTGCTATCAGAGGTATCTTATGAAAAACAATAATAATTAATCATACTACTATTCCCTAATATATCATTTCTGAGTCCTGCAAACAAGCAAAAATGGAACACTGCTTTGAACAGTAAAAAAAAAGCAGTTTTCGGTTTGCATTTTATACTTCCATTAGACAATTGAATTTCTGACAATGATGACATCTTCATAAAAAAAATAAAATAGAGTGGCGCGACAGCTCTTGAAGAGCCAAGGCCTAAGTGGCTTACTCTCATCAACAATTCTCTGAGTGCGTGTGAAGAATTGAGGGGACCTACAATTTAACGCCGATTCCGAACGGCAGAGTTGAGAAGCACTTTTTTCATGACAGATTGATACTCTTGGAAGATTTGTCAGGTCTTCGCAAGAGGCAGTGCCCGTGAAAGATGAAATAAAAACTTGGCCTGAGTAGGACTCGAACCAACGACGTTCAGCTTAGCAGCCCAACGCACTTACCAACTAAGCTACGGGCAACTGCATCTACAACCAGGAGTAATTTGGAAAACATTCTTTGGAAATTTTATATTGGCAAAAGTAGGAGAATCTGGTAAAATGTTGCTTCGTCCCAAACTGTGGCAACTCTGTTAAGTTACGGGAAAACTGCAAACTCAACCTTAAATATAACAGTAGCAATTTCTTAAGAGCGGGTACAACTCTCATGGAGGAAAAACCTCATGGAAGAAGCGGAAAACTGGAAAAATCAAAATAATGTCGGGAATAAAATTGTTTTGCTTGGAATTTTTTGTTTTAAAATGGGTTTTCAAATGGAAACATGCAAGTTTTTGATGAAAACCTCGGAAAACTCATTGGTTTTCATATGGAAAACTGAATATTATTGCAGGTGCATTGGTTTTCAAATGGAAAAATGGGTTTTCGAATGGAAAACAGAAACTTCTTGATGGAAAACTAGGAAGAATCATTGGTTTTCAAAGGGGAAATTGTTTTTGTAGGTGCACTGATTTTCAAATGGCAAAATGGAATTTTTTTTATTGGGAATTCAGCAACTCTGCGAGAGCACGAAGAACTTCAAGACCTAAAATCAAGTTTTTGCATGGAATTTAAGGTGCATTGGTTTGTTTGTATGTCCGGTAGGGACTCTTAATCCGCTCAATCCTTAACGCATTTTTATAAAATTTCACTGTAGGTATAGCTTGAGTAAAATCAAATTTTTGGGACAATCTTACGGGAAATTCAGCAAATAAAGAGGACAATCGTAAGCTTTTTGGAATTCCGATTTTTGTGAAATAGTCAAAACACACCGGAAGAACGAAAATTTGTTCAATTTCACAACGAAACTTTCATTTTACTGCATGCTTTAATGAAAGTAGAAAGTTAGTTGGAAAGCTTGGAAAAATTCAGATAATGTAGTTCTCTATTTCAATTCGATTCAAGCAAATAACAGGGCATGGCCAACACAGCCTGCAATTACGAACTCAGCCAATATCTGTGTTAATCATTCATACTTATTCTGGAGTTGCTGTGAAGGGCGGCGAGACGAAGTTCGTGGGGTCAGCTAGTATAGTATATAAAATTGAAATCCTGTTCGTGTATGACCGCATAACTCACAAACGGCTGGACGGTGTTGGCATTTTTTTTTTTAAATTTTGTTCGTGTTAGTCTGTAGATGGTTCTTAGGGATTTTTTTTTTTAAATTGTTGCAGGTGCATTGGTTTTCAAATGGAAAACTGGAAAATTTCAAAATGGATTTTCGAATGGAGAATAGAAAGTTCTTGATGAAAAACTCATTGGTTTTCCAAAGGAAAATTGTTATTTGAGTTGCTCTGAACAAGGGCGGCGAGACGAAGTTCGCGGGGTCAGCTAGTTCAAATATAAAACAAATTTCGAAGCAAGAACAACATACATAAGTGATGCATATTTTTAGGCAAAACATTATTATCATTAAAAAGTTTTAAACCAATGTTATACATATATATTATGTAAGTACACTTTACTTACAGTACTTCGGGAAATTTTTCAAGAAAGGAGATTGCGAAGGAAAGCAATGATAGGACGGAACCTGAAAATTGGAAATCAATTACTGAAATTGGTAACATTGTATTTATGTTGATGACCAGTTTTTTGGACCGTCAACATCGTCAGCTTCCGTCGAAAAATCAAAAAAAAAATTTGATGACATTCTCTTGGAAGCACAGAAGGAGCTGTCAGATGTAACGAACCTGGCAAAGGAGATTTTTTCAACACGCCAAAATCATAAAACAGCAAAGGGCCATTCCTTTGAAGGCCTAGCCAAATAGGCAAATGAGGCAAACGTGAACCCGGATAAGTTTGTGGAACTTCAAACGGAAACGCTCAAATCTTTCCACAAAGTTGTACATAACATGTAATAATAATAATAATTAGATTATTATTTAATTAAATTTTTTCAATTAATTTGGTTGCGACAAGAAATTTTTTAATTCGTCGCTTATTGAAAAGGCACACCGAGGTGGATTAAATCTTGTGAACAATCTAGTTTGACGCATTGGGGCTACTTCTTGTCGCCAGCATCCTCATCCGCTTGTGAATACTGGTCGACAAAATTGTTCGGGCATTAGTTTGGCATGTCATGGGATCTTACAAAATTATGCAAAACAACTACGGCCTTGACTAATTTTTTGGCGTTCTTCGGCTGAAGATAAAGAATACCACTTATTGCTCTCCACCTTGCGTTGCAATACCAAACGGGTATTCGATAGTAACTCTCGATCTCGACACCATTTTATTGAAATGTTTTTTGTCTGCCGTCAATAGCCTTCCGGGATATGGTCGCATTATGTTTTTCTTCAATGGGAAGGTTGCATCAGCGACAAAAAAGAATGGGAAATCTATATTCGTGTTCGGCAATCTCTGTGACATTGAGAGGTTAATGCTTTCTCCGAGAATAGCATTACCAAAGCCACTCGCTTGAAGTACACCCCCATGGCTCTGGCTTCCGTACTCCTCAATATCTACAGCAGTAAAAGAATAATTACTGTAGTAAGCAGATAGCAGCACAATACTGAAATATTGCTTATTATTGAAATAAAGCGATCCTGATTTTGGAGGGCACTTTATTTCAATATGCCTTCCATCTATTGCTCCGACAACGTTTGGCATACCCATCTTTGCAAAATAAGCCCTTTAGATTTGAAGCCATTCTGTTTCATTGAGCTGAGCTAGGTAGACAATTGATTCTGAACCGTAAAGTAAAGTGTTAAATAAAGTGTTTATTGCAAAGCGTGGATAAGTTTTAATGTTTCGAACCTAGCCGAACCTACAATACTTACACTAAAGTTATAGCCAAGCGACATTCAGATACAATTGATTTCCAGATGAAATCTTGTTTTTGTAATTTGTTATACAGGAGTCTTGTTAACAAATTAAACTCTTTTATTCCCATCCGTGTTGCCTTTCGAAACTCATCGCGATCTTCAATTTTGGTTACAATGAACAATTGTTGAAAAAAACTGTGCAGTTGCCTTTCAATTTCCGAATACTTACGAGTAAATGAATCGCGTCCATGGTCTTGACGAATTCATTTTGCATCGACGATACGCATTCAAAAACTTTAAATACTTCTCGTATACTGCAAGCAAAATAATCATGTCTTCTTGTTTCAATGCAATATTCATTTTTAGCTGAAAATATTTTTAGTTCTAAGTTATAGTATGAACATTTATTTTTTTATTTTGGTTTGGTGTAAGAATAAACTCACCGGGTAATATATTCTCCTTTTCAGCTTTTCGAATTTTGTATCCCTTTTACACAAACGTAGTTCGAAAAAAGTCGAGTCACCGACTCACCGTGCAATAGCAGTCCAAACGTTTAACAATGTATGAAAATCAGCTGGCAATGAGCTGAAAATGAAGTTTGTGTGTACGTACACGGGTTGCAGGAAGTCTACAATTCCCTACAAATAAGTTGCCAAATATTTGTCTGACAAAACGAAAAACTAGTTTGACCAAATAGCTAGCTGGCAATAAATTTGTAAACATTTGTAGATTTTCTGCCAACCGTCAACACACCAAATTAAATTAAATGTCTTCAAATAAATGTTCAGCTCATTCGAACTGTCAAGTGAAAAATAAATTAATATAATATAATAAAACAAATATGGATATGCTTAGTGTGCAATTACACGTTGAAACTAGTTTCATGCTTCATTCGAATTCTGCTTTGTAATCTTATCCTGTTTCTCGATTGGTGTTACAGATTACACGTTGAAACTAGATGCATGAAACTTATTTGACGGTTCTCTTTTATTCACTTTCGCTGTCATAAAATGTCAAATTATTATTAAAGAGAAGCAATTTGTGATAAAAAAAAAATACATACCTAGGTAAGCAAAAACTTCAAACAAATAATCTAATTGACTTCAATACATATTTTTATAGATTAAAAACAAATCTGACCAACTGAAGTACGGTGACATGGTTTTGAATTTCAGCTGCCTTCGAATTGCGGACACATGGGATACGAAAATTGAAAACAAAACAATCCAGAGGATAGTCAAAAGTCTGCAAGTGTTAACCTTTTTTGGAGAAATCATTCATTTAGACACATGTACCTGTTCCCCGAATTCAAGGACATGTACAAACATGGCAAGCTAAAGCAGTTCTTACAAGGTTTGTACAATGGAAAACTCCATAGGTAAAGGAAAACATGAAGCATGTCATTCTTTGTTAACCCTCTATTTTTAGGGAATTTCACTATGGCCCGGATCCATCAAATGATAAGGACTTTAATAATATCGATTTTAATTAAACGGTTCACAGCCCAAGTCGACATTCAAGAAGCTCGGTCTTTCGAAAAACCGCTCCACCATTCTGAAGGATGAACTATAATTTAAACACAAGTCTAAACCTTTCTAGATCCTTAATTTCTTGTCTCTTAGTTGAATTTTCGTTCGTTGAGTTCGGATACGTATTTTGTGTAAGTCGTCTGTCTACTGGTTCTGATCAATTGAACTTCTGTAAGTTTTATTTGTGTCCTTTACTTTATTCAAACATTGTTCCGTATATTATTAACTTATAATTTAATATTCTTATGACCAGTTGCACCAAACGCTTTTAAATATTTATCGCTTCGTTAAATTTTAAAATGGCATTTATCGGTTGCTCCAACCAATTTTAGTTTTAAAAGCCCGAAAAACAAGCTGATAAACTAAAATACCATTTCCCTCTAGATTAATTTTAAAACCGAGTTTTAATGAAAATATCTACAAAAAAAAAACATTTTGACAGGACATTTCAAAGTTACAGATTACAATTCAAAACATATTTGAATTAAATAGATCGCTGGATAAGAACAGGTAAAATCCATTATTTTCCTCCTTAATTATTTCTTATTCAATGAAAAAAATTACTACAGAATTTTAGATTGGTCATCCTCCTCATCTGATGATGATTTATTTGGAGAAGTAGCAAGACGTCCAAGAGTTCTTCCAGTTTACAGGAATAAATTTAGTGAATTTGGCGATTTGGATTTAAAATTTAGGTTCAGGGTTTCCAAACAGTGCGTAGATCAACTTCCGGGATTATATGGTATGTACTCATTTGGAGCCGAAAAATTTGAGAAACTACGCCGTAAGTGCGAAAAACCAATTGCTTATTGCAGTGGCGGATTAAACGTTGTTGAGGGCGCCATAGGCAAGCATCACATCGGCGCCCCTATATTAAAAATATATCGTACTATAGTTGACCGAAACGGCTGCACCGCGTTGAAAAGGAGGCCAAAGGAAAATAAACTTAGTTTACATAAGATCGATAAGTATTATCCGAAATATCTTAAGAGTTCGGTTTGAAATATTTTAGTTAATGATGTGCGGAACCGTAAGTTTTGTAAGCCAATTTAACTCGAGTTGGTTCTTATGCAAACCAAGTTGCAACTCGAAAATCAATCTAGAATATATTTAAAAAGCAGAAATTTGAGGTTTTTAATCCGTCAAAATCTTTGCCGCTGATGAATTTCGACCATTAGGTTATTTGCCCCCACAATAAGAAAAACCAATATTCAAAAACTGTTGGAAATAACACTTTATACCATAAACACTCCTCTTAACTTTTTCAATATATCGTTTGCTTTCAAAATTATTTTATATCAAATTGTGAATTACAATTTTTTCATTCTTCATTAGATATTCAGTCACTCAACAACCTTAATAAATTAATAAATATAATTGTTATTTTGTTCTACGAAAATCTTTTTTGTTCTTTCCACTTATCGTAACTCTAACAGGTTATGGGCCTAGGATTGCAGAACAATAGAAGATAAATAAACTATTTTAATAATTTGCAATTGAAGAATCCTTTCCAGAATCGCAACATGGCTAGTCAAAATTCAGTTCGAATCGAAAATTTATCCAAGCATGGAAACATGGAAAATTCAAATTGAGGCCATTTTGGTTAAGAACGAGTCCTGGGGGATATGTTAGCGGAGATATTCCTATGCCAACAGAAGAAGATGCTTTGAGTAAATGGAAATTTGAAGATCGGAAAGCGAAATCAGATCTCATCCTTGCAATTAATCCTTCGGAATTAAGTCAGATACGTGGATGTTCCACTTCTAGAGATATTTAGCTGAAGCTTGAGTCGATTTACGCATCAAAGGGACCCGCCCGTAAAGCAACACTGCTGAAGAGATTAACTCAGAACAAAATGGCCGAAGCAGATGACTTGAGGGAGTATATCTCTCGATTTTTCGATACCATCTGTATTATTGTTATATAGCCTTCCCGACTCTTTTGAGAACTTCAGGTGCGCAATTCTCGGGATAACCTTCCGGACAGACATTTTGAAAATAAAAATAACTGAAGAATATGAAATATGATGCAAGAATTCGAAAAACTTTAGAATCATCTGGAGCAATGTTTGCCAAAAATTATTCAAGTACATCGAACAAGAAAAACGAAGTCATGCCAACACTCAAACGAGTAAGCCAAAAATGTTACCCTTCAAATACGATTGTAATTATTGCGGAAATAAGGGACATAGAGCTTTAGATTGTTACAAGAAGAAAAAATCTAATTTTAATAAGGAACATACAGATGCATCTTATTTTGTTAACAAATCCGCAGATGATGTAGAACAGAATTGGTGTCTCGACAGTGGATGTACATCTCATCTATGCAAGAATAAAGCAGCTTTCGAGAATATTCAACCAGTGCAATCAAATCTCAAGCTTGCGACAAACGCTTCGTCTTCGTGGAATGGAAAATCTAATACAAATATTTAACTCAAGAATACCCTTTATGTGCCAGACCTAAGTTGGTTTCAATCGCAAAATTGTCGATACTGGTGATGAAGTTATTTTTACCAAAAATAAAGCCGTTGTTCAAGACCAAAATGGAAACACCAAGATTGAAGCTTTTCGAAAAGGCGATTTGTTTTACCTTCGTGCAGAACAACAAGACATCAAACTTGCATCAACCAGCTGTAATACGAGTTCAGAATTATGGCACAAGAAACTTGGACATCTGAACGAAAATGACATGACAATAATGTCGAAGAAGGGCTTGATTCCCATATTAAAAGATAAACTTAAACCATGTGAAACATGTATTATGGCCAATTTAACACGTAAACCTTTCCATGACAGGGTTGAACGTTCCAAAGAATTACTCAATATCGTTCACAGTGATATGTGTGGGCCGATGAGAACCGAATCAAAAGCAGGCTCACGTTATTTTGTTACATTCATCAATGATTTCAGCCGCTGCTGCATGGTATATTTCATTCACAGCAAGAACGAAGTTTTCTCAAAATTTGTTGAGTTCAAAAATTTTGCAGAAAAGCACACTGGAAGCAAAATAAAAGCACTTCAATCAGATAATGGTAGCGAATACTGTAATCTCAGAATGGATACATATTTGAAAGAATGTGGTATTCAAAGGCGACTGACTACAGTCTACACCTCCGAAAAAAACGGTGTGGCTCAACGAAGAAACAGAACTCTCCTTGAATCAGCCCGTTGCATGTTACAAGAAACAAATCTTCCACCTTCATTTTGGGCTGAAGCAATTGCTACTTCTAACTTTATTCGAAATCGTTGTGTAACAAAAAGTCTGGAGGGTGAAATCCCTTAAATCCCAGGTAAATTACCAATGCTTGATAATTTCCATCCGTTTGGTACCAGGGTTTACGTTCTGGATAAGACTCCAACAAAAGGCAAATTCGATAACAGAGCCCTAGAAGGTATTTTTATAGGTTATCCCGATACTCAGAAAGGTTTTCGAGTTTGGGTTTCATCGCAAAAGAAGGTACATATCTCAATCGATGTCCGATTTCTGGATGATTTTAAAAATGCTCACGAATTTGAAGATTTTATCAACGAGAACACTATGAATGGACGCCACAAAATTGAAAATTTCCAGACAAACGTTAATTTTCCAATCCATCCCAGACAAGAAATTCAGAATTTTACGAACTATGAATGTTCAAAAATTAACACTCTTTCAGAAACAGAAATTGTTCAAGAAGATAACAACCAACTAGAACGTAATATTCAAGAAATAGAACCTGCCATTAGACCAAAATATGGACCTGGAAGACCAAAGAAACTGATGACCGGAAAGCCAGGGCGACCGAAAAAGATCAAACATGAAGTTCAGGACAACAAGACCGCAATATTATAAACACTGAAGACAAAGAAAGTCAACCAAACACGTCAGATTTACTTTTCACTGACGATGAATTCTTATCAAGCGAAGAACAAGAATATGCAATGAATGCAAGTGAAATTCCATTTTCATTAGCAATATCCGGACCTGAAAAGGATGATTTGAAAGACGCCATCTTCACAGAAATTCGAAATCTTTTAATAAATGACACCTGAACCATCGTAAAGAAGCCCGAAAACTTGAGAACTGTGGGATGTCGTATGGTACTTCGGAACAAGTGGAATGCTGATGGATCACTCGAAAGAAGAAAAGCGAGACTTGTAGCCAAGGGCTTTACTCAAAAGCCAGGAGTGGATTTCCATGACACATTTTCACCTGTTGCAAGACTTAGTTCGATAAGTATTTTTATGTTTATTTTAAAATAAAAATGATTATAGTTTTTTTTTTAAATTAACAATATGTTTGCAACATAAAGTTTAAATAAATTTTTAATTTTTAAGAAAACTATAATTGTTTTTATTTTAAAATAAACATAAAAATACATAACATAGCAAACATGGAGACAAGCAACACATCATCTATAGTTCGCTAAGACTTTTGATTGCTCTAGCTGCACAAAGTAACATGAATATTTACCAACTGGACATAACATCTGCCTATCTGAATGGTACAATCGATGAAGACATTTATATGAACAAGCCTACGCTTTTAGAAGAAATGTTAACGAAAACGTCGAACATTGAAGATGACCCTCTATTGAAGATGAAAGCTAACCAAATGTTGAAGCAGCTACAAACAGAGGATGAAACTGTCTGCAAACTTGAAAAAGCTTTGTATGGATTGCGACAAGCTGGACGCCAATGGAATAAAGAAGTCGGCCGAGTCTTCAAGAAAATTGGCTGGATACCGAGCATTTCGGATCCCTGTGTATATACAGAATCATGTAAGAAATTGTTTGTCCTAATTTATGTTGACGACATATTAATCTTTTCGAGTGATGAAGCAATGATTGATGTTATAAGAAGAGAAATTTCCAAAGCATTCAACACCAGAGATCTGGGTGAAGTAAGTTATTGCTTGGGAATCCAAATTAAAAAGTCCAAAAACACGATTCAACTTTCTCAAAGTGGATACATTCACGATGTTTTAAAAAGATTTGGCATGTAAGATTGCAAGCCCGTTGCAACTCCAATGGCATCTGGTTGTAAGCTTTCGAAAGACGAATCAAAAGATCAACCTTATGACGTGCCTCATAGAGAACTTACAGGCGCCCTCATGTATCTTGCCGTAGCCACTAGACCCGACATCGCATATTCCGCAAGCTCCTTGAGTCAGTTTAATAACTGTTATCGTCAAGAACATTAGGTTGCTGCAAAGCACGTTCTTCGTTATCTTAAAGGTACACCCCATTATGGACTTCAATTTCAAAGGGAGTGCAAAATTGAAACTTTAACATGCTTCGTTGATGCAGATTGGGGAAATTGTCCAATCGATCGAAGATCGTATACAGGATCAGCTTTTATCATTGGTGGCGCTGCTGTTTCTTGAAAGGCTCGCAAGCAAAGAACCGTTGCATTGTCTTCAATTGAAGCCGAGTATATGGCCATAAGTGATGCAAGCAAAGAAATTTTATTTTACTAAAATTCCTCAAAGAACTCAGCTTCGAAGATTCACTCAAATTAAACATCTATAACGATAATCAAGGCGCGGGAAAACTGGCTAAGAATCCTGTTTTTCATACACGATCGAAACATATCGACATCCGATATCATTATGTACCATGTACGAGACGTTTTGAAGAACTGGCCTATATCACTACAATATTTACCAACAGAAGATATGATTGCTGATGTACTCATCAAACCACTTGCAAAACAAAAACACAGCAAATTAATGTTTATTGGGTCTCGGTATTCATAATCTTAAGGCTTTAAAGTGAGAGGAGATGTTGGAAATAACAGTTTATACCCTTAACACTCCTTTTAACTTTTTCAATACATCGTTTGCTTTCAAAATAATTTTATATCAAATTGTGAATTATAAATTTTTCATTCTTCATTAGATATTCAGTCACTCAACAACCTTAATAAATTAATAAATATAATTGTTATTTTGTTCTACTAAAATCTTTTTTGTTCTTTCCACTTATCGTAACTCTAACAAAAACACTTACAAAATTAGAAAGAGCCGGAAGCTAATTGCGGAGTTGGCAAAATTGAATTGCTCAGGACCGATTTTTATTTTAACAAAAGTGGCAAGTGCGGTTCGAGTTAATACGTTTGCTAATTCAACATCTACTTTTCAAAATTACTGCGCCCGCGCGCCCCTTTGTTGCCTCGCGCCCCTAGGCACGTGCCTAGTTTGCCTTGAGGATAATATGCCACTGGCTTATTGTTATTACATTGCGTTTTTATGCCACAGGCTCATTTCAAATCTGTGTTGGGGATATGTTTAATGTTCATAGATCCTTAGTTTGTCGAATAGTACGAAAAGTTACCCATCACCTAGCCATGCTTAGGTCTACCTTCGTTTCAATGCCACAGTGATCGTAATGAAATTATGAAAATCCAAAATCAGTTTTACCTACTAGCAGGATTTCCCAATGTAGTTGCAGCAGTTGATTGTACACACATAAGAATAGAATCAACAGGTGGGGAAGAAGCTGAAGTTTTTCGCAATAGAAAGAATGTGTATGTGATGCAAATTTAAAATTTATGGATATAGTAGCTAGATGGCCTGGAAGTGCTCACGATTCAAATATCTTTGACGATTCTTTTCTAAGGGCAAAATTTAAAACAACGAGTACCTACCCCAATTGCTACTTGCTCGGTGATGGTGGATATGCATTAAGAAATTACATGTTGACCCCTCTTTTAAATCCTCGAACACCAGTAGAAATGGAATACAACAAGTCGCAAATCAAAACTCGGAAAACCATTGAAAGAGCATTTGGAGTTTGGAAACGAGGGTTTCCCTGTTTATCAATGGACTAGCAGTACCCTGCCACGCTTCGCAGTGCCTTCACTTGTTTACGCTGCTACCACACTATCCGCTACCCTCCTACCCTCCAGAGCTACCTGCTACCCGCTAAACCTCTACCCCACTACCCGTTTCCCGCTACCTACTACTTCAACACACTAACCGCTGCCCCTTTACCACGCTACCCGCTACTCACTCCCGTTACCCATCACCCGCTACTCCACTACCCGCTTCCCAAGCCCATGTCAAGTGTACGTTCTTTTGTCGATGGAAAACAATATTTTACGAATATATATATTCTTGACTGACATAAAATAATACATTTTCAATTTACATGAATAATTTCAGATCTGACATCTGACAAACATAATTTTCAATATTTGAAATTGATCATATTTTTTTTTTTTTTGATGGGGTGGAAGGAAAAAGTATGTTTTTTTAACATTGGCAAGGATCCCTAATTTTTTTGAAAATGAAACATAGCCTATGTCACTTGGGAATAGTGTAGCTTGCCAACGGTGAAAGAATTTTTTAAATCGGTCCAGTAGTTTCGGAGCCTATTCATTTCAAACAAACAAACAAACAAAAAATCAAACCTTTCCTCTTTATAATATTAGTATAGATATGCGAGTCGAAATGACAACAGTCTTAGCTATAACTGTAGCAACAGCAGTGTTCCATAACAGTGTTCGAAGAGGTTGTAATGCCAATTTTTGATAATGTTGAAATTGAAGTTGTGTCCACTTCAAGAGTCTTTACCATAAAGCCTACAAGCTCTTCCAATTGCCGTTCTATCTCAAAGTCTGAGTTTGAGTCATACTTATTTGTAAGAGGGACGAATTAAAGGCCACCAATCGCAGCAATTTTTTCCTGCAACCATGTGAGTTCATATGATGACGGTCCACCTCCAGTTTTATGTAAATCAACCTTTAAACAAATAAATTTTCAAAACGTAAAATTTTTATCTTTGTTTAACTGCATGAATCAAACTTACTTTATTGTTGGATAACTGCTTCTTGGTGCTGCATTTCATAGTGTCATACAGCTGCCTTAGTTGATTTGGGGTTCTCTCGCCAGTTTTTGCCACAGAGGTATTGTATCTTGAGGCTATAATAATTTATATTAAATTATAATCAGTGTTAGCGCAGGTTAAATTTTAAATGAGTCCCCGCAGCTGAAATACGAACAGTGAAATAGTGAAACTAGTCTACATTACGGATTCGTAATGTAATGAACGACTGATGACGATGAGTAATGAAAAATCCCTTCAACAACTATAGGGTAAAGCAACAGGTCCTCTAAATATTCATATAGAACAAGGGACGAGAAATTGTACTACAAATAGTAGTAGAATTATTTTTTAGAATAAGAAGAATTAGAAATACATTTTATTCATTCATTTTCATTTTACAACTAGTTTACAATAAACAAAGATACAATAGGCGTGTTTTTTTGGCATAGGTATCCGTATGTGCAGTGGGAGCTTCCATGTATTACAAATACAACACGCAGCTGCGGATGAAACTTAAACTTAAATCTGGCTGCGGATAAAAAATTGACATTTTTTCGAGTATCGATACTCGATCGGAGAAAAATTGAATTTCTTAGGTTGGTAACTCGGATAATCGGATAACTCAAAGAGTCTCAACGGCTGTGTTCGCAGAGTGCAACGCACTTTAAGTGCGTTCTCTTATTTAAGTTTATTTTGAATTAAAATTGCAAAAAGTGGGAAATTTACAAAAGTAAAATTTTTGTTTCTTTGTAGCGCCATTTGAATTTGGAAAAAACAACTACAAAAACTGTTTTTGACATCAAAAAACAATCTTTCTGCATAATTAAGGGGCCGACCCATAGAATCCATCAGTCCGTTAGCGTTGACGTTTTCAACTGACAGCACAACAAAATATACATGTTCTTATGGAACTCGTCCCATAAGCAACGCATGTGAAGGATCCGGCGGAAAGAGTTGGTTAACTTTCTACTTTTTGCGTCCGTTGAACCGTTGACAAATAAATTTAACGAACACTCAACTCAATATGTTTCCACAGCAGCAAAGAAAAGCAATGAATGATCAAAACTTTGTGCAAAAGTATCATTTTGACACAATTTTAATGTTTTAATTTTATTTTTTTGTTCGGATTTGAGGTTTTGTCAATAAGTTTTACACCAAGCAAATGAAACTGTCAAAGTATACAACGTATTCTATGGGACGGTTCCCTCCGGCAAATACACGCCCAAATCCAAAATAGTTGGTCTACCAAGCGATTTTAAGTTAAACATTTTATTTCGCTTTTTTTATTTGAAATAAAAACATTTTGTGTATAATAAATAAAACATTTATTTCAGTTAAAGTAAGAATAGTGAAAAAATTAACATTTTAAATACTTCAAAATGGTCAATAGTGGTGTAACAGAAAAAATACAGCACTTTATATGCATTCTGGTTAGCAAAATAGTTGGTCTATAAGATTAAAAGTGAATGTTACCACTGTGTAACGTCACCTTTTTGCTTGATCACTGCTTGAATACGCCGAGGCATAGTGTCTACTAATTTCTGACATTCTTCAGAAGAGAATGAATCCCAGATATCTGTTAGTTTAGTTTTAAGGTCTTGAAGATTTCTTGCCGGATATTTTCTTAATTTTTGTTTCATTTTGTGCCAAATCGTTTCAATAGGCGAAAGGTCTGGGCTGCTGGAAGGCCACTCCAATAAAGGAATGGCTTCAGCAAATAACCAAGACATCGTAGACCTAGCCTTATGGCAAGAAGCACCATCCTGCTGAAAGATGTAACTTCCTTCAGGGGATTGAAGCTGAGGTATGGATGGAAGAAGTTGTTCTTCAAGGATATTTTGGTATTTTTCAGCATTAACTGTACCATCAACAAAAAATAATCTTCCAACACCTCGTCCTGACATGCATCCCCATACCATTAGCGATGCTGGGAACTTTACAGTTCGTTTAAGGCAGTCTTTATGGAATGCTTCTTTTGAATTTCGTATCACACGTTTGCGTTCATCACCAAAACAAACCTCAAATCGGGACTCGTCACTCCAAATAACTGTTCGCCATTGATTCAAAGTCCAGTTTCTATGACTTTTGGCCCACTCGAGCCGTCTTTTTTTATGCCTTGACGTCAAAAATGGTTTTTCTTTTGCCTGAATTTAACGAAAAACTTCAACTTTTGATAAGTTAAAAACGGTAATTTCTGTACAAACCTTGTAAAAACTATATCCAAGTTTTTTCATTGTCCTTTTACATGTGCTTACAGATACATTTTGGTTTATTCGAGCGTTCCATTCTGAAGTTAGAGCAGCTGCTGATTGCCGTCGATTTTCTTTAATAATTTTTTTTAACACACGACAATCGCGAGGCTTGGCAATGGGAGGACGTCCGGTTTTTTTCGAACTTCAATGTTTCCAGCAGTTTTAAACCTTGTTATTATGTTTTGCACTGAAGATCTCGGCAAACTAAAATTTTTAGCAATTTTATAACTTGATAAGCCTGATTCGAATGCCTTTATTATTGAAAGTCTAAGATCTCGAGAAATTGCAACGCCACGCGCCATGGTTAACAACTAACTGTGACAAACTTAAGGAAAAACAAATATGCATACATAACAACAACAATTTGTGTCCATATTTTTGTACCGTTAGAAAAGAGAGCTCAAAAATAGTTCTAGACTAACTATTTTGCATCCAGTACAGAGCAGACCAACTTTTATGAATTTTTTTCATTTTATATTTTTACCGTTATAAATACTCTCAGTTGTTATTTTTCGCTGACGCATTCTGAAAAAAACTACACCTATTTCATATTATTGAATTTGAATAGGAAAAATATTGGTCGTGACTTTAATTCTATATCATTGTAAGCATTCTTCGGTATGAAAATGGTGTTAGACCAACAATTCTGAGTTTGGGAGTACGTTGACAACAACGTATACGTCGACGCTGCCGGACGCTGTCACAAAATGAGTTTGAAAATTTTCACTTTTTTGGCTTTTTACAAGAAGTGCTCGTTGTAGACATATCCTTAGAGTCGAGTCAAATTTGTGAATCTGGTAGCTAAACGAGTTGGTGAAGTCAGGAAAAAGTAGAAAAATCTCAGACGATCTATTTGAGACTTGAGGTTCAAAAAATGGATTCGAGATTCAAAAATCTGAATCTTCATTTTTATCAAAATTCACACTCTACGAACATACCCTAATATGTCAAAAACTTATCCGAGAGCAAAACCAAAATAACAAATTATCTGACAGCTAGACAAGTCTACCAACTTTAAAATAAAATAAAACAGCTGCGGTCTGCGGATGGGCAACTGCAGATACGTTTTTTTGGGAAATCGAATTTGGCTGCAGATAGCGATGCCAAAAAAACACGCCTAATGAATAAATAATAGTAATCATCCTTTAGCTTGAAAGCTAGTGTTGAATGATACATAGCGAATTTAAATAACATGAATTAAAAACTGATGTGGGGTGACAATCAGTGCTGCAATAATACTAAATTGTTTAAGCTAAGAGATCAAAAGTTCATTTTTTTTTTAATATTACATAAAAAAAACCGAAAAGGAATAAGAATTACAACTTATACAAATAAATTAAGAGAAAACAAATATAATAAAAAGTAGATACACATCCATCTTACTTTAACAATAATTATCAATACAATTTAAGTCAATTGTGAAAAGCCAGTCTTTTACTTTTTTCAAAAAAGAGTTTAAGTTTTGAGATGTTCTGATAGAATGTTGGTAAGTTATTAAATGACTTGGGTGCTGCGACAGTATAAAAGTTAGAGAAATGAGTTTTATGAGCAGTGGGTACATTAACAAGATGCATATTATTTATTCGTAGATTATATAGCTGCGAGTTCCTACTCGGAATGTTACCACTTTGCTTGAAAAATTCTTTCAGTACTTTAAAAATGTAAAGGTGTCTCAAAGGTAGAATTCCCAAATCCTTGAATAAGGGCCAACTTTCAGTTAATCGATTTTTGTTGCAAATGATTCTAATTAGATGTTTTTGAGCAATCAACAACGGTCTTAAAGTACTAGCATATGAACCACCCCAGCTAGATAAACCATATTGTATTTTAGAGTGTGCAAGCCCGTAATAAATTGAAGTTAAAACTTTTTTTGAGCAGAATGGCTTTAACAGATACATATGGTCTTTCCAGTTAAGGTTAAAAATCAATTGTAACTCCGAGATATTTGAAATTGCACACTGAATCAATTTTGAAACAAGTATCGGAACAAGAACCAACAGCTTGAAAATTAGGTCTTCCACAGCCATGTAAAGGAAAGGTGAATTGTCTACAATTCGACCCATGAAATATAAAATTGTAATTGCAAAGCTGATGACTAGAAGTTTTGAATGACATTATTTTAGTTTTTTGACTAAGGATTAACTTATGAACAGAGAACCAAGTTCTTAGAATTTCGAGATCTTCTTCAATCAGAATGTTACAATAATTATGCTCTGAACTTGACTGGTAGGTAAACGATATATCATCCGCAAAAGCCGTAGGAAGGCCATTCAACTGCAACCTAAAGAGAGAGTTAATATAAACTAGAAAAAACAACGGGCCAAGTACGGAGCCCTGAGGTACTCCAGATTTTAGATATCGAGCTTCACTCATTACACCATTTACTACTACTTTTTGAACTCTTTCTTTTAAATATGACTTCAGCCATTGATAAATAACTCCTCTAAATCCTGCATTATATAATTTACTTAGCAGTAAATCATGATCAACCATGTCAAAGGCTTTAGTCATATCAATAAAAAGAGCCATAGTCGGTTTGTTATGATTCAAGCTGCCATAGAGTTGACTGCAAAGTCGAAGAATTGCATCTTCCGTTGATTTTCCAGACCGAAATCCAAATTGATTTTCGCTAAAAAAACAATTTTTATCTAAGAAGGAAGTAATCCTTTTTTTCATTAGTTTTTCGAAAATTTTTGAGAAGGTGGGAAGAAGAGAAATAGGTCTGTAGTTTGACATATCTGTTCTATCTTCTTTTTTATAAAGAGGTATCACCTCTGCACATTTAAATTGTTGAGGAAAACAACCTTGCTCAACACTAAAGTTAAATATATAACTTAACACATCTGAGACATACAGAGCAATTTTTTTTAATAAGTTACTAGATATTCCATCTGAAGTACAAGAGTTTTTGTTTTCCAATGATAAGATAATTTTATAAGTCTCAAAAGAGGATATAGCATCGAAAGCAAAGCTGTTAGGTTGTAAATATTCAGAATCTAAACTGCGTTGATCAGAACAGTTGCAATCAACATACATATCAAATGAGGGCTTCAATTTTTCCGAGATTTCCGTAAAGTATGCATTGAACTTATTCGAAATACATTTTGAATCACATAGTGAAATATCGTCCACAACAATAGTTCCTATTGCGTTAGAGTTCGTTTTTTTTCCTAAAATATCGTTGATAATTTTCCATTCTTTTTTTACATTGCCTTTCGAACTTTCGAATAAATTAGAATAGTAATTTTCACGAGTTGATTCAATGTTAGTTTTAACAGTTTTACATAACGAATCATAATATTTGTGTAGTTTTGTATTATTTGGATGTTTTTTCAGCTTAGTACCAACTTTTTTTTTATTTTTTATCTGCTTAAGAAGGCAATGGCTCATCCAAGGCTTTAAAAACTTCTTTTTATTATTCTTAATGGAAAAAGAAGAACATGTTTTGATATGCTTTTGCAAGATTGAGTTAAAAACATTAAACGAAGAAGATGGATCCTTTTCAGAATAAACTTGATCCCAAAATTCATGTTTCAAAATGCTAAGTAATAATGTATAATCTATAGTAAGATGCACTCTATCATTACTGGAATTTGAAATATTTTCCATGTCATTGATTTTTAAAACGATCATTTTGTGATCAGTTATTTTATAATCTAGAACACTTCCACAAAAATGAAACTTATTATTTCAACTAAAACGCGAGAAAATGTGGTCAATGCAAGTACTAGAAGTTGGTGTAACGCGGGTTGCCTCTTTAATATAACCTTTGAGACCATTTGAAGCCATAAGAAATAAGTAATTTTCAACATCTTTATCAGATGTGTTAAGAATATCAATATTAATATCACCAATTAAAATTAGATTACAAGTTTTATGATTACAAAGAATTTGACTGAGTTCATCCAAGAAGACACTTTTACTAATCGCTTGCAATCTATATACGCATAACATTGTATAGTATTGACAAGGAGTGACAAAAAATAAACAGAGATATAAATTAATGCTCTAACAGCGGATAAATGATTAAAGCAATGTATAATTATGAGAGTATCACCACATCATTGTGCTCACATTAATTGTAGATATACTTAAGGGCGTTAATTTTAAAATTTCAAAAGTTTTCTGAAACTATTGATAGTCCCAAGTAATGCATAATTATGGGCAAAGACGTTAATTTTAAAATTTCAAAAGTTTATTGAAACTTTGTGTTGAGCTAGTTCCAAAAATTAAAACTCATTCACAATTTGCAAATCAAATCACTCAAAACGAACATTTTATGATCGGATTTACTTTGTTTTTTTTTTTGTGATTTGTTTCGCGAAAACTGTCAAATTATTTTAAACTACCTGCGTCTTTAATAAAAAGTATATCATTTCATAAGTAATACAAAGTATCAAAAATGGCATCGAATTTCATTTGGACAAGAGAATTAACTTTGGAGTTAATATGTAATTATGAAATGCATCAAAAGCAAAACCTGTATGTCGTCAAACATACCGACTACATCAATAGGGTTAAAAGGGCTGATTCATTGCAAATGATAATGGATCACTCAAAACTTCAGCTCCGAACATTACCATAGAGCTCATAAAAAGAAATATTCAGGCGCTGAGATCCCAATTCCTTCGTGATTTACGTGAACAAGTAAAAGAAAAGTGGAGTTGGTGCCGATGATGTTTTCGTGCCCAAGTCGTAGTGATTCACCGAGTTGTTTTTTTTTTTTTTTTTTAGAAAAAAACCATTGCCAAACAAGGGAATCGAATTCAAGCTACGAAAACGAGGCAAGTAATTTTTTCTGTATTTTCACTATGTAGGTATGTAGGTATGTATTTTTTTATTTTTTTATTATAGGCAGAGCAACCTACCACTTCAGGTTCAAACATGAGATCAGTTGAAATACCAGGAATGCAGAGTTCTCCAGTTCAAGAAGATGACAATTTTGTTCCCAAAAGAAAGGTATGATATTTTTTTTGGCATACTTCATTTTTTTTTATTCAATCAACTCAAAACTACTTATGTACATGCTACCTATATACAATTATACATACAGGGTGATTCACGAGCGTTGTGCCAAAAAGCTAGAGCGTGTAGGTTGAGTTGAGACAAGAAAAAAATCGAATGGGAGGGGGTTTTGGTTTTTTTTTAATTTCTCAAAAACGAAAAGACATCTTCGCATGCGGTTTTCTGTTTCCGACTGAAAATTAACAAAGACATTGAATTATTAAAACAAAATTAGTACTTAATTACATAAAATTTTGAAAAAAATTAGTTCAAAAATGTTTTTTTGCTTTTTTTTTGAAAATTTTGAGTTTGAAATTTTTTTTTTTTTAAACTATTCGTTAAAACAATTTAATTTAAAAACAAAGTGAAAGAAGAAACATGTCTTGCTCTGGAGAGCCTTATGTTAAAAATCCGTTCTTTCAGGCATTGTGTTGCATACGGATATGGTTTTAACAAGTGTTTTTGCAATGGAAATACATCATCACCTTTTATGACATAGGGAAGCTTTCTTTTTTCTTTCCAATCACTTTTTTATCTGGGAAATTCCTCGATGCATCATCAATCACTCTTTTCAGTGAGCTTTGAAGCAAAACGCCTGTATCATTTGTGCGTCCGTTGCATCCTATGTCCACGTATATAAAGGCACAATTTACGTCAGCTAATGCCAAAACTATCAACTATGCTATTTGTTCCCTTATAATTATGGTAGAATGCACCATCCTTACGCAGGGTTTTGAATACTATACATATTATGTTTGCCATCAAGAGCACCCAGACAGTTTGGAAATTGCCAACGAATAGCAAATTTATCCGCTATTTTCACCCATTCTGCTTTGAACTCGGCAACTAATGAAAAAGAAAAAACAATATCAGCTATCTCAATCATAAAACAATGAACAAAAATATCAGTGTGCTATGCTAATCAAAACCGAGTCTATGTGTAAAGGTTGTTATAGGATATAATTTTGTTTATATTATTTCAGATAAAGTCAGTGGCGGATTAAAGGTTGAGAGCGCCATAGGCAAGCATCTCACTGGCGCCCTTATATAGAAATATTTCGTACTATAGTTTGACCGAAATCGCTGCACTGCGCCTGAAGAAAAGGCGTTGAAATAGGGGCCAAGGAAAAAGAGACTTAGTTCACATGAAAGATCTTACGAATTTGGTTAATTAATGATCTGCCGCAACGTAAATTTTGTAAACCAAGTTAAGTCGAGTTGGTTCTTATCGGATTGCCCCGAAATACGTCGAAATCTTTGCCATCCGCTGATGAACTTCGAACATTTGGTTATCTGCCCCTACAATAAGTAAAATCAATATCTATTCAAAAACGCTTACAAAATTAGAAGAAAGCTAAGTCGAATTCCGAGTTGACTCTGTACTGTAAGAGTAATTGCTCAGGGCCGATTTTTATTTTAACAAAAGATGAAAGTGCAATTCGGGTTCACAAGTTTGTTACAACCACGTATGAACTCGCATTATTTGCCACTTGTGAGAATTACTGCGCCCGCACGCCCCTTTGTTGCCGCGCCCCTAGGCACGTGCCTACTTTGCCTTTACGATAATACACCACTGGATAAAGTCATCTGCAGGAGATTTTAACAAACATTTGAAGACAATTTCTGGCCTTATATAGTAAAAAAATGCTTGTAAATCACCCTACTCTTGGCTCGGAAATCAAGTTGTCTTTGAAATAGACCAAATGAAAGACGACCAATTAAAAAGAAGAGCCGCGTGGGAGATACAAAAAATTTTGAGGGTATTCGGTGAAGAAGATTTGGCAAAATGCTCCCAAAGTGAGGCACTTCCATCGACATCACATCGCAGCAGGGAAGAAACATCTCGAGAAAGTGTACAAAGCTCACAGTTGTTGCTTTCAAGTATGGAAATTTTAAGGCCACAATCTGCAAAATTCTGATGCATCTTCAATTTCATTTGCTGTAGATATGCTAGACTGTGTAACGGAACCCGTGTTCCTCCCTCTTCAACCTTTCGCTACCCTTCACGCTCTTAGGTCTACAGGACCCTAAGAACGATCCAGGTTGCAGGCTGAAAAGGGGATCCAGGCTACGACTGCGGCATGCTTGCTTTTGCACAGCTCGTCGGTGGTGTGGGTTGTTGCAGTCGCAGCTCTGGACAGTGTTACATTATAACATGCCATATATTTTTTTTAGAGTTCCAAAAATATGGAACCCGAAGATGAATACGAGGGGAAGGGCGTGTTACCGAAGGGAGAGCGCGGGAAATCTACTCTCTATCTCAACTCCCACCCGTCCTCATATCATACTCACCATGACCTTTATTTAAAAATTTAAATAAACATGTTCATTAAGAACAAACAAAAAAAATTGTTCAAATCAAAATCATAAATTTAATTATGTAACAAAAAAGTCAAAAGAAGAGAAAAAAATAACGACAAAAAAAAATACATAATAGGTATTTAAAGAAAAATATTAAATAATATTAAATATATATAATAAAAAAAATTAAAATTAATACCTTTAACAATGGTGCACCAGGAACATAAGAAAAAAACAACAATTAATAGTAAGAAATAAGTTGAAATAAAACTGATCAAAACAACACTGAATAATTTTTTTTCTTCTTCTTTATATTCTTCTTTATATTTCTTCTTTTTTTTTATTCTTCTCTTCTTGTACAATTTAATTTGTTTTATTGCACTGATTTTATTTTATTTTTATGTTCATAGTTTACACATACACATTTGCAATGTTGCAATTTTTTTTTTTGGTTTTATGGTTTCTTCCTTATTTTATTATTTAAATTGCTTTTATTTATTCGGTTTTAATTGTCTTTTCAAATTTAAATTTGGTAGTTACACATATTTTATTTTGTCCAATGCACAATAATGCACAATAATTTAATTTTTGGATATATGTATGTATATTTTTTTTTGTCGTTTATTAAACTTTTTATATAAATCAAAAGTATCTACCATTACTTTGAAATATTCTAAATTCAATTTCCTTTTTATGATTTTAATTTTTGATTTTTTGATTTTTTAATTTTTCAAAATTTTGATTTTTATGTGCGTGTGAGTAAAGTGTATGTATGTAAAGTAGTGTTGTATGGAAAATGTTGATGTGGTAAGTATGTGTGTGTATTCTATGGATAGTATTATGTGGTAAGCTATGTTATGTACTGTATGTGTGAGTTTTGTTTTGTTTTTGTTTTATTTTATTTTTCTTTCAGATCCTCACAACTGCTAGAGGAATCCATGGAGGATGTCATTGATCAATGTATTTTGTATGATTACATTATTACGCTACTACTCATGTACACAAATTAAATAGTATATGTATGAGTTTTTTTTTTAATTAAAAATTCAAAAAACTTGCCTTCAAGTATGAACTTTTTAAATTGTTCCAAATGGCCTGGCAAACTTCAGGCACGGCACTGCGAGAGGTACGTTTGGTAGTCTGTGCTCTTTAAAGATTCACCTGTCGCTAGGTATCTTAAAGTAGTAGCTAATTTTTCTGCGGGTGAAATTTCATCATCGTAAGTGTGTCTTTTTTCATAATATCCCTTTGTATCCTTTTTTTTTTTTTTGGTTTCCAGCTCTTTGCAAACATCTTTACTAAGGTTGAATAATTCTCGTCAAATTTCTTCATCATTGGTGCTATCGGTATCCATCTGCTCTACAAAATTTTCAGTGCACTGCAAAAGGTTTTCCAGCAATGAGAAATTCATCTAAAAAAAGAACTTGTTAAGTGTTTTCTTTATTTTTAACTTTATTATTTATTATATGTAATTTTTTTTTCAAATACGTACATATCTACATATATCAACAAAGACAAACGATTATTTAAAAACACAGATGAATGACTGTTTATAGCAATTTCACAATCTGTCAAATTATAGACAAGGAACGTTGATGTTGTCGAGTCAACAAGTGAACAAGTGCCGAAATGATTTGCACTGTTTTAAAGGAAGTTAGGAACCTCGGTCAGTGTTTATTCCTCTTGAAATTAAAAGAACAATAGAGTCCTTCACTGAGGTTAGCAAATTCTTGTCAACCTCCGACGGCAGGGTATCATCAACGAGGATATTCGATCCGGTGGAATCAGGTCCAAACGCCCATATAGATCGCGCTGCCAACAAATCCCAATAGCTATTGATTTGGAAAAATCGTCTTCACGATACACTGATCGATGCCTTCAATAAGAACCCAATTTAAGGCTGGAACTCGATTGAGCTCGACTTTGTAACGTGCTTCGTAAACCCACAGGCAACCGACTTGCAACATTCTCTAGTCTTCCTCGTCCTGGAGGGTGTAGTTTTCACCAAGAACACGAACTTCTTGGCCAGCCTACAGCGTTCAAACAGTTAATAATGGAAAACAAATAATTTTGCTCTCAAAACAAGAGGAGTGTGTCCTTGTCGGTTACCAGCATGAAAAAACCAAATCTAGTAGATAGACGACCTCTGACAATATGATACAAATTGATGAGTTCAGAACAGTTTGGAGAAAGTAGGTACACTCTTATAAGACCATCTGATTTAGTTGGCTAGAAAGATTATCTTATCTGCATTACAAAGGAAGTCGTTACTTTCAGTGCAGTACAGTGCGTCGATTGTATGGAGATGGTGGACAAAATTCAATTTTACAAAACTTTGTTAAATTTCGACAGAATAATTGTTGCGAATTAATTTAACAATAAGTTTTACGAAATTTCAGGTTATAATTACGCCCCCTAACACGCCCATTTTTGAATATCATTTTATATCATGAGAATGACTGGCAGCAATTGAATGAAATTTAAGAAGTTTAATTTTCTAGATAAGGTTATCAATACAAAAAAGTATGGACTTAATCCGCCCACTACCACGCCCACTTTTAAAATTGTTTATTTCTTATGAACCGCTTGAATGTTAGTATGAATATTTTGGAAACAGGGATATGGGATACAGACACAGTTGAGATTACTTTGGTAACATCTTAAAATAAAAAAAAAATTGACGCCAAAAATGAGAAGGAAACCTCAGCTCTTCAGTTTGGAGTTGAAAGACTCGCAACTCTTATTTTTTCGTCTTTTTTTGCGTGTCTAAAAATTAAGTTTCTGGTCCATAAAAAGGCGGTACAGTAAGAAAATTATGTTGAATGCTATCGGGAAGTGTAAAATTATTTTTAAGTCAAGCCTCGTAGGGCTTATCTGAAAGACTATGGGTCCTTGAACATTGCATCCATTGTAGTTCTAGGCTTGTGTCAAATATTTAATTTTGGATTCTAAATCACTTTTCATTTTAAAAGGACATTTATTTACATTTAAATAAGCTATAACAAAAATTAAGATATCCTAAACTATTGATTTCTTATCGAAAGGAACCATTTTTTATAAATAACTTCATTTTTTATGACTTGCACTGGTCCTACAAAAAAACGAAATATCTCGAAAGTTTGCAAAAAATAAAATAATAGCAGGGGATAACAAAAAGACTTAAAATTCAGATGTATGTATGTACTTTTATGTTTTTTTTTTAAACTCAACTTATTTAAATTTATGTGCCTCAAAAAATAGCATTTTTAATTAAATTTACTATAAAAATAATATCACATAACAACAAACCAAAAAACGTTTGTATATTGTATCACCTCTTAATGTATCCATAATTAATATTCAAGAAAAAAAAATTATAACTAGAAACACTTTCTTGAACGAGATCAATCTTTGCATGCGAAAATCGAAATCAAAACTAAGAAAAAAAAAATAAAAGTTCTTATTCTGCTTATAAAAACCCCGCTAATCAATGCAGAAGAAAAATCAACAATTGAAAATAATAAATTCAGTTACTAAACATGTTTTTGATAGATTCCACAGCATTGTAGATCTCAAACGCATTTTTTTTTGTCCACTGGTCGACGCACTGTGATCCGGACAGAAAGTTTTGGCTTAAACTCCAGAGTAAATCAATGAATTCAATAAGAAATTAATTCACTCCGATCTGCATGAAATATAGGTATGCAAAAAACCGTGAACGGCATTCTTTCATTCATTCTTACGGAATTTTTCACGTTTTCAATCATGCCACCTTTTTCTGAAACTTAGATAGGTATTATCAAACTGCAATAGAGAAGACGCTGCATCGTTTTCATCGTACCAGCATGCTTAAACGAGGCTCTAGAGAGTTTTCCTTTGCATTTCAACGGAAATTGTGAAGTAAAATAAATTCCTGTTGCAGCTGACTTTAGCTTTCGGAGATTCTCATCGCTGATATGTCCCATGTGGCGATGCCACACATATTCTGCTACCTAAACCACAGATAATAAATTTATACAGATGTCTCACCCTTATGGCGATAAATGATATATGAAACTGAAAGCTACCAAAAAAAAGCTTTTTTCAAAAGCTTAAACGCATTCACTTAATGCATTAAAAATCTATTTTCGCTCGACTCATTGCCCATAAATGAATACTTAGGCAAGGAAAAAAGCTTCAAAAAGCTCCTTGTCCGCTACGGCGTTGTCTGTTAAGAGCAAAATATGTTTCATTTTTTTTCTGCAGGGATGAGACATCTGTATAAATTTATTATCTGTGCTTAAACTTTAAATTAAAGCAGTATCACTGTGTTCAGACAACAGCTCACAATTTAGTTTGTACAAATTGTTAACCAGACCAGCAGTACCGATGAGTTTGTTAGATTTGTTAAAAATCTTGCACGGAATCTTGTCTTCTTTGGCTTCGGGTTGAAAGGTTTGGACAACATTGCCTTTTGAGAGTCTTCATTTCCTTTGTATTGCACTTTTTGCAATAATTAAGTTTTGACGGCATCAGATGTTAATTTTGATGAAGAGTTCTCCACAAGCATTACAAGCGGTTTCTAGTCATCAGGCAGTCCAGCCAACATCAAACGATCTCATCGTCAATTTTCAGTCCAGCTTTTTAACCTTCATTGATGTCATAACCATTCTATTGACATAATCTTCCATATTGTCACATTCCGACAACTTAACCAGAACCAATTGCTTCAACAGTTCGACTTTTCGACATAAGCCTGTGTCCTCGAAAGCATTCGTCACATTGTCCCAAGCGCTCTTAGCAGTTGTTCAGTGGCGTAACTATACATATGGGGGCCCCAGTTGGAGCTTTAGCGGGGGCCCTTCCCAGGAAAATGTTTTTTTTTATATATAAGTGCTATTATTCTATTCGTACAAACAATGTTGAAAATTCAAACAAGTGTTTATTACGTAATACACTTTAATTTTTCAAAAAAAATTTACAAAAATTTAACAAAATATTCAATTAACAAAAAAGAGTTTTGGCATACTTTCGCATTATTTTAAATTCTTCCTCCATTTTGAGTTTTTCTACCTTACATTTTGCTAGAACCGACTCCTGCACTAAAACATGAATTAGCTTAAACACGCCAATGTGCAGCTTATCAACTAAAACTTTAAGTCTTCTATGCTTAGACTCAACTTTGTTTTGAGTTCTTGGTAAATTTCTCTTGTTTGGTCTGCACAAGACCATAATGGAAAATACATATGTTTTTGTTTTTTTGTACCTATGTATGCTTCGAAAGAGTCACGAATTTGGCTCTGAGGTAAGCATTTGAGCATTCGCATATATGTAAACTTAAATTTTCAGTTCGAGATTTTTGTTTTCGAGATTTTTACTTTCGAGATTTTTGTTTTCGAGATATTTGCATTCGAGATTTTGTTGTAGACTCGAAAATGGACAATTGAGTGCAGAATTTAATACGCCTAACTTCTAAATTAGCAAACTTTTGAATAATTTTTCAATTTGTTTTATTGAGGCATGATCGAATAAAAACCAATTTTTCAGGAAATTTGGCACTAATGTCTTCAGTAGAAGTCTTTGCAAGTATTAAAGCTTCCGTGTAGAGTTCTTGATTCGTCATATTTGTTCATTCCTTAGGTTGATGTACTCGTAAAGTTTTGATAACGTTGCTTAAACTTTCAAATCGATTTAATATTTGATTTCAAATAACATCAAGAAATCCATGGAAAATATTGACCCCAATTAATTTCCCTTGGTTCTCGAAATACCGATAAGAATGAATTTGAAGGCATTTCAAAATATCGCAATACCCGAAGGAAACAGCTTGTAGAGAATCGTTCCGGGATGACCATTGAGTTGGACATAGTCGTTTAGATTTCAACGAAGAATTTTCTAAGAGAAAAGTGTATAATAACACCCATATCTTAATATTGTTCGCAAAAAAAACCGTATATTTGTTCAATTGTTTCCCAGAACTTTTGGATCTCAGGTATTGCACCATTGTCTAATACCAAACAAAAAATGTGGTTTTTGAGTTATTATTGTACTTTATCTCCGATATGTAGTAACAAGCAAGCAAAAACTATTATTATTTACGTATGTATTAATGTATATCTTTTATTTATTATTGTTTTTAATATTTAGATAAATAAAAATATTTGCCAGATTTGGGGCCCCCCCTGCGATCGGGGGCCCCAGTTTCTGAAACCGGTAAGACAGGTGGTAGTTACGCCACTGCAGTTGTTGCATCAGCTATGTGACAATAGTTCTGGGTTTCCAAAAGCAAAATCAGCTCAGATTTAGCTTTCAAGTCCCTCTCTCTTTCAGCGGCAGCAGCAGCCATGACTGCATCATCAGCACCAACAGCAGCGTTGCAGGTTCATTCTCTATGCAGGTCAATAGTCCTTTGATAACGAGATATGCTTTTGCAGCAATTTTCCAAACATCATAGTTCTCTCTGCCCTTGAGTTTTTCAATTAAAATATTCGACGACATGATAATAATATTATGTAAGTTAGGTGCCTGGGCCCATAACCTGATGAAAATAATCCATTTAATTAAGAGCCGATGAAGAAATGCAAACATACAGCTAGAGAATATTGAAACGAATAAATATACTTTATCGAAGAAAATATTTTGATAGCAACAAAAAAGTATTGATTAAAATTTACAGCATAATCTACAAAATTGTTATGTTCTTTTGTTTTTCTCAGCTGAGGTAGGTCAGCCGTCAGCGGGTTCAGGTTTCTCCGAGGAAAGAACAAAATAAAACTCGGTTTTTAAAGATAGGTTCGATTCAAATTTATGTTTTGAAATAACAAATTATAAACGGTGGATTCCCAAAACAAACGGCCGGCGTTGCTCTTTCGTCCAATGCATGATGTCGACTGACTGCAGTGCAGATGAAACTTCAGGAAGTCCCCTAAAAAATGAGACATGAGACACTCTCCACCCACATCCGACCACTCCTCCCCGCTTGGCGCCAAAAACAAATCAGCAAGTTTTCGTGCCGCACCCTGTACAATGGGATAACTTCCCTCTTGACGGAAAGATGGGATTCTTAAGCTTTCGGGAGTAGCAATTTCAATTTTTCTATTTTATTTAATGACTCTCTTGCTTTACTGAAGGAAGTCATATTTATGAAAAACAATAAATGATTTTTTTTTTAGCTCTTGGTTCTATGATTTTACCCAATCCATTTTCTCTGTGTACAAAAAGCTTAAATCCACCTAAATTGTTCTTGGACGTGCATATATGTACTTTTTATTCCAAAATAATTTTGATAACGGTTAAACTGGGGAGTTTTAAATAACTGCCATCAGGATATTAATATATTTTTTTTTGATACGAGAAAGCTCATAATATGTACAAGTACATAGGTACATTGTACAAACATAGATATATTCTCGAATGAAAAGAAAAGCAACGACTATAGAATGTGAAAATTCATTTTTCCGTAAAATTAAGTAAACAACCCTTTGGTGTATTTCAGTTGACCCTCAAAGTAAAATTTATCTGTGTTTATGTGAAACTCTTCTTGCTTAAATACATGTGTAAGGCTTAATTTTAGAGCAGGGACGGGTCAAGAGAATTCGTAATGGTGTATGGGGGAAGTTTTAGTATTAAAAATGTTGCAAGTTTAAAACATGTAAAATCTGTTTGTTATATAATAAGATAGGTTAATGTCTTAATTTTTAATAAAACAAAAAAAAAACTCAATAGTCTCCTGCGGAAATAATATAGATACGTGTAAATATGTACCCGCATATGGAAGTCGTTTTGCTTTGAGCTCTTCAATTTCCCTAGATAATTCCTATTCCAATGTGGATGTGAGGTGCAAGAGACATGTTCATATTGGTTTTGGGTTTGTCCTTAAGCATTTTTGTTTATGTTGGCTTTTTCATTTGTTTTATTTTTGTAAGCATAAATTAATACTTTTATAAAGTAGATTAAGGTTGACAGGGCATGTGGCAGGACACCAAAGCAGGTGATTTCGGATTTTCGATATAACATTCGACCGGAACCGAAAAAGACCATCCATTAAATTATAAAAAAGGGTTTTGAGTCCTACGTTTCACCTTTTAAGTAACAGTTAAATTGTATGCGTTAGCATATTCTTAACAAAGAAATAAAGTCATGTATATACAGAACAGTATAGAAGTTTTGATTGGATTCTTAATTAAAGTGGGTGTGATTCATAAACAACCCTGGGATATATAAAATTCAGTAATTTTGTTCTTGTGAAAAAGATCAACTTGATATTACTTACTTCGAAACTAAATCGATACTTTTGCTCCTTTGAATTTGAAACGAGCGTGTGTGCGAAACTTTTACGACGAGTAGACGATATAAATACGCTACACGTATTCCTATAAATTTGATCATCAGATTTCAAAAGCATACTGAAGGACACTTTAATGACTGTTAATTTATCGATGCACGTATGGGAAAAAGAAGAGAAGACGACTGACTTCTACATAGGTACACCTAATGATTGGATTGGTAATAATTGTCAGATACATGGACATGGAAACATTTTTTGATTCTAATATACTAACCCATCTGTTTACAGCCTTGAAAGCCACTTTTTTTATAATTAGCACCCACTCAAGGGGTTTTTATTCCTTCAGTATGAGCAGGCTAGAACTCTTCAAGGCTATGAGTGAATTGAACATATCAAATAAATTGATAAGACTATAAATACTGACCATGTCCAACTTTTAAAACAGGATAGTTAATCAGACCCCTAAAAATCAACGTATTCGGACTGGGGGCCTCCCGTGCGATTCATGACTCTTGAACATGTACAGAAGGCTTATGACGAAGAAACGAACAACCTGTACGAACATCAAAACGGTAAATGACTTTCATTTGTTGCGGAAAACGTAGGCAGAAAAAGCACACTTTTCTAGGTAGACAAACATGAGATTAAAGAAGTGCTATACTTGAAGTACCTTGGGTCAGTAGTGGCAGCCAATAGCATATATGGACCGCTGCTCCTTATGTTATAAGGGCGCTTTCAATCCCAAAATTACTAAGAAATTGCTGCTGTATAATACTTTATTTACTCACTTTCGGGTCCGAGATTTTAAATAAAAAAAAAAAAAACTCTCAAGTTAACATTGTATTAAATTCGCATACAATATTTCGAAAAATTGGATATGCCCAAAAGCGTTCTTGGCTATATAAATACAAAAATATTAATATCAATTCCTATCAAAAAGCAAGGGAAAAGCTTTCCTGCATATATTATATGCTTTATTTTTACTCGAAATTTAATGCGAAAAGCTTATGTGGTTTGATAGTTATCACCTGGCATTCCTGGCAATATCTACTTTCTTCTTACTTTCTATAATTATAATCAATGTATTTGCAGGAAATTGATGACAGGTAATACCTTAGTAAATATTGTTAATGCAGCTGTTTTGTTAACGAAAAGTGTGAGTGCCTTTTATGTTACTTCATAATTTCATATGTTGTTGTATTAAAATCATTCTCCATTATTAATATTACAGTTAAAAAAAAAAAATAGTAGGGGAGAGGGGGGCACCTTTGGACACTTTTTGCTAAAAGCGGCCTACTTTTCTTAAAATAAGTTGTACAGGGTGCGCCAGAGAAACTTACTTATTTGAAAGGTCAATAAAAAAGAAAGTACTTCAGTTATTGTTTTAATTTTTTTTTATTTGAGAATACAATATCCCAATTTTTTTTTATGCAGTCTTAAAAATGACATCGGATAAATGGCGACCCCCATTGCGCATACACTGATGAAGTCGATTTCTGAAATCCGTATCCACTCTTCGCAGCACATCAATCGGTATGTTGGCAATGGCGTCGCGAATGTTGTTCTTGAGGTGTGCTATGGTCCATGGTCGATCGACATAAACCAGGGATTTCAAATAACCCCATAAAAAGAAATCGCATGGAGTCAAATCTGGAGAGCGAGGCGGCCATTGGAGATCGCCTCTGAGAGAGATGAGGCGGTCGGGGAAATGTTGTCGCAACAAATTCATTGAGTCTCGTGCTGTGTATGCTGTGGCTCCATCTTGCTGAAACCACACGTTCCTAACGTTCATTTCTTCGAGTCTTGGAAAAAAAAATTCCTCGATCATGTTCCTGTAACGAGCTCCGTAGCAACAAGTGAGCGACCGTTAGAAAAGAAGCTCTCAACTGCGAAGGCCCGCTGCTCTCTAGACCAGAGCATGATGGCAACTGACTGGAGGGAGAAACAAACTTAGGAACTTCCCCCTCCAGATGCACCCCCTCTTGCCCCTCTACCCGCCCAACTCACCGCGCGGGAATTTTTTCAAATAAGTAAGTTTCTCTGGCGCACCCTGTATTACTTCGAATCCTGAAAATTATCGTTGTTTATGGTCTTACCTGTCAATATGATATCCTATTTATTTTCTTTAATTCATATTTGTGTATGTATATATAAATATTTCAAAAAATTTCTTCAAGTGTCCCAATCTGCCCCTCTGGGGGGGCACATTTGGACAGGCATGGGGCAGTTTTGGACTTGTCTTAAAAAAAGACACTACAGTTGTTTATATGTTTTTATTTTAAAAAAATATTAATTCCTAACACTTTATCAAATAAATAATAAATTTAATAAAGGACGCAGAGTTTTTAATATTCATTTTTCAGTCTCAAAATTATAGGAGGATAAAAACAGACAAAAATCAATAAAATCTCATCAAATTCATTCAAATACAAATAAATTGTTATAAATGTGAAAACTTAATAAAATAAATTCTCATCACCCAAGTTTGAAGACCGAAAAGTCATAAGAAATGTGAACATACCAGCTGATATGGGAGAAGTACATGTCCAAAACTGCCCCTCGTGCATTGTCCAAAAGTGCCCCAAGAGGGAGAAAAAACTGAAACCTTTAAATTTTCTAATAACATTGTAAATTGTTAGTTATCTTTGTCGGATCTCATCACAGAACAAATAAACATAGCTTTAAAGCACTTTTTACTTCAAACGCGATCGAAATTTATGATTCAAATACTTACATCCTGGAGCAAACAAAAATACATCTGCCTTCTAGAAACACACTTTTATTTTTAAATTTTTTGTGTATTGGTTCCGTTCCAATATTAAGCAGATGGTTGTTTGTAATGGTATTGCCACCATAATATAATTTTTTGGGTAGTACTTTTTTTGAAGTTGTCCTGAACTGCCCCCGTCCTAAACTGCCCCCCTCTCCCCTACGTATACGTCAAAGTGTCTCAAAACCTAAAACATGCATACATCATGCAAAAACAAACACATCAAGAGTCAAGAGAATAAGGATAATAACTTATTCTCTTGACTCAAACTATTGAACCAAGATCTAGACCAGACCTGCCAGATTATTCATCTTATGCCAATCATCCTTGAAGTACTATATGCAAATGCCAGCATTGATCCTTTCTGATACTTTTTAAAAGTTAAATAAACTAGCTATTAGCTTTTCAACAGCAAAATTGGAAACATAGAGTTCCACAAAAGGCTTTTTATTGAACACAAATTTTTTCAACTTTTTAATGAAAAAATGGAAATACATAGGTACCTATCTACTAAAGCTTGCAATTTCAGATTTGATTGGCAATAGGTAGGAACTCAATATTTTGCTTTTAAGTTGCAATATCCTTTGAAATGAAAGCTAAGCCTGGCAGGTGGCCATGGTTCAGAGGATAGAGTAGTGGATTGCTAAGCCGAACGCTACGGGTTCAAACCCCAGCTTCAGCAGCATTCTTTTTCTACAAAAATCGCCAGCTTATCTGAGGCCACCTGTGCGATAACATGAGACAATACAAATCTAAGTCACCTCCTCTGAGCCACGTAGGTTTCTGTTATATGTGCTTTCTTTCTATGTGTCTATCTGTCTCTCTCTGTTGTATTAATGTATTGTTCTGTCCCAGCCGATGGTCTCAGTCACCAGTGCTGCTATGTGTCTGTAGTTCGTTACATTTATGTGCGAAGTACTGTGAAATGTAATGTAATGTAATGAAAGCTAAGCCGAAGAGGCGAACAAATTATTTCTAGGTTAGGTAAGGTTGGGTTTAAAGTGGTTGGGGATACAGGATCCACACACTTTGTTTTTCATAAAGCAAAGAAATCATTTAATGTTTTCGTTAGCCTGTTAGCCAGTTCACTGTGATTTTAATAGCAATATTTTCCCTGATCAAATAAGCGTTTTATGGAAAGAACAGGACATGTGGAATGAATAATCAATACTCAATATACGATTCATATTGCATTCAAAACAATTTCTGAGGTATTAAGATAACACGACTGAAATGACCAAAGATCTTGTTTTTTATAATGCCTTATTACTTTTTCATTACAAACACGCTTCTTCTTCTTTCTTTTCCTGTACTGATTGTTAAAATCTTTACTTTGCGATTTTTTTTCATTTAGTGAATTGCTTTAAAACATCATGTTTCCTTAATTTAATAAAAATTGGAAGGTACAGAAATTATAAAATTGAAATTACTTAATTTTTGTATTGATTTTTGTTGTTGTTGTTGATTAACTAGTTTGGTTGTATGAGCACTAATGAAAGTGTCACCCTCACCATCCTTATAAGAAGAGGTTTCATCTTTTAATTCGCTAATTAGCCCATGAATTTGAAATTAATAAAAAAATAAAGGCGAAATTATTCTTCGAATTCAAACGTTAGCTGCGAGAAAAAATGCATGAACTAGAATACAAAGGGGGTATCAAATTTCACGACGCTTAGTTTATTAGATTTTATACTAGAAATGCCAAATTATGACTGGACCCATGTTCCGTAACTTATCACTCGCAAGAAAAAAGTAAACGCAAGGAATCGAAACAAATTTCAAGTTACACGTTGTTGGGTTTCTGTAACTTTGACAATCGTTATCACCCGGAACGAACTCAACAGAAACACTGGAAAATAATCGATAACTGGTGTTCTGTATGGTATCCTTTAACTTCGATAAGTTTGACAGTTGAAGCACAAATTATTATCACTTGCTTCTTAGGTGGTGATAAGAAGATTTTCTGGCTTATTTGAGAGTAAACATGTATAAGGTAAGTCCAATTACAGAGTTTTCTGAAAAAAAAGAAAATGCACTTCACGATTTTTTATTTTGTCAGGAAAGAGACAATTCGTTTATCGTTGATTCGTCAATCAATAATCATCCACTAACAAAGCGTTTGGTTATAATCAAGAAGCTCATCAATCAAGTGCAAAGAAAAAGTAGCAACAGCAAGTAACAACAGCCTCGTTTTTTATTATCTTTTCTCTTTAATAACTTCGAAACTATTTATCTTAAAAACATGAACACAAGATTTCTAGATTACTTATGAATTCTAAAATATGTGTACCAAATTTCATTGCAATCGGCTTAGCAGATTCGAAGAAATCGCTTGTGAAAGTAGACTAGTGCCGATAGCTTCAAAAATGGAAAAAAACGAAAAAAAATCGCAGTAGAATAAAATAAATGAGAAATGGTGGGAGATGCGATAAAAATGAAAGGAAAAATAAATTACGGGCCATCCGAGTTCGGGAAGTGGGCGGGGGGCGGGTTTTAAGGGGAAAAAATGGTTTATCTTGATTTCCGGCAAAACTAGAGGTCCTATGGAAAAATGTTAAATGGCAAAGTTGTAGGTAACTAAAAGATCTATAACTTTTGCTCAGACAAATTTTTCACATAACCTCAAAATATATATGAAAAATTCAAAAAACCAAGATTTTGGTTTTTTATTTTTATCTTTTTCAAAAAAAAAAAGATTTTTCTACGAAATTTGGTGAAAACTTCCCTCATTATATCCCAGATACACTGTAATTTATTTGGTTAAAAATATTTATTTTTTCCTCTTATATTGAAATAATATCAAAAAAATACCCTAATTTTGAATCGAAAATTCACGTGTCAAAATTTCGCCTTTTCTTAAAAAGTCAGCATGCTATTTATTTGTTCAAACGTCTACTTTCTGATGGTGTAAAAAAAATATACATTACCATAGTAAATATTCTCAGAAAATGCAAAAAATTGAAAAAACTCGAATTCGATTTTTTTTTTCAACAATCGATGTAACCGTAGTGTTCTATCCATTATCATATATCTCTGTTAGTGATGGGTCAAACCGAGTTGGCGAACCGAGTTGGCAAACCGAATAGGTAAACCGAGTTGACCCGTTCAACTCGAGTTGGCAAAACCGAGCTACCTAACTCGAGTTGAAGAAAATTAACAGAGTTAAGTCGAGTTAGCGAACTGAGTTGACCAATCACTAACAGGGATATATCGACCCCTTGCCGCAGTGTTCTTTCCATTATCATATATTCCGGAAGTTTTGCTTAAAACTATTTGCTGCAGCTGTGAAAGTGGATGTAACAGTTTAAAATGTGGCTGTCGAAAACATGGTTTAAAATGTACAAATCTATGCACGAATTGTCATGGTTCCGAAAATAGCTCAAATATGGAAGAAAAAACTTACGAGGAAGTAAATGAGGAAATTTTGGATGAAGAACCAATGCAGTCCGAAAATATCATTGGAGACGAGGAAGGTGGTGTTCTTGAAGATTTCGAAGATTAACTGCAGTTGGAAAGGTCTGTCACATCTTACGATGAAGAAATGCAATCAGAATCAGCTTTTTAACTTATATTTATATATGTACCTAGAGGAAAGGAAAGGATTTAAGCAAGAACACTAGATTTTAGTTTTAATAAAGTTTTTGTTCAATTATAAAGATTTTAAATAATGTTTTGATTGTAATTAATTAATGTTAAATATAAAAAAATATAGAAAAATAGGTAATTTAAATTGGATCTTCGATTTGACTTTCACTAGACTTTTACTTTTCTTAGCTTGACTTTTCTTGTCTTACACTTTACTTTTCATAACGTAATTCTTTGACCGAATAAAAATTAGTTAATTTACATTTTTTTAGTCTAAGTCTAACCTTAATTCTTTTCATAAAAATGCAATGATTTTGAATTGAATTCAAAAAGTGTAAGTTCCCATATGTTTGGCTTTAACTAAGATTGTTTTTGTGTTTGTTAAATGTAGTCATCCTACTTATATGTACATATATACTGTATAGAAAAAAAATCATGATTAAAAAACAAAAATCGAATTCGAGTTTTTTTCAATTTTTTGCATTTTCTGAGAATATTTACTATGGTAATGTATATTTTTTTTACACCATCAGAAAGTAGACGTTTGAACAAATAAATAGCATGCTGACTTTTTAAGAAAAGGCGAAATTTTGACACGTGAATTTTCGATTCAAAATTAGGGTATTTTTTTTGATATTATTTCAATATAAGAGGAAAAAATAAATATTTTTAACCAAATAAATTACAGTGTATCTGGGATATAATGAGGGAAGTTTTCACCAAATTTCGTAGAAAAATCTTTTTTTTTTTAAAAAGATAAAAATAAAAAACCAAAAACTTGGTTGTTTGAATTTTTCATATATATTTTGAGGTTATGTGAAAAATTTGTCTGAACAAAAGTTATAGATCTTTTAGTTACCTACAACTTTGCCATTTAACATTTTTCCATAGGACCTCTAGTTTTGCCGGAAATCAAGATAAACCATTATTTCCCCTTAAAACCCGCCCCCCGCCCACTTCCCGAACTCGGATGGCCCGTAATTTATTTTTCCTTTCATTTTTATCGCATCCCCCACTATTTCTAATTTGTTTTATTCTACTGCGATTTTTTTCGTTTTCAAAAATTATCTACCCTGGTCTAAAGACGAATGAACAGAAAACGAAGTGATGTTATTAGGGTTTCGTTTACACTCTGTGTACGGAACCCTAAAAATGGCTCTCTCTGCTTCTAACTAGATCTAGATGGCGACACTTCTTGATAATACCTATCAAACATAAGGTGTCTCAGTAAGAGTGCACTTTTTAGAATTGGAATATCTTTTTTTTTCATGCAAGTGGCAACTCTGAAAATTGACAGCTATAATACCTCTGTTTATTCCGATTATTAAAAATGAAGCGCTTTTTGAAAGAACAACGCGTTATAATTGTGAAAACTCATTAAAAAAATTAGGAAAGTTACACTGAAACATCTCGCAAACTTTGCCAAATTTTCAGCCGAGAAAGTGAACCTAATCAGCCAACCATTCGAAGAGTGGTAAAAAAATTTGGAGAAACTGGGTCGAATATGGATAATAAAAATATTTTAGGTCAACGTACTGGTCAGTTTCTTGGAAACATTGCTACTGTAAGCGAGAGTTTTGCCGAAAACCCGAAAGCATCAATTCAACATCATTCTCAACAACTTCAATCGACTTCTTGTGGCCTCAACTGGACGGCATGAATCTGGACAATATGCGGTTTCAGCAGGACGCACAGTGCGTCGACCAGTGGACAAAAATCAAAAAACTAAATATGCGTTTGAGATCTATAATGCTGTGGAATCTATCAAAAACATGTTTAGCAACTGTAATTTATTATTTTCAACTGTTGTTTTTTTCTTATGTATTGATTAGCGGGATTTTTATATGCAGAAAAAGTACTTTTATTTTTTTTCTTAGTTTTGATTTCGATTTTCGCATGCAACTATTGATCTCGTTCAAGAAAGTGTTTCTAGTTATAAATTTTTTTCTCTTGAATATTAATTATGGATATATTAAGAGGTGATACAAACGTTTTTTGGTTTATTTTTATGTGATATTACTTTTATAATTAATTTAATTAAAAGTGCTATATTTTGAGGTACAAAAATTTAAATAAGTTGAGTTTAAAAAAAAATATATCAAAGTATATCTGAATTTTAAGTCTTTTTGTTATCCCCTGCTATTATTTTATTTAAAAACAAAGAGTTCCATTGCTAATTTTTGCAAACTTTCGAAATACTTCGTTTTTTGTAGGACAAGTGCAAGTCATAAAAAATGAAGTTATTTATGAAAAATGGTTTCTTTCGATAAAAAATCGATAATTAAGGATGTCTTAATTTTTGTTATAGCTTATTAAAATATAAATAACTGTCCATTTAAAATAAAAAGTGATTTTGAATCGAAAATTAAATATTTGACGTAAGTTTAGAACGACAATGGGTGCAATGTTCAAAGAGCCATAGTCTTTCAGATAAGCCCTACGAGGCTTGACTTAAAAATAATTTTACACTTCCCGATAGCATTTAACATAATTTTCTTACTGTACCGCCTTTTTATGGACCAGAAACTTCATTTTTAGACGCGCCAAAAAAGACGGAAAAAGAAGAGTTGCGAATCTTTCAACTCCAAACTGAAGAAATGAGGTTTTCTTTTTCATTTTTGGCGTCAATTTTTTTGTTTTTTAAAGATGTTACCAAAAATATCTCAAATCTGTCTGTATCCCATATTCCTGTTTACAAAATATTCATATTAACATCCAAGCGGTTCATAAGAAATAAACAATTTTAAAAGTGGGCGTGGCAGTGGGCGGATTGAGTCCATATTTTTTGTATTAATAACCTTATCTAGAAAATTAAACTCCTTAAATTTCATTCAATTCCTGCCAGTCGTTCTCAAGATATAAAATGATATTCAAAAATGGGCGTGGCAGGGGGCGTAAATATTACCTGAAATTTCGTAAAACTTATTATTTAATTAATTCGCAACAATTATTTTGGCGAAATTTAACAAAGTTTTGTAAAATTGAATTTTGTCCACCATCTCCATACAATCGACGCACTGTGGGACGGCGCAACCTGCCACACCGCGCATGAAACAATCGACTTATTGCAGCAACGATTTGCAGAACACATTATTTCACGAAGCTCTGATGTCAACTGGCCACAAAGATTGTGCGATTTAATGACGTTCGATTTTTTTCTTTGGGGTTTTGTGAAATCTCGGGTTTATGCAAATAAACCCGAAACAATTCCTGAGCTCAGATCAGAAATCCAAAGTGTCATCGGTGAGATACAGCCACATCTCTGTTCAAACGTCATGGAAAATTTCATGAAAAGAGTAATGGCCTATCTTCGGAGCCGGGGGGTCATTTTCCAGATATTTCATTCCATACTTAATCGGAACATGTCTTCTTTACAATACAATAAAAATATCACAACTCCGTCCTAAAATATTTGGTTTTATTTTAAAATGAAAAAGTGTACTCTTACTGAGACACCCTTTATATAAACAAAGCATCGAATGTTCAATAGAGTTTAGAGTCATTTAGAAGCTTTAGTGAGTGTCCTTCATTTTTAATTGATTAATTACACTTAAACTGTTCAAAGAATTGGGTTTATGCTCCCAATTGAACTTAGCTTATCCAAATGTTAGTATTTGTCATCATATTAATGTTAAACTCAAACTAAAATCAAATTAATTCCTTTTCTATATTTCACTTGAAACGACTGCACCCTCCAAGATTTTATTCAACCCTTTAAAAATAAGGAAAAATGTAAGACAACCCTTTAAACTCTTTGTCCCCAAAACATGTTAATACTTCTTTCCACTCCAAAGGTCCGTTCAAATGGACTGCGACCTGCGTCTGCGAATAATTCTTTAAAGGTCCATTCATATGGAGATACGACCTGCGTCTGCGAATTGCGAACGGTTGTTGTATTTGCTATTTCATTCATATGAGTAGTCGCAGAGAGCGGCGAACTGTCATACAAAATAAACCAGACATACAGAAAATATTTATTTATTTGATTTTTAATTTTTGATTTTTTGAAATCCGAGCGAATTATTTATTCGTAGCTTTGTGGAAAGCGTTTCGTATTTGTGGATTGCGAATTCTCATTTGAAAATTCGCAGTTCGCAGTTGTTGGTCGCATAGAAAATAGAAAAATGTATTTTTTGTTAAGTTTTAACTAGTTTTAGGCAGTGATATTGGAATATGTAAATACGGTTATTTATTCAATTAATCAATCAATAAAAAAAGGAAAGGTTGATATTTACTTAGAAATAGCTTTAAAGGTCCGTACATATGAGCTATGACCTGCGTCTGCGAATTATTCTTTTATGGCTATTTCTAAGCAAATATCAACTTATTCTTTTTTAAATTGATTAATCTACACTAATATATAAAGCTGAAGAGTTTGTTTGTTTGAACGCGGTAATCTCAGGAACTACTGGTTCGAATGGTATAATTCTTTTTGTGTTGGATGGTGCCTTAATCGACTTAGACATTAGGCTATTTAACATTAAGCTGTGACCAATAGCAGCGAAGAATCTGTGGAAAATATGGAAAAAACGGCAAAAAATATACATTTTTATGCGTTTTAACGCGCTTATCTCAGGAACTGCTTTATGAAATTGAACAATTTTTTTAATGTTCAATCAATCAATCAAGGAAGGCTTGAAGCTATATAAAATTTAGCTGCGACTAATAGGAGCGAAGAATTTGTGTAAAATGTGGAAAAAAACGGCAAACAATACAATACAATACAATATAAAGCTGAAGAGTTTGTTCGTTTGAACGCGGTAATCTCAGGAACTACTATTTCGAATTGTAGAATTCTTTTTGTGTTGGATAGTTCATTAATAGAGGAAGGCTTTATTCTACTTAAAATTAAGCTGCGACCAATAGCAGCGAAGAATATGTGGAAATGTGAGAACTGAGATTTTTTTTCTGAGATCTCTGAGATGAAATTATTTTGGATTCGATTTCTCACACAGCTATTTGACGTGGCTGACATATGTGCAGCAACAATTAGTAAGGTAACCATTAAATCTCAATGATAACTGAGAATTATGTTCCACCAAATGATTTTGCCTCAGTCAAGGTGACATTGAGATCTCAGTGAGATGTTGTTAGGTGGAACTGGCCTAATAACTGCTCAAATTAGAATTTTGAGAGTTCAATTGATTTGTGAATGTGGTTGATTGCACTATTTGTGCAGATTATTGTGTTTAAACCATATCATTTTATGTACTTCTTACCTAAAAAATATGCTCAGTTTAAAGAAAAAAAAAATTTACTTAACGAAAAAAAAAACGATGCAGAAGTAAGAGAGATATTAGAATTAGGGAGAGTTCACCCAAGGGAATGCTTTAAGTATGAACAACTGAAGGGAATCATAAAAAATGCTCAAATTTTTCAAGTTCAAGAGAATTACGACCTAGGGAGAGTTGACTGCAATGCAATTTTACAATAACTTTCGAACAAAATTCCCACGCGCGCATGATGCACAAGTCGAGACGATACTCTGGCCGGTGGACGAATGAGAGGCGGGCGAAGTCGCGGGCAACTGCTAGTAAAGTGATAAAATGACCGCATCTACATATTCCAATATAGAATAGGTACTGCCAAAAACTAGTTAATAAAACTACACAAAAAACACATTTTTATATTTTCTATGCGACCAACAACTGCGAACTGCGAATTTTCAAATGAGAATTCGCAATCCACAAATACGAAACGCTTTCCACAAAGCTACGAATAAATAATTCGCTCGGATTTCAAAAAATCAAAAATCAAAAATCAAATAAATAAATATTTTCTGTATGTCGGGTTTGTTTTTTATGACAGTTCGCAGCTCTCTGCGTTTACTCATATGAATGAAATAGCAAATAGAACAACCTTTGGCGTTATTTATAAGGCTTTTATCCAATCTCACTTGAAACGACTGCACTCTCCAAGTTTTTTATTCAACCCTTAAAAAATAAGGAAAAAATGTAAGACAACCCTTTAAACTCTTTTCCCCAAAACATGTTTATAGGTATGTACTTCTTTCTACTCTAAATGTGTTGATTTTCTTACACACAAATTGCACAAATTATTCAATCAGGTTTCTATGTGGGCACTTGGTTGACCTACTTTTACAAAGTGCATCAAAGTTAGATGAGAATGTATTGTATTCAATAGCATGAAGCCAGTTCAAAAGGCAATGAAATTCTATGAACCCAAAAACTAGTAAAGTGTCCAGAACACTGTCCAATGCAGATAATCCGACCTTTGTTTGGAACGTTCACAGTTGTTGTCGCCCATCTACATCCATTAAATAAGGTTTTCTTTGTCCAAGAAGAGGAAAAACAAATACAAAGATATCATTCCTATTGTTTTCCTTTGAAATTTTATAAACATTCACTTCATGTGCCTCGTCTCTTCAAAGGAGGACGTACAAAGTGAAATCCTTTTTAATTTTTTTAGTGACAAAATGGAAATAGCAGAGAAAAAACGACTTTCAAAAGCATCTGTTGATTCTGTCATAACGGGATTGTCTCTTTGGACTTTTGCAATTGATATTCTTTGTGCAAAGCATTTACTTTACCTTTCTAGTTGTGTTTTGATTATCAATTAATTTGGATTTTACACTATGTTGGTCACGGTGCGGGTGCATAACTTCACGGGTCATAACTTCACATGGGTCATAATTTCACCTCTAGTGGGTTATAATTTCACTTTCTTCGGGTGAAGTTGTGTCCCATCTAAGGTGGGAATTAGCTTCACTTTTTTGTGGGCCAGAATTTCACTTCTGTGTGAAGTTGTGTCCCACTCAAATTGGGATACAATTTCACTTTTTACTACAGTTGCAAGAATTTATCATTTTTACTATTTACTTATACATAATTTGTCTACCAAAAACTGCATTACTCTGGCGCGATTTTGTATTATTTTCAGAGTCTTGAAAACTGAACTAACTACAACTATACAAAAAAGTCTTATAAATAACCATTTTTATTTACTTTTTATCGATAAAATAGAGAGAGCAATTCATTTTTCAAAGCTGTTGCCGTTTTCTTTAATTTGGAAAAGCAACCACCACATATCTTGTAATGCATACTAGTGTCTGGCAAGCAGGTGCTGCAGTGCAATGATTCATTTCGAGCATGATGACGATCTGTAATATTCAAATTCGATTTGTTTTGATTCGCGCAAATTTTTTTATTTTCACACCCCAAATTGATTCTCTTTTGGGCAAAATTTTTTCCGCTCGCTTCGCTCGCTAGCAATTGTACCTGTTGCATTGTTGATTCAAGCTCCAAATTCGTAATACAATTTTCTAACACTTTAAAGACTGATTGTAGAGTTAAGGTTTAGTATTGAAAAACTCAATAATGAATACGTTTTCTTGATAGGAATTGCCGACTGATAGCATTGAAAAATAGTGATTCCGTATGCATTCACATCATGCAAGGACACTGAACATCCTATCAATAAAAAAATTCTTTCCGAAGGAGCTGTTAATGTCATTGAAACAGCTCAGTTAGTTTAGATGACAAAAAGGTGCAATAAGATGAAACTGGATTCAAGTACCGAATACCCAAGCTCAGAAGATCGTTTACGTTGGAAAAAGTTTACTTAACGTCACATAGACTTAGAGCATGCGGTATATTTCAACCGTTATACACTGAAAAAACAACATTGAAAATATGTAAAAACTGTCCACTCAATTTATTGTTTTAGAAAATGTTTAAAACATAACGCGAAGGTCAGAAACCCCGAATTTAATGTCTGGACTTATGACCCATCATAGTTGGTTTGTAGTCCCAAAATAAAATTCGGCACTTATGACCCACCATAGTGGGTCATTAGTCCCGAAAACCATTTTCGAGACTTCTGACTTCGGGAACAGATTCTTTGCACCGTGGAATGACTTAATAGGTGGGAAATAATTTCACCCAAATTTCAGGTGAAATTATTGCTCACCGAAAGTGGAAAACAATTTCACCTGAAAAAAGTGAAATTATAACTCACTAGAGGTGAAATTATGACCCATGTGAAGTTATGACCTGTGAAGTTATGCACCCGCACCGTTGGTCACCATGTTGGTCACCACAACCAACTTTTCTGATCATCAAATTAGCGTTGTTGGTTCTTGATATTTCTGTACTTTTTGGAGTGTGAATCGATATAAAAAATAGATAGGAAGTATAATAAAACGTTAACAAAAAGTGAAGGGTAACATTTCCTCTGCAAAGGGGCGAGGACATGTGTCCGTTTTTGGTGTCAAAAATTCGACCACTTGATACATTTGACGGCGCAGGGTCATAAGTCCACGGGCCAAATTTTGAACCACTCTGGTGAGTCCAATTATGGACTTTTAACCCACCAAACCATTATTATTTATTTATTTTTTTTATTTTTTTCTGTCACAAAAAATAGGAAAATAACTATAATTTAAAGTTTCTTGTGTCTGGTGTGTGGTGTGTATTGTGGTTTTGACAGTAAAGTATACACACAATAAGAGACAAACAAAAAGACGAAATCAAAACAAAACGAAAGTACGCGCTTCTAATGTAATACTTATTCCTCGGTCTTTGATAAATGGGATAAAATGAAAATGAAACACATAAGCAGCTGCTTTGCTGATTGCTGCTTTTCCTGTCACTGATTCCGGTTTCCGATTTTCCGATTGTGAAAGTGGGGTGGCGGTGAGTCGCCGCCGTCCGCACCTCTCACAAACAAACACAACTGGAATGTATTCAAGTTCAAAGTTCAAACTTCAAATACTGAAGTTCTGGAACGAAACTGGAACAGTGTATTTGTAAATGGTAAGGGTATTCTGTGTGATAGGAAATAGGATATAGGAATAGAAAAAAAGGGGGAAAATAAAAGAGCAGCAAAAAAGAGAGTGTAACTGCAGCCCAACTCAAGAGAACATGAAAAAAGACTAAGCAAAACAAAAATTAAAGGGTAAGTCTTGACCACAGGGGGGGTATACCTTGACCTAGAGTTGCAACTCAAGGCATTTTGCTCTCTTTCGACCTAAAAAATTAAATTTAATAAAATGTCCATATCAATACGAATGTGTAGGTTTCTCAATGCATTTCAAATGGGAAGCCACCAATTTATTTGCATTGATATGGACTTACACAGATTCACGGACACAAAAATAAGAGAGTTAATTTGGCCCATTTTGGAATTTTTTGGCCCATGATATTTAAAAAAAGAGAACGAGTTGCGACTCTAGGTCAGAGATTATATATGGTAAGGAGATGGGAAACAAAGCTGTCAAAATGACAGATGCCTACAAGCGTTTTTACCAATACTATCACATTTTGGACCATAGTTTCTTTGAAAGTATGCGTTTTTTTACCAATACTATCACAGTTTGGACCATAAATTTTGTGAAAGTATGCGTGTTTTTACACAGTAAATATTGTCCTGCCATATTGTTTTTGTTTGTATATTTTTCATGTACAAGGAAAGAAAATAAAATGAAAGAAAATGAAAATTGAGGGATCTAGGGAGTGAAACGTAAGTCAGTTTCCCATCTTGTTACTTATTTAATCTTTGCTCTAGGTGGTATGGTCTTGACAATTTATTATGAAGATGATATGCGAAATGCGATTTCTTCAGTCTGCTCGTAGATCATACCTAGTTAATATGGTGCATGGTTGGTTTGTTGAGAGTTGCGTTTACTTTTGAGTCTAAAAGTGTTTTTTTTTGGTCGTCCGGAACTGTTCCGAACAGTTCTGTACTCGTTCACTTGGCACAAGATGACAGTTCTTGTTCTGAATAGAACAGAAAAACGATTCCGAATTTGAAGTCAGAATCAAAAAACAGAATCACGCATACATGCACACACTCGCATATACGTACTCGCTGCCATTTTTACAAATAAAGAAATTAAAAACAATGTCATGTCATCTGCAATTCTGCATATGAGGTTTCACAAATACACAACCATTCAACCCTTAGAAGCAAAAAAATGTGTTTGCCTGTTTGTTTGGAATCCGGAATCGGACAGTTCTGTGTACAATTCCGGATTACCAAAAAAAAAAACGCTATATGAAAGTATCCTATAAGAAAAATTTAAGATGTCAAGATTTAAAGACAATGGACAAGTTCCCTATAGTTGTTTTATATGTATTGAAATATCTAACCTGCATTTTAAATTTGAATACGATTCTTATTTATTCACGCTTTCCCATCAGTCAATTCATCTTATTAATTGAATTTAACGAGCTTCTCTAATTTCTACGTTTCGTACATAGACTAAATATTTTGTTTAGTGTGTATGTGTTCACGTTTTTCAAATTCTCCTTTTCTTTTAGCCGTCAAATTCGCGACAATTCAACTGCACAGGCTTCTAGCAGAGACTTTACTATTCTGTGCTTCTAGTAAATAAATAGAAAAAAAGTATTGCTCCCAAAATAAAGGTGGTTTTGAGCTTAGTGTATTTTAATGAAAGAAATTCCATTCTCCTCCTTCTGTTGGTTGTGTTTTAAGTAACAAAAGCAGGTATGTATCGGCAGGTATAGTATTTTTTTTTGTTGAGAACACAATAGAATTGATATAATTATTACTGTCAAAGTAGTTGACGAAATTGTCTTTGTCTTTGGTAAACCCTACTTTTGTCTCTTCTAATGTAGGAAGACAATCTGTTGCACACAGATAAATAGAGAGAATAAGATCAATTGCCCACGTTGCACTGTGGCCATTTATTTCGATACCCACCTACATAATGTAGCATGTATATACAAAATGAGGGTATACTCGTAGCAATTCAAAAACACATAAAAGGGGGTGGATTAGAATGGTCTTTTGGTACCACAATGGCTGTCAGTAATCTACAAACGTTTAATGATAGCTTTTCTGGGCATTTGAATTGATTAAATTGAATTGCTGGAAACACGTATCGATTGTTCCGTTTTGGTATGAGTAGTTTTCTTTTCATTCATAATATAAGGCTGTAATTAAATAACAATTGTATTGCAAAGAGTTAAATATGTATGAAGGAACCTTTAATAGAGTTGTCGGTTTCACTGGTCAACAACATTTTTGCATCAAGGATGAGACACATCATTTCTTTTAGAATTGTTGATGCTGAAACTATATCCGGACACAGAATTGTTCTAGCACGTCAGAATTTCGAGATATGCTTATCTCAAAGTGCTCAAAACACGGTTTTTGACGAAGTTTACCTACAGTAATTTTTTGAGGACAGAAAATTTGTATAGACATTTATAACTACAGCATTCTTTAGAACTATTCTCTACCTTTCAAACCCATTTTAGTTTGTTTCGTTACGATTTTTTTTCCTCAATATACCTATACCATTTCATTTTCATAATGCAGTTGGCTAGTACAAAATTGCAAAATATAACATAGTGTAATATTCGGCTTGGTCCGACAGTTAAAATTTATTCACTTTTCAAATAAAACACAAATTTAATTTAATCAATTACATACGTGATAAATCCTAATGTACCTACTAATGTAATGATGATGATACTATCAAAGAAAGGAAAAAGTGACATTTTTTGAAAGAAATTGACAACTTGGAGACAAATATCAATTTTCGTGGAGTTCTTCCGAATCATGAAGAAATAAATAATCACCTTGCCAGAGTGTTTTGCAAAAATTAAAACGTAAAAGTAATTTTTCACCCATAACAATGTAAATAATGAAAAAAATATTTACATGAATTATTAGCCTTGATCGAGAGAAATAAATTAAAAAATCCAAAATTTTTAAAGAATATTCTTTATTTCTCAGCTCTCGACATTTGTTTGAATAATATTTGTGCTAAAAGCTCAAATGGAAACTCTGAGAGATTCCTTTCAACTCATACTGAATTTCTTCGAATAATAAGATGCCAGCATTCCACAAAACCACAAAGTGAAATAAAAGACGAAGTCGAGTTCACATTATAACAACACGATACATAACTTAACAAAATTGTAATCTTTCGAACTTTCATATTGAGCCAAGGAAGCCGATTCCAAAACCCACTTTTTCAACAAGCCAAGATTATTTGCGAGATCATTTATTAGATACATAGGTATAAGTTGGCATATAGTTTAACATATGTATATGTTCAACCCACAAAAAACTATTGATTGAAAAGTACAATAAACCTAGAAGCACAGATAATAAATTTATACAGATGTCTCACCCTTATGGCGAGAAATGATATATGAAACTGAAAGCTACCAAAAAAAAAGCTTTTTCCAAAAGCTTTAACGCATTCACTTAATGCCTTACAAATCTATTTTCGCTCGCCTCATTGCCCATAAATGAATACTTAGGCAAGGAAAAAAGCTTCAAAAAGCTCCTTGTCTGTTAAGGCGATGTCTGTTAAGAGCAAAATATGTTTCATTTTTTTCTGCAGGGATGAGACATCTGTATAAATTTATTATCTGTGCTAGAAGCTTATTTGATACTAGCTGACCCTGCAGACTTCGTACTGCCTCAATCGATAAATAAAAGCTCTAGGCTTTGGTATCCCGCTACTACTCTACCTGCTACCCTCTACCCGTTAACCCAATACCCTCTACTCGCTACCACCTTTGCGTTACCCTTATAACCGCTATGATTGCCCCCCTTATTTGCTGATTTTCATGTTAGATTGGCCCAAAACTTTGACTTTACTCAGGCTATATCTAAAGTGAAAATTTTATAAAAATTCATTGAGGATTGAGCGGATATAGAGTCTTTACCGGACTTACAAACTTAACAATACAGCTCAAATTATATGCAAAAACTTTTCCATTTGAAAATCAATGCACTTACAATTACATGCAATTTCCCTTTGAAAACCAAAGAGTTTTCTGAGTTTTTCATAAAGAACTTTCTATTTTTCATTCGAAAACCCATTTTGAAATTTTCCAGTTTTCCATTTGAAAACCAATGCAACTACAATGCAATTTTCCTCTTGAAAACCAATGGGTTTTCTGAGTTTTGCATCAAGAACTTTCTATTTTCCATTTGAAAATCAATGCTATGTGCATAATATGCAATTATATGCAATTTTTCCTTTGAAAACAAATGAGTTTTCCGAATTTTTCCTCAAGAACTTTCTGTTTTTCATTGGAAAACCCGTTTTGAAATCCCAGTTTTCCATTTGAAAACCAATGCACCTACAATTATATGCAATTTTCCTTTTGAAAATCAATGAGTTTTTAGAGTTTTTCATCAAGAAATGTCTATTCTCCATTCGAAAACCCATTTTGAAATTTTCCAGTTTTCCATTTGAAAACCAATGCATCTACAATTACATGCAATTTTCCCTTTGAAAACCAATGAGTTTTCCGAGTTTTTCATCAAGAACTTTCTCTCTCCATCTCCATTCGAAAACCCATTTTGAAATTTTCCATTTGAAAATCAATGCGATTACATGCAATTTTCCCTTTGAAAACCAATATTCATAATGCGAAATTTTCATGCACGTAGATTGCGGAAACTTAAATCCATGCCTTTTTAAAATATCCGTTTTTAAAATTTTTCTTTTGCACAGAAAATCGTGCCCAAGAATTCGCGTGTAAACATTGTCTTGGTTCCAAAGTTTAAGTAGGAGTTCAGCCTTAAATATAGTAAGGGGCCGGTTATAGCTATCAGAAAAACGGATCAGAAAAAAATTATTTTTCCAAATTTGACTACTCTTGAACTTCATTTGAGCGAAATATTTATGCAATTCGACGAACGTTTGTTTGAAATATTTTTTTTCAAAAAGAATTAAAACATTTATGAACGAATTTTATTAGAAAATTGAATTTAATTTTTTTTCTGATGAGATTTCATTTTTCTGAAGAGCTGATTGTAAAAACTTCAAAAATATTCCATTTCGTTTTTCTCATGTGTTTCGATTTTTTTCTGTTCCGACTACATCAGAAAAATTTTTTCTGATAGAAAAAAAATTCTGATGTCATAAAAAACAGCGCGAATCTGAATTGACATTTAATTTCTGACATAAAATGTTTGGTTGCTATAAACACTCATCAGAAAAATGTTTCAAGTTTTCACTGGTTCAATTTTTTCTGATGGATTTTTCTGATAGCTATAACCGGCGCCTAAGAAAGAATGAAAAGGAAATGAAATGAAATAAATGAAAATAGAGAGACATTTCAAAAAATTGATGTCACTCTGTCAGTTTTCTGAATTTAAAAACAAAATGTCGGGTAAGTAAAATTAAAAATCAATGTTTTTTCCTTTTAATAATTATTTCTTTTACTTTCAGAATATCCTACTGCACATTCAGTGAATGCAAGAAATTTTGTGCATCATTTATAAAGTTGGACTTTTGTTTGTTTGTTAGTTTATCGACTACAAACATACAACCGACAAACAAACAAAAGTCTTAGGGGCCGGTTATAGCTATCATTAAAATGGATCCGGAAAAATCTTTGAATGGATATTTAACTATGTTTTCTTTTGAATAGAATTGAATTATATACCAATCGATCGGAAATCACTCCAAGAATTTTTATTGACATAAAAAAGTTCAATTACACACTTATTTTTTCTTTAAAATATGTTTTTCCATTTTCCGGTTGTAAACTCATTTTCCTGAACAGCTGATTGTTTAATGTCAAAAAATGAAACAAATCTATCCAATGATTTGCGTTTCAATTTTATACATTTCCAATGATCTGTGTTTCAACTTCTCACAGTTCCAATGATAAAATTACGGCAGGAAAAAATTTCCGGACAGAAATTTTCAATGATTGCTATAACCGACCTACCAGAAAAATTTCAATGATGTGTTTCAATGATGAAAATCAATGATAGCTATAACTGTCCTCTTACTTTATATATTAGTGTAGATGTAGATAAGGTTGCTTAAAATAATAAGACAAAAGAATGTAAGATTCGCCAACTTAAAATAAAAAAAAGCGTGTAACAATAAAAAAAAAACCATAAAAACGCGTATACGTACGAGTGTACATTTTCATTATAGAAAAACGATACCTCTAAGATTGAACGTGTTGAGCTTTTTTTTTACATTTAGCTTAAAGATAAGTTTTTTGTATCGTACTTAATGTCTTTTTCTACGAATGCAACTTATTGAGCAGAGAAATTTATACTGTAACAGCCAAATTAATAAACACAAACTAGCAAAGGACTAAGAGTTAGTCTGCGAACTAATGGAAAATGCTATTAATAAAATAAAATTTATCTTAAGTGACGTTTACTAATTTAGTCCACCTTGAAGGCTGGATTAGCAAAGGACTAAGCAAGAAATGTGTCAATCGTGAAGGAAAAAAAGGAAAATGTCTGTGTGGTGTATTGTCAAAACTGATATAACTTCAATTATAAAATATTGAAATTATCAAAAATTTGTTCTACATATGTATGTTTGTGCTATGTATATGAATGTCTCTAAGAATAGCAACAAGATGGCAGAGAAAATGGCACTATATTTCAGGGCATAATGTTCTTTTCTTCTTATCTTTCGATTAAGTGAGGGGTTGGAATTCGAAAAGGCAATGAGAAATAGAATATGTACATTATGTACAATTAAGGCAACAATTTAATAATTCAATTCCACTTTATTGATTGCTTAAAAGTTAGTCTCAAATTTAAACACTTGGGGCAGCTGCAGTTGCCGCTTGTATCCTTGATGCGGTCCTTCTTGAGGGGTCCCATGAATGTCAATTTGTCAGCGGCACATTGGAACCAATTCAATATCCCTTCAACATAACGAAGTCATTGTTTACTTCGCCATAATGAGTTTCCCTCATGGGCGTGATGCTTTTATCCGTCAAATCGTATTCAGTTGAAGCATTGTTCTTGATGACCTTTCCGTCTTTGGTGTAATTCCAGCTCCAATACGGTAGATCTTCTAGTTGATTTCGGTACGATGATGGTGTGCAATGACACGAATCACCCTGCAGTAACGGGTCATCTTCCTGAAGTTGTTTTCAATGCTCGTTTTGCCAACATCATCGGTCCATTTCTTGCTAGCCTTGGCAAATGCCTTCTTCTTGCTCTTGTACCAGTTCTTATAGAAACGACAACGGCATTCTTCAGACAAGTGCTGGGCCCAAACGTTAACCAATGCGCGAAGACCAAATGGTGTCTCGATGTAGCCCACAGCTCCAACAACGATCATTGGTGGAGTTTCCAAGACAGTGAAGGCTTCAACAACTTCATTCTTGTTGATGTAGGTACGCTTCTTCGGGTAGAAAATCATGGAAACATGGCGAGGTGCCGAAAACTTACGATGAGAAATAAATTAAAGTTATTACAACGCGTCCTATTTGCACAGACGACGCACGATGATAGCAATTTGAAAATAAAACATTTTTGTTTTTCAAATTGGTTGTCAAATATCAACAAAAATGAAAATTCCCAAAGGGGAAATTTTGGTAAACGTCACTTTACTATTCTGGGATCAAATTATTTTTATTAATGAGAAATTTTAGGCCATGGACTAACGCTTAGTCTATGGACCAGTTAGGCTGTGGATTAAGAGTGGACTAGGCGTTTTTTATTAATACAGCTGTAATAGTCTGCATGTTCTTTTATTGCTTGTTCAAGCCTGCTTTGTGTTCATGCTCCTTCCTAAAGCCCGTCTTTAACCTCTCAAACCAAGCAGCATTTGTTTTCGGCGTAGCATTTTTAAAATTTAATACCAACTTATTTGGGTACGATATTTTTTTTTTTTTTATAATTGACGCGCACTCAAGGGATTTTTTTCATTACCCTTTATATGCCAAGAGCACAGTGCGAGCATTAGGGAAAGGATAGAGGATGTAAAAGGAGGTGTCGGTGAACATTGGTTTTGAATTTTTCAATATTACAATGACTGGGGAAGACAGAGTGTGGAAGAGAGTTCCACATTCGCGTAGTACGGCTAAAGAACGATTCTCTGTACTTGACAGTACGTCCGAAGTTGGGCTCAAGGGTGAACTGATGGGCATTCCTGGAGGCGCGGGTATTACGGTTGAATGTCTTAAGGGGAGGAATGCAACTGGCTATTTGTAGTAGATTCAAGTAGATTTGATGTGTTGCTAAGCGGACGTGTGTGACAGACAGTGGCAGTTTCGGTTTGATTTTACGAAGTTTTAAATCCCATTCCAAGGACGATAATATAACCCACCGATTACATTGTATCCAACTTATGAACTTTTTGTTTTAATCGTTTAAATTTCAAGTGAATTCAAAAGAAAAATACAAAAAAAATCAGTATTATTTTTCCTTTTTGTGAACTCTCTCTATATACATTAACTGCTGAATAAAAGTTTTCCCCAACTTACCCATACATGAACCAATTTTGAACATTTAATGTCTGCAAAACGGAACAGAGAACTGTTTTCCGAATCTCCGTCCCCTCCAAGCCAACCGCAAAAAATATCAACGCTCTCTCGATCCACACCACTAAAACACTTAAAATTATCAGAGCCCGAAACAAAATCGATGTCAAACATGTCTAAGAAAAATGTGTCAATATCTAGTGATGAATGCACTATTTTAGAAAAACTTGAGAAAATTATGTCACAAATCACCGACTCTGAAAATCGAATAACACAAAAAATCGACTTGGAAGTTGGAGCTCTAAGGTCTTCACTTGAAGTTGTAAATAACAGATTGACTTTGCTTGAATCAAAACAAAACGAAATTGAAGCACTTAAAGGCGAGAACCAAGAACTTAAAGAACAGTTGCAAAAACACGACGAGGCGATACAAAAAATAAAAGCTCATGTTGTGACGAACGACGAAAAACAACAACTAAAAGAGACAATGAGCGATGCGCTTTTACACGGAGTTCCACTGCTACCAAATGAAAATTTACAACATCTTTTCAATGAACTCTGTGCTAGCTTAAAACTAAAAGCACCAACAATTAAAACCATATACCGCCTGAAATCGAAAACTAAATCAGTATCACCACCAATAATGATTAAATTTGTATCGCCGAATGATAAGAGTCTTGTTCTACGGTCGATCGGAAACTACCGAAAAACAACTAAAACACAGCTTTGCCTTCGAGATCTTCGCATGAATGATATTGGAGAAAATAACAAAAACAATACTCCCATTTACCTCCACGAATGTTTAACGGTTAAAAATCGAACTCTTCTACAGTATGCACTTAAATTAAAGCGTGAGAAAAAAATTGTATCAGCGTTTACTTTCCGTGGCCTTGTATACGTCAAAGAAACCAAAGAACAGGATGCAAAACTAATTGAGACTTCTGATGATCTTGCCGTTTTTGCCACAACGTCATGAACAACAACAAAACAACTGTAACAGATGACAACAATAAACCATAAACAATTTAAGTTAGTTATTCTTATTACTAGGTATTCTTTTCTTATAATATTTTTCCATCTTTCTTATCGTTCTCTTATTACTCTTTCATATGTATTCATTCTTTATTTAACTGAATTCAAAAGATTGTACATAATGTTTCTTTACCATAAATGTCTTTCATCATCATGTTTTTTGTCTTCTTGCGAATTACTTTTCATTCCGAGTGATTTTTGCGGTATATACATCCCTTATGACAAGAGGTTAATTTGGTACCTCTTTTTCTTCTTTTTCGAGAATGGTTGATTCCAGTAGACTGCAATGCAGAGATCCCACAGATGTCATAAGCCAAAGTTGTTCAATGCGAACAATGGTTAATGTTTTATGTAGTCAGCACATTGGATTGCATATCTGTCATATTAATGCTCAAAGTATTTTACCAAAATTTGACGAATTTAAATACTTATTTGAAGGTTCAAAGGTTGACGTTGTTTGTGTTTCAGAGACATGGCTGTCAGAGGACATTAGTGATGCAATGTGTTCATTGAATGGATTTCATAAGCCTTTTCGTTCTGATAGGTTTGGTAGAATCGGGGGTGGTTCTGCGATTTTTGTTCGCAAAGAATACGGTTGTAAATTTATCCGCAAAGCTCCTCAGGGTATTGATATTGACTATGTCTTTGTGGAAATAGTATGCAATGGAAATAAAATCTTACTAGGCTCAATGTACAGGCCAAACAACAACATTGATTCAACAATGATAACACGAGTCATAGATGAATTATCGTTTATATCACCCTTTATTATTGTCGTTGGCGACTTCAACAGCAACATACTCAACGATTCTTGTCTTGTTCAAAATATGAGATCTTTAAATCTTTTCCCGGTCAATACATCATCGCCCACCCACTTTACTAGTTCTAGCAGTACACTTCTTGACGTATTTTTTGTCAGCCATCTGTACAAAGTTTTACATTTCAACCAAATCCCAGCTGCAGGTTTCTCGCGTCATGACCTAATCTATTTGACATTTCAATGTGAGCCGATGATTCTAAATAGAACTATAAGTTTTCGTGATTTCAAACACATAAATCCAAGTCAGTTGGAAGATGATTTAAAGGCAATTGAATGGTTTCGTGTTTACGAAATGCCCGATGTTGATGAACAAGTATCTTTCATTCAAACCAACATACAAAACTTATTTGAAACACACGTTCCATTAGTTACGAAAACTGTCACAAGAAAAAATGTTCCATGGTTCAACAGCAAAATACAAAAATTGATTTTTGAGCGTGACCAGGCATATAAATGTTGGAAGCGTTTTCGATTAGATATTTCGTACAATTTGTTTAAAAGGCTGAGAAACAAGGTAACATACGAGATACGCGCAGCAAAGATAAAATATTTTGCCCCCCGACTTAACCCGTCACAAGCTGGACACACATTATGGAAAAACTTGCGAGAAATTGGCGTTGGCAAGCAAAAAAATAGTACCGTTGATAATATTGACTGTGATGAACTCAATAGGAAATTCATTTCCCTCCCAAATCCAGAAGTCGTTGATGAAACAACGGATCTATCCGCTGAACGAAATGTTTTTTCTTTCCCGTGTTTCCGCTTTTCACCAGTTGATGATGCCGACGTCTTAGAGAGCTGCATACAAATAAAATCAAATTCAGTTGGACTTGATGAAATGCATCCTGTTTTCATTAAAGCTATCCTTCCATATATTCTTAGATATATAACGCATATCTTCAACACAATCCTTATGTCGAGCGTGTTTCCTTCTGCATGGAAACAAGCTAAAATTATACCCGTTCCAAAAAATCAGAATGAGTATAGACCAATTGCCATTCTATCATTTCTGTCTAAGGTGATGGAAAGGATAATGAATGCCCAAATTCGCAAATATCTTAAGAACGAAAATTTGTTATGTTCAAATCAGTCTGGTTTTCGACCTAAACACAGCTGTACAACGGCGCTCATAAATGTTGTTGAAAATATAAGGCAGTCTGTTGACTCCGATAATGTTGTTTTTCTCGTTCTCTTAGACTTTTCTAAGGCATTTGACACGGTCAACCATAATGTCCTTTGTCGTAAGCTAATAAATCAATTTAATTTTTCTTTTCCTTCGGCAAAGTTGATCCAGTCATATCTAGATTGCAGATGTCAAGCAGTTGTGGCAAATGGTGACGCTTCTGAACTTCTCATGTTGGACAGAGGAGTCCCACAGGGTTCAATACTGGGACCACTATTGTTTTCGATGTATATAAATGACTTGCCTGCTAGCTTACAAAATAGTCAAGTAGATATGTATGCTGACGATGTGCAGATACAAAAAAGCTTTCCGTTGGGTATGGTGGAAAATGCAGCTGTTGAGGTTAATGAGGATTTAACTAAGGTTCATAGTTGGTGCCAGGATAATGGGCTCTTCGTAAACCCACTTAAGTCCAAATGCTTGGTTATTTCAAGAAAGTTAATCGACACTCATGACTTTCCCAAAATATACTTAAATAATAAGCAAATTGAATTTGTCGATTCAGCTAAAAACTTAGGAATTACGTTTACGAAAACACATTCCTGGAATCACCATATCAGAATTACAATTGGTAGGATTTATGGAGGGCTGCGTATGCTATGGGCTAGTCAAAAAATAACACCCTTAAAAACGAGAATGATATTAGCGAAAACGCTATTGATTCCTATTATGCTCTATGGCTGTGAAATATTTAATAAGTGTGATTATGAGCACAAGCGTAAGCTTAACGTTGCATATAATAGCATAGCTAGGTACATTTTCGGCTTAAGAAAATATGATCACGTTTCTCAATTTTCCAAATCGATATATGGCGTTACTCTTGAAAATCTTTTTAAGCTTAGAACGTTAACACTACTAAACAATATTTTGCAAACTCATCAACCTCTTTACCTTTACAATAAGATATGTCATTCGCGTTCTCTTAGAACTTTAAATATTCGGCCTATACGTTACGTTTTCTTAATATCTGAGCGCCAGTTTTTCATAAATGCAATACGTCTGTGGAACTCTCTTCCCCGATCAATAAGGATGATATGCTGTACTTAGTTATTCGGAATCAAGCTCAAGGAGTACTTGGAGACATTAACATAGTAATCTTTGTCTTTTCCTTTCCTTTTTTCTCTTTTTTCTTTCTATGACCTATTTTCCTTTTATTTTTATTTTTACATTATTTCAATATTAAATCTTCTATAGTTATTTTATTATAAATAGATAACTTATACAATAATATTTCTTAAATTGTTTTTTTTTGATTGAAATTCTTTTTGTAAGCCATACTTTTGTTTTTGTAACTTACAACACATCATATAAATTAAATATAAATTAAATAATGAAGTTTATACTGCCTAAGAAGATATTGTATCTTATTGTTTAAATCTATGCGAATAAAATTATATGAATATGAATATGAATATTTCACTAGAGCAAAAACCGTTGAAGTATCCGTAAAACAGGGTGAGACATGAGACATTACGCCGATGTTCTAGAGATGTAAATGACTCAACGATGGTATTGTCACCAATCATTTTGAATGCTCTTTTTTGGATACTGTCCAGAAGATTTAAGTACGTCACTGGAGCACCAGCCCAGGCGTGAGAATTGTACTCAAGCTTAGGACGTATGTAGGTTTTGTAGATGGTAGCCAGATCAGAAGGGGAAAAAAATTTCTTGCATCGCCTTAAGAAACCTAAACATTTTGCGGCATTTTTGGCGACATCGCATATGTGCTCGTTCCACAAGAGGTGGTCAGTGATGCACATACCGAGAATCTCGAGATGTTCGGTCTCATTGATGCAAGTGCCACTCATGGATAGTGGCAAGGGGGGTATATCTCGCTTCGACGATACAAGACAGCATTGAGTTTTCGAAGCATTAAACTCTACGCGATTTTGTATTCCCCATTGTACAATGCTGTTTAAGTCAGAGTTTAATGAGCTTATCATATTTTGCCGTTGCAGTTCCACATCCGAAGAGGAAGGATGTGAGTCTGGAAACGAATATGAAAAGCTAAGGGTACTATCGTCAGCGAAACAATTAATTGGATTAGAAGTTACAGACAAGAGATCATTAATGAAAATGAGGAAGAGGGTCGGAGACAAAACGGAGCCCTGGGGCACACCAGCATTTATGTTGTGGGTTTCAGACTTGAATCCGTCCAGTACAACTTGTATTGAACGGTTCGAAAGAAAATTTCTAATCCAACGAAGGAGGGATTCATCGATACCGAAACACGCATTTTCGATAAAAGAGCAAGATGCCAGACTTTATCAAATGCCTTTGAAATATCAAGTGCAACAATCTTACTTTCTCCAAAACGATTTAAAGATTTGTTCCACTGTTCGGTGAGATAAACCATCAGATCACCAGTGGACCTGTTGCTGCGAAAGCCGTACTGCCGGTCATTAAGAAGCTTTCGGTCTTCGAGATATTTCTTGAGCTGATAGTTTATCAGCGTTTCCATGACCTTAGAAAGAAGGGACGTAAGTGCAATCGGACGATAATTGGAGGGAGAAGAAGATTCGCCTTTTTTTGGGATTGGCTGGACAAATGCTGTTTTTCAACTGCTCGGAACGAGCCCAGAAGAATAGGATAGATGGAAAAGCTTACGCAAGGGTTTTGCCAGCGTGGAAGAACACCTCTTCAGAATATTAGCGGGGATACCATCCGGACCAGCGGATTATGTATGTTGAGATCTTTTAAGACTCTCGCCACAGCACGAGTGCGGAAGAAGATTTGTCCCATGGAATCATTGACGCGCTCAATAACTGGAGGAGTCATGACACTCTCTGGCAGCGTAGAATTGGAGGCGAACTGCCTAGCGAAAAGGTTAGCTTTCTCGAGAGAGCCAACAACAGGAGTGTCACTGTCAAAGAGCGTAGGGACCGAGGAAGAAGAAGAATTCTTCATATTTTTTTACAAATGACCAAAGACCAAAAATTTTAAACGGCAACCCTATTCAACAGATTCTCTATTTTTCTACATGACTAAAGGAAAAGTAGCACTGAGTTTGGTTTTTTCCTTTTTTTCTCTCATCAATGTTTAATGGAAGATAAAGTATCGGTGGTGGCCTCAGGGAGAATCCGAATTGGTATGAAATATACAATACACAAAAATATAATTTCCCTGTGAAGAAGTTGTATTTAGAATTTTATTTACCTTCCCTCACTACCAAATAAAAATGTCAAGGGAAATGCACATCGAACTGATCAGAAGATGCTGTGTTTTGCTTAATTTATTCACCTGAAATAGTTGTCAAGTTCAGTTGAGTTAGATTGGAATTCTTGTTTGTGTTGGAACGAAATATCAACTAGAATGTGTTAACCCTTTGACTCTGACCTAAACCCATATCCATATTATGTAATGTTGATAATAAAATAAATGCTCCTATTTTTTTTCTTAAGGTTTGGGATATGTCGAAATTAACTTATTAAGGTTGCCAAAAAAGCTCGATTGTTGAGTTGGATCCTATGGGATTTGCGTCCTTTATGTTAATTTTACTTGAACGTGGAACTTTAATTTAAGTTCTGATTCAGCAAATTTTGAAGGCTTATTCCAACAAATGAATTCTAAATTAGGGTTTCCTTATCATTCAAACTTTCTGAAGCAGTACTAACTTTCTAAAATCGACCTCTACAATAATATTAAAAGCTATTTCGGTCCATTCTATTTAATTTTCGTTCGGTCTAATGTTAGATCCCCAGAATCATCTTATTATAGACAATAATACTCTAATAAAAATTGTAATATAATATGTTACTGTCTTCGGAAATTGGGTCCATGTAGTTACCATTATGTGACCATTCTCTCTTCAGAATAGCCGACTTAAACACACAAGGCCGTTAGTCCTTACTTTAATCTGCCATTTCAGCGAATCGATTAACCTATATTCCTCACTCATAATGTCCAACAAACAAAGTCCATGCTACATCTAATAATGTTTTTTTCCTGAAGGATAAGACCAATCGAATTCCATTTAATCCATTTCATCACCTCAAAGTCCATTAGTAGAATAAATCCGATGTGGGATGTTTTGGCTAAGCTATAAAAGTAGTACGTACAAAGTTTAAGCTTTTGTGATTTACGATTCTTGGGATGTTTTGTCTATTTCACATGTGCTGCGACACCGTTGGATAGAAAAAAAAGCGACGAATGTGATCCGAAAGTTACAGTTAAAAGCGTTTCTTATTTATCACAGGGGAGTAGTTTAAATCCCGTCGGTGTCGGTCTTATAAGTTATAAGCTTAGAAAAACCTGCACAATTTGACCAAAAACTTTAGACTTTTTATAATTATTATAGTCTTTGATTTAAGTGTTCCGAAGAGATCTCTAGACTAGACTGACCTCTACATTAGGGTAATTGCGGGAGAGATGCCGCGCTTTTTCTTTAATTGATATATTTTTTAACAAAAGTAAAACAAAAATTATTTTTCAAAAAAAAAAATTAAAAATGTATTTATTTTCTACCACTATAAAATACAAAAACAAGGAAATATTACTCATTTCATAAACAATAACTAAAAAATAAAATATATTATGTGTGCCATCTCTCCCGACATGTGTGGGAGAGATGCCGCATATTAAATTCATTAAACTTTTATTTTATTTTCATTTAGTTTTTGTATCCAGAATGTTTTTTTCGTTCCTCTTCACGTCCACAGTCCGTACAGACCGAGAATGGTTTTTGTAGCGTGTACAATTTTCATGTAGCCACTTGCTACATTTTGTACATTGGATCACATCTTCCCGTTTTTTGGTCAAAAAATAATTTTTCTAACATTCAGCACAAACATTGTGATTCTCAACCGGCTCAATTTTCCTTTTCGAAGTTTTTTTTTTCTTCTTTGGGCTTCGGGCACTTCTTTTTTTTCTATTGAGATAGGTGAAGTCAATACCTCTGCTTTCTGTCTTCGTCTTGAAAAAGTTAGAGCTGGAATTTTCGGAAGTGGTGAAATTTCTTGAAGTAATTTTGTTGGCGTAGGTTTATTGAAACATGATGCAGTGTGCGTTTCATTTCAGAATAATTACTGTTGTGCGATGTATTGCTAACGGTTGGAATAACACCTTCAAAGCTTAAGGTATTGTTGGTGGTTGGAAATACCGGTTCCAAGTTCAATTCAGAAGATGAAACAGTCCTTTCTGAAGGAAGAGCTGTGGATTGCTGAACCTCAACTGTAGCTGAGTCTGATATGCTAAAGAAGTGGTCTGGAATAGCTTGAGGATTAAAAGGGTAGATTCCTGATGCCCTGAAACCTGAAGCTCCATTTCCAATAGACGCTGCTTTCTCCCATGCATTCCCAATTAAATGACCAGCCTGATATCTCGTTATGGTTCTTCTTTTATGATGGTTCATCCAAACCTTGGCTTCGTTTAATGGCTTGAAAAAACTTCGGCCTAAACATTGCAAAGCTTGGGAAGTGTGACTTGGTAAGCAGAGGATAATGATAACGTTGTTTTCAGCAAATTCCAGCATCTCTAAGGCGGTGTTGTGTGACGTGCGACCATCCAGGATTAACAGTGTCTTACCTATAGGTTTTCGTGGCATGAAATGTTCTTTCAACCATCGAAAAAATAATTCAGTGTTGATGTACGATGATTTTCTGTTCATGTTAACTTCGGAGCCACTTATGGTAATACGTCCACAAACTCCATTTTTCTGTTTACTCTTTTCGTTATCAAAACAGGTGGTAAGAAGTTTCCTTCCGCTTTACAACACGCTACAACAGTGACATTTTCTCCTTTTTCCTTAGCAGATACAGCATGGACGTCTTTAACACCTTTTTGCGTTAAAACATTTCCCGGTTTATTGTTCAGTTGTAATCCGCTTTCGTCCATATAAAATATATTTCCAGGTTTGTCCATTAAATTGTTTTCAGTTAAAACTTTGTAAAGAACTTCAAAAAAGTCATTTGCTGCCGATCGATTCATTCCCTGAGCGCGGGAAAGTGAAAGTCCTTCGGATTATTTTAATGAAATATTTTTATTCCTTTCCAAAAAGGAGGCAAGCCAGCTTTTTTTGTAGTTGAATTAAATTTGTGTTTTACATTCATTTTCTCCGCTAGCTCAAATGCCAAGCTCCTAACACCTTCTCTGTCAACAGCAAATCCTGCTGGCGCTAATTTTTGTATGTGTGTTGCTAACTTTCTTTCATTTTCTATTCCAAGAACAACTGTCAATAGACATGAATATTAGATACCTTCACAAAGTGAAATAACTAATTAAGTTAAAAACTACCCATAAAGCCTAGAGGTTTCTTCACAAAATTTCCATCTTTTAACCGTCTCGAAAGTGTTCTAGCCGGTACACCAAACAATTTTTCGGCTTTCCGAAAGGACATCCCCCCTGCAATGCTTTTTCGAGCCTCCTCCAACGCCCCTTTGCTCCAACTTCCTCTTTTGGTTATTCGCTTATATTTTCTTGGTATAACTAATTCCTATATTTCCTTTTAAATAAAAAAAATAAAGAAATCAAATATGCGGCATCTCCTCCAAAAAAAGTGCGGCATCTATCACTGTATTGAGGGAGAGATGCCGCACCACACTTCACAATGAAGAAAAAAAGAAAACAACAAAAAAATCACACCAACCACTTCTTTACACACTATTCATTGACACAAAATACTTATACGATTGAGAAAACACGCAATAACTTGTTCTTGGATCGAAAATTGCAACATACTGAAATATTTCCATAGAGTAAAGACAAAGAGGTGCGCAAAACAAAACAAAAAGAAAAAACTCCCGTTACATGTCGTATGCAACTTGTTATTTTTGTTTTACGTTTTCGTTTGAATACCTAACGGACACAAATCAAAACAAAAATCATTGCGTGGATGACTAGATGTATGAATTTGGTTCAGTGCGGCATCTTCCCCGACGCGGCATCTCTCCCGCATTTACCCTATATCCTTTAGGCTGATTTTGAACAAAACAAACTGTCATGTCACCAGAAAAAAGGTATTGACAGATATACAATTTCAGAAAAGAGTCCTTGCCCAACTATCGCAGATAGCAGGGTGCCATGCCATTTGGCCATATTTCAAAATATGGCCATATGACACAATTCAAAAGTGGCATATGGCCAAATGGCATGGCACCTTTTTAGCAAAACTTTTTTGCCCAATTTCATAAACAAACACTAAAAGTACTTTTATTAAAAATCTTTTTTAATTTAACATTTAAGTTTCACCGACTTAAAATGGGAAATTTCAGGAATATTTTTTTTCCAAAATTCATAACCTTTCGAAAATTGTGTGAGAAAAAATGAGAAAGTATTATATTCACATTTTAAAGTATTCAATGACACTGTTAAAATTTAATAAACCAAAAATGACCATTCAGTTCAAAAAGTTGTTTAAAAGCTTGATTAATTTAAGGCGCTTGGTGAAATCAAGCTGACCCTTCTTCCCATTGTATGCGTTCGATCTGCTTATCAAATTCTAGAGATATATTGCAATTGAATTTATTAACGAACAGGGGTGGGTCATATATAGTGTTTTTTGTTTATCAGACTTTATTTTCGCAATTGAAAGTTAGTAAACGAGATTTGTCCGCTTTGTTAACGCTTTACAATTAGGGCCCTATAGAAGCTTGAGTTGAATAAGCGGCAGTGTCACGTTATTATCGAAAAACTGCATCCATAGAGAGTGGCTATGGCTAGTGACGTAAGACCATTTTTATTAGAAAGTTTCGTTGATGACATCGAAATTCGGAGAACCCAACCCAACTATGATATTGCACTCAAGGTGTTACCAATACGTCGAATGCAATAGCACTTGCCTTTGAGAAATTATTTTGGAAGTGCTAGGTAAACGAACCTGCTATGTGTTCGAAGAATCAAAGATACTATTCAAAACAGAATCAATTGTACTAGAAAAGTAACCTTACTATAACCCAAATATTGGCAGAATAAAGGTACTGCCTTGTCTGCAAACTGCAAAGCATACCTACATCTATGTTCTAAAAGCTCGAAATACACCATATTTTGTTAAGTGCTGAAATTAATTCATAGCGCAGCGAAAAATATATCAACAAGAGTATATAAGGCTTATGAAATTTAAGTTTAAAAGTGGCGGTGTTATTCCTTGGGTAAGCGGTATAGAACGACCGCGACCGTACAGCATACAGTTTAAAATCAGTTAAAGTAAAAAGTATAGAAAAGTTCGGTTCGATGTTAACAACTGTTTTGCAGTAGGAAAGACTGAAAGTTAAAAAAAAACGAATTGTGTATGTTTCTACCTGCTCTCAGATGAAATTTTCTTCCTTCCGTTTTTCGGAAAGCCAAGAGGATCGTTTTTTTTTTTGTTTTTCTTTAAGCCAAGATGCATAATTAAAGTACCCGACTTGTTGTAATGCATTTTTAATAATAATCTCTGTGAACTTGTGAATTCAGTTATGAAGAAATTTCAACAAGAATACGTTCATGGTATGAAGACACATTAAATCTTGAGGGTTTGCTTAGTAGACGAAATTAATTATTTTTGCTTTAATTTGAATTCAATTTAAGATGGATGGATGGATGAAATGAATTTTGCAACTAAAGATTCTGTGTGTCGTTGCTTATTTTCCTAAGAAAAATCACTTCAAAAATTACAACTGAACTTAAAAACCTTAAGAGTGTTCCGGACTGAAAATGAAAATTCGAATTGCTTGAAGCGCCGCGCCACCCAACTGCGGAGGAATTTTTTTAAACTAAATGCATCTCGCTAAAAGAGAGAGATTGACTTCCGCCAAACTAATAAAGCCGTTACTGATTTGAATTTTCGAAATAAAATATGTTTGATCAAAGTTTTTTCAAGATGTTTTAATTAATTTTAATTTTTTCTCCAATAATGTTAAGGTCGAATTTTATGCTCATTAACGAAAAATGTTTTCATTTTGATGGAATTCTCTTTGAAAATGTACGATTTTTGGCTATTTTGTCGTGTTCGAGCCCTCATTACTAAGCAATGCAGTACTCAATTGAAATTGTGCTCCAATAGTTCACATGAAACAGTTTTTGTCTACATCTACACAATGACATTTTAATCATTTCGATACAACACACAATCGCTTCACAATACCATTTGAAAAAACGTTATTTTGGTCTGGAACACTCTTAAGCTCTCGAGTTTGGACAGCTGGAAAAGTAAAATAATATAAAATACTATAGGATTGGGATCAAAATACTGAATAATATAACTCATAAAACTGTTTTTGAAAAATACTGTAGGTATCTCAAAATACTGTTTTTCGAAATACTGTAATTGAATTCCTTAAGAATGAAATTATGGAAAAGAAAAATACAGTTTTTATAGATACACAATTTTGAGATGCAGTATTTCAGACTTAAGAGTGTTCCCAACCAAAACTGCGGACTATTTCGACATACTTCTCTAAGTCCAATTCCCTTTTGTTCAGATTTCTATGGAAATCTCGAAAACAACTCGAACGATTTCAATAGCCTTACACATTCTTATCACAGAAAAGAATCTTGAGGCATTTGGAGGGTAAAACGTAGGTGGGTGTCCAATCTTGTTATTTCTGATCTGTGATCAATATCATCTTTTCATTTTTTATTTTATTGCTCTTTTTTGAATGCTCTCCATGTTGTTGTTAGGTACTCATCTTTCAAATAAAATTTAAAAATAGAAATGTTGTATTACACGATTACACCTAATTTGTGCGTTTTCAAAATACATCACGCTCAATTAGTAGAGAAAAACTGTTTTTTTTCGCATTAGTCTGGTTGTCCTATTCAGACTAACACATTTTATTTTAAGTGTATTCTGTTTTGATTGGCTTGACTTGGATGAACACTTTAAGTCTTCATAACTTCCTTTTCAAACCATATAATTTAGATGGTTGAAGAGCCATTCAAATGTGAATAATTACGAACACACTCGTTTGTAGGCTCTTCAAGCGCCTGTTCAAATAACATTTGGGTCAGAACTATGTAAACATTTAAGCGGACGAAACCTGAAAGTTGTGTATCTAGAAAATGATTGCCTTCAGAAATTACTCGTTTTGTTTGTTCTTGGTTTCTTTTTTGAACAAATAAGAATGGAAATAGAGCAGTAGTGTTTATATTTTGGTCAGGGTAAATTTGAAGTGGCCCTTGGCATAAACAAAGGGTGTCTTAACGATGTTAATAGTATTGTTAACATTCTATGGTGAATGTTAAACTGTTTTGATTTGTTTGAAATTCTGACGTTCCAATACCAAATCAGGAAGAGGAACCGCTCGAGTTTTATTTGGCTCCCAATTAGTCCGAAAGAAACACTTTTTTTCAAGGAGCTAGGAGCAGATACACATACATACGTAGCCATTGGCATCATTACATATAAACATGGTAATTTTCAAAATTCTGTCGTAAATTGCAAATGAAATGGAATGAGCCCACACTGATAAGAATCTATCAGATGGCAAAAGAATGGCTTCAGATGTGCACATATTCCGTTAGCCAAGTTTTTATAGGCTTTGCTTTCAACGCTTATTCGCTTAGTATAGACGCTTGGTGTAGTTTAGAAGATCTCAAATTTGATGTCACACAATGCATCTATGACAATTTTTTGCCGGGAGTCGTACGAAATCCCCAAAAGAAAAAATCACCATGGGGACAAAATCTCAAAAAAAAAAATAATCCAACTTGCCAATATCTCCACGAGAAAATCCCCATTGACAAAATCCCCAAAGAAAAAATATTTTTTGCCAAAATATCCTTGAAATCTCCAAATCCCCAATATTTATGTACGTCTTCTTTCACCATTTCTCTCACGGCATGTGCTTGAAACCGTTATGACATGAAACCAAATTATGAATGCACTTTCAGTCTATCAATTGTGTTCCTAACTGAGGACTGTTGTGTTTCATTAAAAAAAGTAACCTTTTATGGATGAAATAATTATTGTTTAAACATCAAATTAAGGAAGAAAAAAGATATTTTAAATGGGACATGGCTATCATTCCCTTAAAAAAAAAAAAAAACAAAGAAAGTAGATTTTTTTAATTCTAACGTTACATCTCGTGCAACCTTATCTAAAACAAATCTCCAAAACAAATTATGTTCAAGTAGTGAATCATGTGATTAAATCGCGCAACAGGGCATAACAACAAACTGCCACAAGCCATCACCAACACTGAACGCTGTTTTCTCTCTATCATCTTTATTAATTTCCACTTGCCAATAACCGCTCTGAAGATCCAATGTTGAAAACCATTTAGCACCAGACAATGTGTCAAGAGTGTCATCAATTCTTGGCAGCGGATAACTATCTTTCTTGGTAACATCATTGAGTTTGCGATAGTCGATGCAAAATCTTGTCGTTCCATCTTTTTTTTTAACTACCGGTGAACTCCACGGACTTATTGATGGTTCAATTACATTGTTCTTCTGCATGTCTTCAACAAGTTTGTCAACTTCTGCCAGCTTAGCAAGTGGGAGTCTTCTTGGCATTTGTCGAATCGGTTTTGCATCTCCAGTATCGATGTGATGTTGTTGTTCTGCCGTAATTGTCGCCTTGAATAAAGAATAAATCCAAATTTTTCTTCAAAAACCAAACAGCATTGTCCTTTTCTTGAATTTGTCAGGTCCTAGGTCCAAGTCTGTGCTAAGTTCTTCAATTGCTCTCGGAATCTAACACTGTTCTTAATTTTGAATTTTGCAGGATTATCATCGTTATTGATAATTGTTGAAAGTTCTTCACTGTTGCAAATAAGCTCATTGCGTTCTATAGTTTGTGATGTATTTAACAAGTTTAGAACTCTAATTGGAATATGTCCTTGTGTATTTTGTGTTACAAGGGTTCTTCCAATCAGGATTTTCTTGATAAAAGGTTCTTCAAATGGTTCCACCATGGTAATCAGTATGAATTTAGTTTCGCCGACACTGTTGCTTCGGAGTTTGGTGGAATTATTTGTCTTTTCTTCCTTTATAATTGTATGTCTTTCATGGTTTAAATTCAATGGCATTGCAATGCATCCATATATCGAAACTTGCTTCTGCAAATCAATGTTAAAACCTTTTGATAACATGAAATCAATACCTTATATTAATTCGTCCATAATATTTGCAACTAGAAACTCGTGCTCAATCATTGTTCCAATCGTGATTTGTTTCGTTACTTTCCCCAATACTACTGCATCTTCTCCAGTAGCTGTTGTTAGTCGAATTCCCACAAGCGGCTCCACATCTTTGATGAGATCATTTCGAATAATGGAATGCGAAGCATCAGTATCTAAGGTAACTGTATACATCTTCGAGTCAATCTTCCCTAAGACAGTTAGGCTATTACTACAACGCGAAATTTCGGAAATTGTCATGTTAGGGCCGTCATAATTTGTAGTCAATGTATGCTCTTCAGAAGTGACCCCAATTAGTTTGTCGAAGCATTTTCCGAAGTCCTGTTCTCCGGAAATTTGTCGGGTGATCTCGAGCGTCTTTGTCGTTTATAACAATTACGAGCCATATGTCCCTCTCTTCCACAAGAAAAACACCTTCCCGTAAAAGTGTTTCGAGGACTTAATTTGGTTTCAAGTTCTGATCTTACTGCAACTTTAACAGCTTGAATGACATGCTTCAGACAAAATGTCATTCTCGACATCTAATGTGTGAACCTTTGACTTGATTCCACACATCTTTGCTGCAGTTTCATGTGTCATTGCTAAAGATACGGTCTCGGTAAAAGTTGGCTTTGGTGTTGTAATTGTAGCACGTTTGGTATATGAGTCACGAATACCATCGATGAAAGCATCTATCTTGCATTGCTCGATAAACTCACAAAATGAATCGGGATATGCCGAATATGCTAACCGTTCAATGTCTGCTGCGCATTCTTGAAGGACTTCTCCAGTTCTCTGTTGTCGGTTTTTCAATTCCATTCTGTGTATTTTCTTCTGGTGGTCACTTCCATATTACCTGTGAAGTACGTTCATGATTGTTTGGTAATTGCATACTTCACCCTTTGGAGGACATCTGCTACCTCCAAGACCCACTATCACCATTAAGACCCACTATCAATGCTGCTGCACTAGATTCTTCGTTCTAATTATTTTAAGATTTTGCAGTATCAAATTGAATTTTAAAAATGTCAAAGGGAGCTGTCCCATCAAAAATAGGTGGTTTGATTTTCGTTGAACTGATGATTTGCTCTGAGGTCCCACTTAGTTGTAAAGCACAAAAACGATCTTCTAATTTGTTCATGTTGCAATGAAATTTATCTTCAATGTTCTTAATTTGCAGAACCATCTGGTTTTCTAAGACATCAACTTGATTCTGAAGCTTAGTTACTTTACCTTTGAAACTTTCAACAATTTCTGTTTGTTTTTCTTCAGATTTATTTTGTTTTTCCACCATTAACGTTGTCATCTGAACTGAACGTTCAACAGCCGGATATAATTAGCCCATCTTGCTATCTTGAGTCAAACTTTCTTCGTCTTTTGAAAATTGTGCCGGATCATCGTACTCAAACCCGTGGTTCATGATGATGATATCCACATCCTTGTCTTCTAAGGCTTTTCGAAGTCTTTGCTGTAGCTCGGCTTTTGAACCGCTTGTCGCATTTTCAAAATTTTCTTATTCACAATCCCACTTCTGACACCAATTGTTACGTTTTGCTGTTGGTATTCCTGAATTGTGATAGAAAATCAAACACTTCTTTAAAGGTTAAAATTAAATCTATTAAATTTATTTAAGGAAACAAGAGTTTTAAGAATGAAAAATAAGAACTGACTTGAAATCTATGACAGAGCTCTTATTATACAATTTTTATAGTCGAAAAATAATCTAAACACTTTTCACAAAGTATAAACATTGAAAGTGTTTTTCATAAAAACGCCACAATAGTATTATATCTGCAAATTTCTCGTGTCAAACTAATCCAGTTAAAGGCAGAGCTCCGAAGAGAATAGTATGGCAATGCAAGAAATCCAACTGGAACGGTCTCAATAACTTTTTCCGGATCTTTAACTGGTCACTATGCTTCATCGATAGTGACGTAGACTCCAGTGCAGATATGATTACTAATATGATTATTTTGGGAGTGAAAACTTTTATCGCGGATAAGGTTAATAGCATCAAACCCAAGGAAAAGTCATGGTTTGATTCAAGCTGTAAAGATGTTATCAGGGAAAAAGAAGTAAAATTCTGGTGTTTTAGAGCCAACCCAAACGAGGAAAAAGGCCAGGAAGGCCTGCAATGCCCATATTCGTCAATATGAAGAATTCTTCTTCTTTCTTGGTCCCTACGCTCGTTGACAACTAACACTGCATTAAGCCGGTCGGTTAAGATAGTTTTCTGGTTTATAGACTATTGGTCGTTAGATGTTGCTAGCTATAAGCTCTCTTCAAATTTATCTGAGAGTGAAGGTGTGTAAAAACATAAAAAAGCTTTACACAATTTAGGAGTGTTACAATCATATGCTGTTTGAATCAAGTCTAGATAAGCCTTCATAAGTTTTTTAAATGAAGAATGTTGTTAGCATAAGTAAACGTGACCACCAATTAAAAAAAAAATAAATAAATAAATAAATTTGCATTGAATCTTATTTGAGATTGACATTGCGTAACTTGTGGGCAATTTTTGTGTCTTATTACAGAGTTTTTTAAATGTTTATAATTGCATTAAAATCAATTAGTGAAATATATACGTACTTTCAGAAAAAAAAGTACGCTGATCGGACTGTTATTTTTTGAGAAAATCTGATAACGAAAAAACGTTTCTATGAGAGGTATGGTTTTGGAGCAATACAAAAATATTTGTTTTACATAAAATACATTACAAAAAAAAAAAAAAAAACGAGGAAGTTTCAAAAAAATCGTAGGAAACGAAAATTAAAGCTTTTGGTTTTGGGGAAAAAAAATTGTATGGTGGCTGCCCTAAATTTTGATCTTAAAAGAAAAAAAATATAAAAAAAAATGACCCACGCGAACTTGCTTAAACCTATAATTTTTAATTTTGAAGTCAATCGGACAAGTGGCTAAGGCTGTAGATGAGTTTACAGATAGACAGACAGACAGACAGGCGGACGGAATCGCCGGACCCACTTTGTTCGACTTCTCTATCATCGTAGTGAAAAATCTCAATTTTTTTTTACAAATTCAATTTGCCATATATTCTATATGTCGCAAGTAAAAATTAGTAAAGAATTCGTTTGCGACTAAACCGGTTTTCTCAAATTTATTAACATACTAATGTATACGAGCTAGCCACACACACAGCTCATATCGTCTCTGGAATTATTGTTCTTCTTCACAGACGACCAGGCCAACTAAAGTTCAAAGCGCCTCAAGACTTTGGTACTCCGCAGTTGCAGAAATGATAAGCCTTTTAAGACTTACGTCTTTTGCTGAACCCACTTTGTCTTCTCATGTTTAAGAATACCGTGAGCTCTTATGTGTTCAGTTGAGCTGAAACTGCAATAAATCTCTTTACAGATTATAAGTCAGACACTCCACTTGTATCTTGAATGTATCTTAATAGGAAATTAACTCTCTATATGCCTGGCAAAATTTAATCATGAGTAAAAAATAAAACAACCAGCAACCACCTGGTTGTGATGAACGCTGAACACCATCATCAAGTCACTATCGTTGCTCAACATCCTAACTATACTGCGGGTAATGTAATGTCGTGTTTATAATACTGTAAATTGATCTTTATGATTTCTTCACCAAGAACAACCGCATTCTGCCTTTAATTACTAAAATGTAATAGCTCTACAAACACAAAGTAGGGAGGATACTTTGATATGTGCTTCAACTATTTTGCTCTAATGCTAGCTACTGCTTCTGTTCTATGACCTAACCATCATGAACATGATATGATAGTCTTAATGCTCCTTGAACGTCATCGTTGTCGTTATAACTTCTTCGTAGTCGTTGGTTGTCAAAGGTCCCAAGAGAAGATTCACTGCACTGGGAGAAATCTTTTTTCTCCCCCTTCCGAAGTAAGTCACATTATACAGGGTGCGCCAGAGAAACTTACTTAATTGAAAGGTCAATAAAAAAAAAGTACTTCAGTTATTGTTTAAATTTTTTTTTTTATTTGAGAATACAATATCCCATTTTTTTTTATGCAGTCTTAAAAATGACATCGGATAAATGGCGACACCCATTGCGCATACACTGATGAAGTCCATTTTTGAAATTCGAATCCACTCTTCGCAGCATATCAATCGGTATGTTGGCAATGGCGTCGCGAATGTTGTTCTTGAGTTGTGCTATGGTCCGTGGTCGATCGACATAAACCAGGGATTTCAAATAACCCCATAAAAAGAAATCGCATGGAGTCAAATCTGGAGAGCGTGCCGGCCATTGGAGATCGCCTCTGAGAGAGATGAGGCGGTCGGGGAAATGTTGTCGCAACAAATTCATTGAGTCTCGTGCTGTGTGTGCTGTGGCTCCATCTTGCTGAAACCACACGTTCCTAACGTTCATTTCTTCGAGTCTTGGAAGAAAAAACTCCTCGATCATGTTCCTGTAACGAGCTCCATGAGCGACCGTTAGAAAAGAAGCTCTCAACTGCGAAGGCCCGCTGCTCTCTAGACCAGACCATGATGGCAACTGACTGGAGGGAGAAACAAACTTGGGAACTTCCCCCTCCAGATGCGCCCCCTCTTGCCCCTCTACCCGCCCAACTCACCGCGCGGGAATTTTTTCAAATAAGTAAGTTTCTCTGGCGCACCCTGTATTATACATAATATCAACAATGTTGTAAGGGTAGATTCTGTAAAAGGGTCTTCGTGAATCTTTGATGTGACTGTTATTTGGTGTTCATTAAGGAAAAGTCAATGACGCGGTTAATTTTTTCTTTGTAAGGAAAACCACTAAGTGGCCCTCTGAGTCTGAACTTAAAAAAAGAAAAATCTCTTCGTAAACTGTGATCTATTTAATGATTTGTAAAATATAATCGTGACATTGCCTTAAAAAGATTGATTTCTTTTTTAAATAATTAAAATAATAAGCGAACCACATTAATGTTGCGTGTTAAGACAACATGATTTCGTAGGAAAACTAATATAATTTACAAGAATGCTCAGGCAAGAGTTCTCAGCTTTTCGGAAGGACCGTCATGAAGATGAAAAGAATTTAGTTGGTGGGGGAGTCATAATTTCTATATTATGTGAGAAGAAGTCTTACATATTTGAATTTACAAATTTAAGCCTCTTAATGCGAACGTAGTAAAGAGGTGACCAAAGCTGTGAGGGTATTCTAAGTGAGGACGAAAAAAGCAAATATAAAGAGCGTGTTTGATACTGGAATAGTGGAATTCCTTCGCTTGAGAAATCCTACAATTGAATTTATTTTGCTAACGATGTTGTTAATGTGCACAGAAAAATCTAGCCTGAAGCAAAGAAATAAAAGACCTCCACGGAGATATTACTTGTTAAAATGTGTTGTCGAATGGCGTAATCGCTTGCTTGAGAAGGTCATTGTTTATAATTTTTTTTTCGAATTTAAAATTAAGCTATTTCGTATTAAAATTTAAGCCCAAAAACCAAAAAAAAAAAGAAACAAACAACAATCGTTTATCACCTTAATCTACGTATAATTTTTTGATCGAATTAATCCATATACTCTTTTGATCATAACAGCGCACAATGCATATCTTTTTTGTGTGTAAAAACGAGCAGTTTAAAATTTTTTTTTAGCAACAGAAAAAAAATCTTCTTTTTGATCCATCATCATCGTGAGCTCAATTTACACCAGAGACCATAATCTAATAAGAACCCCTTTCGGAAAAAAACATGAAAAATTGGTCCCATAGAATGCAACTTATCAACTTTTTCACAGCCACAATATCCACTCTTGAGTTCTTGACTCTTGCGTAGGCAGCCCCTCTAAAGAAACAAAAATACTAAAATGCAAAATTCAAACTCGAGCTGTAGGTATTCGCTTTCAATGAATGGAGTGAGGGTTGCTATTATTTGTTGTGTCTTCACAAAATTAATGAAAAAGTAAAAGAGAAATGCTATCCCGAACGAAAGTATTTTCAGAAGATAGCCCATTATTGTTGAAAAAAAAGAAGGAAGGACAAGAGTTCTGAGGGATGTGAGGAAAGTGCTGACATCATATGGAGCAACTATGCTACTATCATTGTCTCATTAGAACGATGCTAGACTCCCTTTGTTTGATAAGATAAACCAGGGTTGTCGCTATTACTGCTTTAAATTGGAAAAGATATGGAGATGACAAAGCTCTTGAATGATTTCTTGACATAGAGAGACGGATTAAGTATTATCATTATACGTTTTCAGTTTAACTCAATAAACAGTGGTAACAATGTGAAACTGAATCATTACTTCGCTCTTGGCTTATATATAAAAAGTTCCTTACAGTTTGGTATAAATGGTTCCAGGAACTTCACTCAGTCCCTATCTCCAGAAAGCCAAGTACATATAACATAATGCTCATAAAAAGTGTGAAAAAACATAAGACTTAAAAAACGAAAAGGATTTGAAACTAGCAGCAGAATTTCTGTCATCTACAACCACAATTCAACTCTATTAAGTAACCAACGGCATTATTTTTCACATTCAACAGTAATGATATCCTGACGAGGACGAAAAAGGCGAAAGGCAAGCATTCCCTTTATGTGTGAATGTGCAAATGCAAAACAAAGTTTAAAACTTTGCAAACGAGATGCATCGAACAAAGAAGAGCATCATGAATAAGGAACAGTACCAACAGCGGCAAAAAAATAAGGCAAACTCATTCATCTTTAGACAATGCAATGTAGCGAAATTCATAGCCAGATTCAACAACATATTCCACAGGACTATTTTCAACATCTTACAATCGAGTCTTGTCAACTTTAAGTACACTTTTTCAAGCTTAAATGTATAGATATGAACGTGTTATGTCTGTGTTGAGTAAGTCGGAAAAGTTAGTAGGTAAAGATTTTGTTGATACGAAAGATAATATCCTGCGACAAGAGTGTCCTCCTACTCCTAGTTAGTCATAGTCAAACCTCAAAACTTTTCAGGAAGTTGTTATTTGCAGTCGTTGTGTGCCATAGAGAACTCCTATGATGGAGGGAGAGGGGAGTTTATAGAAGAGAACATAAAATATTTCTTTTGTGTTTTATTATCAGCTGTGCTTGTGCGTACTGCTTTTGTTACTTGTGGTTGAGTGCCCAGCTTTTCATGCCCTTGTGTCTGTCTTTTATTTGTTGCTCAAGGATAACCTATTATTTCTGCACTCAATGCATGAGACGTATTCGCATCCGTCTCCATACCATTTTCCTATTTAAATTTTCGTCCTACACAAAATTAGATTTTATCTTTAAGGGTTTTCTAGAAAAGGATAAGACATGTCGTAGGTGTGAAAACTTTAAAACAAACAAATTGATATTAAGGGCGAATTCTTTTGACTTGCCTCCCGTATTGCTTCCTTGGGCCATGTCGTTGTCATATGTTGCTATTGTGCTTCAACATAATTAATGTGGTGCTGGTTTCGCTTCTGAAAGGAAAGCAATTTCATCCAATTAAACAAGATAGATTCACTAGTTTTCTTCTAGACAAAAAAAAACTTTGCTTTTGACCAAGAAGCTTGTTTGCGAAACGGATATTTTCTTGCTTACTTTAAATTTAAATATTTTGTAAATTAGTAACTCCTCGTTGTAATTTAATTTTTTGTTTGTGTGCCTTACCTTTTTATCTCATTATACATGCAGCACGTACAAATTAATTTTGACTAGACTACCTATGCTTATGATATCAAAGTCGGCGCGGGCGGCCGGCGGGCGTGGCGGTGGAGAATACTGGTAGAGAATACTTAGCACTTTGGAGGTATTTATTGAAAATGTTACTGCTACTCGACATGGGTCGTATGCAAAAAGATGAGATCAAACTCTTTACTCACGTTTTTGAGAACTTTCTTAAAAGATGAGAAAACACTTGGTTTCATGAGATCGATCTCACAAACTGTTAAGCATGGCCTTTCTCGGACTCAGTTCACATATTAAAACCGTAAGAATTGCCGAATTTATTGTTAATTATGTCAAACAAAGAATTTATATTTTCGTCGGTTGTATCGGTTTAGTGAAGATGGTGTGAGTTTGTAGGTGGAAGAATTTTTGGGGCCATGCTCAGAAATACGTGGTAGTGCTCTCACAAACCAAAAAAAAAATAAGAATCTGTCTGCGATACATAGGAGACCCCAGGTTCTAAATTGGATTTGGTGAAGACGTTGAAGTTCATCAATCAACAGTGTCTAGAGTGGTGCAGCAAGTTTCTGCACAAATACACTCAGAGAAAAAAAGGAGGCTAAATTCAAGCACGAGTAGGCTTATTTCAAGATTTTTATATTCTTATTTTTTTTATCCTAAAAATGACACCTCTTATTCTTAAAATAAGAATTTATTCTAAAATTAAGAACAAACGTTTTGATTTGAGCTGCCACGTTCTTAAATTAAGTTATTACATTCTCAAATCAAACCGAAGCAATCTTAAATCAAGAACTTTGTTCTTAAAACAGATTTGCAGTCTGAAATTAAGAACAAAACTTTTAATTTGAGCCGCTTCGTTCTCAAATTAAGTTTTAACATTCTTTAAGCAAGTCGAAACGATCTGAAATTCGTTTTCAAAAATAAAGAACAAAAATCTTTGTTTGAGCCGCTTTGTTCTCAAATTTAGTCTTGGAACGAAGTCACATGCTTTTTTCATATAAAATACTTTTTCATACAGAATTGAACTTCGTTATTCAATTCACACTCACTCCCTTCGGAAAATATTATAGGATTATTAGAACGATAGTGATAAGATCACCTCTACTACTACTACCAAATGATGCTATTGTATCAACTAGTTGGTAATATTGGTTAAAGATTTAGCCTGAAAGGTTAAAAATACTAAGTAAAAAAAAATTAATTCAATTAAATAATCAAACATGAATTTCATTTTGTTTTCCTTAAAGTCAGCTTAAATCAAGAATAATCGAGATACAATCCGGAAAAAAATTGAACTTAAATACAAGGTTATTTGTTCTTACTATAAGAATAAAAAATCTTGCTTTAAGTATGTATTGTTCTTAAGTCTGATAAAATTTAGAATATGTGATCTTAATTTGAGTTTGAAATGATCTTTTAAGCTTTTGTATTCTTAAAATTAAGATTTCACAATCTTGAAATAAGAACTCAAGGGTAAGACAAAAATCTTAATTTGAGGTTGGAATAATCTGAAATTAAGCTTTTTTATTCTTAAATTAAGATTTCAAAATCTTAAAACAAGAATTTTAGGTTTAGAAAAAAACAAGCTTAAAATAAGAGTTTTGGTATTGAATTAAGAATTTGCGTGCTTAACAGACTTTCGTCAACGAATCGGCTTGATTTGAGACCGATAATCTTGATTTTAGCTCGTTTTTTTTCTTAGTGTAGCAAGCCATGCATAGAATTAGATTATATTCACACATACTGTAGAAGAAATACAAGAAGTGCAAAGGTTATGGAGCAGGAAGTATGAGTTTCCTCTTGCAATTGGTGCTCTAGATTGCACTCATGCCCGTGTAAGGAAACATTTGACCTATCATTAGGAGTACATTAGTCGTAACGGATACTACTTCATTAATGTTCAAACTTCATGCAATGCGGAAGAAAAGTTTACAAATGTTGAAGTTTGCTGGCCAGGATCCGTACACGATCTAATTATTTTGAGCACAGCATCACTCTTCTTCACCTTATGAATAGGCAAATTGCGATTTTTCTAAGAAACTTTTATTGTTTGTTCCTTTACTTAGAACTTATTAAAATTTTCAGATTTAATATTTATATATGCAACTTTTGCACTTTCAGACGACATTTTCATTTTTAACGCGCTTCGCATAAAGAATAATCATAACTATGCCACGAAAAGAGCGTTGAGATCGATTTCAATTTCAACGAGTAATAGCTGTTGAGCTTGAGCTCGTTTTTTTGCACACAAAACTGAGTGAGTCTTAGTTCCACCCTGCTCGATGGATCTCACAGGTGAGTTCAAGCTCGTCAGCTCAGACTCTGAGCTCTTGATCATCTTTTAGAATATGACCCAAAGAGTGTATACCTACATATTACAATACCATATGTAATGGTAGGTTAGGTACATTGGTTATCAAAATGGATTTTCGAATGGAAAAATAGAAAGTTCTTCATGAAAAACTCGGTAAACTGGAAAATTTCAAAATGGGTTTTTGAATGGAAAACAGAAAGTTCTTGATGAAAAACATGAAAACTTCATTGGTTTTCAAAAGGAAAACTGTATGAAATCTTAGGTGCAGTGATTTTGAAATGGAAAAATGGAAAATTTTTGATTAGGGTCGAAAAACTCTGCGAGAGCACGAAAAAAACTTCAAGAACTTAGATCGAGTTTTTGCATGGAATTGGTTCGTTTGTATGTCCGATAGGGACTCTTAATCCGCTCAATCCTCAATGCATTTTTGTAAAATTTTCACTGTAGGTATATATAGGCTTAGGGAAAGTCAGCAAATAAGGGGTGCAATCGAAAGCTAATGTATGGAATTCTGGGTACGATTGTTCAGAAATAACTTTTTGAACGAAATAGATTTTTGTGAAATAGTCAAAACACATCGGAAGAAGGAGAATTTGTTGTATTTTTCAACGAAATATGCATTCTACTGCATGCTTTAATGATAATAGAAAGTTACTCACTTCAAATAAATGTAGTTTTCTATTTCAATTGGATTTAAGCAAATCACATTGCAATTTAACAATATCTGCGTTAAGTTATAATTATTCTAGAGTTGTTCTCAAGGGTGGCGAGACGATGTGATTGTACATAAAATAAATCTTCCAGAGTTTCCCCTTTGAATTGAAACTCTTAACTACATAGGTACTAGTGTTAACTCTTAATCATATCATATCTTTTGTTTGTTAAACAAATAAAGACGAAATTGTTTCTCAAAGCATAAAAATAACCCTACGAAGAAAAGGAAAAGAGCCTTGTCGAATAAACAGCCTTAAGGCTTTGAGTCTATTCGTTTCGTTTTGAGAACTTTGTGCACAGGGAAAGCTCGGTCATGGTCAAGCTTTTGTTCACGCTCACTTTAGAAAAATGTGAGGGAGATATTCAGATATGAATTTGTAAAAGCAGTACAGCACATAATTTCCACTGTTTTGTAATTTTTGGCACTTTGTGTTCCGATGTAGTTCAGCCTTTATACTTACAAATACAGATTTATGCCACATACTTTGTCTACCTACACATAACCTACTCATTCGTAAGGGGGTTTTCCAACATGAAAGCTATGTATCCAACTCACGGTTAAATGCCATGAACTTTGCACAAATTACGATAGATTCAATGAAACGAAATGGCTACAGAAAATGCTTTAACATTTTTTTATAAATATAAACTAACGTAAATTTTTACGGGCCTGAGCTTTTTTTTATTCATTCACACCCCATAAATCTTTCCTACTTCCAATTCACTTCTCCATTTATGGGCAAGAAAATTCAAAAGCAAAGAAAAACGTAAGAGAAGCGAAATAATTTACACTATCTCTGTTTTTTGTGCTAGTAGGTATAAGTTATCGTCTGGCTCAAGGAAATGAAAGTTCTGTTTTCATTTCTGATTCATCAAATCAAAATGCAAATTCTTCACCAACAGTGCATTTCCAGTTTGAAATTTTCGCCAACCTACTGTACTTTCACTTATAAACGCATTTCATCAATGTCATTTTCACCAGTCTGTCATGAACCAATGCACAATTGCACAACAAACTCTTTCGCAGAAAGCCTCGGATGAATCGGGATTAAGGTATGAACGATTGAACGATGCAGCAATTTGATAAGCGAAATGATGCATAATGTTGCCACTGGTTCACAAAAAATTAGTTGTCTGCGGGATAAAATTGGAGGCTTGATAAACAAAAACAACGAACTGTCGTGTTTTCAACTATCAACTACACATTTGTTTTTGTTATCGTTTGATTTTTTCGGTGGAAAATGTTTTTGTTTTTGGTTCAGCCTTGGCTAAGGCCTTAGATAGGTTAGATTCCAAACGCTGCATATGCAGTTTGTATGACTGTTTGAAAAATATATCACTATTTCGAAATGTTTCGGAGACAGGCAAGACTGGATAAAAGTGACGGTGAATTGTGATAAAAGAAGGGTGTAGGCTGTAGGCGGATTTATAATCGTCAAATATGTCACAGAGTTTTGTTTTGTTTGCAAGAATAAAATACAATTCTGACCTAGGATACCCAGTTAATGTTATTTGTTGTTCATTTCGCCATTTAGGTATACAATTTCAGGAGGGTTAACACAGTTTTCTTTTTTTTTGTTTTGTTGTTCCAACACATGTTACATAACTGATTTCATCAATGTAAATTGATTCGGTCTCATGTGTCTATGGGATTTGTTTTTGTTGAACGGAATTTGATTGGTTGGGAAAATCGTCACCTGCACTGCGACCCAGTGGGCTTTTTTCTCCTCGTTTTTAACGCTTAGGTCACTGAATATAAATAAGGTCAGCTGTACATTACTTGCAAATACGCATATAAAGTAATCAATTTTAGGTCAATAGGTATCTACAATTCTACATACATATAGTATAGGTATTGTGTACACGGTTAAAAATTTTGGGTTAGATTTTAATATTTTGAGGGTTACATATATGACAGAAAAATATTAAAATCTAATAAACTTCAAATATTAAAAGAAGATAAGTAATAAAGCAAATATTAAAAGTTAATACTGATGAGATATTAAAAATTAATACTTTTTGTATTAAAAAGTAATACGCCTTTTATTAAATTTTAAATAAAGGTTGTATTAGATTTTAGTAAAAGTTTATTAGAATTGTTAATATTAAATAATTAAAAGCTAATCAAAGCGGTATTTAATGTTAATAAAATTTTGTATTAAAAAATAATACAAAATTTTATTAAAAACTAATATAACTTTGTATTAAAAATAAATACAATTTAATATTAAATATTAATAAAATGTTATATTAACATTTAATAAAATGTTTTATTTAAAATAAATGAATTTTTTTATTAAAAATTAATTAATTTTTGTATTAAAAATTAATAGAATTTTATATTAAAAATTAATATATCTTTATATTAAGAAAAACATAAAATTCTGTTGTAAAATTTAATACAATTGTATAGATTTGTATTATCCGTTGAAAAATATGAAAATTTAGATGAATTAGAAAAATATCGAAATGAAATACTTTCTGTATTACTTTTTGACTTGGAACACAAAATGTATTATGAATGAATGATTATGAATACATCAAATTAAAAGCTGTAATGTTAACCATTTTCATCGACCCACCAATAGATTAGGAAATGGTTGGCCATACTCTAAGAAGCTGTGAAACAAAATAAAACTCACAATTTTTATTTTTTTCAAATATTTATTGTATGTATTTAAATTAATTTACATTATGTACAATATCTATATACAATTAGATTTCGAGAAAACACTATTAACAAACTATTATTGGATTTCTGATGACAAACCTCGAATGTATGTGTCCCCTTTGATTGTCCCCTTGTGATTACCAGGGGGCATAAAATCCGCAGTTGTTTAAATCAAATCTCCCTTCTCTGGGTAGTCAAATAAAATCTGAAAAAAAAAATTTTCATTAAAATGAAAGTTTTTTTTTTTGTTTAAATATTACTTACCAAATTTGTATGACCCGAACTTTACACTAGCGTTCTCCATAGTGACTTTTTTGGAATGACGCTACGTTACAAGCAGATGTCAAACACCAAAATGTATTTTTTTTAAACAAAATTCTATTAAATTTCAATACAAGGGTATTCAAATGTAATACAAGAGGGTTCGTTTTTAATAGAATTGTGTTACTTTTTAATACATGGGTATTAGAATTTAATACAAACGAGTATTACATCTGAATACAATAGGAATGTAATACAAACGGGTATTACATTCTAATGCAAGGATACTAAAATGTAATACAAACCGGTATTATATTTTAATGCAAGGGTACTTACATGTTATACAAGAGGGTTTGTTTTTAATAAAATTGTGTTACTTTTTAATACATGGGTATTAGAATTTAATACAAACGAGTATTACATCTCAATACAATAGGAATGTAATACAAACGGGTATTACATTTTAATGCAAGTTTTTTTAAATATAATACAAACTGGTATTACAAACGAGTATTAAATATTGGTTTTAATTCCAGATGTATTCAATTCTAATCTTTTCGTATTACAAGTAGTAATTTTAAGACAAAAATATTAAAATTTAATACAAAATAAATTAAAAATGGAAAAATTAATACAAAAATATTAAAATTTAATACAAAATATATTAAAATTAAATGTAATAATTTAAGAATATTAAAAAGTAATATTTTGTGTATTGCATACAGTTGTAGTACAGGAGCTGTATTAGAAAATATCCCAAAATTTTTAACCGTGTACTTGTCTGATATTATAATAACAATAAGAAAGACAAGAAGAAGAATATGGCCTATGCAATGAAATTATTTCAGTTTGTCTGGGTAGGTATGGAAATATATTGTAAACAGCTACATATTGAAGCCTTAAAGTTTGTCACTAGCCAATATTAGTTAAAGTACCTAAACCTATACTCGTACTAATTTTTAAGCGGAATTTACCTTCATCACTTTGTTTTTCTTTAGTTTTGGCGCTATTCCAATCAGGCCTTTCCTGTCTTTTATGATTATACCTACTTTTTCCAATAAGATGGAAAACTAATGATGCTAAAACGCATGGACAATATTCTTTTATTGTATTATCTTTGAGGATAAAGCACTGTCCACACGAGCACGAATAACGGCAAACGAATGAAAAAAAATTCGTAGATTTTGACATTTCTTTCATATGAGAGTTTTTAATTCGTCGCGAAAGAACAACCAAAACACAAAGCAAGAATGATTTTGATTTTGAGGTTATACGTGCGAGTTAAATATTTGTATGGTGACCTCCCTCACTGAATACTTTACCTTAGATTATTGACCCTAAGACCATTCAACTTTCAGTCTAAATTCAAATGGTAATGCTGATCAGTCATATAAATATGTAATTAATTGCTGACTGACCAGTCAAGTTTCATATTACCTTAACTAAATAATCTATAGGTAAATGAAAATCAAAGAAACTAATATAATTTTAAGTTAGTCGTAAGAATCGCTTCAAGAAATAAGGTTAGGTTAGGTTGTAGTGGCTGTCTAGTTGTTGTTGACACATTTAGACCCCAAGGATCCGTTGTGATACCACAAAATACTCATGGGAGAGTAATGAACTTAAACAAACCAATTCGTGCTTTTAATGAAGTTAGAGAGACATTTTGTGTCGATCGTTGCCAGTTCGCTGGTATTATCGAAGAAGGGATTACCGAGAAAGTTATTCCTTCTAATGGAGAGTGCTGGACATGTACATAGAAGGTGTTGGACTGTTTCCTCTTCCTCCTCGTCCATGCAGCTTCTACAGAAGTCATTTGTGTAGACCCCTATAGCCTCAGAGCATGTCTACCTATGAGGCAGTGTCCTGTTATTACTCCAATTGTAGAGCTTATATTTTGTCTGCTCAGGGATATCAAGCCTTTTGACCGTTTTAAGTCTTGGCCATATTTGCTTGGTTGCAAGGCAGGTGGTACCCTGTGACCATCTAGCATTGGTTGATTCTGGAGCATATTGTTTGAGAAGATATTTGCATGTAGCAAGTGGTATTCCTGTGTTATGTTTTTGTCTAACATTAGGCAGAAGTGTTCCGTTTTTGGCGAGCTCATCGGCTTTACAATTTCCCGGAATGTCTCTGTGGCCCGGCACCCAAATGAGGTGAATATTAAACTGTTCCGTCATCTCATTCAGAGATGATCGACAATCGTGGACTATGTGAGAGTTTGTGGAGACAGACGCGAGAGATTTGAGAGCGGCTTGGCTGTCCGAGAAGATTCGTATATCCTTGCAAGATATAACGTTTTCTTTGAGCCAGGATAGTGCCTCTTTAATCGCCATTACTTCTGCCTGGAATACACTACATTGATTGGGAAGTCTGTATGATAGACTGAGATTCAGTTGTTCTGAATAGATACCACTTCCAACTCCGTAATAGGTCTTTGAACCGTCTGTATAGAAGTGTACCGCATTGTCTTCCAGGGGTCTCCCTTCTTCCCAGGAGGATCTTGAAGGGATGGAAACATGGAAGCTTTTACCGAATACCATTTTTGTGGTGGTATAGTCTAAGCGATCTGGGATAGATCTGAAATTGTCTAGAATAGTAGTATGACCAGTATTGTTACTGTTCCATTGAGAGGTGGCTCTAAGCCTCACACATGAGTTGGCTGCCACCATTTTGGAGAAGATGTCAAGAGGTGTTAGGTTTAAAAGCACTTCCAGGGCTGCGGTTGGTGTTGAGCGAAGTGCTCCTGTGATGCACATACCTGCTGACCGCTGAACTTTGATGAGCTTATTTAGATTTACCATCTCGTCCAGTGCGGTCCACCATACGACAACTCCATAAATGAGTATCGGTCTGATTACCGAAGTGTATAGCCAGTGGGTTATTTTTGGGGAGAAGCCCCATTTCGATCCTATGGCCTTTTTACAAGTAAAAAGCGCTACGGTAGCCTTTTTTACTCTTTCTTCAATATTTGCCTTCCAATTTAGTTTTTTGTATAAAATGAGGCCTAAATATTTAGCTTGGTCGGAAAAGCTTAATGGTATTCCTTTTTTGTACCTTCTCGAAAAGAGTACAAGTTCTGTTTTGTGTGGATTGACGTCCAAGCCACATTGCTTAGCCCAATTAGTTAGCCTATTTAAGGCATTTTGTAGGAGTTCCGAGAGAACTTGGGGATGTTTCCCAGATACAGATATTGCAACGTCATCAGCATTGGAAATCACCCTGAAACCCTCTGCTTCTTTGTATTTGAGGTAATATTCAATACTACGTACCAGCGAATGAAGTGCTGTTTCTACTGATTTTCCCTTAGAGTACGCATGTTGAGCTGTGGAAATGAGACATGGTTTTGAGTTATGTCTAATGCGAATTTCAATCAATCTTTCCAAGGTTTTAAGAAGGAAGGATGATAGACTGATTGGTCGTAGATCTTTAGGGTTAACGTGGGAGGGTGTCCCTGCTTTAGGAATGAAGACTACTTTTGCCATTCTCCAGGCTTTGGGAATATGTCTCAACCTTAAACAGCTTGTCAGAATGATTTCCAGTGGTGGAATGATCATGTCTGAGCATTTTTGTAATTCAGCCGGAATGATTCCGTCTGGTCCTGGAGATTTATATGGATCGAAGCTATCTACTGCCCATTGCAGTTTTTCCCGCGTTATTAGATCCTCTAAATCGCTTGTAGAAGCTTGAGACTCTGATGTTAAGTCGTTAAGTATGTTAGAGCTACCTGGAAAGTGGGTGTCTAATAACAGATTAAGAGATTCTTCATCTGTGGTAGTCCACGTACCTGCATCTGTCTTTAAAGCACTGGGTATTGTTGGACTTTTTGAGAGAATTATCCTGAGTCTTGAGGCTTCTGAAGTATTATCTATTTTACCACAGAAGTTTCTCTAAGAAGACCTCTTACTCTTCCTTAGTTCTTTCTCGTATTGCTTTAGAGCTTGTTTGTATAATTCCCAATCAGAAGGAGATCTAGTGTATTTAGATCTATTGAAGAGCTTGCGGCAGCTCTTCCCGAATGGTTCTAGTTCTTTGTGCCACCAATGAGGCTTCTTTTTACCGTTTGAAATGGTTACAGGGCATGAAGCTCTCATTGATTCGTTGAAGGCTTCGGTGAGATGATTCACAGAAAGGTCTAATTCATCTTTAGTGGAGGGGCTATTAAGAAGGTTGTGATCAAGCAGTTGTGCTAGTACCTCCCTATATCGTTCCCAGTTTGTATTACGATGGTTGCGAAAACCCGTAGATATATTTGCCACATCATTGAGCTCAAACTGGATATATCTGTGGTCAGAGAAGGAATTCTCTTTTGATACATGCCAATTTGAGATCATGTTATGGATCGAGTCAGAGGTAAGTGTAATATCAAGTACCTCTTTCCTATTCTTGGTTACAAACGTGGGCTCGTTACCAATGTTACTTATGAGAAGGTTAGTGCTTAGTAAATTATCAAATAAGGACTCACATCTCTCATTAATATCAGAGCTACCCCATACCGTGTGATGGGCGTTAGCGTCTGAACCAATTAGGAGACCCACTCTATTGCATTGCGCGTCCGCAATTGCCTTCTTTAGGATGTCTCCAGGAGCTGGGCTGTCGTGGCCAAGTTAGGAGGATATAAGCCAGTAGGTGGCTTTATCCGTTGTTAAGACAGCGGTGGTAGTGTCCTTGTCGCTGTAATTGGGGAGTAAAAATACATTTAAGTCTTTTTTACTAACATGCATGACCTTGGTTCACCTTTCTCCGATGCATACAAAAGTTTATAGCCAGGAGTCCTGAGGCCTCTGATGATGGAGTTTGAGACCCACGGCTCCTGTATTAAGACGATGTCTTCTATGGTTCTGTGCAGTCGGAGTATCAGGTGGTTTGCGGCCATGATGGCGTGATGTAGATTAATCTGAACTAATCGCAGCATTGCTACTCTTAGTCAGATCAACCTCCACCACTGTTTTGTCGGCATTTTCATCGTAGGAATGAAGTAGGTCTTCCTCACTCAGAGTGATGCCTAAGGTAGCGTCTTCAGTATCCATGTCGGAATTGCTGTCGACTATAGGGTTCGCCTCCACGTCGGATGGCTTGTTTGGGGCTGTGGAGGTCGATGGTTGCACTTGTGGTGTTGCATCGACTTCCATTTTTAGGGGTAGTGAAGCGTTTCCTTCCGCTGAAGGGGCTTCTATTGGGGGTGCGTTTAGCGAGTCTTCATCTTTTTTGTAAATGCGGACTATGATTTCATCGGAACCATACCTAATCACGCCTTCGGTCGCGGCCAGTGGAGCCAGTGATTCTCTATTGATCACCAAGAGAGCTGATCTATAGCGACCCACTGTCTCCTTCTCAACCTTTGGGACTTTCCAGTCGTGAGTAGGCAGGTTTGGATTGCTGGTTTTGATTAATTTCATAATCATGTCCGGGCAGTTGTGCAGAGCCGGTACCATTATACGTGCCCTCGGTCGGCAAGGGATATTCTCCCTTGTAACAACTTCGAGCTTGGCACCCGGCCAGACTTCTGGCAAGCCATTGACAGCAGCCCTGTACAGATCGAAAGATCTCCGATCACCACAGGCGATGAGCTTGATACGATTTTGGTACCATCCTGCATCCGCTGTATCTGGGAGAGGCCCCGGATTCTCCTCGATGACAGATAGAAATCTGAAACCAAGGTGAGCCTTGACGTCTACCCATTGATCATGAGAGATGTTACCATCCACATGACTCCTGTCAATGACCGCGGCTATGATCTTGCCTTTGAGCGCGTCGCTATAAAAGACAGATCTTTGTTGAAGGCTGTTGTGCTGCTGGCATTCACTTTTTGCCTTTTCAAGAAATAAAGATCGAAGACAAATTGGGTCTGTATTATTTAACTCACATGAACATTTTGTTCGTTGGGAGTGTGGATAATGTGGAACGCGAATAGAGTTTGGCAGTTCGAATAAACTACAATTCTTTTCACGACGAATAAATTTGTTTTTTTTTCAAATTTAATAATATTTGAGGTTATAAAGTTAATTCATGCATCATAAATCAAACATAAAATTTACTTTAAAATTCGTATTATTGACAAACAATTTTTCATATGATATTTAATATTTTTTTTTAAACTCTTCATTAATTTAACATGTACTTGGGGTTAAAATATAGCAATCGAAATAATTTGAAAAACTTTTGATCAAACATATTTTATTTTGAAATTAAACGATATCCAAAGCTATCTTTACTTGAAAATTCAAATCAATAACGGCTTTATTAGTTTGGCGGAAGTCACGCTCACGTTTCTCATAGGAAGGTGATTCTCTCTCTCTCTAAGCAATATGCATTTAGTTTAAAAAATTTTCTCTGCAGTTGGGTGGCGCTTCAAGCAATTTGAATTTTCAGTTTCAGGGAACCGAAACACTCTTAACTAAAGGTTTACATGTCAGCTATAGTGGTATACAAGGTAGATTGTGGCTGGTTTAAATAATTTTAGTGCACGTAAATATGCTACGAAGTCGATATTTAACAAAACGAAAAAAATCAAAAGTTTTGTGTGCTCATATAACTGAGAACTACCAAAAAACAGTTGGTTGTTAAGCTGTATGGCTTCAGCTTTTATCACTTGCTTTAAACACCGACTCAGCGCAACGCCAAAATATTGAATAATGGTGAACTTTTAAATGGATGTGATAGTGCGGAGATATGACTGACATACAATTGTAAGATTCCACATGACTTCATACTTGAAATTGCTTTTCGAGGTTATGCACAATAAAGCTGTCGCCATTTTTGTAACAAAAATGACCGTACAAAAAACAGGACTAGTCTGCACAACCGGCTGTTTCTTTTCCGATAAGGCGCGTGGACAAATTATTTGGTAAGGATAAAGCGGAGGATAGGAAATTATAAATTTGTTAGACAGGAAATTTCCCAGAGTGAAAACGATTTGGTTTGGTGCTGGCTATGGGTGGGAGCATTTTGAGCAAGATAGGAAGTTAACTTTATGGAATCTGAACCCTCTGGCAGTGATTGCGGGCGTTGGCATTGGCATATAACCATAAATTTACTACTCAAGCCATGCGAATGGACAACACTTAAGAAAATTAGGAAGGAATGGAATTTATTAAGACACCGAAAATGGGTTTTTAATGCGCCTGATCCGGGGAGAAACAAAATACGACGACGAGGAACTCGGTAGACAATAGGTTGCGGATGCGGGTGATAGTAGCGTGAAGCGGTGGAAAAATATGATCGGGACAGGCTGCCGTACTGGAGAGCGCCAGTCCCTGCTTCTGGGAATATTTTTTGCGATTGCCTGTTGTGGCCGGATGGGTTATAAATTTGCACCATAAACAAACTAAGAGATTTTGAATGAGAAGTTGAAGATAAATTTTGTGGATGGTGTAATAAAAAGCTATGCTATGTAGATGTACATAAACAGATTGCAAGCATTTATTCGTGGTTGTGGCGTAATACCGAGGTTTATGGTTGGTATTTGAATTTTAAACACCTTAAGTGGTCTGAGACCGCATTAACTGTGTGGAAATGTGCTGGTCCTTAAATAAATAATTTTGGGATATGTTTTTCAGAGAAAATAAAAATATAAACACATTTCATTTTATTACTCATACGCCATAGTGAACTGATGGAATAAAATAACCTTATTTCCTTTTAAGACAAACATAAGTTTATGGAACAAGCAAATTATTCCGAGAATAAATTCATAAGTCTTTAATCATCAGTCATCAGAATTGTAACAGTATAACCCCAAAGTAACAATTTAACTTCTATTACTATAAGGCTTAAGCGAAGCTATTTCTTGACTTTTATCTTGCTTTTATAAAACCTTATAAAAATACGTTTGGCGGAAGTTATACAAGCCATTGATTCTAATAAACAATTATGACAAGAAGTTTGTTATAATTTGCACAAGGAGGTCTTATCTGTGTTATCAAATTGCAGACTGTTATTAGTGAACAAAAAAGGTCTTATACTAGCTATTTTAAATGCACTTTCACAAGAAAGCAAAGTAAGGTCTTAAGTGATTTTGGTAAATCAATCTTGTGCAAGCAGTTTGTTATAATTTGCAAAAGGAAGTCTTATTATTGTTATTAAATTACGGGCTATTATAAGTAAATTACTTATTCAAAGGTCTTATTCAAGCAAAATAAAAACAATCATCCATGAATAAGCCTTAAAATAACACTATGGAAGCTATTGCTTCCGAATATTCAGGAATCGGACCTTATACAAGATAAATTGTTATTGGGCCACAAAAATTGAACAATAAAAATAGAAACGAACCTAATAACACCTTCAAAAACCTAACGAAAAAGTTTACTCGTTGTTTGTTTTGTTAATATAACTTTTTCTGGATGGTTCTTTTGATGTTGTCAAATACTTTCACAAATTTATTTAATTGATGCTTATAGTTTGAGACAGAGAAAAGGATATTTTTGAGAATTGTGACTAACGTTGCACCTTCCAATCTAGTAGTCACAATTGTTTCAAGTAATTTTTAAAAAGCCAATCTGAAAAAGTTTAAACCAGAAACATTTTCTTCAGGTGAATTACCATCGTTGTATTTTATTTTGGAATGCTTTTCTGATTTTTATGAGGCAAAATGTACACACACTGGCAATGCTCTTTTTTTTTCAAAACTCATCTTTGAGGTTTGTGAACCTCCGATAAACCTATTTTGTCACAAATCCTCCAGGCTACAGGGTATTTAAGCATTTGGACCATTTGTATTTGGCACCCCAAATATGTCTACAAGAGTGGTATGAGCGTTGGATTGAAGCGGCTTGTCTCGATGCTGTCGACGACCGACGAAACGATAATATGATTGCGACGACCAACGACCGACGATATAGCTAGTGTTGCCTTTCGACGGTAACTTCATTTGGAAGTAGTACAATAAAACTGTTTTCACTGATGCCTTTTGGGCGTGTTTGCACAGATGGCTTTGTTTTCATTTTGAATACAACATGCAGAAGCATTAAGCAAAAAGGGCAACAAGACCTGATAATAGTATGAGCTTGCCTCGAGAGTTACACAAAAATGTATGCATGGATGTTGGATTGGGATGGATGTTTATCTCTGGTGAAACAGCTGCTCCCTTATAAAATTGATTGTGGTAAAATTTTTTGTGTTGCTACCTTTTTTTTCTTGTATGGCAGTCAATTAGATTGGTGTGGAGATTTTAAGCCCAGGTGTAAAAAATGACAGTCTGGTCAAAATGATGATGCAATAGCGTGACTTTATGGCGATGGATATTCTGGAAATCAAAAATGTTTGTTGAACGTTTTTGTTATCAACAGTTACATCAGCGAGACTCTGGTTCCAAAGTATAAGTCGTGTTGAAAGCATAGAGATAATAAACAGGGTGATCCACGAATGTTTTTGCCAAAGAGCTAAAGCGTCAAAATAAGAAAAAAATCGTGTGGTAGGGGTCTTTTCCCACCTTTTTAACTGGGAGGGACAATTTTCTAAAAAATTAATTAAAACGGAAAAAAATTTAGAAATAATTTTGAAAAAAAGTCTATTTTTTAATAATAATGTTTAAATTAATTTGTTCGATAGTAGTGTTCCAAAAATAAATTTTCAAAGTTAAAATTTAAGTATTATTTTTTTTGTAACATTGGAGATTTTTAATATTTGAAAAAAATAATTTGTTTAAAAAGAAAAACATTTTTTTTCAAATTTTAGACTTTTACTTAAAAAAAAGTTTCTTAATAGAATATTGAATTTTTTTCTGAATTTTCTTCAATGCCAATAATACCTGTATATCAACGAAACAAGCGGCTCCACGGAATGAGGCCCCAAAAGAAAAAAAAAAGAAAAAGGCCCCAAATTGGGGTATTTATTTCATAATGAAATTAGCATACAACTTGCTTAATTTTTTTTATGGAATTGTTGTTATTCTGTCATAATTTACTTTATTTGTAAGAAAAATGTGCCTATAGCTAGGTCGCACAAACTTGCTTCTGTATTCCAAAACTTTATTCACCAAAAAATTGAAGAAACAAAAACATGTAATCAAAATTCATAAGAAAAATTAAAACTGAAATATGTATCTACCTAAAAAACACATTTTATATGATAAAATTGATGCCATAATAATTCTTCCAAATTGTTGATTTTTCAAATTTTCTTATTATTATATTATAACCTATTATTACTGAGCGATTTTTTTCTTAATTGTATTATTAAATTTTTGTTAAATGTATTGTTTGTATATAAATTTATTGTAGTGATCCGTTTTCGAGAAAAATTAAAATATTTTTTTAAAATCCAAAAAAAATTACCTAATCATTTTTTAGAGCGCATACGTCTTTATTTTTATTATTTTCTTGTGTTCAATTTTGCATTGTATCTAGGCTGACCAGGCGTCCTCTTTATGGAGGACATGTCCTCCTTTTGACCTAAAATACTTTTGTCCGGTGACTTTTTTTTTAAAGCGATTTGTCCTCTTTTTCGGTGTTCTCTCAGTTTTTCGATTTATTTTAAAAATCGTTTCACAAAACGTTGACTTGAACTCATCCATTCCAGAACCCATTCAGAACGCCATCTATTTTTTCTTCTTTTTAATAATCGAAGCTGTATAATGGCGATGACGAGCAAAACTCCGCCAGCAATACAGAACCTTGCAGATGCAGGAGGCCAAGAACTACACCCACCCGACATTGACGAAGTGAAGATAGCGATATCTAAACTTAAGTCGAACAAAGCCGCTGGAGCTGACGGGCTTGCCGCCGAACTGTACAAAGCAGCTGGAGATGATTTGATTAGGAGTATGCACCAGCTCATCTGCAAAATTTGGTCGGAGGAAAGCATGCCTGACGAATGGAACCTCAGCATCGTATACCCGATCCTCGAAAATGGAGATCCCCTGAACTGCACCAACAACAGAGGTATAAGTCCCCTCAACATTGCTTAGAAGATCTTGTCTGCCGTGCCGTTTGAAGCCTTTCCTCAACAACCTGATAGGTCCTTATCAGTGTGGCTTCAGAATCGGAAAGTCCACCATCCATCGATCAAATACTAACCCTACGGCAGATCTTGGAGAAGACCCAGGAACTTCAAATCGATACCTACCACCTTTTCATCGATTTCCAGGCCGCGTATATGACAGCGTCTGTAGCGACCAACTATATAGAGCAATGTCTAGTTTTGGCATCCCAGAAAAATTCGTCCGTCTTTGTAAGATGACAATAGAAAACTCACGCTGTGCCATCATGGTCGGAAAAAAGAGGATTGAGAGGATTGAGTGACTGGGGACTAGATGAGAGATTATAAAGGCACATAGCTGCTGCGGTCCTTTGGCTCTGTCTGCTACACTCTTTTAATAAAAATAAACTTCTGCGGAAAAAACTATTCCTTGTAGAAATCTCTGCAAGATATTTGTTGGCACTTGTGTCCTTTTTTGTCTGGCTTTATGGCGCTCCAGTTACATTAAAATTCTACAACTCGTTTGATATATCAATTTTCTCCGCAAAAGTAAAAAAAATTTAAATTAGTATTCTGTCTGTAAAGTATTTGCATCAGTTAAGGTAATCAATTGGTATTTTTGCTTAAAATGGTTTTATAACAAAAGCTTTTGGCTCAATGTTTAATTTCTAACTAGCCATTTAACAGTACCTACTACTCGTACCTTCGTTTAATTCAAATGATTTAAGAACAAAACATTCGGATGCAAGGTTACCAATGCACTTCAATTTTACATAATATCATCGATGTGTAAATATATTATTGTATCAACGTATCATGAAATTTACAATGAAATGCGAAGTGACGGATGAAAAAAAAATTCATGTTGCTGTAAAATTAAATTAACAATCCTTTGGCATTAACAGATATCCTTTTTTTCAGGTGTGTAAGCTATTTGGAAGGTTTTATTTTAACATTGCTGTATGTAGGAAGTTGAATACTGGCTGAGGGGGGAAGTTTTTGTATTCATCTAGTGTTTTTTGCTTACCAGAAATTAATTGAATTTGGAAAAAAAAAAATATCAAGAAAACGATCCAGATTGAAACTCGATTTTACTGTCAATTTTGATTTAATTTCAAAAGTTTTCATAAAACAAACTGACAAATTTTGACATTTGCCATATTTATTTATTCAAAACATTTACTACAGCTCCCTCTGAGTTTGAAAAAAAGGAATTAACATTCCAAATAAGTTTTACTCTCGATGAAAAGCTTAATAGGCGGGGAGCCCTCAATCCTGAAAGTGCACTTACACGGATTTCAAAATTTTTTATATTAAAAGATAGTTTAAGGAAATATCAACAAATTAAGCCCGATATGACGAGGCCTATCCTGGCACCAGTATTTTTTTGCAATTTTTTGCATTATTAATAATTATTGATAATTTGCACTTATCGCGGATTTTAATTTTAACTAGCGCATATTATTGGAAATTTAATGTACTTTCAGGAAAAAATGGTATGACAGCTGCCATGCTGGCACCAATGTCTGTCATACCTATTTTAAAATTTTGTCACTCATATGTTTTTAAAATAGGTATGACAGACATTGGTGCCAGGATGGCAGCTGTCACACAATTTTTTCCTGAAAGCACATTAAATTTCCAATAATATGCGCTATTTAAAATTAAAATCCGCGATAAGTGCAAATTATTAATAATGCAAAAAAATGCAAAAAATACTGGTGCCAAGATAGGCCTCGTCATACCGGGCTTAATTTGTTGGTATTTCTATAAACTATCTTTTAATATAAGAAATTTTGAAATCCGTGTAAGTGCACTTTTAGGATTGAGGGCTCCCGGTGTATAAGTAAAATCCAGTCAATTTATTATTGTTGTTTTCTTTGTTTAAATTTTACTTTACTTTGCTGGGTTGTCACGAAAACACGCCTATTATTAAAAAAAAGAAAAAACAAAAAAAAAAACAGTATACCTACACACATTTCTGGTTTTTGCCGAACAAACTAATAAACATGTCATTTTTAAAAACCAATCTAGATGATAACTTAGATAACTTAGAACGTGAAGCTGCAGAGAGGGCCTTCCAAAACCCAAGAATTATACAAGCCTCTATCCGGAAGGTTCTTATCATCGTAAGGGTGAGCATTGATTTAAATTTTTCATATTCGTTCTGCTAATATTGGTTTGATCTTTCCAATAGTTTCAATTGCTCATAACTCATGCACTGTTGGCATTCGCAATGTACGATAAACAAACTGAATTATGGATCAACCATCACTTTTATTATAGGGGCCCTATTTCATAAACATTGACAAGTGACAATTCTACAAATTTGTCACACTTATGTGACAAGTTTTCATTGCATAACGTATTGACAGGTGACATAATTGTCAGTTAAATACAACGACAATTTTGTCGTGACAATTTTGTCGTTGTCAAGGTATGACAATTTCGTCGTGACAAATGACAAATTTGTCACTTTCATTTTTTGGCAATATTTTTACACTCGGCTTATCGTTTTTGCTTTCTGCAAAGGGAACTAATTACGAACTGGCAGTTGTTAGTTTCACGAACAAAATAGTAGGTTCTTATACTCCTTTGGATAACTAACTTTTTTTGTCTGCCTTTTTTAGCTTCTGTTCGTTGGATTGGTTGTTCAAATTTTGTTTGCATTGTTTGGAATTTATACAAAAATCAATTTTACTGGTTTGGGAGCTGTTCTCTTCGGCGTCCTTGTTGTTATGATAATTATCTGTGCAGTGGATATTGAGAATCTCTTTTTGGTGACCGTCACACAATCATATTGCTTTTTTGGTGTTATGGTTATCTTGATCTTAGATATAAAAATGATGATGGGCGGAGATCGCACGGTCATCATTCAACCCGAAGATTACGTGTTTGCTGCGGTATTGATTTATTTTGATATTGTTTTCATCAATTTTTTCTAGTTTAGTTTATTATTTTTATTAGTTGTTCTGCATTAAGAACTAATTAAAAACGAAATTATAACTCAACAAAAAAAAAATTAAAATTCGTAAATAAAAATTTAAATATTTACCTCAAAAAAAGATTCAATCTGAAAAAAATTGATGTCATGATTTCTTAAGAAATTTTTGATTTGATTTTTTTGTTTTAATCGTAGGAGCAGTTTTTTTAATTAATTGTTTATATATAAAAATTTTCGAAAATGTCTTAAAATTAATTCGGGTATGCAGTATTCAAAAATGTGTATGTCACTGATCTCTATATTACACTGGATAGTGTATTACCTACAAAGTATAACAGTTTTTTTGACTCCATTTGAAGATGACAGTCAGTGCCCCTTTTCGACTTTTTGACGTCTAACAGGTCTAACTAATGATGTCGATGTGTTGATATTTTTTATCGATATTTAATTTTTCGATATATCGATACAAAAATCCGAGTATCGAAAAGGTATAAAAAATCGATATTTTTTATGATTAAGGCCGTGTGCGAATTCAGTTAAAAATGGGTTAAAACTTGACGTTTGGTTAAATTTTGACACTTCGCATTATTTGACTAGCTGCTGAGCAGGTTAAAAAATGACAGTAGTGGTTAAAAATTCATCCATTTTTATTTTTTAACCACAATTCATCCAATTCGCACACGGCCTAAGGCCATTTTTAACCCCTACTGTCATATTTTAACCTGCTCAGCAGCTATTCTAATTTTAACACATTTTATTCAATGCGAAATGTCAAAATTTAACTGAATTCGCACACGGCCTAAGAAAAACCTTCAAAAGAAATACCACACACTACACTCAATTAGTGTACGTAAATAAATCTGAGATCATGAAACATCAATTATTTGAAAACACAAGTGATTTGTCGCACCATTTGCACACAAAACATTCTCAACAATTTGCTCTCTTGCATCATTCACACCATACAAGCATACGTTCATAGTTCACAAGTTTTTAAGCTCGTACGCAAAATACGAATCCATTTTGACAGCTTGGTTTCCTATCTTAAGGCGTTTTTGTTTTTTACAACTGAACAGAGCCTGAACTGCCAAACTCAAAATTGTGTTTTTTTTTCATTCAGAGTGTTCAGAGCAACAAAGTTTTGTTACTTTTTTAGTTCAAAGCACTGATTCTGAATGTTCAGAGTCGAACCGACGCACGACGCGCTCGGAAAAAAGACACCGAGCAACACGCCTAAACAAACAAATGTAAAGCTTAAGGTTGGGGGGAAATGAAAAGAAATGATAAAAGTAATAATTAAAATAGGCAAAATTATTTCCTTGTCATATTTTACCGATATATCGATATTTTTTTAATAAAATATCAAAACCGATATTGATATTTTTAAAAAATATCGATACGATACTTTCCTGTATTTCGACATCCCTATGTTAGATAGACTTCCAGAGATTAAAGTTGTTTCTCAGAGAAGATAGAAAAAATGAAATTCAGAGATAAGTAATATAGAGATTATGACGTATATTTTTGTTATACTGTTATACGAATTTTTCCCTTTTCGACTTATAACAATGTTCAAATGGAGTCACTTTTTCTGTATGAATACACTATCCAGTGATTATAGAGATCAGTGGTGTATGTATATACAGGGTGATTCACGAGCGTTGTGCCAAAAAGCTAGAGCGTGTAAGTTGAGTTGAGACAAAAAAAAAATCGTATGGGAGGGGGTCTATTCCCCCCGTTTAGCCAGGAGGGGCAGTTTTCTGAAAAATTGACTTATTTTGTAAAAAAAAATATTAAAAATCAACGGCTTCGTTAACAACACCATGCTATACCTTTCTGAAAAGCCAAAAACTTCTTCTTTCACTTTGTTTTTAAATTAAATTGTTTTAACGAATAGTTTAAAAAAAATAAATTTTTAAACTCAAAATTTTCAAAAAAAAAGCAAAAAGAACATTTTTGAACTAATTTTTTTCAAAATTTTATGTAATTAAGTACTGATTTTGTTTTAAAAATTCAATGTGTTTGTTAATTTTTAGTCGAAAACAGAAAACCGGATGCAAAAATGTCTTTTCGTTTCTGAGAAATTAAGAAAAAACCAAAACTACTTTTTTCTAAAAAAATTTTTGTTTTTATTTTTACCCTTCTGGACTTTTAGTTTAATTTATCAGTTTATTTTACAAATTTAATTTTTTGTAATTGGAGTTTTATGAGGACTCAATAAAGTAGAAAAGTATTGGATTTTCCCTGGTTTAATCATTTTGTTCATTGATAACGTCTGCCATTGACCTTTCACTTCTAGCTCTCCGTGCTCTCGTCGGCGGATTCTTGAAAACATGCTACGACTTGGGCGCCATCTATTGTGATATCTTTCAGCGTAGAGTCTTTCGGCTTCCCGATCTCGACAAGAAGTTAAACCGTAACAGAAGTTCCTGTCCACTAACTCTTCTCGAGCGTATGAGTTTGTTATTGTTGTGTGTTGATGAGTTAATATTTTAATTGTAAATGGTTGTTTAGTAAATAGGCAATGCCTTTTATTTACCTTTAGGTTGTTAATTGTTTTTTCATTCAAGAAAAATTGCGGTTTAATTAATCTTAAGCCCCTAGCAGGTAGAACCCTCCGCCAGCGAGTGGCCGCGGCCCCAGGTATAGTAAGTGTAATAAAGTATGATTGCATAGTATATATTCTAACTCTAATTCGAGAGTACATGCCATGTACACTCATTTGAGAGTACATACATGTACACTCGAATAAGAATAAACTCAGCGTCAGTGATAATCAGTAACTCAAACAGATAGCTCTAGTTTGCCCCTTCTTGACTTATGATAATTACGTAACTTAAGTTTAATATCACTTAATAAAACTGAACTAAATAAATCAAGTTGTGTATTTTAATTGACCTGAAATATCACAGTGGCGACGAGGATTTTCAGAACCTATTTAAGAAGTGATCAATTTTATACCTAATCCTATATAAAAAAAAAAATGATAGGAACAGTGCCTACATTTGATTACACGTGTAATGATTGGACAGTATATTTTGCAAGACTCGAACAATTCTTTATCGCTAATGATATAATAGATGCTACAAAGAAGAGAGCTATTTTTATCAATTCCTTAAATGAAGACACGTATAAATTGCTTAAAGACTTAGCGCATCCAAATGTTCCAGACACCAAAGTATACGATGACTTAGTTTTGGTCTTCAAAAATCATTTCAAGACATCGACATCTGGTTTTTCCGAGAGATATAAATTTTATGAAGCCGTAAAAAACATCGATGAGACTCTTCAACAATGGGCTGCGAGAGTTAGATCATTGGCAACAAATTGCAATTTTGAGGAACACCTAGAAATGGTTTTACGTGATAAATTCCTAATGGGTCTAGAGAGGGGGCCAGAGAAGGACAAGCTATTTTTAGAAGATGTTAAAACTTTGACATTAACTAAAGCCATCGAAATTTCGCAGTCCATTGAATGCGTTAAAAACCAATACCAATCGAATAATACAGTTACTGTCAAAACTGAACCAGAAGCAAGCAACGGTTCGAATTCCAATGTATTTCGCATATCAGCTAATAATGTGAATAACAGAACTAATGTACACAAGAGAGCAGATAATAAACATAGTGGAGCATCGTCATCGTCATCAGTTCTTGCAAGTAACGGTTGCAAGGTTTGCGGTTACAAAAATCACTCAGAGCGACAGTGCCGTTTCAGAAATTACACTTGCAGCAAATGTCAACAGAGTGGTCATCTTCGAAAGATGTGTCCAGAAAATAGAAAAACTGTTCCAGCAGAGCATAATTTTATGGATAACTTTAGTGATTTAGATGATAATGAATTATCTTTATATTATTGTAAAGCCAGTGAGAACCTTAAACCAATAACTGTTAATGTGTCTTTGAATGGTATTCCGATAGAAATGGAGGTTGATAGTGGTGCAGCAATCTCTGCAATTTCATTTGATCTTTATCAACAAAAGTTTTTTAGGTGTAAACTTCAATCTTCAAGCTTAATGTTAAGAAATTACAATGGAAGCGCAATCAAACCACGCGGAGTCTGTAAGTTTAATATAAATTATAAAAACAAGCATGAGTTTTTGGATATTTATATAATTGATAATGGTGGTCCACCATTATTGGGCCGCAATTGGATGCATGTTTTTAACGTAGGCTTAAAAGAATTTAATTTTTTAAAAACTAATGCCAAAGATACAGATTTATTGCATGTTTTGTCTAAATACTCCGAAGTGTTCGATGGAAGTCTAGGCACGTTTAACAAAAATCGAGTTAACTTAGTTCTTAAGGAAAATGCATGCCCTAAATTTTTTAAGCCTCGTCAGGTTCCATTAGCAATTAAAAGCAAAGTTGAGCAAGAAATTGTAAAGTTAGTTGATTTAGGAATTCTTGAGCAAACTTCTTTTAGCGAGTGGGGTACACCCATCGTTCCTATTCTTAAAAAGTCAGGTGAAGTAAGAATTTGTGGAGATTACAAGGTGACTCTAAATCCTCAACTTCAAGTAGAACAGTATCCTTTGCCTAAAATTGAAGAGCTATTCTCTGAACTTCATGGAGGAAAAGAATTTTCAAAGATCGACCTTTCTATGGCTTATCAACAGCTCGTTCTTGATGAAAGTTCTAGAGATATGACCACTATATCGACTACAAAAGGGTTGTTCAGATATACGAGACTAGTATATGGTGTAGCATCAGCACCTGCAATTTTTCAACGAACTATCGACTCACTTCTGAAAGGTATTAAAGGTGTGGTAGCTTTTATGGATGATGTTTTAGTTACAGCACCAACAAAAATTGAACATTTAGAGCGACTTGAATTAGTCCTTAAAAAGATCAGAGAAGCTGGTTTAAAGGTAAGCAAAGAAAAATGCGATTTTTTTGTAAAATCAATTAGTTACTTAGGTCATGTAATTGATTCTAATGGCTTGCATACTTGCCCTAAAAAGGTGGAGGCAATTTTAGAGACACCAGAGCCACAAAACACGAGGGATTTGCAGTCATTTTTAGGAATGTTTAACTATTATAGGAAGTTTTTAGCAAATGTGGCAACAGTTTGTGCGCCCTTGTATAAACTTCTAAAAAAGAATGCCAAATTTAGTTGGGGAAACGAAGAAAAACGGGCGTTTGAAAAAATTAAGGAAATGATGGTTTCGACAACAATACTTGCGCATTATGATCCCAATGCACGAATAAAATTAACGGTAGATGCTAGCCCTGTTGGCTTAGGGGCTGTATTAGCCCATGTTTATGATGATGGTGTTGAAAAACCAATAAGTAATGCATCACGCAAGTTATCAGATAGTGAACAAAAATATTCACAAATCGAACGTGAAGCTTTGGCGATTTTGTTCGGTGTTAAACGATTTCACCATTACGTTTTCGGCAGGAAATTTACTCTTGTTTCTGACAATAAGCCTCTTATTTCAATTTTTGGGCCTAAAAATGGTATTCCTATTATTACTGCAAATAGACTGCAACGATATGCTCTCTTTCTATCAGCATACCAATTTGATGTGGAATATGTTAGTTCAAAGAGTAACGTGGCTGACTATTTTTCACGTTACCCGCTAAATCATCCAATGCAACCTGAAGTTGATGGAGTTTATGTTAATTATATAAATATAAACTGGGTATGATGCCTATGACGTTTGACACAGTTAAAAAGCACACTAATTTCGACGAGCTATTGAAAAAAGTGAAAGAATTTATTGTTAAAGGTTGGCCTAAAACTACAACAGATACAAGATTACGTCCTTTTCTTGTCAGGAAAAATGAACTTAGCATTGAGTCGGATTGCATTTTTTGGGGATATCGAATAGTAGTTCCAACAGTTCTTCGAAAACAAATGTTAGAAGAACTTCATAAAACTCATATGGGAATTTTCAAAATGAAGAGTATGGCAAGGTCCTACCTATGGTGGCCAGGTTTAGATAAGGACATTGAAAATATAACTATGACTTGCGAAAACTGTTTGTCTTTGAGACCAAATCCTCCCCATAATGTTTTATTAAGTTGGCAATGGCCTGAAAAACCATGGTCGCGGTTACATTTGGATTTTATGGGCCCGCTTTGTAAGCGCATGTTTTTGGTGATCGTCGATGCTCACACTAAATGGTTAGAATGTCTAGACATGGGAAAAGATATTACGAGCACTCACACAATCAGGGTACTTCGCGACATATTTGGTAGGTTTGGTTTGCCTTTGGAAGTAGTTACAGACAACGGCTCTTCATTTGTATCTAGGCAATTTGAAGATTTTTTAGCACTGAATGGCATTAAACATTTAAATACACCAGTTGGACATCCTGCTACAAATGGCCAAGCAGAAAATGGTGTAAAAACAATTAAGCTTGCAGTTAAAAGAGCACTTATTTCAAACAATGAAAATCAGGATTTAAATAAAATTTTGAATAATTTCCTTTTAGACTATCGGAACACAATTCATTGCACGACTGGTGAATCTCCGGCAAATTTAATGTTCGATAGAAACATAAGAACTCGATTAGATATAATTAACCCTTTAACAATTTCTAAAAGTAAAACAGACAATTTCAATGTTAAATCAACGATAGTTCACAGGCAACAAAATCAAAAGAAATATTATAAAGGAAAACAAAACAAATTATTCAATCTAGGAGACATCGTTTATGTAAGAGACTATTCCAAACCTGGAAAAGTTTCCTGGGCAAAAGCTAAAATTATAAAAGTTCTAGGAAAAAGATGTTATAATGTCGATGTTAGAGGCAAAATTTGGAAAAGACATGTAAATCAAGTAATTCCTTGTAAAGAAAAAGACGATAGCAAAAATGTTTGTAATACCCGAGATGAATACGATTATTATGTTCCCACAACAATAACAGATATAAGTTGTAAAATTAATGTTTTTGAAAATACAAAATGTGAAGAACAATTAAATATAGATGATAACAACAAAAGCATTGAAAAAACTCATACGAATAATAATTCTACATCAAAAACTAGTTCTAGCATCGTAAGATCTAAGCACAGAAAGCGTTTGTTTCCTAACAATTTGAAACACCCAAATCCTAAAATTGTTGATTCAAAGAATTGTAGATATCCACTTCGTAGCAAGTTTAAGGATAATAAATAAATAACAATTTTTATTTTTTTTTTTTATATATATACAACTGAAAAATAATTTTAATAATGAATTTAATGAATTTGAATTGCTAATGCAGGTATATAATGAAATTATTGAAAAATTTGTAAGCTGTTGAAGAGGCAAACTGGGGGGATATTGTAATAAAGTATGATTGCATAGTATATATTCTAACTCTAATTCGAGAGTACATGCCATGTACACTCATTTGAGAGTACATACATGTACACTCGAATAAGAATGAACTCAGCGTCAGTGATAATCAGTAACTCAAACAGATAGCTCTAGTTTGCCCCTTCTTGACTTATGATAATTACGTAACTTAAGTTTAATATCACTTAATAAAACTGAATTAAATAAATCAAGTTGTGTATTTTAATTGACCTGAAATATCACAGTAAGAAAAAATTGCAGGTCAGTTTTCAGGCGTTATCAACGAACAAAATGGCTAATCCAGGGATTATGTAATACTTTTCTACTTTATTGAGTCCTCATAAAACTCCAATTACAAAAAATTAAATTTGTAAAATAAACCAATAAATTAAACTAAAAGTCCAGAAGGGTTAAAATAAAAACAAAATTTTTTTTAGAAAAAAGTAGTTTTGGGTTTTTCTTAATTTCTCAGAAACGAAAAGACATTTTTGCATCCGGTTTTCTGTTTTCGACTAAAAATTAACAAAGAAATTGAATTTTTAAAACAAAATTAGTACTCAATTACATAAAATTTTGAAAAAAATTAGTTCAAAAATGTTTTTTTTGCTTTTTTTTTGAAAATTTTGAGTTTAAAAATTTATTTTTTTTAAACTATTCGTTAAAACAATTTAATTTAAAAACAAAGTGAAAGAAGAAGTTTTTGGCTTTTCAGAAAGGTATAGCATGGTGTTTTAAACGAAGCCGTTGATTTTTAATATTTTTTTTACAAAATAAGTCAATTTTTCAGAAAATTGCCCCTCCCGGCTAAACGGGGGGGAATAGACCCCCCCTCCCATACGATTTTCTTGTCTCAACTCAACCTACACGCTCTAGCTTTTTGGCTCAACGCTCGTGAATCACCCTGTATATTTTACAAGCTGCCACCAATCGCCGTTGGAATTATTGGCGGTTGATGCACCAAAGGTATAATGAACTACCACTACTGCCATGACTTCGAAAGTTCACACTCAGACTGCTCGACGCACGTGTCGTCGTGAATACTTTATGGTATTCGGGACATTTAAAGTTTTCTCCAGCGCTGCTGTTCAGTTCTTTAAATGAATCTTCTTTTTGTGAGCCACCATATCACGATTGCGGCTAAACGTTTTCCCACATAGATCACAATGATGATTTCTCAAGCCCGCATGTGTTACCATGTGTTTAGACAAATCGCCAGAATTCAAATAGGGCTTATGGCAGACCGGACAATTTTGACCTCGCACACCTGTGTGAAATTTTTTGGTGGGCTTGGAAGTTTCCCAACGCCAAGAACTATTTGCTGCATATTTCACACCGGTGTGGGTTCTGTTCTGACTTGAATTTGTAGATTATATTTTTCAGCGAAACGTCCTGGGCAGTAATTGCATACGAAGGGTTTCTCGCCGGTATGAGTTCGAATGTGCATCTGGAGTTTGAGCGGAGCATTTAAAAGTCTTATTGCAATCGTAGCAAGTCTGTGGCATTTTAGCTATCGGCTTGGGACCGCGGTTTTTATGGTTTTCGGGTGATTTTCGTTGATAGCTAGATTAACGTTTGCTGTCAAGGGTTTGATAAAAATTAAATTTTGGTAACGTTACCAGTTAGCGATGTGAATAGTTTGGCTGTCAGCAATCAAAAGGGAAGAGCTTAGCTTAAAATAATTACAGTAGGCTTTAGCGAATAAAGTTCAAAAGAAAAAGCAATGACAATAGAGCAATGAGTTAAATCATGTAACAAATGTTGCGAGAGATTAAGAATTTGAGTGACTACAATTTAGTATTATAGGGCATGCGTACAATGTGTTGGCAATGTGAGTTAAACAATTACAAAATCATATTAATTCAATTGGCTTCGGTTTGGTTTCAAAACATTCACCCCCCTCCTGGAAGACTCCGGTCTTTCAGAAAAAGGCAAGGGGACCACCTTAACAATAGGCCGAACATAGACACCGCTACTAGTTTGAACGGTGACGACACGACACTTTCCGTCTTTTCCAGGATGCACATCTATGATCCGTCCCAGAATCCATTTCGATGGTGGAAGATTTGGTTCCTTTACTATTACCATGTCATTCTTTTGGATGTTTCTCGAAGTCTTCTGCCACTTAGGTCGATTTTGTAGGGATGTTAAGTATTCCTTATGCCACTGCTTCCAGAAGCCTTGCATTAGACTCTGCAAAAGATACCAATTAGTGCTTATTGAAAAATTTGAAATATCTATATCAGGTTGGGGAATTGATGAATAAGACTCCCCAATCATGAAATGAGATGGGGTAAGAGCAATAGGCTCAAAATCGGAAGTCTGCCACATAGGTCGTGAATTGAGCAAACATTCGATTTTGCAGAGAAGAGTATACATCTCCTCGTATGTGAGGATGTGTTCACCAATAACTCGTTTAATATGCTGCTTCACAGATTTCACACCCGCTTCCCACAATCCTCCAAAGTGGGGAGCAGATGGTGGTATGAACTTCCAAGCTATGGCTTCCTTGGACAAATGATCTGCGATGATGTTATTTCTCTGCTGATTCATTAAAATATCATGCATTTCTCCAAGCAATCTCTTAGCGCCTTGAAAATTAGTGGCATTGTCACTCCATATTTCAATTGGTTTGCCTCGTCGGGATACGAAGCGATCCAAGGCGAGGATAAAGGAGCTAGAAGATAAATCTCCAACGAGTTCGATATGAATCCCTTTTGTCACGAAGCAAACGAATAAGGCTATGTAGCCTTTGACAAATTTAGGATTTCTTCCACGAGCCAAACGCAAGGAGATGGGCCCAGCATAATCACAACCGACCTTGCTAAAGGGTCTTGAGAATGTAACCCTTTCGATAGGAAGATTGCCCATCATCTGCTCCGAATAAATCTTTCGTTGCTTGAAGCATACGATGCAATCGTTGACCGTTTTTCGTATAATGTTTCGACTGCCTAGAATGAAATAATGTTGCTTTAATAATGTTACCATTAAGGATACACCAGCATGTAAATAATGCTTATGTGTGTAATTCACTATAAGTTTTGATATTGGATTCGATTTGCAGATAATTATTGGATGTTTTTCATTAAATGTTAATTCGGAGTTTTGTATACGACCACCGACGCGAAGCACATTTTCATTATCAAGGAAAGGGGCAAGGGACGATAATTTGTTTCGCGAGGGCAAGAATTTGTTTTTCCGAAGCACTTCGATTTCATCGGGAAACGAGACAGATTGCGAGGCTTTTATCAGGCTGATTTTAGCATTATTGAGCTCTTGTGTCGTTAGAGCGTGAAGATTACGAAGTTCAGGAGATAGGGAACGATTTTTTAGGTAACGAAAAATGTATGCTGTTACGCGAATGGTCTTTATCCAATTCGATGATTTATTAATTATTTGTCTGAGAACGTTGTCGTCATTTATGTTTGATAATAGACACTGGGCCATGTTCGATTTTCTTTCCTCCAACTGTTCACTGGAAACGTCTTCTAGTTTATATTGGGACTCGGGCCAATACGATCTTTCCATTTTAAGCCACGGTGGACCATTCCACCAAATACCGATTGACGAAAGTTGAGATGGCAGGATTCCTCTTGTGGCCAAATCAGCTGGATTATCGGCTGATCGGACGTGATTCCAAGATTTAAATGGGATTGTTGATATGATTTCAGATGTTCGATTCCCGATAAAAACTGACCATTTTTTGGGGGGCGCGGAGATCCAATGCAAAACAATGGACGAGTCTGTCCAAGCGAAAGTTTGCATCTGTTTCAATTGTAAGGAGTTCTTAACCTTGTTGATGAGTCTTGTTAGCAAAAGAGCTCCACAGAGTTCTAGCCTAGGTAATGAGAGCACCTTGATTAGAGCGACCTTGCTTTTAGCAGCTACTAATGAGATTGAGATGCTCCCGTCTATATTCTCGCTTCGGCAGTAGATGACAGCCGCATACGCGTCCAAAGAGGCATCACAAAATGCATGAAATTCGGATTTGACTTTATTCGTCCACATGATTCTAGGAATCTGAATCTCTTCTACTAGGTGAAGTTCCTCTCGAATAGTGATCCAAACTTGGGCAAGATTTTCTGGTATTTCATCATCCCATTCAATAGAATGTCTCCATAAATCCTGGAAGAAAATCTTAACTGCAACTACGACTGGAGAAAGAAAGGCTAGAGGATCAAAAATTCTGGATGCCTCGGAAAGAATGCGACGTTTTGTGTACAATGATATTTTGTCAAGATTTACTCTGTACGAGAAGCTATCCTTTGATGGACACCATTGTAGTCCGAGCACCTTAACAGTTAGAGAACTCTCGAAGTCGACAGGAGATAATTCTCTTTGATCCTCAGGGAGGCTAAGAAGGAGTGGCCAGCAGTTAGTTGTCCACTTACGAAGATTGAAGCCTGCAGACGATAGCAGCTCTACAAGTTCCCTTTGAATGGAGATGACATCATCAATTGTATCGGCGCCTGTGACTAAGTCATCAACGTAAAAATCAGAGAGTATTATTGAAGAGGCTCGAGGGTGCGAATCTGCTGTGTCTAAAGCCAGTTGTTTTAGAGCGCGCTTGGCCAAAAATGACGCCGCCGAAGTTCCGTAGGTAACTGTAAGTAGTCTACAATGCTTAATAACGGATTCCGGATTCTCGCGCCATAGAATTCGTTGAAAATTTGTATGCTTTGGTGAAATCCAAATTTGTCGATACATTTTTTCAATGTCCGCTGACAAGGTGTAAATGTGACGACGAGAACGCAGACATATGGTGAAGATATCACGTTGAATTTCCGGGCCGATAAAAAGACATTCATTTAAGGACTTGGAATCGGGTGATGATTTGGCAGAGCCATCAAAAACAACTCTTAACTTAGTTGTACTGCTGTCTTCTTTAAACACAGCATGATGAGGAAGGTAGTAAGAATCTGGATTATTTATCTCATCTTTCGGAATTTCTTCCATGTGGCCCAACGTTATGTACTCGTTCAGAAAGATTGAATATTTCGATTTCAATTTTGGATCACGAAGAAATCGTCTCTCCATTGAATGAAGCCTATTTAGTGCTATTCTAAACGAGTTTCCAAAACTAGGATGCGAAGAATATTTGAATGGCAGATTCACCATAAATTTGCCATCCGTGTGACGACGATGGGTTTCAATAAAATTGTCTTCCGCCCTTTGTTCCTCAACCGATAAAACAGGTTCACAACTAACTTCTTCTAATCTCCAAAAACGCTCCAAATCGAATTCTTGGCTGTAGTCAAGTTGTGCGCAAAATGAGCTAGCTCTATTGGGTGAATCGCTCAAAATGGAGTGGGTACAGCAGCCAGCTATAACCCAACCAAAAATGGTTAAGAAGGCGTTAGGTGTACCGATTCTCGGTTTCGAAGCTTCAAGAATTATGTTGAAGAGATTGTCTGCTCCAATGAGCATATCGATAGGGCCTGGTTGGTTGAAGTTTGGATCTGCAAGATCCAATGCAGTAAACTCATCTGTTTTTAACTTAAATGAAGACGACGGAAGCATAGATGTTAGTTTCGAAATAACATGAAAAACGATGATGATACTGTTTGAATTAAATCGAGAGAGTAGATTTAAAGAAACGATTCCATTTGTTGTGCCAGCAGAGGTCGATCCAACTCCGAGAATAGGAATACGAGAAGCTTTCCTTGGGAGTCCCAAACGTTGGAGAGCTCTCTCCGTAATAAACGATATTTGAGACCCCGAATCAAGTAAAACGCGAATATTTTGGAACGAACCAACCTTATCTTGAACCTTGACCACAGCGGTTGGAAGAATCGTTGTCGAATGAAGAATCGATTCGACCGAATGATGACTGACGACGGAGACGGACGTATTTGTGTTGCTTTGTGTTGAAGATGACGATGAATTTTCATTGGTATGGTTTTTGAGCGAAGTGTTATGTGGGTCATGCACAAGAGAATGATGGCGAGAGTTACATGACCTACAGCGGAATTTCGAGATACATTTTTGCGATTCGTGCCCAACCCGAAGGCAGTTGAAACAAATAGAGTTATTTTTAACGAACTCACGACGCGCACTAATGTCTAGAGTAAGAAATTTTTTACAAAAGGGTAGAAGATGATGTTCTTTACACTTTGGGCAACTTGGCTCTGATTGTACGAGGTGAGTACGAACATTATATTGCCCTTTAGCTGACGTTGTTTTTAGCGAACGATTAAATGAATTGCATGATTCGAGACAAGTACAACGGACTTGCAAAAAGGTGAGAAATTCGTCGATGGTGCAATCATTTCGAGATTCCACCTTTTCAGACCAAGCTTGTTTAGTTTCATAATCGACCTTTTGAAGGAGAATATAGATCAACCAAGGATCTCGCGAATTAATGTCAATTGCGTTTAAGCCTCGAATGATCTCATCAGCTTCATTTGTGATTTTTCGTAGAGATTCGAGACTTGAACTGGAGCCAGTCGATGAGGGCAAATTCATAAAGCACTTAATAAACGAATGAACAATTAAATGTTTTTTATCATACCGCGCTTCAAGTTTGTCCCACGCTTGGAGATAGTTTTCATCGGTACACATGATGTGCTTTAAAAGATTTGAAGCTTCCCCACCTGAGAATGATTTTAAATACTGAAACTTTTGTGTTGAGGTCAGGTTGGGGTTACAGTCTATGGATCCGGTGAACAAATCCTTAAACACTGGCCAGTCTTTATAATCTCCGTTAAAGATTGGAATCACTAGTTTGAGTAAAACGACCGATTTACACGAATTTGATTGTTGCGAATTGTCTTCTATACTAACGTTTTGTTTTTGCCCTTTATCAGAATCAGAAGCCTTATCTGGGTGTTTTCGAATGTAACTGGAGAGAACAGCAAACGCTTGCATGTACTTGGTTTCATATTCAATATATTCAGCTTGAGGATCTACAAAACTTTCAGCTTCGCAGAATTCGTATAAACAGTTTTGAAGAGAAACAAATTCCGACCAAGTCTCATTAAGCTTTTTTAGTTGAATTTCCAGCATGTCAAGAGTTGTAGTGGAACCGACGGATTCTGAAAAGGTTAGGGCTCTTGTGATGGAACTCTTAGCTCGACCGCATCTAGCTTTCAAAGCATTCATTTTGACGAGAATAAGTTTAGATTATTTGGGCAAATAAGAAAAAAAATTGTCTTGTCTCTGTTAAATCGTATACCGACGATAATCTTGCCTTTTAACTAGCTTATAAGATTTGTACAAACATATATATATAATGTACAATCGAATGCCTTTTCAACGTGGAGCACGTGTTAATGTAAGTTTCCAGTTGATTCACGATATTTGCATTTGCATTTATATATGTACATAATCAACATACGAAAGAAAATGTTCTCAAAACGAAATTAATATTAAAATAAAATGTTCATGCGAATAAAAGGTTCATGCACCCATACGGTTCATGCAATTATGTACATCATCAAAAAAAATGTAATGCATCGACCCGAACACGAGGAGCACTTTTTAATCATATAATATGAATATGAATACACATTAATTAGTCAAGAAAAGCTATTGTTTTCGATTTAGCACTGATCAATTTCATCCGGCGAGCAGAAGGACCAATATGTTTTGTGTCTAATTGTTTTAAATTTGAAATTGTTCTTAAAGTTGTGTAAAAATATATGTAAAATGTATATGTTCAGTTCATATTATAATTCAATTTTTATTAATCTTAATGTTACCAGTTAGCGATGTGAATAGTTTGGCTGTCAGCAATCAAAAGGGAAGAGCTTAGCTTAAAATAATTACAGTAGGCTTTAGCGAATAAAGTTCAAAAGAAAAAGCAATGACAATAGAGCAATGAGTTAAATCATGTAACAAATGTTGCGAGAGATTAAGAATTTGAGTGACTACAATTTAGTATTATAGGGCATGCGTACAATGTGTTGGCAATGTGAGTTAAACAATTACAAAATCATATTAATTCAATTGGCTTCGGTTTGGTTTCAAAACAAATGGTAATAAACTTTTTTCGGTGTTTGGTGGTGTCATCTTTTTCGTCGCTATCTTCTATGTCATCTGTTCTTAATTTGAATGAAAGCTTTGACTTTTCAAGTTTAGATTTGGAAAAACTTGAAAAAAAATTCAAAAGAATCGATCATCTTGTAGTGAAGTGAGAAAATTACTATTTTTTAACATTGGCACCGTTTGTGATTTGATAAGTATAAATTTTATTTTTCCTAAACCTTCTCCCCATATTCCTCTTTCATTTAGAAAAAAAATTAGGACAATCGGTCAACCGGTGTGGCCGGTTAGCGAACGAACACAAAAAATAAGCTGTTCTGATAAGTAAATTTCGATTTTTAATATAAAAAAAAGTGAAGCAACCAATGTTCATGCTAAAAAAATAAATAAAAACCGTAAATTCCTGTATGTATACTACACTACAAACAAATCTTACAAATAATTAGGAACACATTTCTTTATTAGCCGACGCACGACAAAATGGTCAGAGAAATTAATTTTTCAAAGCTGTTGAGGTTTCCTTTTATTTGGAAAATCAACCACTACACATCCTGTAATGCAAAGAAAGATTTTTGCAAGAATCTCAATTATTAATTTTCAGCATCTTTTTGAATTTCGACTGAGAGTGTGGCCGATACAAAAAATTGAAGATCGATTTGATTTAATTGCGAGCGAAGCGAGCGGAAAAATTCGCGCGAATTTTTTTATTTTCACACCCCAAATTGATTCTCTTTTGGGCAAATTTTTTTCCGCTTGTGTCCGTCCATCTTTCTGATGCAGCTTTTAATGTAATTAGAACAGCTTCGTTATTTTAGGTGATAGATAGATGCAATAAGATGAAATTGGCTTCAAGTATAGTGTACTTGTAGAATGCCGTACCCTCACCGAACTTTGACATCCCAGAGTGTAGAAGAACGTTTGCTTTGGATAATATTTTCTTAACGTCTGTCACATAGACTTAAAGCATGCGGTATGTTTCAGCTTTATGCACAGAAAAAACCTTTAAAATGTAATAAACTTATTTTATTGTTTTACAAAATGTTAAAATTAATCGCGAAGGTCGGAAACCCTGAATTAGATTTCTGGGCAAATGAACCAGCATAGTGGGTCAGTAGTCGCAAAATGAAATTTGGAACTTATCACCCACAATAGTGGGCCATTATTTTTATCTTCTGGAAATATGGCCTTTTTTCCATGTAAAATATGGCCACAGTCAATGCTGAGGATATGGAAGGACCACTTCTGCAGACAGTACAACGGCGATGACGAATCAAATTCAGCTGTCAGGCAGAATGAACTATACAACGAAGATGACGACGCAAGCCAAAATTTCCGTCTACACGATCTTGAAGAAGTGAAGATAGCAATATCTAAGCTTAAAAACAACAAAGCCGCGGGAGATGATGGCATCACTGCCGAACGGTTCAAAGCAGCCCGCGATGACTTGGTAAGGAGCGTGTACCAACTCATATGGCAGAATATGGTCGGAAGAGAGCATGCCCGATGAATGGAACCTCAGCATATATGCTGCGCCAACTACTGAGGCATTAGCATCCTTAACATCGCCTATGGAGAACTCACGCTGCTCCATTAAAGTCGGTTACGACCTCACCGAACGCCTTCATGATAAAAAAGGCTTTAGACAAGGTGATGCACTGTCATGTGACTTCTTTAATGTCAACAGTGCTTCTGCGAGTACACAGACAGAGGCTGAAAAATTGGTTAAGCAGTCAATGAGGGCAAAACAAAGAATACGCTGTCATCAAGAAAGGACAACCAACACCGACGTCTTGGAAAACACGTCACGATAGACGCATATAATTTCGAGGTAGTTAGGGACTTTGTATATCTTGGCTCTACTATCAACACGGACAGTGACATCAGTGCCGAGGTCAGAAGAAGAATAACTTTTGCTAATCACTATTTCTTCGGGCTAAGAAAGCAATTGAGTTGTAAAGCCCTCTCCCGAACAACTAAGGTGACGCTCTATCCCCATCCTGCTATATGGTGCAAAAGCATGCACCCTGTCAAAAACGGATGAGAGCACCCTAGTCCCGTTCGAGAGAAAAGTTCTACGAAGATCTATGGACAACGGTCCTGTCTGCATAAACTGTGAATGGAGGAGACCACGAACTGTACGGGCTGTACAGCGGCACCACCCCGGACTGTAGTGCCACCTTAAGTACGTAAGTAAATAAGTCAGATTTACATTTGACCTCTTACTTAAATGAAGAACCAGAAGTAGATGATTCAAATTTTCGCATACAAGCCTCACAAAACCAATCATTTTCTTAAACCTTATTAACTGAAACTCCCATACATAACAATCAATAGTTTACATGACACAAAATATACCTATAGATTCCTAATCGACATCGGAAGCAACAAATCGTTTGTTAGCCCTGACATCGCTAAGACCTTTGAATGCTTGATAATAGATATATAATCGTTTTTAGGTCTCTTAGGATATTATCGAAAGTTCATTATAGAGATTTCGCAAATCTAACAAAACTAATGACATAATGGGGCATATGCATAAAAATCTAGTATTTACTAGTAGTAAATACTTCAAGTAAATACTAGAACAACAAGTAAAAGCTCAGATTCGTAGTATTTACTTCATTTGGTATGCATAAAAAAAAGTAAATGCTAGCCAGCATTTACTAGTAGTAAATACTAGATTCATCCAAGTAAAAACTACATATTCATCGGAAGACTCAGGCATTTACTTACAGCAATTGAAAAATAAAGTAAAATGGAATAGTAGACTTAAAAATTAACAAGAAAAACCTTTACTTTGCTTTAATAAGGTATTTAGATTTCATCACTTTGAGCTGAAGTATTTGTTGTTGATTTTTAATTATAAATTTTCATACGGCGCGTGGTTGTTGCATAATCTTGACAAAAACCGAAAATAATTGTTCGTTAGATTTTGTCAAAATGCTTGAGGTGCATTCGGTTCTTTTGATCAAGTCTATTTCATTTCTCCTGATTTCAGGTGCACCAGAACTGCGTCCGTGGTCGTTGGTAGTTTCGTTTTTAATTCCTCTGTCCTCTTCTTCAAAGTCGTCAGATTTCATTTAAATACTTTGCAACATTACCTATGCAAAACAAAACATGCCATTATTATTATTTGAGTTGCCACGTTTTTTAATTGCACCCATATACAGTTTTGTCATATTGGGAATCGACTTTTAAGCTGACCAAAACATCGTTCTATGATGACCCTCTCTTTTATATGTAATTTGTTGTAAGATTTCTCCTTGCTCGTGATTGGGTTACTATAAATGGTGTAATTAACCAAGTGGCGATTCCATATCCCTCATCTGCCAAAAGAACTGTTTTAACTGAATTTCTTAAAATTGGCTCAAGAAAACTGTTTTTCCAAACCCTGGAGTCATGAACTGAACCTGGCCATTCACAAACAACACTTGTAAAACATTCTTTTACATCACAGGTGACAGGTGTCTCCACATGTGTGCAATCCAAGGCTCCAATACAAAAAGGAAAGCTGAATTTAGAAAGCCAACCAACATTTACTTTTTCAAAGCGGTAAAGCATTTTGAAATTATTTGTTGCTAGAGATCTTCGTTCCTTGTAAACTTGTTCAGTATTAATGTGCAAAAACGCGGCCATTTGACAAAAATATTGAACCGATCGCCTTGAATGTTGATTTGCAAATGAAAATGTTCGTTTCGAACACCCAAAAGTATTTACTAGCAAATGTTCAAGTTGCTCTTTAGCAACTTGTAAAAATTGAAGTAAATACTAGTAGTAAAAGGTTTTTATGCATATCAATTTAAGTATTTACTACCAAAATTCATCCATACCTAGTAAATACTTTTACTTCTAGTAAAAGCTTTTATTCAAGTATTTACTTGAAGTTTATGCATACGAAAAAAAGTAAATACTATAAAAATTGACTAGTAAAAGCATTTACTACCGTTTATGCATATGGCTCAATGTGTGAGAAAAGGCAAAACTCTATTTATACTCTAGATATGTAGAATTATTCAAAACATGTGAATCCCTTCCATCTAATGAACCTTTGCTTCATATCCTGACTTTGAAAAGACTTTCAACCTTACTACCGATACTACCGATGCAAGTAACGTTGCTATAGAAGCCGTGTTATCGCAAGGGCTCGTAGAATAGGATAAACCGATTTGCTTCGCAAGTCGAACTTTATCAAAGTCTATAGAGATAGAATTATTAGCGATTATTTATTCCGTTAAGTATGTCCGGTCATATTTGTTCGGACGGTGGCGCGGCGTTTTGAAATAATAACTGACCAAAACCTTTGACATGGCTCTTTTCTTTTAAGGAACCAAACTCGTTGTTGGTTCTATGGATGTCGAAATTAGAATAGTACGATTACTATATGGCATATGAAAAAGGAAAAAAAAGCAGCACCAACGCCGACACCCTATCTCGGATCGAATCTCATGTTAGTGAAATCTGCCAAGCTACGCGAAATAGATAATCTTGAATTAAATTCGATGACAAATAATTCAAACAATTCACTCTGCTGTAGAAAAATCACAATCTCCTCTTTCAGTAAAACCTAAAATACTTTTCAAAAGAAAAAAAGATTATGTTATCAAGTATGCTCATTTAAAAAATGAAGACGCTATGATCTCAATATCTGCAATCCTCACAGATAACAGACATTTTAAACTGTTCAATTAGTTTTTTCAAAATATTTTAACAATGGTTGTCTTAAAATTTTAACATCTAACATCATCTTAAACGATGTAACAATTTCAGATGAATCAGAAGAACTGGTGCGAGAATACCACTCAAAATCTAACCACAGCATAACAGAAACTTTATCTTCATATTAAAAGACATTCATATTTTCCAATAAAGACATTCATATTTTCCAAATAAGATAATAATCAATACCAAATATGAACGAGATCAAGAAAAGTTAAAGTTCGAAATTACTGAGACCCCATCAAGATTAAAATTATCAAATTATTCACATGGGTATATATTCTGTTGGTAAAGACAATTTCTTGACAATAGTCGATAAATTTATCAAATTTTCTAGTGCATATCTTCTGATTTCAAGGAATAGTATCAGCTTGATTAAATCCCTGAAGCATTACTCTTCTCATCATGGAATCTGTGAAAATGTCATTACATATAATGGTTCTGAGCTCGTGTCAACCTTGTTTAAATAATTTTTGTGCTAAAAGCTCGAATGGAAACACGAGGTTCTATTCAACTCTTACTGAATTTGTCCGAATAATAAGATTCCAGCATACCACAAAACCAATAAGTGAAATTGTAGACGAAGCCGTGTTCACATATAACAACTCTATACATTCTACAACAAAATTGACACCTTTCGAATTACTGGTCATATCAACACAAACACACGGTTCCCTAAACAAAATTTCCAAACAAGTCAAGAATATTTAAGAAACCATTTATTAGATTATTCAAAATTGGCAGATTTAGTAAAAGATAGATGTTTAAGTAATAAAAAGCGATTGATTGAAAGATCCTCACTTTATCGCTGGTGAAGTCTTATTTGAGGCAGATGATCGAAGAAATAAGCTAGCTCTCAAATTTGACATTGACAGCTCCCAAATTTATTAAACATGAGGCTGTTTAAAATATCAAAATTATTATCCATACAAAAAAACGTTAAGTTCACAAGCAAAAAGTAAAGAAAAAGCGTATACAATAAGAAATCTATAAAAAAACACGTATACGCCCGAGTGTACATTTTATTATATCTGAAATAAAAAACGAAAAATATAATATAACAGCAATGTTTTCACCTCTAAGTTATGTTAATATTTTCAAATCATATTGTGAAATTGTTTCTACATTTCAAAGCTCTTGTAACGTTCCCTGTACAAAGAAGCATAACTCACCAAAAGAATTTATAAACTTCAATTGTCGACTTCTAAAACAATTTAGGTTGTTCCAAGCAGAAGTAAAAGCGAGCAAGGAGACATTATCGGCTCAAAGAAAATGTTATATCTTACAGGGATATATGTGTTTTCTCAGACACAGACGCAATAACGGTCCACGACTGTCGATCATCTCTGAACAAGATGACCGAACAAATTAATATTCACCCTTTATGAGGGTCCGGGCCGGTCTACAGAGATATATTCCGGGATATTATAAAGCTGATGAATTTGCAAAAAAAAAATCTGCCTTTTTACTTGCGACATATAGAATATATGGCAAGTATTGAATTCGTAAAAAAAAAAAAGTTGAGATAATGATGAGATATGACATTACGATGATAGAGAATTCGAAAAAGTGGGTCCGACGATTCCGTCCGATGTCTGTCTGTCTGTCTGTAAACGCACCTACAGCCTTAACCACTGGTCCGATTGACTTCAAACTTGAAAATTAGAGGTTTGAGCGAATTCGCGTGGGCCGTTTTTTTGATTTTTTTTAAAGATCAAAATTTAGGGTAGCCACCATACGATTTTTTTGGCCAAAAACCAAAAGTTTCACTTTTTTCAAGAACGGCTCCTACGATTTTTTTTTAACTTCCTCGAAAATTTTTTTTTAAGACATTTATGTATTTTATGTAAAAAAAATTTTTTTGTATTGCTCCAAAACGGTACCTCCCATAGATCCGTTTTTTTGTTATCAGATTTTCTCGAAAAATAAAAGTCCGATCAGAGTATTTTTTTTTTGAAGGTAGGTGTATATTGCTCAAATAATATTTTGTATTCAAAAAAATTTCAAAATTTTTTTTAGATTTTTAAAAAATATTTTTAAACTTTTTTTCAAAATTCTGTATCTCAAAAACGGATCAATATTAAAAATCGAAATTGAAGAATAATATGCATATTAACATGTTCTTAAAAACTTCGTACCCAAAATAATTTTAAAACATTTTTGAAAAATTTTATATATAAAAAATTAATTTAAAAAAAAACGGCTCCGACGATTTTCAAAAAAAAATTCAATAAATCAACGATAAGGTTTGAATTTTTTTGGCATTTAAATTTTTGGAATGGTAAGTATTTACGAGGTACATATTTCAATTTAAATTTTTATTTATGAATTTCATTTTTCATATTTACATATTTTTTAATGTTTTATTTTTTATGAGTTATAATTTGGAATACAGGAGCAAGTTCGTACGACCGAGTCGTGCACATTTTTTTAATTTTCTAAAAATAACATATTTGCTACTTGCAAGCTTATGTATAAACATAACAAAATTGGCTATGATAATCATATAATCTTCAAGCTTTTTCAGTTTCAGTCCGGAACACTCTTTAGATTTTTAAAAATACCTAACAAAACGCTATAAGGAAAACAGAAATTAAGAAATAAAAATCATATTTTACAAGCAAACCTGACAACAAAAAATATGTCCACTTCCACTAACTTATTTTAAGAGACAAATCGATTCAAAACCTTGTTTTGTCAGTGGATTCCAATTTTGTTGAAACGGTTTGTATTAAGATATGCGAATCACTTTAATCGTTTTCACATTAAAATATTCCCATTATTTACATGGCAGGCTAAACTTTCTTGACACGCTTCAAATCGTATTCAGTCACGCAATAAATTTTACTATTCAAAGTCATCATTAAGGCAAAAGCGCTTAATATAGTTTCTTATGTGTAAGGGTTCATGTATCTATGTTGTTATATTGTTCAGTTTGACTGAAAATCAATCAATCCTATTTGTAAAAAAAACACACACTATCAAGTTATCCCACAGAACCCTCATTAGGTAGCAAAATTGCAACATTTTATTGTCACCACTCTTTGTAAGAAGAAGAAAACTTTAAATGTCAATTTAGCACGCAAATTATAACGATTGTCGTCTTCAGTTGTTGGGTCATGAAGTGCTATCAATAGAAAAGAATAAACAAAAACAAATCTTACGGCACATTTAAGCTTTATCTGTTGCCATTCTTCGGCACTGACAAAATTTTATCTATTCACATAATGTAATTGTCGACATTCTAAAAATTTCAGTCAAACACTTGTACCCCATCGAGAATAATTTTCAGGAGCACTCGAATCACACAATACCTACTTAACTACGGAAGGCGTATCCGTGCCACTTTTGTGCTACTTTAGTTCTTCTTCACCTCCTGCACTTTTATCATTAGCAAACTACATGATTTTTAGGCTCCGTTTCATCGTCGCCTCACACGGTTCGACGCTTGAGATGCTGTCCATGTTGAAGGCCAGCAGAGGAGCACAAGAAGACGAATACACTTAACTCGATTGCAATGCTTGTGAACAGGCTAGCATCATGATGAGGATGACTATGATCATCAGGATGAATACGGTGCACGATGACGACAGTGAACCTTTTAAAGTCCGTATATTATCATTTTGATCAATCAAAAATGATGCAGCAATAAAAATTATGGTATAAATGCCTGTTTTATCTTATATACTATACATGTACATTGCCCGAGTTGTGTATTTTAAATTGTACGACAATAATTATATAGAATTTAATATTCGAGCTTTCGCTTTTTTGCGGTGATAAAACAATGATCTCGTTTCGTCCCTTCTACGAAACACAATTTTTCGCTTCAAAAACGAATGATTAATTACATCTAGAGATTGCAGTCCCGAAAGATCTTTTCAATCCCGGGATTTGGGGATTCTTAAATATCAATCACGGGATCCCGGGATTGATCCCCGGATTGGAAAAATAATTTTTTTGCTTTCAAAGCAACACATTCTCAAGTAAATAAAAATAAAACTACTCAGTTGAAGTGACATATATTATTTAAGCCTTTATTAACACAAATTAAAATAAAATAAATTCATATTTTTTCTTAAATCGAAAAAACAAAACTTCATTCTAGAAATAAATAATAAGAGGTATTTTTCAAAAAAAAAGAAATACATAAAAAAAATACAAATAATACATAATAACAAAATAAAATAATAATAAAATTAAATTAAATTTGTTTTCACAAAAAATTAAACATGTTTTGTTTCTTAAATTGAAACGTAGAAAAATCAGCATATTTAGGCTACCATCTCCTAGCCTACTCTGTATCTTATTTTGGAAGCGGACAACAGCGGAGAATATTCGTTCGGGCTCTATACTCGTAAGTGGAATTCACAATAAACATTTATGCACTTTTTCCAAAAGGGTTCCTCGAGTTCCATTTTCAAAAAGAATCATCTCTCTCTTTACTCTTCGAACTAGCTATTCTTCGTCGTTGGATGAGATTTTTCTTGGTCCCAAGCTCACAAAACCTCTTTGGATTTCTTTTTCCAATTTTTCCTTAAGAGATAGTTGGCTTTGATTGCTTGTGCTGGAACTGTGAGCATCATTATGAATAGCATCTCGATTATGCTCTTCAATGGTAGGACTGTCGCCGATCCGTTTTATAATTGTTAGTATTTGCTTCATTATGTTTGCGTTATTTGGAAAAGCAAATAAACTTACTTCCGGAGTACATTCTTGGAAATTAACATTTCGATCTTGGAATTATGCGAGAATCCCTGATAGCTCAGATCTGCGTCGCAAACTTAATCTGTCTATCAGATTTTCGATGGTTGAGTTTTAAGAATCTAATTCCCTTAAAAGAACGGCATATTGCTTCCACTGTCACCTTTATTGGAGTGAACAGAATACATCGGTGATCTCGTTTATTAACAAAAAATCACTGTCTGTAAAAATTATAGAGTGATTTAGATCAATCAGAGACTTTTGTATGCATGATTTTAAAAATGCGAACCGTTCCAACATGGAGAGCAGGCTATTCCACCTTGTTTTGCAATCCAGCAGCAGGGAATGCTATTTTTGATGTTTTATTTGGACATACCTATTTTTGTTAAATGTATCAATTTTTGTTGATGATCTTTTAAAAAACAAAACAGTTTTTCTTTCTTTTTTTCACTTCGTTGTTATTTATTTATTTATTTATTTACAAACGAGAACCAGTAAAATCAAGTGAAAATTTAGCTATTTTGAATGCAAAAAACATCAAAATATTCAAAAAGTCAATCCCGAAAATCCCGGGATTCTTTTATCTCAATCCCGGGATTTTCGGGATTTCAAAAATGGTACGGGATTGCAATCACTATTTAACCCTGCAGTGCACACGTGGGGCCTGACAGGCCCAAGTGAAAATTAAAATACGTATAAAATTGGAACCGTTTTTGGAAACAAAATAATCTTTCATCTACCTTCCTACAACGTCGATATGTATCCTCGAACACAAAAATAACTGTAATAAGTTCAGTAGATTTTCACTAAATAGAGCTTCGGGCCTAATAGGCCCAAGGTATACATTCACGTTACTGTTTTTTTTAATTCTCAGATACAAAACGGTATATCTTTATTCTGTTTTCGGATTATTTTCGTGGGTTTTCTTTATTATTTTATGGATATAAGTGAGAGAAGGTTGTTTTCTTTTTGGGTTCGTTTCGTTTATCTCGTAAACTTGTAAAAGACCATTTGAAGGATCGTGCTTCAAACAGTCATTTGCCACTAGAAACTCGTTCAAATGCGAGAAAATTTGCTGGCTGCCTGTTGAAGAAATAGCATTTTCCAATAATGTAAGTACCAGAAAAGATTGTGCATTCTGTACAAAACGAAGGAAGAGTCGATACTTCTGCGACAAATGCGGCAAATGCATTTGGCTCCAACATGAGCACTATTGTTGCCCAACTTGCTCTATTTGATATTACTGTACAAAATATTTATGTTTTATCCTGTTTTTATTAGTTTTAAGATTGATTTTGAATAAATATTATAAATGAATGTATAAAATTTCAGTTTCCTCAATTATTTCTACATTTGTCCATAAAATTGTGTTTACAGGCCTCTCAGGCCCCACGTGTGCAATGGTGTGATTTTTTTTGAGGTGTGCACTGAAGGGTTAAGTAATATTACATCCTTCGTTGTTTCAATTTGTGATTTAACTTTTTGAAAAACAGTTTTATGTTTTTATTTTTGGAAAAAATATTACATAATATTTTGAGGACAAAGACGAGATTAAAACTATTGTTATTGCGAGCGATGTTGGTAATGAAGGGGTAAGTTTTTTCTTTCGTGTTCATCTGACAAAAAAATCATATTACAAGAATTCAGGTAACTGATTTTTTTCTTTACATCACTGTCGGCTAAGGCGATTGTTGACTGTTTGTTGATAGTCGTTTTTGATTATCAACTTTATTTTGCTCTGTGTAAAATGATCAATAAAACAATTTGAATTTCTGACAACATCTACAGTAAGCTATGTCGTTTTGCTCAACGTAAGGTGATTATCAAAACGTTAATCACTTTTTTCCATACATTTGGAAGTGACAGCTATTTCCATGTCGTTTTCATATATTTTTTTTTCTTTTTCATTTTTGTTTTGCTTACAAAACTTATATGAAAACGACACCAAAATAGCTGTCGCTTTCAATTGTATGGAAAAAAGTGATTATCGTTTTGATAATCACCTTACATGAAGCAAAAGCAATTATTTTGACTATCAACTATCGACTATCAGCTTAGCCGATTCCACCCCAGTTTGTTCGTTCCTACGTTTGAATGAATCACATCCCAACTGAAGTAGGTACTCTAGTTCCATTTATATCAACCCTTTAATTGAACAAATAAAATAAAAACGTTTGTATCTCTTTAACCTGCAAAATAAAGGACACACAGATGGGATATCTCCAGATGAATAAAAATAAAAAGACAGTAAAATATTAAAGCGATCACCCCAATTGCACCAATCCAACATAAAGAGAAATTGAAATTCAATTTTTTTTTAAATCCGCAAATTGCATTTTGAACAAAACGCAATCAAGAAACCGATAAGCCTCAAAATTTACCTTGTTGAAGTTCAATTTCCAATTTCCTGTACCTATTATTGAGTTCACGATTAAAGTTTTAGGCTTTAGGGCATTACAAATAATTTGGAAATCAAAATACTTTGTTGGGGGCTTGTTTCTATTCATTTATTGACAAATATTGCAACACTTCTGTCCCTGTTATTAAAAATCTTTCTCTGTATAACGATTAAATCCAACGGACACAAACAGACGGTTGCATGAAAGTCCAGACAGGTTTTACAAACAAACAAACTGTAAAATTGGAAAAGCCAAACGGTCTCGTTTTGACTTCCAGACCAAAATCTGAAGGGTCTTACTGTGTAACTAAGGATAATCTCTGGCAGGATGGCAATGTTGTTTTGTTTGTTGTAACGTTGAGGGATGCATTAAGGGGGGGTTTCCCATGCAAAAAAAGGTTGGGCTTTTGCGCGAAACTGTGTAGCGTTCGCAATTTTTCGAATATTTTAATAAAACAAACGGTTTTCGATTGATATTAAATAGGGTCAAATGTTTATGCAATTAAAAAAAATAAATAAAAATTCGATGTACCTCAAAACCGACAAGCAAACGGAAAAACTATAAAATTTTGAAAGACGCTTGCGCTAACTAATGGGAAATGGGTTAAATATTACATTTTTATTTATTTTATATTTTTTTTATAATGACAATATATCATGTTACTTAACGTCGTTGTTTTTTTTTTCGATTATCGTTATAATTTTTTCCACACAAAATTCGAAAAACAATGAAAAATACATCAAATTACGTAAAAAGTATGAATACATTTTTTAGTATAACTTCTAAAATATAAAAGGTAGTGAAGTCAAATCAACTTTTTTCAAAGCTTTAAATATGTAATTTCAACGGAGTAATTTTTTTATTTTTGTTTTTATGTTTGTCAAATGTTTTTGTTAACACAAACACAAAAAATACCTATTTTTTGTCTAGCATTTTGCGCGTTTGCCCGGGAAATTGATTAATATATTTTTGAATTTTTTGAAATATTTTTTATATGAAAGATTAATATATGTATTACTTAACGTCGGTGTTTTTTTTTTAATTTTTAACCTGTAACATATTTAAAAATAAACTTCAAAAGGTCAATATTTGTAAGGTTATTGTAAGTGATATATAGGCAATAAAACTAGCACATATTTTTTTTTATTTTTTTCTGTTATTTTTTTATTTAAATCAAATAACAAAATAATTTGTTTGCTAATGGTCTTTTTTATTTTAATTTTTGAAAAATCGTCTTTTTTGCGTTTTTTGTCAAAAAAGAATGGTCGATTACACACACAAAGAAGCAGGGTTCAAAGGAATGCCACTAGGTGGTGCTGCAATTTGTTTTGCTTTCTCTTCTCTTTCTTACAAAAGATGTTGTTTTTTCTCCTCAACAGAAAATGTACTTTTTGTTCTTCAATTCATAGAAGTGTGAAGAAAACTCGATATTGCTTTACATAGAAGTAGAAGAAAGATGCAAGATGAGAAAATAGATATGTGCAGATGACATAATTATAGAAGAAGGGTTAGAGCGGGAGATAGAGAAAGCGCATTAAAAAAATGCGGTAAGTAAGTGGCTTCTTTTTGTTTTTTGTTGTTGGACATGACAAAATAAGAAAATGAATGAGGTTCAAAGCATATCGCACATGTGCCATAATTTCTTATCATATCTTTTTGTTTTGGTGGTTGCGAGGGAGATTTGCGATTTATTAGAATATATGACAAGTGCAAGTGCAATATGTATTATTTTTTTGCGACACCTTGTATAGCTCAAAAATGTTGTGTAGGTAGGTAGGTAGTAAGAAGTAAGGTCGTAGGTATGTACTACAAATAAATGGGAGAACCCAATTAATTTTTTAATTTGTTTGGAACCAGAGTTGGACATTATTCGCATAAATTGTTATTCGAATAATTATTCGAATAAAAAATTATTCGCAACTAATTTATTCACGAATTATTTATTCGCGAATAAATTATTCGTGATTTTATTCGTTATTCGTAATTTATTCGTAATTTCATTCGTTATTCTGAATAACGAATAAAATTGACTTTATTCCTTCTTTCTTTGTCTGTTTATCTTAATTTTTTTTTATTTACGTTTCCTTTGGAATTAGACGCTCGAATTCCTTCATTCATTCTTTATTGCTGAGAAATTTTTTTTGAACGAATTCTACCAATTCTACCTAGCAATTGCACCTCCCAACCCAATGTTGTGTTGTGGTGTACTTTTGATTTTTTTAAATGAGTGAGCCTTAAATGAAGTTATGGATTTGGAATTGAAAATTGGGCACTGATATTGATATAACTCTATGAAATCCAAACATTTCGAACATCTTAACAATTTCTAATGAATGTGCTACAAATGTGTCTGTTAATCAAATCTGTGCAAAAACGACATTGACTTTGTTGAATGGAACATTTTTTTAAGTACGACTCTTTATATTCTAGTAGTTAAAGCATTGTGATGAAATGTACAAAGTGTGAACCTAAAGTTGTAAAAATCAAAGGATTCCCAAACCGTAGGCTGAAAGTCTTGGATTGCTATCCAGAAGGGAAAGGGACAATACATCATTGCCTTCATCTGCATCAGTCGAAAAAGTTTTTTCATACGCTACCATGATAAACTTGCCAATATGTTTAAACAAAGACAAGTGAAGAAGTCCAATCTTAGGAGCTTTAACCAATAACTATGTAAATAACTTTTAATAAAAAAAAAAAAAATATTGAAATATTATTTGTTCTACCAAATTTCTTGTGTTTATTTTATTCGTTATTCGTTTATTCACTTGATACCTATTTTTTTGGGTCTTTTTTATTGCATTGCATGTACGTATATGAATTTGCTTCCTTTTCTACCTAGACGTGCGTCTTCTGCGTATATTGCCTTTTTTTCTCCTTCATGTGCCTGATCGTGATCGTGGAAACTGGTTCTTGCAAATTCTCGTCTGAGATAAAAAAAACAGGAATCGGTGAAGAGTAGAGGCCACTAACACATATAAATTCATTTACATGAAATCTGAGTTCGCTATTCTGGGACACATACCCTTAAGTAAATCTTGAATGCCACGGCAGTTTATTCTAATAGCCTCAAAGGACTTCATATCAGCAACAGGAAACAGCAGCAGGATGTAAATACACAACACACATACCTACACACATGACATGGTTATTGTCAAATGAGTATCTACGAATTTACTATTGAGTTAAAAGGAGAAATTTACAGGGATGCATTCCCTCAAAATCAAGTTCGGACAAGATGCAAAGACAAATTGTTGAGTTCTTTTCGTACAGCATCATAGGTACTTATGTTTTCTAGATCCTGAAACACAAGTTTCATACACACATAAGTACATCGTAATTTAAACCCGTAGGATCTTATGTAAATGCCACGATCTGCACGGAAAAGTTTGTAGTTCAACGTGCAGTCAGGCAAGATTGCATTGGTTATAGTAATGAATGATTAATTAAGACTGGGTTTCCTTTTTTCTTGAACTCCGAGCTCGTGTAAAAGCATGCACTGGTGTTAGTGAATATTTCCCTTTCTTTTTTTTTATTTCCGTCTCATATAGCCACTTGAATTGAAATTTCTAGTTTTCTATTTCTAGTTTTTGTATTTTTCTCTGCTCACTCAGAATTCAGTTAGCGATGTGTAAGAAATGAGATTCGCTTACGAAGGTCCACAAAATAGGGATGAAAAAAGAGGTATTTTCGCATGTATCTATTTACTATGTGAAATTGTAAACAGTGGTGTGGACATACACAAAAATGCATCTACATTCTACATACGTATTATCTTATGTGCACTCAGAGTAGGAGTAGCATTAATGAATTCTTGTTTTTCTTTTTTCTTCGCAAATTTTGTAATTCGGGATTATGATGGTTTTGGAATTGTTTCTTTTTTTGGGTTCCTGACGAACGATTTGAATTTTCTTTGGTTTCATCTTTATATTTATCTATAAAGAGACGTAGGTACTTTTTGACAAGCTATGAAAAATTAAAAAAGTTTAAGACGACATTTTGATCAAACATGAATATACGATGATAGAAAAATCAAAAAAGTAATTGCCTCAATTCTGTCTTTCCTTGGGAATTTAGGCAAAAGTTACCCGATTGTCTTCAACTGAGTTTGTTTCTTTAGCCGATTTGGGTTACGGACGGTTGGGAGATTATTTGGCTTTTTTTTAAATAGGCAAAAAATTACTCAAACTATAACATTTTTTTTTATTATTCCCAAATGCATTGGGGTTTATTTCTTCAAGGTTTCAAGGAATATCTATATATATAAAAGAACAGCCTAATTTTTGTGTTCGTTCGCTAACCGGGCACACTGTTTGACCGATTTTCCTAATTTTTTCTCGAAATGCAAGAGGTATTAGGGTAGAAGGTTTAGCAAAAATAAAATGTATGTTTTTCAAATGCAATGAAATAGAAAACGGTGCCAATGTTAAAAAAAAACATACTTTTCTCACTACAACAAATTAAAAGCGAATCCGATCAATTTCAATTATTGAAAATTTATGAATGTCAAAGCAAAAATTATTTTTTGAAAATTCATTATTTGACAAGGGCGATAAGAAGCCTGTTCAAATAGGTATGTATGTCTTTTCTTGAAAATCGGAGGTAGGTATGGAATTTTTTAACCCTGGGTGAAAAAAACCGGAGACTAAGCTCTCCACGAAGCTATTCGCCTACAAACCCAGGGCGTTGCGACTGCAAGCTCTCGGAGACAAGAGATAATGCCATAAGAACTTCAAGCAGATCTACCCAAACCTGATAACCCCACAAACATTGCTTGGTCTTGCTGCGACATGTATAGTTTTGTGTTTTTTCTTCAAGTTCTGAGGTCTGGAACATACCTGTTAAGGTTCCGAGTATGCAAGTGTCCACGCCTTCCATACCGAAAACGACACCCTTTTATCTGTTCAGTCATGCTGTCGATAATTTTTTGTAGGAGATTTGTTTTTTTTTTCGTAAGTTTGAAGAAACGACGCACGAAGGAAGTATACATACATACATATGTATTTGGAAATACCAATGAAAATAAAAAAAAGTTAATAGTCGTTAATGCCAGATTTGTTAATTTTTTTTGAATTTTGGGAACTTTTTGTAGCAATTTCAAAGTTGAGAGTTAAATAGAGGGGTTATTTCAATCGATTTTTTTTGCGAATTTTGCTGTCGGTGTTAAAATATACACATCATATTAGATTTACGATTAATAAGAATAATAACAACAAGGCAAAAGAAACAAATTGGGTTTAAAAAAAAGATAAAATAAGACCCTCTACGTTGAAATATTGTTAAAAATAGATTTTTTGTTTAGTTTGGTATTACCATGATATTTCAAACAAAAAAACGAGCTGTTTCATTCACTCTATCAATTACGCAGTTTGCGAGGTCTGGTTACCGGGCTATGATCCCAAATCTATTTTTCTTCGTTTTTATCTGCATTGTAAGAATGGCTTACCTGATTTGGCTCTAAATTGTTTAAAAGGTAGGTAGAACCAGGAATCGTCTAGGATACTTATTAGCTGACATTCTAGCTCAGTTAACGTTATTTTGCAATATTGTTGAGAATCTTCATAAATACTAATCCGATTTAAATAATTCAGAAAATACAAAACATAAAATAGAAGTAATTTAAGCTGTATTTTATTACGAGCTGCTTATTATTATTATTATTATCTTCGGCAATAGCTACTTATCCGAAAGGTAATACAAAATCTTTCACAGAAAGAGTATTAGGAGTAATATACATAAGCTGCATTTTATTAAGTTAAAACAAATCATGTAATAATTATTATATGTCAGAGCAATTTATTTTGAACGACTTTATGTTTAGCCCTTGCAGCTTTCAAAAAAAAAAAACAAAAACCATTCAAAAAAATGCATTTAAGTTATAAGTTATAACACTCAAATAAATTTTACGTAGACCCACGTAGAAATGCTACGACAGCTTTCTTTTTCTTTAGTTTTGATCTTTTCTTAAGTTTTGATGACTTGCAAAGACTATTAGCCTTGACATTTTTTTTTTATTTCAGATAGAAAAAGGCGTTGCTTACAAGTTTACTTACAATATTTAAAATAAAATTATAATATTGGGACAATAAATTAACACCTTATTCACTATAATATCTTTATGGAAAATTATTTTGTTATCAGAAAAAACAACAAAAATTAATCATACTACTATTCTCACTTCTGTATCCTGCGAACAAACAAAAATGGAACACAGCTTTGCAGCTCTGAACACTTTGAAACACCAGTAGTAATTGGGTTACTGCTTTCAGAACTGTGGCAACTCAGTTAAGTTACAGTAACCACAGTAACCTTTAAGTTACCACTTAAAATTTCTTAAGAGCGGGTACAACGTCCCGCAGGCCATTTCGGAGTCTATAAGAGACATACAAACAAACACACTTCCATCTTATTATATATATATCTATATATATAAAAGAACAGCCTAATTTTTGTGTTCGTTCGCTAACCGGTCACACTGGTTGACCGATTTTCCTAATTTTTTCTCTAAATGCAAGAGGTATTAGGGTAGAAGGTTTAGCAAAAATAAAATGTATATTTTTCAAATGCAATGAAATGATAAACGGTGCCAATGTTAAAAAATAGTAATTTTCACACTTCACTACAAGCTGTTCGATTCTTTTGAAATTTTTTTCAAATTTTTATTATTTACAAATCTAAACTTGAAAAGTCAAAGTTTTCAATTCAAATTAAGAACAGGAAAGCGTAGTGAAATTGTTTCTACTTTCAGTTGCATTGGTGAGTATCTTTAATGGTTCACGAGGAACACTCATATTTAAGCCTTTTTTTTTTTAGATATCTGATAAAGAATATGCATAAACATAATGTACATATGTATGTACATACAATTCAATAATTCAGATATTCGCTAAAGACAAAACCTATGTACCTGGAGATCCGAAAAAGGTTTATTACCCTTTCTCTCTTACACTACCAAAATTTAATTTTTATCAAACCCTGACAGCAAACGTAAATCTCGCTATCAACGAAAAGCACCCGAAAACCATAAAAACCGCGGTCCCAAGCCGATAGCTAAAATGCCAAAGAATTGCTACGATTGCAATAAGTCCTTTAAATGCTCCGGTCCAACTCCAGATGCACATTCGAACTCATACCGACGAGAAAACCTTTGTATGCAATTACTGCCCACGACTTTTCGCTCAGAAATATAGTCTACAAATTTATGTCAGAACCCACACCGGTGAGCGTCCTTTTCAGTGTGAAATATGCAGCAAAAGAGTTCTCGGCGTTGGGAAAGCCCATCAAAAAATTCAGACAGGTGTGCGAGATCAAAATTGTCCGGTCTGCCATAAGGCCTTTTTGAGTTCTGGCGATTTGTCCAAACACATGGTAACACATGCGGGCTTGAGAAATCATCATTGTGATCTATGTGGGAAAACGTTTAGCTTCAATCGTGATATCGTGGCTCACAAAAAGAAGATTCATTTAAACAGCAACGGTGGAGAAAACTTTAAATGTCCCGAATGCCATAAACTATTCGCGATTTGCGTGGAATGCTGGGGCTTACGCAAGATTTTGAGAAATGTCCAGCATTGGAATGGTCTCATCACATTTTAAAATGAAATCCTACTCAATACACAGTTTTATAAACGGGCTGAGGAAAAGATTATTGTTGGGGAAAAGAAATTGTAAAAGCATCATGTCACTGTTATTAATGTATCAAAATAAAAACAGTTGGATTATTCAAAATTAGAATAGTATCACAATACATACATTGGAATTTTGTTTGTATGTTTGTACCGGACATTTATGTATTTATGAAATTTTAATTTCCAAAGTTGTAGTGCTAACTTGATGGGCATGATTTTTCTTCAAATCGTATTGGAAACAACATTTTCAGGTGTAAAATATACAAGTTATATATTCTCCAAATGCACTGCTGGATACCTTTCATTTTTTGAAATTAAAAATATGCTAAACTGCTTCGTTCTTGCTGACTTCATCATTCCAATCAACAGCAATAAAGAATTTTCAATAAAGTAAATACATATATATATAGTTAAAACAATTTTTTCTAAATACCTATGTATTTTATGCCCTGCGAAGCGGGCGGGGATTCGCTAAGGATAAGTTTGTACAATAAAATGGATGTATTTATGTTGGTTTGTTTGTATATGCACTAAAGACTTAAGCCGCCCAACACATTTTTATAAAATTTTGACATTATCTTAATCCAGTCATCGTTCCAGTTCCAAATTGTGGGAAAATATTACGGGAAAGTCGGCAAATAAGGGCAGCAATCGAAAGTAGTATCGGATTCTTGGTGCAATTGTTCAGAAATTACTTTTCAAACGGAATAGATTGGGGAACTGAACGCGTTTAGATTGAATTGGCACATCTTTGGAAATAAAATAGGGATTCGTGGAAGTAATATACTTTCACCCTGGATTGCGAATAAAGCATTTGAAAAGTTAGGATTGGTTGCTACAAACCGTGGAATTCAAAATGTTCTCGATCAAGAAATACTACGCGAAACGCAATACAGTTGCATTGAAATAAAAATATTTGCAAATTAATGTCCCGAAGTAAAACGATCAACAAGAGTATGTCTAAGACACCATTATGTAAGGTGTAATATATACTGTGATCAGTCAGAGTGGAAGTTGGTATTTTTAGATGCACCCGGTGGTGATATGGAGAAAACATTTTTGGTGTCATGAAATTCAGCATCTAAAAGTTCTGAAAATAAAATAGCATTAGCTGTGGCTTCTTCTGGAATTGCAGTCATGTTATTAGATGGTGGACGAATAAAGCATTTTTCACTTAAGTTGCCTTTGAATATGCAGCTTAATGAATCAACAGCACGTTATATTTCAAAAACGTTAGAAATGGCCAAACATTTTCAGATTATTCTGTAGAATCAAGGCACAATAGCCCAAAAAGTTACTTGGAGCCATAACCCGCACCTTAAAGGATTTGTGAGGAATTAAAAAAATGTTTTGCGGAGCGCCATGATTGTTTTGGCTCATGACTTTCGACAAACATTGCCGATTTACCAAGTTCCACTTAAAATCTTCTTTTTTTTGTGGTGTAATGTCGATCACAAAATGGAGTTATTTCAGTTGATTCTGAAGGCCAAATTTCACTTCCAAACAAAACAATATTTATTGAAGTGCAAATTCAAGAATGAAATTAGTTGAAGGTGTCCCTGCAAGCATAAAGAAATTTTTTTAAAAATCACACTTGGTTGCAAGGAGGTATAATAGGTAAAAATAGAGGTGTTTCTGAAATCGATAAATGCATTATTTCTTGCCTACAAATGAAAACGATGTATCTATACAACGTAAATTACCCGACGGAGTTTTTGAATTATTTGGGTATAGTATACTAGATTACTAGGACTGCAGCGAGATTATTTAGCGCTGAATCGATTTGGCAGAATGAAAAAAATGTTGTATTTAGTGGTTCCGGTGCTTTTGAGACTCCATTTCCAAGTGTAAAATAAACACGTTTTCCGTTCTTCAAATGCACTGCTAAATTAACAACTGCTCGATACCTTTCATCTTCATGTAGGTATTTGAAAGGTAAAAATACGCCAAACTGTTTCGTTCCTGCTTATGAAGCGTAGTTATTTCATTTTTCATCCAACCATTTCACGTGTTGGGAAACCAATCGACCAAAGGTATACAACCAACAATATTGTTTGTCAAAAACGAATTTTAATAAAAAATATCCATAAAAAACAATTTTCTAAGCCCTGCGAAGCGGGCGGGGGTTTTGCTAGTAATATAATATAATAAAATTTATTTTTCAAAACCTACCTACGAAAGTAATAATATTATGAAGAAAAATGATTCCAAAATCAAAAATTATTTTTTTGTACCTTTACCTTTATGTACTAAAGCAAAATAAAATCAATCTTTTGTTATACAAAAACAAAACAAGATTAGGTCAAGATTAGACATTAGATTGAATTTTATAATTCTTATAATTCTAAAACAAAGATCTCAAAGAAAGAACCATAATTCAAATCATCGGCAAAAACAAAACCCTTTACATAATCCTAAGAAATGGCACACACCACCACGAAAAACAATCGTTTCTTCATTGCGTAGGTAACAGGTTTGTTCTTCTTCTAAAAGGATATTACGATCCCACCAGCATAGAGAAACGAGAGGAAAAAATGTCATTGCTACAAATAAACAGAAGCAAAACAAAAAACAAAAAAGAAACAAAACCCTTTACGTCATAATAATAAGAAATGGCACAAACCACCCCGAAAAAAAAAGATCGTTTCCTCATTGCGTAACAGGTATTTTACTTCTCAAGCCATTGCACTTGACTCATTTACAAAAAATACGCGCATTCACATATTCGAAATGAATGCATGCAAATATGACAAATATAGGGAGGTACTCAAAACAACGTTTTCATCAAATACCTACAAAGTACATAGTAAGTGATCACAATTATTGCCTATCTATATGTCTGCATATCATAAACATTCCAGAAGTATAAAAAATGAATTTTCATTCTCAAACGAGTTCTATGAGAACGTTTGGTATGAGGAGTTTTTTCTCTATCCTATGAAAAAAAAAACAAGAAGAAGAGAATGAAATATAAAAGAACGCCACCTAGTTCAATTCGTTTGAACTGAGTACCTTAGTGTGTGTGAGCAAACGCGATATTCTTTGTAAAAATGTAAAAAAATTACCCATTTTCGAATATTAATATAAAATAAACGGGTAATCGTAAAATTATTTTAGTTTCTGATTTCTATATAAAAAATATGAAAAAAAATTAAAAAAATATATTTGAAAATATTGTTTGCTGCATTCTCCTCATAATTGATACACAAATACTGACATTTTTTAATGCATTTTTAAATATGTTTTAATTTTTTTCTTTTTTTTCTAAAAACGTTACTGAGTCGAAGAGATATTCAATTTTCATAAAAAAATACTTTTGTTGTTGAGTAAAAATAAATGGGGCTGGAATCTTGTTCACCGCAGAATATTCTAAAAAAAACATGCAATTTTTTACTTTGCACTTCAAAAAAATTTAGTAAAATAATTTATAAAAAAATTAAAAATTAATGTGATATTATGTACATTTTGACAGTATAAAAAACATATTTTCAATTTTTTATCTTTATTACTTTAGAAATTATTCCAAATAAATCACACCTACTTTTGCTAAATTTTGCCCATTTTTCGTGTTTTCGTTAATTTTTTTTGACGAAACTGGACAAAATATTAAAAAAAAAGCCACGTCACTGAATCGTGAGACATTTAAAGAATAGATAAAAAATATAAAAAGAATAAAAAATTAATTTTTAAGGCAATAAAACTGTTCCACCGCAAACGTCTCCAAAAATTTCATAATTTTTCGTTATGCATGACCCTTTTGGGATGAAATACATTTTTCATATTTTTTTTAGCTTATTAACTTCTTAGCTTATTAAATGTTTAATCTATAGTCGTTGATTTCATTTAAATATTCGGAATATTTTGGGAGCTACACAGTTTTGCGCAAAACTTCAACGAAATTTTCAATGGGAAACCCAGCCTTAATCTCCAGCAGAGGAAAACAGAAACCGGAGTGGTTTGACTTTGTGATATTTTCAATTTTCCGTCTGTAGGTATGATGAATATTCTGAAAAAAAACATTTTTTCTCTTAAGGTTGGCATCAATTTAGAAGGAAATTGTTGAGTACATTTTAAAACCCGATTGTTGTGTGCATGAAATTCAATTCAAACAGATATAGTTTTAGTTTTAAATGCATTAAAATTAGCAGAGGCACAAACAAATAATAAATAAAAGCAATTGGAATATTGCATGTCTTTTAGTGACTTATATCCAAATCCAATCACCTGACTTTTTGTCAAGAAAGTTTCTTTGTACAAGCAAATTATTTTTTTCTTTGACTGGGAATTATGAATTTTTTTGTATTGACATAAAATAATAGCTGTCTATCTATCTATAAGTATAATAAAATCATTATACGAGTGCAATACTTATTCCACAGATAATAAAGGATAAACTCATACAGATGTCTCGTCTCTACAGAATAAAATTGAATCATTTTTTTTCCTAACCACAAGGAGTTTTCAGGATTTCTTTTCTTTTCCTTAGTTTTCATTTACAGGAGCAAAGAGGAACGAAAATAGGTTTCGTTTGCATTTAATGAATATGAATGTGACAAAGCTTTTGGAAAAACATTTTTAGGTTAATTTCAGTTTCATATCATCATTTCGCGCCATAAAGACATCTGTATAAATATGAAATGTATATAATTATTATCTGTGCTTATACTTTGAGTCAGGGAGGTCAAATATATTATATTTGTTCCTCAAGTTCTCGCATGAAGAAGTCTGACCCTTCTGTTCTGTGTTTCATTTCATTTTGTTTTCTATTATTTTTCTTGAAGTGAAAATAATTGAACAGGCACAAAAATATTCATTTATCCCAAAATAGAATAAAAACATGAGTGTGACCCATGTAGTTCACACGACTAACTTCTCAAAGTAGAAAAATACGCAAAAACATTAGTTGTATAGTAAAATTTCCAGCCGATGCATCCCGTTGCAGTTGTACACGCACGTTAGTTTTTAAAGTCAAATTCCATAAAACTGATGATTTGCGTGGCACCATCTGTCAAAAGTTGGTCGGACAAACTCGTGGACTCATGCACAACTACTTTGCACAGTAAAATACAGCCTATATTACTCCTGAATATTGTAGTTTTCTTTCAGTGAAAGAATTTTTCTAATCGGGTTGGTATTTCCGAAGATTAACTTTTGTATGGCAAAACAGCGTTTGGTGGGTCAGCTAGTAATAAAATATAGTCTATGATACTCCTGAATATTGTTTTTTTTCACACTAACTATCCCTGAATACAACTGTATTTACCATGAAAATTTCATTAATAGGGTAAAGGTGTCAACACCGAATCAGTGTACACAGTGAATCACAAGCTCTCCCACTGTATTTTTTTTACTCTATAATAAATAAATAAAGAAATAAAAAGAGAAAAGAAGACCCCTGTACGCTGTACATTTCATCTTTTCAAATCGTCAATCTGCGCGATCCCTTGATGGAAGTCGGTTTTTTCATAATTTTGTGTTTTCTGCATTGCTAAGTAATTTTATGTTTTCGAAAATGGTTTTCGGGACTAATGAACCACTATCATGATGGGTCATAAGTACCAAATTAGATTTTGGGACTATTAACCCACTATGGTGGGTCAGTAGTCCTAAATTTATTTTGTCTTCTTTGGGACAAAAGTCCCAAATGATTAAAAAAAATTATGTTCTATGAGAATCGCTTAATTTATTTGTATTCGTCAATATTAGGTCCGTTCGCGTACTTTCTGCACTAAAATTCGTAAAAAGACACATTTTAAGGAGTGGGGGTAAAATTCTCTCATAGAAAAACAAAACTACAAAAAAGTAAGCGAACGGGAAAACAACAAATTTTACCCACATTTTAATTGTCAAGTTATTTTGTATGAAAAATTGAAACTTTGAAATTGAATTTTTTCATTTATTTCCTATTTTCAATCAAATTTGACACTTTTCACAAATCAGCCCAAAGAAATTTCTTGGGCTAAAATTCGTAGGTTGGGGAAATATTTTACTCTCTCGTGAGCGCTCTCTTTTACGAAAAATTACGAAATTTTTGAGTACGCGAACAGGATTTGGTAAAATTTCGTAATTTTTCGTAAAATTTGACTGTTTTAGGAGGGTACGCGAACGGACCTATTATGTGGAAAACAAATGTTCATGGAAAAAATAAAACAAATAACTTTAATTCGTGTACCTATGTTTACACATAACAACTACAAAAAAGTCTATTTGTCAACAAAATGAATAGAGCAATCAAGTTTTCAAAGCTATTGCCGTTTCCTTTAATTTGGAAAAGCACACTTATTGTAATGCATGATTGCATGCTAGTATCTGTTTAGCAAATGCTGCATTTCAATGATTCATTTTAAGCACCTTTTTTCACTTTCGTCTGAGGATGATGACGATCCGGAATATTCAAGATCAATTTGGTTTGATTGGCACCGAAACGAGCGGAAAAAATTTTGCCCAAAAGAGAATCAAATTCGCGCTAATTTTTTATATTTTCACACCCCAAATTGATTCTCTTTTGGGCAAAATTATTTCCGCTCGCTTCGCTCGCTAAAGGAATTTTACCTCCTACGTTTTTGTGTTCAAGCTTCAAATACTTAATTCAAAAAATAAATAAATAGAGTCACCACAGCTCTTTGCGAGCCAAGGCTTAAGTGGCTTACACCTATGTATATGGAGACATATACAAAGCTTACACTCACTAACAATTCTCTGAGTGCGTGTAAAGACCTACAATTTACACCTTTTCATGATAAATTGATACTCTTGGACGTGATTTCAGAAGAACGTTTGCATTGAAAAAAGTTTCCTTTACGTCACATAGAATAAGATCATGAGGTGTATTTCAACCGTATGCACAAAAAAACCTTGAAAATATGCAAAAACTGTCTCCTCAATTTATTGTTTACAAAATATTTAAAATTAATCGCGAAGGTCAGAAACCCCGATTTTGATTTCTGGACTAATGACCTACCATACATCTTCAAAGCAAGTACATTGTTCGGTATGCTGTTTGATCAATAGAGGTTTAAATTCTGTCAGCATAAACACAACGAATTCGAACTTCTATCTATTGCAGTACTTCGAAAGTAATGTCGCAAGGAAGTCCCAAATTTTAGGAGGAGCTAGCATTCCTCGGCCATGTTTGTAGAGAATACGAAGTTGTGAACTTAATTTTGAAGTATTTTAGAAATGTGTATTAATTAAAATAAAAGGTTTCCAATTTCAAGCGAAAATACTATAGGATGGAGAAAGTTAAAGATTCACTATAATTTATGTTCTTTTCTCCTTAAATTGCATTTTTTAAGGGAGAAAGCATAATAAAAAACAAACAAACTGCTCTCTAATTTTCAAAGTATCGAGTTTGTAAATCAGGTTTATCTAATGATTTCAAAGGACAATGTTCTTGCAGGACAACAGAGGTAGTTTTTATTTTCTTTTGCGAATTGAAAATTTGTTTCCGATATGGAAAGTAGGAACAAGAAATTAATATAAAAAGTTTTCTAAAAGAACTTTTATAGGCAAAGTTAAAGAAAGAGCAAACGACTTCAATTCACACTGTTAATCTGTCTTTCGTTTTCGTCGTTTCTGTTTTTCGTCCTTTTTTTTTCTTATATTAAAAATTTAACCTTCCAAACTTTCTTATTATTATTGATGATGTTAAGTGATTGGCAAAATTAGACACTGTCTCAAGGAAATTTAAGTATTCTCAAAAACATACAAGAAATACTACTGCCCGTTGGCCATTTTTGTTGTCTCACTTCCGGGCCTACATAATTAAGAACCTGATTTCATCGTTGTTGTTTCCATAAAAGAAAACTTTGTAATTATAACAACTTAATTTTGTGAAAACGACTTAAAAAAGAAGGAATGGTGATTCAAGGGTTCAGGATTTCCATTGAAATAAATTTTATGTATACATAGCTAATGTAGGTCTATGTCCATAATAAACAGAGGGCAACTTGCTGAGCTTCGCAGCCTTCATTGTTACTAAACATACTAGTCATTTTTGTTGGAAAATATCGCAAAGGACGAGACTAATATCTTAAGGTCTTCTGCTCTTCTCTGTTCCTCATTACTTGGATGGAGAGCTTGGCAATGATTGCTTTTTTTACATTCATACATTCTGTCTCAGATTCTTTTCATTCCAAATCTGGAGCTCTTGCTCTTCATTGTAATGCACAAACATATGTATGAAAGTGCCATTTATTAATAATGTCGATTTTCATTGAACCACATGAAAATGTCGGCCCGTCGCTACTAAAACTCAATATTTTTTGGTTTCAATGGACAGGAAAAACGTAGCAATATCTTTTTGTAAGTGTATTAGTGTTCCAGCTGTTAGCATAAACAAACAAGAGAAACAATAATTAATTCATTATTCGTCCTATAATTTTGTACAACATTTCAAAGTTTTATGCGTGAAACAGATTAAACCAGCAACAGCACCAGCACCGTCAACAGCAAACACTCAAACAGCACGCTGGCCAGCAAATATTTTCCAAATACATTGCCAACAGCACCAGCGACGTCATTTCATCTAATTTGACATTTCGTTCTCCTTGTTTTCATGTTTGTTTTATTTTTTGTTGTTTGGTGCCTCTGAATTTTGTACATTGAAAGTTGTCAGCAATGGACCAGCAACAGCAAATTTAGGACTTTGACCAAACGTTGCTGTTGACGTTGCTGGTGCTGGTTTATTCTGTGTCGGACGATTAAAATACATGGGTTCTAAAACAATGGCCGCCGCTGTTGCTGGTGCTGTTGCTGTTGCTGGTTCAATCTTTTTCTGGCTTTAAAGTGAATGTCACTGATTTTAACACATACTAAAAACCTGACAGTTTTTGAATAATATTATGTGTTGAAAAGGCAAATAGAAGAGAGTTCTTTTTTGTTGTATTATAATTTTAATTACTATAAATACTAGAATAGTGAATATTATAAATAATAATAATGAAAATAAATAAGGTTTATCGTTGTGTTCTCAAGAATAGGTACATATAACAAACATGGACATCACTACAAGCATTCTTCATCAGTGGATGAATTCGACGATTGTTGAAGCAATAATGCAAAAGGGAGATGGGAAACCAAGCTGTCAAAATGACAATGTCTACAAGCTGCGGTCAAAGTTTACTGCAAGAGTATGCGTGTTTTTACCAATACTATCTCAGTAAACTTCGACATACCACCTGAGTTTTGTTGCTTTTTTTTCTCATTTATTCACATACGCGAGTAACGGTAAAATAAAATTTGCGGTATCCGGAGGGTAAAACGTAAGTCAGTTTCCGATCTCCTTTTGTCTCTGATCCAGAGCAAAAAACATTGAAGCTTCATAAATCATAACATTCAAATTTGTCGATGGTCTTTTTCTTGGGATGACGTTTTTGGCACACGTGGGCCCATGTTCTGTAACTTATCACTCGCAAGAAAAAAGTGATAAAAGCAAGGAATCGAAACAAATTACATTGAAATTGTTTCGATTCCTTGCGTTTATCACTTTTTTCTTGCGAGTGATAAGTTACAGAACATGGGCCCTGAATTGGATAGGTATATGTACGGTGACCATCCGTTCATTATTATAATGAACAGTTCATTATTTGAAGAAAATGTTCATTATGAATTATTGTGTGTCGGAAAACATAAAAATGTTCATTATCTTAGAAATTGCTCATTATTTGCTCATTATTTTATAAATTTTTTCTTTAAAGAAAGCCTAAGCATGAAAACCATTAAATTTTTAATGAAAACGTACCCTTACATCATAATTCGTAGTCTTTTTTTTCGGAACACTTCCTAATCTCACAATTACAAAATTCCGAAGATCATTTATATTATACATACTAACATACAGGGGAAGTTTAATGTTAAACTAATACTCTTACACTTGCGCACAGGATGACTTTCACCACTGGAAATAAATTTTACCATTGAGTTTTACAATGGTAAAAATAACTTTCAGTGAATGTGAATTAAACTCATCTTTTTTGCATTTGCACTAGTAATGGCATTTTCCAAAAGTAATTATGAGAGTGCACTCCGACTGTTGGAATTATTGCATTGTTGAAAAATCCTTCACTCCAAAAATAAATGAAGAGTAAGGATTACACTTCATTTTACTTGTGGAAAAAGTAAAGTAAAAGTAAAGTAAAGTAAAGTTTGTGGTTTGTTCACTTGTTGATATCGTTTACCTCTCGCTTGTTGCTTGCCTCTGGAAAAGAAATAGTTCACTTATTTACTTATGGTTGCGCTACAGTCCAGGTCGGACCAGGGCCTCATCCAACAAACGTCTCCAGCCAGCTTGGTCCCTAGCTAGCTGTCTCCAGTTTCGCACGCCAAGTTGGTTCAGGTCTTCTACCACCTGTGTGCTCTACCTGAGTCACGGTCTTCCTCTTCTGCGACGTCGTTCCGGGTTGGATTCGGAGACGATACGAGCCGGAGCTTTATTTTCCATTTGCTCTACATGACCCAACCATCTAAGTCGTTGGACTTTAACTATGTTTGTTTTGTTTATTATCGATAAAAGTTCTTTTTTGGCTTATTTCATAAATATAATTATACTATATTTATTAATTAATTTATATCATATTATATTCATTTACTATTAAAAAAATACAAAAAAATAAATAGAGTGGCGCGACAGCTCTTGAAGAGCCAAGTCCTAAGTGGCTTGCTCTCATTAACAATTCTCTGAGTGCGTGTGAAGAATTGAGGGGACCTACAGTTTAACGCCGATTCCGAACGGTAAAGTTGAGAAGCACTTTTTCATGACAGATTGACACTCTTGGAAGTTTTGTAAGGTCTTCGCAAGAGGCAGTACCCGTGAAAGATGAGATGAAAACTCTATAGGCACGAGTAGGACTCGAACCCACGACGTTCTGCTTAGCAGCCAAAGCCAACGCACCTAACCACTAAGCTACGGGCAACTGCTTTTTTACTATTACTCAGTGAAGTAAAAAAAAATCTTGAAAACTGGTCAACATTTTTCATTTTTTGGGTACTGTTCATTATTTTGTCTCGGAAAATATGGTCACCGTAGGTATATGAGATATGACGTTTTTCTTTTTAACCTCTGAGCAGATCACAGATGTATCAAGACAAAGCTCTGAGCAGATCATATTCAATGTCCTCCGATATAAAAAAGAAATAAACCTGTGCATCGAAATGTAGTTTTTCACTAATTATTTTGTTGTTCCATTTTTTTTGTTTACCTACAGTAGACGCGCTACTGTCTTGGAAATCCATTTTTAATTATTATGTTGTTTTCTTTTTTAAATCTGAAAAAACAAGTGAAGTTGTCGTCGCTGATATTTGCTTGGTCATTTTATCCTGAACAAATAGATTAAGCTCCGAGCATAAAAATTTTTAGCTAAAAAATTTCTGTGATCTGCTCAGAGATCAGAGGTAATAAATTTATACAGATGTCTCACCCTTATGGCGACAAATGATACTATATGAAATTGAAAGCTACAAAAAAAAACTTTTTCGAAAAGCTTTAACACATTCACTTAATGCATACAAAATCTATTTTCGCTCACCTCATTTCCTATAAATGAATATGTACTTAGGCAACGAAAAAAGCTTCCGAAAGCTCCTTGTCTGTTATGGCTTTGTCCATTAAGGGAAAAAATGATTCATTTATTCCTCAGGGATGAGACATCTGTATAAGTTTATTTGGGCCTTTTCGGCGAAATCTTTTCTTCTTTTATTTTCTTATTCTGTTATGAATTCCCAAACAAAAGTTTGAGCTGTAAAAAAATCTTTAATGAACAACAGATTTGGTATTCAGCAAGCCAAATTTGTTATTAAATCTGTTATGAACTGTCAAAAATTCGAACTTACTGAAAATCTTTTAGAAATCGCCTATTTGGTATTCAGCAAGGCAAAATCTTATATAAAATCTGTTGTAATAATAATGTATTAAGTGTTTCACTCAGCTATTAATATATTCGAAGTATCAATAGCATTTATGTCTGATATATAAATTGAAATATCAATATCATTCTGTTAGCAACCTTCTAAGGCCCTCCGCACACGAAGCAACTGTTTTGCAACTGTTTTGCGACTAGAATCGCAAATCAGTTGCTCAAGCAACTTTGTATATGAAGCTCTATAGGAGAGCTCACACGCTCGACTGAAATGAAACCGGTTTGCAACCGGTTTGCAATCGGTTTCCAACTAGTCGCACGCAACTGATTTTGTAGGTCGAATTTGAGTTGCTTAAGCAACTTTTTTTGTTTTTGTTATTAAAATTATATTATTATATATAAAAACAGATGTGTTTGTTTGTTTCTATGTCTGGTATGGACTTCTAAACGGCCCAACAGATATTTATGGATTTTGCATGTTGTATTTTTGGAATTTTTTTGGCATTGGAAAAACCATACCGAAGAGTCGGAAAACTGGAAATATGAAATATGATATGATACATAGACGTAAATTTGGTTTCTTGCATGTTCTTTTTGTTAAAGAATCGCTTATCGAATAGGAAAATAGAAAGTTCTTGATGGAAAACTCATTAGAGTTGTAGGTGCTTTGGTTTTCAAATGAAATATTGTTGATATAAGACCGCGAATTTTAGGTGCATTCGTTTTCAAATAGAAAAATAGAAAATTGTTGGTGGAAAACTCGGAAAATTAAAAAAAAGAGTGAATCATTTGATGGTTGGGTTGATAACATTTAGGATTTTGATTACGTAAAGGTAAACGATATTGGTAAGATACGTGGTGTTTAATCATTCAAGGAGTTTATCTGAAGAAGTTTAATTGGGATGAAAAGGGCTTGGTTTGTTTGTATGTCTGGTATATAGAGACCATGCCATAAAGTCTGCATTTCTAATTTTTCTGTATGTATGGATGGGTCCAATGTTCTCTTCGTACAAGTTTTCTTTGTCTTCAGCACTGGTAATAGTCAATTAAATCGTCTTCATCAGTACAACTGTTTGACATGTTGAATAGTTTCTTATAAAAATTGTGAACAAAAAATTAAAAACTCAAAATTCGGTCGTACTCGTGTGCGGAGAGAAGTCACAAATCGATCGCAAACTAGTTGTAAAACAGTTGCTTGAGCAACTGATTTGCGACTCTAATTGCAAAACAGTTGCTTCGTGTGCGGAGGGCCTAAGAATACGGAGTTTATATTCCAACAATATTCATTGGGTAATCTGCGCAATGTAAATAATAATATTTATATTTCCTTAAAATCTGCTGTCAATCATAAAAGAATAAAAGACAACTTTTCGACACTTTGATCATAAAAGATTTTCAAGAAGCAGCAAGCATCGTAAGGAAAAATGGATAACTATCGACTGTTATAGGTATCAAAGAAATATCATAAAAAGGAGACAAAGGTAAGCAACTAGTAAATAAACTAAGAGCCATTTTCTTCACTAGAAGTTGAACTCAACTTCAGGATTTTTATTCTCAACTTGTGATTTTCGTTTTCTTCACTCACATTTGACAGTTTCAACTTTCGGTTCTCAACTCTCAAGTTAATCAACTTCCGATTTTTTCAACTTCCGAAAAATGTATAAGTTGAGAAGCAAACTTGAGAGTTTTCTCTCAAATTCAAATTTTCATTAAATTATTTTGATATCTTCTGTCAAAAATTATTTTCATTTTGAATGTACAAACATAGGTTAGGTATGTACAATGTACATACATAAATATTTGCAATATTTGAAAATTATCCATCGAGGGCTTCCGGAAAATGTAGAAGAAGAAATGTGTATTGAAACAAAACAAGATAGTTCAAAGTGGGTCAGGCCCGAAAAATGTGACGACCATAACATATTATTTTATTTTTCTAACCGTATGCCCTTGGAATCAATAAAGTAGAGCTGGCTTATGCCACTAGACTAGCCAGTCTTGTCCTTTGGAATATACCACTTTTGAACTTGTTTTTTTTTTTTGGTTTAATTTTTATTCATCGTACATATAATAAAACACTTTTTTTATTGAATTTGTAATTGCAGTTTTATATTTGTAAACTTGTGATTTTAAACAGTAATAATCGATGAAACCACCGACTCGCGGCCATCCAATATCTTGTTTTCGATCCATCAGAAGACAGTCTAGAGCATCGTACGCTCAAACCCAGCCGATATTGTTGCAGTCGTCAAAATTGTCGTGGAAGTAAATATTTGATTTTGCCACGCGTCATGAAAGTACGGCCATTTTTGGTAGGCTGCTCCAGTGCATAATAGACGTTCTCCAATAAAGAATACGTATACCTTGGCTGTTTGGTTAGCTTCAGATTTTGTATTGAGGCCACTTTCGGGTATGATGTTTACATGTCCATTAACAATGCTTATCACTTGACCTTCCGTTGGGTTGTCTTGTCATTGTTGTTCAATCCAAATGTCCATGCCTGAAATTGTTGGGTGTTTGGGGTTTCTATTGGGTGATTTTCGTTTTTCCTCGCGGGAAAATAAATTTCACACACGACATATTTGAAATACAATATGTATATGTATAACAATTCAAGATTTTTTTTTTCAGAACAATATTTGGGGGCGGTTTTCTGAACTACAACATTTTATTTGCAACGGCGAATCCGAAAAAAAATAATTTTTCACAATGACAAAATGTACATAAAACAATAATTGATTTGACAATACTCAAATCTAAAGTTGAAACAAATGTATCTGTCAAAAATATCCCAGGGAAATTTTGAAAAAATGAGAGAATCCAACTTTTAAATTTCAACTCTCAAGTTGAGATTTAAAGTAGTGAAGAAAAAGAATTTTCAACTTGTCCCTCAACTCTCAATTTTTTCTCAACTCTAGAGTTGGCCAACTTGAAAGTTTCCTACAAGTTGAGCAATAGTGAAGAAAATGGCTCTAAAACATTTATTTTAGACGGGAACACAGACAACTTTTGCTCGAGTTCATCTAGTTGCAGTGGCGTAGATAGGAGGGGATCAGGTGGATATACTCCCCCCCCCATTGTGATTCATAATTGTTCAACATAACCAGTCATGCCAAATAAGTTAAAGAAACGCATTGTACATTCTATACCTAAGTAAAGTCTACGGGGAAAGAACAAAGTCACCTTCATCTGAAAGAAATTATTACTTCGGCAAATCACCTAATATTTTGAATTTCTTTTTTATATCGATTTTTAAAAAGTATATTTTAACGTCTCTCACCAATTGATCATAGGTAAACGTGCAAGAAAAAGGGCTTTAATCCAGCTTTCCACATCAAAAGCCCACACCGACACAAAAATTTATAGTTATTTAGATTTCTGCTCACCGTATGTCACATTGTTAATTTGGTGTACGAAACAGCCACAAACACGCAACACACTCATCCACACGAATACAAATGTTCGCACAACTGCGGTGAAGTTAACTCGAATCCTTACGGTAACGATAACTCACACTAATTCATTTTTACCAGAAAGCAAAATGCGCTATTACCCATTACATAAAGCATGCCTTACACAAGCGGCAGATTGACAATCATTCGTCGTAATTTTTCGAAAATTTCCTAGAATTAATTTGGGTATGCAGTATTCAAGAATTTGTAAATTTTCATTTTATTATTGAATAAATAAAATTTTGAAAAAAAGTTTAAAAGGTTTTTAAAAAATACAAAATTTTTTTAAAAATTTGTTTGAAAACAAAATATTATTTGGGCAATTTAAACGTACTTTCAGAAAAAAGGACGCTAATAAGGCTTTTGTTTTTCGAAAATATCTTATAAGAAAAAAAAAAACATTCTATGAGAGGTACCGTTTTGGAGGAAGTTTTAAAAAAAATGTTTTTGAGAAAATTGATACTTTTGGTTTTTGGCCAAAAAAAATTGTTTGGTGGCTTCCCTAAATTTTGATCTTAAAAAAAGAAAAACAAAAAATAAAAAAAAAAGACGAACGCGAATTCGCTGAGACCAGTGCCAGTGGTTAAGCTGCAGGTGCGCTTACACTTTTACAGAAAGACATACAAACATCCAAAACTTTTCATATATTCTATACTAGCAGTTGCCCGCGACTTCGTCTGTCTCCCCCTCGTGGTGCGGCCAGAGGTGCGTCTTGACGCGTGAATTTGGTTGCAAAATTATTTTAAAACTGTATATTAGTCGACTCTCCCTAAGTCAAAATTCTTCTTAACTCGTCTTAGTAAGACTTTTCACTGACGCTTTGCTCGTATTATTCGCAGCGTAACTTTGTATAGCTTAAAACCTTCCTCGATAATTCAACACAAATTTCATTTAGCAGTACCTGAGATCAGCGCGTTCAAACAAACAAAAAATTAATACTTTCTTGCCGTTTTTTCCACATTTTCCACTGATTCTTCGCTCCTATTGGTCGTAGCTTAATGACATTAACATAACATTGTTATGTAGCCTAAGGCCTTCCTCGATTTTTGAAGAATGGACTATCCAACTCAATTACAATTCGAACCAGTAGTTTCTGAGATAAGCGCGTTCAAACAAAACAAACAAACTCGTCAGCTTTATATATTAGTATAGATGTCGGAAGTAAAAGTGAGCGAACTAGATCCATCCCCCCCCCCCCCCATAGCGAAAAGCTATCTACGCCACTGTTGAGTTGAGATTAAGGAGTAGTCCTTTCACTCTGCCGGACACTTGATTTGTGCAGCTATTTCGATTAGACAAATCAAGTGCAACGATTTTGGTCGAAAAATTGCAACAATTTACTCAGGCAACAAATTCAACAATTCTGTTTATAATACAGGTAAAATAATTAGTAAAATAACATAGTGCTTATCTAAAACGTACATTTACATTTATATTTATCTACATTTATTCTAACTAAGTGCCGATACGAGTAGCAATCGTAACTGTTATCGTACTCGGTGTGAATGGACCCCAGCGCGTGCGGTATCTGGGGGGGAAAGAGGCGTAGGAATTAAAAAAGTTTCTTTCAACACTAAATTTTTATGGGTAGATATGGTTCGTACTAATCGTCAATCGATTGTAGCCTTATCTTTGGACTGTTTCAGCCCAGTACATCACGAGCGATTCATGTGGTTACGGAACTAATAAACGCCCACCTACACCTACTGGACGATTCAATCAAATTAAAAGTACTGCATTGGAGACGGCAGAAATTAAGAGACAGTAAGATTATTATTATCTAATTACCTCTGTTTTAATCTATATTTATCGACAGCTTCTTAATCAAATTCAATATGCCAAACATTATAGGCATGATTGATGGCACGCAAATTCCAATTGTGGCTCCGCCTAAAGGCCCCGACCCACACAGGGGCCAAATGACTGAATTCTTGGCAAAAATTATTTAAAGGCACTAAATCCATTGAAATTTAATAAAACACAAAAATTTATTGTTTAAATAGTAATATTTTATACTTCTATGAAAGAAAAAAATAAAAACAGATAAATACAATAAAAATATAATTACTCTGTATCGGAAGAACTATCTGAGCTATTATGATCTGATATAATGGTAGTATCTGAAGTTAACGAAAAGTCAGGTGCCTTTAATAAGTCGAGTACATCTTTCTCAACGTTATAAGCTCGTTTTTAGGGCAGTTTTCTCAAACTGGTTATTAGCGGATGCGAAGAAATAAGAAGTGAATTTAAGATATCTTCATTCGTTTTGAGACGCGATATTTTACGAGAGAAACTTTCTCTATATTTTTTAAATTCTTTATTTCGCGCCTCTTGCGCTTCTTCGCTTAGCTGACCTATTGGTAATAAGGCGTGTTCTATTACGGCTGAGCCATGAATCAAAACTTTGTGAATTGTAGGTGGCATTGGGTACCAATGATATTTTTCCACAAACACTCTAGCAGTTTCAAAAGCATATTTTTCAAATTTGTCCACGTCCACTTCGTAGTTACTTGCTATGGTTTGCAAAACAATTTTAAACCTTCTTATAATGTCAACTTCCAACCCAGTGATTCTTGCAGCAACTTCTGGATCGTTAAAAAATCTCCTAGCCGTGTTGCCATCATTACTGCTTCCAAAACCAGGTTTTGGTTTATCGACTACTAATCCCATTTCAGTCTTAAATTTGCTTTGAATTTCTCGTTTTTTCTCAGCAACGATTTTCTTTTCTTCCTCTTCCCGAACTTGCCACTTCATTACAGGTAGTTTGTAACTTAAATGTAACAAACATTCGAAGAAAGGTATCCAGGCATGAAGCACAGATAAACCGAATTCTAATCGAGTGGTGTCTATTACAGGAGTGTTTGATACTTTTTCCATTTTATTAAAATCTCTGGATGCATATAAAACATCTTTGAGTTGATTTGGTGTCTGTAATGGCATTACAAATTTTACCATCTACCATTGTTAATAGCATAGTAATCGTTACATGGATTTCGATGTTATTCACTTTATATGTCACTTCCTGTAGCTCTTCAATTTGTTTGCGGTTGAACCTCTTGTTTTGCTAGTTCTGTCGTTTCGTGTTGAAAAATAAACTTAATTGGTCTACAATATCTTGTTGACGATGGTCTTTCATTTTGCCAAATAACTAATTGTTGCTGCTTTGGTAGATTATTTGTGATCAATCGTATGGGTACAAGGGAAACAATGAAGATGCTACTGTCTATAGAATTGGCATCAGAAAAGAGCTGTTTGTATTCTGACTGTGCTGAACCGTCCATGTCCACTTGCTGCCCCAGTATCTGTAATAGTTATTTGTTCTTTAGGGGGGTAACACTCCTTTTTGGCAAGTTGTATTTTTTTGTAAGATGGAAACCTTGACTTATCATTCAATCTTATAATGTTGAATTGGTGTCTTGTAAGCTTGGCATCAACAAACATCGATAAAGCTTCTCTCCCGGAAAGTTCATTTTTGTTTGTGCCTTCAAATTTCTTATAGGCCAACCTATATTTTGCAGCTCTTTTGGGGGAATTTGAGATCACATCTTTCAGAAGTTTTGATGCTTCCAAGTGCCCTGAAGACCGTAAACTCATTTGACCGGCAAAAACTAGTTCTTCAGGTGAGTGTTTAGATCTCAGATCCTCAGTTCTAAGGCGTTTGGATCTTTGAGATCCTTCATCGAAACTTTTTCTGGGACGACCACGTTTATTTGCAGAAGTAGCATAGTTCTTGAAACTTATGGACGAATCCAGCCAAGATTTATTAGATACAAGAAACCTTTCTTCTTTTCTACAACAATTTTGCCCCCCTTTCTTAAAATCTGACATGAAAAATGCAATCCGCTGTCGCAGCATAGGCTTACCATTGTCTGGGCATTTTGTCGCCATTTCGACGAATTCCTTCAATTTTAAAGATGAAGTATTCGAAATTAAAACGCCTGATTCCTTCATTTGTTCAAATAATGCTCTCCTGGTAATAAGAAGAACATTTGAACCTGATCCTACAAAAAAAAATTGTACGTGTCAGCTCCGACGCGCGACTGGAGTTCACTCAATAAGAATGATTTGATTACCTTAAAATATATAATATGCAAAGGATTGAATTCATATATCCATACATCTATTCATAATAATTTGATAAAATATATTATACTTAAATACTTATGGTAAGCAATATGAATGTCAACAACTTTGTTTAAAACGTTCTTACGTATTTTTAAATGAATCAATGTACACAATATCTACAAAACTGCATCATTACATTTTCAGAACAGTTACATTTCTTAGCAACTTTTCATTAATTAATGATGAAAATTCAAATGGGTCCACATTTATCGTGCATTATTGCATACAAAATGGAATTGAATGTTGATAAATTCTACATTGAATTAAAGCCTGAAGCCTTGTGCTTCTAAAGAGATCTTAATCTTGAAGATCCGATTATTAGAACGCACGCTAGGATGCTTTTAATCGAAAAAGAACGATCGAATTTTGGCCATAGCGGGATTCTCCCACAGGTGATGTGTCATTTTGTACGAACCAAGCAGTTCGTTTGTGTTCAATAATATTTATTTTAAAATCGAGATTGTGAGGCTTGTACTAGACGTATCCTTGCAAATAAGGCATCAAAATCACCGTTATTTCATGTATATTAGACATATGGAAATATCAACAACCAGTCTATAGGATTAAAACTTATATACCAATTTATGTGAAAATGTCTTAATTGGCCATATTAATGAGTTACCGTTATAGTTAAAGTATAATAAATTGAAGAGCATGAAATTCTGTATCATGTGTGAAAATTTCACCGTTCTACGTTGAAATATCTGTTCAATAAAATAGATTCGACGTGGCACTAAAACTTTCACCCCCCCTCGGTTATTTTTTTTTTAAACTTTGAATATCATACTTATTTATGTTTAGCCATAAAAATGAGTTTTAAACTTCTTACCTAATCGACCTCCATACAAACTTTGACCTAACATTTCAACCCCTTGTGACCTTTTTAACCCCTTTTATTACGTTAAAAAACACCGTGTGCTCTTCTCCAGGTTCTAGTCTGTCTTACTACCAAATTTCATCTAAATCGATCCAGTAGGTTAAAAGTTATTAAGAGTTAAAAAAAGCGTTAGTACCCAATTTTTTATAACGCTTTTTTCAATGATTGATTTTCCTATCCATATTTTTTCCATTACGGGGTATATATATGAATCGATTCTAAAGGAGTAAACTCCAAAAATTAAAAAAAATGGGTAAAATAAGAAAAAAACATTCGAAAACCTAACCTCTTAGAGAGGCGATAACTTTTAAAAGCGCAAAAAGGCGCAGGATTTTATTGCAGGTCCAGGAAGTACACATAACACACAATCAAATAAGACATAATTCGAAGACATATTCAGACATATTCAGACATATTCATAATTAAAACTCCACAGGAAAACACTGAAAAACACGATTTTGATAAAAAACATTAAACGATTTTCTAAAATTCACCAAAATTTTATTTAGTGACACACAGCTATAATTGTACATAAATATTGATGACAAACCTGTGCGTACTGAATTCATATCAAAAAATAAATTAAAAAAATTAATTCACTGTAAAGAAATTAACTTGAACACTTTCTCGTTTTTTCGACTTAAGAACAACTGCTAAACCACTGCACAGAAAGCACAACTTCAAACGAATGACATGGTCAAAAAACAAACAACATGATAAAAATTTGCACGTGGTCTTAATATTTGGATATTTAACTGTATAATCCCGTACTTTTTATTATGATTTGCCGAATTTGTTTTTTTGGGTTTTTGCCAGCTTTTTATGCATTTGGCCCCTGTGTGCGACCCATAGAATCCGTTTCATCCGTTCCGGCAACGCATCCGTGTACGTTGCCGGATGCGATGAATTTGAGGTGACCCAATGAATGCGTTGACGTTTTTGACAGTTGTTGTGAAAACAAGTTGCAGATTTGTGAATTATCAAGTTGAGTGGACACATTCTTATAATTTTGTGAAGTAAAATTACTTTTATTCTTGTGTTTGATTTGCAACTTAATAAAAAAAAAGCAAAAAATGTTTATTATATTTTGTTTATTACATTTTGTTTTCAATCTGTCACTTTCTTCGCATCTGCCGGAGGGGAAAGTTAAAAGTTGGGCTACTTTGTCCGTTGCGTTCACCGCATGCGTTGCTTATGGGCAGCATCCCATAACAACGTGTGTGTTTAATCCAGCTGTCAGTGCAATACGTCGACGCAACGGATGAAACGAATTCTATGGGTCGGGGCCTTAAAAACGATACTGACGCACCGAACATCTGTATGTAAACAGGAAAGGGTATCCGTATCATAGCCTCAACGTACTAGTCATAACAGGTGCAAATCTGAGAGTATTGTTTGCTGATACTAGATTCCCAAGCTCTGTTCACGACTCTGCAATATGGATGATTTCACCTGTCAGGCATTTGCTAAAAGCTGCATTTACATCTACAGATAATCAAGATCCCATATTGGTACGTAAATACTAAAGTACAAACATGTTTCTTTTGTGATTAATTTTTTTTTCTTTAATAGGTGATTCTGGTTTTCCACTGGAACCGTGATTATTCACTCCAATCAACAACCCACCACAAGGTTCACTTGAAGCTGCGTTCAACAAGCGCTTCTTAACGACAAGAAACTCAGTGGAACGCACGTTTGGGGTGATAAAAAGCAGATTCAGATGCATTATCACTCCAAAGAATATTGCACTATTCCCCTGAAATGGCCGCAAAAATTGTTTATGCGATATTTTGCATCCATAATAGTGTTCGATCGAACCTTCGGCTTCGGCTTCGGCTTCGGTCGAATTCGGCCAAAAAATCAACATTCGGCCAAACCTTCGGCTTCGGTATAAAAAAGGCCCAAGTTTTGGCCGAAGCCGAAGAATTTTTTATTGATAAAAAATTGAGGCGCCGAAAAAATTCAATTTTTGAATTTTTGAAATTGTGGGACACATAAGCTTGTGTTTTTTAGTGTAGGGACACATAAGCTTGTGTTTTTAGTGTAAAATCATAGCAGGCGCCAAAATTCAATTTTGGATTTTTTAAATTGCTTGGCACTTTTTTTTGATATCGAAAATCGTAGTAGGCGCCGAAAAAAAATTAATTTTTTAATAAGATAAAATATTTTTTTCGTATTCAAAATGAGAATTCTTCACTTCTTTCAACCTTCGGCTTTTTCTTTTAAGAAGATCATTTGGCTTCGGCTTCGGCAGAAAATCGACCTTAGGTCTGTCACTAATCCATAACCTGTTTACCATGGGAGCAGAGCAATTTGTTGAGGATGCAGCCCAAACAAGTGGAACATCTGCAAATGAGAATGACGTAAACAACATCAGAGATCGTAATCAATGGCACAGCCTTGGGTCTCGAGTTCGAGAACGCTATGTTGCAAATTTGAATTAAATTGAACCAAACAAAACGGTCCTTTTCAGGGCCACCGAAAAATCAATAAGAGATATGAATGAAAATTGTAAGTAAAATAGAATTCATTTTTAATTAATGACAAATAAATACTTAATTTAAATTTATTATTTACGTTATAGATGCATTTATTTTGATATTTGATATTTATTATTTAAAAAAAAAAAAAACTGTACATTAAGATTAACTTATAAGAAGTACAGGATTAATAACATTACTGATTTAAGACAAATTTAAGTTACAAAAAAAAATATTGTATTTTATTTTCAATGGCTGTAGCCAATTTTTCTATGGCCGCAGCAATTGCCATTTGTGCTGATGTCAAGGCATACATAAATACTTGAAATTACCTGGTCCATCTGCGATTGCCGCTTTTCCTCCGATGCTCGCAAATCATTAATGAAGTCCTCATCTGTAATTTAACAAAAAAAAAAATAATTTTACTTTATATTAGTTTTCCTTCATATTCATATGGTTGAAAATAGCTTTCTATAAATCAGGGTATCATTTCCACAATTCTTGGTGGTTTTGTTTGGGAGATTTCAAGTTTGAATTCTCTTTACCAGACTTAATGTCAAAGTCAATAGCGTATCAAAATATAAATTTTAAGAAATATCATTAGCTTACCTTGGGTTTGACTTGCGGTCTTGCGTTTGCGGCTCTTTTTATGCGATGTGCCCTCAAGCTCCTTAATCGCCCTGTAATCCAGGGATTCGACGCCATCGTTTTCGACAAATTTTCCTCCACGTTAGTCGGCTCGAATCCGGAGCATCCTAATACGGAAACGTTCCGGTGTCCATCCATCAACCATCACCACTCTATACCTATACCCCAGCAGGCCATGGCTCTCTTTTCTAAAAGATCAATTCCTTTTTTTTTGGACCCGCAGCTTGCGGGTTACAGCGTAACGCCAATTGTCAAAAACCTGTAGAAATAAAATAAGGTTAATTTAGCATAATTAAAAAAAGGATTCCACTTACTTTTTTCCATTCCTCTACCGAGTCCAAGTGACATCGACATGCACCGCCTGCGAATTTGAGGAGATTGCAGAGACTTACCCAAAGTCCTTGCACCGTATCGTCGCTGGTTTTTGTTTTTGAAAACTTCCAAGTAGGAGCAATATAACTCCTTTTGTTCAACACTTACTTTTTGCTGCCTTCGCTCTAAAAAAAAAGCAAATATTAATGGTAAAGTAGGAAACACGCACTGCTCGTGTCCACACCATAAAATGTTTCAGGAAATGACAAAACATAAGATACCATGGGATTCCCTGAAACAAGTATTTATTATAATTATGTAGATACAAATAGTTTTATGTGGTTTGCGTTACTTTTAATTCGGGCATCCATAATTTGCATATCACTCATAATAAATTGTTTGTTTATAAGGCAAAATCTGATTAATGACAGATTCAGCAAGGCAAAATCTTTTATGAAATCTGTTAAAAATCATAAAAGAATAAAAGTGAAGTTTTCTGGGCTTTTTCTTGGATCTGCTGCTTTTCCTTGATCAATTCAAATTAAAATCCTGATTTGCATTTAAATTAAGTTTATTTGGATGTGTTGTCAAAAGGAATAAAAAAGAAGTAAACTTAAATGTGCCTTAATAATAAGAATTTCAGTCGGAACGAGACGATTATTTGTGTCGCCGAGCCGAGTTGGCCAGCACTTCCCAAATTGTACTTTTTCTCGTTGTAGAAATCAAAGAATTGAACGAGTTCGTTCAGCAGATAGAAAGTCGCAATAATTTGGGGTTCACACAGCGATGCCAACCTAGGCATTTTCATGCCTTTTAGGCACTATTTTGCAAGCTAAGGCTCTAAGGCTTATTTTTTTGCAAAAAGGCATCTTTTCTTCATTTCAGTTTTAAACTACTGACTTTTTTTATTTTATTAAAGCATTCTTAAAATATCAAACCTGCAAGATTGTAATATGTAAATTCGCCCTTAGTAATGAGTTTCCACCTTCAAATTGTTCGAATTTTCCGAACAGTTTCTTCTGGTGCTCATCTATCTCACTGTCTTTCACTGTCTAACCCAGGGAAGCTCTGATGTTAGGTTTCTCTATTGTTTTGTTTTTTCCACTTCTAGTCATGTTTAACTGAAAGTTAACTGTTTTTTTATTCATTGCGGATTGCGGTTTGTTAATTACATATGCATTCGACCTCGCCGTTTTTAACTGAAGAAAAGTGGTGCCGTGTAATAACGCCAAGCGAAATAAGGCCAACTTGAAGAAATTGGCCTTATTTCACTTTCTTAACGAAACTGAAATAAGGCCAAGGTGGATCTTAAGACAAGAAATATTGTAGGTGCAATTGCTAGCGAGCGAAGCGAGCGGAAAAAATTTTGCCCAAAAGAGAATCAATTTGGGGTGTGAAAATAAAAAAATTCGCGCGATTCTCTTTTGGGCAAAATTTTTTCCGCTCGCTTCGCTCCCAATGACCCAATGAATCCAAATGATCTTGAATGTTCCGAATCAGCATCATCCTCAGAAAAAAAATATGTTCATGCATTGAACCAATCTTACTTACATGTTCATGAAAAAAGAAAGTATTATCAGGAACTGCTTGAAGTAACATGCGGGAACTACGCTTCAAGTTCCGTCTATCAGAACTCAGAACATGACATGGGGCATTATTGGAGAGTTGATTTACAAAGGAAGTAATTTTGGAGGACTAAAAATTGTTTACGAAAAATCAGCTTCCAAGATCGTTGAACGGTATACCTGGACGTTACAACTCAGACATCAGCAAGCAAAGTACAGCGCATAGTAAGGTTTTGTTGTTTTGAGCAAGTCAACTATTATGTAAGAAGCATTGAAAAAATGTGTTTGACTAAAAACATTAGTTGGCCTAATTTCACTTTCGTTAAGTGAAATAAGACCAATTTGGTTTTATTTCTCAACAAAAGTTGCCCTTATTTCACTTTCTCAAAGTTTAAAAAGTCGGTCTTATTTCACTTTGAGAAAGTGAAATAAGACCAATTTCTTCAAATCGGCCTTATTTCGCTTGGCGTTATTACACGGCACCAAGAAAAGTAAGTAAATCCACTTTTATTATTTGTTTATACCATTTTCAAAATTATATCGAATTCAAGGTTTTAGTTTTAACCTCTAAGATCTTAGCAAAAAAATTTAGGTTCTTAGACCTAAAATTTAAAAAAAAAAATGAATTGTTTCTTTTTTTTTACTTCCACCGATAAAACTCAAGAAAAGGCATTATTTTAGTGAAAAAGGCATCTTTTTTCCCAAATGTAGGCATTTTTTGGGCTAAAGTGGTTGGCAACGCTGGGTTCACATTCAATTTTGTTTACTAAGGATTACAGTGTGAATGTGAAAATTGTGCAGGAAACAATAAGATGCGGTACCGTCTTACCTCGCAATCTGTCGCTGACATTGCTAGCCAGCACTTTCTCCCTGAAGGATCCCTTCTTTGAATTTTGATGTACCACTTGGGAGAGGAAAATAGAAATGTTTCGCAGAGCTTGACCTTGATATTTTAACAGTAGGTAAATTGTTAGAAAATAGGAACACCCACAAATTCTGGATTACTTTGACTCACCCCAGCACTACACATGTACAAAATTAAACTCATCATCAGTCGTGGATACATAACATAATCCATGTTCATCATCTATTTGCAAAGATTCAAAAAAAATTTAATTTGTAGCATTTAGGTAACAGCTGCTAAATGACAGATGTCAGATAACAGATTTCTTTTACGAAAAATTCATAACAGAATTTTATAAAAGTTCGAAATTCTGAATAATAATTATAAAAGATCTTTTATTTCTAAATCTTTTATGATTCATAACAGAATAACAGAAATGGCAGAATAGCCCCAAATATTTTCAATCTTAATCTTGGATTGAGAAAAATTTTCCGCCCACCTTATGACGAATCAAACGCTTATTGGTCGATTATAGAGATAAGTGAACATTACTTACGCTAAAGCGAAATAGACGTATTAACAGTATTTTTTATCTCAAAATTATTTGAAAAGGGTAAGCTTTCAAAATCTTTTCATTTCATCTCAATCCGGTAACCATGTACTGAGATACGGCTTTACAAAAAAAAACCACTCCATTTGTTTATTTTATTTAAGCGCTCCTTTAATTTTGTTTTTGTGTTTGGATCACTCTTTCTATAAAAAATAATATTTTCCAAACAGCAGGATTCGAAATATCATAGCGACTATTGGATTGTTTGATGGTTAGAGTTTGAGTGTTTCGTGTTCTATGGAACTGAGTTTTCCATTAATGTCGGGGCTATTAATCTTAGTGTCAGGCAGGATTATCTGTTGAAAGACCAGGCTAAAAAAAAGCTAACATGGCTACATACACTATCGTCGTTAAAAAAGATAAAAAAAAACCTCCCTTTTTCTGTACAATATTTTGGGGCTCATATTGCGAGTTTCAGGAAAAAAGTCATTATGGAACATACACTGAACGTTCGGATCTAATGCAAAGGGATGGGCTTAACATTTTCACTAAAGCTATCATAATTTTTAAAACAGCATTATGTACATACGTGCTATTGTTTCGGATTTAATTTCCTTTTTTCGTTGGAATAATTAGTTATTTTTTCATGTGTGCCTAGGTCTACCGAACGAAGGTTAAGGCTGATGGGAGTTCCCAAAAGGTAATGAGAAATGCAAATATTTTCTGTACTTAATGGATTTTTTGTTTGTTTGTTTTTTCTTTTTTCTTTTTTGTCATTTGACACTTTGTTCCTGTTACACGCGGTGACATTTTTGGCACCTTGTGATAAATTGCTTTTTGAGTTATTTTGCTTTAGATGTGAAATTCCTTACAAAATGATATAGTCCGGTCATTTTAGCAATTTAAAACCCCAATCTTCGGAAAAATATCAGTGGGCTAGATTTTAGTGTACACTTTTATTACGGTGCTGGTATGAAGATGTGAACGACATTGATATCCTTAGCATTTTTCTCTAAAATTAACCGTTTTCGAAGTAGAAGGACATACGCCAGACTTGTTGCCAAGGGCTTCTCGCAAAAGCATGTGCTAGATTTCGAAGATACTTTTGCTCCTGTTGCCAGACTAAGTTCCTAAAGGCTTTTGATGGCCATTGCCGCGAAACGTAATATGAATATATACCCAGATGGACATAACTGCAGCTTACCTAAATGGGACAACAGATGAAGAAATTTTTATAGACAAACCTATTTTGCTGAAAGAAATGTTGACCAGAATGGTAAATACTGAAGACGACAAAATTCTACGTACGAAAGCCACCGAAATGTTAAGTAAATAAAGGATGAAAGGTGAAACGTTGTGTAAACTCGAAAAGGCTCTCTACGGATTAGGTCAAGTAGGACGTCAATGGAATAAGCAAATCGATTCAAAACTGAAGACCATAGGACTTACACCTACAATTTCTGATCCATGCGTCTACACGATTGAATGTAGGCATACCTTCATCTTAATTTACGTCGACGACATTTTAATTTTTTCTAGCAATCAAGTAATGATCACAAAAATCACAAATGCGATTTCAGAAGCTTTTAATTCACGAGACCTTGGAGAAGCTAATTACTGCTTGGGAATACAAATCAAAAAGGTAAAGAACACTATTCAACTGTCGCAAAGTGGATACGTCAAGGACGTCTTAAAAAGGTTCGGTATGGAAGATTGCAAGAACTCATCCCGACATTGCGTATGCAGCAAGCGCATTAAGTCAGTTCAAGAACTGCTTCAAACAAGAACACTGGATTGCTGCTGCTAAACGTGTACTGCGTTATTTGATAGGCATATCGCATTATGGATTACAATTTAACGGCGACAAAACTGAAAACTTAACATGCTTTGTAGATGCAGACTGGGGAAACTGCATAATTGATCGACGATCTTATACCAGTTCAACTTTCACATCGCAAACCATCCCCTACACGACGAATTTATAGCGCGCACAAGCATGTTCGGCAAACATGTTTGTCGTTTAAGGCTAGCCTTAGGTATGCGAAAGTCGGAGAAGCAATAAATTAAATTCAAAATTCCAAGGTGAACAATAAGGCGAAAAAGTATTTTCGGTGTCCTCACTTCACTGCTTTTACATAAAAAACCAATTAAATTTTTGCGTGAAAAGTTTCGAAGTGGGAAATGAACCAACTTGCTCTGGATTCAAACAATTGAACAAAAAACTAATGAAAAGACCATAATTTCAAAAAGAACCGTAACATTTTCGTAACAGAAAGATACATTCACACAAACAATTATTATTATTGCCTGCCTTACCTGCACAATAACTACAGTATTCCCCGCTTAATTGCACTGACCATTTTGTCAGATTTTTCGGTCAATTATCCGGGTGGATCAATTAACGAAACCCCGCTTAATTGACATATCTGTTCAATTAAGCGAAACCCGTATAATTGCACGAGTAGGTCAGCTAAAAAATCAACTTACGAAAAGCTGGAAAAATATTAAAAAGAATGCACACGCAAATATGTTAAAAGATTTCCTATGACACAAAACGATTGAATAAGAAGTACAGGAAGCGGTAGCTAACATCGCTTCCTGTACAGTGTACGTGAGTGAAGCAACAAAAATGTCTGATAATGTCAAATTTTTCTCCTGTACTGTCAAAATTTTTCCTGTGCTGTCATTTTGCCGAGCTGCAGAAAAGTTCTTTTGAGATTTTCGTAGTTAAATTTATTAAACAAATCTATAAAACAAAATTAAATATTGAAGTTTTTGCTAATTTAGGTAGAATATTTACTATTCTTAATAAAAACACCATAAGAGATAATGAAGTGCTGTGTGAAATTGTGTAGAAACGTTTCTACTACGGAGTCAAGAAAAATTTCTTATCACAAGTTAATATGTCTTATTTTGTATTATAAATGTGTGTGAAGTGAAGTTATTTAGTTAATTTAAATATCGTAGAACTTTTAAAATGTATTTGTCATAGTATTTATCAACCCAAATAATACATTTCTCAAAAACAAAAATTCTTTTTCCATAGATATTATTTGATCTTGATTTTTAGTTTTATTTCTGTCAAAAAATCAAAAACTCGAGTTCAGGGGCGAATTTGTTTATGGTGGAGATCGTAAGGCGCTGCACAATTTCTTGAATTTCTTAATACTTGATTAAGTTGTTCATAGAATGCGCTTTCAAATACCACCCAAGAAGGTGCAATAAATGTGATGAATTACGGATGAAAAATGAATAAAAAGTATTGAAGAATTAAAAAGAAAAAAAAAACAATACAAATCGTGTTTGTGCACCTTGAGCGTTAAAACACCATATAATCCAAAAAAAAGGATTGAAATTGAAAAAATAAATTGAAGCACAATCGATAATCTTGATTCGATCGAATTTCGCTTGGCGCCCATGAGATTAACCATTCAACTACAGGCCAACCCTGTTGTGAGGCATTTGTGTTTGTGAAACTCACACTACTTTGAAAAATGTTTCACTTCTTTTTCATAAGACCCCTTCGCCCTTCCTATACTTCTTATTCAATGCAAAAACCAAAAACAAACAATGATTAGCTGTCATTTGTTATTCGAAAAATGTCCATATATTAAATTTTTCTGCTGCATATTTTTAAGATCAATTAAACGAGTAATTCAATTAAGCGGGGTTCAATTAACCGTCTTAAAAGCTTTGCTACTAATACGGGAAATTTTCGAAGCCAATTTTTTCGATCAATTAAGCGGGATGTTCAATTAAGCGAGGTGCAACTAAGCGGGGATTACTGTATATACATTGATATCTAAACTGATGCAGATAGACATAGAAGACGCTGTTCATAATGGCAAATATCATAAGTTCTGTTGTGTCAAGTGCTGCACTTAATTTATCGCACCGTGAAAATTAAATTCAAATTTAAGTTGAAAATTATAGATGTTAATGCTTGCGTGGCTGTAGGGTGAGCAGGCTGCAGGCAGAATGCAGTTTAAAGTCAATTCAAGTAAAAAGTTCACTGCTCAAAGGCAGGCGTAGAAGTTTGAAAATTAATTATGTTTCTACCTGTTCTCAGATGAAGTTGTTCTTCCTTCCGATTTTTAGAGAGTCAAGTTCTTTTGTTATTGTTTTGCTTTCTCTATAAGAAAAGCACTACATACATAAAAAGTTAATCATTTGTTGTGATGCATAATTATGTGCACTGTGATCCTGTGAATTCAACTAACAAAAATATGGTGGTTATTTCCGGAGGACTTGCATACAAGGTAGACGAAGTTAATAATTTTGGTTGTAATTTTTAATTAAAATAAAGTTTACTGAGGAAAATGTGTTTCGCTGAAATACTCCACTTTAAATCTCGTGTGTCGTTGCCTTTTTAACTCAACGACTGAAGCTTAGAGCATACAATTTTGCCTTAAAAAAATACTCGATTAATTTTTCGCTAATGATTTTTCGATCAATATTAGTAAGGAATTATTCACAGAGGGTTACTAGCTTCAAAAAATAAAACTGTTTTCATAATATAAAATCTATATAAATTTAGAATAAGTAGCAGACATTAAGAACTTTGTTGACAGAGAGACATTTTTCTTTAATAAGTAAAGGACAGCTTAATTAAAAATAATAATGATTAAAACCTCTGTTATCTCTCCATTTTGCGATCTCCTATCAACCTTAATGCACTTTTTTATGAATACCTCAACTGTCTAGATCGTAACATTTAAAAATAAATCTCTTTTTGACTCCATCCAAGGAAGTGTGGCTCGTGGCTTCTCTATTCGGGCCCGACAACACCCAATTGAAGTATGTATGCTGAAATCTTTTCTGCGTTTGACCACCACTCAGCTTGTCATCAAGCTCACTAGAATATCGGACATTAAATTAATAGCCAAGTGGAAAATGCTCTGGACTTGACACTCTCAGTTTATTAATGCCTCTAGGCGTGTTTTAAAAGTAAATTTCTTGTGGAAAAGATTCCAAAGAAAACCTGGCAATACCTGGTTACTATGCTTCCTCGAATAGCCTGCAGCGCAGGTAAGATTACCAACATATTCATTTTTGGAATGAAAATTTTTATCCCGAACAAGGTTAAAAGTATCAAACCCAGAGAAAAATCAAGGTTTCATTCTAACTGTAAAGAGGTTATCAGGGAGAAAGAGGTTAGTTTCCGCTGTATAAGTGTAAACAAGCCCGTATGATACTACATTTTTTCTCTATTTTGTCACCATTAAAAATGAAACAAGAAAGAGTGAGAATTTCCTTACCTGATTTCTCTATAAGTGCGAGTGTGTACCCACTACTGTAATTAATGGGGCATTATCGAAAAAATTCATTAAAAATGTAACTCGAACTACATTTTTAATTGATTGGTGACTTTTTTTTACTTTTTTAAATTAAAGTGTGCTCAGGAAAATATTTTTGACGTTATGTCTACCTGTTTGTCGTTGTTCAGATGAAGAATGACGACTATTAAATTGTTAGCTAAAATGGATTCAAGTCTTGTTTTGTGTGCTGTGAATTAAAATTTAAAATGGAAATTCTTAGAAAGAAGAGAAAACCAAAAAAGGAATACTCTGCCATGTGGCTACTACGTAGGGAAGATGAAGGTATTTATATGTTTATAAGTATACACACGATGTATCCATCTTGACTATAATCTTTGTTTGCATTGCAGGTTTTAGTCACAAATTAGCAAAAGAAATCCAATGCGAAGATACAAAGCTATAAAAAAACATTTTGATAATGACTCCTTCACAATTCAACAAAATATTGGAAAAATTGAGACCATTTATGTATATCGAAACAAGACACTAAATTTCGCAATTGTATTGGTCCAGCAGAACGTTTGCAGTTAACTTTAAAATATCTGGCTACTAGTAAGTAGAACCAACCATCTATAATCATAATATTCTATATTAAAATTTCAATTTAAGGAGAAACTCAATCTTTACTTCAATTGCCATTTCGAATACAACAATCAACTATTTCAAAAGTATTAAAAGAAACAATCCCAGCAATTTATGAATCCCTGAATGAGGATTTTTTAAAATTCCCTCAATGTGAGGACGATTGGCGTAGTATTTCCAACGATTTTTATGAACTGTGGGGATTTCCAAATTGTATTGGTGTTGTAGACGGTGAGATCTTTAACTTTAATTTATTGAAGTGAAAAATCAGTCGCTAGATTTTCTTAAAAAATAAGTATACGCCGTAGTGCAATGTAGTGGAAATGTTTTTTGTTTGATGAAATTTGAATTATATCATTCCTGATTCACGATGCGCACTACTGTCGACAGTCCCCAGAACTGCTATTTTTTATTATATTATAATTATTGTAGGAAAACACTGCAGGATAAGATGCATGAACAAGACCGGATAAACATATATTTCAATTATAAAGGGAACCACTCATTTATTTTAATGGCGATAGCTGACGCCAATTACCGTTTCTTGTACGTAGATGTTGGAGTTAATGGACGTGTTGGTGATGCAGGAGTATGGTTACGTTTGGATCTGAAATATGCAATCGAAAAAAAAGAGATGCATATACCCAGTGCATGTAATTTGCCTTTAACATCTACTTCTTCACCATATACATACATTTATTGCAGACGATGCCTTTGCATTAACCGAATACATGATGAAACCATATTCTCAAACAAATCTTATGGTCGATCAAAGAAGATTTAATTACATACTGTCAAGGAACCGTCACGTCGTAGAAAATGCTTTCGGGATATTGGCCAACAGGTTCCAAGTCTTATTTGCTCCTATTTATCGCGCTACGACAGAAACGGTGACGTGAAATAACGCCCAACGTAATAAGGCCCCACCTTAAATGCGGCTTTATTTCCATGAAGAAATCGAAATAACACCCGACAGGCCTTATTTCAATTGCATTGTGGAAATAAGGCCACATTTTACATGGAAATAAGGCCGCATTTCCAGAAGATAAAAATAATGGCCGACTATTGTGGGTGATAAGTGCCGAATTCCATTTTGCGACTACTGACCCACTATGCTGGTTCATTCGCCAGAAATCTAATTCAGGGTTTCCGACCTTCGCGATTATAATAAGTTTATTACATTTTCAAGGTTTTTTCTGTTCATAAAGCTGAAAAATTCCGCATGCTTTAAGTCTATGTGACGTTAAGAAAACATTATCCAATGCATTCTTCTGCATTCTGGAATGTCAAATTTCTGTGAGGGTACGGCATTCTACAAATACACTATACTTGAAGTCAATTTCATCTTATTGCAACTATCTATCACCTAAAGTAACCAAGCTGTTTCAATTACATTAAAAGCTGCATCAGTCAGAAATTGACGGATACAAGCGGAAAAAATTTTGCCCAAAAGAGAATCAATTTGGGGTGTGAAAATAAAAAAATTCGCGCGAATTTTTTTATTTTCACACCCCTTTTGGGCAAAATTTTTTCCGCTCGCTTCAGCCTCATCTTCGGTCGAAATTCAAAAAGATGCTGAAAATGAATAGCTAATTGAAATACTTGCAAAAATCTTTCTTTGCATTATATAGGATAGGATATATATTTATTTTATAGTGGTTGCTTTTCCAAATAAAAGGAAACCTCAACAGCTTTGAAAAATGAATTAATCTGACCACTTTGTCGACGGCTAATGAAGAAACTTGGTCCTTATTATTTGTAAGATTTTTTTGTAGTGTAGTATACATACAGGAATTTACGGTTTTCATTTATTTTTTTAGCATGAACATTCGTTGTATCACTTTTTTTTTATTTGGACTTTTGTCCCATTAAAAGTAAAACCTAATTGCGACTATTGACCCACCATAGTGGATTAATAATCCCTAAATCGAAGTCGGTACTAATGACTCTCCATAGTAGATCAGAAGTTCCGAAAACAATTTTCGTGAATTCTGATTTCGGAACGAGTTTCCCTGCGCCAACTTTCTAATCAAAACAGAAAAACCGAAATAAGGCCCCACGGGCATTATTTCTAAGTTACAATGGAAATAAGACCGCAACCCTTGTAGGGGTCTTATTTCCATAAGAAATGGAAATAAAGCCCTATGGGGCCTTATTTCGTCGGGCGTTATTTCACGTCACCGACAGAAACTATTCATGTTGTGTTGGTGTGCGTTTGCCTTCATAATTTTTTCCGAACGGAAAATGTAGAGAGTAAAACTAGTTTTGACCATATCCCAAATGATGAAATCGATAAAATAATAGATGAGAGCTACATTGATATAGGGCCCAAAAGAAGGAGAACTGGAAAGCATGTCGAAAATATAAGAAAAACGTTGGAAAACTTTTTTAAAGTATTCAATGCAGACATTAACTTCATTAATTTGTGATTTAACAATTTTTTTCATTATAATGGATAATATTTTTCTCTTTTTAATTATGCAAAAGTAAATTCTAAATAACTAACATTAAATTCAATTTTTCTTTAATTTGAGTTGTTCTCCTCAGAGTTCCATTAAAATGAAGAACATTTTTTGTTTTGCTTGTATTTGTAAGTCATCATCCAGCTTATGCTCCCTGCTCCTTTCTCTTTACTGCACAATTGCATTTTGTCAAACTTTTGGAAGCTTCAAGGAGCGTAATTGCAATCGAATCATTGGTTTTTTTTTACGTGCTTGGCAACTTGGGATGATTGGCGGAAATCGGAACTCGTTTTTAAAATTGGAGTTGGTGGAGATGTAAAAGTGTGGTCGGAGGCAAGACTGCACTGGAATGTGTTTTTTTCGGTCATGGGAGACGACGAGGGTCTTTCTTCTTCTTCAAAAAAAAAAATAACTAGTCTTCAAAAGAGTCAGAAATTTGATGGGGCTATCAATTTGTGTAGAGGTCTCTGGTGAATTGTTTTCATTCCTGCGCAAAACTTAAAAAATTTCAGGTTAAAATAATATACCAAACAAAACAAACTACAATTACCTTTAAACTCATTTTATTAAAGTTGTTAATGGAGGGTGTGGGCTCAGCTATTTGTGACAAGAAATTCAGTCTTGATTTAAATTTCCAAGAAACTCTCTATTGTTTCCACACCATCAATGCTGGGCCCACTTTTTTGTGCTTGAAATAATTTCTGGTTTTCAACTGTGTAGTATGACTTTAAATTGTTCCATTTTTTATAATTTCTCCTATCTCCTAAATATTTAAAGTTTTTGTTAAAATAACACTATTACCATTACATTTATCACAATCATTTGATAACTGAAAGGAATAATTGGGTTGAAATGACTGTTCATGTCCTTTACGCTTTCCATCCAAAATTGTTCTTTTTTGAATTTATTTCTATTCATTACGTGCTTATAATTCCAAACGAATTCATTATTGCGCACTTTTTCGATTAAATAAAACACAAATTCATCATCCCAATAGAATTTTGCCATTTTGGTTGGTTAAATTTATTGAATTAAAAGTTTGGCACATAGAAAGATTTGAAAAGTTTGAAATTTAAAAAAATAACGGAATTTGACAACTAACAACATGATATTTGATTTTTTTTTTTCTTTATCTGTCTGTATAAAATAAAGTTGACTCTTTTTCTTGAGGCTGACATTTTCATGTAATTAATGCTTTAATAATGAAGAAAAAATGTAGTATCATACGGGCTAAAGGATTTTTACTTTGGAAAAATACCGAATTTTATATGAAATGAATTTTGAATCACAATAAGATATTATTGTTAGCTTTGCCTTGAAAACTTCGGTTTTCATTTAAAAGAAAAATGATGATAAAACTGTCTTTAAAATTTTCAAAACAGAGGAACGGTATCGTATTGATGCGAAATTTTCACTAAATTCAAAAAAAAATCATGAGCTTATAACTTAGCCTCAGATCAATTGTATCATCAAAAAGTAAAAAATTACGGGAATTTTCATGATAAACTTGAAAAATTCATTTTTTGTTTACCTTTTTTTAAATTTTTTCTTGTTTTTTTATTTTTCTTGTGTAGATAACTTTTCATCACCGCGCCCCAGATCTCATAAGGTAGTGTGAAATAGTGAAATGTTTCTCCAAAAAAATCGCTGCCAATAAATAAAGAAAGTGTAATGCCGTTCTCCTCAGAGAGACTATTCAGAACATTTTAGTTTCTTTTTTTCCAACAAAATCTAGCATATCACCGCAAAAATATAGATCGCCTTTCTTCAAAATGTATTTAATTTGTAGTGTCCGACCGAACCTTCGGCTTCGGCTTCGGCTTCGGTTGAATTCGGCCAAAAAAACAACATTCGGCCAAATCTTCGGCTTCGGTATATACTAGGCCGAAGTTTTGGCCGAAGCCGAAGAATTTTTTTATTGATATCGAGAATCGTAGTAAGCGCCGAAAAAATTCAATTTTTGAATTTTTGAAATTGTTGGACACAGAAGTTGTGTTTATTACCTAGTCTTTGTATATCTATATTATAGTAGTTTCAGCCTAGAGAAACGACGACAGCGACGCGTGTTTTACCAACCAGAACTATTTATGTCGGTACTATAGTTCCCATGAATAACTGCCAGCGCCATCGACGAGTAAAGTTTCCAACTTAAAATTCTCGATGCTGAAAATACTATAAGGTGTATATACAAAGACCTAGTGTAAAATCATAGTAGGCGCCGAAAAAATTTTCAATTTTGAATATTTTACCTAGCACTTTTTGTTTTTGTTGATATCGAAAATCGTAGTAGGCGCCGAAAAAAAATCAATTTTTGAATAAGATATTTTTTTCTTATTCGAAATGAGAATTTTTCACTTCATTCAACCTTCGGCTTCGGCTTCGGCTTCGGTCGAAGTTTTTTTTTTAGCCGAACATTCGACTTCGGCTTCGGCTTCGGCAGAAAACTCATATTCGGTCGGACACTATTAATTTGTCTTACTTCAGAGCTTTCTTAATTCGTTAACATCGAGGCTAACTTTGGGGAAGAATTCGTTAATAAATGACTTGAAACGTAAAAGACTAACAATATTTTTGCACTTATTTACCAGTTTGTGGAAATTGCACTGGAAACAGAAACTTAGATAATGTTCTCAATTATCTCTCTGAAGCCCATACGATATGTACTTATGTACTACATTTTTTTCTTCATTATTTAATATTAAACCATTAAAAACATGTTAACGTCAGCTTCAAGAAAAAGAGTCTCCTTAATTAATATACAGACAGAGAGAAAGAAATCTTGTGAAAATTTCAAATGTTGTTAGATGTCAAATTCTCTCATTTTTAAACTTTTCAAATCTTTCGATGTACTAAAACTTTAATTATGATTTCTAATAACTGAGCCCAATCACACACTCCGTTAACAACTTTAATAAAATGAGTATAAAGGTAATTTTAGTATGTTTTGTTTGGTAGGTAGGAACATATATTATTTTAAGCTGAAATTTATTTGGTTTTGAGCAGCAGTGAAAACATTTCACCAGAGACCAGAGACCTCTACACACATTGATAGCCCTTTGTCGTCCCATCAAATATCTGATGCTTTTAAAGACTAGTTTTTGGAGTTTACTCCTTTAGAATCGATTCATATATAGACCTCGGTATGAAAAAATTATGGATAGTAAAATCAATCATTGAAAAAAGCGTTATAAAAATTGACTACCAACGCTTTTTTTTAACTCTTAATAACTTTTAACCTACTGGATCGATTTAGATGAAATTTGGTAGTAAGATAGACTAGAACCTGTGCAAGGGCATACGGTATTTTTTAACGCAATAAAAGGGGTTGAAAAGGTCACAAAAGGTTGAAATGTTAGGTCAAAGTTTGTATGGAGGTCGGTTAGGTTAGAAGTTTAAAACTTATTTGTATGGCTTTTGACTAAACATAAATAAGTAAGACATTCAAAGTTTAAAAAAAATTAACCGAGGGGGGGCGGTGAAAAAAGGGGGTAAAAGTTTTAGTGCCATTTCGAATCTATTTTATTGAACAGAGATTTCAACGTAAAACGGTGAAATTTTCACACATGATGCAGAATTTCATGCTCTTCAATTTATTATACTTTAATTATAACGGTAACTCATTAATATGGCCAATTAAGACATTTTTCACATAAATTGGTATATAAGTTTTAATCCTATAGACTGGTTGTTGAAATTTCCATAAGTCTAACCTACATGAAATAACGGTGATTTTGATACCTCAATTGTAAGGATACGTCTAGCACAAGCCTCACAATCTCGATTTTAAAATAAATATAATTGCACAAAAACGACCTGCTTGGTTCGTACAAAATGACACATCACCTGTGGGAGAATCCCGCTATGGCCAAAATTCGATCGTTGTTTTTCGATTAAAAGCATCCTAGCGTGCGTTCTAATAATCGGATCTTCAAGATTAAGATCTCTTAAGAAGCACAAGGCTTCAGGCTTTATTTCAATGTAGAATTTATCAACATTCAATTCCATTTTGTATGCAATAATGTACGATAAATGTGGACCCATTTGAATTTTCATCATTAATTAATGAAAAGTTGATAAGAAATGTCACTGTTCTGAAAATGTAATGATGTAGTTTTGTAGATTTTTTCATTATTTACAAAAATGTTTGTAGAAGTAACTACATTGATTCATTAAAAAATACGTAAGAACGTTGTAAACAAAGTTGTTGACATTTATATTGCTTACCATAAGTATTTAAGTATAATATATTTTATCAAATTATTGTGAATAGATGTATGAATATATGAATTCAATCCTTTGCGTATTATATATTTTAAGGTAGTCAAATCATTCTTATTGAGTAAACTCCAGTCGCGTGTCGGAGCTGACACGCACAATTTTTTTTTTTTTTTTTTGAAGAAGAAAGACCCTCGTCATCTCACACGATCGAAAAAATCAACTGCAGTCAAGCCTCTGACCACACTTTTTCGTCTCCACCAACTCCAATTTTAAAAACAAGTTCCGATTTCCACCAATCATTCCAATTTTCTCCATCTTCTAGTAGCACCCAAGTTGCCAAGCACATAAAACAAAACAAGATTAGCTGAACAACATTTTTAAACATGATTCGATTGCAACTACATTCCTTGAAGCTTTCAAAAGTTTGAGAAATGCATTTGAGCAGCAAGGAGAAAGGATTACATTAAACAGGCACCAGACAACTAACATACCTGAAGCTTTGCCATTCGTTATGTCACCATTTGGAATGTGTATATCGTCAGAAATAGATAAGCTGGATGATGACTTATAAATACTAGTGTTAATAAAACATCGATAGTTTAATCGATTAATCGATTGTTTTGAACTATCGGGAGTATCGATAGTTTCGAAATTTAATCGATAGTTTATATATTCAAAGATTAATAAGTAACAAGATCGGAAACTGACTTATTGTGATAGTATTGGTAAAAACGCTTGTAGGCACTGTCATTTTGACGGCTTTGATTCCCATCTCCTTACCTTATATCATCTCTGTCTTGGGTTTGCACTCTAGATGCCACTGCCAACGAGTAACGACCTACCTATTGAATATCCAGAGGGAGTTACATGTTCATGTGTGTCTTTTTATTTTTATACTACATAATTGATGTCAACGTGCGTATTCTCTTTCTAGCACTTGGTACAAGTGGAGTTGACCCCGAAAATTGTGTGAAAGAAGATATTAGTAAAATCCTTTCTCTCTCTGAGCTTCATGTAAGACAACGACAATTTTGATTTTGGCCTTTCTTTTACTTTTTTTTCTCTGTCCATTCCACTCTACAGCTAATCAGCGACAAGCTCAGAGAGAGAGACAGGAACTCCCTAATGTCTTCTTTCTCATAATTTGAGCAAACTCGTTTTAGGCTAGCTTTCGTGCTCTATAACATATTATCTTTATGGTCGTATTTTGTATGGAACACAGAGGGAAAAAAACATTGACAATGATGAAATATTTATTTATTTCTTGACCTGTAGGCCGTTATACTGAATTTTATGTGTTTTTTATTTTTTTTAATACTATCGATTGTTTATCGATTAATCGATTAAAAAAACAAAAACTATCGATACTATCGTTTAGCTCAACAATCGATGTTTTATTAACACTAATAAATACAAGCGAAGCAAAAAATGTTCTCAATTTTAATGGAACTCTAAGCAGAACAACTTAAATGAAAGAAAAATTGAATATAATTTTAGTTATTTATTTATTTAGATTTAGAAATATGGTCAATTTAAACTATTTTATTCTTATCTTTTAAAATATCAACGCATTATAAAAAGGTACTTAATAAAATGGAAAAGAACAGAACAAAACAACAAAACAGAAGCAAACTTCTCTAACATTCATGGGAAAAAAAGTCATTATTTTAACCCATTTAACCTGCTCCACAGCAGGATTAATTTTAACCCATTTTATTCATCACGCTAGTGTCAAGTTTTAAAGTCTGCATTACACGGTCAACGAAATGGGTCAATGCGGTGACTCTCTGACGTCACGAAAAAATTGGTCACTGCATCGTCAACGTAACGTCAACAGTCATCGTGTCAACTCATAAAACGTGGACCATCACACGAATGACCCAAATCGGTCAATGTTGTCCCAAAATGCGTTGACACCAGATCTGTGTCATCGCAGTTTTTTTCTTTCAGTATCATCGCACTGACACGTGAAACGTTGACTATCACACGAAATGATCAATACAGAACACGTTGACCCTGCTTTGACTCTTTGTTTGTAGGGAAAAAAACGGTAATTTCATCAATTGCGATTATAATAGGCTAAGAGATAAGAAAAAAAAACAATTTCTTCTTCCTTTTTGTACATTCCTCATTTCCACAATTTATAACCAACTTAAGACTCTTGTTTCGATTAAATTTTTAATTTCACTCTATGAAATACAAAAGTTACATCGGAAAAATGCCAGGTTAATTAGTTTAACTTCAATTTTTTACGCTATGTACGCAATGATCGAATGGAAGGCTATCCCGAAATCGAATGTTCATTAGATTAGGCTATGGTTTGCACCATTATTATCATCATTATCGAATCATCGAACATAATTATTATCGACCAACAAATGACACAAGTCATAGGAAATAATCCACCAAGTTGATTTCAAAACAACTTTTTGTAATAAGCTACATAATATGTAGGTACAAACATTGCAATCTGAACGAATGGTGGTTCTAGTGTGTTGATCCTTGCAGATAAAGTTTCCTAACTTTTTTAAAGCATCCAATTTCCAGGAATTCTTCTTGAACACATTTGCTTAAAACTCCCTTAAAGTGACATTATTATTTTACCTTCTTACTATACTTGTCATCGCAGCTAAAAAAAAAAATCGATTTAGAAAAGGTATAAGCAAATCTCATAACTTCACATAAAATTGTAACACAAACTTGAATATTGTTTGAAAATCCTTTGTCTTGAAGCCGGTGATTCAAATATTTAAACCACTTCAAAGAATTTAATATTGCTTTCTTTGTATGGCTTGACATAAACATATATTTATATGTATGTAAATTGTCACAGAATTTGGAAAATTTGATTAAAAATGAGATCCCTTGACAGATTATATCTATACTTGCCACCTTAACGCCATACACAATTTTTATCACATTAACCTTGATCGTAACTTTATTTCAGAAAAAAAGATGAATATGTATTAACGTATATAGTATACAATGAACATACACAGGTACATATTTTTTAATCTCACTGAAAAGTCACCCACTCTATCTTCATTATGTAAGGCATTTTCAACCTTACCTATAGGAAAGGTAGATAATTCCTACATCTACTTGTATCGTACATGCACCTACGAACGAAACTGATATAAACATACAAGATATTTTTTTAATCCTGTACAATATTATATTATATTCATATTGTTAATACCTTTCTTGCACACTGGAGGTGCACACTTTGCGAGTGCGTTAAGAAATTTCATTAAGTTCTTATTGTCATCGAAAATTTTTGACGTTAATTTCGCCTGGAGGAACAACAGAGTATGCACGATACATTATTTGACAACGATATTGTCACAAAATAGGCGTTTTATTTGGATCCTGCTTTGTTGTGGTCTCGTGCAAGGAATTATGCACAGAATTGATAAAATCTCGCAACATACGTGACGCGCCTTCTTGTCACAAATCCTTGTTCGCATGCAAAATGTGGTTGAATAACTTTTTGGCTTTCTTGCATTCGTTATTTATTTATTAAGACTAGTGCCAAACGTATGCCCCTTGAACTAGAGGGGAATATTTTTTACTTTTATAGCTTAATTGCCATTAGTACATTAAAATTTTAGTCACACACGATACAGAAGGCAAAGGCCAATTAAGTATTAATTGCCAATTTTCCACCCCAAAACAAACTTTACAAATCATTTAAGGAAACGTTTCAAAATAATTCGTTTTGATGTACTCTTCAAGCATTTGTATTATGAAGATAAATAATGAAAGGAAAACTATTTCAGAGGAAGCCAGAGCTCGGAAGTTTATGGTTACCACTTTCACTGGTCCTTAAATAACTCTTATTTTTTGTGATTTATTTAAATGCTCTCTCAATAACCAGTTTCGATTACTTTTATATTTTTTTGTTTTCTCTCTGAGATATACATTTATTTTTGATTTTTTTATGTTTTTGGTTAATCAATGAGATTTATTTTTGTGAGAAAAAAATAAATCACATTTCTTGTTTAAAATGTTTTAGAAGTAGCTTTGGTTATTTTGGGTATGTAAGCAATAGTGGAGAGGGCGTGTTCGTCATTATGTTTTATTTTAATTAAAAATTGTGCATCATTGACGACCTCCTGTGGAACGAGCACATATGCGATGTTACCAAAAGTGCCGAAAGATGTTTGGGTTTCTTAAGACGGTGCAAGCAATTTTTCTTCCCGTCTTATCTGGCTATTATCTATAAGACTTAAATCCGTCCAAAGCTTGAGTATCCATCTCTGGGCTAATGCTCCAGTTCAGTATCTATCTCTTGAATGGTATACAAAAAAGAGCTCTAAGAATGATTGGTGATAGAGACATTACTGACTCATTCACTTCTTTGGAACGCTGTTGTAACGTTTCTTATCTCTCTCGGTTCTATCGTTACTTCTACAGTAATTTCTCTTGTGCAATAGCCAGTTGCATCCCTACCCTTTAAGCAATTCAACCGTAATACCCGCGCATTCATGAATGCCCATCAGTTTACACTCGAGCCTACTTCGGAACTTCGGACATACCCTCAAGTATAGAGAATCGTTCTTTAGCCGAACTGTGCGAATATGGAACTCCCTTTCACACTCCCGTATTTCCTAATAGTTGCAATGTTCAGGAATTCAAGACCAATGATCACCTACTCTTACTTTCTAACCCCTCCCTTCGCGGTGTTTTTTTTTTTTTTTGTTTAACCACTTGTGATTTATTTTTTATTATAAAGTTTAAAAGTCAACCAGTTCCATTTACTTTATATGGAAAAAAGTCAATCAAGGAGAGATATTTTTCAAAATAAATAATAAATCACAACCAAAGACCTTAATAAAAATTTTATAAAAATAAATCTCAGACCAAGACCAAAATGTTGGTCGACAATGTGATATCTCTCAGTGAGAAACCAAATGAAGTTAAATGGTTACCAATTATTTTTGAGCTCTGAGAGGAACACACGATTTTGTTCTGTATTGGCCTATAGCTGTAAGGTGTCTGTAGCAAAGGGCACCGTAGTGCCAACTTCTAGCAATACTCCCTTTTTACAGGATCGAACTCAAGCACATTTTTAACCCCCCATAACTTTTGAACCCATAGCGTTAGAAGCTTCAAATTTGAATTACGTATTAACCCTAGTTTATAAATTGGGGTTCGCGCGAACCCCAGAGCATGTTTGAGAGCTCATAACTTTTGCTCAAATCATATATAAATATGCAAATATGCCATATGGCCATATTGGCGCAGTGTCATAAGTCCGTAGGTCATAAGTCCGTAAAGGACTTTTGACCCACTTAGGTGGGTCAAAACTTCATAAATCGATTATGAACTTATAACCCACCTAAGTGAGTCAAAAGTCCGTCAAAATTTCCTACGAAATTCTGCCCCAAAGCTTACGGTTTTTGGGAGTCATTCTCTCTGAGAAGCGAATGCTTCCGAAAATTGTTATTTGTTGCGTTCCTTTCACTTACCTACTAGCTGGTCTTTTTTTTACAACCTTCAATTATAAGTACCTACTCTCTTTTAAATCTTACATCGGCAAATAGTAATCAAGACCATGGTTTTAATATGCTCAATGAAAACATATCTGCCTTGATAGCTCTGACTTGTAAGCGTCACTTCATTCGAGTTTTTCTGAAACTGTGTTCGTTTTTTGGTGCGTGCGAAAAAAAAAAATTATTCCTTAAAGATCCGTTCATATGGCTGCGACCTAAGTTTGCGAATAATACTTTTAAAGCTTTTTCTAAAGCAAATATCAACCTATTATTTTTAAATAGGTTAATTAAGTGAATAAATGTCCATATTAATATATTTGTATATAGAATACTGCAATTCATTTTTCAAAACTGCTGCCGTTTCCTTTAATTTTTAAAAGAAACCACCACGCAACTTTGTAATGCACGCTTGTGTCTGGAAAGCACATGCTGCATTGCATTGATTCGTTTTGAGTATCTTTTTTCACTTTCGTCTGAGCATTATGACGATATGAAAACTGGAACATTTAAAATCGCTTTGGTTGGGTTGGGAGCGAAATTAGCGGAAAAAATGTTGCCCAAAAGAGAATGAATTTGGGGTGTGGGCAAAATTTTTTCCGCTCGCTTCGCTCGCTAGCAATTATTGTACCTGTTTTATTTTTTGGTTCGAAATATATTTTTGAAATAAAACATGTGAGACTGAGTTAAGGTTTAGTAATACAAAAATAGTACTTACGTCTGCATCCATGGAGCTGTTGATGTTATAGAAACAGCTCAGTTATTTAAGGTGACAAAAAGATGCAATAAGATGAAACTGGGTTCAAGTACAGCGTGCTTGTAGAATGCCCTACTCTCACCGAACACCAAAGTTCAGTAGAACGTTTTCATGGAGAAGAGTTTCCTTTAAGTCACATAGACTTAGAGCATGCACCATATTGACTTAGATGTAATGGAGGAATTGAGCGAAGAGGAGAATGAAGATGACGATGGTTCTCTAAACAGCAATTCTGAAAACGCTATGCTTGGTGGGGTCTGCTTCAATAACCAGCGTAATACAATTCTTATGCCGTGTAACCATATTTAGTTATGTGATGAATGTTTCACAGGTATAGTTGAAACACCAAATCATTTCAAACACGAAATTTCAAAAACTAACGTGGGTTATAAGTTCATAATCGATTAATGAACTTTTGACTCACTTAAGTGGGTCAAAAGTCCTTTACGGACTTATGACCTACGGACTTATGACACTGCGCCGGCCATATTTTAATATATGGCTATTTGTCGCTTTGGTAATATGTCATTTGACCACATTCTCTTGTGTCATTCAGCCATATGGTCAAATGACGCTTTCTAAAAGCGATAAATGGCCATATACCTATTGGAAAAACAAGTTTTCAAAGCGTATTGACAATATTTGGCATAGATTAAACACAAAATTTGCAAAATGGTTCTTTTAGATGGTACTTTTAGTGTTGTTCCAGCTTGCTGCTACAAACAACGTTAGCAAAGATATATCAATTTACATTTTGTTCAAATTTAAATTTAAAAATCTTAAATAAGAATCATTGATGAAGAATACACCGAATCATACAAGAAGACCTTAATTTAAGGCCAATTCCTCTCCCTTCCCGAATGGAAGAAAAAAAAACTCTTGCACAGAAAACAGAATTTTAATAAACAAACGGTAACGGACATTGCGATTATACCTAATCTCTTGCTGCTTGATTTTCGTGCTTTTTGTTGTCGGTCGTTTGGGTCTCGAATTATTTCTTCGAAAATTTCAGATTCTTCCCCCAGTACCTACCTAAATTGTCTAGCCAGACAAAATTGATGGAATGACGAGGACTACGTCTAATAAATTTACTTACCTTTCATTTGAGGGAGATTTACTTTTCTCCTGAGGATGATTCGTCGTTCGCCATTGTTTCATCATTTTCATAAAGTCATTAGAGAATATTCGCATAATTAACAAATCTCTAGGTGTGAGTATTTTCGTATGAAGTGTTAAAGGACATAGCGTCAGTTCAAACACGCTTGCCTACAGTCTCTGGAGGGTAATGGTGGTATCGGCGGCGAAGCGAATTAATATCATGACACATAGCGCACATAAACGTGACAGAAAAATGTTTACCATCTAGTCACATAAATTAACGTTTTCAGGATTCTGCAGACACCAAACAAACAAACAAAACTCGTATACATTCGAAGTTCTTAAACTAATTTATTTTCTTTGAGGACTTCCAAAGCGACAGCTTTGTTGAGAAGACATTAATAAATAAGTCACAGGAGCCAGGAGCCACAAGTTTGCTGTTCTGCTTACGTCCAAGAGATTCGTGCTTACCTAATCTTATTTTCAGGGTTTCCATAAGCAATTATGAGTAGAGTGGGTGTCGTTCGGCTCAATGTACTTTTGTGTAAATTCCTTGTGAAAGAATGGGCGATAGACGATATACTTAATTGTATTCAGTGTTTAAACTACTGAAAGAAAGAAATACAATTATTGAAAGGCGTGAGACTTCAAATACCGAATCTTATTCCACCAGAAAAGTTTAATCTTGCTGTAGGAAACATTTGTTGCCGTCCGGGAAATGTGCATAGCTGTGTACCTAATTGTAAGCAACGAATGTTCTTCCCGTTAAATAAGGTACTTTCCCAGATACAGACATTTGTCGCCAAGGCGACAAAAACTCCACCGGTGAGTAAAACTTAAGGCAGCATTTAAACAACCATCATGCCGGTCAGGAGACCAATACCAACACATTCGCTCCTTGGCTCCAAGGATATTTACGACGACCGACGAAAGTTGTTTAGAAAATCCAGCACGGAAAGCATTTAAGCTCGGTTAATAATTTGGAAAATTACTCTTTCCTCTTCCTTGTTGTTTCCTTTATTTCTTTATTCTAAGATTAATGTGCATAGGACAAAAAAGTGGTGATTACTGATAGTGATACCAACGCAACGACTTGATATGCTTGCTTTTCTTAACCTGGTCACCTGTTGGCTTACTTGAATGCATGGTGGATAAGTTAAAGGAGATATGACAGTGTGTAAAAACTAGAGGTTTTTTTTCTTCCTGAAGTGATGGCTCATTTAGACAAAAGCAGTGGATTGTGTAGAGTTGATAGTGAGGGGAATCCCAAACAACTAAAAATGTTTTATTTAAAGAACATAATAAGGATCAATTTATTTAAAGTAAAGTCAGATGTAGTTTTGCATTTATGTACCTATATATTAATTTTTTTTTTGGGTGATGATAATGTAATGTAATGCAAACAGCCTTAATTACTTTGACAACGAACTTGGACTAAGACTGTGGAGAACATTTGCTTAAATTAAAAAGGGGAAAGTAAACATAATCTACGCCACAACCGAAATCAGAACAGAGTCTTCCAGCTATCGCGGTCATTGCCGAAGCCATCAAAAACTCCAAACCCGCCCCAAGGTTTCAGAGTCCTGGGGGTCAGTTACCGACTTGTGAAACTGTGAAACGCTGCCATACTGTCGCAAAGGGCTTTCCGGGACAGCTCTTTTTACCGAACTTCTATATTTGCAAAATTGCTACAACTGTAACATCTAAATAGATGTCCTCGCATAATACCTACTTAATTTTTGTCAGGCCCCATCGAATTCATTCATGTAAAAACAAATATTTTCCCCACATTAACGCTTTGTCTGTTGTCATTCATCTACCCACTTAAACAAAATATGGGATGAGTTTTTGCTAGTCTCATGCAAAAAAAAAAGAAATTGACATTCCACACAATTCAGTCTAACACTTGTATCCCATCGAGAACATTTTTGAGGAGCTCTCAACCACTCAACGTCTACTTGCTACTAAACTTCGGAAGGTGGATTCGTGACATAATTTTTTACTTTCTTAAGTATTTCGTCATCTCGGTATCTTTCTGCCGTCAACTCAGGAAAGTTAAAAATGTTTATTCATTCTATCATTAGCAAACTACAGGGTTTTGAAGTCGTCGTTATTTTCTCACACGGGCTTAAGCCTGAGATGCTAGTCATGTTGAAGACAAGCAGAAGAGCACAAGGAGACGAATAGTGCAAATGCAAAAAACGTATTTGTTAATATGTTTACAAAAGGTTCTACCATATTTTAAGCACCCGGTAATTGTTTTTACGTTTTTATTTATATATCCAAAAGTTTTGTATTCACTCTCCATAAAAGCTATCATCGCATTAAATTGTTTTTTGTTGGTTTTCCAAAAACATCATTTATTGAAATTTTGACACTCCCTCTTTTTCGTTCTGTAAAACATAAATGTTAAATCCAGGCAAACTTTCTCTAGAGTAAGATCAAAAATAATAAACGAATTAAACAGCAAAAAACACATAGATATTTTTTGTTCTTCCGCCCGGATGTTGCCTGCCATAAAAACTAATGTGACCGCAGTATTATGTTCCAAAGTACCTACGTAGGTATACGTGTTTCTCTAAACTCTTAAAACATCCAAGTCTGCCCAGAGAGTTTTTTTTCTGTTGTTTTTGTTTGATGCGTTTAAGCTTATGAAACATTTACCAGCCAATTCCTTTTTTTTAACTCTCGAATAAGGATTTATTTTTATATACGAATACGAGTATTTTGCTGTCATGACGATTCATGGTTTGAACCGTCATCTACGGTCGCAAGGGAAAGGAAGAGCTCAGACAAACTTACCTATATAAACAAACAGAAAAAGATATATTTTGTCAGAGGGGAATTTATTTCTCTTTTCTATATTATAACATGGGATTGGAGGATGAATCTGTGATCCTTTTTATACAGAAATTTGTCTTAACGAACTAGGTTCTTAACAGTTCGGTGGAAATTTATTTTTGTTTTCGAAGCACACAAATTCCTTCCCTCTGACTTCACCCAACGCCTTTGAGTCGGTTTATCCATAAATATGACCGGTAGTGACCTTCTTTTCTTGGGTAAAAAGCCGAAAAAAAACGTTAGAGTTTTGACAACAAAAACATTTTACTTCACATCACTGTTCACTGCCTTTTTGGAAAACCGTTACTCCGTTCTTATTTCTTTGTTTGTTTTCATTTCCATCCCAACTGAAATACTAGCTCTTATTTAACATTACCAGCCATCCATATCTGCCACCCTCAAATCAAACACATAAATAAAAAAACCATTGTATCCTTATACCCTGTAACCCCACAAATAAAAGATGCAGCAAAAAATGGTGGGATATCCATTGCATTCAGCTCAAGAATTCGATAAATTATAAAAATCAATCAAACCCAATTGCATGAATCCAAAACAAAAATTATTCCACTAAATTGCAATTTGAATAAAACAGAACTAGCAAACCGTGTCCTCAGCACCTGAGCCGAAAGATTTTCAAATTTACAAGCATAAAACTAATATTATTGAAGTCAATTTTTCTGTATTATAGAGTTCATGGTTCAAGTTCAAGGGCATTATGAATTATGTTGAATTCAGAACGCAAATAAACACTGTCTGTATTGTGGGCTTGCATAATTATGTTTTCATTTATTGACAAATATTAGTTTCAGCTTTCAGCGGCAGTCTTCTGCCATCATTCTGATATTAGATACGAATGTAATGTGTTGCAATCAAAGTCAATGGACAGACGCAAACGGACGGTTGCACGACAGCCCAAACAAAGTTATAACTACTTTACCGTTACACAACCTTAAAACAAACTATGAAAACTGGAAAAGCCAGACAGTCTCCTTCCGACTTCAAGAGCAAAAGCCTGACTGTTTACCAAAGGATTTACTGCGGCAGTAAAGTCAGAATGGGAATGTTGTTTTGTTTGTTCTGAAGCTTTGATGCAGGGTGCTTTTAGAAATTTTTGAATGACAATGGAGTTCATTGAAATTGCTCCAAAGGACTAAATTTCTACAGCAGGATGCAATGAAAGAACACACATTATTACAGACAAGGTTATTGTTAAATGAGGAACAAAATTACGGTGTTATATAATGAGTTCATATTAGAAATTTACAGGGATGCCCTCCTTCAAAATTAAAAATATAGTATAATACTGTTTTCAGTAGGTAATAATGACACACATATCAACTCGGTTCTCATGTATGATGTTTAACGATAACGATGCTTTGAGAGAAAAGGAGTTCCAGTCTTCCAGTCTCTATTGATTTTCCCGGGCGATAGGACATAATATAAAGGTGTTCTTCTTTGTAGAAAAATACTTTCTTTAAATTCAAATCGTGCCAGCATATACTAGTTCAAAGTTACGAGATGTAATAAACCTTAAACATTGGCCAGTATATCTATTGAAGAAATTGTTGTAAGCCCAATCAAAAAATGATTTATAATTCATCCGTCTTATCCCATCTAATGTCGCAAAGTCTTCTGAGAAACAAGCAACAAACTGTTGGCTTCTGGCCGCAATAATTCTATTCTAAAATGAATAGCTCACCTCAACCATTATGAGACCTAAAACTGAAAAGAATTTAATTTTTTTACAGCCAGTCTCTCAACAATCCATTTCAGTATATTTTTAAGTGTATTTTTTTCTCATTCTTATATTCTTCTAATATTTTTTTAACATTTTCTATCATACAGGTTGTTTAAATTTTTTCATCTTGTGTACCTATTTATTTTTCATTAATCCCTAAGGGCATTGTAATAAATTAATAATTTGTCTTCTGCGAACTCCTTAATCCTTAAGCAAAATATGATAATTGCATTACAGATTCGTTAATACACACAGTTTATAACAGAGTCAAAGGGACGACCTTGTTGACACTGGGGTGGTATTTGGCCAAGGGCAACATAAAATATTCATCGTTCTTCTTAGCCTGCCTGAATTTTATTATTAATTTTTCTTTATTTAAAAAATAAAAAACTTCACTTTTTTTTAAAAGAAACTTTATTAATATTTGTAAACAAAGCTTTAGATCCCTTACCACTGGTGGGGGGAAATCTTCAGCTATAGAGTTGGAATATTACTAACTTAATAGGGTCAAAACATCCCTATTTATAATCTTATTCTACATTGCAATGATTCATACATACAAAGCAGTGTTCTCTTTCTTATTGAACGCATTGTATGAATCATTGTATTGGTACATTCATGGAGTATTGCATAGTATTGATAGATTCATGGAAACAATTGATACATTCATGGAGACAAGTTTTTAGTTCAATTTGATTTACAAAGAGTAAACAAAGATTTAAGATCTTTTGATCGTTAAATTTGATTTGGGCAAAAGACATGTCTTGATCATTAAACAATATTTAGGCAAAAGACATGTTTTGATCGTAAAGTATTATTTCGGCAAAAGACATGTTTTGGTCATTAAACTTTTTAATAACTAGAAATCTAATTATCATAGATTGCTGAGTTACTGTTAGATTACATGATTGAATCAAGCAAATACGCTTGGTACAGTTTTGTTAATTTGGGGTTGGGTTAATACCATAACTTCTCCCCCCTTAAATTTTTGTTTCTCCTGGAACAATTTTTTATACAAAACATACATTAATATAAGACAAATTATTAAAATTACAAGGCCATTTATTCCAAAGTGTATGTATGATTGATTGGAAATTTTCTCCATGATTTCTTTTATATTTTCAATTCTAGTTAGATTATATTCATCGGGTTTTAAATTTATTGCTGTCAAATTAAATGTGTCTTCCATGTAAATATTTATTGGTTGATTTATAATTGGATGTTTGTTTATATATTCTGTACCATTTATCTTAATATTACAATTTTCAAAATTAATCAATACGTTTCTTTTTATTTGAATAAGTTTTCTTTCATCGCAAGAACTCTTAATTTTGTAATTACTATTTTTAACAATTATTATACCATTCTTAAGTTCTTTTACAATATTCTCATCTTCGTTTTTTCTTTTAAGACAGTTATTTTCATACAAACAATTTACATAAGGTTTTAAATGTTTAAATTCTTTATTTTCATATTTGAAAAAGGTTTCATTTATTTTTACAATATGTTCGTCATCAATTTCTAATTCAATGTTTTCTTCATTTGGAATAGAGGTTATGAAATATTTATCAACATTATAAACTTTATCAGGTATTTGAATTATAAAAATTAAAAGGTCTTTATCATATTCACTTACAGAGAGTTTAATATTTTTTAGTTTGAACAAATCAATATCATAAAAGTTAATTTCGTCTGCTGTTAACAAGCTTTCGGTCATTATTTGCAATCTACTTGCTAAAATAATATTCTGTATTTTGTCAACAATATCTTTTATTTTATCTATTCTCCTCGTATATTCTAAAATTATAATCCTTTTTTCCATTGTTTTCAATGCTTTTTCAAGACCAAAATTATTCTTTATTTTAATTTCAGTTAACTTCCGAACTGTTTCTATTTCTTGTTGAAGTTGATTATTAATATCTACCTGTTTATTATTGTTCATTATCAATTCATGATTGTGTACCATTAAAGTGTTTAATCTGCTTTCAATTTCAATTTTGTCTTCATCGTCCATTGTACCGAATAAGAAATTTAATACCTTTCCTCCTATGTTAATTAAACTCCTTGTTTTCCTAGAACGAGGCTTGTGACTTTTAATACTTTTTAATTCTTCGTCTATTAAATTCAATTCACTGTCTATATAACTTGTCATAATATTTTCTTCTGGCGATTTTACTATAAAGTTTTTCTGTACCAACCACTGTTTTTTTGTTTTTTGTAATAGCAAATTTATTTCTGTTAAATTTATCAAGTGTAACACTGAATTATATTTGTTAATTATATCAACTTCATCATATTTAATAATGGCATAACCGTTATTGTTTGAAATTTCCTCGGTAATTATTTTACCGTTTATAGAACTTAGAAACGCGAGTAATACAACGAAACTTTTCAACATTTTTTTTTTTTTTATATTTTTGGACTTATCCGCTCCAAATCAGAAACTAAACTAAAGTTCTTCTCTGAGTTTTTCGGTTGATTTGGCTCGCTTTGATTAAGTTGTCTTCATTTGTATGCTTGCTCTTTCTAGGCTTTTGAATGTTCTTTGAGTGTTGATTCTCGAGCTTGTCAAACTTGTATCTTGGTGCTGTTTTATGTCGATCTGTTCTGGAGTTTTTAACAAACCCTTCGTTTCTGTTTTCAGTATATTCCTCTCGATTGATGTTCAATTTGCTTATTAATTTTGCTTTGTTTTTGATCATTAGATCATAAAGTTTATTTTTATCTACATTTCCTTTGTGAATATCATATGGCTTATATTTGGTTGTAGAGTGTATTGAAGTATTGTAAAAAAGATTAGCTCTGTGAACAGCTACGCGAATTTCATGTATATTTGGATTAGTTTTACCGTTTAAGATTGTTCTTACTTTTTCAGCTAATGTTCTATGAAAGACTTCAATGTCTGAATTTCCTGTATGACTGTTAGGTCGAGTAAAATGTACTTCTATATCAAGGTCCTCTAATAGTTTTATAATTCTAGGAAAATTAAATTCATTATCCATTACAAACCTTTTTGATTTACCATTTGTCGCTAAAAGCTGTAGAAGTGTTTCTTCTAAAGTTTCATGAGAAACATTAGGAAGGTATGTGGCTGTAGTTAGCTTACTAAATTTATCTATGGTAGTTAAATATTTTGTCTTATTAATGCAATATATATCCAAATGTACTATTTCATTTATATCTTTAGGTGTTTCTGTTATTTGAAATTTTTCTTTAACTGGACGTCTATCATATTTTGATTGTTTGCATATATTGCAACTATTTATAACGTCGTTTATTAATTCTTTTAATTTTTTGAAATAGATTTTTGTTCTAAGTCCTCTATAATTTTCTTCAATTCCGGAATGACCTGTTTCTTTTTCGTGGTATAACTTTATTTGTTTAATAGCTTCCTCTTCTGTTTCTAAATCCTTAGCAAAATATAGACATTTGTAAAATTTGATTCTGGTTCCAAATAACTCTATCAGTTTCTGTTGAAGAACATTATATTCGCTGTCTGTTAATTCCGTATAAATTCCTGTACTTACTTTTTCTATTAATGGTATTATTAGATCATTAAAATTATTTTTGTGAATTTCATTTATTCCTATATGTATTCTTTTATTTTTAGAATTTTTGCTGAGTCCATTTCCTGATTTTAATATTATTTGTTGCTTGAAAATATTTACTGCGCTATCTTTAATTGAAAAATGATCATTTAGTTGTTCATGTTGTGAATGTATTGTTGGTACTACTGAATCTAACATGTTGATTTCTTCATGCTGTGAATGTATTGTAGTTGCTATTGAATCTTGTTCTGACATGTTTATTTCTGGTTCTTTAATTTCTCTGCTCAAAAAATCTGCTACAGTGTTGTTTGTCCCTTTTAAATATTCGATTTGCATATCGCACTCTCCTAACTGAAGTATCCATCTTTGTAATCTAGGTGATATATCTCTTCCTAAATTTTTTGTTTGAAGCCATTTTAAAGGTTGATGATCTGTTTTGAGATCAAATCGTCTTCCATATAAATATGGTCTTAGATATTTTACTGACCAAACTATAGCAAGTAATTCTTTTTCTGTTGTACTGTAGTTTCTTTCATGTTCATTGAGAGTTCTACTGATAAAAATTATTGGATGTCCTTTTTGAGATAATACTGCTCCAATGGCAAAATTGGATGCATCTGTCGTTAAAACGAATTTTTCACTGAAATTAGGATATGCAAGAACTGGTTCTGTTTGAAGTGCATTTTTTAATTCCTGGTATGCTTTAATATAATTAATATCGCTTCTATCAATTTTCATATCCTTCTTTAAATATTTAGTAATTGGTTGTGCTATTTTTGCATAATCCTTAATAAATTTCCTATAATACCCTGTTATTCCTAGGAATGATTTAATTTCCTTAACTGAGCTTGGAAGTTGTATCTTTTCTATTGCTTCTATTTTATCTGTATTGGGCTTCACACCTTTATCTGTAATCGTGTGTCCCAAAAACTTTGTTTCTCTTCTAAGAAAATTACATTTGTCTACCTGTACTTTAAGATTGTAGCTTTTTAGACGTTTAAAGACTAACCTAAGATTTACCATATGTTCCTTTAGTGAAGTACTGAAAATTAATATATCGTCAAGATATACTACGCAGATTTTATTGATTAAACCTTCTAATACTTCATTCATCATCCTTTGAAAAGTAGCTGGTGCATTTTTTAAGCCAAATGGCATTCTTAACCATTCGTAATGTCCATATGGAGTTGAAAAGGCTGTTTTTTCGGAATCAGTGGGATTCATTTTTATTTGATGGAAGCCTTTGGCAAGATCCAAAGTTGAAAAATACTGAGCTCTTCCTAATTTATCTAATATCTCGTCGATATTAGGTATAGGATGTTTAAATTCAATAGTTTTTTCATTTAATTTTCTGTAATCAACTACCATTCGCCATTTTTGTTGACCTGAATTATCTACTTTCTTGGGGACTACCCAAATAGGTGCATTATAAGGGGAAACACTTTTTTTTATAATACCTTGTGTTAGTAAATCCTTAACTTGGCGTTCAATTTCTTTTTCGTGAATCTTAGGGTATCTGTATATTTTACTAAAAATGGGACTGTCATGCTCAGTTCTAATACTATGCATTGTTTGTGTTGCTGCCGTAAGCTGGTCACCTTCTTTATAAAAAATATCTTTATTTTCGTCAATAAATTTTCTTAATTCTTGTTTTTCTTCAAAATTTAAATTCTCATCTATTAATTGGCTCATTTGCGTTGAGTTACAATATTCTAGAGTGTGAATATTTTCATAACTATATTCATTCTTGATTTCTTTCTTTCCACTTAGATAATTTTCAAAGTATGTTTTTCTGTCATTAATTTCAATATATCCTTCTCTTAAATTCAATTGAGCTCCTATAGGCTTCAATATATTTTGGCCTATAATTCCTACAAATTTATAATTTCTTATTTTCATTAACTTCCATGCCATTGTAGATTCATGTTCATTGAATTCTACTGGTGTTTCAGTTATGATTTCATATTTTATAATATTTTCATGATTTAGTGATTTTATTTTAATTGGAACTTTCGTCAATATTCTTGGAATTTCTAATAGTTGTGACTCATCAAGTATACTTGTTGTTGAGCCAGTGTCTATTAGAACATTAAATTTTTTATTGTTTATAGTAACTTTTATTATGGGTAATGATTCTTCTTCCCGGTTATAGTAAAATTTACTTCATCTGTTTTTAATTCCGTATTATTCACTTCCATAGGTTCTGGTCTAGGATTTCTGTTATTATTATTATAATAATTATTATTGTTACTCCTATATTGTCCTGAATTATGATGTCTTTGATTATTATTATTGTTATTATAATTAAATCCGAATCTATAGTTATTTGGATTTATGTTTCCAAATACTCTATTATTACTTTGCTTTACCTGTTCTGAAGATATTCTATTGGAATCATACCGAGGCTTCGAAATATTGTCAACATTATTTTGTCTTGTTGCGTTTTGGGGATTTGCATTTGAAATGTTTTTATGATTTTGATTTTTGTTAAAATTAAACAAATTTTGGTTTGATACATTTTGATATTTATTATGTTCAGGAATTTTTTTTTATCATATTATTGCTTTCTAAAATATCAAAAGCTTCCATAATATTATTTACTTTACTGGCAATAATAATTGCTTTTTGGCTAGGAGACATTGTATTTTTAAATGATTCTAAGGCAATTATTTCATTGTTTTTTTGAGTGTAAATGTTGTTTGGTTCAAGTTGAGTTTTTGTTTGTAACTCTTGAAGCAAACTATCGATTTTAGCATAATTTTTGTTCGTATCGTTTTCACTTACACTATTTATCTCAGTAACTAACTTAAGATAAGATTTTTTAATACCAAACTGTCTTACCAATTGCTCTTTAACGGCTGTCCAAGGTGCCAAATGTTGTAAGCTGTTAACTGCTCTAAGTGCCTCTCCTTGAATTTTCTGGTGCATGATGAATAGTGCCTGTTCGATGTATGTTTGGTCCTGTATTCTTCCGAGTAGATATTCCATCGATGAAATGAATAAAGCCAGATTGTCTTGTGACCCTCTAAATGGATTTACCATTCTTAATTCTTTAAGATAGAACTTTTGTTGTTCTATCCAAACGGCATGCTGAGCAGCATCCATTGGTACTTGGGCTTGCACTTCTTGATTGTTATTCATTTTCGTCTTTTATTTTGTTTACAATTCTTTCAATTAATATTAAACCAATCTCTCTATGAGAATTCGTGTATTTTATTCACAAAAATGAACACTGAACACTTTAGTTTGTATCAATTGTTAATCCTTTGATTGCTTCAGCAATAAAGGAGATTGTTTTGTCAATTAAAACACTTCAGCATTTATTAATTTTCACAAAACTGTTCTGTCGTGATAGTTAAATTTTTGTTTGAATTATTTACACTAATTCATTCAAAATTCAGACCGGTTAAAAAAATTTTAATTAATTTTTTTTTTCGGTTCGATCACTGAATCTCATCTATCAAATAATTTACTTTTAAAATCTTAGTGAGATCCTACCGACTGCGCCAATTTTATTATTAATTTTTCTTTATTTAAAAAATAAAAAACTTCACTTTTTTTTAAAAGAAACTTTATTAATATTTGTAAACAAAGCTTTAGATCCCTTACCACTGGTGGGGGGAAATCTTCAGCTATAGAGTTGGAATATTACTAACTTAATAGGGTCAAAACATCCCTATTTATAATCTTATTCTACATTGCAATGATTCATACATACAAAGCAGTGTTCTCTTTCTTATTGAACGCATTGTATGAATCATTGTATTGGTACATTCATGGAGTATTGCATAGTATTGATAGATTCATGGAAACAATTGATACATTCATGGAGACAAGTTTTTAGTTCAATTTGATTTACAAAGAGTAAACAAAGATTTAAGATCTTTTGATCGTTAAATTTGATTTGGGCAAAAGACATGTCTTGATCATTAAACAATATTTAGGCAAAAGACATGTTTTGATCGTAAAGTATTATTTCGGCAAAAGACATGTTTTGGTCATTAAACTTTTTAATAACTAGAAATCTAATTATCATAGATTGCTGAGTTACTGTTAGATTACATGATTGAATCAAGCAAATACGCTTGGTACAGTTTTGTTAATTTGGGGTTGGGTTAATACCATAACTCCTGCGCCTTATTGTTGACCATGCAAACAATGACTTTCCAATACTTGCCCGTATAGCGCTGTAGAAAAGGTTGAATGTCATCCACCATCCGCCGAGGATCCCAAGAAAAATTAGTTTATAAATCAGCCCGAAGTTTAACATACTCTTAGTAAACACCTTCTACTGGTTTTATTAGCCTTCGGAGACAAAGAGCGTCATCAGGTACCGAACTCTTCATATTATCTTCTTATCCTGATGCACCTAGCCAACAGAGTTTGGGTTCGGGTCTCGAGGTTAAGATTTGGGCTTTATGTTGCCTTGTCTAAGTCTCGACCTCATTTGAAAATCCGTTCCACCTGGAGACATGTCTGACATTTCATGTCATTGCAATGCAGAAACAAACACATTCATAGCGAAGGTATACATATATGCATATAAAGTGGATAAAAGGAGCAAAGATTAATGAATTTCTTCGGGCTCCATGGCGGTAGCAGCGGTGACCGGCGGCGGCGTGTGCGGAGCTATTATCTTTAGAACATCACGAATAATGAGCGTATGGTATTTTAAGGTTACTTAAAATTATTTATTGTAGGGAGAACTGTCAGTTTCTGTGGAAAAACTTATTTTCCTACTAGGAATTATATAGGTTTTTACACGTGCATGAAGAGATATATTTCTGCAAATAAGGCATAACGTTAATTCTGCGTAATAAGTGAACATGGTGTGGGTGGGGAAATGTTTTAAAACAAGAATTGAAACAGAAGTTTGCAGTAATTCAAGTTAATTCAGAAAATTAGAAAGGGTTTGGTGTTGAATAAAGAGCGTGTTACTCAGGTACTAAATTTAAAAGTTGGGCAAATAATGTTGAAACAAGAAAGTTGACGTTTTGAAGTTATGTAAAGGTTGCTGCTTAAGTTTGAATCCGTTGTTTTGATCCTTCTGAAAAGTATTATAAAATTGTATACGCAAGTTATGTTGTTATAGTATGTATGTACCTATTTTTGAGTTTGTCAAATATGACACTACGATGGCAGAGATCCGCCTGGATCATGCGATATCATTTTTCTGAAATATGTGAAGTTTCAGATCTTTAGGATATTCAGGAATAAGCGAGCTACTATGGACGTTTTTGAAGCCGAAATTACTTGTGTTATTCGAGGGGTATGTATAGTGTCCGTGGCTTAGTAGTTATGTGCGTTGGCTGCTAAGCAGATCGTCGTGGGTTCGAGTCCTACTCGTAGGGGAAAGGTGCGATCAGTGAGACACCTATTTTTAAATTCGTATATCTCTGAATTTATCCAAGCCAGCCAATCGAAACTTTGAACATATTTTTAGGCATATTTCACCTATATGCTGCAAGAGAAATTTTAGTGATAGAACTCATGAGAACATCCCAATACACTGAAACGTAAAAAAAGCCAAACTGTCTCACTGTTCGCCAACAGTGCGATCAGTGAGACAACACAAGGCTAACAGTGAGACGGCAAAAAAAAACAGAATAAAATAAAAAAAAAAAAAGTTCAATAAGAAAATAATTGAAAATAATCTATTCATTCAAGCATAACATAAAATAATTTCTTCAAACAAATAACAAAAAACAAAAAATATTTCATAAAAGTAAAAAAAACATAACAAAAATAAAATTGAGACCATTTAAAAATCACATATGACGTTATCATCATTTAAGGCGGTTTCCATAGACCTGGAAGTCAATGTCAAAAATTGGAGTTGCTTTTTGGCGACTTGTGTGACCACATGGAGTTGGCGTTGGCAGCACCAGTTCTATATCTATATATATATATGTCTCACTGTTTGCTTTTTGGGAATGTCTCATTGTTTGCCTTTTGTCATTTTATACGAAACAAAAAAAAAATTAAAAACGGTTAAGAGTTAGCACATTTTTTTGCTTTATTATGAAAGAACCAATGTTAATCTTTTATTTAAAAAAAATGTGTGTACTTGCCTGAGTATTTCAGTGCACAATGTAAAATTTAAACGCACTCCGAAAATTACTTTCTCAAATTTTGTTGGATGTTCAGCCGGTGGTGGTTCATGAGCAACTGAAACACGTGCGCAACAGAATCAAAACATGTGTAATGGTAAATAATCGTTATGACCCATACTAGCATGTCTTTACATGCTTCCATAAAAGAGAAAAAAGATTTGTCTCACTGTTTGCACTGTCTCACTGATCGCACCTTTCCCCTACATATAGTTTTTATTTCATCTTTCACGGACAATACCTCTAGCGAAGAACTGATAAAACTTCCAAGAGTATCAATCTTTTCTCAACTTTGCCGTTCAGAATCGGCGCTAAATTGTAGGTCCCCTCAATTCTACACACGCAACCAGAGAACTGTTGATGAGAGTAAAGCAGGGTATACACACGTCAAATTTCCATCCAGCATTGACAGTGTGTTAGTGAAAAAATTCACACGTATACGTGGTGTGTATGATTGACGAAAAATCAAAATAACTATTTTGATTTTCGGTCAATCAGGAGGCCATGCTGGATATGTGTATAGTCGTGATTGAGTGATTGATCCAGCATTGCGGAAAAAAAGAAGAAGAAAAAAAGAAGAAAAAACTCAGAAGAAAAAATACAGAAGAAAAAAGAAAAAAAAAGTATATTCATATTTTAAAACAAGGTAAGTAACATCTACACTAATATATGTATAAAGCTGAAGAGTTTGTTTGTTTGAACGCGGTAATCTCAGGAACTACTGGTTCGAATGATATAATTCTTTTTGTGTTGGATGGTGCCTTAATCGACTTAGATATAAGGCTACTTAACATTAAGCTGTGACCAATAGCAGCGAAGAATCTGTGGAAAATGTGGAAAAAACGGCAAAAAATATACATTTTTCTGCGTTTTAACGCACTTATCTCAGGAACTACTGGTTCGAATGGTATAATTCTTTTTGTGTTGGATGGTCCATTAATTGAGAAAGACTTGAAGCTATTTAACACTAAGCTGTGACCAATAGCAGCGAAGAATCTAATCTGTGGAAAATATGGAAAAAACGGCAAAAAATATACATTTTTCTGCGTTTTAACGCGCTTATCTCAGGAACTGCTTTATGAAATTGAACAATTTTTTTAATGTTGAATGGTCCATTTATCAAGGAAGGCTTGAAGCTATATAAAATTTAGCTGCGACCAATAGGAGCGAAGAATCTGTGGAAAATGTGGAAAAAACGGCAAAAAAATATACATTTTTCTGCGTTTTAACGCGCTTATCTCAGGAACTGCTTTATGAAATTGAACAATTTTTTTAATGTTGAATGGTCCATTTATCAAGGAAGGCTTGAAGCTATATAAAATTTAGCTGCGAACAATAGGAGCGAAGAATTTGTGTAAAATGTGGAAAAACGGCAAACAATACAATACAATAGAATATAAAGTTCGTTTGAACGCGGTAATCTCAGGAACTGCTATTTCGAATTGTAAAATTCTTTTTGTGTTGGATAGTCCATTAATCGAGGAAGGCTTTATTCTACTTAAAATTAAGCTGCGACCAATAGCAGCGAAGAATCTGTGGAAATGTGAGAACTGAGATTTTTTTCTGAGATCTCTGAGATGAAATTATTTTGGATTCGATTTCTCACTCAGCTATTTGACGTGGCTGACATATGTGCAGCAACAATTAGTAAGGTAACCATTAAATCTCAATGATAACTGAGAATTATGTTCCACCAAATGATTTTGCCTCAGTCAAGGTGACATTGAGATCTCAGTGAGATGTTGTTAGGTGGAACTGGCCTAATAACTGCTCAAATTAGAATTTTGAGAGATCAATTGATTTGTGAATGTGATTGATTGCACTATTTGTGCAGATTATTGTGTTTAAACAATATCATTTTATGTACTTCTTAACTAAAAAATATGCTCAGTTTAAAGAAAAAAAAATTACTTAACGAAGAGATATTAGAATTATTAGTGAGAGTTCACCCAAGGGAATGCTTTAAGTATGAACAACTGAAGGGAATCATAAAAAATGCTCAAATTTTTCAAGTTCAAGAGAATTACGACCTAGGGAGAGTTGACTGCAATGCAATTTTACAATAACTTCCGAACAAAATTCCCACGCGCGCATGATGCACAAGTCGAGACGATACTCTGGCCGGTGGACGAGGGAGAGGCGGACGAAGTCGCGGGCAACTGCTAGTCAGATTATATATGTAATATGAATTATGTTACTTATTATAATTATGTTAATAATTATGTTATTATGAATTGAAGTCCCATGCTGGACGTGTGTATATGCAACGTCAATCAGAATTTACTAACACACTCTCCCATGCAGGATGGGAATTTGACGTGTGTACAGGGCCGGCCTTAGCCATCTTGGCGCCCCAGGCCAGTCAAATATTTGGCGCCCTTTTCTTAATTACAAATTATATAACCTTCTCCAGAATTAAAAAGGATGAAACTTGTACCTCACTCATAAGCCCTGCGAAGAGTGGGTCGAGTTATTTAGAAAGTGTTGCTTTGCAATATCGAGTAAATATTTCTCCTAGCTCAAGTGCGGAAAAGCCAACCTCCGCGTGGTGCAGGGTGGAAACTAGATGACGATCTAGGCGAATGGTTTTACGTTAAAGTCATGCAGTCTTCCAGAACTGTTCTACCGCCCTGACAACTGGCAAGAGGCTGCATGACAAGGATGCCAGCGGATCCTTGTTAATCCATGATAAGAACGAAAGTTGGGAAAACTCCTATTGAAAAAGTGTAACGTAAGAGTACATATAATCAATAGAAAGACTACCAGGTCTATTGAATAAACTGGTACTCTGGGGTAGTTGGAGCCCCGTTGGAGAAGCGGTAGGCCCCCTTGTGGGAGTTTCAGAGGGACTGTTGGTTGACGAGAGATTCGTTCTCGGTAACTGAGTGTACGTCTCTCAAGCTCAGTTATATAGATAGAAAAACATTTACCATTATGGTTTCTTCATGGAAGAAATAAACTGGTACTTGAAAACACAATGGAAATTTATTATATTAAATGCGATGAAGGGATAACATACGCAAAAGTTTGATAACGATGAGTTTCAAACAGTGTGATTAAGGGAGAGTATCAACTCTAACAAACAGATACCAATGTGAATGGTCACACGTCGGATAAGGCTTAATAGCTAGGTGCCGACGTAAAACTGCTCACTACTACCTCACTCAAAAAGTATAACTGTGTATAATTCTACTACGCAAATATAAACATTTCAAGTCACTATGTTACACGTTAGCTATTCATATTTACCTGCATTTTTCATTAATTTTTGTAAATAATTTAGTAATAATAATAAATTTTATCCTGTTAATATTGATTTTTTTTTATTTGAAAATGTCGAACATAAATACACTAACGCCTAGTTTCTTGACAAAGTTCTAGCCCTTAAAACTCGGTTAAGTGAAATTTTTGAACTCATTTGAGTTCTAAGTCAAGTTCTAATGTGTTAGAACTTCGATTTAGAACTTTTTTATAGCTAGAACTTCGATAAAATTACAGCCAATTTCTTCACCAAGTTCTAAATTCCCTTTAAAACACGACCCAGTGTTTCTCGGTCTAACGTTAGAACTTAGTTTTTAGAATATTTGGATCTCGACATTTCTTCACTTCTCAAGAACTCGATTTAAATCATCATTGAGCGCTTAGAACTTGTTATTTTTAGAACCTAGTTCAAGCATGTTTTTGAGACTTTTGAGTCACCCGATTTTGACAGACGTTTCCTTCAATTCGAAACAAAATACAAATAATTTTTGACTTTGCCCTTATTTTTGATTTTTTTTTTGTAATGTGTGTGCCTATTTTTATTTTTGTGATGCCCGAGGCGTGGTGCTTATATGCGTAGGCTCTTACTCAGAATGTGGGATTCGAATCGTGCCAATAAACTGTCAAGAAAAAAAGTGCATAACAAATTCATTCCAATTTTTACCGTGGTTGTGGATGTCGAAGGTCTTCTGCTACCAGTTTAAGGACTGCTAAAAACGTTTGCTTTGTTAAACGGAAGCGCAGAAAAAGTCAATATTGTCCCATGTATTAATAATGGCACACAAAGTTAACGTCCAAAAATAGGAAATGATCGAAAATTTGATCCATTTTCGTATATCTTCCCCCACCTGTTATTCTGTTTTAATTGAAAAAACGAAATTATAAATAAACCGACTTTTAAGGCACTAGACCCCCGAATGCGAGGGTCTAATTTTATCAAAGTTCTAACTATATCAAAGTTCTAAATCGAAGTTTTAACGCGTTAGAACTTGGAGAAGAATTGACTTAGAACTCAAATGAGCTCTAAAATTAACTAAACCTAGTCTTAAGGGCTAGAACTTGCCAGTGGCGTAGATAGCTTTTCGCTATGGGAGGGGATGGATCTACTTCGCTCATTTTTACTTCCGACATCTATCCTAATATATAAAGTTTGTTTGTTTTGTTTGAACGCGCTTATCTCAGAAACTACTGGTTCGAATTATAATTGAGTTGGATAGTCCATTCTCCAAAATCTTAGGCTTCATAACAAATTAGTCTACGGCCAATAGGAGCGAAGAATCAGTGGAAAATGTGGAAAAAACGGAAAGATCTCAGAAACTGCTAAATCAAATTGAAAAACTCTTTTTTTTGTGGAGAATAGTCCATTTATCGAGGAAGGCTTTAAGCTTTACAAAGTTACGCTGCGAATAATAAGAGCAAAGCTTCAGTGAAAAGTCTTACTAAAGCGGGGAAAATAATACATATTTAAAGGCTTCGAGTTAAGAAGAATTTTGACTTAGGGAGAGTCGACTAATATACAATTTTAAAATAACTTTGCAACCAAATTCATGCGCATCATGCACAAGTCAAGACGCACCTCTGGCCGAAGCACGAAGGAGAGACGGACGAAGTCACGGGCAACTACTACAGGGTGCGGCACGAAAACTTGCTGATTTGTTTTTGGCGCCAAGCGGGGGGGAGTGGTCGGATGTTGGTGGAGAGTGTCTCATTTTTTAGGGGACTTCCTGAAGTTTCATCTGCACCGCAGTCAGTCGACATCATGCATTGGACGAAAGAGCAACGCGCATTTGCCTGCGAGGCTTACTTTTCCAACAGTTTTGGATGTTTGTCTGACTTTCTGTAAAAGTGTAAACGCACCCAGCCTTAACCACTGGTCCGATTGACTTAAAACTTGAAAATTGAGGTCTCAGTGAATTCGCGTTGGTCTTCTTTTTATTTTATTATTATTTTTTTTTTTTTAAGATCAAAATTTAGGGAAGCCACCAAACAATTTTTTTTTGCCAAAAACCAAAAGTATCAATTTTCTCAACTTTTTTTTAACTTCGTCCAAAACGCTAATGGGTAATAGCGCATTTTGCTTTCTGGTTTAAATGAATTAGTGTGAGTTATCGTTACCGTTAGGATTCGAGTTAACTTCACCGCAGTTATGCAAACATTTGTGTTCGTGTGGATGAGTGTGTTGCGTGTTTGGGGCGGTTTCTTACACCAAATTAACAATGTGACATACGGTGAGAAGAAATCTAAATAACTTTAAATTTTTGTGTCGGTGTGGGATTTTGATGTGGAAAGCTGGATTTAAGCTCTTTTTCTTGCACGTTTACCTATTATCAATTGGTGAGAGACGTTAAAATATACTTTTTAAAAATCGATATAAAAAAGAAATTCAAAAAATTAGGTGATTTGCAGAAGTAATAATTTCTTTCAGATGAAGTAGACTTTGTGTTTTCCCCGTACACCGTAGGTATAGAATGTACAATGCATTTCTTTAACTTATTTGGCATGACTGGTTATGTTGAACAATTATGAATCCCAATGGGGGGGATATATCCCCCTGATCCCCCCCCCCTATCTACGCCACTGGAACTTGCAACGGTATTTAAGCTGTTCCTATTTAACTCCTAAAATCGTATGCAAATACACCATTACACCGTGATCCACCAGGATTTCAAGGATTTTGGTCTATTTTGAGCAGGTTGTTCTGGGAGTGAGCTGCCGGCAGGCACGCTAATATGTCCAAAAGGGCTTGTTCATCGGAGGTGTGGAATTTTGATGCTCCCCTTGGACTATACCGTGCCTTGAGCCGAAAATCGCCATACCAAAAAATAATCTTCTAGATATCGTTCCATAAATTCTAGTTTACCTCATGTTAGCGGCACATTAGCATTAACAAAATGACATTTGGAAACAAAAGAGAAGAGTCTATTATAACAAAACAAGATAAAACTCATAAAACTTTTCGATATGATTTTTTTGAGCTATGGTTTGGCAACTTCACAACTTGTTGATTTGTTATTGCCTATGTTGAAGTTATGCTGGCTGGCGCGGTGCCCCTGGATCATGGCGCCCCAGGCGACCGCCTGGCGACCGCCTGGGTTGCCATACCCTAAAGCCGGCACTGCGTGTGTATTACCTGCTTAAGCCACTTAGGCCTTAGCTCTTCAAGAGCTGTTGCGCCACTCTATTTATTTTTATGCTCAAGCGAGTCAACCAAAATTGCTCCTTCGACCAATGAACCGCTTCAGACGAAGTCTTGGCCAACATTCCATTTCAATAAGTTAATGATATAAACCTTTTAGTTATTCCCAAAGGAATGTTATCAGTAAGTACTTAGTTAATATTTATAAGTTTACAATAATTTTTTAATTCTCTTTTAATTATACCTTAAATATAAAAAGCATCTGTTAATAAGAATCAGCGATAAAAGTTAATAACAGCCGGTCTCTGTTTGGATTTAAAGGTCTTCAGGTTCAGGTGTATACGAAAGACAATTGGAATATGAATCTTAAAAATCCATTTGAGTAACATGATAGATATCTCAAGATAGTAAGGAACATACTTTAGTTAGATTCTCTTATCTCTACAGTTTAAATCTTAAACAATGTACATCTTATCTATTTAGATCTAAATCCAAGTTTCCGGCGCGCCTCCGATACAAACCAAGACATCGCCGAAGACACTTCTCTATTTGAGATGACACGACGCTCAGCTATACAGGAGGGACATAAACGATCAAATAATTATGTCCTTTCTTTTTACTTTTATTTCATACGCATTTCGTCAAACCCAAGTTCTAACGTAAACATATTTTTTAAAGTTATTGCACTCAAGAGGGTACACAAATGCAATCATTAACAGTCAATCATAACCATACTCTTTTGTGAAAATAAATTTCAATACCCGTATTTTGGTTCTACCATAAATAATGTTATTTATGCTTACATCTTTTAGTTTGGTTATTGTGTTTTTTGTGGTTATACAGTTTTTTATTTCTTTTATAGCCGATTTTTTAAGCATCGAAAAAACCAAAAAATAATAAACTGGCAAATAAACTTATCTGAGTATTCTTCGTCAGATTGAAAAATCCAATACTTTGTTATCTGTCGAATAAATACTATCTGCTTGTTTATCTGACGATTGAAATATCGGCTCTTAATCAACGAAAAATAATTGTCTACTTAATAAACTTGACTGTCGGTTTTCGCCGTAGCACGGCCATTTGCACTTTGAAGTACCGCCGGAAAGAAAAAAAGATCAAGGAAAGTAAATTTTGAAACTTATTTTTATTATTTCATTTCATTTATTCCATAAAACTTAACAAAGACACAGTAAGATTTAGATCTTTTAGAGCAGTGTTTTTCAAACTTTTTGAGCTGGCGACCCCCTTTATATGCAAAAATATACAAGCGACCCCCAACATATTTTGGCACACAACTTTTGTACACTTCAAGGGGCGTGAGAGACGTTGTACGATTATGAGGTTGGTAGAGTGCAATGTGCGAGGCATGTTTTTCGAAAGTTGCCACGAATACGATCTGGATTGGATCAGATGTATTGCTATTTGAAGCGATGATGGTGCGAAAGCCTTGACGGGGAGCAAAAGTGGACTCATAGCTTAATTGAAGTTAATAATGCCAAACGTTTCATGGACACATTGCTTCCTCCATTGACAAGTTCTAGCTGCTAAGATTTTGCCTTCAGAATTAAATGATGTCCTCAAAGTTGTGAACTCAATTAAAAATTGCAAAATAGGATGTTTAGGTACCTTTGTGACGAAATGGGTTGCCTTTTTTTCTGAACCCAGTTGGCTACTTAAACTGTATTTTCTTGCTAATCTCTCCGAATATCTGAACACCTTGAAAAAAAGCCTCCAACGGAGAGAAGAAAACATTTTGTCTTCAAGAGACAAATCAGAGGATTCATCTCGAAACTTTGTTTCTGGTCAGAGTCTCTGCAATAAAAAGTGTATGAATCCTTTCACTGCCTTCAAAAGGCCATCGATGAAACTTGCAGAGATGAATCGGAAGACGTAAACAAAAAGATATCGCTGACGACAGAGCCTACACAACTTAAAAGAGAATCTTTTAAGTTATTTCTCGGAACTTGTGTCTGATGTAAATGGACAAAGGTGGATACTAAATCCTTTCTTAGAAATTTCCGTCCAACACGCTAAACTTCCATTTGTAGCAATGAAAAAAAACCTAATTGACTAAGCTGAAGATGGAATGCTTCGAATGGAGTTCAATTCCAAAGTAATCAACAATTTCTAGATAGAAACGAAAAACGAATATCCAGAATTGGCAAATAAGGCCTTAAAAACGTTAGTGCCATTTTCAACGTCATATGGGAACTAACATTCTCTTTAATGGTTAACTTAAAACAAAAAAGAGAAATAAGCTTCAATTGGAAAATTACTAAATTGAAAACGTTTCAAAGATACAACCAAGATTTGAATTTTTAGTGAAAAATAAACAGGCTCATTCGTCACATTAAAAGTATGTTTTATTTAATTCTTTTCTTAAAGGCAAAATTTGTTCTCTTTCTAACTTGGTGGCCTTTGGTAGCGACCCCCTTAAAACTTCTTCGCGACCCCCCAGGGGGTCGCGACCCACACTTTGAAAAACACTGTTTTAGAGCATCAAAAAAGCAAATATGTTAATTTAAAGTAATTGTATTTAAACAAAACAAAAAAGAGAAAAAAAACGAATAAGAATTATAGGTATATAAATGCAATATGCATGTACAAAAAATAAACTTATAAAATATAAAAGAAAGAAAGAAAAGAAAAGAATAGGAAGTAAGAATAAAAAGAAAAACAAAGTGTGTATTATACAGAAAACTTCAATTATTATTCGATAGGTGCAAAAATAGTTCTCTCTTAAATGTAGCAGGTGAGGTGGTGCTTTGCAACTCGTTAGGAATTGAATTCCATAAACGAATAGCAGTAACATAAAAAGAGCGTTCTGCAATGCTTCGCGAAAAACGAGGAACAATGAGTTTTAAACCTCTTTGCGATTGCAAAAAACTTGAAGTTGAGCTTATAGTTTAGTTTATTGCCGGTATCGGTAGCAGTTGATTGAAGAACTAACTATCATGCTTCATGCATGTTCTTTCGAAATTATATTCATTCCCACACATAGAAATGCGTTCAAGTTTAATTCATGCCACTCCAGTGCGGAATGAAGAGAATTTGCCTTAACGCTGCTTTACTGTACACTGATTCCATAGACGAAAATACTCTTACCAAAGCAACTGACTGTGAAGTTGCTCAAACGTGAAAATTTAATTGTTGCGTCAAGTAATTATTCGGGTCCATCCTTCCGACGAATGTTTGTTGCAAGTTTGATTTAATGAGGGGATTTGCATATTGAAAACGTCTGCCTTTGTTGTTGTGGAGTAACGATGTTGATTTTATACATTTTTCATTGAGGGTGAAGGCTTTAAGCAGGAGGCTCTCTGTGTTTTGATGTTCGTTGAAGTACAAAAGATAGTTTTTTTTTCTGCTTCAATTGGTTGTCATTTTTAATTTGTTGATTTAAATAATAGAGGATGATTATCGGAAAGAAAAATTAAAGGATAGTTGTAGATAGTTATTTTGAAATGCTATTCTTTACTATTCTTGGTGGATGGTGGGTGCAGAATACAATCCCGAAAAGCCTAAAACCCGACAAACCACAATCCCGAACACCCAAAACCCACGGTGGCCAAAATAAAGAATTTCAAAAATCCAGAAATGCTCTCATCTCTGAAACGTTGTAACAAAAATAAAAAAATATCTGGAAAATTTCAAAATGGGTTTTCGAATGGAAAACAGAAAGTTGTTGATGAAAAACTCGGAAAACTCATTGGTTTTCCAAGGGAAAATTGTTATTGGAGTTGCTCTGGGTCAGCTAGCTTTATATAATTTTTCGGCATTTTGGGCCTTGGCCATAATGGATTTTGGGTCTTCGGGATTTTATATTTTCGAGATTAGTAACTCAACACGTTCTTGGTACGTTTGTGCTTAGCTCAAATTTAGAATAATTTTAATGGAGCCTTACAATGCGATTAAGTGCAAGCATTTCACTAAGATCAGAATTATAAAAAAAAACACTGATCACAAAGGGTGAAAATAGATAATGTGTGTAGTGATATAAAGTCAATTGAACTTGGAGTACCACAGGGTTCTGTTTTAGGACCTATTTTCTTCTTGATATATATCAATTCATTATTCAACTTGCCTTTTAAAGGTAAATTAAAAGCTTTCGCTGATGACATTGGTTTCACTTATGGCACTGAAAGTTAACCTTAACCTTGTTTCTGATATGAACTTTGATCTCAGTCTGTTAAGGATTTGGTTTGCTAAGCATAAACTTATTATTACTTATAAAACTAAGGCAATGTTTCTCAACTTGTCAATACAGAGTCGTACAGATGCTGATCTCACTTTTCACTCCATTGAGTGTGAGAAATTTAAAATTTTGCACTGTCCACATTCTTCTTTTTAATCCTTCACTAGCTTTGTAAATTGCAGTGATAAATGTTTCAAAATAGAAAATGTTCATGAATTTAAATACCTTGGACTAACCATTGATTCCAGTTTGAGTTTCTTTAAACATACCGATAACATACGGAAGTATCTTCCATTTATTTACTTCCATTGATTAACTTCCATTGATTTACTTTTGAAAATCTACTATGGTATCTTTAATTCAAAATTACAGTATGGAATAGCTTGCTGCGGTGGATCTTATAGAAATATATTAAAAAAAAAAACAAAACAAACAAAAGTTCTAAATGACAATAGTTTCATCTTAATACAATGATAAGTCATTGGAACCTTAGCCACCAGGTGTTGTTGTAGATATTTGGATATGAAGTAAGATGATATTCTTTAACCAGTTCACGCACCATTTCACATCACTGTTAAGACACACTGAATTTTGTCAAAAATCATTTCATTTTAACTCTGAAGTAGCTTTGTTTGTTCTTCGAAAAACCAACTAACATTGATAGCACTTAAAAGAATATTGTACTTGGGGCCTGTATAGAGAACAAAATTGCAATTTACAAAAGAAACTGAACCCAAACATCATCGAACTAGAATAATATGGCCAAATTAACTATATACGACATTCATTGAGATAAATTCCCAGGTCACCCAAGAAGTAGATACGAAATCATAAAAATGATTTTTTTACGTTTTAGAAATACAAGTAGATATTTTTATGTGCTTTTCAGCTGTAGAAAGTGTTTCGGATGGGAAGGCAGACAGCGCTGACATATGATATCATTGAATTCGAATTAAGCCCCAAGGAAAATGGACTTCCAGCACAACTCAGCCAGCGCAATAGCATATACACTCCATTGACAGTTAGACTTTTAAAATTGTATCACGTCCAAACAGATAGAAATTTAAAATTTCCTTCTGTCGCATTGTTTTTTTTTTTTATTGAGGATAACGGGGAACACGTACCGTTTAAAACCAAAAAGGATTCATGCAATATGTTTTTTCTCTCCCTCTTTTTGTCACTTTTATAAATCCACACTTCCACTCTACGGAACAAAAATCATAACAATCACATGGTGACCACGAAGTCAAAATTATTTGTTGTTGCCGGGAAATACATATCAGTTCCGGAATATTTGCAACAGCCATATTTTGGTTTTGCTAAGCCGAAAGCTAGGGTTAAAGCCCCAGCTTCGGCAGCATTCTTTTTCTACAAAAATCGTCAGCTTATCTTCTGATGTTAGTTTTACCTTTAACATATTGAAATCGTTTCTCAGAACTGGCGATTGGAGCAGCATTGCGTGTGAAAATAATTTCTTGTGTGTATCATCAGGGATTCGTAAACGTAAACCTATCGTTAGTTTTTATTATACCTATTACTATTACTATACTATACAGAGTGATTCACGAGCGTTGTGCCAAAAAGCTAGAGCGTGTAGGTTGAGTTGAGACAAGAAAAAATCGTATGGGAGGGGGGGGGGTCTATTCCCCCCCGTTTAGCCGGGAGGGGCAATTTTCTGAAAAATTGACTTATTTTGTAAAAAAAAATATTAAAAATCAACGGCTTCGTTTACAACACCGTGCTATATCTTTCTGAAAAGCCAAAAACTTCTTCTTTCGCTTTGTTTTTAAATTAAATTGTTTTGACGAATAGTTTAAAAAAATAAATTTTCAAACTCAAAATTTTCAAAAAAAAAACATTTTTGAACTAATTTTTTTCAAAATTTTATGTAATTAAGTACTAATTTTGTTTTAAAAATTCAATGTTTTTGTTAATTTTTAGTCGAAAACAGAAAACCCTATGCAAAAGTGTTTTTTTGTTTTTGAGAAATTAAAAAAAAACCAAAACCACTTTTTTCAAAAAAAATCTTTATTTTTATTTTTACCTATCTGGACTTTTAGTTTAATTTATAAGTTTAATTTATAAATTTAATTTTTTGTAATTGGAGTTTTATGAGGACTCAATAAAGATGAAAAGTATTACATTATCCCTGGATAACGTCTGAAAACTGACCTGCAATACCTGCAGGTATAGGTCAACACAAAACAATAACAAACTCATACGCTCGAGAAGAGTTAGTGGACAGGAGCTTCTGCTACGGTTTAACTTGTTGTCGAGATCGGGAAGCCAAAAGACTCTACGCTGAAAGATATCCCAGTAGATGGTGCCCAAGTCATAGCATGTTTTCAAGAATCCGCCGACGAGAACACGGAGAGCTAGAAGTGAAAGGTCAATGGCAGACGTTATCAATGAACAAAATGATTAATCCAGAAAAAATCCAATACTTTTCTACTTTATTGAGTCCTCATAAAACTCCAATTACAAAAAATTAAATTTATAAATTAAACATATAAATTAAACTAAAAGTCCAGATAGGTAAAAATAAAAATAAAGATGTTTTTTGAAAAAAGTGGTTTTGGTTTTTTTTTAACTTCTCAAAAACGAAAAGTCATTTTTGCATCGGGTTTTCTGTTTTCGACTAAAAATTAACAAAGACATTGAGTTTTTAAAACAAAATTAGTACTTAATTACATAAAATTTTGAAAAAAATTAGTTCAAAAATGAAAAATTAAATAAGGCCCCAATTTGTCTTTTTCGTAATGAACTTTGTTAGACAATGAAATATCACCTCATAATGTTACACAAATGCACACTTAGTTGCAGGGAAACAGTACCTACTTCTGAGTACTGACCCACTATGGTGTTTCATAAGTTCCAAATTTTTTTATTTTCACACCCCAAATTGATTCTCTTTTGGGCCAAATTTTTTTCGTTCGCGCGAACTTTTTTGTTTTCACACTCCAAATTGAATCTCTTTGGGCAACATTTTTTCCGCAACTGTACCTAATTACCAAAATTAAGGTGAAAGCTTTGTGCTTTTCACTTTATTTAAGGTGATGTCACCACAAACTATTAAACAAATATGTACTTGAATTCTGTACTGCAAAGTTTCCCCGCAATAAGGGCACTTATAATTCTAATGCCTGCAATGGACTCGGCTTAAAATAGTTTTGAAACTAAAATGAAATTAAGCCCCAAAAACCTTATATCATAATGAAATTAGACCCCACTGAAAATGAAAATAGGTCCAAAATTTGAGAAATTTCGTTGTTGTTGTTTTGTGTTTGGGGGGGCTCATTTCATTATTTTTTTGGGGCCTTTTTTCCTGGGGCCTAGTTTCTTGCCCCCAATTTACCTGTACAAAAATGTGTTCCAATATTTATTTCTTCCATTATATTTGTGACTGTCTTTTCTGATCCGCTCTATGATTATTGATTGTCCTTTCCTTTCTATGACAAATTTTAAATACTTATTTTGAAAAACACGAACAAAGGGTTTACTGTAAACATTTTAAATTTTTATTTTATCATTTAGCATCTTATATAACAGAGTTTCTTCAAGCTTCCCGAGAACGAATATACCAAAGACTTTGTCGAAGCCGAGACATCATATAACATTTGTGAACACCCCTTCGTAGAAAAAGTTTTTTCTGTCCTGTTTTAGAATTGACCGCTTTTGTTCTTGCCATCTTTATCCACCAGACTTGTCACCTACAAAAAATGTAATGTTTTATTAAGCACGAATGTATTAATCGCTATAAACATACAAATGTATGTATGTAAGTAATGCACTATGTAACAATTTGTTACAAGCAAAAGATGAAACCGCTTAATACAAAAATATTAATTATGAAATGACAAATGACATAGCAAAACACAAAAATAGTGTTCTTCGATTGATTAAAAAACAAATATCGTTGCCTTGTACGAACTTTTTTCAACTTTGAGTGTATACATATGTACTATCGACTTTCGTGAAATGGTCGCGAAATAGTTCCTTAACAATTTTGTTTATGATTGTAAACTCCACAATCTTCATCGATTGCAAAAAAAAACATTCGTCATCCGAATATAAGAAAGCAATGCTAGCAAGACCTCAATTAAATGTTTACCATTATAGTAACCATTAGTATGTGCAATACATGTATGTGTTCGTCGTCGTCGTAAGAGACAAATGACATAAGCTTTTTAACCCTGAAAGTTGGGTTGGTTTGAAGAACGAACGAATGCCCTTGGCATATAAAGGATATAGAAAAAACCCTTGAATACCTACGCCCCATTAAAACAGAAAAGCTAAACCATTTTGAGTTTTTAAATTTTATTCATTGTTTCCGAAGCATTTCTTTCCTTTTAGCTCTTTGGTTATTGTTATTTTACTTTAATAAGGGAATGCAATATTATAATATAACCCTTGAAGAATTTCAACCGAATAGTTGAGGAGAAGATGCTCCACCAAATTGGCTATGAGCAGAGCACCTTAAATTATGCACTCGCATTCTGCTCACAATCCTGCATCTGATTAAGATAAGTATTTGGTACAACATGAAAAATAGCAGGTCGCCTCATTGTTGTTTTCGTGGGGAAGTATTTTTAGTTCTGTTGAAAATAAATCTTTTTGTCTTCCTTAGCTAACTAAACCGAAAGTAAAATTATATTATCACTCATTACAAAAGTGAAAACAACGGGTTTGGATTGAGAAATTCTGTTGCACATCCTGTCTACTGAGTTGTGAACAGCTTCCTTTTTCTGTAGTACACATTTGTCACACTAAGGAGTTTTTGTGCCTTTGAAAATAATTGAATCGATCTGATTTTGGGGCACTTTCGACTCCTCACAAATAGTGCTAGTAGTGCTCAATCATTGCATTGCATGGTTCAATCACAAAAACAGTCTGATATGAAGACTGAACACTGAAGGTCCTTCTTTTGAAATTGAATTATAGAGGGCGACTTATCCCTTTTGCAAGGCATACAAATAATAACGAATGCTTGATTTGTTTTCCACATCTCTCTATAGAATTCACGAAAGCACCACATAAACACGGCTGTTGGTCTATGGAACTCAACGTGCGTCGGCTTTGGCTTTCTTATCATTATACACCACTGAAAACGCGTATGTTGCTGGCAAAAACTCTTATTGTTCCCAACCTAATTTACGGATGTGAATGTGATGTGATGTGGCAATTGTGATTCTTCGAGCAATATAAAGCTTAACGTTGCATGAATAACATTGCCCGTTATGTATTCAATATACGACGATTTGGCAAAAATACCCATTTTTCAAAATTACTGCACAAAATGTCATTTGATAATCTCATTCGATACACACCGCTAATCCTGCTTTCAAACGTAATAAAAACACATCAACCTTGTTTTCACCAAGTTAATTTTTAGTAACTTGAAAAGATCTCGCCAACTTATACTTCCACGTTTCCCTTGCCTTACTTCTGAACGGCAATTCTTCGTGAGCTCTATCCGTTTATGGAATTCGCTTCCAAGGCATATTCGAGAGAAAGGTAGCACTGGTTGCTTTCGTAAGGGACTGAGATATTTTTTCAATCAGACTTCTGGCTAAAAGGAAACTGTATAGCTTTAAGTAAGTCCATTTTTTGTATGTACATCACAGCGGCGGCGGCAAATGTATATTCAATAAAATAATAATTAATTTCTTCAAATTTTTTAAATTATAATTAATATCTGAATCCAGCGTTTTTTTTTCTTTCTGCTTTCTTAATATAAAAAAATGCAGCTGCCCGTAGCTTAGTGGTTAGGTGCGTTGGCTGCTAAGCAGAACGTCGTGGGTTCGAGTCCTGCTCGTGCCCATAAAGTTTTTATTTCATCTTTCATGGGCACTGCCTCTTGCGAAGGACTGACAAAACTTCCAATTCCAATAGTATCTTTCTGTCATTAAAAAGTGCACACACACTCAGAGAATTGTTGATGAAAATAAGCCACTTAGGCCTTGGCTCTTCAAGAGCCGTCGCGCCACTCTATTTATTTTTATTTTTATGCAGTATTGAAGAATATGTTGACATACATTTTACAATGGAATTTTGATTTTTCATATTGATCCGTTTTCGAGATACAGAATTTTGAAAAAAAAAGTTTAAAGTTTTTTGGATAATAAAAAAAGGACGCCGATCAGAGTTTTATTTTTCTAGAAAATCTTATAACAAAAAACGGTTCTATGAGAGGAACCGTTTTAAAGCAATACATTAATTTTTTTTACATGAAAAACAACAATGTTTTGAAAAAAAAATTCCAAGAATAGTCCAGACAAAGTAAACATTCGACCCAGAAAAAATTCGCATAGAGCTGAAAATTGGTACAGAGCATTAGAACACCGATTAAAGTAAAATGTCAAAAGTCCCCAAAAATCCCATGTGTGCATAAAAAATTATTCAAGGTCAAATGTCGAAAATGTTGGTTTTTCATACATATCTTTGAAACCGGGGAAGCTATCAAAAAAAAGTATAGAAAAGGCTTGTACGCCTTGTAATTCTCTTAGAAAAATATTACGACACTTTTTTTCCTACGAGCAAGCGTTTAGAAAATATTGCGATTTTAAAATGTGTCAAATGTCGAAAATAATGGTTTTTTGCGTATTACTCTTAAACGGTGAGTCCGATTGAAAAAATTTCTATGGAAAACTTGTAGATTATGTGGTTTTCTATATAAAAACATTTTTTTTTTAAGCTGTCAGAAAAAAAAACATAGTTTGGTCAAAACTCAAAATTTCGAAGTTAAAAAAAAAAAACGTAGGAGCCCTTTTTGACAAAATTGAAACTTTTGGTTTTTTTTTATGGTGGTTACCCTAAATTTTGATCTTTAAAAACAAATAAGAAAAACGACCCACACATGCGCTCAAATCTCTAATTTTCAAGTTTGAAGTCAATCGAACCAATGGTTAAGGCTGTAGGTGCGTTAACAGACAGACAGACAGACGGACGGAATCGCCAAACTCACTTTTTTCCACTTCTGTATGATCAAAATCTCAACCTTTATGTCATATATATTATATGTTGTTACGGTAAATTTTGCCGTAACAAAAACCATCCTTCGGCTGGTTCTTTTCTTCCTGTTGTGGCTGCAAAATATCGGCAAAGTTGAGGGCTCATCAACCATTGGTGTACCGAGCCTTTATTTTGCAAAAGCAACCCAAATAGGTGTACGAGTGTCGAGTATACTAGTGCGAGGTGCCGGCGGATGAGCCGAAGAAGTAGAGTCGGGCGGACTCTTACTTACATACAACAACAACAACAGCATTAAAACAACAACACCAACACAACAACACCAATTACACATCATACAAAATTATACATTTTATTCAAGTTCTTAGTATTTGCTAATGCTTTTTTAACGTAACTTAAATTTTTAAATTCTAACTTTCAATATTAATTCACCTAAAATTATATGTACAAAATGGGTTTTTGACGCGACGTAACTTAGTTTTTCTATTAACTTTAAAAGAATACTTTTCAAGAAACGTCTTCCTTTGTATCTCCGAAAAAGTAAAGATGTGAAATTTTCTCACTTCGAATCCCGCGCGATAGTTGTAACGTAGAATATTAGGACAATGCCTAGTGAGACTTCTTCTCGATTTTTACTTTTTCAATTTTGCTCGAAAAGTAAGTTTAGTTGGGAAGGGGTCTGAACTCGGCCATAATGTTCCGGCAAGTTTTGGAATAACATCCAACTACTTGTTGAAACCGTGTTTGTGTGTGTGAAAGTAAAGTTTCGTTGAGATTCAACAACGGTAGCTCTCTCGGTTAGCGTAAAGCTTCCAGGAAGCCGTAAATCCGTGACCGATGATCACGAAAACGATTGTGTGATGAGAATGTATGTGTGGGTGAATGTGATGGACGAGGGAGGAAAATTGTTTTGGAAATAGCTTGGAAGGCACTCTTTGGAGATCCAACCAAGCGACGAGTTTAAAAAAAACGAGAAAAAGAATTCGAGGAATTTTTGAAAAAAAAAGATCGAGAAGGAGTTTTTATAGTTTGTGAAAAAGTCGAGGATTTACAAAAAAAAAACAGAAACAAAGGGATTCGAGGTGGGAAGAGAGAAAAAGAGGAAAAAGGAGATACACAGGAGAGGAAGTCCGGAAAATAAATAAAAGATAAGTAGATCGTGTTCGTGCTATTAAAATACCAACTTTTGCTTTTCGGGTGGTTCGTGATTTATTTTAATAAGATTCGAGACGCGTTTAGTTATTTTCTTACTATATTTTAAAGTGTTAAAACCCCATTTTGATTCCTTAGTTTTGATTTTAATTGTTCGCCATTTTTATTTTTTTTCTTTGTTCACTTTTGTTTCTTTTCTTTAATTCTATATTCGAAAACATTTTGGGTTTTAGTCCAGGGATCTTCTATCCCACGGTTTTCCCCAATAAATACTTAAAACAACTTAAATTGGTTCTTTTTATTTCATACATTTCGGTTCTTTTATTTCTTAAAATTAGTTTTGGAATTTTTGACTAATTTCGTTCGCTTCCAAAAAAAATTCCTGGCGCCCATTTTCTTTTGCACCCTACTGTGCATAAAGAACATTATTTGTTTTTAATAAATTGATCGATTTCATAAGTCGATCAATTTAATAAAATCATAATCATAAATTCTTCCACTAAGCCGAATCCAACCCAGCTGAGCAGCCGCGGTGACAGCTTCCTTAACGAGCTGTGTTGTTGCATTTTTTTTTCGCATTTCCTTTTGTGTCGCGTTCGTACTTGCTCCAGTGCAAGTTAGTTGTTTGATTTATTTCGTGCGTCGCGTTGTGTTATAAACACAAAATATTTTCTTATATTCAATTAATAATTACAATCGCGTCTATTCGTTTTGATTTAATATAAAATTATAAAACATAATTCCCTTCGTGTCGCGAAGAAAAAGTGCAACAAATTGGAGCCCAACGTGTGGGGCCAAAAGTGGAAGAATTTTTATTTGGTGTGTGGTGTTCCTTTTAATTAACTTTTTTGTGACATATTAATCCAGTTGTTTTTTTTGCATAGGTGTTCATTGGATGTTCAAGTAAAGTTGAAATTAAAAGTACATATATCGGAGTCGGAGAAAAGGGCTGGTGTTATTTTAGTGTGTTTGGAGGAAGAAAATCGAACCAAAATCAAAACTACATATTTTCGATAAGTATTTTTGTGAAATTTTGAGTGTTTTTTTCGTAAACCCGTTCCATATTTTGGTGGTTGTTTTTGTTTTTGTTTTTAATAAAATTTCATTCTCGCTGATAGTTTTGTTCGAGTAGAAGTTTAGTGTGTGTGAGAACTATTCTCGCATGAGAGTTTTGTGTGTTGAGTAATAAAGTCTCAAACTTATTTTCGAGTGATAGTTTTTAATTATTTGAGTGCTTTACATTTAAACTTTTTAGGGTGACCATAATTTTTTTGTTTTTCATTTTCTTGCTATACTTTTTTACGTGATAATATTGTTTTTTTTATTTTTAAAAGTTTTTTTATTGATATAAAAGTAAAACGATTAGGGTTGCCAACGTACTTTTTTTTCTTGAATTGCAATATTTATTTTTTTAATTCGGTTTATTTTTTTTTATTAATTGATTAAAGATGAACATAGGACGCTTAGCACAGGACGAACTGGCCTATGAAATGAAGGTCAGGGGCTTGAAGATAGGGTCGGTAGATGAGATGAGGAAAGCTCTAAGGTCATCGAGATTACTCGTTAAGAGGAACTCGATGGAAAATAGTTTAGAGTACCCGTTCACTTATGATGAGGATATAGAGGCAATTACAAATAAAATTGAGGAGATTAAGGGCCTTCTTAAAGTACCTCCGAAGAATCCAAAGTCTTCAGAGTACATTAAGATTATAACTAAGATCGAGTGGTGTATAGGTAGATTAGCTAGGACGCCGTGTGAGACAGAAAAGGAAGAAGATGAGGTTAGCTCACTCCGTAATCAGGTTTTGTGTTTGTTAGGAGATCTCACTGGTGATAGTGAGAATAGTGATAGGGAAGAAGAATTGGAGAAGGAAAAGACTCCAATTAAAACACAGAATCAACTGCAAGTTCCGGTTGGACAGGCAGGTAGTGTTCGGTCGACTCCAGGTCTGGCTGGAGGGTCAACTACAGAACCAAGGCTTGGTGGTAGTAGCCCTAAAGTCAGTGACGCAGCTGATAGGGTCCAATCTGGACATAGGGCGGCTAGGGATGACGTTTCTGTTGAACAAATGGTCGTTCAACAGAAATGCACCGAACGTGTAGGGAAGTGGGGGGTTAAATTTACTGGGGACTCGGATGGAGCCTCAGTAAATTCGTTCTTAGAGAGGGTGGAGGAACTCCGTTTGGCAAACGATGTGCCAGAGTCCCACCTCTTCAAATCAGCATCAGAGCTTTTGTCGGGTAGGGCACTTATGTGGTATAGGACGGTTAGGGAAGACTTTTCGGATTGGCAGGAGTTTGTTAGGGAACTTAGGGCAGAATTTCTTCCTGCGAACTATGATGATCTTCTGTTAGAAGAGATCAATCGTCGTTCGCAAGGAAGAGATGAAACTTTCGGGGCGTATTTAGCGACGATGAGGACATTGTTCCGCAGGCTATCGGAGCCACTGTCGGAAAGTAGGATGCTGGCTATTTTGAGGAAGAATGTTGAACCATTCTATCAGGTTCAAATAGCGAGTTCCAAACCAAGGACGGTTAAGGAACTTGCTATGTTAGGTAGGGAATTAGATACCCTTAAGGTAAACGTGGATAGTTTTACTCCACCAGTTAGGAACAGGAATTTGTTAGAGCCGGAGTGCGGTTATCAACCGAGGACGTCTGGACAACACCGAGTCGCGGCTGTTGCTCCTGTCCCGGAAAATCCTTTTAGGCAGGTGGTTAGGTGTTATAATTGTAACAAGGACGGGCACTTGGCCCAAAACTGCTCTGTGCAGAGGCGTTGTTTTGGTTGTGGGGCAGTAGGTGTGTATCGTAGGGATTGTAGGCGGTGTTCGGGAAATGGGGAACGGGCCCTTGTGTCAGCAGAACAAGGAGTCCGTCGGCGTTAGGTCGGTCGTCTGCTGACGATCAGCGGGTGGACCCAGTTCACCTGAGTTTCACGCTAGCGGCAAATGGTAGGGACACAAGACCTTATTTAGGAGTTAGGGTTTATGGAATCAAGTTTTTGGGGTTGCTTGATTCCGGGGCTTCGAGAACCATTGTAGGAGGGGACGGGTGGAAAATTTTGAAGGAGTTAGGCCTTAAATTAGGAAAGAGTAGTGTTGGGTCAGTAGCTTTAGCAGATGGGGCGGGTGTAGTTGTAGCAGGGTCTGTTTCTCTTCCAGTGGAGGTGGAGAACAAATCCTTTTTGATAGAATGTCTGGTCATTCCAAATCTTCCACACCAGTTAATCTTAGGTGCCGATTTCTGGGCACTATCGGGCATAGTCCCGGATTTGAGATCTGGTGTTTGGAATTTTTCGAGCCAAGAGATGGTGGCCTCGATGACAGACATGGTTGCTATTAGGGAGAAATCGGATCTGAACGATTTCGAAAATAGGAAGCTTGAGTTAGTGTTAGAGGAGCTTTTCAAGTCAAAGACCGAAGGGTTAGGGTGCACCAACTTAGTTGAGCACAAGATTAGGACGTCCGCAGAACCGATAAAGCAAAGATATTACCCTGTTTCGCCCGCGATTCAGAAGCATATCGATCAAGAGCTCCAGGAGATGTTGAAAGCTGGAGTGATCGAGAAGTCGAAGAGTCCTTGGGCATCGCCGATTCTTCTCGTCAAGAAGAAAGATGGTAGTTATCGGTTCTGTGTAGACTATAGGAAATTAAATGAGGTTACTGATAGGGATGCTTATCCACTTCCGTTTATTTCAGCGATTTTGGACAAACTTCGTAACGCGAAGTATTTGTCCTCTTTAGACATTAAGTCTGCCTATTGGCAGATTCCAATGGAACAGGAATCGCGCAAGTACACAGCCTTTACCGTGCCAGGGCGGGGTCTCTTTCAATTTTGTAGGATGCCATTCGGGCTCCATAATTCACCAGCGACATGGCAAAGGTTTATTGACGACGTTTTAGGTCCCGACTTAGAACCGTTCGTCTTTGTGTACTTGGATGACATTATCATCGTCACCGATTCCTTTGAGAAACACCTAGAAATTCTCAAAGAAGTTTTTAGAAGGTTAGGAGATGCGGGTTTAAAAGTAGGTAGGGAAAAGTGTCATTTCTGTAGGCCTTCTTTGAAATTTCTAGGTTATGTAGTTGATAGGAACGGGCTTCATGTTGACCCGGAAAAAGTGGAAAGCATGATGAGGATTCCTCCACCGAAAAACGTGAAGGAAATTAGGAGTTTTGTAGGGACTATTTCTTGGTATCGACGATTCGTGCCAAATTTCGCGATTTTAGTTAGGCCTCTTACCGATCTGTTGAAGAAAGGTAAGAAATTTGAGTGGACCCAGGAGTGTGAGGAGTGTTTTAGGAAAGCCAAAGAGTGTTTGGTTACGGCACCGATCCTGACATGTCCGGATTTTTCAAGGCCGTTTGTTGTACAAACAGATGCCTCGGACTATGGTATCGGAGCCGTACTTTCACAAGAGTTCGAGGATGGCGAAAAAGCCATTTGCTATTTAAGTCGGTCATTGAATAGGAATGAAAGGAACTACTCTACGACCGAAAAGGAATGTTTGGCCGTCCTTTGGGCGATTGAGAAGTTGCGGCCGTATCTCGAAGGTGTTCGATTTACAGTTGTGACTGATCATCACTCACTGGTCTGGCTCAGCAACCTTAAGGATCCGCAGGGTAGGTTAGCTCGTTGGGCCATTCGGCTCCAACAATTTGATTTCAAGATCATCCATCGAAAGGGGAAAGAACATGTCGTTCCCGATATGTTGTCGCGAGGAGTCCCAGAAGTAGCTGGTGTCTCCGATGCGGATTCGGACCCTTGGGTGATGAAAATGAAATCTCAGGTAGAAAAGAGCCCGTTAGATTACCCATCTTGGCGAGTTGAGAATGGGCGGCTCTATAAACATGTTAGGTTGAACCATATTGTTGTTCATAATAGTGGTGAGGAGTGGAAGTTAGTGTTAGGGAAAGGAGATAGGGTGAAAGTTCTTAACGAGTGCCATGATGCTCCACTTGCAGGACACATGGGCGTTAAGAAGACTTTCGCTAGAGTAGCAGAAAAATATTACTGGCCCAAAATGAGAGGGGATATCACAAAATATGTTAGGAGTTGCAAGACTTGCCAAAGCGTGAAGCCGGTGAATGAGAAACCAGCTGGTCTAATGACCGAAAGGGTGGGGAATTCCCAACCGTGGGAAATGATTTGTGTGGACTTGGTGGGTCCATTGCCGAAGTCGTCGCGCGGGTTTATATATATATTAACGGTCGTCGATTATTTTACTAAATTTCCCCTGTTGTTCGCGTTACGGTCCGCTACGGCTAAAGCGGTTTGTCGGGAATTGGAAGAAAACGTTTTTCTTCTCTTCGGTGTTCCTAAGTGGATCGTCTGTGACAACGGTCCCCAATTCCGTAGCAAGGAATTGAAAACGCTAAGCGAAGCGTACGGGTCACAACTTCGGTATACCGCGAATTATCATCCGCAGGCGAATCCTGCGGAACGAATAAATCAAATAATTAAGACTACGCTCCGGGCGTATGTCTCCGAAAATCAGCGGAGTTGGGATTCGCAACTGGCGAAAGTAGCCTGTGCGATCCGAACTTCGCAACATGAGGTCTTAGGTGTGTCGCCATACTTCGCGAACTTCGGTAGAAACATGGTTACGAGTGGCCATGATGTAGGGCTTCGAGATAGTAGTTTTGATCATGATAGGGACCAAGATAGAGGGGAAATTGATAGGCAGTTTCGGAAACTGAGAGGAGATATTGCTAGGAAGTTGGAAGCAGCGGGAAAGAAGGCTGCCAAGACTTATAATTTGCGTAGGAGAGACACGCAGTATCACCCGGGTGATCTCGTGTGGCGTAGGAACTTTGCGCTGTCCGATGCAGCTAATTACTTCGCGGCGAAGTTGGCGACCAAATTCGTGGGACCATTTACGGTCAGTAAGAGGATGTCACCGTGGACATACCTTCTTTTAGACGAAAAAGGGAAAGACCGGGGAACGTGGCACGTGAAGGATTTAAAGCCTTACGTTTGAGGCCAAAGTCCCTTAGCTTTTTGCATATGTTAATTTTTGCTGTTTTTGTTGTTTTTATTGTTTTTTTTTTTGGTACATCTTACTGTCAATTCTGATATCCATTTTACGTGCCATATTAATTACTTTTTTTCTTTTCTTTTGTCATGATGTTCCTCCTATGTTGTGTTGTCTACCCCCTGGCCGAGCCTTAAGAAATGGTTTACTTTTCTCGAAAAGTAAGCACATTTCTTGGGAGGTAAGGGTGGGATTTGTTACGGTAAATTTTGCCGTAACAAAAACCATCCTTCGGCTGGTTCTTTTCTTCCTGTTGTGGCTGCAAAATATCGGCAAAGTTGAGGTCTCATCAACCATTGGTGTACCGAGCCTTTATTTTGCAAAAGCAACCCAAATAGGTGTACGAGTGTCGAGTATACTAGTGCGAGGTGCCGGCGGATGAGCCGAAGAAGTAGAGTCGGGCGGACTCTTACTTACATACAACAACAACAACAGCATTAAAACAACAACACCAACACAACAACACCAATTACACATCATACAAAATTATACATTTTATTCAAGTTCTTAGTATTTGCTAATGCTTTTTTAACGTAACTTAAATTTTTAAATTCTAACTTTCAATATTAATTCACCTAAAATTATATGTACAAAATGGGTTTTTGACGCGACGTAACTTAGTTTTTCTATTAACTTTAAAAGAATACTTTTCAAGAAACGTCTTCCTTTGTATCTCCGAAAAAGTAAAGATGTGAAATTTTCTCACTTCGAATCCCGCGCGATAGTTGTAACGTAGAATATTAGGACAATGCCTAGTGAGACTTCTTCTCGATTTTTACTTTTTCAATTTTGCTCGAAAAGTAAGTTTAGTTGGGAAGGGGTCTGAACTCGGCCATAATGTTTCGGCAAGTTTTGGAATAACATCCAACTACTTGTTGAAACCGTGTTTGTGTGTGTGAAAGTAAAGTTTCGTTGAGATTCAACAACGGTAGCTCTCTCGGTTAGCGTAAAGCTTCCAGGAAGCCGTAAATCCGTGACCGATGATCACGAAAACGATTGTGTGATGAGAATGTATGTGTGGGTGAATGTGATGGACGAGGGAGGAAAATTGTTTTGGAAATAGCTTGGAAGGCACTCTTTGGAGATCCAACCAAGCGACGAGTTTAAAAAAAACGAGAAAAAGAATTCGAGGAATTTTTGAAAAAAAAAGATCGAGAAGGAGTTTTTATAGTTTGTGAAAAAGTCGAGGATTTACAAAAAAAAAACAGAAACAAAGGGATTCGAGGTGGGAAGAGAGAAAAAGAGGAAAAAGGAGATACACAGGAGAGGAAGTCCGGAAAATAAATAAAAGATAAGTAGATCGTGTTCGTGCTATTAAAATACCAACTTTTGCTTTTCGGGTGGTTCGTGATTTATTTTAATAAGATTCGAGACGCGTTTAGTTATTTTCTTACTATATTTTAAAGTGTTAAAACCCCATTTTGATTCCTTAGTTTTGATTTTAATTGTTCGCCATTTTTATTTTTTTTCTTTGTTCACTTTTGTTTCTTTTCTTTAATTCTATATTCGAAAACATTTTGGGTTTTAGTCCAGGGATCTTCTATCCCACGGTTTTCCCCAATAAATACTTAAAACAACTTAAATTGGTTCTTTTTATTTCATACATTTCGGTTCTTTTATTTCTTAAAATTAGTTTTGGAATTTTTGACTAATTTCGTTCGCTTCCAAAAAAAATTCCTGGCGCCCATTTTCTTTTGCACCCTACTGTGCATAAAGAACATTATTTGTTTTTAATAAATTGATCGATTTCATAAGTCGATCAATTTAATAAAATCATAATCATAAATTCTTCCACTAAGCCGAATCCAACCCAGCTGAGCAGCCGCGGTGACAGCTTCCTTAACGAGCTGTGTTGTTGCATTTTTTTTTCGCATTTCCTTTTGTGTCGCGTTCGTACTTGCTCCAGTGCAAGTTAGTTGTTTGATTTATTTCGTGCGTCGCGTTGTGTTATAAACACAAAATATTTTCTTATATTCAATTAATAATTACAATCGCGTCTATTCGTTTTGATTTAATATAAAATTATAAAACATAATTCCCTTCGTGTCGCGAAGAAAAAGTGCAACAATGTAACAGGTAAAAATCGTAATTTTATATTTCACAGTCAGTTATTTTAAAAATTTGTGTTTTTTTTCTTTTCATTTGTTTGTATTTTACTATTTTTCTTATTTTGTTTTATAATTTAAAATAGTAATCTCACTTGTCTACCACTCGTTCTAAATCTAATAAACAAAGAGCTTGAATTATGAGACCTTCCCATAAATCAATCTAAAAACCAATATTTGATTGGAGACTATACCAGCATAATAAAAAAAAGCAATGCAACCACCAACCCAACACAATAAGCCATATCACTCATTCTAATTGATTTCATCGTGCCGTGGACAACAATCGACGCGATGGTGGTAGAGAGATACATTATAGCCCTTAACTGAACCTTTATAGCATTTTACCCCTAAAAAGGCAATTTGGCTGAATTTCATGCATCGTGATTTCATTTTGGTTTATTGAGTCATCATTTACTACCGTCCAGTCACGAAAAAATTAAAACCGATGCCGAAGTAGCATTCAATAAAAAATTGTTGAACAGAGGAGGTTAAGAACAGACTGAATGAACCAGAAGAAATTTGCAAGAAGGGTTGGATTTGATTGGTCGTTTTCGTTTTAATTCTACAGGTTCAGTATTTGCATATGGAGATGAAATAACTTCTAGCTTTAGCTTATAATAACGTTATGGTTATAATCACAACTTGTTATGTCAGAAGGGAGCCAAGGATAAAAATTCTGACAGTGAAAAGTTTTAAAAGCTCAGGTATTCGATGAAAGGCTGAAGTAAAGGGATATCATTGTATTTATTACAACGCTGGCTTTATTATATTGATTGATTTTATTTATCTTATCTTAAAACACAAATCAAAATACATACATAGGTATGTACATAAATATTTCTATAAACAATCACAAATAACGAAGAAAGACAAACGTCATTCGCGACGATTGAAAATGAAATATGTGAATAAAAAAATGTAAAAATGGACGAACTAGTTGTAAATTTCACTAGTTGGTCATCGCTTGTTCTCGTGTGAAAAGTATTTAAAACATTACTTCACTTTTTTGCTATTTTTCAGATATAATTAAAAACGTCATAAATATAGAGAAAATTTAATTTAAAAAATATTTAAAAAATTTGAGTGAATTTTTTTAAATATAATTTTCGTATTTTTTTTCAAAAATGGTTTAAAAGCTAGAATGTGCATGTATAAGAACTTTGACTTCAATTCTTAGTAAAATCTTGATCCGTGTTGGAATTATTGCATTTTTATAAATAATTTTACAACTAAAATTTAAAAATTAAAATAAAACGTTAATAAAATAAAAATGAAAAATTTATAATGAAAATTATAAATCATAAAACAATCTACACTAATATACAGGGTGATTCACGAGCGTTGTGCCAAAAAGCTGGAGCGTGTAGGTTGAGTTGAGACAAGCAAAAAATCGTATGGGAGGGGGGGTCTATTCCCCCCCGTTTAGCCGGGAGGGGCAATTTTCTGAAAAATTGACTTATTTTGTTTAAAAAAATATTAAAAATTAACAGCTACGTCTACAACACCGTGCTATACCTTTCTGAAAAGCCAAAAACTTCTTCTTTCACTTTGTTTTTAAATTAAATTGCTTTAACGAATGGTTTAAAAAAAATAAATTTTCAAACTCAAAATTTTCAAAAAAAAAGCAAAAAAAACATTTTTGAACTAATTCTTTTCAAAATTTTATGTAATTAAGTACTAATTTTGTTTTAAAAATTCAATGTGTTCGTTAATTTTTAGTCGAAAACAGAAAACCGGATGCAAAAATGTCTTTTCGTTTTTGAGAAATTAAGAAAAAACCGAAACCACTTTGTTCTAAAAAAATCTTTGTTTTTATGTTTACCTATCTGGACTTTTAGTTTAATTTATTAGTTTAATTTATAAATTTAATTTTTTGTGATTGGAGTTTTATGAGGACTCAATAAAGTAGAAAAGTATTACATTATCCCTGGATTAACCATTTTGTTCATTGATATCTTTTACTGGTCCCCCCTTTTCGGATTTTCATGAATTTTGTATGTAAATAGTTTTTTTGGGCTTAAAATGTTTAATTTTGAATATTTTTGAATGAAACCTTGGAACAATTGGATTTGAGTGGTTTTGAACTTGGAACAACTTTTGGATCTTTGATTTTCGAAAAGGGGGACCCGGGGAGCATATTTTTGAAATTTCTCATACTAAAAATCAATATTAAGGAACGAAAACCTGGAACAATTTAAATGAGCCCTAGAACAACCTTGAACATGCGAAATTTGTTTGTTTGGTAAAAGGGGAGCTGCTTGTGGGTTATATTTCTAATATCGTAAAAAATAATTTTGTTGTTTCGTTAATTGATTATTTTCTGTTGAATATAAGTATGTGATTGTTCAAATTCATTTTCTTATGAAAAAGAAGAACAGCTGTGCTACCTGGAATACAAGAGATAGGTCGGGGAGCCAGAATTTACATATATAGGTACTTATCAATTTTGAAATTTTTTCTTCTATATTAGTTTTTTTTTGTCTGGAAATACTGTTTTTTAGTCAGCTTCATTTATTAAAATAATTTTTATCATCAACTTATATCGTAAAAATGGATTTTTGCTAATATCGTAAAAAATACTTTTGGGCCTAAAATCCTTTGTTTTGAATATTTTTGATTGAAAATTTGGAACAATTGTTAGTAGTTCAGATTCCTCAGAATGACGTTTTTGGATTTTTGAAACAAGACTTTTGGGGAACTGGGATCGTTTTTTGTGAAATCTAACATTCGGAATTATTTTGAAAAAAGCAGTACCTATAAGTGCATTTTATTTTAAAGTTTGGTACCAATTATAACAAATTTTTAGTTTTTTTGATTTTTCGAAAAGGAAGGTGTAGGCGTATTAAAATGTGTTTAAATGGTTTTTCGTTGGTAAAGTCTCTAACATTTTAAAATTTAGATTATTTTTTTTTTCAATAAGAGATATAATTATAATAGGTTGACCGGGAACAACTTCAAAATTTTTGATTTTTTGGACCAACGAAATTCTGGAAATTTTTGAAAATTCGAAAAAGGACAAAAACATTTTCAAAAACTATTTTCTTAGTGGAGTACTTTTTCGTGACCTTCCAAATTTTGTTCAAAGTTGCGCATTAAATGATATTATCGATTGCAAGAATAAAAAGTAAAATAAAAATATCTAAACAAAAATTATTTCAGTTTTTTAATTTTTTTTCGAAAATTCATAACTCAAAATCCAAAAGTGCTATAATTTCAATTCTTTGGAACAATGGTTGGATAACTTTTACTATGGAAAAAAATATAAAAACTAAAAAATTCGAAAGAAGGGGGGCAAGCTTTTTTTTCAAAATTTGGCTATAACTTACGATATATCGAAGTTAGAGGTCCAAAAATTTGGAACAATGTTTGGAACAACTTTTACAACCCGGAACAAATTTCAAAATTTCAAATTTCGCAAAAGGGAGGATAGGTCAAAAACGGTTTTTCGGGTCTAAGACCCCCATTTTTGAATATTTTTCAAAAAAAAAATTGGAACAATCCGGAACAAACCGGGAACAACCTGGAAAAAAGGAGGGCTAACTTCACACACTCGGTTAAGAGACGAGTTAGACCTCCTGATCATTTTACAAGAAGAAATAATATAATCATTTGATTCAAACCGCGAAGATAAACGGGCAGATGCAAGAAAGCAAATTGCGAACATCCAAGCTGAAAATACAAAGACATTTAACAAACCCCGTTGCTCTGGGAAAATATACAAGATAGGAAACCTTGTGGCTATAAAACGAACTCAATTTAAAACTCGCAAGTTGGATGCTGAATTCTTCGGCCCGTATGAGGGCGTTCGAGTTGGAAGAGCAAATCGGTACACAGTGCGAAAAGTTGGACATGGTGATGGTCCACGACAGACGTCTACATGCAGCGATTTTATGAAGCCATATTTATGGAAGGATGATTTGGATTATTCATTCGAGACGAATGAAACGCAGGATGGCCGAATGTGGTGATGGTCACCCTTATTCAGTCAGCATAGCAACAGTGTGCGCTAATCATCTCTTCTTTACATAAGACATTATTACATAATCGATCGCATGAGGAATTGAATCAGACATGAAATTGAGTGAAGAGTAGAGTTTATACGGTTGGCCATTAGAACGGTTGTCATTCGGTTGCTGTTTAACTTTAAGAATATTTTGCTTGCACTTGCATGTTTAATTTTACATATTTGTTTTACCTATTTTGCATGAATTGCTTTTAAAATCTTAATTATTATAATATTGAAGTGAATATTAAATGAACTTGAACTAAACTGCGTTTCATTTGATACTGGTTCCTACATTAATTTTTTTATACATAAAATTTTTCAAGAATGTATTAAAATTAATTTCGGTATGCAGTATTCAAGAATTTTACATTGGAATTTTGATTTTTCATATTGATCCGTTTTCGAGATACAGAATTTTGAAAAAAAAAGTTTAAAGTTTTTGGTTAATATATACTTACTTTCCAAAAAAAAGTACGCTGATCGGAGTTTTATTTTTCGAGAAAATCTTACAATAAAAAAACGGTTCTATGAGTGGTACCGTTTTGATGCAATACAAACATATAGTAACGATTAAGTTGCAAACACAATTATTTTAGTATTAATAGGTTTTTATTTAAACAATTTAAATAATAATAAGAATGAAACACATTATCTTTGGGTTTTTTATAGTTTTAAATAGGTTTATTGAATTTAGTTTTAAGTTTTAACAAATACTTAAAGAAGACGAGATGTGTAGAAGTAGCGAGATGATATTCGAGTGACTAAAATAATGTTAAGTGAAAAAACCAGTTTAAGCAGCGGTAAAGAAAGCGTCTCTCTAATCTTTAGGCGTCACTTAGTTGCTATGCTGCTAATGATCATTATAAAGATTTGCTCTCTAACTTCATCTTCGCAGAAGATGAAGTTGGAACAAAACGTACTTTTTGTGCAATAGGTCACACTGGAGCATTTGTCTACAAACACCAACTGTGGTAGAAAGCTAATTTTAAGTGGGTGCATTGGGGAGTGTGTGGAAGCACATTTTGTTATATAACAATATTATTTTTACATGAAATACAACGTTTTGAAAAAAAAAATGTTCGAGGAATTAAAAAAAAAATTGAAGGAGCCGTTTTTGAGAAAATTGTAACTTTTGGATTTTTGCCAAAAAAAATTTATGGTGGCTACCCTTAATTTTCACCTTTAAAAAAAATAATCAAAAAAAGGACCGACACGAATTCGCTCAAACCTCTAATTTTGAAGAAAATCGGACGAGTGGTTAAGGCTATAGGTGCGTTTACAGTCAGACAGATCCACTTTTTTCGGCTTCTCTATCATCGTAATGTCAAATTGGATTGGATTGGAAAATCTCAACTTTTTTTTACGAATCCAAAACTTGCCATATATTCTAGTTGTCGCAAGTACAAATAAATATGGCAGAGGCTTTAGTTCCTGTTTTCACATTTTATTAATGTGAATGTTGACTTTAAGGAGAATTTCCATGCAATTAAAGGGGGTACGAATTACACTTTCTAAACCTTATTATTTCCAAGCGACCTAGTAAGAACATGGAAATCGTTGAAACGGAGTTTAAATATTTGTCGGCAGATAACCTGATAATTGAATTTGACCTAATGGACTGACGCAGTCTTAGTTATTAAATATTTTATTATTTTTATTTGCAAAATGAATTGTTTTCGAGAAATCACATTTAAGAAATTAAAAAATTCAAACAAAATTTGTTGAACGGCTTGCATTTTGTCAAATCTTGAAAACAATATTTGTTGTCCGCAACCAACTTTTTAATCCTAGGTATATAATTTATGTCAATAGTCCTGTAAAAGAGGAAGAAACAATAGCTTTAGAATCAGATAATTTAGCATCAACGATTCAACCTTACTAGAGACTTGACATTTAGACATGTAAGAAAAGAAGGGCAAATAACTGTATCATTAAAAAGGCTATGGGAAAAAACCGAAGTTGGAATTACAACAACAAAATATATTATCTAAGGACAGTTCTTCAAGCAGTAGATGAATACAGACAAGTTTAATGGCGTTTTAAAATCTTGGAAAAAAGGAATTAAGCTCGTGAACTCTTTGCACCAAGTGAAAGCATTTGAAGCTGCTTGTATATAAATATTTCTTCTTTATACATTCTTTGAGATGGAAAATGAATGTTAAAACAAAAAAATATTATTGCCTTTCCCTTAAATCTCCGTTCTTTTCTTTCATCGGTAAGCTCAACGTCAACGTTATGTTAATTAGCCAAGGAAAAGCATCCGAAAAAAAAACAGGATGAAACTGACGTTTTCCCCTATCAATTTATTACAAACATGTTTTTTTCCTTCGTTTTGCTTTTGACAGTCGCCATTTTAGTTCTACCGGAAATAAGCATGGTAATAAAGATTACAGTTATTTTATCTTTTTAAAAACGGGGTGACAAATCATTTACTGAGAAGTTATCCCAAAAACAACAGTTCGGAATTAATTTAAGTTTTTATTAACATACATACCTATCTGTAGACATTAATAAGACATTATAAGAGTAGTAATGACGATGAAAAGTTGACAACCCAATGCTTACGATAAAGCTTCAGCAGAAAATCTAAAATAACATTCTTATTTATAATTATAAATGAAAATGCTAAGAATGCCATTCAAAAATTGATATTTGGTATTTCTGTACAAAAATAACGTTTCGTTCCATGTTTGATTTTTCCAGTTTTCTTAGTTGCTTAGGAGTCCATATACATACAAACAAACAAAAATACATCATTTTTTTTGTGTTGAACTTTTTCCAAATGGAAATGAAATTAAATCTGGGAGTGCTTTTCTTTAACAAAAAGGCAAATACCACAGTAGTGCGGAAACTGATTTGAATACCACTAAAAAAAAAAGACATCCTCCGGATATTGCCATATATGAAAGAAATCGTTTTGTATTTGAATAATAGTCAAGATGAATGAAAATATTAAAATCATTTGCCTTGAGGACTGATGCAAATGGACCAGCTTGCAGAACAGTAGAGCAACCCACATTTGAAAGCTTCAACTACAAACTTATTTATTCAATTGCTGTTTTGCTCGAGGGGATCTTTGTTTCTTTGAACTTAAAGCAGAATTTTGACTCCTAAAATTATTTTTTTTAAAACTATCACCCCTGTTCTGATTTTCGTTACGAATTCAATTCGTTTTCGAAATTGATTTTCGCAAAGCTAAAAAATTTGTGTTTCTAAATTCGTACGAATTTGCCTTCAATTTTTGACAAATTTTTCTCTGAAATTACTTAAATTCTTAAATCTACGATTTCAAATTCGGTCAAAAAAATCAAAACGAAAAATTGAGAACACCCCAGCTTTAAAAACGAAAGTATTGTTTTCGTAAACGAAAATCAGAACAGGCGTGTATATTCATTCGAACAAGGAACAACTTAATTTAGGCATAATATTAAAGAATAGTCTTTTGGCTTTTCAAAATGCTATAGCATGTCTCTCTAAGTATTACCGTTAATTTTTAATATTTTGTTTCCTTGTTTGTCATTCTTTTCTCGACCCAACCTACACGCTCTAGCTTTTTGGCACAACATTCGTGAATCATCCAGTATATGTAAAAGTTCTTGTTTAAAGTCGAGCCATAAAACCTACAAATTCCTCAAGAGGGACTTTCGTTACCAAGTTTACCCAATTATTAAGTTACGCAGATGACACTGACGTCTTTGGAAGGAACCCACAATCTGTACAATCCTAATTTATACAAATCGAGCAAGTGGAAAAAAAGGGCTGCACATGAATGAGAGGATATTACAGGCCCTACATGGTCATGACCCCCCACAGACCCAGAGAAAACACCTCATGTTTTTATTAGAATTCAAAGTATGTTTGGAAAATATCATAAGACTTGCAGTTGGTAACCTCTTTGTTAACTATTAAGACAAATACGGTACATACTAATGATGCGGCTAATTTTTGCAATTTTTTGAAAAACTATGCGTGTTCTGTTCAATTTCGTTATGTATGTAATCTGTTTGTCCAAACAAAAAGTACCTACCCATACTACTACCCACTTAAAAAAAAAAAAAAACATTGCCCTTACTCTGCATACAATTTTTGGAAGTTTATTTTGCACACTTTTTCGAAGCGAAAATCTTCTTTCATAATTTAAATAGAAATGGGGAGAGACGAAAAGTTAACTGAAAAATAAATCCAACGTCAGGTTTGATTTTATGGATTCGATAGAGTATCAGTTCATGAAAACAAATATCCCCTGTGCTTTTTGCCTCCTCAATTTTGTAATTGGAAAAGGAATCCTAATAAGTAAATAAGTACTTACAGCCGTATTTATAAAGATTCCTTAAGAGCGCTTTAAGACGTTAATTAGTTAAGCATGCTTAAATATTATTTAAGTTGCCTTTAAGTAACGTTGCTTAAATTCTTAGTTATAATTGATTATTGACTGTTACTTAGCTAAGCGACCGCGACGTCAAGTTAAAAATGTAATAGAAACGACGATTCTATTACAGGACAGGAAATTCAAGTTTTATCACGTCATCGTCATCAAAAACAAAACTAAACAGAATACAAAAATAGGCGACAGCGTGCAGATAGTTTCTTAAAAGTGGGCTAGGTAAAGAAATAATTGTCTCATCAATGATGATGATGACGGCAACCGACGCTCATACCAAAAAAGGACTACACTACACCGCCGGCCGCCGCCGAATGGAAAATGTGGAAAATATGTTAAAAACAATTCCGAAAATATCAAACACCCCGTAATGAAACAAAATCATTTGGAGAATGCCAACATTTATTTCGTCGTAAATTAAAATTGTACGTTAATTTTAATTAATTTCAATTTTCTAAAAACAAAAAGCAAATGAATTAAGATGTTTTTGGATTTTCTTGAAGAGATTATTAAGCTTGATTTTGTTAAAACTGGCAGCTAGGACTGATGTTGTAAATAATTCTTCTCAGCACGAGATATTATTTTCGTCTTAAATAAGGCAAGGGTCACGCCTGGTCGTTACGTCCATAAAGCATGGACTACATCCACTACTGGATCTTCGTGCCCGGTTCAATCTTCTTTTCTATTTTCCATTTGACTTCCTCGTATATGTATATATCGTATAGTGAAGAAACTGTTGTGGTATTTTTTTCCCTTGTGGAGTCTTTCTTTCTCGTCCCTCACAATAATTATTGTTTTTGTTTACATATCTTTATAAAAAAAAGCACTAAAATAACCAACGAAAAAAAGACAATTTCTCAATAACATAGGCACAAATGTCAACATTGAAGCAACTATTTAATCAACCTTTAAACAACAAATTTGGCGTTTAAGTTAGGAGAGTAAGTAACGTTGCTTAAATCTTCAAATGGATTATAAATATGGATTTTCTACTTAAATCATACCTATAAAGGTTGCTTAAAGTTAAGGAACCTTTAAGATTTGATTATAAATATGGCTGCTATTTTTTTTTTCAAATTATGAGCCTTTGAAAGCAGAACATTCATATTTTAAAGTTTTATATCACGCCGCCGTCTTTAGTACTTCATACTTCATACTAAAAAAAAATAACTAATGATAATGTTCTTATAGGTTGCAAAATATTTTCTACAAATATAATGCCTATCTATACGATACAGATTGCAGAAGTCAAACCTATGTACTTCATATTTGAATTATTTGTTTATTGAATTTTTTTTTATTCAGCAACCCATGATATATTGCTCATCTCTATTTCAATTCAAATATCATAATGTAAGTTTGTATACAAAATAGGTTGAATTATTAAATGTGAATTTCTTCAAAAGTGTTGTGACCTACAGTGTTGTATCTCCTCCTATACCTACCTGAGGAAATCGTCGTGCGTTGAATTCAGCACACTTCAATTGTGTTGTACTCTTTGATTGTCAATTCGATATCTTATTACGGATATTGTTTTGGGTCAATCAAAGTGCAATCATACAATAGTTGAATTGTGCTGACTCTTTAAACGTGCCGACGATTATCCACTGCTAATGTTTGGGCTTGCGATCACCTAAATGACACGGCAAGGAGAGTCTTGTAAAAACATCCCAAGAAGTCGGTCGTCTATTATTTAACAACAGCTACAATCTTTAGAAAAATAACAGCTATGGTAAGTGTTATATTTTTGATTTAGATATTTTAAGAAAAGAAAGAAAATACCTACACTACATATGTACATACATATGTACTTAAAGAGCCTATGAGGACATTTATAATACATATGTAATCTATTTTGATATCCAAAGGGCTTTTGAATTAGTTCATGTCATATTTCGAGGACTTGAAAAGCTACGATGAGAATGCCCTGTTTTCGTTTTCAATCCTAAGCGTGTTTTTCAAAGCTTATAGATCTCCAATTAACTATGTACGTTTCAAATTGCAAATATATTTATCTGTCATACGTTCCCACTGTTAGACAAAGACACAACATAGGAACACCACTTTCTACGTATGCAAATATCTTCTCAAACAATATGCTCTAGAATCAACAAATGCTAGATGGTCACAGGGTATCACCTGCCTAGCAACCAAACAAATATGGCCAAGCAATAAGTATAGACCTGAAGCCGTCAAAAGGCTTGATTTCCCTGAGCAGACAAAGTATAAGCTCCATATACATACATATATCTATTCTATATATATAAAAGACTAATGCCCGATTTCATAAACAACTTTTAAACACTAAATAGGCTTTTAAACCGTAAAATGAGATTTTTTGGTTTCAAAAAGCGTTTAAACTTTTTTTTAAAACTAAATGCCAATTTTTGACTCATTAAATTTTAAAAGTGTCATTGAATATTTTACAAAGTGAATATAACGCTTTCTCACTCATTTTTTCTCACATTATTTTCATGAGGATGTCAATTTTGACAAAAATTACCCTGAAATTTCCCATTTCAAGTTGGTGAGGCTCAATAGTTTTAAGGGTCTCATAAAATTTAAAAAGATTTTTGCTAAAAGTACTTTTAGTGTTTGTTTATGAAATTGGGTATAATTCGTTAAATTCCTGTTATCTTTTCAGCTGAGAACCGGTTGACCGATTTTCTAAATTTTTATTTTAAACTAAAGAGGAATAAGTGTAAAAGGTTTATAACAAAAAAAATGTGTATTTTTCAGATCACGAATGGTGCAAATGTTAAAAAATAATTATTTTTCCACTTCAGCAAAATATATCAATATACGAATACTCAATTTTGTATGAAAATTATTTCAAATATTTTCGTCAAATATACTAGGGGTATTCATGCAACGTCGTATATCCCTCGCAAACTTCGTATAAGGCGTAATATTTCAAATGTCAAAATTTTCTATGGAAATTTTTTTACACAGGGCTGATAAATTTGAGCGACGATTTTGTCGCGCAAACGGGGTCGTAATCTTACACAAATTTCAAATTTTAAATCTAGTTTTCATTTTATTTTATGTTATTTTGCTGTGTCAGTATCAGTACAAAATTCAAATTTGATATAAAGTTCTCATTTTATTTTACATAATATGTTATTTTTATGTTTATTCGAAACGACAAAAAATATGTACTTTTCAAATCACAAACGGTGCAAATATCAAGAAATAATGCTTTTTACACTTCAGCAAAATATATCAATATACGAATGCTCAATTTTGTCAAATATTTTCGACAAATATTGTTTTTCATCGACAAAACTATAAAGTTCATACACTTGAAATTTTGTCAACGTTTTTTTTTTCCTTTTTGAGATTTGCTGATTTTGTTGTGTAGACCTGTTTGCAGCATGGAATCAATTGGTTATACCAACTTTGAAAATTCATTGAAAACGTAAGTTTATTTTGGTTAAAAAAAAAGTTAAAATGTTAAATTTTATTGTACAACGTACATGTGGTTTGATTCATGTGATTATTATATAATTAATTAATTAATAATATGTACCTACCTAGTTACAGCACATTTAAGATCATTTTATATCGTGAGTAATGAAAATTTCAGTTGTTCGTATTGTATAGCAAATGAATAAGATCTTTGATATTGTTTGTGGTGTTGAATTCAATTCAGAAAAAGTGTGATTTACCTATGCAAAAAAAAACTGTTTGTTTTGTTTTTTGTAATTATTCCTAAAGTGCATGTGTGTCTGCAATGGAATTATCTACCAAACGAAACGTCAGAATTTTTGTCAATGTCGAAAGCTGTAATTGACAATGAGCAAAATCCGGTTGAAGCAATGTCAACACAATTTGGTGTTTCTGATGTGAAGCCACGGACTTCATCGCCAAAGCGTGCAAGTGCAATTAATTTCGGTAAATTTGTTTTTGTCGCAAATAAGTGAGTGATTTGCTTTATAGCCTTAATATTTTATTTTTTCAGATTGGGACAAACAAGACAAGTTAGAGATAAGTGATGCTGACTTATCTGCCATCGATAAATTTGTCAGAAAGCATGGCGTCGTCGGTCTAAAACATATCAGGTTTATTGGTAAAAAAAAACAAGAAGCCATAATGAAGAAGGACAGACGGAATAAAATTATTGCTGTAATCGGTTCGTATGGAAAGAAGGGGCAGTCATACAGCAAAATCAAAAGTTAGTCTCTTTATTTTTAATTTTGTAATGCTTTTTGATCGATGCTAGGGTATAGTTCGTCGGGTCCAGGGTTTTCTTGAGAAAAGCACAAAACTCAAGGCAAGGAGATCCACCTTCTCAGCTCAAATAACAAAACAGTGTTGTTTTCTTTGATTCCAATACAAGACCTTTATTCTTTCGTTACTTAAACTAATACATCATTAGAAAGTCCACCTGAGTGGAATAATCCTAACTGCGAAGTCCACGACTTGTGGAAACAAATCAACCAAATAAGTCCACGCTTGGTGGAAATAACCCAATAAAATAAGTCCACGCTAAGTGGAAATACCAAAACAATAAGTCCACTCTAAGTGGAAATACCAAAACAATAAGTCCACTTAAGTGGAAATAACCCAGAACAAGTCCACTGAGTTCAGTGGAAGAAACAAAATAAATAAGTCCACGTAGTGGAAATAACAGTCATAAGTCCACGGCTGTGGAAAGAATCAAAAGAGGATAACTACCAACTTCATCTATTAAATAAATGAGCTTTATTCGGTTAGTTTTTCCTGATTTTATACTAATTATTTTTGTTCCGATATGAATTTTGTTACTGAAACCGAGTGTGAGTTGTAAAAAATAAAGCTTAATTTTATATGTAAATTATCGGTATTGTCTATTTGTATGCCATTTGGAGATGTCAGGGATTTCGATACACTCTGGTTCGGTCACTTAGTGACATTTGAGATTTACACTCCGGCTCGGTAAGATAGGTACATTTTCCTTTTTTGTTAGTAATGAAGTTTCTTCGTTACAATTTCATACAATTGACAGATTTAAGATAAAATTATTTCCTTTTCCACACATTTATCGAGCTATACCTATAACCGACGAACAGATTGATTTAGAGATTTTATTAACTTTAATTATTACTGGCCAAATAATTATTGACAATAGAACTCAACATTTGATTGTTAAGAATTATTCTTTGCACAAACCATTAAAACTTTCGGGATTTTAATTTTTTAGTTGTTATATATAAATTGCACGAAACAAACTCCCAATAAAAAAATATTATATAAAATCAATAAGGATTATTTATTATTATTATTACTTTGTGTGCATGATGAATGCAAAATGGAAATTTCAATAAAGTGATATAAAATTCTGGTTTTACGCTATGTTTGGATGTGTTATCATTAAAAATAATTTCATTTTATGTTATCTTTTTAATTTATTAGATTTAGAATGCCAAGAAAGAAGTTTAGCGATATTGGTCGCAATACACGTCAATCTAGACGAATGGCGGATAGACGAATGGGGAATAGATCGGAAGCATCTTATGAAGAAAATCAGATTCCTGCTAACATCGAAAGGGCACGTTATGAAAGATCACGTTCTAGAATAAACGGTGAACAAAGCAATGAAGACAATCGATTGGTTTTAGACATGAGTTGGAAATTCGTCGTCCGGTGATGGCTCGAACAAAACTACGTTATATTGGTTTTCATTACAATAGCACTCACTGATGATTACAGTGTACAATACATAGATTAGTTTTGATTGGAGAAATTAACAACATTTGTCAGTATTGTGGAGCAGTCAAATTCAAAAATGAAACACCTGGATTGTGTTGTTCGAGTGGAAAAATTGTTCTACCGCCATTGAATGCTCCAATCGGTGTTTTGCGTGCTTTGTTGTCTGGCACAACCGCTGAATCCAGGCATTTTTTGGAGAAAATTCAAACTTATAATAGTTTATTTCAAATGACTTCTTTTGGCGCAACAAACATTATAACATAAGAGATAATTTTATGCCAACATTCAATGTAATGGTTTGGTGTGTGAATTTTGTATTTGTTGTATATAATTTCATTGATTTTCATCGTGCAGATTCAAGGCCAGATATACCCTCGTGTCGGTACATTGTTACCGAACCCGAATAACGATTATTAATTTCTGGAGATTTACTTCATTGGGAAATGAGATGCTCAGGTCAACCGTCGCGTCGATGAGAAATAAGTAGCAACATAAGACGAAATATTGTTGATGATTTACAATCATTTCTTCATGAAAAGAATGAACTGGTGAAATTATTCAAAGTGGCATTAGAAAGAATGTCATCGGATGATCACAAAATTGTCATTCGAGCCGATAAAGTGCCTGTTGGTCAGCATGCGGGACGATTCAATGCACCAACCATTGATGAGGTGGCAATTGTGATTGTTGGAGATGCATTTAATTCCCGTGATATTGTGCTTCATCGCAGAAATGCCAATAATTCATTGGAGCGTATTTCTGAAACGCACCGCTGTTATGATGCTTTGCAGTATCCATTATTGTTTTGGCAGGGAGAAGATGGTTACTATTTTAATATTAAAATGAAAACAGCAGGTGGGTGGTATGTTTTCAATGCATGTGAAATTTCCTTGGCATGTGTTTTGATATTTATTTTTTTACTCGCAGGTGTGGAAACGAATAAAAACGTAAGTTCAATGAATTTTTATGCGTACAGGTTCATGTTTCACGAGAATGATTTCAACCATATTTTGAAATGCCGGAGACTCTTTCACCAATTTGCAGTGGATATGTACGCAAAAGTAGAATCTGAGCGGTTGAACTACCTCAGATACCATCAAAAAGAATTACGTTGTGAGGAGTATATCCACTTGCGTGATGAAGTGCACAATAATGGAGACGTATGTACGTGATATTGGTGCAGTGACGATATTGCCAGCAACTTATACTGGCAACCCACGTCATTTGCGAATACGCGCAAGATGCCATGATCGATGATCGAGAAAAAGGCTTCCAAAACTCTCACCGAAGATAGATTAATTCAGAGGAGAATACGTAACACCGAACGGACAATTCGACGCCTATCCAACAAAGATCCGGACTCCTTAACGGCAAGGGATAAGATAGTGCTCGAAAACGCTACACGTAACCTCAAGACGCTGACCAGAGTCAACAAATAAAAACAAAAATATAGGGACTAAGAACCTGATGAAGGAGAAGGAGATGGTGGGCCATGTGCCTCCCCTGGACCCTAATTCAGTGGCAAAAACGTCCAAGAGAACTCGGCAGGATGACACACTTTCGCCCACGAAAAGATCACCCCCGCAAAAAAGAAAAAAAACATTGGCTGAAGAGATGTTAGAGGCGCACAAATTCGCCATTGTGGATTTTGGGAACCCCTCAAGAAAACTCTCTGAAGACCAATGGCAATTATTGGAAATGAGAATCCTGGATGAGGTTAACGATGCTATCGTTAATAGCAGGCCACCACCACTCTTCGGGAACCTCAGAACCATCCATGGGTTCAAAGTTTTGACGTGCGAGGACGACCATACTCTCGCTTTCCTGCAAGACTTCGTCAAAAGGACGGTAGCTCCCTGGCCCAACGCTGATCTCCGTTTAATCGGTACGAGTGAAATCAGCGACATCGTCAAACCCAAGGCTAGAATGACTATAAAAGGTCCTGCGATACCCCGAGATCGCGTAGAAAGGTATCTTCAGTCTCTAAACACTGAACAGCTAAGCCAAAGCTGGAAAGTAATAGAGATGGGAGAAAGAACGGAGGAGGGTACAGAGGTGGTGGTGCAACTTAGCCACAAATCTATACCCCTTTTGCGGAAAATTGGTTACAAAGTACGCATCGGCATAAACCGGTGCAAACTGCGGCTTATAACCAACAAGACAACCCAAGTAAGTAAGGCAGGGCGGGTTTTTAATAAAATATGAATATGAAATTGATACACATTAATCTTCATCATAGTAAAGCCGCCAGCTCCAATCTTGTCTACATCTTGGGAAGTAGACAAATAGACATTGCCCTGATTCAAGAACCCTGGACCTCAGGTGGCAGAATCAGAGGACTAAATGCAGCAGACTTCATCCTATACAAAGCCACACAAGTGGCAAATAGTAATATTAGATCCTGTATTTAAGCCAGGAAGAAGTTTAATCTCTTTCTTTTAGCAAATTACAGCAATCCAGACCAGTGTGCTGTCAAGCTTGAAAGGGAGGGACTCCCACCACTGATCCTGACATCGTGCTATATGCCATATGACGGAACAGAAGGACCTCCCGCTAACATCACAAGCCAACTTGTTGAGAAAGCTGCCTCTGAGAGATGGGACGTGGTACTAGGTGGTGATGCTAACTCACATCATACCCAATGGGGTAGTACCGACATCACCAACAGAGGTGAGTCCCTTTTTGAATTCATACTAGACCAAAATCTTCTAATAGCAAACAGGGGCAAAGAACCCACGTTTGTAACAAAAGATAGAAAAGAAGTGCTTGACGTTACCTTAACCAATAACTCAAGCACAATAGTAATAGATCAATGGAATGTTCTTAAAGAAGAATCATTCTCAGACCATAAACTGATAGGTTTCTTGATACAAAATGAAGTAGTAACTCCAAAACCCTTCAGGAATTTCAGGAAAACAAACTGGAATGTATTCTGTAGGGAAGTATGACAGGGGATTCAAAACCCGGACTCACTTCTAATTCAAAACCCTTCCGACATAGATCTTGCGTCAGAAAAACTCAGAGTTGTTCTGAACCACGCTTTAGAAAAAAGCTGTCCCATCAATCATATAGGGAAAGGTAGGAAAAAACCGCCCTGGTGGACTACTGAAATAGGCAACTTAAGAAAAGAAACTAGAAGACTTTTCAACGTTGCAAAAAGAACTAGGAAAGAAGCTGACTGGGAACATTATAAGACCAGTCAACGTATGTTTAAGACCGAAACACAACGAGCTAAACGTAGCTCATGGAGGGCCTTTTGCGACGAAATAGAGAACACAAATGAATCGGCAAGACTCAGGAAAATTCTGACCAAGGATTCAGTCACTCTAGGTTCTCTCAAAAGACCTACAGGCAGCTGGACTGAATCCGGTGGCGAAACGCTTGAGCTCCTTGTAAACACTCATTTTCCTGGCTGCGTAGCTGATATCCGCAGTCCAGAAACAGAGTCTTATACAGAAACCCTAGTACCATCGGATATTATAACGGAAGAAAGGATAAAATGGGCCGTTCAATCCTTTTCCCCGTACAAATCCCCTGGTCTAGACGGAATCTTCCCTATGATGCTTCAGAAGAGCATTAACCTTATCATCCCACACCTAGCTAGCATTTTTAATAATAGCCTTAAATGGGGGTACGTTCCCTTATCGTGGCGTGAGGTAAAGGTAGTTTTCATCCCCAAGGCTGGTAAGCCTAGCCACACGGAGGCCAAAGACTTTAGACCCATTAGTCTGACTTCGTTTATTTTGAAAACTTTTGAAAGGTTAATTGATTTACACATCCGAAGTACCCTGAAACCGGACTGTATATCGGAATTTCAACATGCCTACATTAAAGGAAAAAGCGTTGAAACAGCATTGCACAGTCTTGTCAGCGTCATAGAAAAATCACTGAACGACAAGGAATACACCCTTGCAACGTTCTTAGATATTGAAGGAGCCTTCAATAACGTGAAGAACGAAACAGTGAAACAAGCCTTGAACGACCACAAAGTCGAAAAAGAAATTGCACATTGGATAATGTGTATGCTCAGAAAGAGACAAATTAACTCTCAGCTAGCGGAGGAAAGGATGAGAGTAACAACATCTAGGGGCACCCCTCAGGGTGGAGTTCTCTCACCGCTACTTTGGGTTCTTGCCATGAACGGCATACTCTCCAAATTGAAATCAAGTGGAGTAAGGATAATAGCCTACGCTGATGATCTTGCATTACTAGCGACTGGCAAGTACCTTCCCACTATCAGTGAACAAACTGAATACGCCCTCTCGTTAGTAAGTAAATGGGCTAAGAACTCTGGGCTGAAAGTTAATCCAGCTAAAACAGAGCTAGTGCTTTTTACTAACAAACGCAAAATACCTGATTTTAAATTACCTTCAATTGAAGGCTGCCCTCTTAAAATCTCTGATCACGCAAAGTATCTCGGTGTGATCTTGGATAGAAAACTAAACTGGGGCCTGAACACCAAAGAAAGATTCAAAAAGGCATCGATTGCCTTCTACTCCTGCAATAGAATTTTCGGAAAAACCTGGGGACCAAGCCCTAAAATTTTCAGATGGATGTATTCGGCAATAATTAGACCAATACTAACCTATGGTAATTTGGTATGGTGGAAAGCTTTAGAAAAAAGCACGAACCTGAAAACTTTGACAAAAGTTCAAAGACTTGTGTGCACTGGCATTACGGGGGCAATGAGATCCACTCCAACTGCAGGACTGGAAGTTATACTCAACCTAACTCCCCTAGACCTCTTTGTTCAAGAATCTGCAGCAAAAAGTGCCCTGAGACTTAGTCAGACTAATGTCTGGATAAATAGCTCCATAGGACATGCCCAGATCCTTCATAAAGTTATGGGTCATAGTACTACAACAGACTATAAAATACCCGAACTTGATTTTCACAAGCCATTCCAGGCTGCCATCCCAAGCAGAGAGGAATGGATAGATAATATTCCATATTCCAGTGAGTCGTCAATAACTATCTACACTGATGGCTCCAAGATGGACACTGGTGTAGGGGCAGGCTTCTATTCTGAATCTCTCAAGTTAACCGCCTCCAGACCACAGTAGCGTCTTCCAAGCGGAGGTCCTGGCAGTGACAACAGCTGCTAAAAAGGTATCAATGATGGCGATGCCACGAGCTGATATCACCTTTTACATTGATAGCCAAGCGGCAATAAAAGCGATTACTGCTTTTACTACAGCTTGTCTCATGCTGCCGCGAAGAGCTTAAGGTTCTTGGCGCACAGCACAACATTAGACTCTGCTGGGTCCCAGGCCACAGCGATATACTAGGTAACGAGAAAGCCGATGAATTAGCAAGATTAGGGTCAATGCTTGACGTAAGCCAAGCTCAGCTAGTTAGCACCCCTACATGTTATTTAAAACAGGAAATCTCAAAGGTACTAACTGTCAAGGCCGATGAAAGGTGGAACCTTCTTGACACCTGCGGCACTACAAGAAAATCTGGCCCTGTTTTAACAAACAGAGAACGGAAAGAATTATGCAGCTACACAAGGGATCACTTCGATCTCTTGTAGGCATAATCACCGGACACAATCTGTTAGGCTATCATATGAAAAAGATGAAAATCAGCCCAGATGATCTATGCAGGGGTTGCGGTGACGAGGAGGTGCATGAGGACACTTCGCACTTCCTGTGTCACTGTCCCACACTCTCCCATCAAAGGAAGAAACTGCTTGGCAACTATTTCTTCGGGGATCTAGAAGAACTTTCTAGTACGTCAGGTACTAGCATTCTGAACTTCGTCAAAGCATCTAAATGGCTTGACTGACTGAACACATAGGTTTTTCTGATAAGCTTGAGTAGCAATACTCGCGGGTATCACAATGGATCTGTATTGATCTAAGTGTGACAGTAACGACATCAACTGTCAGCCCCTTAACCTAACCTAACCTAAGATGCCATGACGTACGTACGAAATTATCATCGGCCGGATTTGTTTATAACATTTACATGTAATCCGCAATGGGATGAGGTTAAACAGAATTTGTTTCCATATCAATTGTCAATTGATCGTCATGACCACACGGCCTTCAAGCATAAATTAAATTTTCGAAGAGGAGGAAGAAGACAGAAAATCGAAGGAAAAAAAAAAGTTCTAGTCTAGGAAAATTATATTGCGAGCGCAGGGGCCGTTCGCGTTCCTATAACATTGAGCAAGAACCCTTTGAACACAAAACGGATGCGATTCATAAAATATGTGTTTTTTTTTTCTTCTGTAATTTTGAATAGCAAAAAATTATCACAATATCCCAAGAACACAAACAAGTCAACCTTCAGACACTGATGCAGGGTAAACCAATAAGTTCCGGGTTATTGACAGCAGAATTACGGTCCTGCTGAGTTCATTCTGAGAGTCATGTCTGCCTACATGTTGTCCATATCAATTTAATAGTATTACCAAATCAATAGAATTGGTCACTGCATCTGTGTACGATGATTTTAACCAGGTACCTATTCAAAAACCTTTTCATTTTCCACATGATTTGATTTCAATATTAAGAATTCGATTTGAGAAGTTAGGAAATACTCCAAGGGAGTATATTTACGGTATAATATTAAAGTTGAGCGATATGTGTAGAGCCACAAATTTATTTGAAATGGGATTTGTTACTGAAAAGATTGTGCTAAAAGGTATTTTTTTGTTTTTAATGAATGCATGCAATGCACATTTAAAAAGCGAAGTTTATTGGACTTTAACCAAGTCAATTCGAAATTTACATGTTTTGTAATTTCCATTAGAAGCCGTAGAACCAAAACGAATCAGAACAGTAGTTGACGAACTTTTTATTTCCAGTGGGCATTAAAAGTGAAAGAAAGACAAAAAGCACACATTGTACTCCATTCGTTTTTTAACTAGAAATCGGTAATGGGCTTAGCTTAAAAGTGAAAGAGTCCGTTCCAACATTTTTGTTTCGGGACTTTAAAACCTGATGTGTTCTGCAAAAAAGTCTATAAAATTTCCTAATTGCGGCAAACAATTCCTTAAATAAAAATCGTGGTGTATTAACTATGTATTTGTTCTTCCTTTAGCAGCCTATTAATTGAAAAAATAATACATTTCTTTACCAGAAAGTGATTAGATTTAAGGTTTACAAAATTTCATTATTTCAATATTCGTTATTCCTTAAATTGCATGAGTTCAGTTTCCTATGAAATACCGAAGAATGTCCATCCAAAGGGACCTCTTGGTCTTTGCTCTTCAAGTTCTTAGTGAAAGGCAGTTTGGCTTTGAATAAGTAATTTATTTCAACCTTTTCTTATAACAATCTTATTTCCATTAGGAACATCTGTTTGTGAAATGTTTCTGGAAAAAAAGAACTCAACTGGATACTTCATTAGCATTTGATACGAATAAACGAATCTTTACATAAAACATATATTTGAATAATTCATTCATGCAAATTTCGTTGGATGTTTTTGAACTTCATTATAGCCTCAAAGATAACTACAACATTATGAGATAAAATAAATTAAAATTCGACGTAGGAAAAACATAAAGGTACAAAAACATCATTTCCAGGTCATAACACTTAACTTAGGCCAATGCATTTTTCGAGTTTTGCATCAAAATCTTTCTATTTTTCCATTCGATAAGCCATTCTGGAACAAAAATTCTCTATAGAAAAAAAAAACAAACATCTGTGTGGCCGTTTAGGAGTGCATACCGGACATGCAAGCCAATATTCATCCATTTTTACATGTGTATAGAGAGATTGAAGACGTTAGATAAAAATCCTCAGAAGGAATGAGATTCCATTAACGCTAACATAAAATTGTAAAATCATTTTACTTTTATTTACAATGATTTAAAGCAAAAAGACATTCGTAATAATCAATTCCTCATAATGGGCGCAGAGAAGCTTCAATTTAAATTCGACGGCACACTCCATCACATATTGCAGCAGTAAGCCAATTTACTATTTGTTTTCTTTCTAGATGAGGAAATCGTTAAAATTTTTAACATTTCTAACAAAACGTTTGTGCAAATAAATTTGAATTTTAAATAATTTTTTTAAAAGCCTATTCAAAGGAAAATAAATAAACAAAGAAATAATTATAATGTTTTCCTTCGTTATGTTCTACGCAGAAGCCTGTGAAAGAAGAAATAGGATGCGAGTGGAGAGGCAAAATCTCAGTGATAATACCAATCCTTTCGAGATGCCGGAGGACCGATTTAGGGAGATATATCGACTGAGCCCTTAAGCAGCACGTATTCTGTTGGTAGAAGTTCGTCCTCATCTCAAACAGGGCCAGAGGAAAACTTTTATTCCAATACCAATACAATACGTCTGTAATGTTCAACTGGTTTGTATTTTATATAAAGATCTTTAAGTGACAAAGTATAGTAGATTCACTTTAGATTTGTGATTTTGATTTCCGGATACTAGCAGTACTGGCACGCCTTGCAGGTGCATCGCATGATATCTTCATTTGGGAGAATTCATCCGTTAAAGCTATCATGGAACAGCGGTTCGAGCGAAATGGAAGAATGGAACAATGTTCTTGGCTCCTCGGTATAATTTCTATATTAACCTATAACATTCTTAATTTCTGACTCGAAAAAATCGTTAATTCTAGGAGGCTTTGGCTATCCTTTGCGCCCATGGTTGATAACGCCATATCGCGCTTCGCAAGACTTCAGGGAGAGAGCATTCAATACTGTCCATGCTCGGACTAGAAATTGTGTAGAGTGTGTTAATGGAGTGTTGCAGTCGGTTTTTCGGTGCCTAAAAATATGACTTCATTATTCTCCAGAAGCTGCAGGGAGAATAATAAACACCTGTTGTGTTCTCCACAATTTTAGATTGAGGCATGGATTGATCGATGACATCCCTATTGTTGAAGAATTGCTGGATGAAGATGTGTTTTATCCAGCCGAAAATAGTTCGGCCCATCATCGGGAAGCAATTATGTTCCGAAATAGAATTAAAGACAATAGTATAAGATAGTTAAGTTTAATATGTAAGTAGTAGATATGTATATGTTTTATTAGTTTTTTTTTTTTGACAAAATTTAATATGCGTATAAATTAGTTAAATAGGTTAGTAAGTTATATTAGAAAATAAAAATAATTTGCTTCTTCAAAGTTTTTCATTTTCATTTTTCATTTTTCATTTGATTTTATTTCTGCAAGAGAACAATTATTTTTTTCGTTTTGGGATGTGAGTATAGCGACTTGTGCTTTAATTTCGTCCAATGTATTCTCTAGACTATCATGCAAATGCACTTTTCAGTGCATTGGGAGTCGCCAGTGAAAATACTTCTTCCTCCATATCCTGAAGCAGCCCAACTTCAACAGACTGGCAATTGATAAACAGTATTAGATATTTTTTAAGAAACATACTTATACATAAATGTAAACTAACCATGTTTTGGGTTTCTCCGGTGATTTCAGGAGTAGAACCATCTCCGTCTACAGCGGATATGGTTATAATCTCCATAACTTTTTCATCCATCTCGGTGAGATCCGGAGGTCCATCGGACGAACTGCCCCCACCAGTCTCATATACAAATATTTTTGTTTGAAGTCCATTTGGTCTTTGTTGTCGATTTCATATCCGTCCAACACTGAAAAGAAATTGTAAGATATTTTTCTTTAAGACTTAACTTTTGCCTTCTTCCATTTGTCTATCGTTTTGATGTTGGGCCCAAGAGAGTTGAGCCGGTTGCTCAAAATCGCCCATAATTCTTGGGTGCACCGGCTCCCCTCGATAGTCAAAATTTGAAACCTTGCAAAGTCCTTTTTTGCGAGCATAAACACTTTCATTCTTTCCTTCTGGTTCTTGCTTACTCTAGTTCCTCTCTGTTTATAAATAAAATGAAATACATTATTCCCATTTATATTTACATATTACATATATAAATATAAAACTTAATTCGTTACCTTCTTTTTGCTCCGTTTTTTTTTTTTAATTTGTGTTGTCTGCCAATGAACTTCAATTTGTTAAAATCTTTACATCCTGTTACAGTAAAAAAAAAATGGCGATTTTACTCGAAATAAAAAGAAACGTCGTACTCCCTCGTCCATGCGCTCTAATTCGCTTCGGAAATATTTGCGCTTCACGTCAAAGTCCAAAATGCGAGTGTGATCGACAAGCACCGAGAATGGACCATCCGACAGATGCGTAGCAGATTGACGTAATATTTGATTGAGAACGGTGCGATGTTTTTCAGCAAACTCCAAGAATTTTTTCTGATCGCGACGTTGTAATTCAGCTTCGCTAGCTGCCGCAGTAGGTGCTATCGATGTCGATGGAGCGGTTTCAGCTTTAGTCGAGTTACCGCCAGCAGCTGCTGTTACGTCGGCACCTTCCAGAGCAACAGAATCGGTTGTCCCTTGGTTTTTGGGATCACTGCCACTCGCAACACTAGCAATACTACCAATACTGGTCCTGCTCGCAGAATTGCGTAAAGGCATTCTATCGTTTATTGTAAAATCTAGTGTAATTGATAGAGCAAACGATGCAGACGCAGCTGCTGTTGAACTACCACCGCCCATGGGTCGTCTAGTGATTGTGAAAGTGTCCGAACGATGACTGCCTGGTCGAGTTGTCTTGCTAGTCGCTGTTTGTTTTTTCTTTGAAGCATGAATCAAAAAGAAAGCTTCAACTGCAGGCTACCGAATCAAATCGTTTGTCTTCTCCATGTGCACCAAACACTCACTCAACGTATCCCAGATTTCATTCAAGCAAATAATTTCACTGAGTGGCTCCATTTTTGTGCTTGACGTAGTCCCACGCAGTGGCTTGTAATCACCAAGCTCTCGAACCTGCATAAAGACTTTCAACATTCGCAAGAAGAATGTTTTTGATGACGATTTTGTCAGCAATGGACGCATGCTGGGCAATTGAAGTTCACAAGTTGGCTTTGATTTCGATGGAGCCGAAATCACAACCTGAGCCGAGGTAAATCGATCGTTTATGATGCCACCACGACCCATTTTCGGTTGATTTTTGTTTTTAGACGTAGAAGCATCGGTTTCTTTGCTTGTTTTTTGATTATTCTCTTTGACTTCCTTCATGAGATTGAGGATCTGTATGCGTACCAGCTCGGCCAGACCCATGACTCCTTGGATCAGCAATTGAATGACAATTTCATTTGCCTTGGCCGAATATTGACTGAAGTAGACAATCAACTCGGTGACATATTCGAGGCCTTCTACGGAGCAACTCTTTGTGGTAAGAACTTCAATTGTAATTTTGAGTTTTGAATTTTGCTTGGTTACAATAGAACTGGTCGACGTTTTTTGTCGAGCGATTTTCTGGACACTGTCGACGATTTCTTAAAGCTATCAATATCATCGCTTTGGGAATGGTCTTCAATCTCATCTTCACTGCCCGGCATAGCTTCCGGTTTACTATATCACTATCATGTACATCAATAACTTGTTGATTGGCTTTTGAAGCTGTGCTAGTTGTTCTTGTTTCGGTTGCTGTTGTAGCAGCAACAGTAGTAGTAAATGTGGTCTTGGGTGCCGATTCAGTAGCGTCAACTACCAAGTCATCATCGTCCACTACAATTGGGCCAATGTTATCTTCCTTGGCCGTGGGCAGTTCGACTCCCAAGGAGGCGAGCAAGCGTACAAGCTTATCGATTAGCTGCTGAGATCTTTTGACTACGCTCGATGGCAGAAGTGACATCAATTCGGCAAATGGCGATAGAGAATGGAGTTTGGTTCTATGGGGCTGTGGATTGAGTAAAACTGTTGTATTGACGTCTTTGGTACTCGATTCAAAGGGACGCGTTGTACAGTCAAGTTGGAGGAGAACATCAAAAATTGATGGTGTCTTCTTCTTCACAGACGATTTGGATTATTTCGAAGTATTTGATGAACTTGCTTTTGGCTGTTCTTCTTCCTCGCTGGCGACAGCGAGCGATGGTGTATGAGAGATTTTAGGCTTTTTTGCTATATTTTTACACCAGACTCCGACGGCAGCCGAAGTGCTGGTACCAGTACTCGTACTTGGATTTATTGCATTGGCTTGCACTTTCTTATCGCGTCTTAATTTCACCACATCAATCGAGGTTTCGCTTTTTTCTGCAATATCAATTTCAATTGAACAAAATCCCTAGGAAATGACGAGCCAAAACTATCAATAGGTCAAGCGAGTTGCGACAGACCATCTGGGCAGCTTGGGGATGAATTCGAATAGCATTTCCCTCACCAACGCAGTATGGATCTTCTTTCATCGAATGTTCGGTGGTGTTTCCGCGTTTGATTAAAAATACACTGCATCGATAACCAAGCGCAGCATCGACACTCAGAGTAAGGTATTGTGTGGTCGAGGTGGAATATAAGCTGTGAACAAATTTAATCTCGGTTAAGAGAACCTTTGAGAAATCGAAGAACTTTATCTGTTCCGCCAATAACTGGTTTTGAATTGGCTTGTGAATGGGTAACTAAACGGTCATGGAGAGTTTGACGATTGCGATGTTCCAAGTCACGTCTTAGATTCTGTGCTTTGGCAACTAAATCTGGAGGCAAACTTGCAATCTGCGAGTCTTCCATGTCCGTAAGAATCTATGATATTAAGTTTTCATTATTTTTTTTTATAGGCGTAAGCTTTTTCAAATACTCACGGCTTGCCTAGGTAATGGTTGAAGATTTTGGAAAAACGCAGCAGCATCAACTGGATCGTTTGGATTGGCCGATTGTGCTGCTTGCTGCTGTTGTTCAACGCGTTGTTGCGATAGTCCTTCAGCTTGAATGCTTGGCGGTAGAGAACGGAGTTTTCGTCGTCATTTGGCCATTTTGTGAAAATGAAATGTTTGTAGAATGTGTAGCGAATGACTTTAGCTGATAGTTACCTTTGGAATTTGACAAATAAATTGTTTAAAGAAGTCTCGTCGTCTCGTCAGTAGATTAGTTTATAATTTTTTTTACATCAAAAATATTTGATTGCTTTCGTCAAAAACCTAAAAACCGAATGGTTAGGATCAATTTATCTGATAAAAAAAAATCATTTGCAACTTACTTTTATCTTCATACAAATTTATCCCGCCACATAGAGTCCCGTGAGATAATTTGACAGCTAAAACTACTTAATCAAATTTACGATTTGAACAGTTACAGAACACAATTTAACGAAATCTTTCCAATGTTCTTTTAGATCTGGTCCGTAAGTTAAAATAAACGATTTTCAAAGTTACAAAAACACAACACATCGTTAATTTTCAATATGTTTCAATTCGCAGCGTTTAACGACTGATTTTAACGATTCGTAAGTTACAGAACCGGGGCACTGCTCTTTTCACAGAATAAATAAAAGAAAAAACCAACACCGAAATCGATAAATTATTTACTATTAAGATTCTTAGGCTTAAATGAAGTCCCTAGTCATTGCAAAACACTGAAGTTTTATATAATTTAAAAACAGAAACAAAAAAACAGTAAGGGTTACCATGACGTATACTTGTCTTTTTGCCTTGAGATTTTAACAACTCTTTTTTATAAGTCATATTAATATCTATTTCTTCTTAATTTTTTCGTGTTATGGGTTCAGATATTGAAAAAAAACGCAAGGTGATGGTTAAGCGTATCGCAATCGATAGCTTTGGACTGTCATCATACAGGAAAACATTGTTGAAAAATGTCATTTTAAGTAGTAATACGGAACCCTTCAATATACATACATATACATATGAAGTCCACACTCTTCGCCGGTTTTTTTTATCCAGTTTCAAATTTCATTTAAACTAGATTTATTTGGTTATCAAAGCAAAGAAAAGCAACATTATATTCTTATTGCTTAGTATATACTTAGACATGCTAAGTAACTAAAGCCTTTATTTTTTGGTTTAGCCATCTTAATTAAAACAAACCAAGAAAAAAAATGTAAGGACATCGATTTGTTTGAAGAGCTTCTGAATAGTGTTTCTTTATTTTTTTTTTTTTGGTATGGACAAATCTAACTGCGAAAATGAGTTTTCTTATTTTTACTATACGCTGATAACACATTTAAAGAATATGCATGAAATTAGGGAGCATCTCTTAAACTGTTCTTATTAGTCCCCAATGTCTAAATAAACCTTTCCTGGACTATTGCATGTTTGTTTTTCTTTCTCTTTATATAAATATAATAATATGTTTACACGAGTAAAAGTTTAGTTAAATCTTCTTGCTGCAATTGTGTTAGATAATAGGTCTTAGATTTTTACTTGCGACACATAGAAAATATGACGAATATATTGTATTCGTAAAAAATACTGAGATTTTGATCAAATATGACATGAAAATTAAGGGAAGCCATCAAAACTAGAAATTTAAATTTTCTCAAAAACGGCTCCTGCGATATTATTTAAAAGTCTTCGTAATTTTGTTTACTGCTCCAAGACCGTACCTCATAAAACAGTTTTTTGTCATAAGATTTTCTCAAAAAGTAATAGACCGATCAGCGTCTTTTTTTTTAGGAGTACATAATATATATTGCCGTAAGACGTAAATTAACATGTTGTTGAATACTACATACCCATATTAATGTATTTTTTTTTTAATTTTGTATTTATAAAAAAATAATTAAAAAAAAAACTATAAGAAATTTTCTTTAAAAAATTTAATAAAGTCAACAATTTTTTAAAATATTTTATGGCATCAATTTTATTCAGATAAAATGTGTTCTTGAGAAGCATATTTAAATTTAAATTTTTGTTTATGAAGTTTTTGTGAGTTAAGTTTTGGAATAAAGGGATACCACATGCGAATTAGTTTTAATAATTTTATACTAGTATGTAACTCTTCTTGCGGAGACGAAATCAGTTCCTTATTTCTTATATTTAAGTAACAATAATGTATAGTAAAATTGATTGTTTGTATGTGACCTTTAAAAGCTAATTTGAACGCTTTTCTAATATAAGACTTTTGACCTTTGAACTTCCTAAATTGCTTCAAACAAAACATTGTGAATTCACAAAAAAAAGTGGACAAGTGCGAGATAAACTCGCTCGAGGAGGGTTCCGTACTTGATTATCCTACCCTACTTTTTTCAGTTTTGAAGGATATTTTATACAAGGATTAAGATTTAAAACCAAACATTTTCTTGGAATATAATTTGAATAGTCTTTCTGCCTATTTCTTTCAATGACTTCGAAACTGTGTAGTATCTTAAAAATCTGGTAGTAACATTTTCGGGTCACTTGTACCTACCAACTCTAGAAAATGTGTACCAAATTTAACTGCCATCTACTATTTCTCTTAAAAATATAAAAAAAATATGATTGTATTTCTACTTAACACGTTGATATATTGGCCAACTTTTAACTCAATCGGTATAACAGTTTTGGAGGAAATAAATTGTAAATTTGAGTCAAAAATTAAAAAGTTACTCCAAATATTGAGCCATATCTGTGTTATATGTAACAGTACAGACTTCTTATTTGCTTTTCTGTTATTTACAGGTTGAGACCTATTCTCAGTATCTTTTTCATAATTTTAGGCCCAGTAGTTTCGGAGATCAGGGGAGAGAATGGTCATTTTTGTATTTTTTAATTTTTTCTCTTTAATAACTTCGAAACTATTTATCTTAAAAACATAAAAACAACATTTTGAGATTACTACTGAATACTAGAATATGTGTACCAAATTTCATTACAATCGGCTTAGCAGATTCGAAGAAATCGCTTGTGAAAGACGAAGGGTTTCGTTTACACTCTGTGTACGGAACCCTAAAAACTTCAAAGATATTTACCAGCTATATTTGAAAACAATCACATTTCTTTACTACTGTTGTTAAGTTAAAAAATAAGATGGAGCTATGTACATATTGCGGAAAACTCTTTATAGACAATATATTAATATTACCCATCATATGCATATAAAATGTCCCATCTGTATAAATTATTGTGACCTAGTTTGTTTGTCCTGCAACTTTTGTTCTAATCGCAGAATGGCCAAACATAATACAAAGAGATGAGTGTTGTTGATAGTGAAATTACACTACATTATTCATGTTTAACAAAGGCCAACAAAAACAAAGTAATTCCTAATCCTAGAATACAGTACGTACAACGCAGAACCGGAGTAATGTATACGTTATTCTATTTACCATTTTTTTTTTCTGAAACTTTTGCTTGCTATGAAATACGTAGATGATGAAAAAACCCTTCTTTTTCAAAACAAATCCTTATATAAAGTCAGGTGCTTACATATTTCTATAGCCATACCGGCATGTACAAAAACATTTACTAATCAAAGCACAATGACTTTTCAGAATAAATGAAACAAAAAATTAAACTTTAGCATTTAAAAAAAGGATTTGAAATAAATGTAAATCCTGAACTGGGAATTTAAAGAAACTAATAAACGAAAATCAAATAATAATTATGCTTGGATGTATTTATTCTCTTCGCTACTCACAATAAAAAAAAAAATAATAAAAAGCTGGACTGATGATCAAATATTAAATTTCACTGGTATGTATGAATTCTTTTTCTGTTAAAGTACAGTCTTAACGTTGCAAAGTGGTCGCTTATTTCATTTAATTTGTTTAAAAAAAAGTTTATTTCTTGCTTTGTCTCATCGTAGGTGCATCACACTCCGGTGACGAGCATCTATTTCGTTTGAATGGGATGGATCGATTATATTTATCTATAAAAAGACAAATATGTTGAAGTTGTGTGTCGCGACGTTCCTTACTTCTAAAGCTGTGATATTGATGAACTATGACATTGCGAATCGCAATTTGCGATGATAGAGAAGTCGAAAAAAGTGGGTCCGGCGATTCATTCCGCCTGTCTGTCTGTCTGTAAACACAACTACAGCCTTATCCACTGGACTTCAAACTTGAAAATTAGAGTAAGATCAAAATTTAGTGCAGCCACCATACAATTTTTTTGAGTTTTTTAAACTTCGTCGGAACAGTCCGATCAGCTTACTTTTTTTTTAAGTACGTAAATATTGCTTTTACCTATAGTATTTTGTTTTCAGAAAATGAGGAAACTTTTTTGTATTTGTAAAAAATATTTTTAAACTTTTTTTTCAAAATTCTGTATCTCGAAAACGGATCAATATTAAAAAAATTACATATAAAAAACAAATTAAAAAAAAAACGCCATAACGATTTTTTAAAAAGAAAAAAAAATCTTAAAAAATCTTTTTTTCAGATAAAACGCTTTTTTTTTAATTTTTATTTATGAATTTTAATTACATATGTTTTTATTTTTTAATGTTTTTTGTAAGTTATAATTTGGAATACAGGAGCAGGTTCGTACGACCCAGTCGTGCCCTTTTTTTCTTAGCGGTGATGATGTCGCAATCATTCGCTTCGTAAAACTATGATGACAGCATAGTAAGTTATTATTTCTTTGGATTCGGATTTTGCATTGGTTTCGTTAGAGCTCTACATAAAAACATGCTTTCCTGCGATAGACTACTGAAAATCCTTGTTTGGTATTCACTCAGCCAATGCGACTGTTATGATGATTTTTGAGGGCGCCAATCAGAGGAGTTGAAAGTGAAAGGGTTCCAATAACAATAGATAATAAGAAGCTGCATCAGGAATATATTTGATATATAGGCCAATTAAGATAGCCCATGTGACGAGCATGTAGTGGCGGAAGGCACGATATAGTAGTTGTTTGAGATATCATCTTAGTCTGCTGAATACCACGAAATAGAGTTTACTTTAATAAAGGCAGTGTTACACTGAAAAAAATAACCGTTGTCATATTGACAATTACTGGTTGTTAACCGAAAATTGTCATATTGATCAAAAAAAGTTTCAATGTGATGTAAATTTTCAAAAGTCGTCTCAAAATCTAACAATTTGATAGTAAATGGGACAATTTGAAATTTTCAATATCTTGTTGCTAGTTTGAAAATCAAAGTTGTCGTTTTAACACCTGAGATGATCAATTAGAAGATTATGGTTGTCAATATGAAAACCTTAGGTTGTCCGTCAGTTAGTTAAGAACTACAATCATCATTTGTACAACAATGATTATCAATATGATTACTACCTTAATGCAACAAGTGCATTGAAAATAAAATCATCAAATTAACAGTTGCAGTTGTTAATATGATGACTGAATTTTACCGGCATCAAATTGAAAACTAGAGTTGGTATATTGATAATTTCGATTGTTAGAATATAAATCAAAATAAATAGAAGTAAAAAAAAAAACAAATAAGTTCCTTAGCGAAGACTTTTGGTCGACAAAGTTTTCGTATTGAAACCCATGATGTCGATATGATGATGGAGTTTTTTTTTAAGTTATCGAAATATGACGTGATCTTAAATGGAGCTTTATTTTCAAGACGAAATTGGAATAATTTATGGAAATAAAGCCGCATCTTTCTTGGAGGAAATAAGTCCATATTTACAAAACAAAAACAAAAAATTGACCGATTTTGTGAAGTCACTAGAATCCAAATCAACCCTTTTTATCATGATGTCTGTGTCCTAGTTTTTTGACCTCCATTAAAAAACTGCTAAACCGATATTGCTCAAAACCTTATCAGCTTTAATAAGGCTGTGGTTCGCGTACGTACACACATACATACATCATGATAAAAAGGGTTGATTCGGATTCTAGTGACCTCGAAACATTGAGATATGCAATAACTGGATATTCACATAATCAGCCCCATTACAATAACTTCCTATGGGACGTTGAAAAACGGTTCTATGAGAGGAACCGTTTTGGAGCAATACATAAATATTTTGTTTACACTAAAAACATCAGTGTTCCAAAAAAAAATACAAGAATGTTTTAAGAAAATGGTAGTGGCCGTTTTTGAGAAAATTTAAACTAACATTAATAAATAGGATTTTTCGACCAATTGTTGTTTATGATTATGATAATGATCATAATTTTAATGCATAAATACGAGTTTTTGATTTTAATTTAATTTTTCAAAACTTGACTTAGAAAGCCTTGCAAAAAATCAAAAAATAGTTTTTTTTATTACTTGCAAAGCCTTCCAAGCCGAGTTTTGAAAAATTCAAATCTTTAATCAAATTAATCATATTTACAATTGCGTTTGTCAATACGATGATTGACCACATCAGGTTGTCATGTTGAAAATATGGTCATCAAATTGACAATTATTGTTTTTAGTACGAAAATCGATTTTATCTTGAATTGAGCTAGAACAAACAAAAACAAACGATAAATTGCTCATGCCGTTATCAAAATTATTGTATTGAAAACCATAATTGTCAAGTTGAAACCGCAGTAGTCAATGTGATGCTTTAACCGTTTTTAAAAGTCATATTTACAATTGCTGTTGTCAGTACGATGATCGAGCACATAAGGTTGTCATATTGAAAACTATGGTCATCAAATTGACAATTATGGTTCAATAAGAAAATCGAGTTTATCTTGAATTCAACAAGTAGTGTAATCCTCATTTAGTAGTTGTGCATCAAGTCAATCAGACGTTCGTAAGTGAAGTGTAAAAAAGTAGAAAATATACAAATAAATCAAGAAAGAAACAAAAATTAAATTAAATAAATAAATAGCGAGTGGCGCGACAGCTCTTGCAGAGCCAAGACCTAAGTGGCTTACTCTCATCAACAATTCTCTGGGTGCGTGTGAAGAATTGAGGAGACCTAAAATTTAACGCCGATTCCAAACAGGTAAGTTTGAGAAGCAGTTTTTTCATGACTGATTGATACTCTTGAAAGTTTTGTTAGTTCTTTCCGTGAAAGATGAAATAAAAACTATGGAAACGAGTAGGACTCGAACCCACGTCGTTCTGCTTAGCAGCCAACGCACTTACCAACTAAGCTACGGGCAATTGCAGATAAGTACGTAGTGGACACTCAAAAACACAAAAGAAGCGGATTTTAAAAAGGTAAACTACTTTTCGATTCTTAACAAAAGTAATTCTAATTGTTTCTTTTAAAATTATTATAGATGCGAGTACTTAAAAGTGTGCACAATTTTCTTATTCCAATGAAGTACCACCAAAGGAAAACCACCAACCAACACAAGCACCAACACCAACTCCAACACAAAAACCAAGCTCAACACCAACATCAACACCAGTACCAACTTCAACATCAACACAAACACCAAGCAACACCAACAGCAGCACCAACAACAGCACCAACACCAGTACCAATACCAATAAAACCATCAATAATAGCACCAATTTCAGTATCAACCACAATACCAACGCAATCACAAAAACCAAGTTCAAGACGAACACCAGCACCAACACCATAACCGACACCAGCACCATCACCATCACCAATTCCAACATCAATTCCAACTACAAAACCAAAACATTTGCCAAAACCAAGTTCAAATCCAACACCATATTTTATTAAGAATTATAATGTAAGTATTTTCATAAGAATTATATGTATTTATATTGTATTTGTACGTTGACTTAGTTGTAATAATAAATAATTAAACATATTCCAAGAAACTAGATCTGCCTTATATTTTAAACAATTCTTGCAACTCATATTTCAGAAAAAGGGGTGTCCTGGATACGAAAGCGGTAATCTTATTGAAAATCGAAATTTTATAGTGTATCATAATGATTGTAATATTAAAAATAAAACAAATTTTTAAATTTTCAAGCTAGCAACCACAGTTTTCAATATGACAACCGTATTTTTCATATTAACTACCGTGGTTTTAAATTGGTTTACTGTGTTTTTTCAATATGACTATTGCGGTTGTCAATTTGAAAATCATGATCTTCAAATTGACAATAATGATTTTCAATCTACCAACCACTGTTTTCAATCTGACAACCGTAGTTATCATATTAACTACCGTGGTATTTAATTATTAAACTTGATTTTTCAATATGACTGCTGCGGTTGTCAATTTGAAAATCGTGGTTTTCAAATTAACAAGAATGATTTTCAATCTACCAACTACTGCTTTCAACTTGACAACCGTAGTTTTCATATTAACTACCGTGGTTTAAAATTGGTTTACTGTGGTTATCAATATGACTACTACGGTTGTCAAGTTGACTACCGTGGTCTTCAATTTAAAAGAAATGGGTTTCAATAAGCCTTCTTCGGTTTTCAATTTGATAGTTTGGGTTTTCCAAATGACTACTGCAGTGTTAAATACGATTGCCATAGATTTCAATATGACAACCATGGTTTTCGATTTGCCAACGCAAATTATCAATGTGACAATCCCGGTTTCGAATCATGAAATTGAAAATTTTAAATTGTCATATTTACTACTGCGGTCATTGGTTGTAAATTGACAACAAAATTGTCAGTTGAATGTAAAAAATTATCAATATGACTGCTGTTTTTGGTTCAGTGTACAGTTACTAACTTGGCCCAATATTTGAAATACATAAGATTTATAAGACTATTTCACTTTGTCACCTATTTGCCATCTGCTTTAGTTTTTTAATTTTTAAGCTAACGGTTTGCAGCCAGGCCATACGGAAACAGTATGGTACCTATTACAAATTATATAATTTCCCTCTGAACATATTAGTTTTATTTCTTATTATTTATTATGAATGAAGTACTAAGTTCTCCATACCAGTTTTGGGATGTAAGGTTTAGGGCCAGTTCGTTCAAACTTGATCATCTTTAATCAAGGATTATTCCAGTTGATCATCCTAGAATTCGTTGTTCACAAAAGTTGTATTTAAGAAATCCATGATTTGAGCAGTTAATTGGAGATTACGTTAATCATCCAATTTTGCTCGATTAGGACCATTTAATCAAGGATGTACTATAATTCAGTTTGTTTATACTTGATTTACGCATTGACATGATATTTGAACTCCTTCAATTACTTGATAACTCAAATTTATCGTCTTTTAAAAACTCTCAAGTGAACCACCGTCTTGAATTCACAGAAGAAACCTTTACATTTTTGTGTTAATACCTAGTCATCTTTATTACAAAAGGTGAAGGAATATCTTATTTTTCATGAACACCCTGAATTTTGTTTAGTTCTTTGAGGTCAAAGTGTTGCTATATTTAACTTTCTTCCAAGACAAAAACAGGAAAGTTAAAAGATGATGGTTTTGAGCACAAATTCTTAAGATGATTTTATTGTTTAGAACGCGTAAGTGTAACCACACAAAAACTGAAATAATGCGGCGATATGGTGGTGATGATGGACTTGAGTCAGTCTTTGGCAGCTGGGATTTCTCCGGATTCTCGGCAAAGTGCTTGATTTTGACATACGACTTGAAATTCCGACAGCCGAAGGTTTGTGGCAGACTCGTTGATGAAAATTATTTTTGTTCAGGTTTTTGGCATTCTTGCGGCGCTGCTTTTCAGCGGAGGCTTGTCATCATTGTTTGTAGCAACAGCTTGTGTTCGCTGTCGAGGTGATGGCGTCCGTATGAAAGAGCCAATCTTAATGAAGGACTCATTGTTCCTCTTGATCTTCCGTTTAGTCGGTGATGATGGACTGGTTGTCTTCTCAGTGGGGGCTTTGCGCTTCTGTCCTGCTGCGGTGGAAATGTTTGCCGTTTCCATGACCATGAGAAACCCAGAGTAATTGTCGTTATCGGTCAACTTACGGGGCCTGCCTCGGCTGGGTTTGTGAACGATAAGCTTGACGGGGTATGGAACATGGTCATTTTGATGGTTTTGAATTTGCTGCTGGAGCTGTTGTAGCTGCATGAGCAGCTTGTGTTTGGGAAGTTTAATGCAACATCTGCGAATTTTGAAGATGCTGGATTGTTGTTTCTTCTTTGCTGGTGTTTCTATTGTTTTCTCCACAGCAGCGACTGGCGTAGTTTTATTGTTTTGCGGGGATTTAAATGATGTCTTTCATCCAAGTGAGAGTCACGTTGTGGCTAACTAATTTCTTGTGAAGCTTCTTGAAAGGCGTTTTCTTCAATTCCGCCGACGATGACAATTTCGAGGCATTCTGTTTCTTTTTGTTGTGTTGTTCCGCCAAATTTAAAATGACATTGAATTTAGTCCTCTGCACAAGAACACGCTATTTCGTTTCCCACGCGTACGCGTACAGAAATAACATTTGACAAAAAAATGAATTAAAAAACTTAATTCTTGATTAAGTTTTGACAATGAAACTGACTGATAGACTGGAAAATGGAATGATTTGTAGAAAAACAATAGGCCAGTTGCCCAGTTCCACAAACAGAGATCTCTGAGCCCTCTGAGATTTTTTTTATGGAATATAAAATCTCAGCTGAGCGAGTTACATATCCCACTTGTAACACTGCAACAGCCACTCAAAACATCGGGGCTATCAACATTAAACAGGCTATCAACTATCATCTGGGTGCAGGTGTTCAATCGAAAGGACATCTGGCCAACTTCAGAAGCAGGTGTTCAAAATCAACATCTAGCAAATCATCACAGATGTTCAATAAACAAAACATCTGGCTAACTTCAGAAGCAGGTGTTCAATCAATCAAAATCATCACAGATGTTCAATAAACAAAACATCTGGCTAACTTCAGAAGCAGGTGTTCAAAATCAACATCTAGCAAATCATCACAGATGTTCAATAAAATCAACAAAACATCTGGCAGGTGTTCAATAAACAAAACATCTGGCTGACCCGAGGAGCAGGTGTTCAATAAAATCAACAAAACATCTGGCAGGTGTTCAATAAACAAAACATCTGGCTGACCCCAGCAGCAGGTGTTCAATAAAACATTTTCAAGCGACAAAACATCTTGCAGGTGTTCAATAAACAATACATCAAGCAAATCCCCTCTAATGTTCAACCGACAAAAAACATCTGGATAATCCCCATAGCAACTTGATTGAGGCTTCAGTTAAAAAAGAATATAAATAGCAAACCCCAAAAATGTTCAGTTAGTTCCTAAGTATTTGCGAAACATTGTTAAACTAAATAAAATTATAAAATATAAAAAAAATAGTTTTATTTAAAAACCTTTAACTGGCGCAGTCGGTACGATACCAAGTTTAAAACGTTCGGTAGTGAATATTTGTAGTAGCTACAAAAGCATTTTAATCACAAAACACATCTCGAATGCATATCGAAGTGGTGGATCTTAATCCTTCAGTTTAATAGAACCCTACCCAAAATAAATAAAAAAAAACAATTATAAAACAATAAGTTTCAAAAACTGAGAAATTTTTTTTACCAAAAAAAAAAAACATTAAATTGCGTTAACAAGTGGAAAACAAGTTGATAACTCAAAATAAACAGACATTATAAGAACTGAATTTTTTTAAGAAGAACTCAAAATAAACAAATTATTTGCGTTCAAATAACCTATACATATAAAAACTGTAAGTTTTGGACATATGTGGATCCATGTGGAACGAGTAAAGCAGCTGATTGTTGAGAGGGGTAAGTCCATAGTTTTGGTTATCCATTTCATCAGTTCCTAGATTTCCCAATCTTTATGTCCCCAAGAATAAAAAATAAAGGAAAAGTTAGGACTAGTTTTTTAAATAATAAAAGTTGGTATCTATCAAGGAAAAAATCAGAGAGTGGTTCAAGGAAGAAAACTTTAAATTTAGACTCAAGTATTGAAGAAGTAGAAATGAATAACGAGCTAGTTGCTACGGGAATCTTTAACAGTCTCAGGATCCCTGATGCTGTCAAGGACCTCCCAAATTTTGATGGAAATCCTCGCTCTTTGTTCGATTTCATAAGTAATGTGGAAGAAATACTTGCTCTAATGCCACAAATAAAAAATACAATGTATGAACGAATAATTGTACGAGCAATTAGAAATAAAGTTATTAATCAGGCTAACGAGGTACTAAATATGTATGGAACACCCGTCGATTGGGCTCAGATAAAAGCAAATTTAGTTATACATTATTCTGATAAACGTAATGAGACCAGTCTTATCCGTGATCTGCATCATCTTCGTCAGAACCAAATGACGGTAGAAACCTTCTATTCAAAGGTGATTGATATTTTCTCCGCAATGACAAATCACATAAAGGTTCACGAAAATGATGCTAATGTCATAAAAGCCAAACAATCCCTTTATCAGGAGATGTGCCTAAATACATTTTTGTCTGGCCTGAAAGAGCCATTAGGGTCCACAATAAGGTCAATGAAGCCCAAATATTTGGCCGAAGCATTAAGCTTCTGTCTTCAAGAACAAAACTGCCATTATTTTCAGAATCCTACACAATTACAACGATTTTCACCCATACAAAAATTTCAAAATAAAACTTTTCAGCCACAAAATTTTACACAAAGTCCAATGTTTAAATATCCTCAGCAGCAAAATAATAGCTATAGACCCAATACTTATTCTCAACACCCTTTAAATTCACAAAACGAAGCACAAAAACAATATCCTAACTATAACACAAATCAAAGCAATAATTTCCCACAAAGAAATAATCCTAGTGCTAGATTTAAAAACTACCAACAACCACACCCTGAACCTATGGACACACTTAGTGCAAGAACAAATAAAAGTTCAAACATTTCAAACTGGCGAAACAAAAATTTGGATGGTGTACAAAACCAGTTTCACAATATAGAAAGTAGTATAAGTAATCAGAACTATTTTGATGCTCAAACCAGCTTTAATCCCAATAATAATTATCAAGGTCATCCCGCTAAACAGGGTAACAAATCAAATAACTATTTTCAGAATTCTGCTCTTCAAAATTCTTTTATGGGGAATTTTCAATCTCTAGAAAACTACTACCCAGATACTATGTGCCAAAATACGTCTCTTCAAAATAATTATTTTCCGCACAGTTACATTCCAAATCTTGATCCTCAGAGTCAAATGACTGAGAGTGAAATTGACGATTCAAATTTTTGCTTACAAGCCTCGGAAACACAATAGGTTATTTAGAAATAAATAATCATAATTCGTATATATTACCATATATAAATATTCAAAGTTTAAATGGCAAAAATCTTAAGTTTCTGATAGATACTGGAAGTAATAAATCTTTTATTAACCCAGGAATTATTGATAGCAGATATATTCAGTTAACAGATCCTGTTGAAATCAAAACCATTTTCAATACAGAATCTGTAAATCAAAAAATAGACTTAACAGGCTTAAGAGAATTTAACACAAATAAATTACTGTCTTTCCTAGTTTTCAAATTTCATAATTACTTTGATGGCTTAATTGGTACCGATATTATGAAAAATCTTGGAATAAAAGTAGATCTTAAGAATTCAGTCTTGGAATCCGATAATGCTAGAGTGCGTTTAAGCTATAAGCCTAACCTCATGTCAAAAACCTATACAGTGCCAGGCTTATGCAAAATAGTATGCTATATACCAATAGACACTGAATTTGGCAATGTATTTATAAAGCCAACTTCTATACAAGATAATTTAATAATACCCGAAGGGATTTACAAAGTTAATAATTGGTATTCTTATGTAGAAGTGATCAACACTTCAAACTCACCCAAGACATTTGTTGTTGAACAACCAATCAAATCAGAAACGTTGAATCCAAAAAGTTATACAGAAATTCACAATCTTTCAATAAAAAATTCCGAGAACTTATACAATTCCAATCTTTCAGAATTAATCAACACAGATTCCTTAAATACAGAGGAAAAAAATGCTTTGCTTAATTTATGTAAGAGATACAGAGACATTTTTTTTGAAGATGGGCAAAATTTATCATTTTCAAATGCTATTAAGCATGAAATCATCACCAAAGATGACATTCCAATCTATACAAAGTCCTATCGTTACCCTTATGTACATAAGAAAGAAATCCAAGATCAAATCAAGGAAATGCTTAACCAAAACATCATTCGACCCAGCTTCTCACCTTGGTCCTCTCCAATTTGGTTAGTACCTAAGAAAAGAGACATTAATGGAAAAGAAAAATGGCGGTTAGTTATAGATTACCGGAAATTGAACGCAAAAACAGTTGATGATAAATATCCTATACCTAACATCACTGACATTCTCGACAAATTAGGCAGATCTGTTTACTTTACCACACTTGATCTAGCTTCTGGTTTCCACCAAATAGAAGTTAAAAGCGACGACATTCCAAAAACAGCATTTTCCGTAGACAACGGTCATTACGAATTTGTTCGCATGCCTTTTGGCCTAAAGAATGCTCCGTCGACATTTCAACGAGTCATGGATAATGTTCTGCGAGATCTCCAAGGGAAAATTTGTTTAGTTTATATGGATGACATCATTGTGTTCTCAACATCTCTTCAAGAACACATTGAAAGTTTAAATAAAGTCTTCAAAAACCTTAAAGAAGCTAATCTAAAAATACAGCTTAAAAAGTCAAATTTTTTCCAGAAAGAAGTTTCCTTTTTGGGACATGTTGTAACTCCCAACGGAGTCAAGCCTAACCCAGAAAAAATTATGGCAATTCAAAAATACCCTATACCAAAAACCCAAAAACAGATAAAATCTTTCCTAGGACTCCTTGGTTATTACCGAAAGTTTATTAAGGATTTTGCTAAATTAACAAAACCACTTACCGAGTGTCTCCGTAAAGGGAATAGAATAAATCTTGACTCTAGATATATTAACTGTTTTGAAACTTGTAAAGCTTTGTTGTGCAATGACCCTTTACTGCAATACCCGGACTTTTCAAAGCCTTTCAATCTTACTACGGATGCGAGTAATTTTGCTATAGGAGCGATTCTCTCACAAGGACTCATTGGATCTGATAAGCCGATTTGTTATGCAAGTCGTACGCTATCGCAATCTGAGCAGGCCTATAGCACAATCGAAAAGGAACTTTTAGCCATAGTCTGGGGCACTAAATATTTTCGGCCATATCTCTTTGGACGCAAATTTCAAATTATAACTGACCATAAGCCCCTAACTTGGCTATTTTCGCTAAAAGAACCAAACACAAAGTTGCTTCGTTGGAGGTTAAAGTTAGAAGAGTATAATTATGACATAGTATATAAAAAAGGAATACTAAACTCTAATGCCGATGCTTTATCCCGAATCGAGATTAACACCAACGAAATCGACAAACCTTCTTCTTCCATTTCTACTCACAACGAAAACATAGATCTTCTGTCTGTTTTCAATAATGTCGATGATGACGAACAAGATTTATTTACAATTCATTCGGCAGAAGAAAATATTAACGATGGCATTCCAATATCAGAACGTGCTATAAATGAATTCTCTAACCAAATAATTCTGAAACAGGTAGAAAATAAAACAAAACCAGATATTCAGTTTAAAATCCTATTCAAGAAAAAAAAACGATATACCATATCTTATGATCAAGTAAGAGAAGAAAGTTTTGTTATCAAGATTTTTAAAGAATATATGGCTTCTAAACGATTAACAGCCGTTTTATCAGATGACGAAACATTCAAAATAATTCAAACTGTATACACTAAATATTTTAGTAATAGTGCTCTAAAAATAGTAAGATGTACTATCATGTTAAGAGATATAACTGATATTGATGAACAAGAAAAATTAATTCGAGACTATCATACAACTTCCACCCATAGAGGCATAAACGAAAGTTTGATTCATCTTAAGAGAGAATGCTACTTTCCAAATATGAAACATCTTATCACGAAAATAATAAATAATTGTGATATTTGTCATAAGTATAAATATGATCGCAAAAGAGAGCGTTTAAAATACGAAATCACCGAAACGCCTTCGAGGCCTTTACAAATTCTCCATTTAGATATTTTTTTCATCCACAAAGAAAACTTTTTAACAATAATTGATAAATTTAGTCGGTTTTCTAGTGTGTATTTACTAACTGCCAGGAATAGTATTAGTTTAATTCAATCTTTGAAACACTTTTTCTCTCATCATGGAGTCCCACAGAAAATCATTACTGACAACGGCAGTGAATTTATATCCACTTTATTTAGAAGTTTTTTAGATAGCTATAATATAATCTTACACACTATCTGCGCAAAAAGTTCAAACGGAAACTCACCTGTAGAGAGATTTCACTCTACATTGACTGAATTAATACGCATTATTAAATCTCAACACAAAGAAAAACCTATTAGTGAAATCGTTGATGAGGCTGTTATATCTTACAACAACTCAATTCATTCTGCCACTAATCTTTCTCCTTTTGAACTTATCAATGGCCACGTTACAGACAAAAATGTATTTTCAATAAATAAAACATATAAACCAGAACAAGAGTATCTTAAAAATCACATCGATGAGTACAATGCTCTGGCAAACTTAGTACATAAAAAAAATTTAGCCTATAAAGAAAAAACAATAAATAAATTAAATGACAACCGAAAAGAGCCACCTGAATTTATACCAAACCAAAAAATATACGAGTCAGATGATAGGCGTAATAAATTAGCCCCTAGGTTCAACGAACATGTAGTAATTAAAAATAATAAGATTACCTTAGAAACAAACAAAAGAAAGGTACATAAACAAAAAATAAAGAAAAAACGCAAATATGCCACTTAAAAAAAAATACTTTCTGTTCGTTCATACATGGTAAAATTCTTAAGTTAATATAAAAAAAATAAATTCGATATTCAAATAAGAAATATCTTCAATAATTTACTAATTTTCTTTTTCATTCTTGAACCGTTTTGCATTTTTTGTATGAAATAGTAAATTAACAAAAAAAAAAAAAATTGCCTAACTATCTTTAACTCTTCCAAAATCCCTTTCCCACATCCCTAATAAACCTACTGATGATTCTGATGATTTGGTGATCCTTAACTACGGATGAGTTCCTACTTAGCACCAATGCTATGAACATAAAGTCTTCACATCATTGGTCCATACTAATGGGGGAGGAGTTACATATCCCACTTGTAACACTGCAACAGCCACTCAAAACATCGGGGCTATCAACATTAAACAGGCTATCAACTATCATCTGGGTGCAGGTGTTCAATCGAAAGGACATCTGGCCAACTTCAGAAGCAGGTGTTCAAAATCAACATCTAGCAAATCATCACAGATGTTCAATAAACAAAACATCTGGCTAACTTCAGAAGCAGGTGTTCAATCAATCAAAATCATCACAGATGTTCAATAAACAAAACATCTGGCTAACTTCAGAAGCAGGTGTTCAAAATCAACATCTAGCAAATCATCACAGATGTTCAATAAAATCAACAAAACATCTGGCAGGTGTTCAATAAACAAAACATCTGGCTGACCCGAGGAGCAGGTGTTCAATAAAATCAACAAAACATCTGGCAGGTGTTCAATAAACAAAACATCTGGCTGACCCCAGCAGCAGGTGTTCAATAAAACATTTTCAAGCGACAAAACATCTTGCAGGTGTTCAATAAACAATACATCAAGCAAATCCCCTCTAATGTTCAACCGACAAAAAACATCTGGATAATCCCCATAGCAACTTGATTGAGGCTTCAGTTAAAAAAGAATATAAATAGCAAACCCCAAAAATGTTCAGTTAGTTCCTAAGTATTTGCGAAACATTGTTAAACTAAATAAAATTATAAAATATAAAAAAAATAGTTTTATTTAAAAACCTTTAACTAGCGCTCACTTTTCTGTTAGAGATTTCTGAGACGAAAAAATTTAGGATTCGATTTCTCACTCAGCTATTTTGACGTGACTGACAGATGTGCAACAACAATTTGTAAGGTTACCATTTTATCTCAATGAAAACTGAGAATTATGTTCCACCAAATGATTTTGCCTCAGTCAATGTGACATTGAGCGCTCAGTGAGATTTTTCTTTGTGGAACTGTCCTAATGATTTGTTAATCAAGGTGAAAAAAGTGAACAAATACTCTTTGATTATCACGGGTTCTTAATTATGAATTAAGGGGAATCCGTGATAATCAAATTGAAGATTTAACCCACTCACAACGAACTGGCCATTAGTCGATTTAAAAAAAAGTATCAACAAATAACAGACAATAATGCAGATATGTTGAGGACTCACTTTTTTTGTACCAGTGGAGTGTTTGGACATGGCCAAAAATGTGAACGCCCAATTTTTCCTTATAAATACCCAGAATCCAAAAGAAACTAATTAAAAAATAAACTGATCCAACCTTATACATATTACATAAAATGAATCAAAATAAATTGAATGTTTGTATGATATCTTCTTCAACTTTAATTTAGTTGGTGGCGTGCCACCATGTTCTAAAAACTCTTGTAACGAATTTGGATTAGTAAAAATAGAAGGACACTACAGCGTGTGCGAAACATAAATTATGAGGAAAAGGTTTCTTCTCTCAAAGGTTCAAACTCTCTAGCCTTTGGTTCAAAATCACAGCCCTAGGTTTAGGTGTAGTGCACTGTACCAAAATCAACGATTTTTTCATCATAATGACTACCGTTTTTATCCACCACCGATTTGGTTAAGTGTACACTAACACTAGCATTTTTGGACCACTCTTTCTTTAAAAAAAAAAAAAAATATTTTCTCGAGTTGAAATATCATAGTGAGTGGATTGCTTGAAGGATGGCGATGAGGTCTGTCTGTGTTCTATGGACATGGTGTTTTTCCGTTAATGTCGGAGCTATTAATCGCAGTGTCAGAGAGGGGAGGACCAGACCGAAAAAACAACAAACTTCGCTATACATACACCGTATTGTAAAAGATAGAAACTCGTTCCTTTTATGTTCATTATTTCGGGGCTCATATCGCTCTTCACCAACTCGAATGTGATGTGCACACTGAAATCCTTATAAAACACACTCGGAACGTAAACCAAATGCAAAGGGATGGGTTAAACATTTTCACAAAAGCTATTATCATTTGTGAAAACAGCATATGTAATGTATATACCTAAAACATTGTTTCGGGTTTAATTTCCCTTTTTTGGTTCGCATATTTACGTATTTTATAACAAACGGAGGTTAAGGCTGACGGGTGCTAGAAATTTGTAATGAGTTGGGAAATGAAAATATTTTCGGTACTTAAAGGAGGTTTTTTGTTTTTTCCTGTCATTTGAAACTTTTGCTCGTGTTGCACGAGGTGACATTTTTGGCACCTAGTGAAATATTACTATTTTAAACATAAATTTCTTCTGTTCTGTACGGAGTGAGATTTTGAATCATTTACGTATTAAAAAATGTGCACGACTGGGTCGTACGAACATGCTCCTGTATTCCAAAACGGAACTCACAAAAAACATTTAATTAAAAATTCATATATAAAAATGTAAATTGAAATATCAACCTCAAAAACACATTTTATAACAAAAAAATTAATGCCATAAGATTTCTCAAAAAATTTGGATTTTTTAAATTTCTTAAAAAAATTGTTGATTTTTTAAATTTGATAAAAAAAACTTCTTTTTTAAATTAATTTTTTACATATAAAATTTTCCAAAAATGTCCAAAAATTATTCTGGGTATGCAGTATTTAAGAACATGCAAATATACACATCAGATTTGAATTTCGATTTTAAATATAAAATATTTGTTTTTTAATTCCAAAAAAAAAACAAATCAAATTATTTTTTGGGCAATATTTATGTACTTTCGAAAAAAAAAAATCAGCTGGTCGGATGTTTATATTTCAAGAAAACCTGATAACATAAAAACGGTTCTGTGAGAAGTACCGTTTTCCGGCAATACAAATATATCGGAAGGCAGGGCAGTGCCCCCGCCAAGTCAAGCGGCCCCTGTTTGAGAACCTCTGAATAAGACCATAACGCAGAAATTCGTCATACTGTAAGCTATAACCACATACTAAAAATCTGAAATTTCAAGTCTATAGGTCATTTAGTTCCGAAGCTAAGCGAAAGCAAAGTTTCGCATTTTAGACACTGTCTCACTTATGGTCATCAAAACAGAACATGTATTTCCCATAAACTCAGAGAGCTGAAATTTGTTACAGATGGCGTTTTTATTTTTTATCAGATTAGATCAGATCATGGATGTGTCAAAAAAAATCTATGTTTCTTTTTTACCTCCGATAAATCGGAGCTAAGAATTTTCATGCTCTGAGCTAAATCTATTTGCTCTGGATATTAGAGCAAATAGAGCAGATAGCTGAGCGAAGACAACTTGACTTGTTTTTTCGGATTTTATAGACAAAAACAAACATAAAACTAAGAATGTATTCCCAAAATAGTCGCGCGTCTATTGTAGGTGAAAAAATATTGTTAAAATAATAATAAGTAAAAAATTACATTTCAGTGCTCAGGTTTGTTTCTTTATTAAATCGGAGGACATTGAATATGATCTGCACAGAGCTTCGCTTTGACACATCCAAGATCTGATCTAATCTGCTCAGAGGTAAAAAAAGAAAAACGCCAAGAGTTAGTGTTTAATGGCCACATAAAGGGAAAACTATAAAAATTACGATAATCGAAGATCTAGTACCTATGGTGACCCTGATTACAAAACACAAGAGCCCAACCAAACTATTAGAGATCGACATACCACGGGCGTCATGGGGTGCACCTCATTATATGCTTACGTCAACAGTATAAAAGCTCAAGCTTAAGCGATCATCGAATAAAACCGGCTTAGGCGTAAATACCGCGACGATCCTGAAAAGTAAGATAAGACAGATTTGTAATAATAAAAAAAGTACTCCTGAAAAGAAAAAAAACTGTGTTAAATAATAAAATCTAATAAAATAAATCAATATACCCACGTTTTTATAAAAAGAAGTGAAATCCCAACAAAAACATTTTGTAAATAATTAGCCAAGTCTCGATATAGCTGATTGTTTATCTCTAAATATAATGAAATCTAGACGAATTCGCTCCAAGTTTAAGGTTACTTACTGCGATTTCCTTATTATTATAGTTAATGTTCTCTTTGGACCTTCACTCTTTTAGCTAGGTCATTATCGCTGTACAGCCCGTACAGTTCGTCGTTCTCCTCCATTCACCGTTTATGCAGACAAGACCATAGACCTTCCGTAGAACTTTTCTCTCGAACCGGCCTAGGGCAATCTCATCCGTTTTTGACAGGGTCCATGCTTCTGCACCATATAGCAGGACGGGGATGATGAGGATCTTATATAGCGTCACCTTAGTTGCTCGGGATAGGGCTTTACTACTCAATTGCTTTCTTAGCCCGAAGAAACAGCGGTTAGCAACAGTTATTCTTCGCCTGATCTCACTGTCAGAACAAGTAAGACCAGAAAAGATCAGCTCCCTGTTTTATCTTTTTAAAAGTTTCCAATCAGCTGTTCAAAAAATTGTGTAAACCAAATCAAATTAAATAAAATGTTCATTTGTTGCAAACAAGATAATGAATACATAATCAGATTTTTGCGAAAATTTTTTACTTGAGTATGGCAGTAATATTTTTATTCCTTGGAAAATTCGTCAACCGAGATGATTCAAAAAGTTTGTTTAATTAGAAAAATTAAAAATAAATTTAAAATTTTGACATTTGAGAGTTTTCACAAAAAGTAGGAGCAGACAAAAATCAAAAATCTTTTGATTTTCCTTCAATCAAGCGTACTGCATTGAAGTAGTGTATGTGCAAAATTAATGATTGATCAATCATACTTTGAATTTTTCCTTATTCCGAATTATATGTTGATGAAAAAATAATTTGTTCTGTCACACAACAGTCACTGTAATATAAAAGATTGAAGACTATGATTGATGTGTGTATAGGCAACTTCAATCCGAATTTACTAATACACTTGCTCGTGCATGACAAGCATTTGAACTGTGTATATCCCGCTTTATAACTGAACAGTGAACAATCACAAAATTATGAAGTATTGTTTTTAGTTTCACAAAACTGTTACTGGATAGTTGCATAATATGTAGATGTAAAAAAAAAATTGAAATCTGTTCTCAAAACTTGCTATGAATTTTATTCAAATGAAATGTCAAGAGATGAAAACAGTTTGTAGGTTACAGGACCTCTGTGCCCCTGTATTGCGGTCAGGGTATGGCCTATGAGAACCATTAAACCTTTCCAGCAAAAGTTTGTACATGCGGGTTGATAGAGGTTTTGTAAATCTGTCAACATTATTTTCCACTTTTCATAAAATTTTCATAAAAATCCAGATCTATGTATGTATGCATGTATGTAGGTACGTTGCTTTAAGGGTAGTATTAGATACGAGTTTGCCTGTTACTGTCGGTCGTCATATTTCCTGTCCTCAAAGTTTTCGGAAAGGAATCGCTGTTGATGTTAGACATAATATTGGAGAAGGAATCTAAATGCTGCACATGACAAGTTCTTGCTGTGCTTTTGTATTCATGTATTTTTTTTTAAATCGCATGCTTAGTGAAAGATATATAAGTGCCAAGTGCAAGATAAGGAGTGCATATGAATTCAAATGTATTACATATTACATTCCTTATTTTAATAATTCTTTTGGCATGGTATATTTCCAGTACATATATGTAGGTACCTACATGTTATTTTTTTTTTTTTGAGGATTTTACTCAACAAAGCAGACTTAATGCTGCTTAATTGCAGAACGTGGAAACAATGTTCTCATTACCTAGTTAAGATGGAGATACATTTCGTCTCGCAGCAGACCCTCGTCGAACAATTTGTTTAAACGGATACGTACCTTCTACACTATATAGAAGGGAAGAAAAATAGAATCCTGAAACTATGTATTTCTTCCTCCTAAATAACACGCCAAGATGAACTGTAAATGTCACTTATGATGTTACACTACGAAGGTCACGTAGTTGCTTTGAATAATGCTATCATTTCGACGACTTTTCGTAGGGTGTGATATTACAACAGTGTACGTTCGATTTGTTACTACAAGGTGACTTAAGGCGTGTGCGTGTTTTCAACAAGTGGTACAAGTAATTCAAAACACCGTAGAAATGAGTAACACCGTTTAAAAGCCAAACCAACGCAAAACATCCAACACCTGTTAAAATTTCAACCTGCTATATGAACCAAAAGTCCGCAAGTCCATCAATTTAAAGTTTTGAGGGAGTCATATGTACATATAAAGTTTAATATTGAAGAACTTAAGGGCTCAGATTAGAAATTGACTCCAATTTTGTTTCTATAATTTATTAAACAATATATTTGTAATTTTTATATACACTATGCACAAAATAAATGTAAGCTACCGAGGGTGACGTGAAATAACGCCCAACGAAATAAGACCAAAATTCGAAAATTTGGTCTTATTTCGTTTTCGAAAACGAAATAAAACCAAATTTGAAATTTGGCTTTATTTCATTTGCTAAAACGAAACTAGGCCATTTTGGTCTTATTTCGTTTTTAAATTTTTATGAACTCCTGTTAAAATATTTGTCAACACTTAAACTTTTTTTGCTTATAGAAGAATTCGAGCGAATTTTCCGATTCGCCAAATTGGCCCCTTTGCAATGGCTTGGTAGCTTTTTTCCCCTTGACATCTGTCGGGAGCTCGCACAGTTTTGTTTCATAAATCTACATCCTTTTTCTCTTGTTATAGGAACAATAATTTCACATGTAATGTATGTCAATGTATGTTTACTCATGTGTTTAATTGGTGCCGTGTCATATGTGAAACAGTCATATTTCCATATTTGAACATATGGCCATTTTTAACTTTTCTGAAGTGTCAAACTACCATAAATGATGGCAATAATTAACATTATAAGAGTCAGGTGGCCATATTTACTTGCTACTTTTTGGAATAAGTGGTCAATATAGAACAAATGTTGAACTTACAAGAATAGATTTTAATTTATTTAGGTACTTGATAAAAAACTTGAATTGAGAGAAAAATAATTGTCACTCGCTCGAGGCGTACCGAGCGGAAAATATGTTTAGCCCCAGAGAGAATCAATTTGGGGTGTGAAAAAAAAATTCGCGCAGCGGAAAATTTTTTTGCCCCAGAGAGAATCAATTTGGGGTGTGAAAATAAAAAATTCGCGCGAATTTTTTATTTTCACACCCCAAATTGATTCTCTCTGGGGCAAAAAAAATTTTCCGCTGCGCGAATGACGATTATTTTTCTCTTATAATTTAAATTTTATATCAGGTAAATAATTTAAAATCAATCTTTGGAATTCATAATTTTTTCAATAGATAAACTCATGTAAAAATAAGAACGTAATTCTCTGCAAAATTTGCAGAGGATTTGTATAAAACATCAAAGGTATTTAGAGTTGAAATACATGTTAATGTACTTATATTTACTTCATTAATGTTGATTACATGAACGTTTGTTTAGTTTAAATTCTTTTTTTAACTATCATTTGTTGGTTATTTATAAAGAATATTTGAAGTTATTCTTATTAGGAAAAGAAAATGATTTGAAGGTGTCATTTGGCCATATGTTCAAATATGTCCTTGGGTGTACAAGAAATTTTACAAAGAATTCAGCTTTTTTTTCAAAGAATTATTCGGCTTGAATTCTTTTTTAAGATTGCAAAAAAGCTGAAAAACTTGTTTTGAAAATTTTGGCCTTATTTCCAAATTTTTTTTGGCGCAATTTCCAACTGACCTAAGCATTAAAGCCAAATTGGGGTAGTTTCATTTTTGAAATGGAAATAAGGCCGAATTTCAAATTCGGTTTTATTTCGTTGGGCGTTATTTCACGTCACCGCTACCGAGTGATGACATTTGCAACGAGAATTCGAATTTTCTTAAGTATCGTTGGTAGGTGCAGGCAAATAACTCCATAGGAATCTGCTCCACGTGGGAATTTACTACTTTCAAAGCGGGAATTTAGTCTTATTTTGAAAATGGGAATTGAACTGCGAGTGCGAAATAACTGCACAGTTGTTTGAGAAAGTAGTTCACTAACATTAAAAACTGTGCTTAAAAATTAAAGCACTTTTTATTTTGAAAAATTTATTCCATTTTAAAAAGTGGACCAAATTGTCGCTTTTAGCCTAGTAAATTCCCTTGTGGAGCAGATTCCCGTATAGTAATTGCTCTGCACCGGCCTAGTACGGTATGGTGTCAGAAACTATTCATATGAAAGTATCGTTTTGGGACCAGCTATTGAAGATTACAGTTCATAACATGCCTCAAGGCCTTCAATCGACTGTTGGAAACCAAATGTATGTAGTTCATATAAAATTCAACAATGCAATCATGATCTTTCTTCATTTTAAACAATTAAAACAACTTTTTGATCCCGAATCGCCGCAATTTTGCGATTTCGTAAAGTCAATTACCAATAAATTTTACTATCAAACAAACCTAACCGAGAAAGGACCATGGAACATGACTATTTTCTGCAGTAGTAGGTATAAGTACAAACTTGTTCGAAATCATGTCTATACTTCGAACCAACATAAATACATTCATACAACCGTTGTTATTAATAAACCAGAACTGGCTATATTACTCCCCAAATCCTAACAACTATTCGTCCGGTACAGTGATTTCGTTAAGTGGTCATACGTTATGGTTATACTATATACGGAAAGGATCAACACCAAATCAAAAAAGGTCAATAAATCCCGGTTGCATTCACAATTGACTTCTATATGGCAACAACCAACGATCTGAATGAATTCAATACACAGCAATTTACAATCAAAACCAACCACAATCTGCAGACTGCAGCCTTTTTAATAGAAACCTACGCAAAAAACCTGGGTCAATAATAATAAAGCAAAAATTTTGCTCCGGCTCTAAAGTTAACTCTTGTGTGCACTCATTCATGATGATTGATGACGAATTGTTTGGTGTTTTATGCAACCCTAACTTTTAAGGGTTCATTGGCCTATGGAGCAAAGGCTTAAGCCACAGAGATTTGTGGCAATACTTTTGCTAAAGGGTTGGGGGTTTGGACTCTTAATCTAAATAAAGGTGGATTGCTATTCGAATTCTGACTGCCGTTGGGCAGACTATATAGTCTAAATACTTTGTTGGGACCATCGAGAGCCAAAAAAGTCTGAATGTAACATAAAGTCCTTAAGTTTGAGCTTATGATAACGATGGAAACAAGGACCAAAGAGTGCACACAATTCCATACATGAAGGCGGTAATTTGAATACGTTATATAAATACAAGTCGACCACGCTATCAATCTGTTGTGTTTTGTGTATTTAATCTCTGGGGAAGGTTGATTGAATGGATCTGGGCTGTTGATGATGATGCAATTTACCCGATAAAATCACAATGAATATGCAATACAGGTTAATTGCTTAGTTAAAAATTGATAATTTTTTATTTGTTTTTAAACGAAGCCACACCGTTTTCTGACAGAGAGTAAAATATCAATTTATCAGAGTTTTTGAAATAAATTTTACCCCATATGGCACATTACCACAAATGCATTGTTAGAGAGTGAGTTAGCGCTGGTTTTTATTGTTGCTTCGAGGGGATATTGCAATTTGTTGCGAGGCAAGAGGAGGGGGGCTTGGGAAAAATCTTACAAGTAAGATTTCGGAAACGAAGGAAGCTAGGAATGGGATACTAGAATCGGAAAAGGAAAGAATGCTAGGTTCCGGGAGCGCGGCCTGCACGGTGGCGTCAGCTCGTCGGACGGGGGGATCTTGCCCACGAAACCTAACCTCACCTGCAAACAAATACATAAATCAGGCCTAAAGACATAGGGAAAAAATAGGACTAGAAATTGACGGACGGACTACCTTCACGTCAGAGGCACTGCTGGTGTTAGTGCAGTGTGGCCATTACCCACCCTACCATAGGAATCTTCGTCCATTTTTAGATTCCCCCATATATCAATATCCCAAACGAGTAGCCGTTATGTAGGTAATGTTTAAAATTAATTTTAGTAAGGATAAGTTTTGATTTTGAAGTAAGAACAGTTTTGAAACTTTTAAGTAAGATAGATAGATAGATAGATAGATAGATAGATAGATAGATAGATAGATAGATAGATAGATAGATATTTATTCGAATTTCAAAACGTATATACATTGTTTCTTACAAAATAACATTATAGGCATGACATGGATAGTTGTCGTCTGCCAGATTGGCACCTTATATTTTATTAATTGTTGTTTTGTTAATATTTTTGTATTTAAATTTGACATTTTGCATCATATTTCTTATTTAAATTTTGAATAATAATTTGTTTTAATTAATTCTAAAATAATTCAAAAATTATTCTGTTTCTATAACTCAATGCTTCTTTACAGAATTCAAAAAGTATTTTCCAGTTTTCACCGTTCAGAATGTTATAAATCTCGAGTTCACTTAACTTGTTCTTACAATAGTAAACTCTTCGGAGTTCTTTTAAAATCGGGCATCGACCTAAAAAGTGCGTTACATTTAGGTTCATTTAGGTTGCACATTGAGCACAATTGAGGAAGGTCACTTCTGTGGGTCATAAAATTAAGACGTAGCATTTCCACTCTTGCTTTGAAAATAGTAGATATCATTGTTATATTATGCGAAGAGTTAAAGTAATTTCTTAACTCCAAGTTGTGTGTACTAATCGTTCACTCGAAGACCTTGCTTCTTCTATAAATAACATTCGTTGTTTCTCTCGTATTTTTGGAGCAGACCGTATAATTGTATTTTCAAATCATCTAGCCTATTTTCATTCACTTCTAATAAGATCCCACACTCGCTTGCAATTCTTTCCCATTCCGTAAACCAAAGTATTTTGTTTCTTAGCGCATATAAAGCAATCTTTTTGGGAAGCCGAGCGTCATTCATTTTCAACACTTTTAAGAGTAAGTCCAAATGAAGTTTAAGAGTGGATAGAAACAACGGAGATAATCTAGTTTCTAGATAAATAGAGTAGTTCGGACAGGAAAACGGAAGTTTAAACATTTTTCTAATAAAAAATCGAAGAAGTTGCTCTACAGTTTCATAATATCTGAAGCCTCAGTATTGGGCAACATAGAACATAATAGCTCGAGCTGTGGATTCGAACACCTTGAATTTGTCGTTTTTTGAAATATATAAACTGTTAAAAATGTTTTTCCAATTAACGCAAATAGCTGCTTTTGCTTTTTCGAGCTTCGTATTTAAGTGATGCTCCATATTAAGATTATACGACAGATTTATTCCAAGATACTGAAACTTTTAAGTAACTTTAGTACCGTAGGGTTATTTTAGATGTGTAGTAGGTACATAAGTTGTGGTAATCAAAAGTCTTATGATAATTTGTGTAAAAGTGCCTTATAATCTGTTTGAAAAATAACACGAATCTATTTATGTCCTCCAACAACCAACGACAAAAACAAAAGGCTGAGTATTTTTCTTAAACAATATTTTTTTTTCATTTACAAAGAAATCAAAACGTTAAAGTTGCCAATTTGCCATTACACATAATACATAAAAACAATGATAATGATAGGTAATACAACATCACAGACATATAAAAACTTTTTAAGGACTCAAACATCATCATACTGCCTTTGAAATCTATATATATAATACATATCTCCACAATATTAAAATTCGCATCTTTATTTTAAATATCCGCACTTCTAGTACTTCTTTAAAATCGTGTTTTTTTTACTGTTATTAGGTATATGCGTTGGTAGAACAAAAAATTATTTCAATTTTATTGCTGCAAATTTTTCTTGATTATTATTTTCATCTACGAGCTAATTTCACTGATGGAACAAAATTTAACATTCCAACAACATTATTTTATTTTTACTTCTATCTTTTTCGTGTTCTTCAAGAGCTGTTGCGCCACTCTATTTATTTTTATTTATTTAACCGCAGGACAATTTTTTGCAATAGTGAAATTACTTGGTTTGAAATTTAAATTTAAAAATAATAATTTTATTTTCACACCCCAAATTGATTCTCTCTGGGGCAACACAAAATTTCTGCTGCGCGAATGACGATCATTTCTCCGTTCGCGCATATTTTTTTTATTTTCATATCACTTGGGCAATAACGCCTTGCGCAAATAACGGTTATTATTTTTCCTTTAATTTAAATTTCATATCAAGTAAATAAATTTAAATTCATTCTTGAAAATTCAATGTTTTCTGTAGTGAGCACTATGGTAAAATTACTCGCGAATTTTTTAATTGCACTAATGCAAAAAAGTAGTCCTGCGGCTACTTCCTTTAATAATTTAATTTAATTTTTTTTTTATTACTTATTATTTTCAAATTTCAATTAAAATTAAAGGAAAATGATTATTTTATAAAAAAATAAAATTTATTAGGTTTTCTATGGTGGGCTTTATTTCCATTTGAAATTGGAAATAACCCCCACAGGTAAAAGGCAATAAGACCTACGGTTTTTATTTCCACATTAAAAAGGAAATAACCCCTGCAGATTCTGTCGTTTTTTTTGTAAAATGATGTCACACTGTATTGTAAAATCTTGAATACCGAGGATTGCAAATTCAGCCAGTTATACCTCTCGCAGAATGTTACCCGAAAAAGTTTTATCTATCACGAGATTGTCAATATCTACTCTATTGAATAGTAATGTAAGTAAGAAGTGTTGAATGAAAACTGAATGCAAACGCAACAGTGAATTTCATGACTATTGAGTAAACAACCATAAACTATCATCATGGTTCCTCGAACTATGGAATGTGTCGCTTATTCGCTTGACCGTCTGGAAACTTTGTTTTATAATGCAAAATTTCGTGAGTCCTTTTTTAATTTTTTCTTTTAAAACATAAGGTTTAAGACAGAGGCTTTTATAGCTAAATTATTGTGTTCTTTAATCAGAAAAAATAACGGTAGATATATTGAAAGCAGATCCAAGGTTGTAAATGTATTCAACGACATCAAAGTTGCGGATGCCGATTTCGACGATCTGCCTACGAAGTACCGGATTTAGTTGCTCTTTTAAGGCAAATCACAAAAATAACACAAAATTAATTTGAAACAAAAACGAAGAAAAAGGGATTTCTATATACATACATCGCAAAACATCTATGCAGAAAGTTTTACGATAATAACTGTTGTTGATATAGAAGTGAACATGATCGTTACAACCATAAGAAAGGAATTGTCTATTTTCATAAATTTTTACTTGCGACTTATAGAATATATGGCAAGTATTGAATTCGTAAAAAAAAGTTGATATTACATTACGATGATAGAGAAGTCGAAAAAAGTGGGTCCGGCGATTCCGTCCGTTTGTAAACGCACCTACAGCCTTAACCAGTGGTCCGATTGACTTCAAACTTGAAAATTAGAGGTTAGAGCGAATTCGAATATGTGTTTTTTTTTACTTTTTTTTAAAGCCTTGTTTACAGTTCTTCAAAAAAAAAACTAATGTATTTCTTATGGGAGAGATTTTTGACGAAAAAAAAAATTTCATTTCACCACTGTGCTGTAAACCAAAATCGAAAAAATGTATAGGGTCGTGGCACCAGTTACCGAACAGTTAACGGACTATGAAGAAAGAACATGTTGCAAAAAATACTTTAACTGAGTTTAGTATTATAATTTTAGTTTTTTCTGAATTATTATCTCAAATATTTTCAGGTTTGATACTCTTTTTTTTCCATAAAAATTATCAGTAAATATTAAAAGAAGATTTTATTGAAAATAAGCATTTTTTCCTATTCTCGAACACCTTATTTTGATTGTTTCCTAAACCCGAACACGGCGTTTCCTATTTTCGAACACTAGAATCAAAAAGTCGTTAGTGGTTAGAAAACCATTTTAAAGCCAAAATTTTCTCTATTTTTGCATATTTTTCATTAAATAAAAATGTAAATAATTGTATGATCCATTGGCAAAATTAAAATATATAAAAATCTCATTTGAAATATCTTTATTAGGTACTTAGTTTTATCTTAAAAATAAATATATGTATTTAAGTTATATTTTTTAAATAGTAAGTGCGATTTATATTTGAAAATCTTCAATATAGGAAGTAGTTGTCACATCAAATTTCGAGAATTTTTTTTTTAAATAATAGTTATACTTGAGAGCTTTTTTAAACAAACAACATTTTTCAAAAAATTAATTTTGTTAATTTAATAGTTTTTAACGTTTATTTTTTTATACATCCTTAGCAGAAATTGATTTGAAATTTGTATGGATTTGACCAAGTTTGTTAAAACTGACTTATAAATTATAAGCCATTCTCTTCGCAGAGCTTCTTAAGCTCTCCTACAGATCCGTAGCTTCTCCCTTCTCCATAAATTCCTCGGTCTTTGATTACCCAAAGATTCTGTATCTATGAGATTAACATCGGGCAGTTGCATCAAGGTTATCGAATTAAGCTCCAACCAATGAGTTGTTTCCCGATTTGTATGAATTTTGGTATTTTCCCGCCTCCAGCTGAAAAACCATAGTGATCAGCCAAACAGGTATCAAACTGAAGCGCAGCACTTAAACATAATCCCAACTGTTGATTTTTGCTGACGTAAATCGAATTTCGAAGCACCCTACTGAAGAGAAAGCTCACCATCACCATATCATCAGTGAACCTCCACCAAAATTAGGCCATCGAAATATTTCGGTTCCTTTCGTAAATCACTCAAGTATCCATATGTAATCCTTCAGGATCATTTCAGTTCAATTTCTTCTCATCAGAAAAAATGACCTTTAATCGAATCGAAGGCACATATTGAAAAAACCTTTAATTCAAACTTCCTGATTCCAATCCCCATCTTGAACAGGAAAGAAAAGGGTGTTCGAAAATAGGATTTTGTCTTTTATCACTGTTTCCTTTTTCCGAACACACTTGTTCGGAAATAGGCAACTCGGTAATATTTAGTTTCCTTTCTTCGAACAGTCAAAAATAATAGCATAATTTTACTTTTTTTCATTAAACAATTTAAAATATCAATAATCTAGCATACTGCATTATTTTAAAACACTGGGAAAAGAATTTACTCCAATATTTTTCCTTTAAAACAACTTTTCAGGAAGTCCTGATCTAGTTTTTTTTTCTTGAAAAACGTATTAAATCCGTACCGAGGCAAACCTATCACTGAACTGAATTTTTTGCTCTCTTAAGATATATTAGTTTAAATGAAACGTTTTACCTATTTGTAAAAAAAGGATGCCCACAGGTTTTTGTGAAGTTTTCATTACGAAAAACGTTAAAATAACGAAACTACTATAGTACATATATTTGTTAATCGACTTTAATATTTTCTAATATTTAAATAAAACACCGAGAGCTGAGCTGATGACCGCACCGTTTCGCATCCAATTTGAAACTGTCTTTATTTTCATATTTTAAACAAGAAGGAGAAGATAAAAGGAAAAGAGAATAGCGTTTGTACAATGGAAGTAGGGGTAAAGTCTATAAATAGCATAAGCAGAAATAACGATCTGTTGTACATATGTATATTTTGAAATGACAATCGGTTTATGTTATTGTATCAGTAAGAGTAATTGTGTTAGGAACTAAAATACAGAAAGATATTATACAACGACAATAGGATAGCATGCAGTATCTCACACAGTAGTAACTACTACAATTCGGCCATCCTGACCTTTGAGATCACCTGATCTTTATCTATTTTTTACAATTTTTCTTTCTTTTATCAATTTTTCTAAGCCACGGTTTCATATTGCCGACCGCCCACACTCCTTGGTAGGGTAACCTTGTTTGTTGGAAATTTTCAACATCTCTAAGTACGTATCTATCGTTTCGCAATACTTTCGTAACCTCGTAAGGTCCCCGGAACTTTGGTATCAGTTTCTTAGACGCGCCAGGATGTGAATCGAAATTTTTAACCATGACAAAATCGCCAGCTTTATAAACGTTTGGTTTGCATCTTTTTCTATCTACATATTGTTTGTTATATGCCTGAGTGTTTTTTTGTTCTTCTATTGCTTTTTGTCTTACCTTCTTAAGATCCCGTTTCTCTCCTAATCTTTCTATTTCTATCAATTTATCCTTGAGTTCGTCTGAACACTTTCCTTTTTGGTCTACTCCAAACAGCATTTACACTAGGGTGTTGCTTAATCGTTCGATTCACCGTATTATTAAAAGTATGTTCTACCTTGTCTAAGACATGATCCCAAAACAATCCCTCTTCCGGTTTCACTAACTTAGCCAACATAGGCCCTAAACTCCTATTTACTCTTTCAACCTGACCGTTCGCTTGAGGCGATCCCGTTGCAACTTTGACATGTCTAACATTCCTAGCTATCAAAAATTCTTTAAACTCAGTTGAAGTGAAACAGCTCCCTCTATCTGACACTATACATTTCGGTACGCTATATGCTCTAAAGTAGTCTTCTAGTGCTCTAACAACCTCTTTGGTATTCGTCGTCTTTGTTGAATACAACCTTACGAACTTAGTAAAAGCATCAACAACCACTAACACATGTTTTTTGACAGACCTAGAATTGTCTACCGGTCCATAATGATCTATGTGTATGACTTCAAACGGTATCTTCCCTTTTGGGATGTTGTGAAGGAAACCCTCCTCTTTACCTTGTTTGGCTGAATAAACTATACACTTTAAGCAATTTTTTATATGCGATCCTATTTTCTCTCTCATATTGGGGAACCAATAACTTTTCGAAATTAACTCACAGGTTTTGTCTGTACCTACATGACCCATTTCATCATGGTATTTGTATAAAACATGATCAATCATGTCTTCGGGTACTAAAAACACGATGGTACCATCATTCTTCTTTTTATACACCACTCCGTTTCTCATCTCATACGATTTACTTTCAGTCTCCTCTATCATTTGCTTAATCTTAACAATTTTACTATCTTTGTTTTGACATATTATCAAGTTTTCTTCGAACGTATTTGTTTCTATTGTCAACACATTCGTTGACCTACTTAACGCGTCTACATGTTGCATTCGACTTCCTGCTCGATGTTCTAACACCATTTCATAATTTTGTAACTCTAACGCCCACCTGGAGATTCTTGGATTGAGTTCTTTCCTCTTCAACGTCATCGTCAAAGAATTGCAGTCGGTCACCACCTTGAACCGTCTCCCTTGCAAATAAATCCTAAATCTCTCTAGGGCATACACTATCGCTAACGTTTCTAACTCGAAGCTGTGGTATTTGGCCTCCGCATCCGTAGTCCTTCTAGAGTAGTAAAAAATCGGATGAAATTTCCCATCCTGTTTCTTTTGAAGCAGTATGGCACCAAAACCTATGGCACTTGCGTCGCAATGTAATTCTGTTTCGTCTTTAGGATCATAAAGTGCCAGTACCGGAGTTTCTACTAGCTTTTTCTTTAGCGTCTCGAACGCATACAATTGTTCTGGTCCAAAGTTAAACTCTCTGTCTTTTCTGACCAAGTCGTACAAAGGCTTGGCTATTATCGAGAAATCTTTGACGAATCTACGAAAATATGAGCATAAGCCTAGAAAACTTTGTACCGTGTGAACTTTTTGTGGTATAGGGAAATCCTGTATCGCTTTAATTCCTCTATCGTCTGCCTGTATCCCTTGTCCCGTGATCGTAAAACCTAGATACTTAATCTTCTGCTGTAGGAACATACACTTATCCTCTCTTAACTCCAACTGATTTTCTGTCATTCTTTTAAAAACTTCTCCAAGTATTCTAAAGTGTTCTTCATAACTTTTTGTTGCGATCATTATATCATCTAAGTAGACTATAACTTCATCATTTCTAATCATGTCTGAGAAGATCCTATTGATGTGTCTTTGAAAAGTCGACGGAGCATTTTTTAACCCAAACGGCATTCTAAGAAATTCGTATTGACCCAGCGGCGTAATGAAAGATGTGTACTTTATAGAATCTTCATGCATGTAAACATGGAAAAACCCATTCTTCAGATCCAGTTTTGAAAAAATCGTTTTGTTGGCTAGCCTATCTAACAAATCGTCTATAATAGGGATTGGATAACTATCCTTTGCTGTTATCTTATTTAACGTCCGAAAATCAATACACATTCTGATGTCTCCCGTCTTTTTCCTCACTAATACTATCGGCGAAACGTATTCCGACTCACTTTCCCTAATATAACCTTTTCTTAGATATTCATCTAACAACGAACTGAGTTCACCCTTTTCTGCATAAGAAAGTCTACGTGGACGACAATGAAAAGGTTTAACATCGTTGAGGACAAGGCTCATCTTTGTTTTGACTGTAGGTTCCGTGGGGCGATCGGCGTACAAATAATTTTTTTTATATAATTCGATCAGTTTTGTTTTTGTTTCAAAATTAACATCATTATCTATTTCTAACTTGACATCCATCTCGTCTTTATACTCAATTGACATAAGCTGTCTTTCAAATTCGCTCTGACTATCTGTTGTTATATTTTCTTTTGACTTAATTTCAATTTTTTTCTTTATGTCGGTAATTAATTTAAACTTCCCTTTTCTTAAAAAATCCCTTTAGTCCAGGCAAATTAACTCATTTACAAAGATAAAACAAGAAAAATGTTATCCAGAATTTTACGTTTTCAAATGGTTAAAAAGGTTAAGGTCAACATAAGGAAAATGAGTTCTGCGTCCAAAAAGGTAAGGGGATGATTTTAGGGGATGAAAAGGGGGGAAAATCGATTTATCTCGTGTTTTTTGCAATTTCACGCAAAATTTGATGTCCTACTGAAAAATGTTGTATACAAAAGTTGTAGATCTTAAAAAAATCTACAACTTTTCTGTGGGTCATTTTTTAATATAACCTCAAAATTTTAGAAAAAAATGCAAAAAATCAAAATTTTTTTTTGTTTTTTACTTGTCAATTTCTCAAAAATAAATATTTTTTAACCAAACTTGCTGATAATACTCCTTTTTATGTCCCAAACAACAGAAAAAAATTGTATACTGAAATATTAAAAACTGTTTGAAATATTAATTTTTTTCTCTTTTATTGTGTCGTGATAGCCACGACGGGACTTTACAAAAAATTCAACTCAACTTAACGAAGAAAGAGCTTACTTTTTTTACTTACTTTAATTACTTATTGTGTTACCTACTTAATCATTTGTCACCTATTGTCAATTTTACTTTGCGTCATTCTTTGCTCTTTCTTCGTTAAGTTGAGTTGAATTTTTTGTAAAGTCCCGTCGTGGCTATCACGACACAATAAAAGAGAATTCAAGCCAAGAAGGTCGAAAATTTAAAACGGTGTTTTATCATTTCAAAAAAAAGGAAACTTTAAAACTTTAAAAACTCTAAAAATACAGTCCACTATTTCGAACGTTTACAGAAGTAGTAGTGGCATTGTTAACAATCTATTTTGTTGATATAAATTTCAATTATAAATTCGGGGCAAGTTAAATTAGATTCAGAATTCATTTTAAGAAAATCATTCAATTATTTAAAAACATGTTTTAAATAATTGTATACAAAAGTTAATTATAAGACGATTTATTTATCAAAATATGAAGAAAATAATTGAATTAATTAATTTTATCGCGAGAAATGAGGAACTTTTCTTATTAAAGTAAAAGTCGATGGCATTGTATGTACTTACCTGACATCTTTCAACTATACGGAATATGCTATTACAATGTTTAAAGCAGTATTGTACAAAAATAAAAAATGTATTTAAATAGGAAAACATATGTTTCTTCGTGTTTTTTCCCGTACATTTCAATGGTCTAATTAGATTTAAAAAAAAATATTTATAGCAAATTATTAACAATAACCAAAAAAATTGTTTTTGCAAAATTAACTTTTTTATATTTTTCAATTTTTAGACATGTTTTTAAATGGAAGCTGTATTGTTTTATTATTTCATTGAAAAGAAGACGTCAAAACGAATAAAATGAGCCCTGTATGACCTCTCTACGATAATTGTATGTAGTAAAATGTAACCTTGAAAACAACTTGCTTCGGACCGAAAAAAATTAATATTTCAAACAGTTTTTAATATTTCAGTATAAATTTTTTTTCTGTTGTTTGGGACATAAAAAGGAGTATTATCAGCAAGTTTGGTTAAAAAATATTTATTTTTGAGAAATTGACAAGTAAAAAACAAAAAAAAAATTTTTTTTTGATTTTTTGCATTTTTTTCTAGAATTTTGAGGTTATATTAAAAAATGACCCACACAAAAGTTGTAGATTTTTTTAAGATCTACAACTTTTGTATACAACATTTTTCAGTAGGACATCAAATTTTGCGTGAAATTGCAAAAAACACGAGATAAATCGATTTTCCCCCCTTTTCATCCCCTAAAATCATCCCCTTACCTTTTTGGACGCAGAACTCATTTTCCTTATGTTGACCTTAACCTTTTTAACCATTTGAAAACGTAAAATTCTGGATAACATTTTTTTGTCCTCTATATTTAATTTGCCTGGACTACTTCCCAAGATTGCCTCATATCCAGTTGCCTCATCATCTACAATAATCAAATTAACTTCAATTCCAATTTCTTTCTCGAAAAAAATTACACCAGACACTACTCCAAGAACTTTTAATTTACTTTTATTTATTCCGTAGTAATTTTTTGTTTTTATTACACAACTACAACAATTTTTTTTAATGACATCCGGAATTCGTGACGTCTTTACCATGCTTATAGGGCTTCCGGTATCTATGAGGCAATCTAGAGAGATTTTCACATCATTATGTGAATCAAAACTAAATAAAAAATTTCTTACAAAATCGTTTGACTCCTCCTCTTCGTTCAGTTGATGAACCCTTTGTGCTAATTTCCGTTGGGGACAAGCAGCTACTATGTGTCCCTTTTCCCCGCACGCGTAGCAAACACCATACTCTCTCTTTGGCTTACGGCAAACACTCGCAACATGTCCCATTGAATTACAGTTGTAACACCTTACCGTGTCGTATGGCCTTCTCGATACTGTTGTCGTTGCACTCGTAGTCGATCCCGTTGCTGTTGGTCTTCCCTCCATCTCCTTTGCGCATTGTTGTATTCTGTGGAACGATCTGTATAATCCTGCTTTTGTCGTGAAGTTGCTAACCAGAGCGTGTAGTCTCAGATTTTCATCCGAAAAACCTTCGATTATGTACTCAACTAGTTCTTCCTCATCCAAGTCCAGTCCAGTCGCCAATCGGTTTTTGTCCAAATAGTACTCGTCGAAACTTTCCGTTGTCTTCCACTGTCTTGCCTCGAACCGTTTCCTGACTACCATCCTGTTTTCTTTCTTCGTGAAATCGTCTCTTAGACTTCCACACAACGACTCGACATTCAGGCACAAAAAATTTGGTTGTGCATTCAGCCACTCCTCTGCCTTGCCTTTTAACTTGGTGACAAACAGCGTGCGCAACATTTCATCGGAAACGTCGTACATTTGTTTTACGTTCATTAGCTGTGTCAACCAGACTTCAACGTTTGCTCCACCATCGTATTCAGGCACTAATTCTTTATACATAGTATACGGTTGCACTGCCAGGCTGCCGGTCGTCACTCTAGTTGTCATTTGTGCTGTTGTTGCCGTCATCGAACTCGTTTTCACTCCAGTTGCCACGGTTGAATTTGTCGTTGCTTCAGTTGCCTCCTCAGTTGTCGCTCCCGTCGTCGTCACCGCTGTCGCACTTTTTTCTGCTCCCGTTGTCTCTTCAATTGTCGTTCCCGTTGTCGTCACCACCGTTGAACTTGTTTTAACTCCAGCTGCCTCTTCGGTTGTCGTTCCCGTTGTCTTTTCCGTCTCTTGTCTTTTCTGTTTGCTCAGCTCTGCCATCATCTTCAATAGTTCGTTCTCCCTCGCTATTATTTCTCTTCGTAACAACTCGTTTTCCTTTTGTCTTTGTTGCCTCTCTGTTGCTGTTTCCTCTTCCTCAACCTCTTGCTGTTCATCATTGGACTCGTTTTCTTCTTCACCGTCGTCGGCTTCTTCGTCGTTGTCGTCAAGCAAGTTTTTTTCTTCATTTGCCGTTCGTTTTGGTGGAGGCAAACCGCGTTGTTCTACTGGTATCTCGTTCAAACGCACAGCTAAAGTTGGTTTCGTACCAGCGCTTGATTTGCCTAAGCGCTGTAACCACTCGCGCAGCTGGGCAGCTGTGTATTCAGACACATCGATCATTTGTTCCATTTTCTTTTTCTTTTTTTTTTGAATTTATCTGCACACCGCGCACGACAAAGGTATAGCAAATATCAAGATGAGAGAAAAAAAAACAAGAATTTAGAAAGGAGGGAAAAAATTTATGGCTTTGCTTGTGTGTCACACAACAAAATAAAACATCAAATTGACTCGAGTTTGTTTTTTTTTTCGCGAGGAGAACAGCGTCACTTTAATTAAAACTGGGATGAACTATTTTATTAGAAACTTTACTTGGATTTACTAATCCCACTTCTGAATAATTTATAGTACATATATTTGTTAATCGACTTTAATATTTTCTAATATTTAAATAAAACACCGAGAGCTGAGCTGATGACCGCACCGTTTCGCATCCAATTTGAAACTGTCTTTATTTTCATATTTTAAACAAGAAGGAGAAGATAAAAGGAAAAGAGAATAGCGTTTGTACAATGGAAGTAGGGGTAAAGTCTATAAATAGCATAAGCAGAAATAACGATCTGTTGTACATATGTATATTTTGAAATGACAATCGGTTTATGTTATTGTATCAGTAAGAGTAATTGTGTTAGGAACTAAAATACAGAAAGATATTATACAACGACAATAGGATAGCATGCAGTATCTCACACAGTAGTAACTACTACACTACAACCATATTTCTCAAAAGTGTTCGGTATCTGGGGACGTTCGGTAACAGGTGCCACCACCCTACCTACCTACTCACCTCGATTTTTTTCACACAAAACAATGTGAATCTCATTGTTTTGGCAGAAAAAATTAAAGTATTTAAACACAAAACATTATTCGACATATGTTTCCCAGTGACAGCTAATTGGTTTCTCAGAAATTTGTTCATGAAAAAAAATGTTTGTTTCACCGTTTATTTTTTTTTTTTTTTCACAAATAACTGTATACTAGGCTTTAAGATCAAAATACAATTTTTTGGCCAAAAACCAAAAGTTTTAATTTTCTCAAAAAAAAATTGTAAAAAAAAATATATTTCTTTGATTTTCAGAACTGTTGACTGGTTTCATTGGTAAGTCATCAACACGTATTTTCGTCGGTCGGTCGACTAAAAAAGAAATTATTATCCTTAAAGTTCCTTCATCCACATCGTCTGGGCTTGCATTTTTATGATCTGTTTTTCCCTTCGAGGTGTTTTTCGGCGCCACAGTATGTCAAATGTTTGTTTTTAAATATTATATTTTGCGCTTCAATGGCGCTTGGCTGCAATTAAGAGTTCTCACTTCATTGCGTTTGCAATAAAGACGTGCGGGAACGGATGTAGGTAAATGATATTTTTAAGGAAATGCCTTGCCCAGGGGTTCATGAGACGATTCGTTTGCATTCAAATACGTTTTATTCACTGCGCATGTGTAAAGGTGTGTAATACCGTTTGCTCGTCACGTACAATTTTATTGCATCATTATTTATTTATAAGACAAATTACAGAGAAACAAATAAAGTATAAGTTTGCAGTCTTAAACACATATACTTCAATGCTTAGTCCCATACTCAAGTAATTAAGTAAGAAAGTAAACATAAATATACATTCATATAATTTTTAGATGCACTCAGATAGACCTTTGCTTCTAGTTTCGATACTAATTTTTAAGAGCAGTGGTGACAGTTAATTTTTTCCAATTTTCCATCAAGTAATTGACCGTTTTCTTCTAATTGTGCGAACGCGTCAAAACGCACAATTTTTATAATTTTCAAATCATTGGACGGTGGTCCACAAATTGGTTATTGGATGAAGTTCTTGCCAACGACATTTTTGTAACGTTCTCTGAAGACAGTGCCACCATGTACTCCCTCATTTATATGAAGCCCGATCTGGATTAATGAAGTTTGTCCCAAGTTGTGGGTTCTTTCCAATGATGTCAATGTCCTCTGCATAAGCTAATAATTGTAGTGCATACTTTTATTATATTTTATCCGTACAAGTCAGTTTCCAAAAATTGTAAGTTAAACATTTCTTCACCAAAAATTTTACATAAGCTCAAAATTGAAACAAAATACAATATTCAAAATATTCAGGATGAAAGTGTAATTTAAGAAAAAAGTACGTATACGCCATAGTTTCCAAATATGATTATGAATCTGCCTGATCAGTTCAAACCAAAAAATTAATTTTAGATTAAACCGATCCTTCTGTGGGTAGGTACATATAACTCCGGCTGGGGTTACTTCCTTTTGGTTTGGGAAATAACCCCTGCAGGGGTTATTGCCGCGGGTGTTATTGCACTGCAACGTTTTAATGATGATAAACAGTATAGTTTGAATATTTTTATTTATCTTTTATTATTTAACCTACCTTTCACAATAATAATTAGAAAGAAGGGACGTAAGCGCAAGTGGCCTTTAATATGAAGGAGAGGAGGATTCATACAAACAATTATTAGCCTAGAAATTTAATTTTTCAGTCAAGGCTTTCTTCTTCTTCTTCTGGAACCAGTCCTTCAGTCATCCTATTGACATGTTCCTACCATTGAAATAAACTTCTAATCGTACTTGCTTTTTAAATTAAAAGAAAATATATTGTAATAAATATATATTTGAATCAATCCGTCAAGGCTCCCTAATTATTTATTGGGGATCTTAATCAGCTTCTCTTGGTCAGGACTAAAAAACTGTGTAAGAGGCTGAGCTTCCTTTCATCTCTTGTTTTGTACAACTTCAAACTACCTTAGATACCTATGAACTAAGTCGATTAAACAGTATTTCTTTGCTTTGTTCTTTTTTTTTTGTAATTTCTCTTCTGTAGAAGGATCGTTGTTCTTGGTTGATGCATATAAATGGTTCAAGTTATTTCAAATCCACTTGTTATTTTAGTTTTTCATAAAAGTCCTTCATATAAATTACTTTTACATTGAAAATTTTCAATCGTTTAGTTGAAAATGGTTTGAATTGGAAGCTTTTGTTCTGTACCAAAGAAGTACTTCTTCTTTATATGGCTTCTATATTAAAAGCCAATATTCTGTTCTGAGGGCACAGAAATCTGAAAACAATTAAATCGATTTCCTTAAGAATTATCGTAACATCCATCCTCAACCATTGCCCCATGCAACCATGCACTGCCCCTTTATCCTTTCATCGAATGTTCAATGGGCGTAAAGCCAGCTAGAACTTTACTAAGTGTCCTTTATTTTTAATTGATTTATTGCGCTTCAACTGCTCAAAGTATTACTTGCATATGCAAGTTCAAGGATTTGTCATCATAATAAATTTGAACTCAAAATGGAAATAAATAAATATAATTTTACAAGCCAATTGATTTTTTGCTGATTCAGCAATGCGTGGTGATTTAAATAATTGAAATTTTTTGGAACACACTGGTATTTGTTAAAGTCTTTTGAATTATTTTGAAACTAAGCTAGGAATAAACTCATGCTATAACGTTGAGTAATTTATTATGGAAAGATTTGCAAGCCTTTAACATGCATATGAGTGAAAACAGACTAATTTGCATTACCCGATGTAAGAAATATATTTGAATTATGCGTTTTACATGTATTGGGATTGGTGACGATTTCTGACATCCAAAACAGGTTTAGACATATGTTTTTTTTTTCAATCTCACTCGACAGGTTCGTAAATTGTAACCTTTGCTTCAGAGCTGAAAAGGATAAGCAACTGAAAAATATAAATCACTCCATCCGTGACGCGATATTAATAACTGTCTCAAGTCCATATAGCTTCAATATCACACTATCAATAAAAAAAACTGAATGTCTTATTCTGTTACCGGGATAATAAATCTTTTTTCGGCCTCGATATCAAGTGTTAATTTTTAATTACCTGTTCTTCATGCTGTTGTTTTAAATTCCATTGAAAAATAAAATTAAACAGATCCTCAATTGTTGGAAATAATTAGGCAATAAATATCTTCGTGCCTCTCTCTTAAAACTACTTGTTGCCAAAATACCTTAACATTTCCTTGCTCTCGATGTAGTGATATACTTACGCTAAAGTTACACTGACGGACGACGACGCGGCGTCTTTTTCAAAATTATTCACTATCTATCTATATATACGGTAATTTCGTTGACTTATACTTAAACTAAATAGGTACATAAAAGTTGGATATACAGTCGACTCCGCTTAACTGAAACACCATTTTTGCAGACAATTTGTTTCAGTTAAGCGGAGTTTTCAGTTAACCGAACTTCGGATAACTGAAACTTTTTTCAAATAAGCGGAGTTTTGTCAAAATTAAATACTGCCATGTTATAAAAAAAAAATAATAATAATTAAAAACAAACAAAAGATAAAGTAAGAAACTTAGAGCCATTCTCTTGAAAATCGTTTTTCTTCACTTCTGTAAACCTCAACTCGAAAGTTGAAATTCAAAATTTGGATTCTCTCATTTTTTTAAATTTCCCTGGAATATTTTGGAGTTTGTTTTAACTTAAGATTTGAATTTATGTCAAATGCCAAATGCTGCTGGTTCAAGCCCCAGCTTTGGCAGCATTCTTTTTCTACAAAAATCGCCAGCTCATCTGAGGCTACCTGTGCGATAACATGAGACAATATAACATCTATGTCTCCTCCTCTGGGCCACGTAGGTTTCTGTTATGTGTTTTCCTTCTATGTATCTATCTGTCTCTTTCTGTTGTATTAATGTCTTATTCTGTCCCTGCCGATGGTCTCAGTCACCAGTGCTGCTATGTGTCTGTAGTTCGTCACATTCATATGCGAAGTACTGCAAATTCAATGCTCAATGTTTAATAAAAATTTTACATACCGTGGGAAATTGTCAATTTGTAAACGTCCTTAGCTACGTGCGAAAACTTATCAGTCCGCACACTTTTTTCAATTGAAACGGTTCGGTCTGAATTCCATTTTCTGTAAATTCATTCTCAACCAAAACTTGACAGCATTTGACCAATCTGTCCCGTATAAGCTTAAAAGGCCAGAAAAGAACTAAACGATGTCGAAATAAGCATACCCCAAGGCATTGATTCTCTTCGAGAATGTATCGAAAAACAACCTTACCCGAAAGCACAGACCGACCGACGCGACGACGATCAATAATTGTAATTATTTCTGCTTGAAAAGGCCAAACAAAAGATCCACTATTTCTACCCCTTCAGAAACCTCTCGCCAGACTCATTCCTCAATATGCAGATTGTCATGGCCGAAAAAAAAGTTGCCAAAAGTGAGACTAAGACTGGCTAGTGGTAAATGGTACTAGTTTTCTCGAAATATTCAAACAATTATTTTAATTCATATGAAAATTTTGAATTTGAGAGAAAACTCTCAAGTTTGTCTTTCAACTTCTACTGTTTTTGGAAGTTGAGAAAATCGAAAGTTGAATTACTTGAGAGTTGAGAATCAAAAATTGAAATTGTCAAATGTGATTAAGGAAAACCAAAATCACAAGTTGAGAATAAAAATCCTCAAGTTCAACTTGCTCAACAGATCATGTTAAGTTAAAAAATCAAAAATTATTTAAGAAAAAAATAAATCAATTGTTGTGTTTTTGCTGTTTTGCAAATTATAAAAAGACATCTTATACTATCGTATCGGATACTTGGCAGTTTTCAGCAAAGGATTCGAGGGCTCTATGATCTATATTTCATCAGACCAGTTTTCAACAAACAAACGACTGACACATTACATCACATCATTGCAGTGTAAATTATAATAGGTAATCGCACAGTCAGATATTCTGTTCTTCCATTGCAACGTAGATGTGAAAGTAACTTACGTAGATGACGCTAGTGTAATTCATGCGTGTACCATAATTTTGACATAAAAACACCACATACATCACACTTTTGCAATAAAAATAAATTAAATTAAATGTTGCGTTCTTTTTTAAATAGTCAACAATTGTGGCTTCGTTCAACTGTTTCACTTATGCGGAGTTGAATGTGTGAGAAATGTTAATTTTAGGCAAACAATTTTGTTTCAGTTATACGGAGTTTGCAATTAAGCGGAGTTCAGATAAGCGAAGGAGTTTTGGTGGAAAATGTTCAAAATGGCGCGGTTATAAATTTTTTGTTTCAGATAACCGAAGTTTTCAGTTAAACGGAGTTCAGTTAAGCGGAGTTGACTGTAGATGTAATGCATTCAATACAATTCAATGAACCCAGAAACTAGTTAGGAGTACAGGGGTGGAATCGTGTAAGTAAGGTGTTCACAAATTTTGTCTGCGTAAGATGATAGTCACAAGTGATATGCTACTTTTTCTTGTGACAGCAATTTTTTTATCACATTCAGATAATATTTTGCGACCCTTTCAATTGTTTTGACTATTTTGTTAATTTTTCGTACAAAATGAATGCATTTACATAAAAACAAAATGAAAATAATGGAAAGATAGAAAATAGCTCAAAAGAGATTTTCGTTTATAGACATGCGAAATAGAATAAATATACTCGAACTTCAAATGCAAAGTAAGTTTTGTGGTTACTAAGAACGTATGCTTATATTTTGTATAATGTGTTATCCATTATCAAGTTTGATAGATTAAAAAAAAAATGTTCGTCCTACAAACGAAACGTTTTCTTGTATCCCCCGGATTTTGTATTTGCAGCAGTCCGATCGACTAACATTTCATATAGTCTCCGTGTGCCTATAAAGACAAACACATTTTACATTTCTTTTATTCTCTTGAAATGATTTTGCAATATTTACTTACATTTTTATTGTTGTTTTGATCAGAAACATATTGTTTTGAACTTTGTACAAAAAGGTGAACAAACCACAGCACACAACAATGCAATTACAATAAACAAACATAGTTTAATGTCAAAACTTTGTGTTTGTGTATGACCTACTACCTACTCTCAAGAATCATGTTTTCCTAATTCTCTGTCACGTCTTTTTTTTTTTAATACAAACTTATGTAATAGAGTGCTTGTAAATAGTGGCGCCACAATTGATTGCCAGAGTGATTGTACTAGTCATAATATATAGCAGAAATTTTTATGAGTCCCAATTGGATTGCTCTCAATTCCAATAGATGTTTTTTGGCATCTTTTGGATTCATACAAAATATTTGATGAAACATAACATTACGATGATAGAGAAGTGGAAAAAAGTGAATCTCGCAATTACGCCCGTCTGTCTTTCTATCTTTAAACGTTCCTACATCCTTTACCATATTGGTTTGATTGACTTCAAATTTGGAAATTCAAATTAGTAGCGAATTAGAGGGAATTTGAATGGACCGCTTTTTTATTATTTTTTGTTTGCTAAGATCAAAATTTAGATCAAATATGTAAATTTTCTTAAAAACGGCTAGTACGATTTTTCATAAACATTCTCATAAGCTCTTTTTCCTAAAAAAATTTTTATTTTTAATGCTAAAACAATTATTTCTCCAAACAATATTTTTTATTCAAAAAAATTTCAATTTCTCAACCAACATTTTTGTTTGGATTCTTAAAAATATTTTAGATTTTATTAAAAAAAAATTTTAATTATGTAACTTCAAAATGGATCAATATTTAAGAACAGAATCAGCATACAATACGTACATTTACAATATTTTCTTAAATATTGCATACCCAAAATTAAATTAAATGACAGCTTAAAAAAAAATTATATTTAAAAAATTGATCAAAGAAAATAACCCATAATTTTTTTTTCAAATTTTAACTACCTAGTCTAGCCATAAGTTCTGTTACATTTTAAAAGATCAATAATTTTTCCAATTTCGTCCATTTTCATCGCCCATATCCCCATATCCGTCCTTGGTTTATCCAAATCACTTTCCGAACTTGAGCCATATATACGGGATTACTTTAGATTAGGTAAGGTAAAATGGCTGACGGTTGTTTTTGATATCGTCAGACTAAGATCAATGTAGATCTGTTGTGATAACCGTGAGCATTCCTATTCAAAATGATACCAAAAAAACTATGAGTTCAGGTATTCAAATTCAAGTCATTTGGATCTTGGATGCATTGACGAATATCAAAATGTTAATTCGTGGAATACTAGAGAGTTCTTCAAAATCCCCAAAGAAATATGTAACGGATTTCGATGGGCTTACTTAGCGATGAGCGATGACAGGCTTGGTTGTAGCTATCTCAGAATCACAGGTCCCTAAAATCAACTACAACCCACTAAATAAGACGTCTAGCTAACGAGGTGCGGTGCGGCTTGCTTGCTTCCACCATAGGCCAGCTCGTCGGTGGGGTGGGTTCTTGCACCTGCCACTAGACTACCGCACTTTATTTTTCAAGCCGCTATATACATATCTACTCATATACACACATATGTTGTCGTCAATGAACAAAACTAAATTCATGAGCTTCTCTTAAGTCGGATCCCTGGTGTTAGATGGGACCCTGAGTGTAACCCTCCCCTCGTTTCTTTAAAACCAAAGAAACACCTTAGTTATTGAGCCACTCCTAATTTCAATTCAATAACCCCTAATTCAAGAAAGATTAATTTCCTAAGAAACTACCTTGACGTCATCCTGATGTAACATCACTGACTATGATCTTACCCTCAGCACAAAAAAAAATTACTCCATAATGACTCAATCGAGAGCCAAACAAACAAAATTGTCAATAGGATTATATTCACTCAACAAATTTTATTCAAATTAAAACAAAAAAAAAAGTACAAATTCGATTCACTCTCATTGCAGACTTCCAAGGGTAATTAAGTAAAAGAGCATAAAAATTAAAAAAAAACTATAGGTATGCAAGTAAAGTGTAACCACTTTTCATTTAAATTCATTTCATTCGTCCACTCATATAGCGATTCCCTTTAAAATTCGTGCGCTCTGCACCTGAGTCAAATGAAAACAACAACTATGTAAGAAAAGCAAGATCAACTTTACATTAAGCTTTCTTTCATACTACTTTAAAGTTTAAGTTTTAAAGTTCAATAGAGGAGACTCACTCTCTCTTTTTTCTTCATACAATGTCTCACTCTCTTAACTCTTGTTGCTTTCACTTATTCTCAAGATTTTTGCACACATTCATAAAAAGATCACTTTAGATTTAAGATACTTAGATAAAGTTAATGAAATTTAATATTGAATAAGAAATTAACAATTAAAGTATTAAAATTTTCATCATTAAATTCGTTCAATTTGTGACGTCACACACAAGAATTGACTTACCCGCTCTCCAAGGATGATGTGCACAGCACCACTGCAGAAGTCGGAGCGCTAAACTTTTTCTAAGCGCAGCTCAATGAAGTTCTGTTTTAAATGACAACGATAAGCAATGCACAAGTTGAACAAAAATTAATGATGATTAATGATTTAAAGATGATAATGATGGGCAAAAATGAGTAATTTAAGTTTGATGTTTGGTGATTATGATGACAGTAAAGTTGTTTCTGTGTTGCTTCGAATAATTTGATTTTTCGTGATGGTTGATGACAATTTGTTGGCTTCAATTGAACTCACAAATTTCCATTTGATATCGAGCCTTATGGTTTGTGGTGATTGATTATGTTTTTGGACAGAGTAGGGTTCTTGATCTCTTGAATTAAATTTATTCGAACAGGGATTAAGTTGACTGCGAGTAGAGCCACGTCAGCTTGTGTTGAGTTGGAGCTTATGGTTTTTTTTTTTTGGTAGATCTTGCTTTTTTTTTGATAAGCTAGTAGGTAGGGTCTGATTGGTATGAAGCGACTTATTTCTGATGATTGGTGATCAAGTGGAAGTCGAAGTGGGGTTACGTGAAAGCGCAACCAGAGCTCACTTGATCGGCTTTATTTCGTACAAAATCAATAGCTTCAAAATTTATCATATGCATCCAATTGTGATGGTATATATGGTATATGGTACCTTTTCCTGCGAGAAATTGGCCTTTGGACGAAGTTTTATGGGCTTCTGGGAGTGATCTTATGATCGTCTCCCAGAGTTTTTAATTTTTTTTGCACACACAATCGATCACTAATAGGTATAGTTAAGGAACCAACAAAAAAATCTGTACAGGTTCATGGCATTATCAATAAAAAATGAAAAATTACCTCTTCTGTTGAATGACTAATGGTTTTTTTTTCTTTATTAAAAATTACTTCTAATCTTATATAAATCCAATTAGAATTCTCTATTCGAGATGCAACTTAGTTACTTTTTAATTTTTTCTTAACGTTTAAGACTTGGTCTACTTCTTAAGAGAGTTGGAGATAAAAAGATCGAATCACGGAAATGAAGAATGCTTTTTGCAAAATAGGTTTAGGATGTTCGAAGAAAATATGAAGTTCGAAATGTTCGCATCATTTATACCAGTTTGACTGTTTTCGAAAGTTCATCTCTGTACAGTTCTAACCAAAATTTTTGCGTGGGTATAATTCTCTAAACGTAAGTTTACTTCTGCCTACACACAACATTTCAATTTTGTGTATACATAGCCAAGACACAAAAATGGAATGAGAAAAGGCTGATTTTCAATATCTTGCTTATTAAGTTCGCATATCTTTAGCATGAATTATCCCAAGGGAATTTCCTCTTAGATCTTCTAGCTCATACAAATTGCTGCTTACGATTTTCTTAACCTTGGCTTCAATAAATTTTGGGCATAGCTTAGCATTGCGCTTTTTGGACTTATCGCTAAGTATAAAATTACGCTTCAGAACTTTTTGTCCTACTTTAAATTTGAATGTCTTACTGCGAGTATTGTAAGTTTTTTCATATAGTTTATGGGCCTGCGCCAAAGATTCCTTTACTCGATTATGAATCAAATTCATTTTCGCAGCTTTTGGCAAGACATGAATCTCAGAATTATTAAGACCATGTAAATTTTTCAGTAACGTGTAGTCTCAGCCATGTTGGATCATGCATTGTCCGAAGAGAGCTTCGTGTGGTGACATTCCTATTGCAGAATGTACACTTGTTCTTAAGGAGCTTAAAATGAGAGTTAGGTGTCTATCCCAATTTGTTTGATCTGAACCAACATAAGATCTTACTGCAGCTAGGATTGATCTATTGGCTCGCTCGCTTGCGTTCGCTTGTGGTGCGTACGAGGCTGTGCGAATATGCTTTGTTCCATTTGACTCCAAAAATTTAGCGAATTCTTTCCCAATAAACTGTTTGCCATTATCTGACAATAGCGACTCTGGAACTCCAAAAAGCGAGAAGACGTTTTCTATTAAAAATTGAACAGCTACTTCGGCCGTGGCTTTTCTAATTGCTTTAGCGAGAATGAATTTGGTTAATTGATCAAGACAGACGATTATATATGAATTTCCACCTTTCGATCTCGGGTATGGCCCGAGGAAATCAATAAACACATGTTGAAAGGGTCTGTCAACGATAAACGATTGACCCATAGGTGGTCTTAAGATGTGGTTTGGAGCCTTAGTCGATTTACAGACCATACATTCTCCGATGAACGATTTCACTTGAGCCGCCATATTAGGCCAGTAAAATCGTTCTCGCAGTCGATATAAAGGGGCATATGCATAAAAATCTAGTACTTACTAGTAGTAAATACTTCAAGTAAATACTAGATCAACAAGTAAAAGCTCAGATTTGTAGTATTTACTTCATTTGGTATGCATAAAAAAAAGTAAATGCTAGCCAGCATTTACTAGTAGCAAATACTAGATTCATCCAAATAAAAACTACATATTCATCGGAAGACTCAGGCATTTACTTACACAGCAATTGAAAAATAAAGTGAAATGGAAAATTAGACTAAAAAAGTAACAAGAAAAACCTTAACATTGCTTTAATTAGGTATTTAGATTTCATCGCTTTGAGCTGAAGAATTTGTTATTGATTTTTTAATTATAAATTTTCATACGGCGCGTCGTTGTTTCATAATCTTGACAAAAACGAAAATAATTGTACGTTAGATTCTGTCAAAATGCTTGAGGTGCATTCGGTTTTTTTGATCAAATCTATCATTTCTCCGCAGCTGCCCCTATCTCCTGATTTCAGGTGCACCAGAACTGCGTCCGTGGTCGTTGGTAGTTTCGCTTTTAACTCCTCTGTCCTCTTCTTCAAAGTTGTCGGGTTTCATTTAAATACTATGCAACATTATGCAAAACAAAACATGTCATTATTAGAGTTGCCACGTTTTTTAATTGCACCCGTATACAGTTTTGTAATAATGGGAATCGACTTTTAAGCTGACCAAAACATCGTTCTATGATGACCCTCTTTTGTATGTAATTTGTTGTATGATTTCTTCTTGCTCGTGATTGGGTTTCTATAAATCGTCGGCCTCATAAGCAGACCTCGTAACTCCACCTTTGACCGAAAATGACTTTTGAATGCCACTTTATAGAAAATTTTTCTCCGCACCAACCTAGAAAATTTCGAATCATTCTAAAAGTTATAAATTAACTTTAATTCAAATTTTGAACAGAAAGAATACTCAGTAAACCTCGTATCTTTTATTCGCGGTTAGCAAAACTCGTAACTCCAATAAAAATATTTAAATCAAGTTTGCACTGACTAGAAAAACCTGTTGAATTTTGCAGAAAACCTCGTAAATCCTCGTAACAGAAGATGAAACTAGTGGGAATACCTCGTAACTCCAATAAAATAAAAAGTATTGTTCTCTTCTTTTTCACAATGTTCTTTTATTAAACACACTATTTTTTTTAAATATATTTGGAAACAAAACAACAATATTATATCAATAAGGTCTGTGAGACATTTTCGTCGCTCCTGTAAAATTTGAAATTTGCGAGTTACGAGGTCTGCTTATGAGGCCGACGAAATGGTGTTATTATCCAAGTGGCGATTCCATATCCCTAATCTGCCAAAAGAACTGTGTTAACTGAATTTCTTTAAATTGGTTCAAGAAAACTGTTTTTTTTTTTTTAAATCCTGGAGTAATGAACTGAGTGTTTTTAATCTCAACATGTGTGCGATCCAAGGCTCCAATACAAGAAAGAAAGCTGTATTTAGAAAGCCAAACAACATTTACTTTTTCAAAGCGGTAAAGCATTTTGAAATTATTTGTCGCTGGAGATCTTCGGTCCTTGTTAACTTGTTCAGTATTAATGTTCATAAACGCGGCCATTTGACAAGAATATTGAACCGATCGAACGCCTTGAATGTTGATTTGCATATGAAAATGTTCGGTACAAACACCCAAAAGTATTTACTAGCAAATGTTCAAGTTGCTCTTTAGCAAACTTGTAAAAATTGAAGTAAATACTAGTAGTAACAGGTTTTTATGCATATCACTTTAAGTATTTACTACCAAAATTCATCCATACCTAGTAAATACTTTTACTTCTAGTAAAAGCTTTTATTCAAGTATTTACTTGAAGTTTATGCATACGAAAAAAAGTAAATACTATCAAAATTGACTAGTAAAAGCATTTACTACCGTTTATGCATATGGCTCAAAGTCTTTGTAACTCCACCATGCGAGGCTCGAGGTGGGTCATGTGCCAGTCGGATTAATTGGTCAGTTAGAGCAGTGGGAATCCACAGTTTCCAGACGCAGTCGTCCTCCCTGGGATCCCCTGTGCAATGTTTGACCTTCTTGTAAACAAAATTTTCTGATACTTGAAGGTCAGGTAGCTGTGATTTGTTTTTCTCTATAGTTTCGATCAATCTCGAATATTCATCCGACTTAAACGCCGGATCAGAGAGATTGACCTGTAGAACATCGGAAGGGTTTGTGTTGTTCGTAATGGTAGATGAAATTGCATCAGCGGAATACATTCGCGAGAGTGCATCCGGGGCAACATTTTGGGAACCCTTTCGATGCTCTATACTAAAAGAGTATCTTTGGAGCTTCAAACTCCACCGCGCTAACCTTCCACTTAAATCTTTTTGGCTCATGAGCCACCTGAGACTCGAATGGTCAGTAACAATAGTAAATTCGTGACCTTCAACGTAAGGCCGAAACTTTTCTACTCCTAAAACAGCAGCTAAACATTCGAGCTCTGTTACGCTGTAGTTTCGTTGCGCTTGGTTCAGTTTATAAGAGTAGTAATAGATGGGTTTTTCTACACCGTTATCATCAAGTTGGCTTTAAACGCATCCGACACCGATAGTAGAGGCGTCACCAGTGGCGAAGGCACCATATAAGTCTATTCCTATCGACTTACCTTTTGTAAATCTCAATATCAACAAACAAACTTCATGCAACATGTATATAAGCAAATCATACAACAGCAACGGTTGCGACATTACTTTACAATTCAATCAACATGTATTTTCTGCTAAAAGTAAGCCGGGTTATTATTTTTTCGCTGAATAGAACAAATTTGTTTTCTATCCCGTTTCCGCTTCTACTTCTCGCTACGCGTGTGCCTCTTTATTCAACCAACGCTTTCTTAAGCATAGAAGTAACCCGATGTTCATCGACTTTCATCGATGAATTTGTATGTATCTGAAAATTCACTTGCCTGTGCGTAAAACAAAAAAGTGTGTTGCAAATGGAGAAATACGCATGGCGCATGTCAGGTCGACGTTGAGTCTAAGCAAAGCAAAGCAGTACGTTGACGCACTACACTTGTTATTCATTTTGTAAACAAAAATTCATTCATTCTGTATAGGAAAAAAGGCAAACGTAACCCGTCTCTTATGGACTTATTGAACATTTTCCTTCATTCTCGGCGGATAAAGTTTAAGAAGTAGGGGTTGCCACTTAAAGAAAATTGCGTTGTGGACTAATTTTTTGTCACAAAGTTACTGTAATTGCAGTTTAGTGGCACAACTAGCCAAAATGAACTAGGCAAATGAGATTTTCATTTTGTTCTAAAAAACAGTTTACAAGCAAATTGCAGTGCAAGGTATATTAAGAAAAGTGTGAATACAAAAATTATTAATTGAAGATAAAAAGTGTTTTTATTAATTTTTCTTTATTCAAAACATTGCATTTGCATCATCCAGATAGGTTTCTTTCGAAGTTAAGGTCAGTGAAACTTAAATATGAAATGACTTGAGGTATAACAAAATGGGATTGAATGTTCAAACTTCTAAGGCGTTATTACCAAAAATGCACTTTACCTTGTTTTTTTTTTCTCAGCTACTTGTAAAAAGAATATTACTTAAAAAAAACACTTTGTCCGTAAAAAAAATTAAGTAAATTTCTGATATTCTTTTATTTATCTTATTCCAGTCAGTTAAGGTTTCATCTGCGGAATAGAAAAAACAATAGAGCAAATGTGAGTGCGTTCTAGTCCCTCTACTCCAAAAACGGTTAATTTTAGGGAAATATGACTGAGGCATTGTTTTTTAGATAATCTCAAGATGAACAATTTGCCCTTGACTTTTATCGCCCTCCGGGCAATAGGTCGCGAAATATTCACGAAAAACTGCATTTCGCAACCTTTTGACCACCATAATGGCACGATATCAATGTCGATGTTTCACATCTTCAAATTAGCGCCGTAATAAAGGTGTACACAAAAATCTAGCCCACTAGGAATTTTTCCGCAGATTCGGGTTTTATATTACTAAAATGACGATTATTTCTAGTCGCTCATTTTTGTCCGACTTACCTTTAGAAATTAGTCACGCCTCGCCACTGGGCGTCACATAAGATGATGAAAGGTTTGTTAAAATTAGGATTTTCTAAAACGGGTGCCGTCGTCAACGCAAGTTTAAGTTTTTCAAAGGCCTCAATGGCTTCAGGAGTAAAGACAAAGGTTTTACTTTTCTTTAAAGTGTCAGTGATTGGCGTAGCAAGAATAGAGTAATTAGGTACAAATCGTCTGTACCAACCAGTTAAGCCTAAAAACCGTCTTACTTGTCGAGGTGTGCTGGGTATTGGAAAACCATTTATGGCACTAACTTTGTCTGGGTCGGTTCTCACACAACCTCCTCCTACAATGAAACCTAAGTATCGAAGTTCCTTGAAGCAAAAACGAGATTTATCTAAATTTATTGTCAAGCCTGCCTTTCGCAATAATGAAGCTAATCTACTAAGAATTTCAAGATGTTCTTCAAACGTTTCCGACACAACCAGTAGGTCGTCCAAATAAACAAAGATATTTTGTTTCAATTCGTTAGGTACCACTTTGTCCATTAGTCTGCACAGTCGCTGAGCTGCGTTGCAGAGACCAAAGGGCATCACCTTGAATTGATATAAAGGTCTACCGGGCACACTAAAAGCTGTCTTTTCCCGTGCCTCTACAGCCAGAGGAATCTGCCAAAAGGCGTCTTTCAGTTCAACACTGCTGATGTAGTGCGTTTCTGATTGGCGACTTAACAGACTCTCTATATGAGGAAAAGGATAGGCATCGTGTTTTGTCACTTTATTGAGTTTTCTGGAGTCTAAACACAAGCGATTCTTTCCTGGTTTTCGGACCAGAACCACTGGTGAGCTCCAGGCACTTTCACTTTCTTCTATGACATCCAATGCCAACATCCTATCCAGTTCCTCATACATCAGTTTCTGAATGGCTGGTGACACGGGATAGTTTCTCTGTTTAATGGGCTCGGCGTCGCTTGTATTTATTGTGTGTTCCTCCATTGTCGTTCGTCCAAGCCCTTCTTTGGCATAGGACGGAAATTGACGGATAACTTTTTCAATTTCGGAAGACTGACTGGCTGAGAGGTCGTGAGCGTTTGCGTCACATACCCGAAGTGTAGGAGAACATATTTCTGATACTAAGAGTGGAGCAATTTCAAATAGCTTCCAAAAATGTAAACCAAGATATAATGGTTGCTCTAGTGTTGGTACTAAATATATTTTCAATTCTTTTGCCCTGTTTTTGTATTCCACAGTAGTAGTTATCTCGCCGATTATTTTCTGCGGTTCGCCACTGGCTGTTCTAACCTTTGAGCTAAAGTTTTTGTAGGGAATTTTACAGTCTGATAGCATTTGTATACATCCAGATCCTAGACAAGTGATACTCGCACCACTGTCCAAGCATCTTTTTCCCAAAGATGGAGACGTTTGCATATGGTCTAGGATCTTCAACATTACAAAGCGTCGTAGCACAAATTTCACGGTGAGTGTTTTTCTTGGCTATAAATCGGTTTCTGAGTTTCTGTATACGAGGACTAGGCTCAGAGAAAATTCTACCACGAACTTCGTAGTAGTTTTGTAATCTCTCGTGAAGAGATACGGGTGCATTTACCGTTGGAAGTAATTTATCGCTTGAAGGAATTTCGCGTTTGAGAATTTGAATTGGCAAGGTATTATTTTTCGTCACTGAAGCTTTTGAAACTTTGAGTGTATTTGTCGAATCAGGTGTTGGTGTCAAAGCTGATGGTTCCCTTATGTCTTTTGACGCTAAGCAATGAGGTTTAAGAAGATTGGTGTCGTTATTTATTACATTCGTTCCGGGTTTGTTTTCGGTTGACAAGACTCCCCGGTGGTTGAATTGCCCCGATTTCGGTTTCCCGTACATTTTGCACAGTTTGGAGTAGTAGTATTTTCCATTCCACACTTGTAGCAAAACAAGTTTCGTTGAGGACTAGGACAATGGACGAACGAGTGTCCCTTTGCCTTACAGTTCCAGCAAGTGTAGTTGGAATAACTTTGTTGCCCGTGCGAAGCTTTTATTTCATCTACTTCGAGCAAATCTTCGTCTGGCAATTGTTGGTCTAACTCGCTGACTTGTTTTTTGAAATTATTTTGTACGAATGGTTTTGAATGAAAGGCTTCTTTCTGGGCATGTTTTTCTATTGACCTACAGACGTATACCATCTCGGCCAAATTTTGGGTACTAAAGGTGATTAAAAGTTCACCTGTTCTCTTTTTGACATTCTGTTTGATCAATTCAATTAATTCGGTTCGAGATTTAGGAACATGAAGACGCGCATTCATAACGAGAATATCGTTGTAAAAGCTATCAAAGCTTTCATTTTGACCTTGGCGTCGGTCGAACATTTTCCTCGAGAGTTCCGAGTCTGTTTCAATGCTCCTATATTGCTCCACTAACGCAAATTCTAAAGAACGCCAGTTTGCGTTTGGGTTTGTTTTGAGGTACGTCCAAAACCAAGTTTCGACATCACCCTTGACAAAAAGTTGAAAGTGGAGAAAAATATCGTCCCAAGAAGCGTTGTAACTTGTTTTAAGCTTCCTTAGGCGGAAGATAAAATCATCGACAGTCATTCTTACATTGTCGAATTTCAGACCCCACTTATGAAATTCGAGTGCACGATTTATGCTAGTCTGAGATGTGTTACGACTACCGCTAGGGATATCATCGTTTAAAATTAATGCTTCAAGTCGGTTTAAAAAAATTTGAGCATTCCGACTTAAGTTTGGAGGGTCATTGTTTTCTTTTGGTGCTTGAGCGGTACTATGTTCTTGTGGAGGATTTATATCTTGAATGGGTTCAGATAAAGCCCTAGGAGTCGTTACTCTCACTAAAGTTTCACGGACGATTCTAGCTATATCCTCTCTATTCCTAGCTCTTTCTTCTTCCATATCTTTCTGTCTTTGGCGCAGATCTTCGGCCTTACTGAGGCCAATCGCTGCAGTTACTACGTTTAACAACATAGCCGTTGGACGTTGCTCGGAAGAGGCATTGTCTTGTTCGTCATTTTGATCTTCATTTTGATCTTCATTTTGATCAATATTCTGATCACCATTTTCGTCCTGGTTTTGACCATCTTCTTCGTGAAGATGAGGATTTTCATCTTCAGATAAGTTGTTCGCATTTGAACCAGATGCACCATTCGCAGCTGTTGTACGCGTTATGCGTGTGGGCTTACTTGCTTTGTCTTTCCACTTATCTGATTTCGGTGCCATTTGGCAAAAATTTGTTTGCTTCTAGTAAAAGTGTAGCAAAAAAAAATATGAAACCAAGAATTTTGAAAGTCTAAAAATTTGTGTGCGAAATTTTTTCGTTTTTATTTTTGTAAGTATGTTTTTAATAATTTTTGTATTTTTTAATAAATGGAAATTTGTGTCAAAAAAAACAAATAGAATGTATCAATATCAAATAGTCATGCGTGCCGGGTAAGAAAAATCAGTGACGTGCATCATTTTACTAAATAACTAAGAGAAGAACAAAAACTTTCGTTCTAAATTTGCTTTATCAGTTTAAAATCGCAACTAAGAACTTGGTAAAATCTACCTTTGTTTCTTAGGTCGTTCAACTTATTAGCTGTTTGTTTTAAGTTTAAATCATTTTAAACAGGACTCTAACATGCATATATGTATAAACAAATATATATATATCTATATTTTTTGTTGTTGTTGTTTTTTTTTTCTTTGGGGCTTTATGTTTCAAGTTAAAAAAGGTACAATAGTAAGTTGTTTCATGGTCGCAGCAGACGGAAAGAAGTTTTAAAGTACTACTTTTTTCCCGGACGTCCATGAAACTTACTAGTTGTTGAAAAAAACAAAATTCACTTTGTCTCAAACCCGAACCAATGCAACAGACGAAACATTGTATCCAGTACATGGTAATTTCCGGTCATTGATCTGAATCCAGACAAATATTTTTTTAAGACACGACATCTAGCGCTTCACAAAATATGATCAAAGGACTGAACTAAATGGGTCGTTAACTGAAGTGTCTATTATTATTTCAAAATTTTATATTGTTGTTGGAAAAGATAACTTGAAAGCAAAAAAAAAACTTTGTTTCTAGATGAAAATGAAACTAATATCGATGCATTCGTGCCCCACGTTGGGCGCCACCTGTGTAACGGATTTCGATGGGCTTACTTAGCGATGAGCGATGACAGGCTTGGTTGTAGCTATCTCAGAATCACAGGTCCCTAAAATCAACTACAACCCACTAAATAAGACGTCTAGCTAACGAGGTGCGGTGCGGCTTGCTTGCTTCCACCATAGGCCAGCTCGTCGGTGGGGTGGGTTCTTGCACCTGCCACTAGACTACCGCACTTTATTTTTCAAGCCGCTATATACATATCTACTCATATACACACATATGTTGTCGTCAATGAACAAAACTAAATTCATGAGCTTCTCTTAAGTCGGATCCCTGGTGTTAGATGGGACCCTGAGTGTAACCCTCCCCTCGTTTCTTTAAAACCAAAGAAACACCTTAGTTATTGAGCCACTCCTAATTTCAATTCAATAACCCCTAATTCAAGAAAGATTAATTTCCTAAGAAACTACCTTGACGTCATCCTGATGTAACATCACTGACTATGATCTTACCCTCAGCACAAAAAAAATTACTCCATAATGACTCAATCGAGAGCCAAACAAACAAAATTGTCAATAGGATTATATTCACTCAACAAATTTTATTCAAATTAAAACAAAAAAAAAGTACAAATTCGATTCACTCTCATTGCAGACTTCCAAGGGTAATTAAGTAAAAGAGCATAAAAATTAAAAAAAACTATAGGTATGCAAGTAAAGTGTAACCACTTTTCATTTAAATTCATTTCACTCGTCCACTCATATAGCGATTCCCTTTAAAATTCGTGCGCTCTGCACCTGAGTCAAATGAAAACAACAACTATGTAAGAAAAGCAAGATCAACTTTACATTAAGCTTTCTTTCATACTACTTTAAAGTTTAAGTTTTAAAGTTCAATAGAGGAGACTCACTCTCTCTTTTTTCTTCATACAATGTCTCACTCTCTTAACTCTTGTTGCTTTCACTTATTCTCAAGATTTTTGCACACATTCATAAAAAGATCACTTTAGATTTAAGATACTTAGATAAAGTTAATGAAATTTAATATTGAATAAGAAATTAACAATTAAAGTATTAAAATTTTCATCATTAAATTCGTTCAATTTGTGACGTCACACACAAGAATTGACTTACCCGCTCTCCAAGGATGATGTGCACAGCACCACTGCAGAAGTCGGAGCGCTAAACTTTTTCTAAGCGCAGCTCAATGAAGTTCTGTTTTAAATGACAACGATAAGCAATGCACAAGTTGAACAAAAATTAATGATGATTAATGATTTAAAGATGATAATGATGGGCAAAAATGAGTAATTTAAGTTTGATGTTTGGTGATTATGATGACAGTAAAGTTGTTTCTGTGTTGCTTCGAATAATTTGATTTTTCGTGATGGTTGATGACAATTTGTTGGCTTCAATTGAACTCACAAATTTCCATTTGATATCGAGCCTTATGGTTTGTGGTGATTGATTATGTTTTTGGACAGAGTAGGGTTCTTGATCTCTTGAATTAAATTTATTCGAACAGGGATTAAGTTGACTGCGAGTAGAGCCACGTCAGCTTGTGTTGAGTTGGAGCTTATGGTTTTTTTTTTTTGGTAGATCTTGCTTTTTTTTTGATAAGCTAGTAGGTAGGGTCGATTGGTATGAAGCGACTTATTTCTGATGATTGGTGATCAAGTGGAAGTCGAAGTGGGGTTACGTGAAAGCGCAACCAGAGCTCACTTGATCGGCTTTATTTCGTACAAAATCAATAGCTTCAAAATTTATCATATGCACCCAATTGTGATGGTATATATGGTATATGGTACCTTTTCCTGCGAGAAATTGGCCTTTGGACGAAGTTTTATGGGCTTCTGGGAGTGATCTTATGATCGTCTCCCAGAGTTTTTAATTTTTTTTTGCACACACAATCGATCACTAATAGGTATAGTTAAGGAACCAACAAAAAAATCTGTACAGGTTCATGGCATTATCAATAAAAAATGAAAAATTACCTCTTCTGTTGAATGACTAATGGTTTTTTTTCTTTATTAAAAATTACTTCTAATCTTATATAAATCCAATTAGAATTTTCTATTCGAGATGCAACTTAGTTGCTTTTTAATTTTTTCTTAACGTTTAAGACTTGGTCTACTTCTTAAGAGAGTTGGAGATAAAAAGATCGAATCACGGAAATGAAGAATGCTTTTTGCAAAATAGGTATAGGATGTTCGAAGAAAATATGAAGTTCGAAATGTTCGCATCATTTATACCAGTTTGACTGTTTTCGAAAGTTCATCTCTGTACAGTTCTAACCAAAATTTTTGCGTGGGTATAATTCTCTAAACGTAAGTTTACTTCTGCCTACACAAATAATTGCCGGGATTATCTTACAACTACGTTAAGGAAACCGTCAAAGCAGTGTGTTCGCCGTAAAACACCAAATGACCGTACTGTGTGTCGTGTGTCTCACCAGCAGCAACACCGGATTCATACAACCAATGTTAAGTTATATTACTATTTAACAGCGTACGTAAAATATCGATTGCAATCCGAAAAATACCGATACTTCTCACTTTTTTCCGATCTTCTCACGGTCCGAAAAAAAATAAAATTCTCATACAGATTCTTTTCTCGGGATCCGAAAATTTCCGATCTCTCTCGGCACGAATTGGAAATTTTTTTTTTCTCTTTTTATCATTCGTGAGAAATCGGAAAAATAAAATTCCCCTCAAATTTTATTCTCTCACGAAGTGAAATTAAAAAGGATCCGAAAAGTGAAAAGATCGGTGTATGGTTGTTTCCTGTTTATTGTTTTGTTTGATCTCGGTTGTTTAAAATGGGACGAAAAAAAGAATTCGAAGTGAATAATTACGTTTTTTATGAACAAGAAAATAATATGGCATCATGTTTAAGATGTGATAAGAAATTAAAAATACTAGTGACTGGCAATATAAAAAGATATTTTACAAAAGTTCAAGGTGTTTGTTAACTAATTGAGTTGTTAAAAATATAAAAACATTAAACTTTTCATATTGTATGTTAATTATGTTAATTTGAGTATATTTCAATTATATACATATGCGCACAAACAACAACCGAATTTTTTTTTATATTTTATTGACATTGACATTGACTTCACAGTACTTCGCACATTAATTTGACGAACTACAGACACATAGCAGCACTGGTGACTGAGAGAATGGGCTGGGACAGAACAAGACATACGACAGAGAGAGACAGATAGACACATAGAAGGGAAGAACACATAACATAAACCTACGTGGCACAGAGGAGGAGACACAGATTTTAATTGTCTCATATCATCGCACAGGTGGCTCAGATAAGCTGGCGATTTTTGCAGAAATCAAATGCTGCTGAAGCTGGAAGCCGTAGCATTCGGCTTAGCAGTCAACTACTCTATCCTCTGTGCCATGGCCACCTGCAATTATATTTTATTTAACGATCGGTTCGTGAATGGATCTTTTTTGGATTTTCTGTGATAAATTCGTGTTGGATTTTCTGTGATAAATTCGTGATCGAATTTAATTTTTCAGTTCCCGAAAAATTTAATTCGATCGTGAACACAAATTTTATTCTCAAAGAACAAAAATAAAAATTCGCAATCGAATTAAAAATTAAATTCCCGGTTCAATTTATCGATCGCGAACGAATTAAATTTTATCGTTCTACGAACCCTGCTATTTAACTATTGTTATTAATATGTAGTAATAAATAAGATTTGAATAAAATTAACTTAGACGCAGTACCTATACGTTAGCCCAAGATAAAAGGTTCTCTTCTCACACAACTTTTCATCAACTGTCTCGCGTTTTGCATTGATCTTCTTATTTTATTCATATATCAAATACATACATCTACAAAACATTAGCATACTCAAAAAAGCTGCATAGCCACTAGAATGAACACCCTTAGGCCCGGTGCACACATGCGATTTTTTGACGCCCCGATATCGCTTTTGCGTTATCGGTACTCACAAACAAATGGAGTGGTGCCCAAACACTTGCGGCGACGACCGACGCACAGTGGGACGAATGTATGAGAAAACACTTCAAAATTCATATCTTGAGAATAAAATAAAGTTATCAACCAAACATGCCTTAAATAGTATTTTAGTACTCATATCTATGATTGTAACCTAAAAACAAGAAAAATGATTCACTAAAACTTATGATTTCAGGATTTTTTATTCAAAAGAGTTGAGCAGCGAACTTGTTTTTATTTTATATTTTTTTATTTATGATTTTCTGTTTATGTTTTTTGTATACATTACATGATTTTGATATCAAAATAAATAATTCTAATAATAAAGACTAAGAAAAATTAATCAATTTCTCTTTCCGATGAGTAATTCATATTACTTAGAAATCCTGGATCTTCGTTATTGTTTACCAAATAGTGATCTATATTTGGGTCACTTTTCGATAACTTTTGGTTTGTTGGCTGTCTTTAAAACGTTTAAGAGGTCTTCCTTTGCTTGTACTAGGTGAATTATCCCACGAAACAGAAAAAAGGGTTTGTTTTAGAATTTTGAACGATTTTTCAAGTGAACTCGGAAACAGCAAAGGTTTATTATGAGGGACTTTACTTAATTATTTTAAGAATTTCGCATAAAAGTTAGTATTATTACTTACGGAATTTATAAACACGTCTGGTAAGGATAAATTAGATTAAGCCACCGTTGGTGAACCTCCAGAAACCTGAATTTGTTTCTTTGGCAACACTGCCATTTTTGCTTTAAATTAACACAAAAAAGCCTCGAAATTTCTTGTAAAACTTCGTTTTCTCCTTCATTCAACTCTTCCAAGCCAAGTAACTGCTGAATTTTGTTAGCAACGCTGAAAACTTTCCTGGAATGTGCACTATCCATCCATGTTGCTAATAAGTCACCATGCTTGATGAATACGGTCGAACCTAAAAATGTCAATTTCTTTAAAAAGCGCAAACTTGCGCAAGATTTTTTTCGTGATTTAGTTAGCTGACACATTGCTTATTATGAAATAAAAAAGATCTCAAGGCCCGTTTTTGACCATTTTTTGAAAACTCTACTTGAAATTTGACATTGGTTTTTTTTTTTCTTGTACCACACTAACACAGCAAAAATCGTTCCTACAAAAAGAAACACGAAAAAAATCTATTTCTTACAAAAGTTTCTTAAATTTAAATACCTTCACTATTAATATTCTCCATTATTAACTTAATTTTCACACGCGGAATATATTTGCACAGCAATTGAATATGTCACAAAAAATCACCTTAAAACTCTTTATATAAAATTCGGAAAAAAAGGTAATGTTCACGTGGCTATAACTTGCGGACCAGTATATAAAAGCAAAAAATTTTATTGCATTTCGAGCTTCTATATATTTGGGATGACTTACCAATTAATATAAAGTACCGCTAAAATAGTTGTATTTTTTATTTTTTACTATGGGTCGTCCCACCGTGCGACGCTGCGATATCACAAATCACAGAAAAATGTATCCAAAATTTGTTAGGTGCTCTCTAGAAGGTAGTTTGAATTTAACAAGTAAATGTGTGTTTGGAAAAAATGTGTACCTGAACCTAATACCATCTAGGCAAAAAAAATGCTGTCTCTGCTTGCAACTAGATGGCAACACTCCGACCGTCTTGACTTGATAGTTCCTGTCAAATAAAAATATGCAAATACACATCTATTTAGTAGTCTCAGCGAAATCAATATGTGTTATCAACCTCAAGCACCTAACATTTTATCAAAATTCTTGTTGGACCCCAGCAAACATTTTGGTGAATGTTCGCTTTTTCTTCGGTAAAAATGAAGGGTATATATTCGTGAAACCTTCATTTTAACGGATGAATATCGAATAAATGCATATATATGGCATACAATATCAGAACATTCGACGTTCATTCACTTTTTTCGAAATAAAGTGCACAAGCAAAATCGAAATTAATGTACATATAGCTACTATATACTTTTAAATTCTTATTTCCTTAGAAAAAAGTCTTTTTTTTACTCTGTGAACAGATACAACAACATTCAGATTTCACCCATTTATTCTTATAAAATGTGGACGTGCACAAGCAAATGGCAAGTTTTTTAGTCTTTTTCTTCTCCTTTTTCGAAACGAAACGCTGTACCTTTTTTACTTTGTTTTTATATATTTTTAATAACGGAATCAAGTCGCGCCGAGAAACTGCAAGAATGCTTTTATAATTTGAAATTCTTCATTTTGGAAAAGAATTCATTTGTTCAAGTTCTCGTGCTGGTGCTCTGAAGTGAATATAAAAATAATATCTTATTTGTGAAAATTGTTGATTTTGAAAAAAAAAGTAAAAAATAAGTGAAAGTGTTAAAATACTGGAAAAACAATTAAGAAACAGTGACAGTGACAAACAACTTTAAGAGAAAGAAAATAAAACATACTGTAAAAAAGTGACAATAACAAACAAATTAAAAATTACAAAAACAGTGCAATACTCGCATGTAAGTTAAGATTCTAAACAAAAAAATAGCAATAGAAAATAAAGTTTAATAGGTTAAGATTAGGTTAGTTAGTTAAGATTCTAAACAAATAAAAAGTGTAAATATAGCAATAGAAAATAAAAAAATAAATAAAAATGTTTGAACAAATAATCATCCTGTATTTAATTTGTAGTTAAAAGTGCATATCTGAGACGATTTACTATTCAAGCAAGTATGAAAGCGAAAGCGCTTGTGCGAGTCCACTTTTATGAAGAATATACGGTTCATTAATGAGTCAAGAAAAAGATTCAAAAATGTGTTTCGCCGCCCAGTGAAATATACCCAAATCGAATCATAAATGAACCACTTTGAGTTCATTTATCTAGTTCGAAAAGGATTCATAACTAGGCCATGTAAACGAATATATAAGAGCTTGTGCGCGTCCACTTTGATGAAGAACAGCCGGTTCGTAAATGAGTCAGGAAAAAGGTTCAAAAATGTGTTTCGCGGCCCAGTGAAATATACCCAAATCGAATCATAAATGAATTCTTTTTCGCTTATGTTCTTCGTTTACATGAATCAGTTATGATTCGTTTCTGAAGGGAATTGTTTGCTGGGATGAACGATTTTTTGCTTAGAAAATATTAAATTATTATCCACATAAATGAATACATAATCGCTTGTGTGCCTCCATTTACATGAAGGATTTCCGAGTCGAAAAATAATCATCAAAAGGATTCAAAAATGTGGTTCGCTACCTACGAGGATGGACCTAAATCGGATCAAAAATACATTCAGACTCGGGTGTTTTCTTCACTTTAGTGAATCATTTTCTAGTCATTTATGAAAAGAAATGTTTGCTAGGTAACTAAGCCCAACCAACATCCAGGCGCACGACAAAAACAAAAGCTGGCCAAAAAGCAAAACAAAACCAACATACACAATATACTCTTCAAAAGAAACTATACCTCTTTTCTCTGTATTTTCGATTTCATTTTCAATCTCATCTCAATTTCTCATCGTTATCACGGATTGATGGGATAAGATGAGAATGAAACAAATTTCCCTTTTATAATTTAAATATTTATTTACATTTGAAGACTGATGAGAAGAAGAAGGTTGAAGGACGTCGTGTCGTCGCGTCGTCGGTCGCTCGGAAAATTGCTCACACGTATACAAAACACAAATAAAACATAAAAGTATGTACCTCTCACAAACACATCCAACTTAAACTAACTCCACATCCACCAGATACCACCGGATACCGCAATTTTTATTTAACCGTTACCTCATGTATGTGAATAAATGAGAAAAAACAGCAACAAAAATGAGGTGGTATGCTCAAGTTTACTGAGATAGTATTAGTAAAAACACGCATACTATTGCAGTAAACTTGAACCACAGCTTTGTCATTTGACAGCTTGATTTCCCATCTCCCTTTTAAACTCATCTGTGACATTCACTTCCACATTCCACAACTCCACTTTTGCACTCGCACTCATATCAAATTCAAGATTGTTTTGCTTTTAAACGAAATTGTTTCTGAAATGGAATGGAATGGAATTGAATTGAATTATATGGTATGAACATTTGAAAATGAAAAGAACAGGAATACTGGAATTGGAATACCAAATACAGGCAAAGACAAACAGTAGGGAAAAATAAAAGAAAAGCGAATTAAGTGACTGCATCTGCACTCTGTGTCTGCACGGCATTAAATTGTAGGTGTCCTCTCAATTCTTCTCACGCACCCAGAGTCCCAGAGAATTGTTTATGAGAGTAAGCCACTTAGGCCTTGGCTCTTCAAGAGCTGTCGCGCCACCCCCACCCTATTATTATTAATATCTGCACTCTGCATCTGCAGATGCTGTTAAAGAGAATGATCCATTGAATTGAGAAGAAACGAAGAGAGTGGCCAAAAAAAAATTAACGGTAACCACGCCAAAGCCACACGATATAAATGTATTCAGTCTGCAAATAGTTAAGATGGCGTTCGGTTTCGGTTATTCTAACGGAGTTTCGTGTGTACCTGTACTGCGTGTTTCGAGTACAACCCAAACAGTTGCAATATTCAGTGAATTTGAATACTTTTGTTTGTTTACTGTTTTATCAAAGCTGCATTCTTATTTCTGTGATTTGAATTTATTTATATATTCACTATATCCCTATCAGAGTTAGGAAGTCAAAATTTTATCTTTTTCTAAGGTCTTGCTATAAAGGCCAAGTTAACGGCCTTGTGTTGTCTCCTGTTCAGGATTTAAACTAAAAGAAATTACATACCCATAAAAAAGAGAACACAGACTTAGAACAGCCTTTTTGCTTAGTGTGGGTGTGATTATCTTCTTCCAATTCTCCTTTTCGTGGCGTGGCGTCGTTAAACTCTCGTGGATCAAATTGCCTAAGCTTATAGTAAGTGCAAAAGTTGTGAATTCCAAAAGAAATAAGAATGACTTGCAAAATAGTGTGGTTATTCAATTTCAATGAAAGAAAATACGATAACACGACCGGAAGTTTGAATCTTCTTGCAACTGCATTGTCTTCTAATGGTGTGAGTAAAAAGACGGCAAATTTTATGGAAAAAGTGGTTTTATTGTATTTTTTGCTACACTACAACTGTGTTTACGGTTTTATATAGGTAGTACCTATCTCTGGTGAACAGTATTGTGGTGTCTGACAAAAAAAAAGTAAATACATCATGAAGATAAAAAAGTATAAAGAAAAATGTGCAACTAATAACTAATTACATTTGTCTTCCTTATTCTGGAATGAAAATAATATATCGGTTTTCTTGTTTTTTATATGATTTAACAAAACTGTGTCTGGGGTGTCTATTGTGGAAAAATAACCCACTCGATTGGGTTCCGGTTCCGGTTCATCTCTAAAATGGCATAACCAGGAAAACGGGGAAGAGTGCAACCACTATTCGTTTTTTTTTTTTTTGGATTCAATTATCTGATGACTTTGCTGTTGTTACTGTTAGCATCATTCGGGATCGCAAATTGTCAAGGAAGTCAAGGTAAGGAGTTTTGGTCTGGTACGGGTTCTGCCCACAGATCAGAATCTTTATAATCTCTTTTTTCGATAAAACAACATCTATCGGTATTATGATTGTCATAGTACTTTACAAATTGTTCCTTGGAGTGAGTATTATTACATTTAGAATTGGAGATTAAGATCTATTGCAACCATTTAAGGGTGATACACTCAAGCAATTGAACCAAGCGGGTGGACAAGAATGTGGGTTGGTTAAGGATAGACATGTTTTGTCTTATGTTACAACTATGGCTGTCAATAATCCTACAAGTTTAATGATAGCTTTTCTTGGTTTGATTCCTTGAATTGATTTAACTGTATTGTTTGGATTGTGATTGTTACGTTTGTGTTATGGCTTTGTTTTGTTTTGTCCATAGTGTCGACGTGGTTACTTGTTATTAAATTTTGGTTGTGTCTGTGCCTACAGTAGAGCCAGAGGTCTTTTCACTTGGCCATGCTCTTAAAATGTTAGTTTATTATTATATTATATATATATATATAATCTGTATAAGACTTAAAGAAAAATAAAACACTTGTTAATCTGTTAATCTAAATCTAATCTAATTAGTATTTTAGTCTGTCGAATAAGCTGTTTTAATAGTTTTTGAACATGTAACTGGTTCGGTATTGATAGTGTTCGTGGCTTAGTGGTTAGGTGCGTTGGCTGCCAAGCAGAACTTCGTGGGTTCGGGGCATAGTTTCCATAAAGTTTTTATTTCATCTTTCACGGGCACTGCCTCTTGCAAAGAACTGACACTTCCAAGAGTATCATCTGTCTGTAGGCTCAATTCTTCACATGCACCCAGAGAATTGTTGATGAGAGAAAGCCACTTAGGCCTTCGTTCTTCAAGAGCTTTCGCGCCACTCTATTTATTTATTTATTTTTTAAAGAAGATCTCCTCTACTCTGAAAAATATTTTAAATTCGACAAATATTCCATCTCCCAGAACGAATAATTGCCACCAATGAAGCATAATTTTATGAATTAATTCGGAAAAAAATCCTTAAACAAAAATTAAGTACTCAACCTTAAAACTCAAGTTCTCTCTCATGAACATTCAAAACTGCATATGTACACAAAATAAATTAAAAAATAAAAATAACTTATCGATCATTGAGTATTTCTTGTTATTTAATTTTTCTTTGTGTTTTTGATTCACAGGTATAGTCTTGGGATGTGAGTAGTTCTGTAAATAATTCTCTAGTGAAGAAAGGCAGCACGGTCTATAAACATTTTTTCGCATTATTGCTCCTTAGTTATCGAAGATACAAACTCTTTTTTTTCCTACCAGAAATTACCCTTCAGGTATAATGTGGATTTCACGCTTCAAAAGTCAACAACCAAGACACATTTTTGCAAGAAGAGGTCTTTTTGCTAGCGTTTTTCTCAAGCAAGGACTTATAAAACCAGTTGGTTGCATTTGTTAATTGGTTTTGCTTCTGTTTGAAACATTTTTTCAGGTTTTTTGTATAAAATATAAAATTCTGAGTGAATAATTTTGTTTCTAGTATTCGAATATCTAATAAATTTTCCCAAAATATTTTTTTTTTTAACTTAAAAGCTAACACTTTAAGAGTAAGTAGGTACAAGTACATTGGTACACATGAACGTGTCTACCAAATCACAATCTAGGTAAACATTATCGTAATACAAATACATATTTAATTTATCAAATCACACAACTTTTGTAAGATACTCACGTAGAAATTCAGATAAAATAATCGTCAACGATACTTTCTCATAACGTATGTATTTATTTGTTGGCATAACTGAAAAAATAAAGTGGACAATAGACATCAGCAACGAGTGGCTTGATACTACTTCCAAGCCGTTCTGTATTTTTTCAAATACACTATCCGCTGACCTCACTGCTAGAAAACGAAAATCAAATGAATCATAACCTGATACTGAAACAATAGGGTGGTTTTTGTGTTTTTTGCTCTTTCTTTAATATCTTCGAAACTATTTATCTTAAAAACATGAAAACAACATTTTGAAATTACTATTAAATACTTAAGTATGTGTACCAAATTTCATTGCAATCGGCCTAACAGATTCGAAGAAATCGCTTCTGAAAGACGAATGAACAGAAAACGAAGTGAGTTTATAAGGGTTTCGTTTACACTCTATCTACGGAACCCTAAAAAAAATGGCCATAACAAAACCTGTCATCAATCTCGTGTCTTATTTTTCCTTCTATCATTGTAATATTAAAACTTCGACTTTCTCGTTCATAAAACACACAAATAAGTTCAAAAGACAACTTTTCACATGTTTATCAGCACTGGTCGAACCCATTCAACCGATAAAATAAATATTTCTTTTGAATTTCAAATCACAAAACGAAACGAAAACTTTAATACATTCTAGGTTTTATACTTTATCTATATTCGCATCAATGAAAATGAGTTTCTTTATAGCAAAAAAAGAAAAAAAACTGTCATTATTCACTGTAATAATACCCAACACTATGTCGTTTTTGTAAGCATGTGTCCTGCTATTATGTCAACTACCTGCTAAATTAAAACGCTGAAAACCTGAAAATCAATACAACCATGTGCTGTATTGAGTCGAAGAAGGAAAATCAATTGTGGATAGACTGACGCTGACGATAACTCGCAATGCCAAGGACGATTCAAAACATGCAATCGAAACAATTGCTGTTGTCAGTTGAACGTAGGTCGGAACAGTGGGGTCGAGTTTTTTTTTAAAGTCATTTTTATCGTATTTTAGCTAGGTATCTTTTCTTCGATTTTTTTGCTCAAGATGTGATGACTTTGGATGCTGTAAATGTGTATTTCGTTCTCTATTGATTTTCTCAATTCCATTGGGTCATTTTTTAATTTGGCAATGTCTGTCTCTGTAGTTATTTTATTATCACTCTTGAAATTATCTGAAGGCTCTTAATTGCGGGCCAGGCGAAGTTCGCAGGGACGGCTACATACTCATTAAATTATTTTAGCAACAATGGAAAGATTTTTGTAATACTGTAGTAAATAATAAAGTCATATCTATTAACCGAAATGGTTTCAAGTTATTCAAACTACGGAAACATATTTCCGGTTAAATTTTAAATGTAAACCAATAAAATTAAAGTATCGGCTAAAGACGGCTACAATAATTTATACAAAAAAAATCAAACCACCACAATGTCTTCGTTTTTAATATTTTTGCTTAATGTTCCATCGAAACTCCATGCCTTCCAACTTAACATCTTCTTCTTAAAACTGATTAAATCTACCGCATTTTATGTCCTTCTCCGTAACGCTCAGTCTAGACATTAAGTTTCACTCTCGAGAAAAATATTTTTCTTCAAAATTAAAGAACAAAGTGTGTTCTGCTTGAGTGTTTAGTTTTTCAGAACTTAAAATTCCTCTTCCGCCCTGTTCCTTGTAATTTATATTGACATTTTAAAGCTCTTATAAGGAAGAACGTTTAGGTTATTATTAAGGAATTTAAGTTATATACCAGACAAGTTAAATAAGATGTTTTATTCAGGGCGTGAATAGCTCAAAATATAGGTACCTATACATAAAAAATAAACAACGACAACCATTTGGAGACACAGCTAAGTAGCTTTAGAACTACAAAATACCATCACATTTAAGTGTCGGCCAAAATTTCTGATAAAGGTATTTCCTGTTTTTGTCAAACTGAGCTTACAGAAAGCTGGTAGAATAAATGCTTAATACTATTTTCTCTTGTCCGAGCAATACTCAGCGTTTGAGAAAGAGAGAGAATGGCTTTTTTTTGGTATGGTGATTCAGATATATGATGGAATGTTTATCCTCACAAAATACCTATGCAAGCATAACACTTTCCAGACCTTCTGTTTTACTTTTGACCTAGTTTTCTGTTGTTCATGCAATTATTGTATTATTTAGGCCAAACATAACAAAGAAAAAACTTTCAACTCTCCCTCATGAGTTTTATGTTCTCTGTTTTTTTCTGATTTTACCCAAAGCCCACAGCTGAAAAACCCCTTAAGGGTGGATTTTAGTGATGGCAAAGAGGGCACACAATGTACAACATACAAAACTGAGACCTAACTGCATAATGTGATGGCTTCAGGAGAGTATATTGTCCCATTTCATTTTTGTTTATATTTTACTTTCCATGAAGAAACAACAAAACCACCCTCGTCCTTCAGTTCAAAGCACAAAAATTAAAACATTGTCATAATAATAATAATAATTCATTCCCCTTGTTCCTCACTAGATATTTTTTTTTTATATTAGGAAATAGGACGAGTATCATTGCGGGTTGCTGTTGTGTTCTGTAGTTCCATTAATTTCAATCAGAAATAATATCTCGGAACAAATTTTCCTCGTTTTTTTATTTTATTTTCCTTTCTATCTTCGACCGAACAACTTATTGAGGGTGAGTTTAAGGTGAGAGAGATGAAATGTATTTACCTATCTACTTTCCTTAATACCTCGCCCTTAGACTACGCTGACTACAGGTCTATAACAATAAGGCTGATAAAATCTGAGCATTTGCGTTCTAACAGGAGTTATCAAGGAAAACACAAATCTGCTGTTTCGGGTGGGATATTAAGGCAAGCATTTGTATTCTTATCTTTGAATTCAGTAGATACACCTGGAACCTGATACTGGCATACCTACAACTGACAGCCTGTTTGTAAAGGCAATGTAACTGAAAACCATTCGGAGCAAGAAAAACCCAAAAGTGCGTGTTATATTTCCGTAAAGTCTTGGAACTGTTTTTGAACAACTTATTTCGTTTAGCGCAACATCTTTTCATCGGCTTGACGGAGTTGCCTTTTGGGTATTTTTCGTAGGAAATGAAAAATCTTCCGAAAAACAAATTCAAACCCTTACCCTAGGTAAGAATAAGAACCGAAGACGATTTGAAATTTTTAAAACTTTGGTGTGTATATGAAGTATCACAAAAGCGATTACTCGTAAACGTTCACTGAACCAAAAAGGTACGTAAATACAAACAAAAAGTTTATTGGGACAATTAATTTAGTGATGGAATTTGTCCAATAAACAGGTTTATTGTGACAATAAATGCCCGTTTATATTTTTTTCATTTCTGCAGAAACCATGGTTGGAAACTTTGCTAACCCTTAATAATTTTCGTATATAACCACAATAAACAGAGTTAATTGATTTTAATAAATCCGTTTGTTAATACAAACAAACGTTTATTATTTTCGTTTATTATATTAATTAACCCGTTTATAGTACCAATAAACAGAATTTATTGTTTCTCAAAAAAAAAAGAAAAATCAGAGAATTCTGTATCTATTTACTTCTCTGGTTCTTATTCTTATTTATTGATGTTTGTTTTGTTTTTTCTGCAAGTGTCACTGTGTGTGTTTTCTCGATATACACAGTCCCTTTCTCTCCCATACTGCACCGCCGCGCGCCTCAACTTTTGCTTGATTACTTAAATTCCTTGAACTACTAGCAACTTGAATTGTTATTTAATCAAGCAAATCCATTCGTATTTATACAAGCACAGTTACGAAAAAAAATCTGTGAACTCTAAGAATCACAAGAAAATGAATAGTTTTGTTTATTTCCACAGTAAACGGTTTATTATTTTTTAATAAACAACGTTTATTGTTTCAGTGAATATAATTATTAAAAATAATAAACGACTTGTAAATTTTAGATTTGGTTGTGGTATTGGATGAAGGTTGGGATAAAATCTTTTTGAAACCATTTTAAAAATCTTGTTTATTATAGCAATAAACGGTTAATTATTTTTAATAATGAAATGTTTATGGCAATTAATAAAGTTACTTATTTTAAAAAATGGTGATTAAGTGCTTTATTTTTCATTTAATAAATGGTCATTTATAGTATTAACAAACGATTATCAAACGCTGACATATTTTTTAATAAACCGTTTATTGTGACAAGAAAAACTTAATTGTGACAATAAATAACAAGTCAATAAACGCCGTTTTTTATATTAACGAACGTTTGTTTTTTCAGTGTTGTCTACTGAATCCAATATAATCTGTAGGTGACTTGGTGACGATTTTTCACCGGGTGTGTGTTTTAGAGCGAGGGATTCTTTCCTCAAAGCTGATTTGAATAGGAAGTAAGCCAATGAAAGATCGATATCGTGTACCTTGATCATTTTCAGCCTATAATGCCTTGATCTGATAAAATCTTTTTGCCATTGCCTGCGATTCAACTATCATTTGTTGATTTGTCTGATCTGAAACCATTATAGTTTAATTATGCATATAGTTTCTGTGTTGGGCTGTCTTATGTAAATTAGGTGCCTAGATTATGAATGAGTGTACTTCCCAACGCTCCAGAATGGCTTTGCGGCCGGTAAATTGTCACATCTTTGTCTGGATCGTTTCCTTCAATATCATAGACTTATTTTAGACTGCTTTGCTTTCAGTAGAATTTCTGCCTGAAGTTTCTGATCTGCCGAAATTTTTAGTTTGCAGCATTCTAAAGTTTCAGACTCAAATTCTTATTCATCATAAAACCTTAAACGGAAACCCTATTAAACCAATTCTCAATATTTCTACCTGAATAAGCATAAACCACATAGCAAGGGCACCACTTAGTTGATGGGCCGTCCCTTATTCAATGTGTAATGGAAGATAAAATATCGTTGATGGTCTTTTGGGGGAATCCTTTCCGACTTGGAAGAAAGTAGGAAAAATTCAAACCACAACATTATTATAACTCTGTGAAGTTGGGCTTGGATTATTTTGAGCATCCAAATGATCCGAAAAAAATGTGTTTTGCTTAAATAGTTGTCAAGTTCAGTTGAGTGAGATTGGAATTCTTGTTTATGGCTGTAAGATATATCAGCCAGAATGTGCTTACTCTTTGAATCTGGTTTAAGTTGTGAATAAAGTAAAAGAAATGCTTTGATTTTTTTTTTCATTTTTACTTTTGTTATGATGTAGGAGATTTTGATTCTTACAGCATCTGAAACTTTTCAAAAAGCCCACTCGACAGTTGAGTTTTTGACGTAGATATAAACAAAACATAGACCCAATTTTCTAAATAAAAACAGTTTCATCTGCAATTGAAACTTTAAAAGTTGAAAAACTAATTCCAAATTGAAATTAAGGTTTCCCTATATTTCAAACTCTCTGAAAAACTTCTAACAATAATATCAACTGATATTTCAGAGTTCGGACTAATTCTATTTAATATTCGTCGGGGCAAGCATACTCACTTTAGACAGTAATACTTTCCATAATTAGTTATTTTGTTCCCAATTTTATTTTGTAATATGTATTCTCAAAATCCCTTTAGAGTTTTATGTAACGAATATTAGGTCCATGCTGGCTAAATGACTCTTGCCATAGTGTGTACAATGTACAATTGTACATCCACCCTTCTTCATTGGCAATAATCAACTTAAACACACTCCGCCATTAGTCTTATCTTTTATCTGTCATTTCAGCAAATCGATTAACCTATTTTCCTTTTACTTCCTTCACACATGACGATCAACAAACAAAGCAAAGAATAGTCTACGCTACAGTTATAGAATAACGTATTTTCTGAAGGATTAGACCCATCGAATTCCAGTAAATCCATGTCATCACCTCAAAGTCCATTTAGAGGATAAATCCGATGTGGGATGTCTCTAGCTGAAGCTTTGGAGATTTACGATTCTTGGGTTGTGTAGTTTATTTCACTCGTTGCTGTGGCATGGTATTGTGTGTTATCACAGTTCGTTGGATGGAAATGAAAAAATTACGTTATTTTTAATTTAGCACTGTACGTAATTTGATTGTACAGAAGAGGGCTCTAGCTTTTAGACGAAAAAATCAGCGTTAAAAAACTATGTAAGACGAATATTTTTTACCTGAAATAAAGACATCGATTTAGACGATTTCAATTTTAGACTTTCTTTTGTGCTGTACCCGAAAAATCGATGTTATCCGGGCACTCAAATCTTGAGTTTTTATAAGTGCAGTAATGTCACTTTGTATCTTTAGAAACAAATCGAACAGTATGCAGTTTAAAGTCACTTTAAATTCAAAGTTTAAAAGCAAAAGTTAGCAGCCACAGGCGAATAGTAAAAATTAATTTATATTTGTACCTGCCATTAGATGGAGTTCTTTTTTCTTTCCGTTTTTCGGAGGTTACTTTTTTGTCGTATACGTAATACAATAAACATATGAATCTCGTTACGAACGCTTTTAGGGCATTGAAGCGAATCATTTTATTAGCCTCAATATTCTTCCCGGTTACTTTTTACTCACACAGAAAAGATACCTAGCAAAACTTATCCGGGTAGCACTGTTTACAACTTGAAATTCCGTGAAAATCTATCACTGAAGCTTAAAACAGAAAAGTTACCACTATAAAAATCATGATAGAGGTTTTTTGCGTATCCATAATAATAAATAAATTTCACATACTAAAAACATCCGAGGTGGGTAATGCCTGAAGGTTTTCACCTCGGATGTCTCCTTACTTTAAATTAAAATACTACAAATCGTATCTGTATGTACTCTTTATATTCAGAACAAGCGGAAGATTGCACTATTAAAAGACTTAATTGATAGTCAAACAAAGGGACCGAAATATTACAAAGTTCAAAAGTGACTTCATTTATTTTTTAAGCTCTTAAACGTTAAGCAAACGTAAAACCAAGTCACTTTAAAAGGCAACCATAAAAATTCCCTCCAACTGTATGTAGGTTGGTCAAAGGATTTTATATCAAAGCTTTAACTGCTATTATTTTGAACTTTTCTAAAAGACTTAAAAAGAAAAGGAACACTCAATCAACACAAATAAATTCAAAAGATATTAAAGCTTTTACATCTCTTTTAAACGACTCAAATCGTTTCTTGAGAAATATTTCTGGATATAAACTGCTAATAAAATTTTTATTTCTCAGCTACATCCACATGCTATCACTTTCAAATCTACACATATTTCAATTTCCTTAACTTAAATGCATATTTAATATTTTAACTGTCTAAATCATAAAACTAAATATGTGCACGACTGGATCGTAAGAACTAGCTCCTGTTTTCCAAATTATAACTCATAAAAAACATTAAAAAATATAAACATGTAGGTACTAAAAATTCAGAAATAAAAATTTAAATTGAAATATGTACCTCAAATATAAATTGTATCTGAATAAAAAAAGTGATGTCATAAGATTTTGATTTTCATTTGATGTCATGTTGATTTTTTGAATTAAAAAAAATCCTTGGAGCGGTTTTCTTAAATTAATTATTTATATATATAAATTTTTTCGAAAATGTCTTCAAATTAATTTGGGTATGCAGTATTGAAGAACATGTAAATATACACTTTATTAGTGAATTTAAATTTTTAATATTGATCTATTTTCGAGATACAGAATTTTGAAAAAAAAGCTTAAAAATACATTTTAAAAATACAAATTTTTTTTGAAATTTTTTGAAAACAAAATATTATTTGGGCAATATATACGCACTTTCAGAAAAAAAGTACGCTGATCGGACTTTTATTTTTCAAGAAAATCTTATAATAAGAAAATGGTTCTATGAGAGGTATCGTTTTGGAGCAATACAAACAATTGGTTTTTTTTAACTTAAAATACATCAGTTTGAAAAAAAAAATGTTCGAAGAAGCTTAAAAAAATGTTGGCTACCCTAAATTTTGATCTTAACAAAAAAAAAAAGTAAAAACGACCTACGCGGATTCGTTCAAAGCTCTAATTTTCAAGTTTGAAGTCAATCGGACCAGTGGTTAAGGCTGTAGGTGCGTTTACAGACAGACAGACGGACGGAAACGCCGGACCCACTTTTTTCAACTTCTCTATCATCGTAGTCATATTAAGGCTATGTTTATGACCGAGCGTAAACGCATCTCGCGATGCGACGATTATCGCTCCCATCGCTTGTTACATTTTCGCTTGCGTTATCGCTAGCTATTGAGTGTTTATAGTAGAGCGAAACTTCGTGCGATTGAATGTTTGAAATATTAAAACTTCATTTAAGTTTTGGCAGTGAAGAAAGCAAAATGCGCGCATTGACTAGGAAAGTTTTATTATTAGAAACCAGCAATTTATTGCGTAAAAAATATTTAACTAATAAAAGCATATATAAGAGGTTTCAAGTGCATCCAATTGTAACAGAAAGAAGAACTTACGGTGAATTTCATCATCTTCATTCACGACTGCTAAAATTTCCTGAAAAATTTAAGGAATACTATCGTATGAGCAGAGAAACTTTTGAGTATATCTTGGAGCAGATATCGGCAATGATTGAAAAAAAACAGAAATCAGAAAGTACATAGTCCATACTTGATCGCTCGTATCGCTAAAAATATCAAAATATTTTGATTGCAAATTTTCGTCGCTTTTGTCACTTGTAATCGCTCAATTCGCTTTTCGCTAAATCGCTTTGTCATAAACACTTTCATAAGCAACAATGAATTTAGTCGCTAGTAGCGATGCTCGTCGCATCGCGCGATGCGTTTACGCTCGGTCATAAACATAGCCTTAATCAAAATCTCAACTTTTATTTTGCGAATCCAAAACTTTCCATAAATATTCTATGTGTCGCAAGTAAAAAATGAATCAAATTTGTTCCATGTAAGCTCAAAAAATACTGTAGTATGGAAAATCAAATAAAAATCAAAAAACACTAATATACTAGATGTACCTGCTTAATGCCACATGTCCGCTATTTTCTGATAAGAAAATAATCGTAAAAAACATGAAAAAGAAGAAAAACGATACCTATGCATATCGACACCATACGCTATACACCTCAAAAAGTTTGATAATAGAAGGTTTCCTGTTTGCAGCTATTCAATTCAAGCTCCAAAAACAAATGTGCTTAAGTCTGAAGTTTAACCACCTGAAGTAAATCGTTAGCTGAAGGCCCCTTGCCAGCTTGTCTGCTACTTTTTTTGCCTTAATTAGCTGAAAGACGACGTAGAGAACTTAAAATTACCTCATTTCATTACCGGTTGCAAAATTACGTCATCCAGCTCTCGAAACACTTGCGTCGACTAATTAACTACCCTAAATCTTCTCTTCAAAGTCATAATAATACAACTAAAAAAGTATACTACAAACAGTGACAGTTAGACATTTTAAATGTAAAAATTGTGGTATAGATGTTTTTCTTTATCTCTTCGAAGCTGGTTGGCCTTTTTGTCATTTTTCTATTTTTCTATTTTACTGAACTGAAATAGATTTTTATTCCGTAAAGGGTTGTAATGATGGTCTTCTTGGGTATTTTATTCAACCGCAACTTAGCTTATTAGGTTACTAGTTAATTACACGGATTTGTTGGTTTCATTTCAAACTTTGGTTTTCATTTGGTTACTTCTCTTAATATTAATTTTTGTGTTAACTGGATTTTAAAAGAATGAGGACACAAATCTTGATTGAATATTTTTCTCGTAAAAGATGGTGAAGAATAATAACAGGATTTTCTTTAAACTTTTGATGTCCCACCAAAGAAGCATAAATATAATAATTGGAGTGTCTTTTTTATTTATCGTGGTTTCCTCAAGTCTTATGTTAAACTTGATGAGAAGGGGTACTCCTGAAAAGTTAACATGCAAGCAAAAACCTACGCTGAGTTGATTGTTGCAGTTTTCTTGAAACTTTTATTGAGAGTTTTAAGTTGGATCATTAAAGAACTTGTGAAATGTAATTTGTAACATGGCTTTTCTTCCAAGTTGTTTTATGATTCATAGGAAAAACTTGTAAGTTTCGGTAAGTCGTACTTACTGCATAAGAAAAAAACTTGAAAACTTGTTTATTAAACATTCAAATTCAAAAAATTCAGTGTAGTCCCTGAGGATATACCTTAAAAATTCAATATTTTCTTCCTTCCTATTGGAAAGGAAAGTACAGTAGCAAAAAAAAAATACTTAACATTTTCAGCAGGTCGCGCTGCAGTTGCCTATTTCCATTTAACCCAAGTTCGCAACAAAACTTGGCACACATCTTTAACTAAATAATAATTCAAATGAATTTTTCTTATTCCTGAATTTTTCAAATTAAACGGTTCTTGAATTTACATAAAAAAACACAAATAATATATTTAGTGTGCAATGGAAAGCCTTAAAACACAGTCTAAGAAAGTACAAATGTCAAGAAACAAACAAAACTTTCACAAGAAATACTCTCGTGAACCCCCTTTAGTAAAATAAAAAAAAATAGAGTGGCGCGACAGCTCTTGAAGAGCCAAGGCCTAAGTGGCTTACTCTCATCAACAATTCTCTGAGTGCGTGTGGAGAATTGAGGGGACCTACAATTTAACGCCGATTCCGAACGGCAAAGTTGAGAAGCACTTTTTCATGACAGATTGATACTCTTGGAAGCTTTCTCAGGTCTTCGCAAGAGGCAGTACCCGTGAAAGATGAAATAAAAACTTGGCCTGAGTAGGACTCGAACCAACGACGTTCTGCTTAGCAGCCAATGCACTTACCAACTAAGCTACCCCCTTTAGTGCTGTTGATATAATTTTTTTTCTCTAAACGTTTTTCCGTGATAACACGGATACTTTTCTGTTAGGTAAATGCTATATTACACAAGTATCTAACAAAATTTAAAATTATAAAAGTTTTTCTCTTGAACAGTCATTTGCATAATATGAAAAATGAATAATAAGAACCTTCACCGGTAGAAATATAGAGCAATGTTTTGAATAAAAAAAGCACTAAGAACAAAAGAGAGAGAAAAAAAAGAGAAACAGTGATGTGAAACTTAAAAAAACTTTCGAAATCCATTAGAAGATGTGTTTATTGCATTATATTTTCATTATATTTTCAAATCCATGTTCGTATTCCCACTCGACCCACAAAACTCCTTGTTTTCTGGCCCACTGGATGTAGGTACATTTTGTTTGATTTTAATTCATTCGCCTACAAAACTCCCGAAAGAAATCTTCTCTTGACTTTTAATTTTTGATCAACTTCACAACCATAATCCACCACCCATAATCCAAGAAAAGATTTTAAATCAGGGGGATTACTAATAGGCGGGGAGCCCTCAATCCTGAAAGTGCACTTACACGGATTTCAAAATTTTTTATATTAAAAGATAGTTTAGAGAAATACCAACAAATTAAGCCTGGTATGACGAGGCCTATCCTGACAGCTGCCATCCTGGCACCAATGTCTGTCATACCTATTTTAAAATTTTGTCACTCATATTTTTTTAAAATAGGTATGACAGACATTGGTGCCAGGATGGCAGCTGTCATACCATTTTTTCCTGAAAGCACATTAAATTTCCAATAATATGCGCTATTTAAAATTAAAATCCGCGATAAGTGCAAATTATTAATAATGCAAAAAAATGCAAAAAATACTGGTGCCAGGATAGGCCTCGTCATACCGGGCTTAATTTGTTGGTATTTCTATAAACTATCTTTTAATATAAGAAATTTTGAAATCCGTGTAAGTGCACTTTTAGGATTGAGGGCTCCCGGTGTATAAAGAAAAAGTAATAAAAGAAACACTACAAGTTGTTTCCATCAACTACAGCAAAATCAGAAAAATGCATTATGGATGAGGGAAGAGGTATTAACGTTTTTGTGTTATTCGATACCTTACTACCCTAATACCCACATCATTAGAATATATCTGGGCAGAGTGCAACTTCACAGCCCAACAGAATCAACTGGTCTGTTGTTCGATTCTCCTCGATGGTCCTCGAGTTTTTGTTTGAATGGAAATATGCTAAATCCCTGCATTATAAGCCATAATCCATATAACAAACACTGCTACTCCGCACGACTCCCTTCTTTACTAGTACAACTTTCATCTATGGAAAATCACATCATGGATCCAACAGAAGTAAGTTCTTAGGTTATAGAATCGGATATTGAATGCGACGCAGTATTAAATACAGGCAGCTCGACAAACAAAGAAACCCAAATCACATTTCCCAACACCTTATCTTGGTCTTGATAGACTATTATATGCTGTACGGGTCTGTTGAAAGATCTCTTGTATACTGCTTTTTAACTTTATTATCTTTGTGGTCGTAATATGAAATTGTTCTTAGCTCTATACGGTACGAAACTTGCCCTACAGAGAGTAATAAATATTTACTTGTTTCATTAATCAGAACAGACTTCGAAGTTTTAACTCCGAACAACATTTTCGACATACGACCAAACGGTCTATCTTTTCCTTCCTCGAAAATCAACAATATTAATTTTTTTTAAGTGTATTCAAGAAACACATGTGTACCTGTACAGTGCACATTTAGAGAAAGGTGGAATTCGAAGGTTTGATTCTTGAAGTAAGTAAGTAAGTAAGTAGTAGATTCTTGAAATTGTATGTTGTTGAAAACGTTTCTCACAATAGAACAAACGAACACATTACGAATGACCAATGACCATTTATTTATTAAAGTCGTTAAGAACTATAGAAACAATTACAAAATACAAAATTATTATGAATTGCAAATTATAATATTAAGAATTAATTAATAAAAGCTCGCATTTATGCTATAGCATTATAAAATACAGTTTCGTACATGTATCACTTACTTGCTTACAAGTCCAACCATAGAACCTGAAAGATGTACACCGAGACCGATACTCTCGACTCTATAGAGTATCGTTTGCTGCGAGATACAGAATAATGTTTATGCACATAGTTCTCCGTATCTTATCCAGGGGTTTATTGACCTCCTACATTAAAGTGAAGTGCTTTGAGGTTTGCTGCATTTACTCGCTTAGTGGAAGATATAAAATGCAAGAGATAAGTTTTTCCAATGGTATATTATTTCAGCTTGGTTTCTCTATGTTGCGTTATCTGCAAACGATGCTGATCAACTTGCTCTACTTAAAGTGTGTTTTATTGAACAAGAAATCGACAAGCAAGTGTTCCAACTACTAACTTTGATAGTCGATATATTGAATGAAGGAAGGGTGTAATTTTATTGAACCTTAACAAGCGTCTATTGTATCAATTACTTGGAAAAATAAATAAAGTTAAAAGAGAAGTGTTTTTTCCAGCAAACTTGAGATAAATCTGTATTCTGAATTGCTTTCATTCCTTTTTTATTTTGGTTTACTTTTGTTATCTCTGTTATTTGTAGGTTAAAAGAAGAATTCGTGTTAAACCACTTGACCAAGTTAAGCGCATGTTGGGGTTTTTGTTGTTTGGGGATTTCGTAATGATTTTCGTTTATCTTCGTCTTTCTTTTTTTTTTGTAATAAGAAAACACCAAGAAAAAAAAGAAAGCCTTTTGAAGAACGATTTGCAAGGAAGATGTTGATGGATGTGTGATGCATGATGCTTATATACTGTTTTCTTTTTTAGAGCAATGATCGAGAAACGTAGGAAGGAACAGCTATGAATGTCGCTGTGGTCAGTTATAGGTAATCATTGTATAGATATGCAGGTATCTTGTTGTTATAAGATCTAGTATTCCGTTATGTTGATGCACTTTAAAGTGCTTTTCTAAGAGCTTGCTAGAGTTTTTTTTTTTTTTAAGCGATAAGTGGGAATAGAAATTGGTTTCTGATGGGATTATATTGAAGGTTACCAATAATAATCATCACTCATTGTCATCACTTTCCTATCGTATTCTCTACTAATTTACTTTTCTTGTTATATTAAGGGAAAGTGGCCTTTGATGGTGAGTTGGGTTTGAAAAATTGTTTGGTAACGAAGAAAGTCCTCTTTGAACACTGTTCCTTCGTTATAATAGTGGAGACCCAAGGAGTAAACAAAAAAACCCGCGGAGGTGAAAACTTCGAATGTGCCAGGAGAGAAGACAATCCAAGAACTTTCAAATGGTGGCGCAGCAGACGTACACATGAAATCTTTAAAATAAAATAAATAAATAGACTCTACTGTAATTAAAAAAAAAAAGAGTTGAAATTCAGTCTGATTGCATATTTGTGTAGACCTTAAAAGAATAGATAAATCATTATTTGAAGAATTGGAACATTAAAGTCCAAAGGTTGCCCATAACTTGTCAGCTACAGTAAATATTTGAGAAATGTCAGTGTTATCATCATCAGAAATAGTGATGTATCACTTACAACTGATATTTCTTGGTCGAATGAGCTATGCTCATGGAGCTTTAGTCGTATTGCTGTTTAGCTTTGGAATTTAATCCATTTCTCCTTGCCCCACGTGATATTCAAGTCTAGTATGAAACGATTCCAAAACGACCACCAATGAGTCAGTCGTACGGGTCTTTAATTCCAGACGCTTTTGTCGAGACTTAGACCCAAATAATGACAGTATTTCCTGACAATATTTTCATATTGTTGATTGGACAAAAAAAAAAGAAAAATTCTACTGTAGAGGTTGTTAAAACAACAAGATAACAATTGATACTTAAAACGTAAGCTTCAAAAACAAACAATTAAAAAAGCATATTAAATAAAAGTCTAAAAAAAAACAAGTATACACCCGAGTGTACGTTTTCATTGCATCCGTAATCCGTAGTAAAATATGAAATCTCTATAATTATCTCTTATATCTATATAAAAATGGAACGCTAAATGTGTTGCTAAGTGCAAAAATAGAGAACGGTTGGACCGTTTGGCACCAAATTTTTACCGAATGTTCGGCTAGTAGTGTTATAGTTTTTAAGAAGATTATACAAAATCAGCTAAGCCGTTCATGAGATAATATCAATATGAAAACGGTTTGACCGTTTGGCAACAAATTTTGAAGAAATGTTGTGGTAGTAGTTTAAATGGTTTTTAAGAAGTTTGTACAAAATCGACTAATCCGTTCATGAGATAAGGCCAAAAATATTGACACCCCATTTTCACTATACATAGAATCGTTAACTATGCATTTGACCATGTGATGATCTCATACAAAGTTGTTGTTCAAGAGCTATCAAAGGCTTCTGAGTTGGAACGACTTTCCTAGCAGAGCCGTAAAACGTTGTTTTCTTATATATTTACATAAGATAAATCCCATCCAAATCCGTTGAGGACTCACTACTTTTGTACAAGTGGAGTTGTTGGCATCATATTTTGAGGGAATGCTCGGCTAGTTGCGTAGATGAGTTTAGTTTTGAGTGTAGTTTTTTCTTATATCGATTAAGTTAGTACGAAACCTGTCGGGTCAGCCAGTATTTATACAAAAATGGATATATGTACATATGTTTAGTTGTGTGTATGGTATGGACTCCTTATGATATTTGCATGGTAAATACAGTTTAGTGAGAGTTGGTTCCCGTGAAAAAAATTGTTAACCATACGGAAGAGTTGTGGAACTGGAAAAATCAAACATAGATCGAAAAAAAATTTTCGAATTGCAGACTTTCCCATTACTGCACTATATTTAAGACCTGCGAAGTTCCCTCCAGTGGCAAGAAACCGTACTTGATAAGTGCAATTTTTTTTAAATTAATTTTAATTAATGGAGTAACTAATTTCAGCAAAAAAGAGTTATTTGCATCGCTAATTCGAAAATAGTTTTTGAAGTCTTTTGCTTCCGAGAGCTGAATTTCTCGAACAACAAAAATTTTTTTTTTTTATTTTTTTCTTCGTAGAATAATTGATCATCATTCTTATTTAATTGAATCTACTTTTAATTATATAATTTTTTTCATTTCTTTACTAACCAAACTTCAGTATTCGAAGAGAGTGTATAGTAGAATGAATGAATAAAATTCAAAAAATGATTGAAAAAAAAATTCAAAAAATGATTGAAAAAATGATTTCATTGAAATGATAGTGTGTATCAGAAATGACATGTTCAAAAATGACAGTCTTGGAAAGATACAAAAAAATGATAATGTAGGGTACACACTCTACCTAATACCTCTGTATCTGGTTGGGTTGGAACTTTTACTTTTTTAAACATCAATACATTGAGCTGATGCTAAGAAACCATTAGTTTTAATCACACTGGTCCTCTCCCCAAGATTTCTTTTGATCACACAATTTTCATTAGTGTTACTTCGTTGTGCAAAAATCAGAGAAATTGATTAAGTATGCAGCATTAAGACATTGCATGACAAAATTTGCAAAAAAAAAATGGTTTAGCCGTTTTTGAAAAATCTAGAAAAAGTGTAATGAACGTAATAGGTGCTAAAAAAATGGATTCCCTTTACGATTTTTTTGTGATTCAAGAATGTATTTTTAATAATATCTTGAAATATTTATAGATACAAATCTGAAAAAATTAGACGATAATAAACTATCAAGATATACATAATGTTTGACTGCTATTACACGACGACTTATGAGTCGTAACTCTTCTTCGAATTCTCTTTTGAAATCTTGTCCTCTGAGTCGAACACTGTTACACCATGACTTTTAAGTCAGGACTCAAATTTTGGTTACACTTTTCTATTCAGATTCCTTGAAATGAAATGAAAAACATTCTTTCCCACTTTTTCAAATAGCAAGGTGAACTTGAAGCAAGTCGAATTTAAATAAAAATAAAACCAAATACGAAAATATTGAATGAGAAGTGAAGAACGTCAAAAATGTTTCGTATGAAAAATTGCCTGCGACTCACCGGGCAAACTATTTTCCTTTTCAGCTTTTCGAATTTTGTAGGTACCCCTTTTGCACCAACGTACTTAGTTCGAAAAAAGTCATGAAAAAGTTCGAAAAAGTCTTGAAAGTAACAAAAAAACAGTATTTTATTTTCCTGGAAGAGGTCTTAATAAACCTTTCAATTTTTATGAACATTTATTTCAAAGTTGAAAATAAATGTAACCTAGTCGTGCATTCAATCCTGAACACATTCAATCACTTAATGTTTACAGTTAAGGAATTTAGTAGTCGTAAAACCACAATCTATTCTATTTTCGACAGTTAACAAGACTATTCGACCCACTCGTGCATATCTTTTAAATCAACACATTACTGAGAGCATTTTATGCTGAACGTTAGATGAAATTAATTTTCCTTCGTTTTGAAAAAATGGAAGTATGTACTTAGCTTATTCAAACAGGGACTGAGGGTGAAAAAAATTATAGTCGGTAAAAAATAGACCCGTAAATGATTAATAGGCCCAGTGGGAGCTTTACTCACTGTACCCCATTTTTCTTCATTACTCCATTTATTTTAAGGATAATAGGGTAGAAACTTGGGGTTCTCAATCCATACAAAAAAGAAAAAAAAAAGAAATGCTCAATTCTAAAAGATAATAATAACAAACTTCGGGTTTTCATAGCAACGATATTTCTCTAGGAACATCACAAAGTCTTGTAGATACAAATGAGTAATAATGTTTTTGTTTTTCGGAGTCTTCAATATTTTTAAGGGAATGGTTCTTTGTTGTGCGACTAAGTTTTTTTTTTATTTTGGGTTCAAGGTTTAATGTAGGTCAAAATAATGTTCTAATAAGATAATTGTATTCCTAAGCCTGGGATTATTATCTTTTTATGTGTTTTTCATGTTAGAAATTATTATTTTAATTTATTGCTTGTATGTTGGATATTATCTGACATATGAGCGATGATAGAGCTTTTTTTCAATGGGTATATTTTATATAGGTACGTATTTCATAAGGAACTTCGTAGAGGGTAAGGTATTTCTTTGAACTAAGTTATGGGATAGTACATATAACAGAGGGGTGAAATTAATAAATTAAATATAATATATTAATGTAATTAATTAAACAGTGGGAAAGGCCTTAATAAATTGATCTTAATAAGCAGTAATATACATAATTAAATCACCTCAATATTTACTAGTGTGTTCGCAAATGATTTCTTGTTTTTATTTTCATGATAAAGCTATTAATTGCGAACTACTCGTTGATGAAAATCTGTGTATTACTAAGAGGTACTATTTAATATTTATCAGTGAATGAATAACAGTATGGCAGCGAGGATTAAAAACAATTCTTGAAAAAAAAATTCTATAATTCCAAGAAAGTGGTTGGCAAACAAGTCCTTTAAGATTTAAGTTTATATTGAAGAAAAATATAAAATATATAAATACACAAATTTGAGTTCGAATATTTGCTTGCCTGATTTCCCTTAATTTTAATCTTGAAAACGAAAAAAAAAGCTTACCGCATATGGTTTATACTATAAACGCGTGGCAGATTTGTCTGTATGTCCGGACCCAGTTTTTTCAACTGAGTACCAAGTAACTCTATCACCATAACATACTTGATCAATATCCTAGAGTCCATCCTTGCAGTCTTTGCAAATTGTTCGACCGTCCTATAAAAAGTGTTATTTGAAGACGAAACACATCATGTTTTGGTCAGAATTTATATATATCCTTTCTTTCGCCTATTTTTCATAAGCCAAACCAAATACCTTTATCTATATAAAATTCTCTAACAAACAAGCCACCACTTCATTCTTCTTTAGTACCAAATTTAAACCACGTGTTTTTAAATACTTATCATTTATAAATATCCTCAATGCCTATTTTGTACCAAAGACCTTTAAAATTCAATTTTGAAGAAAAAATTTAAATTAAAATTTACTGAAATAATATAATTGATTAATTAATTTGCTGTCCAATCCAAGTTCTGGGTTCGACTAAAAAAGTTACATGGTTCCAAATTTTGTTTGAAAATTAATTTCTTAAAACAATGTAATTTAAAAACAATGGCGCAAAATTATAGTCCGCTAATGAACAACTTTAGTGTGATACTAGCTTAAAATGACGTTTCAGTCATGACTCAAACGTCATTTTAAGCTAGTATCACACTAAAGTTGTTCATTAGCGCACTATAATTTTGCGCCAATATGAAAGAAGAAGTTTGTGCATTTTCAGAAAGGTATAGTAGGGCAATGATTTTTATATTGAAATAAATAAATAAACATACAAACTAAGCCAATTTTTCCATTTACCGCTGAAACAGTAATGTCTCAACCCAGCTTACACTCTCTAGCTTTTTTTCGAGTTTTATGTTTTAAGTTTTTATTTTAATTTAAATTTCAATTTGTCGTTCCTGAGTTCGATCTTTTGTCAGGACCCGAAAGCGTGTAAATAAGTGTAAGCAAACTGTTTTGGAATGCAAACAATAAGAAATAATATTTAGTTAATTTGAATTTAATTTGGCTTTGAAAAACATTGCGTTATTTACCCTATGATAATTTCTATACCTAATCATCACTCTCAATTGTGCACTTGCATGCATTTAAGTTTTTTATGTTTTCTCTTAATTTAATGTTAATATGCTTATGAGTTTAATGAGTTTTGAGTTGTTTTTTTGTTCTCGCTCTATTCGTATCAAACTCTTATACTATTGATTTTTCTGTTCAGTTGATTTGTAATTTATGTTAGTCTCGTTCACTTTCATCTTGACCACAGCCAGAGAAACATCGCATCGGTAATAAACAAGCATTATAACGTTTAATCTGCTTTTTTGATTGCAGCATTTTTGATTTGGATTTTTTTCGCTTCTTCGATTTCGTTATCAATCATTTCATGGTCCAAATCGAGTCGGATCTTTTAACTAACGTTAATTAGAATTCCGCTATTTCTACAGTCCACAGTTAAAATTTCGTTGTACATCATTACGTACATAAATTTTGTAATTCATTTCTTTCGCATCGAAATTAAGGAATTTTGTCGTTCGCTGGCAGCGGACATTGGTATTCGATAATTTCAACCAAATTTCTTCGTCGTTCGTCGTACATCCAGGATTGGACATCGATAATCCCACGTGTCTACGCTTTCTCAGGAATTTGGTTATCTACCACGTGTCGCTCCCTGACATAGGACGTTCGTCAACAATTATTTCAAACGTCCTCCTTAAAATTGAGCTTAATTTCGTTAGTCGTCTTCGTTAATCGGTCATCCAGGTAGGATTGGACATCGATAATTCCACGTGTTTCGTTTCTGAGCTTCTTGACATATAGTTCCGCATGTCATTCGTCGTCATCCAGGTCTCATCATAGTCGGTCAATCTTCGTGTTCGTTGTTTAGTTGATGCAAAATTAAGCCACGTGCTGAAAGGTTTTCATTTTGTTTAGAAGGAAAAATGTCGAAACAGCCTCCATCTCTTGCGTCCCTTCGCCTGATTCGAGGTCATCTTAAGGCGTCATTAACCAAACTCGTAAAATATACGCAAGGAATCGACGATAAAGTTAATCTTAGTGATTTAGATGTTCGTGTTTCGAAGGCTACAAGCTTGTGGGATGAATTTAATGCATCTCAATCGTGTATGTACGAGTTCAGAGAAGAAGAAGATTACGTTGATCCTTCTGCAGAATATGACGAATTTGAGACAAAATATTTGTTAGTGCAATCGGTTTTAGTTTCGGCTATTAGGGAAAGGGAAAAGGCACAAAAGAACGAGGACTTGATTGGTCAGCTAGCAGAGCAACAGAAAGAGCTACTTGATGTATTAGGAAAGTCGCATTCATCATCGCAGCAGGGTCATTCTGATTATTTTCTTCCTAAAATTCATATCGAGCCTTTCTCAGGAGAATATCAGGAATGGCCATCCTTCAGGGATATGTTCATCAGTGCCGTTCATGAGAAAACAAATCTGTCTCCGATCCAGAAGTTTCTCTTTTTGAGGTCGTCTCTTCGTGGTACTGCTTTAGGGCTTCTCAACCATTTGCCCCTTACCAACTCAACATACAAAGAAGCGTGGGAAAAGCTGGTAAAGCGATACGACCGTCCTCGCTTCATTGTGAACGGTTACATCAAAACCTTTATGGAACTTCCATGTATTAGCACTTCGAACTCAAACCAATTACGAAAGATCACGAATACAGCGGATGAAATTGTTAGGGGATTGAATGCTGCTGAGTCGTTAGATAGAGACCCTTGGATGATTTACATTTTGCTGACCAAACTGGACCCAGAAACACGAAGAGCATGGTCAGCAGATAGTTCTGATGTTGAAAATCCTTCAGTTCTTGACGTTCTTACATTTTTAGAACGACGTTGCGATGCGCTAGAAAGCGCTCATTCAAATTTTCGTGATACTCCTCGACCGAAACACTCTGGTGTGAAAAGTATGCATACTTCTGCAAATGCATGCATTAAATGTAGTGGTCTGCATGGGCTTCCTCAATGTCCAGACTTTCTTAACATGACAGTTGGTGTTCGAAGAGATTTCGTTAAATCGAAAAAGGTTTGTTTTAATTGCTTAAGACCAGGCCACCCTTCCAACCGATGTGCATCAAAATTTCGTTGTTCGGTTTGCAAATCACGACATCATAGCTTGGTTCACGATGCCTCTGTGTACGCTAATCATAACCAAGCTCCAGCTGCTGATTCTTCGGTCCGCAATTCGTTTAACGGAGGTCCGATTCGTGAATTTGTGCCTCAAGTTTCTTCAGCTCCTTCAACTTCACAAGAAACGTTCGTAAATAATCATTCTCAATTTGTCAATTTGGTTCAAAGCATTCCCCAAACCTTGCTACCTACAGCTGTTGGCAAAGTACGAGATATACATGGTATATACCAAGATGTAAGAATCCTTATAGATTCAGGCTCACAGGTTTCTTTCGTAACAGAGTCTTGTGTTCAAAGACTTGGGCTAAAACGAAGAAACGCTCGTATACCAATAACCGGTATTGGATCTACCAGTGCAGGTAAATCCAGAGGCCTTTTATCGTTGGTGATCTCATCACGATCCGATTTATATAGTATTGTCGTCAATACTTATATATTATCAACAGTGACTTCAAACTTGCCAACGACATCTTTTAACATCGACGACTGGGATCATTTGAGAGAGTTAACATTAGCTGATCCTTCGTTCAACAAAACTTCTGCCGTTGACATCTTGTTAGGAGCCGACAAGGCTTGGGAAATCCTTACGGGTAGCGTCGTATATAGTACTCAAGATTATCCCATAGCACAGGAATCAATATTTGGTTGGATTCTGGCAGGGCAATTATCATCAACAAGTAGTTCTCTTATGTCGCATTGCTCTACAGTCGAAATTGATCAAATTCTGCAAGCATTTTGGACTATTGAAGAAGTCGATCCAAAATCTATTGTATCCAAAGAAGATAGAGAAATAGAGGAACATTTTTTAAGCACTCATCGTCGCGATAGCAATGGAAAATACATCGTCGATCTTCCTTTCAAGTCGCCCCCAATCTTTGGGAATACATTCAATGGTGCATTTTCACGCCTCAAAACAATGGAAAAACGTTTCCAAAGCAATACAAGTTTTTTTGAAAACTACTCGTCATTCTTGAACGAATATTTGGCTCTGGGCCATATGTCAAAAGTTCCAAGTTCCGAAATCAACAAACCGAATGTTTATTACCTGCCACATCATGCTGTTCTGAGACCAGACAGTACAACGACTAAACTTCGCGTCGTTTTCGATGGATCTTTCAAAGATTCGAATGGACACTCCCTGAATGATTCGTTAATGATAGGTCCACCAATTCAACGAAACCTTTTTGCCATTTGTTTGCGTTTTCGTCGACATCAATTCGTCTTCACAGCAGATATCATCAAAATGTTCCGTCAAATCTGGGTGTCCGAAAAGGATGTAGACTTTCAACGCATACTCTGGCGAAAATCGCCATCAGACCCCTTAGAGCATTTTTGCTTACGCACGGTTACGTACGGAACTTCGTGTGCGCCATATCTGTCGGTTCGAACGTTAGAACAACTCGCGAAAGACTATAAAGACGAACTGCCAGTTGCAGCGGATATTGTGCTCAACGACTTTTACGTTGATGACGTAGTTTCGGGCGGTAATACGTTAATTGAAGCGCTATTCAAACAAAAGACTTTGATCGAACTCCTTTCAAAAGGCGGTATGGAACTAAGCAAGTGGAAAAGTAATTGTGAAGAACTCATTCCTAACAAACGTACTTCGGACTCTAGTGAAAATGTTTCGTTTAATTCTGACACCGATTCGTGGATAAAGGTTCTCGGTCTCAACTGGAACTCAAAATCCGACATATTCAGTTTTCGTTTGAACTATGTCCCAAATGAACAGGTCACAAAACGTCAAATACTTCGCGATATCGCGCGCATTTTTGATCCCCTCGGTTTTCTCGCTCCTACTATTGTCTCGTTAAAAATTTTATTCCAAGAACTTTGGCACAAAAACCTAGACTGGGACGAAAAAATACCAAGTGAACTTTCAACGAAGTGGAGTAACTATCGCGAAGAATTTTGTATTCTAACACAAATCAACATTCCGCGGATGATTGGCCTCGGAAAGACCGGATTCCAATTACATGGCTTTTCCGATGCATCGGCATCCGCTTACGCCGCAGTTATTTATTCGCGTCATCAACTTTCAGACGGTAGCTATACAACTAATATCATTGCGTCAAAATCTCGAGTTGCTCCTTTAAAACAGCTCAGCATTCCAAGATTAGAACTTTGCGGTGCACTTCTCCTTGCTAGGTTGTTAGTTTCTGTACAAAACGCGCTTAATATAACTTTTTCGGACATTTTTGCTTGGTCAGATTCTAAAATTGTTTTATCTTGGCTTTCGTCTCCCCCCCGCCGCTGGAACGTCTTCATAGGAAATCGAACCTCGGAAATCTTAAATACTATCCCTAAAGCAAGATGGTTCCATATAAAGGGCGATAGCAACCCTGCCGATTGTGCTTCGCGTGGAATCCCACCGTCACAGCTTGCCGAGCACTCCCTTTGGTGGACAGGTCCCCATTGGCTTCGGCAGGACTTTCAGCTTTGGCCCATTATAATCGACACCGATGATGATCCAAATAGCAAGTTCGAGGAGAAGAAACTATCCGACACAACAGCATCATTTCTCACAATCTACGAAGATCATCCGTTTGAAATTCTTTCATCCAGAATATCCTCTTGGAATATCCTTGTTAGAACCGTCGCACGAATATTTAGAATCGTCGATCGTTGTCGCGGAACCAAGTGTACCTCATGTTCGTTAACACCATCAGAGATCTTCGAGGCGAAGATTCGAATAATTAAATGGCTACAAGATCGGTATTTTGGTGAGAGTATACAATACTTTAAAAAACATAACTTTTTTCCAAAAAATTGCAACTTGGTTAATTTGTGTCCATTTCTAGATGATAAAAATATCCTTCGTGTTGGTGGTAGACTCGAGAACGCGAACCTTTCGTTTAACGCCAAACATCCGATCATCATACCGAAAGAACACGTCGTTACAAAGCTCATTCTCGTTGACGCACATAAAAGATTCTTACACCCGGGTGTTTCAAATCTTTTCGCTTTGGTACGGCAAGAATACTGGGTGATTAGATGTCGCAATCTCCTTCGAAAAATAACCCATCAGTGCATAAATTGTTTTCGACAGAGGAAAGCTACGATAACCCAGCAAATGGGAAATCTTCCTACGCAACGTGTCTCCGCTTGTAGACCCTTCGCGCATTGTGGTTGTGACTACGCTGGTCCATTCAGTTTGAAAACTAAAACGGGTCGTAAATCAATATTGACAAAGTGCTACATATCGTTGTTTGTATGCTTAGTTTCAAAAGCAATTCATTTGGAATTAGTGAGTGACTTATCGACCGATGCTTTTCTAGCTGCTCTTCGTCGGTTTGTAGCTCGACGTGGAAAACCTTCAAACATTTATTCCGATAACGGGAGGAATTTTCAAGGAGCAGCCCGGTCCTTATCTGAAATGCACAAACTAGTGTTATCTGAGAACTACAATTCAATCGTTTCCGATTCGTTAGCTCGCGACGGTATCTCATGGCATTTTAACCCTCCTTCGGCACCACATTTCGGCGGTTTGTGGGAGGCAGGTGTTAAGTCTGTCAAACAACATCTTCGAAGAGTTATTGGAACAGACAATCTCACTTTCGAACAATTTTATACCCTCCTAACTCAAATCGAAGCAATCCTCAACTCACGCCCGCTGTGTCAAATCTCTGATTCTGATTTAGATCCACTTACACCTGCACATTTCTTTCTAGGTGAATCTTATGCAGCTGTTCCAGAACCAACTTTGGACATACCTCGAAATCGTTTGTCATGTTGGCAATACCTGCAGACCAAAATACAAGGTTACTGGAAGCGCTGGAAGATGGAGTACATCACCACTCTCCAAAATCGACCTAAATGGCAGGATTGAAGACGACATTAAATTGAACGACCTAGTGGTTATCAAAGAATCCAACTTGCCCCCTGGAAAATGGGCAATGGGACGAGTCCTTCAGCTTCACCCAGGTCATGATGGGCATGTTCGAGTGGTTACCTTGAGGACATCTAGTGGAACTCTTGTGCGACCTATACATAAGCTAGCAGTTTTACCGGTGAACTGAAACGTTGTTCCAGGGGCGGCGGAATGTTTTGGAATGCAAACAATAAGAAATAATATTTAGTTAATTTGAATTTAATTTGCCTTTGAAAAACATTGCGTTATTTACCCTATGATAATTTCTATACCTAATCATCACTCTCAATTGTGCACTTGCATGCATTTAAGTTTTTTATGTTTTCTCTTAATTTAATGTTAATATGCTTATGAGTTTAATGAGTTTTGAGTTGTTTTTTTGTTCTCGCTCTATTCGTATCAAACTCTTATACTATTGATTTTTCTGTTCAGTTGATTTGTAATTTATGTTAGTCTCGTTCACTTTCATCTTGACCACAGCCAGAGAAACATCGCATCGGTAATAAACAAGCATTATAACGTTTAATCTGCTTTTTTGATTGCAGCATTTTTGATTTGGATTTTTTTCGCTTCTTCGATTTCGTTATCAAACACAAACATTTTATAATAACAACACATTTAATGTTAACCATAGTCATCAAAGAAAAGTTTTTCCATTTTCTTGTGCTGAAATCAGAAAAAAATCAAAGGACTCTTCCAACATGAGTTTGTTATCTTTATTGTGTAAACGGCAAAACACAGTAATTGTTCACACCTCTTTTGTGTTTAGTACTCTTATGTTTTTTTTTTTTTTTTTGATCGGCAAATGCTGCAGTTATCTTGGTTCGTAGGTGACATCATTTCTACTTTTGCACTTGTGTACATAAGGAAGAACTCTCCAACGTACACGTTAAATATAAGACAGAGTCTTTTAAGAACGTTGTTATCGTTGACAAAAAAAAGCAAGCAAAAGAAAAGAACGAAGGTAATCTTTGAAAACAGAATGATGCAGAACATAAAAGCAAAACAGCAAATTGGAACTTGATATTATTTAGTTTTAACTCTTATAGTGTTTCAAAGGAAATTGCATGTATGCACAGTAAATGTAAATGGGGACCTAAGCAACTGCCTCTCAAATACTTTAAGTTAAAGATCCTTGAATAGAAATCAACGAGAAGGCAACCACCGTTTTTAAATAACAACTTCTGTTCGTAAGCAAATGGTCTAAGTTCCACAGAAATGAGTCTGATGACGTTAGGAATTCAAACACAGAACACATATAATATGTAAATTTTACATAATCTTGAATTCTGAAAACATTTCTTTTCATTCCGAATGAAAAACTTCACCAACATACATTGGTCGTTTCCTGCTAGATAAAGTGTGCTAGAAGAGTTAGAGAGAATACTTTCATTTGGCTGTTCCTTATAGGCTATTATTTATACCTATTATACTCGCAATTTTCTTCTGTATCAATAGCACAGATAATAAATTTTTATCTGTGTCAATAGGTATAAAGCTATACTGAGGAACGAAGATATCAGATGATTATTTTAAAAGTTAACCCATGGTAGTGATAACTACCCCAGATACCAGATTAGTTAAACTGGACACCCAAATCGAAAACTGAGTATGCAGATAATTGTCGTCATTTTATCATAGACAGGTGTGTGCCTTAAAAAATTTGGTCGACATTTTTCTTAAGTTCATTTTTTTTCAATAGTTTGCATAAAACTCCAACAAATTTCGTTTTATTACCGTAAATATCGACAAGATCTATCAAAATATTGATTAAATTTAACACTACCATATGAAATTTTTTCCTTTTTTGACCCAAATTGGTAGCAAAAAAATGTCGTAAGACCTCTTCTTCCATGTTGGAAGACCAAAACTGCCATGAAAAATTGAAAAAAAAGTAAAACTTAAGAAAAAATATTCCCTATCCCTAGCACGTGGTTAGGTTTTGTGCTTTCAGTTATGGGTCGACTGCTTCTGAAGTAAGGGCGCGACAAAATCTTTCATGGCATTTCTGGTAAGAAGAGGTCTACCGACAATCGTTTGCAACCAATTAAATTCAAAAAAGTATGCAGTTAAAAATATTTCAAACAATAGTGCTAGGTAAGGAAATGTTTTGAAAATCAACCCCTAATCATACCTAAACTAAGGGTGCAACAAATTATTTTTATGAATTTTGTAAATCATATTCTTAAAGTTAAACGTTTAGTTACAAACTTTTAAGAATGCTTGTAAGAATTACAAAAAAAAAACATTTTTTTGCTGCTTTGGTTTTATATAGAAATTCCAAATTTTGGGCATATTTTTCGAAAAAATAATTCGACAAAATTTTTAATGCGCAAACCTGTCTACTACAAAATCACGACAATTATCTGCTTACTCAGTTTTGATTTAAGGGCCTCTGTTTTCTTTTGTATGGGGTGGTAATGCTAACTTTTAAAATAAGTAGCTACGCGACAAATTTTTGTTGTTTCAGGACAAATTCACTACAGATAATAATTATTGCATAATTGCTTTATTGAAATTCCAAAGTGGTAAGTGTTTTTTTTTTGTTTTTTTTTTTAAACGAGTTTAACCATTTTTCAGATGTAGGTCTGCATAGTTGCTTTCCGTACACAAAAAAAAGAACAAATAGGTACACCTTAGGAAAGGATGGAAAAAGATACGACAGTAAGCCCTTATCTCATGAATTGCATCTCTTAAATTATCCAAGTTTTAGAGAATAGAAGAAAGAAGAATGTGAAATAGGTAATATTATATTCTTAAAACTTGACTTAATAAATGTAATGTCCCTCAAGTAAGGTTCGGGTATGTTTTTTTACTAGCGAGTATTCATGAAAAACCGTGCCTTCAGAAATGCCTTATTTACATACATGCACGTTGAAAGTATATAAAGAAGTTGTTTCCTTGCGCACTTACAGAAGTGAAAGTCAAAAGAAAGAAAACGGAAAAATACCTATAAACTACTCACTCACAGAGAATAGAGTTTTAATTTATAATAAGAACGTGTTTCAAACAATGCTCGCACAGACACAGATTGATTCATGTTTTGGAAGTCACGTTCTGAAATACGACAGCGGGCGTGGGCGTTAAATAGCTTTTGATTGGTATTTCACCAAACTGTTTTGCGGGAATTACTGCTTCATTACGCAACACGAAGAAAGATATTCATTGAATATGTTCTGCTTTTTTTTTTTATTTATTTATTTTCTCTTTTTTATACCTACAAGCTGACCCCGCGAACTTCGTCTCGCCGCTCTTCAGAGGAACTCCAATAACAATTTTCCCTTTGAAAACCAATGAGTTTTTCGAGTTTTTCATCAAGAGCTTTCGATTTTCCATTCGAAAACTCATTTTGAAATTTTCCAGTTTTCCATTTGAAAACCAATGCACCTGCAATAATATGCAATTTTCCCTTTGAAAACCAACGAGTTTTCCCAGTTTTAATCAGAACTTTCTATTTTCCATTCAAAAACTCATTTTGAAATTTTCCAGTTTCTCATTTGAATACCAATGCACCTGCAAAAATATGCAATTTTAAAATTTTTTTCCCTAAGAACCATCTACAGACTAACACGAACAAAATAAACAAAAAATTAGGCAAATCCGTCCAGCCGTTTGTGAGTTATTCGATCATACACGAACAGGATTTCATTTTTATATATATAGACTAGCTGACCTGCGGGACGTTGTTCCCGCTCTTAAGAAATTGTTAGTGGAAACTTAAAGCTTGAGTGTGCAGTTTTCGCACTTAACAGAATTGTCACAATTCTTGAAGAAGCCACGGGTAGTACAGTTTTCCCAGATTTTCTTACATTTGTCAATATCAAGTTTGCGAAGAAGGTTTTCCCATTTACTGCTGGAGTATCCAAAGAGAGCATCTTTATTATGAACCACATTGTCGATTAGTTTATCGTAAGCGTTTTTTTATCTTGGTAAACGTCGGTAAATTTTCATTAAAAAATACTAACTATTAACAACGAATACGATCGTATCAGGATTGCATCGAATGCATTGTAATACGATCCAAAAACAAATATGCATTTTTCTTTAATTCTATTAGTTTATTTTCTCTTTGCAATAAACCGTCATTGTAGATTTGATCGTTGTCAAAAATGTAATTGTCAATATTTTTTTTTCAAAGTGTGCAGAGCTACCAAGAATAAAATTATGGTTAATTGTTGTTTTTCATAAGATACCTTAGGCAAATCAGCGTTTTCTGGGTTAGCTAGAAGTAAAATACAGCTTAAATTACTCGATTCCTATTTATTGTATTTTCTGTTATAGTGAATAGTGAAAGAATTTTTTAATACCTATTTGCGAAGATTAAAAACAATATAGCAAAAAAAACGTTAACAGGGTCAGCCAGAAGGTCAGGGGCCAGATTCTGTAATAAATGAAGCTAAAAAGTGTGTTTTTCAATAACTAAAGAAATTGAGCGAAAACGATTATTGGCATTCTGTATCTGTATCGCATTTTATTTTTAGTTTTGTATTCGTTTATACTTCACATCAACCAGAATTTTTTAGTATGTTGACAGTTGTAAAATATTTTAAGAGAAATAAATTTTGATCGATACCTAAAACTCGAGAAAATCGATTATTATGTACAGGATTTATGATGAAGAATGAAACAAAACAAAGAAAAAAACATGCGTATTTTCTTTTTTAAGGATTTCAACTTCAATTTCGACCGTTATTAAGTAAAAAACACTTTAAACAATAAGAAAACAACAAATGAAGAAATACCGATAGAAGTAAAATTTAATATACATTACATACATTCAAAGTTTGAGAAGGCCACTTTTATTGTGGCAGATTATGTGTTTGTTAAATTTTTTTTGTTTTTTTTTTTTGTAGGTCTGTTCTTTTACTTCCTAAAACTGCCAAAAACTGCCATATACTCCCACTTTTTCGTTTTTTTACTCCCATTTTTAGTAAGATCTGTCACTTTTGAAGGAGAACAATATTTCCCCTCTCTGCCGATTTTAGCCAAAAAAAATTTCTTGTGGCAGTTTTTGTAAGTTCTGTCAAACCATAAGAAGCACATTGAATTTTGTTGACGTTTGATATAATTTTGTGCATTTGGCAGATTTTTGCTGCGAAGCGTTATTTTTCTTTTTTGGAGAATTACAAATTTTAATCACCAAGCCTTGATTTTTGACAGTTTTTACAAAAACTGCCGAAAAAGTAAAAGAACGGACCTGATGTGTGCAGGGAACTTCGCCTCCAATGTAAATACTGTTTTCTGTTTAGGACTTCTAGGCTAGGGAACATGACTAAGAACACGTCAATGGCCACAAATAGTCCAGCCGAGATTATCTATGATTTTTTTCAACCCATTTTCTTAAACATGTTGTCTGAGCTCAGGTACTGAAAAACATTGGAGGGCAATCACAGACCAGTCATATACATACACCTTTTGCACTTCCTTTTAAAGACAAAAATGGCACATCATGCTACTATTACCAATCATGATTTCTAAGTCCATCGAACAAACAAAATATAAATGCGGGTACATCGTCAAATATTGTTGCAAGCTTTTTGAAATAGTTTCTGTATCGCCCTCGTCCTTGTATAGCATATGTACATATGTATGTACATATGTATGTACATGTATAATTAATTTTCTATTAAAATATTTTTCGATTTGACAAATAATAATTTCAATATTTGAAATCGATCAGACTTTTTTTTTTTGTAGTGAAAAAAATATGTTTTTTTTAACATTGTTTGTCATTTTATTGCATTTGAAAAATATACATTTTATTTTTGCTAAACCTTCTACCCTAATACCTCTTGCATTTAGAGAAAAAATTAGGAAAATCGGTCAACCAGTGTGCCCGGTTAGCGAACGAACACAAAAATTAGGCTGTTCTTTTATATATATAGATTTAAAAAACAATTAGTACGTCTACATACCCATTTGTTGTGTTTTCTTTTTCCGTTATGTCAAAGAAAGACTTATTGAGGTACGTTCAGTCCTTCCCTAACTTTATTGTTCTTTCTATATTTGTTATTTTTGCTAAATACAAATAATCAGATTGGTAAATATTTTTGAATGTCTCACTTAACACGCTTATGCGCATATACACACATAGTGTTACGTATTTCAAGTTGTTCGTATTTATTGTTTACTGTTGGAGTTTATTCCTCCTCTCCTGCAAACATAATCCGCCCGCAAGGCGAATAAAATAAATTGCCTTTAACGTTTGATTTAAGAGCGAATGAAAGGAGGAAATAAAGATTTATTAATTCCTCATTTTAGGTTCCATTGAAAACATTCATAAAAAAAGGGCAAAAGTTTATCCTGTGCCAATGCTAACGCCCGCCACCACGCAACGTCCGCAAAGGCAAAGAGTTTTTAATCTTGAGTCAAATACGAGTAAACAAAACAGCTGCCAGACTAGTGTCAGTGTAAAGATAATTCCCTTCCAGTTGCAAGAAATTAAAAGAATACTGTAGGCTGTAGGATTGGTTGACATTGCTTTTAAAATTGATGTGTGATTGAGAAAAAAAGGCATACACGTCCTTAAGTTATTTATGTTCCGGTCCCCACCAAAAATTCGTATTGAGGCTTACTGGTATGGTAGCAACCAACGTATGTTGGTTTTCTGTTTTCTGAAGAAATAAAATTAATTAAAATTGAAACACATATTTCAGGAGATGAGCTTATGCTTAATACGGAAGACTGTTCTTGTTTTTAATCCTGTGCAGGGTTCAAGACTCATTAAGAATTAAAATGTTTTCCATATCAAGATCAGAATGATTGAATGATACCTACTTAAATAGGGCATTAGTGCATTTAAACATGTCTGTCTATATTGTACACTGGAATTAAGTAATTTTGTTAAAATTTGTTTTGCAATTGCTTGTGATCTTGCAATATAATTTAATTCGCCCATATAATAAAAGGTTGTATACCCAACCTTTTTTTAAAGTAATGATGTCCGGGATAAAACTTCAAACCCATATTCGCTAAAAAAAATTCAACCAAAAGCATAACATATATTTATTGAAATAATTTACAAATTAAATTTATAAACCATTTTTTTAAGGCATCAGGGGTAGCCAGACCATATGATGCCGTTTAATAGGCTTAAAGGACTTTAAAGCAGAAACACAATGACGCTTTGCCGTCGATTTTGACAACTGCGAAAAGTTCAGCTATAGGAAATCTGTGTAACCTCACACAATGACGCTTTTTTTGACAAACGTAAGAAAACGTAAAGAAGCCACCATCTGTCAAAAAAAAGTTCAACTTGGTTGAACTTTTGCTTTGTCTGACAGCTCAACAGCTGTTTGTTCATTTGTTGTTTGGAGCAGCGTTACCACTTAAAAAAAAATGGAAGCGAAGTAAATTTGGGAATAAAGCGAAGTAGATTGAGAAAAAGCGAAAAAGATTTTAAAATAGTGTATTTTATATTGACCATGAATACATAGACAGATCTACAATTAGAGCCGTGTGTGAATTGTGTTAAAATGTGTATACAAACTTGACTTTCGATTTAATTTTGACACTACATGGCAGATATGATGTGTTAAAATTTAACTAGCAAGCTAAAATATGACACTAGTGCTTAAATTTAACCAACATTCCAACCCAAGTTGCGCACGGCGTAAAATATTAAACACTTTAATACAATCACGTAACTCATACTTTGCGTATATGTATGGGTTGACATTTCGTGTTTGTAAAGAGTGTCCGCTTATTGTTCGTGTATAAGGATAGAAACTTATCGATTATATATTTTCCTGATGAAAATAAGAGAACTGTAGGCATAAAATTACTCAATGAGTTAATCGAAGCAGATTTTGGAAATATCAAGTAAAATCGAGTGAAGTAGATTTCAAAACATTCTTGATGGTGCGAAGTTGGAATAGATATTCAAAGTTTTTCAAAAATCGAAGTAGACTACTTCGAAAGGAGTAAAGTGGCAAATCTGTTTGATGATGATGGAGGGAGAACTGTCATTCAAAGCACACGTGAAGCGGGTGCATCGTAACGCAACGACGCGTCTGCCTAAAGCGCCATTGTGTTTCTGCTTTTAAGAAACTACATACATCCCTACATTATAATGATTATGTTATTTAAAAGCACGTTATTCAAGAGAAAAATAAATATCTTCGAACTTCTGGTGGGCGGATACTGCGGCTTTGATTCCACGGAGAGTGTTGACACATGATGGATTCAGAATGTTGGCGAGAAACTCTGGTAAATCGTCTGGCAGAGCATCTGTTTGTCGAGATATAGGACACTCCACCAAAATATTCCAAATAGTAAGCGTTGTTCCAAAACTGGAGCATTCCTCTGGAGCCTCACGAGTGTAGAAATGCTTGCTTGTAAACAGGGTTTTTCCTACTCTGACTCTTAATATTTTTATGCAATCATCTCTTTTTAAAGATCGATTATACGGGATGCGGGTGAGGTGATATTTTCGAAGAAATATATCTGATTTTCGCCAGTTTTCTGTAAGCTCTTGTTTTTGAAGATCCGTAAAAGTTTTTCGCAGAAGTTGGTGTAATTTAGAGTACTCAATGATAAGAGGGTAGCGAATAGCGTTTTTTGCTGCAAGGTCGGCGGCGTCATTACCTTTAATTCCACAGTGTCCGCAGGTATCCAAGCTAGTGGTGATACAAGGAGTTCCTATATTTTCGAGCGATGGGCATTTGTTTGGGCGCAGGGACATAAGTCCCAGGGACATAAGCCCCAAATTTATTTTTCTTGAAAGTTTGACATAAGACCAAAAAAAAAAATAGTTTGAATAAAAAAATAGTAAACAAGAAAATTAATAATTTTATTCCTGTTTTATGTATTTAAAAATTAAAAACAAAACATAACTGGAAATAAGATAATTCAAGAAGGTTTTCTTATTATAAATGATAGAATTCTTTGAAGTATCTGTCTGCAGAACGGACATATTAATTCATTTTTTCGAGCTATTGCCTCTTCCTTGAACGTTTAAAAACATTTATTACATACATATTTAAAAATGGTTGCAAGGTAAAAGCACTATATTTCTTGGATTTTCTAAACAAATGGTGGAGAAAAGAAAGTTATAAGATTTTAGACAAGTATACAAATTTTGATAACACAAATAGATATATATGTATGCATCAAACTTATTTTTTGAAAATATGAGAACAGAAACTTGCATATAAAATTTAAGTTTTAGAGACTTTAATTTTCTCAAAATTTGAAGTAACAGTGCCATTAATATCGAACACAAAGGGTGCTTTAGAAGATATTAAAAAACTGGTTTGAACCAGGTGCAGATTTTCCTAGGTATTTAAGTTTCTTTTCTGGTATTGAAATACTACTAGTTTTATCGTAAAGCAATACATACATGTACATTATATGTGGGACATACACTAAGAAAAAAAACGAGCTAAAATCAAGATTATCGGTCTCAAATCAAGCCGATTCGTTGACGAAAGTCTGTTAAGCTCGAAAATTCTTAATTCAAGACCAAAACTCTTATTTTAAGATTGTTTTTTTCTAAGCCTAAAATTCTTGTTTTAAGATTTTGAAATCTTAATCTAAGAATAAAAAAGCTTAATTTCAGATTATTCCAACCTCAAATTAAGATTTTGGCTTACCCTTGAGTTCTTATTTCAAGATTGTTAAATCTTAATTTTAAGAATACAAAAGCTTAAAAGATCATTTCAAACTCAAATTAAGATCACATATTCTAAATTTTATCAGACTTAAGAACAATACATACTTAAAGCAAGATTTGTTATTCTTATAATAAGAAAAAATAACCTTGTGTATAAGTTCAATTTTTTTCCGGATTGTATCGCGATTATTCTTGATTTAAGCTGACTTTTAGGAAAACAAAATGAAATTCATGTTTGATTATTTAATTGAATTAATTTTTTTTTATTTAGTATTTTTACCCTTTCAGGCTTAATCTTTTACCAATATTACCAACTAGTTGATACAATAGCATCATTTGGTAGTAGTATAGTAGAGGCGATCTTATCACTATCGTTCTAATAATCCTATAATATTTTCCGAATTGATTGAGTGTGAATTGATGAATTGAAGTTCAATTCTGTATGAAAAATTATTTTATATGAAAAAAGCATGTGACTTCGTTCCAAGACTTAATTTGAGAACAAAGCGGCTCAAATAAAAATTTTTGTTCTTTATTTTTAAAAACGAATTTCAGATCGTTTCGACTTGCTTAAAGAATGTTTAAACTTAATTTGAGAACGAAGCGGCTCAAATTAAAAGTTTTGTTCTTAATTTCAGACTGCAAATCTGTTTTAAGAACAAAGTTCTTGATTTAAGATTGCTTCGGTTTGATTTGAGAATGTAATAACTTAATTTAAGAACGTGGCAGCTCAAATCAAAATGTTTGTTCTTAATTTAAGAATAAATTCTTATTTTAAGAATAAAAGGTGTCATTTTTAGGATAAAAAAAATAAGAATATAAAAATCTTGAAATAAGCCTACTCGTACTTGAATTTAGCGTCCTTTTTTCTCTGAGTGTAAGGCCCAACTTTTTTTTTGGGCCCTATGACCCACTTGGGTGGGACTTAAATCCCAAACTCAATTTGGGTGTTATTTCCCACTTGGGTGCGACATAAGGCCCAAAAATAAAATTTGGGACTTATGTCACTGGGACTTATGTCCCGGCGCCATTTGTTTGTGGCATTGTTTAATCTCTTAATTATGCCAAGTTTGTCTGTTAGGATTAAGTAACGTTCCGAAATCTATTGGGCGATAGAAATGGCTTTATAAATTGCAGCTAGCTGGGCAATGTAACTGCTTGAATATTCTTGGGGCGAAGCCTGGTGAACAATAGAGAATTGTTAACTATTTTGGAATTCGACTACAGGTCTACAGCATTGGCGCACCATTGATACTTTCGTGGAAACACATCATACATAAATGTGAACGGAGTAGAAATAAGTTCAACTGAAAAGACGGAGTACAGTGAGCAGCAGAAGAACAATGTTAACGAAATGAAAACAAATTTTTGGATAGGTACTATAGAGGGAAAAGAATTTCAAACCAACCAAAGAAGACTTTTGTTTTAATTTAGTTTTTTACTTGCGACATACAGTCTTACAAGTTTTAGATTCGAAAACAAAAAATTTGAGATTTTGATCAACTATGACTTACGATGATAGAGAAGGCGAAAAAAGTGGATCTGGCGATTCCGTCCGTCTCCGTCTGTAAATGCTGTAAACTTGAAAATTAGAGTTTTGAGCGAATTCGCGTGGATCTTTTTTTTTAAATTTTTTTAAATCAAAATTCAGGGTAGCCACCAAACAAAAGTTTCAATTTTCTCAAAAACGGCGCCACTGATGTATTTTAACCGTTTTTGTTTTTTGTTATAAGATTTTCTCCAAAAATAAAAGTCCGATCAACTTTTCTTCAAAAATTCTTTTGTATTTAAAAAAAAATATTTTTAAACTTATTTTTCAAAATTCTGTATCTCGAAAACGGATCAAGATTAAAAATCAAAATTCACTATTTAAATGTATAATTTATTAATTTTAAAACATTTTCGAAAAATTGCATGTACTATACAAAATTAATTTAAAAAAAACCGCTGCAAGGATTTTTTTTTTTGAAAAAATAAAGAATTTCTAAAGAAATCTTATGACATCAATTTTTTCAGATTAAACGTGTTTCAAGGTAGGTAATGTTTCAATTTAAATGTTTAGGTACTAATGAATTTTATTTATGTAGGACATGTTTTTATGTTTTAATGTTTTTTATCTACACTAATATATAAAGCTGAAGAGTTTGTTTGTTTGAACGCGGTAATCTCAGGAACTACTGGTTCGAATGGTATAATTCTTTTTGTGTTGGATGGTGCCTTAATTGACTTAGACTTTAGGCTACTTAACATTAAGCTGTGACCAATAGCAGCGAAGAATCTGTTTAAAATGGGGAAAAAACGGCAAAAAATATACATTTTTCTGCGTTTTAACGCACTTATCTCAGGAAGTACTGGTTCGAATGGTATAATTCTTTTTGTGTTGGATGGTCCATTAATTGAGGAAGACTTGAGGCTATTTAACATTAAGCTGTGACCAATACCAGCGAAGAATCTGTGGAAAATATGGAAAAAACGGCAAAAAATATACATTTTTCTGCGTTTTAACGCGCTTATCTCAAGAACTGCTTTATGAAATTGAACAATTTTTAAATGTTGAATGGTCCATTTATCAAGGAAGGCTTGAAGCTATATAAAATTTAGTTGCGACCAATAGGAGCGAAGAATTTGTGTAAAATGTGGAAAAAACGGCAAACAATACAATTTAATACAATATAAAGCTGAAGAGTTTGTTCGTTTGAACTCGGTAATCTCAGGAACTACTATTTCGAATTGTAAAATTCTTTTTGTGTTGGATAGTCCATTAATCGATGAAGGCTTTAAAATAAAATAAATAAATAGAGTGGCGCGACAGCTCTTGAAGAGCCAACGCCTAACTGGCTTACTCTAATCAACAATTCTCTGAGTGCGTGTGAAGAATTGAGGGGACCTACAATTTACGCCGATTCCGAACGGCAAAGTTGAGAAGCATTTTTTCATTACAGATTGATACTCTTGGAAGATTTGTCAGGTCTTCGCAAGAGGCAGTACCCGTGAAAGATGAAATAAAAACTTGGCCTGAGTAGGACTCGAACCAACGACGTTCTGCTTAGCAGCCAACGCACTTACCAACTAAGCTACGGGCAACTGCTTTAGGCTTTATTCTACTTAAAATTAAGCTGTGACCAATAGCAGCGAAGAATCTGTGGAAATGTGAGAACTGAGATTTTTTTCTGAGATCTCTGAGATGAAATTATTTTGGATTCGATTTTTCACTCAGCTATTTGACGTGGCTGACATATGTGCAGCAACAATTAGTAAGGTAACCATTAAATCTCAATGATAACTGAGAATTATGTTCCACCAAGGCACCAAATGATTTTGCCTCAGTCAAGGTGACATTGAGATCTCAGTGAGATGTTGTTAGGTGGAACTGGCCTAATAACTGCTCAAATTAGAATTTTGAGAGTTCAATTGATTTGTGAATGTGATTGATTGCACTATTTGTGCAGATTATTGTGTTTAAACAATATCATTTTATGTACTTCTTAACTAAAAAATATGCTCAGTTTAAAGAAAAAAAAATTACTTAACGAAGAGATATTAGAATTATTAGGGAGAGTTCACCCAAGGGAATGCTTTAAGTATGAACAACTGAAGGGAATCATAAAAAATGCTCAAATTTTTCAAGTTCGAACAAAATTCCCACGCGCGCATGATGCACAAGTCGAGACGATACTCTGGCCGGTGGATGAGTGAGAGGACGAAGTCGCGGGCAACTGCTAGTGAGTTATAATTTGGAATACAGGAGCAAGTTCGTAAGACCAGTCGTGCACATATTTTATCAATAGCAAGGATATAGAATTTGCAGACAGACAAGCATCGTTTTTTGATATTAACTGCTGTCATGGCTAGCTCTTCGTATCTAATCAGCTATCACCAGAAACAGTTTTTCAAACGAGACCTTTGGTGTTTGCGAAGATATTCTTTTTTATTTGTTTTGTCTCTTATTTGTGTACTTCAGCAAGATTTTTGGTTTGCGCGCAACCTCATCTATTTTCACTCTCCTTCAACTTCATTTTCAGCAGAACGATTCGGAAATGCAATTAGTAAACATGCCCGCTGTTATATGCCACTATACTCTGACGAAGAGAAAATAAAAGCATGAGAAGGGAAAATTCTACTAAACGGATTCAAAGCTGGGTTTGGTTTAACGTTACACTACTGGTCGATTGTTCACCGCGAATTTTGAAAAATTGACTTTTGACTTTAAAAAACTATCATCATTTCCGTAACCACATGTTTATCCTTCTCTTTCAATAGGTGGCGCACGTATTATAACGAAGTAAAAAAGGAGCATGAGGAAAAATTGAAATTTCTGTGAGGGTTTAAGAGGATAGGTGTCGGTTAACATTGGTCTTGAGTTCTTGAATATTACAATGACCTTGAAAAAGAGTAAACAGTTCCACATTCGTGTAGTGCTGCTAAAAAACGAATTTCTATACAACAGTACCTACTAATGATCGAAGTTGGACTCGATGTTGAACTGATTGGCATTCCTGTAGGTCCAGGATTAACGGTTGAATATCTTAAGGAGAGGAATGAAACTGTCTTTTTCACTAAAGTATAAACCGTTAAAATAACGGTAAAAGAGAATTAGGCCACAGGTATTACGTCGGTGATGTACATAAATGACTCAACAATCATCTATTTCAATACCTACATACTATTAAAGATAGTAGCCCGATCACAAGGGAAGAACAATTTCTTGCTTCGTCTTAGAAAATCTAGGCATCTTGCGGCATTTTTTGCGATATCACGTATGTATGTTGTGGTTTTCCATAAGGGGTGGTTAGTGATACACATTCCGCAAAGTTTTTTCATTGCAAGTGCAACTCATTGATAGTGGCAACGATGGATGACTGTTTTGCGGTTTCGAAGCATATATGAGTAGGATTCGAACCCACAACGTTCTGCGTAACAGCCAACTCACATAACTAATATACGCCACGGGGACTACAAAACCGGTAAAATTAATGTCTTCAAAAGTGAGACATTGTTGTAAACATCTAGATTATGATGACATTCTCTCCGACATACCCGTCGGTCCTTGGTGACAGCATTAACTTTGATTTGCCTTCTTAACCGTTTTAACTATCCTTTTAACTTTCTGACTAAAAAAAACAAGGTTTTCCACCCATGATAGAGCAAACTGGTAATTTGGTTATTGGTAAGACGTTTTTTCCTCCATGATCTGCCATAGAGTGATCTCGTCGATTTAACTGATGCAGTCTCTTCTCCCTCCCCATTAAACTAGAATAAAGCTTTTTATACCGCTTTCCACTGTTGATGTCTTGCTCGGAATACCAAATGTAATGTTAACTATTCCGTCCAGATTATGTAATAAAAAAAAAACCTTGAATTTACCATTCAAGTCCCGCAAATCATCAAGACAAATCTAAATCTTCAAACAGTATTTCAAGTCTCAAATTGCGTAGTAATCATTCTCTTACAATTTTATTCTAACAAAATTTTTGCCGCCATAGACGGCCGCGTGAATGATTTTAATTTTTTGATGAAATGTAAAATATCCATTCAGAAAATTAAAAAAAAAGTTTGTATCCCTTAAACCTTGAAAGTCATCAGCTCTCTCATGCCTGAAATTGATTTTCTAATCTTCTCGCCAACATGCTACCAACGCAACGTCTATTGTCTGCTCCAAGCAATTTACTGTGTGTCATCACAATTCAAAAGCAATTTCTTGCTCTTGACCTCGCTTTTTTTAAACTCACCTCCTTTCCTGTATTGAATGTAGTATATTCCTCATCACCTTCTTATGGCATTGCGTCGGTCGTACGTTTTTTTTTTCTTTTTAATCCATGAACCAATAAAGTTACCAGGAAACCAACTATCAATTATTTGATTGACATCAATTCGCACCCCTGCCTTCCCTTGGTTCAACGAATTACTCCCTGATCCATGTCAAAGTGTTCTTATATGCAGTGTAAGCTTGTCTGAATACCAAAATAACTGTATAGAATATAGAAATCTCTTGTCGTACCTACAACACCTTGATTGGATTGGTAGAGCGCCTGTAGTGTAGTGGTAGTGACAACCAACTTCCAGTGAACGACATAATTGCGATTACCATCGGCATAGTGTCAGCGTTTAGACTTTGGCGACAGCGAATCAATCAAACGCCAGAAAGTCAATTGTATCCGCTTTGGAATATAGGAAACCGGCTTTTAAATCACGAATAAATTGTTTTCACCTAGTTCTTGAAACTTCATTACAGTTTGAAAGAAGAATTGCATGTTGTTAATGCCTTCACACAATTCAAACGATATCAGGTCATTGTGCAAGTAAATATCCACTTTAGACATTACCTATTGAAGTTCAAGAATCGCTATAAAATCGACTGGCCCGGTGCACACACGCGATTTTTGTCGCGGCGATATCGCTGCGATATCGCAGCGATATCGCAACTTTTCAGTGCACACTTGCGACATTTACCGCAGGTTTCAATCTTTGCTTCGAGTTTGTATTTAAACAATGGAGGTTTACAGGAAAAAAAATGTTTTCGCGTATCTCGTGCATAAAAATTATGTTCTTAATAAAAAGAAACGACGTCACTGACGTTAATGGCTAACAAAAGGACTATTTTATTCATCGTTTCAAAATAAAAGACAAAATCCTGAACATTTTTTTAACAATTTTCGAATGAGTGAAAGATCTTTTGATGAGTTGGCGGTCAAAGTTTCACCAAAAATCAAAATAAAAATCAAATAAAAAGAAACCAGCATCAAAATTCATCCATATTTTCCCTTTCAATTTGATCAAAACTCGCGGTAAAAATCGCATGTGTGCACTGCACAATAGAAAACAATGTAAAACAAGACACAAATGCGATTTTTGTCGCCGCGATATCGCTGCGATATCGCAGAAACTTTTGCGACATTTTACCGCAGAAATGTCGCAGAAGTGTCGCAGAAGTGTCGCTGCGATATCGCAAGTGTGTGTGCACCACTCCATTTGATTGTGAGTACTTTATGTCGTAAAAGCGATATCGCAGCGATATCGCCGCTGTAAAAATCGCGTGTGTGCACCGGGCCTTAAAGTCGATTATATGCTTGGTCTTTAGAGCGCGCTCACATTAAAGTCGGATTATCCCCAAGTCTGACAAGTAAAATTACAAATTACTCGACGGTTCCGATCGACGAGCTAGGCCATGACAGAGATCACTGTTGCAAAGTTGAAAAAATCTCAAGATAGCTAGTTAGGATAGTATTAATGAAAAAAGTACAATGTAACAGAAGCCAACCGAACCAATAAGCTCGTAGGGATAATATCGTCTGTGTCACTATATCGCTGCTATAGCTGTGCTTTTGTGCTTCTATCCCAAAGGTGCTGTTTTAATGTCTTGTTGTCCCTTTAGACGTCGATCGTCGGCGACAATAATGATTATAAAATAAGAAACATGGTTGAGACACTCGTAGGTACCAACGACGACCGTGTTGTCGTGTCGGGTCTCCAGTGTATATGTTTTGTTGTTTGTAAACTGTAAACGATAATAATGCAATTACAGTGGGACATTATTTATAAACCTTTGGTTTAAAAAAAATCAAAGCATCTCAATTTTCAAAAATTAAAAGCTTCCAAGGTTATATTTAATTTAAGATCACTAATGATTTTGAGTCAGTTAAATTGAGCAAATTTACTGCTGTGTTATAAAAGTGCCCATATTATGAAGGTTATGCCATATTCCAATCCACACATCATCCCAACACCAACGACACTCATTTGCCTGGAGAATTCAGATAATCGACCGATTTCCAATAGCTTCTGCAACATAGCAGAACAACATTTCGGTTCTTCACTTAGATGGAATTAAACCAATCTTAGAATACTTGTATGTACGCGCAATTGGATCTGGATAGACCGGGCGTGCTTAAACAAGGCGACATTTCCAATTATTAATGATGATGTGTTTGGAAAGATAAGTCCAGCAGTTAACACCACGCCAATATTCCTGCTTCCGACGACGACTATTTGATGGCGTCGGTGTGTTATGTGTTTTACTTTATCTATATATATAAAAAAAACAGCTTATTTTTTGTGTTCGTTCGCTAACCGGCCACACCGTTTGACCGATTTCCCTAATTTCTTTTTCAAATGAAAGAGGTATTATGGTAGAAGGTTTAGAAAAAATAAAATGTATACTTTTCAAAACACAAGTGGTGCCAATGTTAAGAATATGATTTCTTTTTTTTTCACTGCAGCAAAATATGAACAAATCCGATCAATTTCAATCATTGAAAATTATTTTGTGTCAAATCGAAAATTATTTTGATTCAAAATTGACTATTTTCTACAATATAAACGAGGGCGTTTCTCATGAAGGCAAGATACAAATGCAGCAACAAAAGTTTATGAAGGATTAAATAGATCACCATCATCATCGTCGGTCTGACCTATGAAGTTTCTCTCTTTATATGCACCACAACAGAGATCCGGTCTGACACAGTAAGTTCTTCCATGTATCCCGACGCCGCGCCGCCGCCGCCCGGCCGTCACCATTTATTTCCGTACCCTCAGGCTTTGGGCGTCCAGGTCTGCTCAAATTTGGTCTGCCGCGTTGTCTCACGATGAATTTTATCGCAAAAATCTTTCAGAGCCGGTTCCTCTTAGCTCATACCAGCTAGGTGTCCAGCCCACTAGGGTATACCAAGCTTAATTTTAACAATATAATATTATTATATCGTCTCCGGAAACTTCCTTTCTCACAAACGAGGCCAAATTTTCTCCATAAGACTTTTCTCTCGAACGCGCCTCCAGAGTGCCTTTGGCTAAGCATCGAAGTCTCGGATCCGTGGTAGGACTATTATCGTGTTATAGGTATACAGCAGCAGCTTCCAAGAAATTGTACGAATGGCCTTGAAAGGCCATTTTTCTTTTGAACGATTAAAAAGAATGATACATAAGACATACCAGATATTTGAAGATAGCTATGAATAAGGACAGCCTTATGGCTGCAAACATTCATAAGCCTATTTAGAAGGGTTAAAGGTAAGGAAAAATTACTCAAACCATTCTGTAAACTGTAAATATAACATTCATAAAGAGAGCATATAAAGATTTTCAATTTTGTGGTAGGACAAGGCAAAACAAACTATGTAATTTGCCAAATGATATCAAGGATGAGAACAAAAAATATGACAAGACAAGACCCTCTATGTCGAAATGGTTCAAAGAACAGTTTTCTGCTAAACTGTTTCAAGCAATTTAACGCCTGGTACACTGAACCAAAAACAGCAGTCATATTGATAATTTTTTACATTCAACTGACAATTTTGTTGTCAATTTACAACCAATGACCGCAGTAGTAAATATGACAATTTAAAATTTTCAATTTCATGATTCGAAACCGGGATTGTCACATTGATAATTTGCGTTGGCAAATCGAAAACCATGGTTGTCATATTGAAATCTATGGCAGTCGTATTAAACACTGCAGTAGTCATTTGGAAAACCCAAATTATCGAATTGAAAACCGAGGAAGGCTTATTGAAAACCATTACTTTTAAATTGAAGACCACGGTAGTCAACTTGACAACCGTAGTAGTCATATTGTTAACCACAGTGAACCATTTTAAAACCACGGTAGTTAATATGAAAACTACGGTTGTCAAATTGAAAGCAGTGGTTGGTAGATTGAAAATCATCCTTGTTAATTTGAAAACCACGATTTTCAAATTGACAACAGTAGTCATATTGAAAAATACAGTTAACTTATTAAATACCACGGTAATTAATATGAAAACTACGGTTGTCAGATTGAAAACAGTGGTTGGTAGATTGAAAATCATTATTGTCAATTTGAAGATCATGATTTTCAAGTTGACAACTGCAGTAGTCATATTGAAAAACACAGTAAACCAATTTAAAACCACGGTAGTTAATATGAAAACTACGGTTGTCCTATTGAAAACTGTGGTTGCTTATTTGAAAATTTCAAATTTGTTTGGTTTGCAATATAACAATCATTATGATACACTTTAAAATTTCGATTTTCAATACCTAAGATTACCGCTTTCGTATCCAGGACACCACTTTTTCTGAAATATGAGTTGCAAGAATTGTTTAAAATATAAGGCAGATCTAGTTTTTTGGAATATGTTTAATTATTTATTATTACAACTAAGTCAACGTACAAATACAATAAACATCCATATAATTCTTATGAAAATACTTACATTATAATTCTTAATAATATATGGTGTTGGATTTGAACTTGGTTTTTGCAATTGTTTTGGTTTTGTAGTTGGAATTGATGTTGGAATTGGTGCTGATGATGGTGCTGGTTTCGGTTATGGTGTTGGTGCTGGTGCTGGTGTTCTTCTTGAACTTGGTTTTTGTGATTGCGTGCTTCTGCTGGTGTTGGTTGGTGGTTTTCCTTACTTTTACTTCATTGGAATAAGAAAATTGTGCACACTTTTAAGTACTTGCAACATAGCTTCATCTATAATATGTAATTTTAAAAGAAACAATTAGAATTACTTCTGTTAAAAATCAATAAGTAGTTTACCTTTCTCGACATCCGCTTCTTTTGTATTTTTGAGTGTCCAATACGTACTTATCCTTTTGAAAGTTGGCTCCCAATACACATGAATGGAAAGTCAATGTCAATCTACAACATAAAAAATACCATGAAATTGCGTTAGTATCTAATATTGTATTGGCGTTGGAGTTAGTATTGGTGATGATGTTGGTGTTTATGTTGGTGTTGGTGTTGATGTTGGTTATGTTTTTGGTGCTGGTCTTGCTGTTGGTGTTGGTTTTCGTGTTGGTGTTGGTTTCTGTGTTGGTTTTAGAGTTGGTGCAGGTGTTGGTGTTTGTTATATTTGATGTTGGTATGACTGTAAGTCGGTGTTACAGTTGCTGTTGGTATTGGTATTGGTGTTGGTGTTGGTGATGGTCTTGGTGTTGAGCTTGGGTTTAGCGATTGAATTTGTATTATGGTTGGGGTTGATGTTGGAGTTGGTGTTTTTGTTGGATTTGATGTTGGGATTGGTGTTATAGTTGGTGTTGGTGATGGTTTTGGTGTTGGTGTTGCTCTTGTTGGTGCTGTTTGTGTTCCTTTTGGTATTGGTATTGGTGTTGTAGGTGTTGAGCTTGGTTTTTGCGATTGTGTTAGTATTGTTTTTTGAGATTAATGTTGAAATGGAAAATTAATTTTTATTTTATTAATGCTGATAAGAACAAGTTTTCACTACTTTTCGTTGTGTCCGTAGCTTATTGGTTCTGCTTAGCAGAACGTCGTGGGTTCGAGTCCTACTCGTGTCAATAGTTTTTATTTCATCTTTCACGGAAAGAACTGACAAAACTTTCGAGAGTATCAATCAGTCATGAAAAAAGTGCCTCTCAAACTTACCCGTTCGAAATCGGCCTTAAATTGTAAGTCTCCTCAATTCTTCACACGCACGCAGAGAATTGTTGATGAGAGTAAGCAACTTAGGTCTTGGCTCTGCAAGAGCTGTCGCGCCACTCGCTATTTATTTATTTATTTATTTATTTATTTATTAGGAACAGGTTTTTATTAATTACCTTACCTATAACAATATTCTGCTTGGGATTAAATTGTTTAAGAGTATTTAATTCTTGATTATTTAACTCTTACCTTACCTGTAACAATATTCTGCTTGGGATTAAATTGTTTAATTTTTTTGTTTCTTCCTTGATTTATTTGTATATATGCCCACTTTTTTACACTTCACTCACGAACGTCTGATTGACTTGATGCACAACTACTAAATGAGGAATACATTACTTGTTCAATTCAAGATAAATTCGATTTTCTTATTGAAAACAATAATTGTCAATTTGATGACCATAGTTTTCAATATGACAACCTTATGTGGTCGATCATCGTACTGACAACAGCAATTGTAAATATGATTTTTAAAAACGGTTAAAGCATCACATTGACTACTGCGGTTTCAACTTGACAATTATTGTTTTCAATACAATAATTTTGATAACGGCATAAGCAATTTATCGTTTTTTTTTGTTTGTTCTTGCTCAATTCAAGATAAAATCAATTTTCATTCTAAAAACAATGATTGTCAATTTGATGACCATATTTTTCAATATGACAACCTGATCATCGTATTAACAAACGCAATTGTAAATATGATAAAATTTAATTAAAGATTTGAATTTTTCAAAACTCGACTGGGAAGGTTTGCAAATAATTTTTTTTTGATTTCTTGCAAGGCTTTCTAATTCGAGTTTTAAAAAATTAAATTAAAAAACAAAAACTCGTCATTTATGCATTAAAATTATGATCATTATCATAATCATAAACAACAATAGTTCGAAAAATCCTATTTATTAATGTTAGTTTAAATTTTCTCAAAAACGGCATCTACCATTTTCTCAAAACATCCTTGTACCTATTTTTTTTTCCGAACACTTATGTTTTTAGTATAACCAAATTATTTTTGTATTGCTCCAAAACGGTTCCTCTAATAGAACCTTTTTTCAACGTCCCATAGGAAGTTATTGTAATGGGGCTGATTTTGTGAATATCCAGTTATTGCATATCTCCATGTTTCGAGGTCAGTAGAATCCGAATCAACCCTTTTTATCATGATGTCTGTATGTACGTATGTTCATATGTGCGTATGTGCTCGATTATCTCGCGAACCACTCAGCCTTATTAAAGCTGATTAGGTTTCGAGCAATATCGGTTTAGCGGTTTTTTAATGGAGGTTAAAAAAACTAAGACACAGACATCATGATAAAAAGGGTTGATTTGGATTCTAGTGACTTCACAAAATCGGTCCCATTACAATAACTTTATCTGGGAAGGATGTGGTCAATTTTGTTTTTGTTTTGTAAATATGGACTTTTTTTCTCCAAGGAAGATGTGGCTTTATTTCCATAAATTATTCCCATTTCGTTTTGAAAATAAAGCTCCATTTTAGATCACGTCATATTTCGATAATGAAAAAAAACTCCATCATCATATCGACAACATTGGTTTCAATACGAAAACTTTGTTAACGAAAAGTCTTGGCTAAAGAACATATTTATTTTTTGTTAACTTCTATTTATTTTGATTTAGATATATTCCAACAATCAAAATTATCAATATAGCAACTCTAGTTTTCAATTTGATGCCGGTAATATTCAGTCATCACATTAACAACTGCAACTGTTAATTTGATGATTTTATTTTCAATGCACTTTTTGCATTAAGGTAGTAACCATATTGATAATCATTGTTGTACAAATGATGATTGTAGTTCTTAATTAACTGACGGACAACCTAAGTTTTTCATATTGACAACCATTATCTTCTAATTGATCATCTCAGGTGTTAAAACGACAACTTTCATTTTCAAACTAGCAACAAGATATTGAAAATTTCAAATTGTCCCATTTACTATCAAGTTGTTAGATTTTGAGACGACTTTTGAAAATTAACATCACATTGAAACTTTTTTTGATCAATATGACAATTTTCGGTTAACAACCAGTAGTTGTCAATATGACAACGGTTATTTTTTTCAGTGTATTTCAGCGAAATTTTAAACAAAAATACGGGCTGATACAGCGCATTTCATTCCCTTTATCATTCAAACTATTTGTTAGGTTGGCTATCCAAGTAAAAGTTGTTTTAACATAGGTATTGTTGTTACATCTATCTCTGTCTTCGAAAAAAAAAAATTAATAATTCTTTCACTTTCACAGAAAACAATCCTAAGGATAGTAGTAATTAAAGCTGTATTTAATTACTAGCGAACCCAGGAAACTCTGCTTTGCCATAAAAACATTAACCTTCGGAAATACTTATCCGTTAGGTAATAAAATTCTATCACAGAAAATTACAATATTATTATATGTATAATAGATATAGGCTGTACTTCCATTAAAATAAAACAGATGACAATCAAAAACCACACAAATGTATTTGCAAGTCAGAGCAATCGAAAAAAGTAAGGGATAACCTTTTGTTTAGAACGATATACTTAAGACTATGAGTTGTGACATCTACAATGACGCTTTATTGCAAATGAGCCAGGATTAATTGGGAAAACATTCTTCGAAAATTTTATATTATCAAAAGTAAGTTGCTCCTTCCTAGACTGTGGCAATTCTGTTAATTTACGGGAAAACTGTACACAACCTATAATATAACACTAACAGTTTCTCAAGAGCGGGTACAACGTCCCGCGGGTCGGCTAGTACAATATAATATATTTAGATACATGCTCTGAATATGTCGCCTAGCAGCGTTCAGCAATAAAGGGTCTTTAGGGAGAAATTATTCCATTAAGCGAAAAAATTGTTTTTCGTAAAGATAAACTATGATAAGAAGTTGTGCATCTGCATCATGTTCATCTCATTCCGCGCACTATTTTGATGCGACAGATTTGTGCCTGGGTAACCACTAGGTTAACAGTTATTAGATTCGAGCGGTAGTAAGTTTGTTTTGGTTAAATTTACCACTAACACTCAACAACTTCCAATGCGCTCATGCAACATCGGTCAATTGAGCTTAATTTCTGTTTTTGTTTATTTTAGGAATTATTGCACGTAGTTTTCACGATGATTAGTCGCCTTTGTTTTATGTTATCAGAAAATGGCTGTTGCGAGAGCATTGAATAGTAAAATAACGATTCATATGAAAGCTTACATAATATGTCTATTAGTTAGTTTCTTGATTAAGTAGAAATATATTTACTTGCAATTCAATACAGGATAATTTATTTAACTTTAACTGACTTAATTGGGTTTCGGCCAACTGCTAGTCGTATTAGATCAACCTTCATATGTTTCGGAATTTTAGAAATGCTATACCTACTGATATATATGGAGTATTACTTTACAACACCACTGTATTTTAGTACAGTTGAATATGCAAGGTAATGCTCACATAACATCATTTCTCAGCATCAACTATTAAGCTTCTCTTTACTTAATCTCTTATCTCTTATCATACCTAGTTTGTAAGCATGTACCTAATTAGTATAAGATATGTAACAATAAAGTAAGTCTTCAACGGAAAGTCGTCGTGTTAATTTGCCCTCTCCACGCCTTACTTAATCGCATATATTAAATTGGCGACGAGGATAACTGGATTTTTTTTTTATGATGATTAGCTGTACTTCAGTATTTGATGTCAGTGAAAGAGGAACAGCAAAGTAAAACCGAAATTTTAGACAGCACCGTTAAAATGTCCACCTTCATTGGTCGCATTGAATATTTCAATGCAGGTGACGACTTTGATAGCTATATTGAGTGATTAAACCATTTATTGAAGCTGAACAAAATCACGACGGATGAAGACAAGGTGTCTTTTTTGATTGGAGTTGGCGGTGGAGATTTATACAATATCTCCAAGACGTTGATTGCGCCAAGAAAACCTGATGAGCTGAAGTATGGTGAGCTGGTCGCAAAGCTTAAAGTACATTTCCAACCAAAAAGAAATACGACGGCAGAGCGTTTTAAGTTTTTAAACCGAGATCAGGCTATGGATGAGAATCTCTCAGATTACATCGTTGCAATCAAGCAATTGGCTGATAATTGCAAATATGGTGATTTTTTAGAGGAGGCACTCAAAGACAGATTACTTATGGGCATAAAAAACAAAAAGATTCAATCGAAACTAATCGACATGGGGGACTTGACGTTCGAAAAGGCGTGTGAATCTGCATTAAATATGGAGATGCTTGAAATGGAGATGGTTAACCTGAGTGGAACATCAGCATCAGGGGCTTTGCATTCTATGAAAGCGAGATATTCCAATGAGGCAGCAGGAGGTCGTTCAAAGAGTCAGGAGAATTTAAGGAAACAAGGGCAGGCTGGAGGACATGTGTCAAGGGCAAAGTGGTCAAATTTGGCGGATGTTCAGTGTAATTTCTGCAGAAAATGGGGCCACGTGCAAAAGTACTGTTTTCAGAAGAATAACAGCAGAGGTAGATCGAAGAGCAGATCGAGGACCAAAAACAGCTTTCACAGTTATAACGGAAACAGAGGTAATAGAGTTAGTTGTATTAATACGAATTCAGAAATTGAAAGTTTTGAGTCAAACGATTTAGGTTATATTAATAATTTAAGAACAGAAAATAATCCTTTATTTTTAAATTTAATTTGTAATGGTTTATGTATAAAGATGGAACTGGATTCGGGGGCCTGTACTTCGGTCATGCATAGTAACACATTTAAGTCTTTGTTTCCGAATGTTGAGATTTTGAAAAGTAATCGGTCTTTAAATGTGATTTCAGGCGACAAAGTTAAGAATGTTGGTTACATTGCGGCATTGGTCAGTTTAACAGAGGGAAGTGAATCATTTACTTTGGAGTTGGTCATAGTGGAAGGTCCGAAGGTGTTTGTACCCCTTCTTGGAAGGACATGGCTTGATAAGTTGCTACCTACCTGGAGAAATGCGTTCGTTAGGGAAAGTAGATGTGACAACTTAAAGGGTTCAGGTTATGTTTCTGAACTAGTGGAAACTTATAAAAACGTGTTTCATGGTGATAAAAAAGATTGCGTTCGTCATTTTAAAGCAAAAATTCTGTTGAAACAAGATAGTGTTCCAGTGTTTTTCAAACCGTACACAGTTCCTTTTGGTGTTAGAGACAAGGTTGAAAACGAACTTAAGAAAATGGTCGACGAGGGTATTATATATCCAGTGCGTTATAGTGATTGGGCATCTCCAGTTGTGGTTGTAGTGAAACCAAATGGCGATATTCGTCTGTGTGTCGACTGTAAGATGACTGTGAATCCGTGGGTTCGCACAGATCATTCTCCTATGCCACTATCTGAAGACATTTTTGCGAGTTTGCATGGTTCGTCGTGCTTTTGTGTCTTGGACTTAGAGGGAGCCTACCAACAGGTCGAAGTAGATGAGAATTGTCAGGGGCTTCTCACAATTAATACCCACCTCGGTCTCTTCCGTTTTCGACGTTAAATTTTAGGTTTAAAGTCAGCTCCTGCCGCGTTTCAATCAATCATGGATGAAATCTTACAAGATATTCCCAAGGTCAAGTGTTATATTGACGATATTATAATCGGAGGTTTGGATGAAAATGAGTGTAAAAAAAATTTAATAATGGTTTTAGAACGGCTTAATAAGTATAATGTTAGGGTCAAATATGAAAAGTGTCAGTTTTTTCAAAAAGAAATTTTTTATTTAGGCCACGTAGTGAATGGCGAGGGTATTAAACCTAATCCAAAAAAGTTGGAAGCTATTCGAGATGCACCAAGACCAGAAAATGTTACTCAGCTCAAATCGTTTTTAGGAATACTAAATTATTATGCACGTTTTATACCAAATCTGTCATCAGAGTTAAAGGATCCGTATTCATTGACTAAGAAAAATGTTAGTTTTGTGTGGTCTAATGATTGCGAAACCGCATTTCAGAGAAGCAAAGATTTAATTTTAAATGATAATCTTCTGTAATACCATTACGATCCAAACAAAGAAATTGTTCTGCATTGTGACGCCAGCCCTAACGGCGTGGGTGGAATTTTGTCACATATTATTAATGGCAGTGAAAGGCCAGTACTGTTTGCATCAAGCACTTTAAGCGCTGCAGAACAAAAGTATTCTCAACTGCATCGGGAAGCATTGGCCATTATTTTTACAGTGAAAAAGTTCCATAAGTATATTTATGGAAAGACTTTTACCATATACTCAGATCACCAGCCATTAAGAGAAATTTTTAACCCAAATACGTCAACACCAGCTGTGGCTGCAGCAAGGCTTAATCGTTGGGCAGTGATTTTGAGTATGTATGATTATAAAATAGTTTATAAAAAAGGTTCCCACATGTCAAATGCTGACGCTCTCTCTCGACTTCCTTTAACGTATCCAACCGAAATAGAAGAAGATAGTATAAGGTCGGTTGAATGTAGTAACTACCTTAATGTAAAATTTTCAGACATAGCCGAGGAGTCAGAGAAGGATTGGAAAATCAGAAGCGTTTTAAACATGATTCAGTCAGGTTGGCCGAGTAGCGTGCCTGACAATTTAAAGAAATATTTTAATAAGCGGTTGTTGTTGTCTGAAGAGGAAGGTTGTTTGTTTTATGCTGAGCGATTAGTTATCCCTGATTCTGTTCAGAAGTCCATCTTAGAACTCCTTCATGAGTCTCATGTAGGTGTTGTGAGGATGAAGAGTCTTGCGCGGAAATATTTTTGGTGGCCAGCGATTGATACGGACATCGAAGCATTTGTTTTAGAATGTAGGTCGTGTAATCTATGTCACAACAAACCTGTTTCTAATCATCATGAATCTTGGCCCAAGTCAAATGTATTTTTTGAACGTATCCATTTAGATTTTTTTTAGTTGAAAGGGTGCACTTATTTAATTGTGGTTGACAGCTATACCAAATGGATAGATGTTAAATTAATGAAGAATACGGATGTAGAGAGTTTGATTGCTGTTTTAAGACCTATTTTTACATATCAGACAACGGCCCACCATTTAATTCGGCATATTTCGTAAAATTTTGCGAGAGTAACAATATAAAGTGTTTGAAAAGTCCGACATACCATCCACAGTCAAATGGAGCTGCAGAAAGGGGAGTTCAAACAGTCAAAAATTCCCTTAAGAAATTGACCTCTGATCAGCAGTATCAAAATATTCCGATGGAAAAACTAATCCTCAATTTTCTTTTAAAATATCGTTCGACTCCATCAACAACAACTTTTTTATGTCCGAATGAACTTATATTTAAAATAAAACCGGAGACTCTTATTGATGATGTTAACCCAAAAGTTCGTGAGGTTTGCTATTCAAACACAAAAATTAACGTAAATGACAAGACGGCTAACGTTGAAAGTTCCAAAGTTCCACCATTATATACAAATCAAAATACTATAAAATCACTAATTGTGGGTGAAAAAGTATTGTATAAAATGAAGCACAATAATTTGTATACTTGGGTTCCTGGAATCATAGTTAAGAAAATAGGAAGAGTTATGTATTCAGTTAGCATTGATGGAAATAATAAAGTGGCTCATATCTCTCAATTAAAAAAATGTAAATTTAAAGAATTAACGTATCCACCGTCAAATATTATAACGTATGCACCGTCAAATATTAAAAAAAGACGGGTAAGATTTAATGTTCCATGTAGGAAAAGAAGATCGACTTCTCTATCTCATGTACCGAGAAGATCGGCACGATTAAAAGTGAATTATAAATATAAATGAATTGTAAATCGAAATTAAAGAAAAATAATATGTACGTATATATAAATATACACATATATTTGTTAAAACTGGAATTACAATATTAATATTAGTTGTGAACTATTATAAGAATTAAAAGAGTTACTTATTTTGAATATCTAATAAATAACATACATAATTGTCAAATATAAATGAATTAAATTATAAATTGAACAAAATATTATATAAGGAAGTAATTGAATTATTTAAATATAATTATTTAAAGTTTAAATCAAGTTTGGGGGAGTGATATATATGGAGTATTACTTTACAACACCACTGTATTTTAGTACAGTTGAATATGCAAGGTAATGCTCACATAACATCATTTCTCAGCATCAACTATTAAGCTTCTCTTTACTTAATCTCTTATCTCTTATCATACCTAGTTTGTAAGCATGTACCTAGTTAATATAAGATCTGTAACAATAAAGTTAGTCTTCAACTGAAAGTCGTCGTGTTAATTTGCCCTCTCCACGCCTTACTTAATCGCATATATTAAACCTACCATAGCTTCTACAAGGCGGGTTGTTGATCCAACTTCTATGTTGAGGCTAGTCACTTGCAAGCAACAATGTCAAGATTGGATAAGCATTGAAATCTCTGATCCATCAGGTAGTGAATACTGCCAGACGTCTTTTAGAGTAGCAGTTTCAGAGAATTGGTTGCCAAATCTCGTTAACTACGCTTCTCTTGACGAAAGCAGCCGATATACATAATGTGTCAAATGAAATTAAAATTCAAATAAGTATGTGGGTTTCAATACAAATAACTGTGATTCTAATTACATAAAAAACACATTCCTTAACGCAAGCTAATTTTACATTTTGAAAACACAGTTCGCCGTTGTACAATAACTGCTGCTTTTTTTTTTGCTTAATACAGTTTATGTTCCAATTCCTTATGTATAGACCCCATACAGAAAAAAAACATTCCTTTTTTCAGTTAACAAATTCTTTTATGCATGTTTCTTAAACTATTGTAAATAGAATGCAATTCAAGTCGTTTTTTAAAAACTATAAAACAAACATAGCAAAAGAACGACATAATATGTACCACCCTTCCCTTCCTCTTCGATTTTATTAAGTTAGAACAAAGTTATGACAACTTAATGTCAAACAAGAAGTTATTGCACTTGCCAATCGTGTCTCTGCTCACCGTCAAACCGTCACCACCTTGCTGCGCTTGAGTAGCGATCTTGCTGAACAACTTCCTTCTTTGGATAAAAAAAAAATAATAATAAAATATGATTCGCTTGCTTTCTGCATGCTTGTCAAAGCCATGTACAACATTACGTTCCGTATGCTCGCAGATATGAATTTTGTATACTTTTTCGAAGCACATTTCCTCTTTACGTCTAGGATTGCAGATTTATTTCTGAATACCCACATGGCATACAACGTATAACTCAATGCGTTATGCTAGGTCGCAACTCTTGCAATTGAACTTTCATAAACCGAGAATGGAAACGTCAATCACATGCTTCCTTTAACTGTCCGGAATGAATGGTATTCGATTAAATGTTTTGTTATAAAGGTGTTTAAAGAAATACGTTTTCTAATTCCGTAAATTGTGTACGCCATAAATACGAATCGTTATTGACTAGACTAGATTCTTGACTTCATTTTTATATTTTAAATTAAATTAAATTTTAAAATGTCTAATAAACTTTTAAAACTATTCAATCATTTCCGTTTTGCAAACGAAAAATGATTTCTTATCAATACTGTCTACATATTACATACTTACATACGAATACCATATTTATACTATGTATTTTTTTTATTGTTCAATTTCTGATATTTATTTAATTTGATATATTTTTTTTATATTACAACATTTAAATTCTTTGGATGTGGCGAAATGTAGGTAAAATAAGTTTCATTTAATTTGCGATAAATCAATAAACGCTTTCGGAAACCGACATTATATTTTTTTTTTAATTTTTTATCGCAAAATACTCTACATAAAAAAAAAGAAAAATCATGACGAGCTTGGAGTTTTGTGAGTTTGATTGGACCGAAATTGCTGCATTCGTATGAAATGCAATTTCTGTCTTTTTTTGTTTTTCTTTTTTTAAGTTGTTATTTCATATGAATAATAAGCAATAATGCTCTTGAATGTGTGTCAGCAACAGTTGAGCTCCTTAAAAATTATTCAAGCCTTTTAGTTTCTCAAACGTAAAAACATCGATAGTATTTCAATTTAAAAGATTTTAGTTCTTTAACGACGTTTTTTTGATTCGGCAAAGGTTCTATTCTATGATACAGCATGCGAGACTCTTTTGAAAATCTACAATTTGTATGATATGTCCTTATTTTCTATGTATCAACTGAGAGTTTCTACTGTACAGTAACATTTTTTTTTCTTTTTATAGCTATGGATATGGTCACTCTTTTTTTAAATAAAACGAATGGAAAATGTGGTTACAGGAAATGAATTTTTTGCGGTCATTTATTTGATTGGAAAATCGAAATAGTACCTATCATTTCGATGTATCCGCAAATATCCAATCACAATCAACCAGACATTTTTTAATAAATCATGAATGAATGGTTTTAAGCAATTTTTTTTACAAATGAAAATTAGAATCAGTCTGTCAGGTATTAAAAATTCCATCACGTAAACTTCATTATTTAGATCATGGACATTTGCATGGTAAAAAAATTAAAAAAATGTGAATTATGCACATATTTTCATTAACATATTTACTATTATAAGAGTTTCATCTTTTGATGGCGTGATAATGAAGGGAAAATCAAAAATATTAATTTTTATTAAACACATTGAATAGCAACAAGACTCTCTTTTCGACAATTAAGACCAACTGCGCCTTTGTTCACAGCAATGGATACAATATTAAGCGACTTCAAATATCAATATCTTGAATTTTTAAAAATTTAAAAGTTATTTTTTTTAAACTTACTTTAGTGTATTTTTCCTTACTTTAAAATTAAGTAAGAAAATAGTAAAAATAAAAAGAAAACTTTACAAACTATTTTTCTTTTTTTAATTTCAGGTATGTGTAAAAAATATCATTAGACGGTTTGATAATCCACGTAAGTTTTTAAATATTTTTAATTTAATGTAGATTTTAAAAGCTTTTCCCTCGGTTTGAATTCAATGAAAGGTTAAAGAAAAGAATGCCCATCAAGTTAGCACTACCACTTTGGAATTTCAAAAAAGTAATTATGCAATTAAATGTCGTGAATTTGTCGTGAAACAAAATTTTTTTTTCGCGTACCTACTTATTTTAAAAGATTTTCCCTGCTAGTGCTAACTTGATGTGAAACTTAGCACTACCACCACAGATTAGCTAAACTGGACATCCAAACTGTGTCGTGATTTTGTCGCTGGAAAGTAGCGAAACCAAAATATTCCAAAAATTTTGTTGGAATTTTTGGATTTTTTTTTAATGACCCCTGGTAGTGCTTACTTCAACACTAGGTGAATCCACCTGCGATGACAAAATGTACCGTTTGTTTTTCTCCTCTTTGTTCTTTTACTTTACAGAAGGGTTCTCAACTATTTCGCTTGTGGTTTATATTTGTTTTATATGGCGTCTCTATTAGTCCAAGAGACGGCTGCTCAATATCACTCTACATGTCGTCCCGAAACGAAATGTTGAAAAACCATTTGTTGGTGTCTGGGATAACTCCAAACCGCCAACGTGCCTGATTTTAAGTGGTGCGATATTATAGTATTTAACTAATGAAAATGCAAAAATCGACAAAAATATGTTGCATAACGTCCCGGTTTACAGTTTTGAAAAGCTTTTTAACTGCCCATTCCAACAACATGGACTTGCCACCCCGTATTTCGTGCAAAGACCGTGACAAGTCGCTTTGAATGACGCGATATTCGGGGAAAATATGTCACATCGCGTCCCGACTTGAAATTTTGGTAGAATGTTTACCTCAATGTTTTTAAGCTAATGGCGTGAACTTGCCAGCGCTAATCTGGTGCAAATCTAAACTTGCCAGCATTCAAAGTTAGCACGCGAATAACGAGAAAAACGAAGTAATGTGCGATGAGTTAAGATCCACATAGCTTATGTTGTTGACTCCTTATAATATGTTTTATGACCACATGTTTTCCAACAACTTATTCGGTTACTCTATTGATACCCCTTGGTAATAGCATAGGCCTTTATAATTTTATTTTTAAAAACACAGAAATCGTCTAATTAAGTTTACTAGCAAGAAAGAATTCCAGTGGTCTTGCAAAAGTATGTTATGAATTATGTTGGTAAGTTTAAATATGTACGTAACTTATTGTTGAAAACATTGCTTTTATGTTAAATTTTTCATATTTTATTTCAGATGCAATAAAATGTACACTGGGGCGTATACGTGTTTTTTTTATAGAGTTTTTCATGGAGTTATCCCAGACACCAACAAATGGTTTTTTTAACATTTTGTTTCGGGACGACATGTAGAGTGGGATTCAGCAGCCGGCTCTCCTACTATATTCTATATTAATCCAAACGTATTTACAACATTCAACAATTATTTGTTGTATTTTGTTTGCTCTCAAGTTTGGACAGTTGGAAAATTAAGAAAAAACATTCATCTCCATTCGCCAGCGTTTGATACAGGACCGAAAACCCGACGAAGAATTTTGCTTTCAAAAGGCCCGAGTACAATTTCCCCTCCTTTGTTTGTGCTCCAGAACCCAGTTGTTTGGTCAATTCAAAGGAACAGCGGTTCGCTTGAGTAGATAATTCTTCGTCGAATTTTCACTAAGTTGTCGTTTGTGGAATTGATGTGTTTGTTCGAAGGTAGGTGAATTCCTCCACTAAACTACCTCGAAATTACTGCTACCAACAGTGACGTTTTGTCCTAGGCGGTGGACAGATGTTCTTTTGTTTGTTGATAGAATGTTCTTTCTTTTGACCTCATTCACTTCAAGGCCAACGAGTTCTTCAACCCTCAAACCTTCAAACCTGTTCTTTAATCGTTGTGAAGGCCTGAAGCACAGCTCCTTAGGAACAACCTATGATGTCTATGTCGTTCGCATAGCCTAAAAGATGGGTGGATTTGTTGAAGATATAGTTTTTTTTTCGTGCGCACACCAGTTTGCGCAGTACATATCTGGTCCAGGACAATCTTGAAGAACTCACATGACAGCGCATTTACTTTTCTAAGCCCTGCGCATATTTGTAACAACTCAGGTTAGCTATTACCCACTTCCATAATGTAATCCCAAGTACTGGTACACAGTTCTATAGTCGACGTGTTTTGAGTCGATGAAAAAAAGCCGTTTATCCTTAAAGTAGATTAGGTTAAAAATCTACAAGTAGGATTAAGTTGGAAAACAAAAGTATTAATGAGTTCTGGCTTTAAATGAAAAGAGAATTTTTATATATGGCAATATTTGGAAAGTATTCTAAACTAGCCGAACCCGCTTAGTACAGTAAAGGCTGAACTACATCGAAACACAAAGTACAAAAAAGTACAAAGTTTGAGTGTATTCGTTTTGAGAACTTCTTGCACAGTGAAAGCTCGGTCATGGTCACTTTAAAAAAATGAGAGGGAGATATTCTGATATGCATTTGTAGAAGCAGTTGCCCTTGCCCGTAGCTTAGTGGTTAGGTAAGTTGGCTGCTAAGCAAAACGTCGTGAGTTCGAGTCCTACTCGTGCCCATAAAAGTTTTTATTTCATCTTTCACTGGTACTGCCTCTTGCGAAGAAAGGACAAAACTTCCAACAGTATCAATTTGTCATGAAAAAGTGCTTCCCAACTTTGCCGGAATCGGCTTTAAATTGTAGGTCCCCTCAATTCCTCACACGCACTCAGAGAATTGTTGATGAGAGTAAGCCACTTGGCTCTTCAAGAGCTGTAGCGCCACTTTATTTATTTATTTTTATACATTACAGTGCAGTACAGCACATAATTTGCACTGTTTTTTTTGGCACTTTGTGTTCCGATGTAGTTCAGCCTTAAAAATATCAAAAACAAAACGAATAAATCATCAATCAAGTCAATGGCTGCTGTTGGTACAACGATGTCCTGTTGTACTGAAGTCATAGTACCTATTACTCCTTTTTGATCTGCCTGATGTAGAAATAAAAGGTACTAAGTTACCGGCAAATAACATTCTCACATTAAATTTTTACAAAAGCTGTAGAGCTTATCGAACACTAATTTAAAAGAAATCCGTAGAACAATTCCGCAAAGCTTATTTTTAAGCTATCTCGATTTAAAAATTCAAATACCAAAGCCCAATTAGGTACAAATGATACATTTGACATATCTTTTAGTCTCCTCAATTTAGCCTGTTTATCCAGGCACCAGCATCGTTTGCCCACAAACGTAAAATTAATCATATTTCATGCACTTCGCTTGGAAATTATTTTTCTTTTCTTTCCGAATATTTTTCATAACTTTTCATGGATCCGTAATTTATCATTAATTTGTCGTTTTGTTATTGTTTTTCTTCTGCAGAATAAATGTATTCAGAATTTGTGAGAAAACAAAAATTTAATGACACGAATAACAAATCAATAACGAATGTGCTTCGAAGAATTTATCGTTTGTTAAAAGAAGAAATACACTTCACCTACTTCGATCCACTTCCAAAAGAAAAGAAATATAGAACACAACTTGAAAATATCTTCGAACGTGGCGAGACGTAACTGCGCGGCTATTGACATACTGCGTTCTTGTCGCTATGTACATTGAATTTGTATATGCATATTCGTTTGGTCGATATTATCTTTTATTTTACTATCCAAAGGCGAACTGGCAGAGCTCTATTTCTATTGCTATTGCTGGTATACTTATGGTTCGAAGAAAAATTGTAAAATAGAAATGCAATATTACACCTTATTTGAGCGTTTTCAAAGTAATTCACGCTCATTTAGTAAAAGAAGATGTCTGTTTTTTTTTCAAGCAGTCTGGTAATTTAATTCAGTCAAACATATTTTTGGAGTATGTTCTGTTTTGATTGGCTCGGATATAAAATGAAATGGAAATTTCCTTTTCAAACCATAAAATTTAGATGAATGGAGGGCCATTCACAGGGCCGTCTTTACCCTTTTGGGGGCCCTGGGCACTTTTCGAAAATGGGGCCCCTGTATGATTATATAAAAATGTTATGTTGTGTAATAAAGGTATACAGAAAAAATCACATAAATTTGAATTGATATTTATTCTTTTAATTTTTTAAATAAATAATCTTTTTTAATTAATTAAAAAGATAAATAGTTATGGCAGCATTTAAAACATAAACATAAGCATGGTAAAAATATAAAATATAAAAAAAAATTCAAAAATGAACAAAATTTAAATAACAGACAATTAAATAAGTTATTGAGAATGTAATTTAAAGAACAATATAGTTACTCAGACTATATTTTTTCAGGTAAAAGAAAGGAATATTTATTGAAGGGGTCTTTTTCTTGATTTGAGATTAGCAAAATCATTGATCACATCTTCAAAATCGATGCCTCTGAGGATGTCGCTTTCGATTGTCATCAGCGACAAACATGTCAATCTTTCTTTAATCAATGTAGTTCTGAGTTCGTTTTTGATTCTTTCAACTTAGCGAAGGAACGTTCCCCACTGCAATTGGTCACCATCATACCTAAGAAAATTCTTAGTCCAATTTCAACATTTGGAAATTCATCTTCAATTTTATTAGTTTTTAAAAAAATATAAAGCTCTAGAATGTTGTCAGTGTTTTCATTTTCGTGTTGACTAATTTTCAAGTAGTCTTTTAAATTCAGGCATTCAGCATGTAGTTCATCTCCGTTCACATCTTCGGTGTAAAATTTAGCAAAAGATTTGAATTCAGATTTTTTTAATCGAAAAAAAAGTCAAAACGTTGGCCAATCTTCGTGTACGAACCTAGTCGCTGTTTCAAATGAACGCTTGGTGTGTCGACAATGGGAAGAAAGGTTTCAAGTTTAAATCTTTCTTTCGCATTCAGAATTACTGAATTATATTCGGAATCCAGTTTTTTTTTTGTCTGGCAGATGAATCATAGTTATCAAAATTGTCCATGAGCCCATTATAATTTCATCTATTGCACTCAGCAAAATTATTGCAACATCCAGGGTAATATTTTGTTTTTGAAGTAAAGTACTTGTTTTATTAATTCTTTGCAGTACAGAGTTCCAAAGTTCTGTAAGTATGATAAACTAGCAGTTGCCCGCGACTTCGTCCGCCTCTCCCTCGTCCACCGGCCAGAGTATCGTCTCGACTTGTGCATCATGCGCGCGTGGGAATTTTGTTCGGAAGTTATTGTAAAATTGCATTGCACTATTGCAGTCAACTTTCCCTATGGCGTAATTCTCTTGAACTTGAAAAATTTGAGCATTTTTTATGATTCCCTTCAGTTGTTCATAGTTAAAGCATTCCCTTTGGTTGAACTCTCCCTAATTCTAATATCTCTCTTACGTCTGCATCGTTTTTTTTCGTTAAGTAAATTTTTTTTCTCTTTAAACTGAGCATATTTTTTAGTTAAGAAGTACATAAAATGATATGGTTTAAACACAATAATCTGCACAAATAGTGCAATCAATCACATTCACAAATCAATTGAACTCTCAAAATTCTAATTTGAGCAGTTATTAGGCCAGTTCCACCTAACAACATCTCACTGAGATCTCAATGTCACCTTGACTGAGGCAAAATCATTTGGTGGAACATAATTCTCAGTTATCATTGAGATTTAATGGTTACCTTACTAATTGTTGCTGCACATATGTCAGCCACGTCAAAAAGCTGAGTGAGAAATCGAATCCAAAATGATTTCATCTCAGAGATCTCAGAAAAAAATCTCAGTTCTCACATTTCCACAGATTCTTCGCTGCTATTGGTCGCAGCTTAATTTTAAGGAGAATAAAGCCTTCCTCGATTAACACAAAAAGAATTTTAAAATTCGAAATAGTAGTTCCTGAGATTACCGCGTTCAAACGAACTTTATCTACACTAATATATAAAGCTGAAGAGTTTGTTTGTTTGAACGCGGTAATCTCAGGAACTACTGGTTCGAATGGTATAATTCTTTTTGTGTTGGATGGTGCCTTAATCGACTTAGATATAAGGCTACTTAACATTAAGCTGTGACCAATAGCACCGAAGAATCTGTTTAAAATGGGGAAAAAACGGCAAAAAATATACATTTTTCTGCGTTTTAACGCACTTATCTCAGGAAGTACTGGTTCGAATGGTATAATTCCTTTTGTGTTGGATGGTCCATTAATTGAGGAAGACTTGAGGCTATTTAACATTAAGCTGTGACCAATAGCAGCGAAGAATCTGTGGAAAATATGGAAAAAACGGCAAAAAATATACATTTTTCTGCGTTTTAACAGGCTTATCTCAAGAACTGCTTTATGAAATTGAACAATTTTTTAAATGTTTAATGGTCCATTTATCAAGGAAGGCTTGAAGCTATATAAAATTTACCTGCGACCAATAGGAGCGAAGAATTTGTGTAAAATGTGGAAAAAACGGCAAACAATACAATACAATATATCTACACTAATATATAAAGCTGAAGAGTTTGTTTGTTTGAACGCGGTAATCTCAGGAACTACTGGTTCGAATGGTATAATTCTTTTTGTGTTGGATGGTGAATTAATCGACTTAGACATTAAGCTACTTAACATTAAGCTGTGACCAATAGCAGCGAAGAATCTGTGGAAAATGTGGAAAAACGGCAAAAAATATACATTTTTCTGCGTTTTAACGCGCTTATGTCAAGAACTGCTTTATGAAATTGAACAATTTTTTAAATGTTTAATGGTCCATTTATCAAGGAAGGCTTGAAGCTAAATAAAATTTAGCTGCGACCAATAGGAGCAGTTCTTGAGATAAGCGCGTTAAAACGCAGAAAAATGTATATTTTTTGCCGTTTTTTTCCATATTTTCCACAGATTCTTCGCTGCTATTGGTCACAGCTTAATGTTAAATAGCCTCAAGTCTTCCTCAATTAATGGACCATCCAACACAAAAAGAATTTTACAATTCGAAATAGTAGTTCCTGAGATTACCGCGTTCAAACGAACTTTATATTATATTGTATTGTATTGTTTGCCGTTTTTTTCCACATTTTACACAAATTCTTCGCTCCTATTGTTCGCAGCTAAATTTTATATAGCTTCAAGCCTTCCTTGATAAATGGACCATTAAACATTTAAAAAATTGTTCAATTTCATAAAGCAGTTCTTGACATAAGCGCGTTAAAACGCAGAAAAATGTATATTTTTTGCCGTTTTTTCCACATTTTCCACAGATTCTTCGCTGCTATTGGTCACAGCTTAATGTTAAGTAGCCTAATGTCTAAGTCGATTAAGGCACCATCCAACACAAAAAGAATTATACCATTCGAACCAGTAGTTCCTGAGATTACCGCGTTCAAACAAACAAACTCTTCAGCTTTATATATTAGTGTAGATATATTGTATTGTATTGTTTGCCGTTTTTTCCACATTTTACACAAATTCTTCGCTCCTATTGGTCGCAGCTAAATTTTATATAGCTTCAAGCCTTCCTTGATAAATGGACCATTATACATTTAAAAAATTGTTCAATTTCATAAAGCCAGTTCTTGAGATAAGCGCGTTAAAACGCAGAAAAATGTATATTTTTTGCCGTTTTTTCCCCATTTTAAACAGATTCTTCGGTGCTATTGGTCACAGCTTAATGTTAAGTAGCCTAATATCTAAGTCGATTAAGGCACCATCCAACACAAAAAGAATTATACCATTCGAACCAGTAGTTCCTGAGATTACCGCGTTCAAACAAACAAACTCTTCAGCTTTATATATTAGTGTAGATTCAAGCTTGGACATTTTTTTGCAAAGACTAAATGCTTCCTCTCTGGCCTCTCGTGATATTGTGATATTCAAAATGTGTTTTTTCTTTTTTCTGTCAGAAAGCAAACTGCACAGTGATCACTTATACCAAGATTGGAAAGCTTGCTGTCAAATTGACATTTGCCTACAAGCTAAGGGAGCAGGTTAGCTGAAACAGTATGCGTGTAATACAAACTAAAGGAGCAGGTTAGCTGTAAGAGTATGCGTGTTTTTGTAATAAAGATACAGTTGCCTACATAATAGAAAGCAAGTTAGCTGCAAGAGTATGTGTGCATGAAAAAAATAACTTTTGCGGTATTTGGATTGTAAAACATAGGTAGATTTCCAATTTTGTTATAAAGTGATCACTGAAACTGCATTGCCACTCAGTTAGTTATTCATATTTCTGTTTTAATTTGAATATAATTTCGCAGAGAATGTGATTTAAATTGTTCAGCAAAGGTTGTTGTTAAGCAAGGAAAGTACCAATTCTGATCATTCTTTATGCATCAAAAATTGTATCGAAATATGATTTTTTTCTTGAAAATAGACCAATAGAGGTTAAGTGATGTTTCAGCAATTTTGGGGCCCCTGTAGATTGCGGGGCCCTGGGCCTGGGCCCAGTGGGCCCAGTGGTAAAGAGGGGTCTGGCCCATTCAAATGTCAATAATTACAAACACACACGTTTGAAGGCTCATCAAGTGCCAGTACAAATACAAATTGGGTCAGAACTATGTAAACATTTAAACGGATGAAACCTGGAATATTTGTTCCTTTGAGATTATTGCCTTCGGAAATTACCCGTTTTGTTTGTTCTTGGTTTGTTTTTGAACAAATAAGCATCGAGTTGGAGCAGTAGTGTGTAGGTATTATTTTGATCAGTATGCATTCAAAGTGGCCCTTGGCATTAACAAAGGGTGTCTTAATGATGATAGCATTGTTGAAATAGTATGGTGAATATTAAGCTGTTTTGATTAGTTTAAAAACCCTTACTTCCAATAAAGTAATAACTTAAGGCTTAAATTTAATTTTGTTCTTGAGCTTGAGTTGGCGAGAAAATTTAATAGTATGCACATACATATCTCCTTATTGACGAGGTCAAAGTCAGGACTGATAAGAACATTTCAGTTTTCTGACAAATGGTTACGGTAAACACTTACGGCGATGATTTGGACACTACAGCCTCTGGAGTTGGTGTCGTTCACGAGGATATCCGCAATTCTTAGTTGCTTTCATTGCGGTAATAGTCTGATGTTAGCACCGTAAAATGTTCAGACATCTTGCCTGCTAGAGAAGGGGCGCCCGTAAATCCTAATTTTATCGTGAAAGCAATTCACGTTGTAAATAAAAAATGTTGGAAAAAAAGACATTTTTGTTGTTAAGTGGACTTTTAACAATATTAAATTGTTTTTATTTAATGACTTTTAGTCCAATGCGTTTCGCCCAGGTACGACAGTTGAGCTCATCAGTTAGATGCTGTCGTACGTTTCTAAGACGCAACGCTTAGTTGATGACTAGCGACACAAATAAAATCATCAACACATTTATGTGTTGTGAATTACATTTTTATTTATTTATCAAGTCGTTAAGAACTAACGTTAACAAACTTATAAACTACATATATCTTTAAACAATTACAAAACACAAAATTATCATAAATTACAGATTATTATATTATAAATTAAAAAATAAAAGCCCGCATTTATGCTAAGGCATTATAAAAAACAGTTTTAAAAGATTCACTGTTGAAATTAGCATTTATCGAAACTATAAGAAAATAATCCTTATTAAAAATTAAGACCATTTGATTAATAGGATTATTGACACCATAGTTTGATCTACTGAAAGGTAGTTGTAAGGGTTGTTGGAGTCTTAAGCATGTTCAACTGAAACTGAAATTTAATTTACTTAGAACTTAGAGACAGTATACAGCCATTCATCACATTAGTTATAAAACAAAACTGAAGGTATTGTCTATGATGAGTGATAGAGGGAAGTTTAATTAAAGCAATTCTATGAGAGTAAGGAGGACGAATATTATTTGGAGACCAAGAAAAGAAACGTAGGCAGAAACGCATAAACCTTCTTTGAACTGCTTCAAGTCTATTTATGTGAATAATAATATGGTGACCATGCTACGCACCCGTATTCTAGTATTGGCCTTATGAACGATACAAACAAAAGTTTTAACACATAAGGTCCTGAAAAGCGCGACTAAATCTCTTTATGAATCCTAGCATTCTATTGGCTTTTTTAATTATATAGTCCAAATGAAAGTTAAAAGTTAGTTTTAAATCCACTCCTTTGCTGCCCGGGGCCTCCAGACATCTTAATCCGGCCCTGCGTGTATATACAAACGTATATAGTCAATTTTTTTGGCCGATCTGTTTAAAGTGCTTCCCATAGTATATGCTTTCGATCAAGTTGTCAAATTCTATAGATATATTGCAATGCAATTTTCTAATGAACAAGTGTTTTTTTATCAGACATTATTTTTGCAGTGACAGCTTATTCTCATTTAAAATACCTTTGCGGGACGAAATGAGTTGTTCTAGGTTTGAAATTTGGGTTGGGGTCAAAATTCTGCCGGGGTCAAAATTATTTTGTCAAAATTCTGCTTTCAAAATTCTGCTTTTCAAAATTCTGCTTCTAAAATTCTGCTCTTCGAATTTCTGCTGCTCAAAATTCTAAATTCTTAAATTCTGCTTTTCAAAATTCTGCTTACCAAAATTCTGCGAATAATATAGAAAAGAGAGGTTTGAAAATATTAAAAAGCGCGCGCTTTTTAATATTTTCAAAACTCTCTTTTCTATATTATTCGCAGAATACCTTCTTACATCTTACATTAGAGATTAGCAGAAGATTATTTTGTGTTTGCATAGGTACATAGTTGCATCAGTATGTATAATAATATGTACCTACTTTATCTCCTGTAAGCTGTAGCTGTAAGCACAGATAATAAATTTATACAGATGTCTCACCCTTATGGAGAGAAATGATATATGAAACTGAAAGCTACCAAAAAAAAATATTTTTCCAAAAGCTCTAACGCATTCACTTAATGCATTAAAAATCTATTTTCGCTCGCCTCATTGCCCATAAATGAATACTTAGGCAAAGAAAAAAGCTTCAAAAAGCTACTTGTCTGTTACGGCGTTGTCTGTTAAGAGCAAAATATGTTTCATATTTTTCTGCAGGGATGAGACATCTGTATAAATTTATTATCTGTGCTATTAGTCTTGACCCTTGAATATTTGTCATATGAAAAGATTTTAACTAATCTTAACTAGAATAAATGTAAATTTATGTTTTTTTTTGTATATCTCCCTTACCCAATGAATATTTTTAAGTTTAAAAATTCCACAATAAGAAAATACACCATAAATTTTCCACAACAAAAAAGTAAAATTTCTAACATGATTTATAAACTGCTCTAAGAAGCTTGTGGTTCGTATAGAATTTTCAAAACTTTTGTTTTGTTCTAGGCAAACATTCTTATACTGTTTCCGATTTCATATCCCACAAGGAATTTATCTTTAAGTTGGCGTTTTACAGAATGTTGAAATTTGAATTACGTTCGTGTGACTTTTTCTAAGTATTTTTTGTTTCCTTTTTAGGTTTGAAAAAGGTGGATTTTCTTCCAGAGATCACATACGTCTCAAATAAAAAAAAATTCCAAAGTCACGTATCTACATAGACATACAGATGAGTCTACACAGAGTGTTTGAGTGAATACCTGTATGAAGTCTACATAAACAAGGAAAAAGAAAGCTGAAGAATTAGATTTACTTTTCTGCCCAAAAAACATTAACTTAATATGGTTTTCATAAAAATGTTTTCTTTGTTTCAAAACACCCTGTTGCTATCAGTAAATACATTTTGCATTTAAGGTGTTATTGATTTGGCCAAAAAGTCCCTATAATCCCACAAACAAAATCGTCTCCATTTTAAATTTCACATCTGACTTGGTTGAAATGCATGTTTTTCGAATTTCAATGTGCCAAACACGATTGAAGAGGCAGACGAATGTAGGTATCTTATTTACCTTACACCTAACATTGCAAAGTTTTTTACGTTAGAGGCGGCATCTCTTTGTTTGTACATACACAAAAGAAAGAGAATAAATGGAGAAGACAGTTTTGTTTCTGCAACAGGATGCTAGTGTTGTCCCCATTTTCCTGAAAATACAGTCGAAGTCGAAGGAGAAGTTGTGGCTTAATGAAGCATGATAAAATATACCAATGCAGTGTTATTTCTCTGGTGATATTGTTTAATATTGATTCAAAATAACTGGCGGTTCCTTGTCTATGAAGCAGTAAACAAAAAATCTTAATGTGAATCCAAATTTTAAATAGAAAATGATTGTTGAAGATGTTTGCAATGTACCAAATTTTCTGCTGTATTACAAATGTAATGCTGCTATACTGCAGTATAATATGGTATAACCTGATATTTAACACCTATCTTTAGCTATATCTTTTCATATATCAGTTTCTTAAAGCAAAAAAAAATACCATCAACAATGAAGAAACGACAAAAATAACTCCAACAAGTTTTTAAGAGTACAATTTTCTGATGTCCTCTTGGGTATATTTTACGACTCCTCTTCCTTATCCTGTCAGTGTTAGCACTGTTAGCAATGCTGAGCGGTCTGTGTTTTTTTTTATCTCTGGAATTTTGTGTTCGATTTTCGATTCACTTCTGAATTCTGACTCTGGCTCTAGGGGACCAAAGCTTTTGTACATTTATGCGAATGTGACAATAAAATGTTTTCATTTTTCCTCCTCTTCTAGAAAAAGTGGTAATTCTTTGGCTATAGCTAGGAAGAACATGGGGAGTTTGTCAGGATATTACAGTTGTTTGATGGGCAGACGATGGAGTGTATCTTATCCTGTTTTCCGTTAATGTTCGAGCTATAAATTTTTGTGTCAAGAGAGTCTGCAGATGGCAAAGACAGCCAGCATTGTGCGACTGTATGTTTGTGTATAAATATATTTTCTGTTTGTTGTAATTTTGTGTTTCATATGACATCAATTCGAATAAGATTTTGGCAAAAAAGCTGTTGAAAAGGTTTCCTGTACTACCTAGGTATAGCTATAACTGGTATTATTTTAGCTAGTTATTATCTCGAGTTGGAGGTTTCTATCAATTTTTTTTTCTTATTAACCAAAGCTAGGGTTAATGCTACAAGAACGGTTGTATTTGGTTTCTACTGATATTTTTTTTTCTATTTATTTTTTGCTTCTAGTTCGTGCTTCATGAGGTGACATTTTGTCACTTAGCGAAAAATTACGATTTCAACGCAAGCAATTTAGCTGCGCCTACATCAGGGTTGTTTAAAACTGTTTTGTTATTTACAAGTATGGTGTGATCCTAAAAGCCTGACCAGAGGCATTCGGAGGGTCGTTAACCGAACAAGCTGAAATTGCTTTGATAAAAATCATTCACTAGGTGTCTATGTGATTATATGTTCAAGCGTGCAAATTAACGACGACGATAGTGGAAAATTTCAGAGTGTTTGATGTTAATGGGAGGCCCATGTACATGCTTTAGCCAAATGAGATTTGTCTGCAACAAAGGACGTAGTTCATATACATTGTTAGAAGTGGTAGAGTCCATTATAAAAAAGGAAATAGCTGTTCACATTTATCAAATAGGCAAAGAAATTTATAATCACGGCAGTTGTAATTTGGAAAGTGTAATTAATCATTTGGTGCATAAAGTACCTTCCAGAGACTAAAATGAGTATGTTTGAACAGTTCGAACACATCCAACTTTTTCTTGTGTGCTTGTTCATACTCGTTCGATTGCAACCCTTACTTATGAATAATTTGACTCATAAATAAAAAGGCTTGTAAGTCAAACCAAGCAAGCAGAAGGAACTCGTAAATATTTTTCGTTTTCGATCATTTCAATTCAAACTGATTCACAAGCAATTTGCTTGATTGTACTTACTCAAACATGTTCGAGTTTTCGGGTAAAATTGATTGGACGTTTCAATTTTTTTTTTCTCTACGAAGAAAAAAAATGAAAGATGCAGGCTTTGTATGGGTTGTAATTTAATGAATAGAAATATTTATAAATGAGTTCGGTGGCCGGATTTGCAGTCATAAATATAATAATCCGCACTGGAAAGATTATTTTTCACATTAATTAAAGAAAGGATTTATTAATGAATGCTTGCAAAATAGGTTAGGTATGTTTGTATACCTATATAGAAAATTGTGATTGACGAAGATTATGTCATGGGAATACCTGCTTCCGGTTGGTAGAGAATGCAGTTTTGTAAGGATATTTTAAATACTGTTAATCTTTTTATAACATATCTGATCTTCTACCTATAACACAACATCAGCCAAATCAGCGTCGATTCAAGACCTCAAAGATGGAATTCGTGAGGCTATCGAGGACATAGGGCAGCCACTTTGCGATTTGGTTATGGAAAATTTCATGAAAAGGATATAGTCCTGTAAGCGTGGTCGTGGCGGTCATTTGGCTGATGTTGTGTTCCATTATTAACGGCATACCTTCCTCTTTATAATAAAATAAACATCCGATAATTTATCTCAAAAAATGCCATTTTTCTTTGAATATCAAAATAACATTTCTTATTTGAAAACCCTTAATATTGAAACCCATACACAAGTTCTGTTGACATTTTACAATGGTGTTTTGATCACAAAAAATCAAAATAATCAAAATATGTGGATTTATTTATTTCTATTCGTATCTATCTATTTTATTCGACAAATTTTACATTGATACAAAAATTTGAGAATGAAACAAATCAACGATAAAAATAAACCTCCTTGCCATAGATTACCTACATTTCACACAGCACACAAATCTCAAACAAACCAAACATTATTTCTCGATTTACTTACAAGCGCCATGAATAATTGAGTGGTGATTGCAAGCGATTTTACTTTCAACCAGAAAACTCGTTTGAACTCGTTTGAAATGAGGGATGATTTGTAAATAATTTTACTCACAAATAAAAAAACTCGAAATTACTTGCTTGTGCGTTGACTCAGTTTGTTCAAACTCGTTTTTTTTTTTAGTAAATACCCGAAACTTACAAACAATACTTGACTCATTTTAATCTCTGGTACCTACCAGAGGCTGCCCTATGTTCTCGATAGCCTCACGAATTCCATCTTTGAGGTCTTGAATCGACGCTGATTTGGCTGATGTTGTGTTCCATTATTAACGGCATACCTTCCTCTTTATAATGTAACAAACATGCGATCATTTATCTGTAAAAATGCCATTTTTCATTGAATATCAAAATAACACCTCTTATTGGAAAACCCTTTACATTAGGATTTCATGAGCAAATGAATCCGCGTTGTCAGTTGAATTTTCTCCAGCAAAAAAATGAATAATTATGGACTCGTAATATCTTCAAACAAGTTTACTGATTGAAAGTAAAATCGCTTACAATCACCATTCCATTATTCATGGCGCTTGTAAGTAAATCGAAAAATAATGTTTGGTTTCATAGCTTAACCTTAAAATGTTAATTCATACCTCAATTTTTGTTTTATTACTCTAATTACAAAAAGCCAACTTCCCACCCTAGAAAAGGATTACATATTATCCAGAAAGTAGGAGTTAGCCTGGTTATAGGTAGAAGGTCAGATATGTTATAAAAAGATTAACAGCATTTGAAATATCCTTACAAAACTGCATTCTCTACCAACCGGAAGCAGGTATTCCCATGACATAATCTTCGTCAATCACAATTTTCTATATAGGTATACAAACATACCTAACCTATTTTGCAAGCATTCATTAATAAATCCTTTCTTTAATTAATGTGAAAAATAATCTTTCCAGTGCGGATTATTATATTTATGACTGCAAATCCGGCCACCGAACTCATTTATAAATATTTCTATTCATTAAATTACAACCCATACAAAGCCTGCATCTTTCATTTTTTTTCTTCGCAGAGAAAAAAAAATTGAAACGTCCAATCAATTTTACCCGAAAACTCGAACATGTTTGAGTAAGTACAATCAAGCAAATTGCTTGTGAATCAGTTTGAATTGAAATGATCGAAAACGAAAAATATTTACGAGTTCCTTCTGCTTGCTTGGTTTGACTTACAAGCCTTTTTATTTATGAGTCAAATTATTCATAAGTAAGGGTTGCAATCGAACGAGTATGAACAAGCACACAAGAAAAAGTTGGATGTGTTCGAACTGTTCAAACATACTCATTTTAATCTCTGGTACCTACCTGCTTTTCTGAGTTATTTAAACAAATTACACACTGTAATAGCTTTACACAATTAAAGAGTGTTACAGTAATAACAAATTACAAAAGCCATTTTCACCGTTCGAGTGTTTGGTGATTAATTAATATTTTTTATGAAGAATGGTGTTGTCGTTTACTTAGAGGGTTTTCAACTATTAAACAAAGAATCATAAAAAAAACAGTTGCAATAAAGTAAAGAAAAGAAATTAAATATTTTATTCGATACTTCATAATTTCTTTCGTTTTATGACAGCTCGTTCATGCTTGTTCAAAAGGTGCACTTTGCCATTTAGATACCGAAGATGAAATAAATGCATCGGTGTCATTAGTGAGCATGGTTGATAATATGTGGTAGTTCGCTTTCCACAGCTCTTCGTGAATTAATCGCTTCAATCCGATTTGTTAATTGCTTAATGTGCAAACTTCCAAAACTAGAGAAGAAAAGGTATCGAATAACGCCGTTTAGGGTTGGCACGACCATCGTTGAAAATTCTCAACAAGCAGTTGAAAAGGGACGGGGTTATACTTTATCAATTATTAACGTATCAGACCTAACAGGCCGCCACCTCGCCGCGCCGCCGACCACATTACAACATTCGAACAGACAACATTTACACGAAAGAGAGAACATTAAGTTGATGTATTATCTAAAAGCTGTGTTAAACCAGCGGCATTTAAGCATAAACAGTGTTATTCGATCCGCTACCGCAGTATTTGCACAAGCAGTGTTACAAAAAAATATATGTATACAAAAGCAACGCAGTATATACATGCTGTACTTTACTTTAAGGAATTTGTTTTACTGCTGCAGTGCATTTTATTTTAAATTCATTGCTTGTTCGAAATTCAATTTACATATTCTTCCATGTTCCATGTTCATAATGTACTCTATTATTCACTTGGATGCAGAATTGCAGGGATAGTATTTCCAAGGCAACCGCAGCTTCATACCAAAACCCGAACGTGGAGCCCAACCTCTTGGTCCCATATTATAATTATTTCGAATGGTATATGATAGAAAGATCATTTTCAATTAATTTTCTCGGAAAATTGTTCAAAGATGCCCCGGAGATGGAGAGTAATAAATAAGCCTTTAAAAGGTAAACAATTTGTTTTTTTTTTTTAACTGCCATTTTATTTTTCAATAACTCTATTTTCTATTTTCGACTGAAATCCACTGTTTGACTGTTGCTTGTTTTCTATTATATCAGTGGATGTTTCGTCGACGAAAAGACGCAGAAACTCCGTTGAACTGCACTTAAATGGGAGTCGTAAAACCGACGGACCATCGAAGGAGTTTCACCGTCCACAACTCATAGATTTCACTGCACGATTTCCCTTCTAAGACCAAGAACAGAAGAATCTTCAATCTGAGCTAGTTGTTTGATTGCTTAAAAATTTGGACATTAACAATGTTGACAGAAATAGGAGTAGGAAATTTATTCGGCTCATACAAAAAATTATGGGGAACAATTAAAACAAAATCGAATTTCCTCAAAAAAGGTTCCCACATATTTTTCTTTCTATTAAGTAAATAAATAAAATAAAAATTATTGTTGAAAAAGCATACGATCTGTTGCTCATGGTCATGACTATGGGTTCAAATTAAAACAAAGCAATAATATTCTGCAAAGCAGAAAAAGTTGGAGTATCCTTCTATCCTTATTGTCAGGCTGTCTCTTGAATATTAATTTTTGTTTCAAACAAAATTAATTTGAATACTATTTTCTTATATTTTTAGTATCAAAAATCTGGAAAAAGGATATAGTCAACCGACCCAAAAATCATAGTCAACTTTCCTAGGGTTTGGGGTTATTTGAACAACCTGAGATCGTTTTATAAATTTAGGAAAAAAGGTCTTGATTAACTAATTTCAGAACACATACCTATTGTTTTTTATAAAGAAAGGAAAATGATAAGTAAAAAGGCATTTAATTCGTGTTTATATCTTTTTTAGTAATTTAAAAAAAAAAAAGGTAAGTAAATTTTGCGTCTACTATCAGGGGAGACCCCCTACCCCATAAAATCGTTTTAATTATAAGATTTTCACATAAACTAGGTAGATTACCATCCATTGAAGAAAAAATTCTTAAAATGTTCAAGTTTTCGTTATTAACGGTAACCGTAATAGTGTTTCAAATGTGTCATTTCTTTGCTCAATGTCTTAAGTTGCAAGCCCAATTTCTTAGCTATAAGTTGCAACGCATTTTCAATACATCGACTGCCACTTTTTAATCACCAACCACTCTGCTTTTCCCAAAAAAGTCTTTGAAAATGTCAGTGTATAATAATACCTACAAAACAAATGAAACACAAAACGGTGGCAATACCAAATATGCAAATAAGTCCAATTAAAGCTAAATAAATTTTGAAATTGTTTAACGAAATGAAATGAGTAATCTGCTACAGAAGAGATAGCGACATGTTGTACTCGAATATTTTGTGTTAAATTTAAATCAAGAACGTATCCACGTTGTCTTCATTTAATTATATCGAATCAAAACCAATAACACACGATGTGCGAAAATATAAACTTACCTATTCAGTAATAAGGAACCACAGGCAGCTAGCTAGGATGAGGATGAGGCCCTGGTCCTACCTGGACTGTAGCGCTACCATAAATAAATAAGGAACCACAGGTTAAAAAAGTTACTGCCATATTTCAATACGTCATAGGATATTTTGTCCTCAAATTGGCTGTACACTCCATTTTCGAATGACACGTCGGAAAACTTCTATATTATGTACATAGAATTAGCACAATGTGGAAAAGGAAGTGCGAAAACTTTTCCCATTGAAAAAGTTATTTTTCGAATATCTTTGACGGAAATGGCGAAATAACAAAATTATTTTTGTATTTCTCATAATTTTGTCACATTTTCTTTTTTGAAACAAAGAAAAAAGATTTCCTAGTGGGTACTTCCAACTTTTACTGGAGTTGGTTGTTTTTTTTTTTTTTTTAACCTTGTAATGATTTGGAAGAAAATAATATCTAATTAGTTTTGATTTCCACGGATTGATTTCGTTCGAAACTGAACAAAAACAATTCAATAAAAATAAGTTTACTTGAAAATATACACTCTCCCTAAGTTGAAGTCTACATAAGACCAAGTTTTCTAAAACTCGTTCACACTTTCCCGACTCTGTGCCTTTTGTAGTAAACTATAAGGAAAAACGTCTATTAAGTTGGCAAACCAATATGAGCACAAACGATTGGGATCTTTACGATATTTATTGTGAAAATTATTTGTGAAGTTAGCGATTTTTGTGCTGATCAATTTTTTGTTTATATAAAATCATGCCACCTTAATATTAAGCCAGCACAACTTCTATATTTTTCAACCGAATTCAATGAAACCAAGACCATAGTTATGTGTTATTTATGTGCTAATTATTATGTGTGAAGTTCGCGATTTATATTTAAATATACATATATAGAGATTTTGTATATTACTACAGATGCAATGAACATGTACACTCGGGCGTATACGTGTTTTTATAGATTTTTTTTTTCTTATTTAAAATGCTTCTTTTTACTTTTTGTTTGAGAACCTTACGTTTTTTGTGGGTTGGGGTCAAAATTCTGCCGGGGTCAAAATTATTTTGTCAAAATTCTGCTTTCAAAATTCTGCTTTTCAAAATTCTGCTTCTAAAATTCTACTTTTCGAATTTCTGCTGCTCAAAATTCTAAATTCTTAAATTCTGCTTTTCAAAATTCTGCTTACCAAAATTCTGCGAATAATATAGAAAAGAGAGGTTTGAAAATATTAAAAAGCGCGCGCTTTTTAATATTTTCAAACCTCTCTTTTCTATATTATTCGCAGAATACCTTCTCCCATTATAGATTAGCAGGATATTATTTTGTGTTTGCATAGGTACAGAGTTAAATCAGTATGTATAATGTGTACCTACTTTATCTCCTGTAAGCTGTAAGCACAGATAATAAATTTATACAGATGTCTCACCCTTATGGCGAGAAATGATATATGAAACTGAAAGCTACCAAAAAAAAGCTTTTTCCAAAAGCTTTAACGCATTCACTTAATGCATTAAAAATCTATTTTCGCTCGCCTCATTGCCCATAAATGAATATTTAGGTAATTAAAAAAGCTTCAAAAAGCTCTTTGTCAGTTAAGGCGTTGTCAGTTAAGAGCAAAATATGTTTCATTTTTTTCTGCAGGGATGAGACATCTGTATAAATTTATTATCTGTAATGTAAGGTTAGTCTAATTTGTTACGCCTTCGAGTTAGTGTTCAAATTTAACCATGAATATTTCGATTGTAAAATCCAATAAAGGAAAAGATAAACTTTGTGTTGATGGATGTATGTTTTATCTTGAAAAGTTACACAAATGTAAAATTTGCTAATCGACTTAGAGACAAGTGCAAGGGACGAATAGTGACTAAATTGAATTTTGACCCCAACCCGAAATTTTTTTGTGTTTATGAATAAACAGACATAACAAAAGCAGAATGTTTTTATTTAAGGTAGGTAGGTAGGTAGAAATGGCTGTCCTGCTTCGCGCAGGACACAATTAGCGCTGAGTGCGCCGTTTTGATACCATACCTCGTGAGATTCTAAATGGCTTTGAAAATGGGTTATGGATTATGTATGTTCCGCACATACAATCCTATATAATAGTGTTGTATTATTTTCCTACCCTACAGCCTATTATCTCATAGTGCCATTTAATGAGGGCGAAATAAAGGGGGGGGGGGGGCGTTAAAGCCACTTTGTGCTATTGAGGTATGAGATCAAATCTTTGATCTTGAAATCTGCGAGTTCCTCAATACCGTTGAAGAATTCTTTACCTAAATGGAGTGCTCTTTTCCTAGCCAGGGCCGGACAATGGCATAGAAAGTGTGGGACCGTTTCTTTTTCTTCCTGGTTCTCACAGCTACGGCAGAAAGAGTTATGTGGTATACCCAATTTTGCCGCATGCTCCCCTACAGGCCAATGCCCTGTGCAGGTAGCGACAATCCTGGCTATGTCATGCCTTGGTTTGGAAATTAAATTGGTTGATTTTGGTTTGTTATAGGCGGGCCAGATTTTCCTAGATATAACGCAACTCGTTAAACTACTCCACCTATGATTTGCTTCTGATGTGTATTTGGTCAGGATATTGCCCTTCACAACTCCAAGAGGAGCATATACTCTCACTGCCAATGAGTTGTGAAGGGCTGATCCTTGCCTAGCTAGCTCATCTGCCTTCTCATTTCCCTCATAGCCCCTATGGCCCGGTATCCAGATTAGAGTGACGCTCAAATCAAGTTCCTTGAGAGCCTCTTTGCATTGCTGGACCAGTTTAGAGGATTATAAAGCAGAATCTATGGCTTTAATAGCTGCCTGACTGTCTGTTAGTATAGCTACATTTTGGTTCTGACGGATATTTTTAAGGGCTTTACAAGCTTCCCTTATCGCTAACAATTCTGCCTGGAATACGCTGGCAAAATCGGGAAGTCTATAGGATTTTGAAATCTCAAGAGATTCACAGAAGACACCTGCACCAACACCGCATTCCATCTTTGAACCATCCGTGAAGATAGTTGTGTCGAAGTCTTTCGTCACATCACCTTCCTCCCAGTCGATTCTTGACGGGAGCAAGACTCTAAACTTCTTTGAGGTGTCTAGGGTGGGGATGCAGTAATCGGTGGTAGTGGATAGGATGTCTGATGGTATAAGGCTTGTTTGATTGCAGTGCCCATAGGATCTAGATTTCCAGCAGCCTATTTCTTTGAGTCTCAAGATACTGCAGGACACCTGATATTTAATAAACAGGTCGATCGGAAGAAGGTCCAGGATGACGTTAAGTGCATCTGTTGGGCAGGACCTGATTGCCCCTGATATCCCTACGCAAGCATTTCTCTGCACCTTTGTTAGGTTGTTTACTATGTAAGCTTTGCTGAGAGCAGGCCACCATACAACGGAACCATAAACAAGTATCGGTCTTACAACCGCTGTGTATGTCCATTTTATCATTTTTGACTGGAGGCCCCACTTTTTGCCGAATGTTTTGTTGCAGGCGTAGAAGGCAACACACGCCTTCTTCACCCGTTCTTCAATGTTAAGCTTCCAGTTCAATTTGGTGTCTAGTATTACGCCCAGATATTTAGCACTGGAGGACAATGATAGTGTTTGTCCGTTTAAACGAGGTAGAGTGAAGGGTGGTACCTTGGTTTTGGTGGTGAAAAGCATCAACTCGGTTTTGTTACTGTTAACACCTAGTCCGCAGCTCGCAGCCCAGGTGCTTACTTTCTTCAAAGCCATATTAGTGATTTCACTGATCACGCTTGGAAATTTTCCTGAAACTAGAATGACCAAATCATCGGCGTACGCAACCGCTTTCACTCCACTACTCTCGAATTTCACAAGAATGCTGTTCATGACCAAGAGCCATAAAAGAGGAGACAGTACCCCTCCTTGGGGTGTTCCTCTGCTGGCATATTTGGTGCACGTTGAATATCCTAACTTTGATTGAATCCTCCTATTACTTAGCATGGATATTATCCACCTTCTGATGTAGTTCTCTACACCGAAGTCTGCAAGTGATTCTGCGATGGATTCAGTTAGGACATTGTTGAAAGCTCCTTCTACGTCTAAGAAGGTAGCTAGGGTATATTCCTTGAAATGAATCGTGTTTTCTATCGTTCTCACTACCTCATGAAGAGCAGTCTCTGTAGATCTACCCCTCATGTAGGCATGTTGCGAGTTAGATAGGGGACAACTACTCAGAATACTCCTTATGTGAGATTCTACGATTCTCTCCAGGGTTTTAAGAAGAAAGGAAGTAAGGCTTATAGGTCGGTAATCTTTGGCAGATTCATGCCCTCTTTTACCAATTTTTGGCAAGAAAACCACTCTTACCTGTCTCCAAGACAAAGGGACATGGTTAAGCAAGAGGCAACCTTTAAAGATACTCTCAAGCCGTGGAACCACTAATTCAAGCTGATTTTGCAGCATTATAGGCAGTATTCCATCAGGGCCTGGAGATTTGTATGGCGAGAAAGTTTTAATAGCCCAGACTATATTTTCTCTAGTTATAAGGGCGTTGACATGCTCTATGGAGGTTGGCATGTCGAGAGTCAGATTAGATTCGGGTGGTTCTTCTGCACAACCTGGGAAGTGTACATTCATTAGTAGCTCTAATGTCTCCATTGGAGATGCTGTCCAGCTTCCATCTGTTTTTTTAAGAAATGAGGGATTCGAATGTTCTTTCGATAAAACCCTACTAAGCCTAGCCGAATCTTTGATATCTTCGATGGACTGACAGTACTCTTGCCATCCTTGTTTTTTGGCTTGAGCTATAGAACGCTTGTATATTCTCAAGCAGTCCTTATAAGGCTGATAAAATTTATGCTTATAGCAGATGTTAAAAATGGTTCTTGTAATTTTCCTCAGATTAGATAAGTCATCATTCCACCAAGGTGGAAAGGTTTTCTTACTATATCTTATCGGGCAAGAGACCTTGAAGGCAGTGTTTATAGAGTCCTCGAAGTTTGAAATCTCTAACTCAAGATCTGTAACCGACTCGTAACTCGTGTTCGTTATATTACGTAGCTTTGAGCTAAAGGTTTGACTAAATTTCTTCCAGTCAATTCTTCTGGGATTTCTATAATGGGAAGGAGTTTCCATTTCAAATTTAAGATCAAATGAAATATATCTATGGTCAGAAAAGGAATTAAGAAGAGATACTCTCCAATTTTCGATGGAGAGTTTACCGTGATTATTGACAAAAGTAACATCTAAAACATCTTCCCACCCTTCTGTGTTATCCGTACTCGGAAAGACAAAAGTAGGAGTGTTACCCCTGTTACAAATAGTCATGTTGCTTTCAATAATGTAATTAAAGAGAGACTCACCTCGGTCATTGATTTCAGAACTGCTCCAGATTGAGTGCCTGGCATTGGCATCGCTTCCTACGAGCAGGCTTACTTTCCTAGCTTTTGCCTCTGCCGCTAGCAATCGCACTTCCTCAGGCGGTGACTCCCTGTCATGCGCCATGTACGAAGAGGCTAGAATCAAGCCCTCCGCTTGCCTACCCTCTAACCTAACCACTGTTAAATCAGGGGTGCTAAAATTTGGACACAGAAAAGCTTTTAAGTGTTTTTTAGCTAAAATACAAGTTCTAGGCTTACCTTAATTCTGGTTATCGGGCTTGTAAAAAAGGTCGTATTGGTTAACCTTGAGGCCTCTTACCGCGAGGCCGTTAACCCATGGCTCTTGGATCAGCGCAACATCTATGTTTTCCTCTCTGAGAAAAACCTTCAGGTTATCCGTGGCACATTTTGAGTGCTTCAGGTTAACCTGGATGGCGCATAGCGGATCGTTTTTAATTCGGCGGAACTGCAGGGCCAGGATCCAGCGCCTCGCTGGGGGCTCCAACCCGTATGGTGACGTCGTCTACCTCGACGATGTCATCACTCAGCGTGGGGCCAACTTCCTGACTCTGCAGAATCTTGATAGAGACACTTTTGATGCCGAATCTCAGCTTATATTGTGCCTCTTCCAGGGCTTTGCGGCTTGCCTCGCAGATCCTAAGAAGGTAGACCGCGCTATTCTTGCGCGGTTCCTCCGTTTTGATGACCACCCAGTCATTCATCGGAATCTGCGGATTCAGTCGTTGAAGGCTCCTAATTAGCTCCACTCCTGTTGGCTTAACACTCATGAGCGGCAACAAGATGCGAGCCAATGGTTTCCTAGGAACATCCCTGGCTGGAATAAGCTTGAGCTTCAAGCCCTTCCAGTCGTTGCTAATCTTAGCAACTCCTTTGCCAAGGAAATCCCTCGAAAAATCGTCAGCGCACCTTATCACCTTGTAACCCCTGAGCATTTCGCCGGAGTCAAAGCTCGGATAGGGACCTTCTTTTGCTGATATGGTGTATTGGAATACTATTTCCGAAAGTTTAGCCTCGATTGAGTTCCACGCTGACATCAGAGCTCTGTTGTCTGTGGAGAGCTCATCTACAATCGCCACCTGGAGGTTGTCTCTGACGACCTCGCTCAAGGCGCGCGGTTGCGCTATCACCCTCGGAGTCTCTTTTTTGGCATTGCCACCAAGTTTGGTTCTCTTTTGAGGTGGCTTCTCCTCCTCCAGAGACCTGTTCCTCTTGGTGGACTTTTCTTTTTTGCTGGGTGGCGCACTCTTCTCCCGACTGTTGAATTCTTCAACAATTTTTTGATATTTGATTTTGTCGGCAGCATCACGCTCATGTACCTTTCCGGCTTTTTCGTTCTCGGCAATCTTGCCAAGAATGAAAGTAGCCTTCCTGTACTTGATCCTGAGCTGATCCGCAGGAGAGTGCTTGTTGGGCTTGGTAGCGTTGCTCTGGCGAGCCTTGCTACTTGAAGTTACGGGCGTTTTTTGAGAGGGATGCTGAAGCACAGGGGTACTAGTACCTCCCGTGTTACCTCTAAGTGTAGCCTGCTCTGAGGTGCTAGCGTCTCTAGCTTCCCCTGAGCTACCTACAATAGTATCCTGACTGGAAGCCAGGAGTTCATCCTCGGACTCGATGGATGGGATTTTAACACATAAATTGGACGAAGACATGGTTGTGAAATTCGATTTGATTCCCACGAGTAAGACGGAAAAGAAGGTCACCCTCGGCAGAGCCGCATACCGAGGGAAGGTATAAACAACAAAAACCGTTACCCACCACAGGCCTCCGGCTGAGCTCGTTCATGGTTGATTTATCCCTCAACCTTTAATTCTTGGGCACGGATTTACTAGCTCACACCACCACTGAAACTAGGAACCTTGGATCTATGGTGAGAGAGGATTTCTGTGAGTTGTGCTATAAAAGAAGTCAGAACCACACAGCGATCCAATCTAACCTTAGCTATCACCGTCTGACACCTACAGACCAAAACTGTGGTGACATTGTCCGCCCGGCACCCACTAGGAGGGTTCGATCAAGGATTTTTGCCGAGCATGTTTTTATTTAAAACAGCCAGAATTTTGAAAAGCAGTATTTGAAAAAAAACAGAATTTTGGTGACCAGAATGCCATAAAAAGCAGAATTATGACCCGCTCCCGTTTTTTGTATTAATTGTTATCTTGTTATTTTTAACAAAGTTTTTGACGATGAGTTAAACGAGTTGATGACTCAAAGAACCGTCCGACGGACTACTTGGTGGTCGTTTTGGAATCGTTTAATACTAAAATATCATATGAGGTCGTGGCAAGGAGGACTGAATATTAATCCTACGTAAAGTTTTCAAAAAAAAAGTAAAAAGAAGAGTTTAAAAAAAAATCTATAAAAACACGTGTAAGTCCGAGTGTACATTTTCATTGCATCTGTAGTAATATACAAAATCTCTATACAGGGTGATTCACGAGCGTTGTGCCAAAAAGGTAGAGCGTGTAGGTTGAGTTGAGACAAGAAAAAAATCGTATGGGAGGGGGGGGGTCTATTCCCCCCCCCCGTTTAGCCGGGAGGGGCAATTTTCTGAAAAATTGACTTATTTTGTTTAAAAAAATATTAAAAATCAACGGCTTCGTTTACAACACCGTGCTATACCTTTCTGAAAAGCCAAAAACTTCTTCTTTCACTTTGTTTTTAAATTAAATTGTTTTAACGAATAGTTTAAAAAAAATAAATTTTCAAACTCAAAATTAAAAAAAAAAGCAAAAAAAACATTTTTGAACTATTTTTTTTTCAAAATTTTATGTAATTAAGTACTAATTTTGTTTTTTAAAATTCAATGTGTTTCATAATTTTTAGTTGAAAACAGAAAACCGGGTGCAAAAATGTCTTTTCGTTTTTGAGAAATTAAGAAAAAATCAAAACCATTTTTTTCTAAGAAAATCTTTGTTTTTATTTTTACCTATCTGGACTTTTAGTTTAATTTATTAGTTTAATTCATAAATTTAATTTTTTGTGATTGGAGTTTTATGAGGACTCAATTAAGTAGAAAAGTATTGGATTTCCCCTGGATTAATCATTTTTTTCATTGATAACGTCTGAAAACTGACCTGCAATTTTTTCTTACTTTACCCGGGGGCGTGGCCACCCGCCGGCGAAGGGTTCTACCTGCTAGGGGCTTAAGATAATTAAACCGTAATTTTTCTTGAATGAAAAAACAATTAACAACCTAAAGGTAAACAAAAGGCATCGCATATTTACTAAACAACCATTTACAATTAAAATATTAACTCTAATATTGCTTTGTATAATTAAGTAAAACCTTCTATAATTAGATTATCTTTAATAGTATAGATTTTAATTTATATTTAAATCATTATTTATTAAAATAAGGTTTTTTTTTGAAATAATATTAATGTATATATATATATATATATATATATATATATATATTAACTCATCAACACATAACAATAACAAACTCATACGCTCAAGAAGAGTTAGTGGACAGGAGCTTCTGCTACGGTTTAACTTGTTGTCGAGATCGGGAAGCCAAAAGACTCTACGCTGAAAGATATTCCAGTAAATGGCGCCCAAGTCGTAGCATGTTTTCAAGAATCCGCCGACGAGAGCACGGAGAGCTAGAAGTGAAAGGTCAATGGCAGACGTTATCAATGAACAAAATGATTAATCCAGGGAAAATCCAATACTTTTCTACTTTATTGAGTCCTCATAAAACTCCAATTACAAAAAATTAAATTTATAAATTAAACTAACAAATTAAACTAAAAGTCCAGATAGGCAAAAATAAAAATAAAGATTTTTTTTGAAAAAAGTGGTTTTGGTTTTTTTTTGATTTCTCAAAAACGAAAAGACATCGAGTTTTCTGTTTTCGACTAAAAATTAACAAAAACATTGAATTTTTAAAACAAAATTAGTACTTAATTACATAAAATTTTGAAAAAAATTAGTTCAAAAATATTTTTTTTTTGCTTTTTTTTTGAAAATTTATTTTTTTTAACCTGTTCGTCAAAACAATTTAATCTAAAAACAAAGTAAAAGAAGAAGTTTTTGGCTTTTCAGAAAGGTATAGCACGGTGTTGTAAGCGAAGCCGTGTATTTTAAATATGTTTTTTTACAAAATAAGTCAATTTTTCAGAAAATTGCCCCTCCCGGCTAAACGGGGGGGAATAGACCCCCCCCCTCCCATACGATTTTTTTCTTGTCTCAACTCAACCTACACGCTCTAGCTTTTTGGCACAACGCTCGTGAATCACCCTGTATATTTAAATATAAATCGCGAACTTCAAACGTAATTAGCACATAATAATGGTCTAGGTTTCAATGAATTCGGATGAAAAATATAGAAGTTGTGCTAGTTTATTATTAAGGTGGTATCATTTTATACATAAAAATTTGATCAGCACAAAAATCGCAAATTTCAGACATAATTAGCACATAAAGATCACAAAGTTATCGTAAATATCCCAATCGTTTTTGCTCATATTGGTTTTCCAACTTAATAGACGTTAAGGAAAATAAACAAGAATTAGTTACATTATGAAAAAAAAAACATTATGAAAACAAAAAACAAATGTTTCTTCTCTATGGCTAACAATTTTGTTTTTGAATCTGTGTCACTCTCATTTCTTTAAACACGATAAATGCTTACCCAATATCTTCCTAAAATACTAACTCCGTTTCAGCTTAAGCCATTGCCCAACAATCTTCCATCGAAAACTATATCTTAACTTAACTTTATCCATTGATCTGTATCACTGCTTTTTGCGTATGTATGCATGAAAAGTCCATATAAGTACATTTTTGTATGTTGAATTGCACATTAGATTATTAATTCCATCGAAAATTCTGAAAGGCAGTTAGGTGCCGTGAACGAAGGCCAGCTAAGTTTCTCAATATTTTCGTAGATGCTTCATTCGGAATATTAGTTTTCGAGACTCTGAAAGTAGCTAAAAGCATCACTGGTAAGCAAGCGCATCGAGCCGAACTTTTTTAAACAATTTGTGGTGTGAAAATAAAAAAAATCGGGCGCATATTTTTTTTATTTTCACAACCCAAATTGTTTCTCTGTTTGGCTAAAAAAAATTCGGCTCGTATTTCTTGATTTTTGATTACCTACTCTCAGAGTTGGGAAAAGTAGTTTTCCGCATAAAGCATCATACGAAAATTATTTGGTGGAACACAATTTTGAAATCTCAGTGAGATATTATAACATTTATATTGTTAACACATGATTACGTTCAAATAGCTGACTGGAAAACGGATCGACACATTTTTTTATTTCAGAAATTCCGAAAGAAAATAATTATAAGCGTTCTTGTTCTTGTTACATTTAAGAAATCTCTGAGGTCCCTGAGAGCTGAGATCTCGGTTTTGTAAGGTGGAACAGGCCTATTTGATTGATTGCGTTTTCTCAAACTTGCTTTTAACTTTGTTTCAAAGCTCAAATCATTCTCATTTGAATGTGAACTTACCCCATACGGCGTAAGTTCTCATTCAAGTGATGGCTTTAGTTCATTCGACTGTGAATTTAAGCCATAATCGAATTATTATGCCTTCGGTCACGGCACCCGAAGTTACTAGGTACTTAAACTTCTTATCAACTTTTTTTCAAGTATAGATACTATTAAGTGCTTCATAGCTCCCGCAATACCATACTCGTTTTTCTTTCTATAGAGATAAAGGGTGTTTTGATGGATGGATAGACTGTGTTTATTTTTGAAAATTTGTTTTCTTTTTTTTGTTTACCGATGAAAAAAATGTTCATTCGAAATTTTTCATTTTCAGTGCAACCCTTATTCCTAAGACGCTTTAATATTTAAATTTAAATCATGACACCCTTTAAAAATAAAAAAAAAACAAACACCCGCTTCCGAATAATCTGCCATTCTTATGACGATGTTGATTCCATGAATGCACTCAATTAAAAAGCCATTGAATACAGCTACATACATATTTACTGGATTTTAAAATATTCGCCTGCAGTTAAGGGCTACAAAACGGTAGAGAGGGCTATATGACTGTCCATAGATGGTGGAAACACAACACAATGTGTACTTATATCAGACATCACACGTTCAAGAGAAGTTAATTAAATCTATCCTTGATAGCGAATGAATAATAAAATATCAAAATCAAGGACAGTAAACAAATACATACCAACAACGGTTTCAAAATTCAGCCCCATATCATATCATATGAGGTTTACGGAAACAGTATCCATTTAAGGGTTATTGGATTGTGTTTATCAGATACATGGAGCTTAAATTTATATACTATGTATATGGATTCGCATAAAACGTTTCATTGACTACTGCACTTCACTTAATGACCTTCTATATAGGTATAGGAATCGAAGTTGTTAATAGCATGCACGAACGTCAACTTGCTTAATATACAGTCTTATCTGTTCGAAATCAAATAACAAACAGTAGTTTGTTTAGTCAGTGTTTGCGTTAGTAGAATTTTATGGATTTTGAAGTGAAATTAACTGTTTTCAATTATCTATAAAGCGACATGAACCGAAAAATTAAATAAATCAATTGAACAATCATGTGTAAATATTGAAGTGACCAACTGCATATCAATAGTTTAATATTTAACTACTAAATATTTCTCTTAATAATTTAATATTGAAATCTAGATAATTTTAATGGAACTATTCTCTGAAGGCCCTGAACTAAAAATACAAAAGGGTATAGAAAAATATAGATGCCACACTTTTTGAATTAGAAGTCTATGACATGAAGATACCTCGAGAAAAAGCAGGCATAGTGGTAGAGTTTACTGAGGCATTGCACATTCGAGTGACTAAGAATGATTTAAAATAACGATAAAAACGTGATTTTTGTTTTTGATTGCTAAATCATTGTCTTTTCGAAAAATATGTTTTAAAATTTAATCAAGACATTTTTTGTTTGTGGTGCTTTCTAGTTTGAATACTTTCGGAATAGCACACAAGATTTATGTCCAACATAAGCTCGTTGGGCACTCAGATGAAAGTCCACACCATTCATTACCGTCTTTGATGCTCCATTTTCGCACCTGCGTCCCCTCTAGAAATGGTCTTATTAATAAATTAAGTTCATTGATTGGATTCATCCGATTAATCATCACATCAGATTTCCTACGACTTTCCGCTTAAAAACTCGTTTGATTCATAAGCAGGTGAAAAGAAGAACCTTTTCTCCCATTATACATATAGATATATATATATATGTATGTATATGTATATAGATGAATCAAGGGAATCGAATGAAGGAAACTCGACCAATTTATTGAATCTCCGTTATAACGGAACTGATTAAAGTGGTGTAAGTTGTGAAACTTAAATACCGAAAAGGTTAATTATTGCAGAAAGACCGATATGATTAACTGAATAAAGGTGTAAATAAACTCAAGTTTAGGGCTGCCGAAATGTTAATAAAAAAGTATTATTGTAATTTTACAATCACAATATTTTTAATAAATCTGAAGGAGCTTGTAAAAATGCGCCTATATTCATTGCAAATGATAAACAATAAAAGTCTGCAATGGGAAACCAAAAATCAGTGGAGTTGTAAGCGCAGTGCGTAGTGCATTGGCTTCACAACTAGCAGGTCCTAGGTTCAAATCCCAAAGTGAACTCAAAAAGTTTTTCGATTAATATGAAAAATAACTAGGCAGCACCACTAACAAAGGAGTCTGATGATCGGCTTGGCACCCGTGAAATAGCTATAACTCCAGCCAAACAAAGAAATTGACGGAAAAAGCCATTGGTGGAAGCACCTCTAAGTTGCTATCGTTGTTCAAACATCATAAATGGAATTGACGGACGCAGCCTAACTGCAGTGTTAAATAACACAAAAACAAAATCTGAAAGACATTGGAGAATAAGAAAAAAACAACCACAGTTTCCTTTTTCGGGTAAATATGGTTTCTTAGTATATTTGCATATTTGCATGCCTTGTCTTTAGCCAAAACAACACGTCTCTTCACGTTGTCAATGGAAAAACTAAATTGAAATATCAAGAATATCTTTTTCAAATAAGGTTGTTTATTTTATCTCGTGTCTGTTTGCTTTATGTATTTTGTTTATTTAGAGCCGATTTTTTAATCGTCAGATAAACAAGCACATAGTGTTTATTCTACAAATAACAAAATATTGGATTTTTCAATCGTCAGATAGACTTTATCTGAAGAAAAACGCTCTAATTTATTCGACCGATGAATACTCAGATAAGTTTATTTGCCAGTTCGTTATTTTTATTTTTGTTCGATGATTGAAAAATCGGCTCTTAACCGATTGTCAATTTAATTCAAATTCGGTCCGACTTCTCGCCCTCAATCAAACAAACAGACTCACAATACAAGCATTTTCATAAACTTCTGTGCTTGTTGAGAAAGTGAATTGAAATGTTTATTTGGTGATAGCGTTAAACAGTGGCGTAGCCCCCGAGATTTAGGGGCCCCCAAACATACAGAGCACAAGACGTGTGTAAGAAAATTTACTTAAATATTTAATAAAGTTTTATTACAAAAAAATGTTCCGATGATCATTTTTTACATGCGTCAAATATTTTTTTTTCCTGTGTATCTTTTTGTTTTTTTCATGTCCTACCAACCAACAATACTACAACTTCAACCTGCAAACACTTTTTTATCCGAGCTTTCAAAATACACTAGTCAAAACAATTAAAGGAACACTTGAAAAATCTCAAAAATGGAGTGGTTTTTTTTAAGGCTGTATCTCAGTAGAAAAAAGTCGGATTGAAGTGAAATAAAAAGTTTTTCAAAGGTTATAATATTTTCTTTTCAAATTATTTTGAGTTAAGAAAGTACCGTTAGTCGCTTTCGCTTGAGCGTAAAAAATGTTCACTCAATTTCAAAATCGAAAAAAAAATAAACTTTGATTTATAATAAAATGAACGGAAATTTTTTTTCAATCCAACCAATTTAAGAATCAATTTTAGAATTTTGTTGGCTATAATTTCCTGTTTGGTTCAGATCGCTACGATTTTTTTTCTAATCAAAAAATGGGTTTACATGCAAAAACACAATTTTGACTTTGGACGCTAATAACTCTGCTAAATATTGACTTACAAAAAAAATAAAGGCAGATTTGAAAAAAAAAAAAAAACATTTTGAAAAAATAAAAATATTGCTTTTTTCAATTTTTTCTATCAATTTGAAAAAAGGCCCAAAATAATAAAAAACTACCGTTATTTTGTGGTTTTCAGTGATACAACTAATCTGAGGCTCAAATTTCCTTGATTTTGGTGAAAATTTCACATCAATACGGTTAATCGTTTCTCTGTTTCGATCAATCAAACTTACGAAACACTTTTTTTTCAATTTTAAGGAAAGTTTTGTTTTTTCTCATTTTTCTGTTCTTTTGAATTTATTTATTTTTTTAATTTTTTTTTTATTTTTTCAATTATCATTATGATTATGTGAAATTCGGACGAATTTTTATCAAAATCAAGTAAATTCGCCCTTCAAGATTAGCAAAATGACTTACAAAAAGCAAGTATCTGCTTCAAAATCTTTTAGACGGTCTAGAAAAAGAAAGAAATCAAAAGAAATTCACTGATTTACTTAAAAAGTATAAAGAATTAAGGTAACGATTGGGAAGTGATGCCTGTCTTCAAAAATAAAAGGAGGCAAATAACGAAGTGCTTTTTTGATGAGTTGGCAGAAGATCATAGAATTTCTGATCCGGGAATTTACTTTAAAGTCAATATGTATTTACTATTCCTGCTTGGACATTTTGATTGGACAAACTCAGCAAAGATTTCAAAGCCTTTACAGTCTTTGTAGTATGTTTGAAGTAATGGATACGTATAAGCCTTTTATCGTTCTCAAATGATGAGATAAATCAAGGATCAAAAAAGCTAGTGGAAAAGTACAAAACAGACATATCTGGTGATTCCTGGAATCAACTAATTGCTCTAAAAACATGCCTTAAATCCGAAACCCTCAAAATTCATTCCATAAAAGAACTTGCTCAATTATTAGTCATCGAATTTAATAGTCTTGCTTCTTGTTTTTCTGAAGTAATAACAGCATGCTTTCTCTTTTTGACCCTTCCGGTAACCACAGCAACAAAAACAAAATTATCTCAGAACGTCAATGGGACAGAAGAAGTTGTCAGATTTATCACTTTCATCATTGACATTGACATTGACATTTCACAATAGGTACTGCGCACATGAATGTAACGAACTACAGACACATAGCAGCACTGGCGACTGAGGCCATCGGCTGGGACAGAAGAAGAAATTAATGCAACAGAAAGAGACAGATAGACACATAGAAAGAAAACACACATAACATAAAGCTACGTGGCTCAGAGGAGGAGACATAGATGTTTATTGTCTCATATTATCGCACAGGTGGCCTCAGATAAGCTGGCGATTTTCGTAGAAAAGAATACTGCCGAAGCTGGGGCTTGAACCCGTAGTGTTCATCAATAGAAGTAAATAATCTTGAAAAACTGAAATCTTCTTCGGGTATGGAAGATTTAATAAATAAATTAGCAGAAAAAAGGCAAGGAAAGTAGTACCTACTTTGAGAAGAAGTGCAAATATTATTTTTTTTTAAGCTTAATAAAACATTGTATCTATATATCTATATGTAATATGCATTTATTTTAAAGTTCCTATGTAATTTTACATTTAATTAAATTTATCTTACTATTGACGTTAGTGTTTTATTTTAAAATAAGGTTACAAGGTTATGGCCCAGTTTTGGTAAGAGGTGGGGGCCCCCGAAAAAAGTTGGATACAGGGCCCCCAAAGGTCTAGCTACGCCACTGGCGTTAAAGCAAAGATAATATAACAACTTGTTATATTATCTTTGGTTAAAGAGATGAACCGTCTTATAATATTTGTGTGTGTTAAAAAGAAAAAAAAGACAGACAAGGAATTATCATTTGTTGCGTAAGATATGTTTGAACGAGAAATGGATTAAAAATCATAATAAGCTTGAACGATTTTCTAATCGCTGAAAATAGCTTCTTAGCTTCAATCACATATTATTGCTTTTCGATATAAAATTTTTTTGAACCAATACTTAGATATGCAACCTATTGTCTAAAAAATAGGAATGCCATGCAATTAATATTTTGATAACATCGGTCCTCGGACTTTATTTTGACAATAAGTTTTTTAATATTCACACTTGGATGGAGGCTGGTATTGTCTTTATTTACTGTAAATTTCTTTTTTTGCTTCTATTTCTATGTGCGTTCTTTGGATTATAAACAAACAAAATTTTTTTTGGCGATTAATAACACATCTTATTTCTTTATCGTCACGCGATGTAAACATAAACATCAGTAAAATGTTGCACAAAAATAAATCAGATCAATCGTCTTCAAATAATAGAAATCATTCTTACACAGCATCAAAGAACTAAACTAAAATGTTTTGTAAAACCATAAAACATTGTTGTTAGTCTGGGTAATACCAACACCCAACGTCGCGTCGTTAATACAAATATTTGTAAGTATATGCATCGAACAAAAATTCAACCAAAAAAACCACAAGAATCACAAAGCAAACCGAACCTAGATTGCTTAGCGTTACGTATAATCGAAACCAATGAATTTGTGTGCTTGAATTTCGTATATGCAATTCCATATACAGAAACAGAAAAACCAACGAATTTATTGAGTTGAAACATGAAACATCGCATCAGACATCAACAAAAACAGGAAGATCAAAAGTAGCAAGCGATTCAGAAACCAAACGTAATCGGGAGGCAAACGCAGTTTGTAACTTTATATAAATAAATTCATTGAATCAATCGATTACTCTTGGTGTTTCGTCGTCGTCGTCTTGTTGATGATGTATGATTATTTGCAACATTGCTTCCATTCTGGTGCTTTGAACTTTTCTTACTTTGCAGTTGATTATCAAGATGTTTTTTTTTTTGTTTGTGGTGCTTTCCTACAATTTACTCAAATTTTCCGCTCAATGAAACTGTTTGGAGACTTTTGACTACCCATCCAAAAGATTGATGCGATGTTAATGATGAAAAAACGCCTTTTTATTTTTTTTTCTGTGGCAAAAGACACACAATCATCATCAACAAATTTAAAGACAGCACAAAAACACTTGTGAACAAGAAAAAATCTTCAAAGACAAAGAGCAAGGCTTTTTTACATTCAGCGAAATTAAAATTATTTGGCAGGATTTTAACGACAAATTCTTCATGAGTTGTACCACAAGGAATAGCACTTAACTGGCGAGTTCTGAGTAAAAGGATTGCTTGTAGTGGGATAAACGTAATGATTTCTTCCGCATCAAATCGTCGCTCTTGAAAAGGTAAAAAGCACGTTTTTTGTGTATTTGACCCCTTTCATATGCTTAAGCATTCCTTTCCAATTTTAAGGAACAAAAATAAAGATAATGAAGTTTTACCTTTTGGTCTTCGAAGCAAGTGTTTTAGCGTGACATCAATGTTTTCTAAAAAAAAATCCTTAAATTTCAATCAATTTATGATGTGAGACTCACATGCTTTTTAAAGCAGCTGATTTGTATATTCATGAAGCATGACGCTGCACGTTGATGATGATACACTTTTATTCTGTCATCTTGATAATGATAATTCCAACATTGAAAAACATGAGAAGGAAAAAAAATAAAATCCGTGGTCGTCGTTGTCGTATCCTGTCAGAACCCCAACAATTATTTACTGAAGGGGAGGTGTTCTAATGTGCACAGTGTCTTCTATGGATTTTTATATCTGTCTCACATGTTATCTGGTTTTAATTTTAATGGTGAAAATTCCAGCCATGGAGTCATAAATTTCTGAAGACATAGGAATTTGCCCCTCTTCTGTGTCTGTTTTCTATTTGTATCTTTTGCCATGTGAAAATATGTTTTCGTAGACGAAGCAAATTGCTTCGTGTGTTCGTGTCACACTCACAGCATCTGAAAAAGTAAGACTACGCTTTAAAAAGAAAAGAAGATGCACATGCGCACTCACAAACGATATCGAATCGTTGCAGTAGCAGAATAGCAGGTTGCATACGAGAGAAATTGTGATTGAGTCAATAACTCTTCGTATGATGATTATTATAAGGTTTAGAACGTGCCTCTGGCGAAATTTTTCTCGTATATTGACATTCTTTTAGTACCCCCCTTTTTGGCTCTCTTTTTCAGAGTTGTTCATTTTTTGTGATGCAAAGAAAATTGTTGTACCAACGCTCGCTATAAAATTTAATATCCCAAAAGTGTAGACATGATTTGCCAACTATTTGTGCGATGAAAGTAAATTCATTGCACTAAATTCCTTTAAGTTATTATTTGACATCATAACGAATGATTTTTTTTCCTACCATAAAAATCGAAGAAAAAAGAGTTTGAAAACGCTGTAAAAAATTACGGGATAGAAAAAAAAAAACAATCCTCTTGGTAAAGTGAACTGTTTTATTTGTTTGGTTTTGCTGCTAATAAATTTATCGAGGTGGAAAACTGTATGTGTATTTTGTGTATGAATGTATCTATTCAAACAAGAGTTGGATATTTGTAGAAGGGAAAATGTATATATTGTGTCCTGAATCTGAATGTATAAGAGTGTGCTTTGCTATTACATTATATAAAAACAATAAGGGTGATGTTATTGGATTAAAATTAATGGTACAACTTAGTAACATGAACTTGCCCTTGAATAATACAAGCAGAATGCTGACCAACAATTGCCCTGCCAATAAGATATGGTCGGAAGAGACTATGCAAGCTGAATGGAAACGCAGATTTGAAAACTTCTTAACTACTTATACCTTGTAAGTGTGGCTTAAGACATGGATTAGGACCTGGCTCTTTGTTAGAACAGGCCGAGTAGGCCAAATGTAAATTTATTGTAAAAAGGTTTTAGACAAGGCTGTATGCAGTATGCTGTCATGCAACTTCTTCTACATCCCTCGTGCAAAAAAATCCGCAAAACTCACTAGTCAAAATTATCCAGCGGCAAAGTATCTCAATAGTCCGCGTACAACAACACTGTAGTTGGATAAAAACCATGTATTTATACAATTTGTTTACCCGAAATTACTTAAAAGTTAGATAACTACACCAGTACTGAAATCAAATGTAGAATCGCTCATCTTTGGCGTAACAAAGGCAAATAATTAGTTAATTCCTCTTTCGGGTTACTAAAGTGTTACTTGCCACATTAGAAAGTATGTTAGTTGCTAAGATGTCTGGATCCCGATTAGTTTTCGACGAAGGAAGTAGAAAACAACAACCACTCAAAAGTAAATATTCAATCATGATGACATTTTGAAGGTTATGGAATTATACAAACAGAGATGCGACATGCTAGTTCAAAATCATATGGCACGTAGGTACACGAAACAAACGGAGTTATATCTTTCGTTATTTGTTTCTGTAAAGGTTACACATAATATTCGTATACTTAGGTTACATAAGGTGGTACTACAATCTAGATCGATCCAAGGCCAAGAATATCTTACATCGGTGTTTGGCTAGCTTGCTCCAGTTTCGCACGGCAAATTCTATGACGCGACGTCCTCTTCCTCCTATGTGTTCTACATGTGTGCGGTCCTCATCTCTGTAACGTCCTTCAGGATTATGAATTAAAATAGGGGCTTATTTATATAAGGACCTAAGGATCTATTGTGTCCTATAGTGGGATTAGATTGAAAGGCTTATTGGCCAGAGCATAGGTCTTCATTAATTCTACTATAGAAGAAGTCATCTAAGTTTTTGGTGTGGCTGTTACAAGCCGTACAATTTTGAGGTATAAAATCTCCTTCCCCGTTCATGCACTAATCATGACTTCAATGGTCAAATAGCGTGAACAAATAACACTAATATACAGGGTGATTCACGAGCGTTGTGCCAAAAAGCTAGAGCGTGTAGGTTGAGTTAAGACAAGAAAAAAATCGTACGGGAGGGGGGGTCTATTCCCCCCCGTTTAGCCGGGAGGGGCAATTTTCTGAAAAATTGACTTATTTTGTTTAAGAAAATATTAAAAATTAACGGCTTCGTTTACAACACCGTGCTATACCTTTCTGAAAAGCCAAAAACTTTTTCTTTCACATTGTTTTTAAATTAAATTGTTTTAACGAATAGTTTAAAAAAAATAAATTTTCAAACTCAAAATTTTAAAAAAAAAGCAAAAAAAACATTTTTGAACTAATTTTTTTCAAAATTTTATGTAATTAAGTACTAATTTTGTTTTTAAAATTCAATGTGTTTTTTAATATTTAGTCGAAAACAGAAAACCGGATGCAAAAATGTCTTTTCGTTTTTGAGAAATTAAGAAAAAACCGAAACCACTTTTTTCTAAAAAAATCTTTGTTTTTATTTTTACATATCTGGACTTTTAGTTTAATTTATTAGTTTAATTTATAAATTTAATTTTTTGTAATTGGAGTTTTATGAGGACTCAATAAAGTTGAAAAGTATTACATTATCCCTGGATTAACCATTTTGTTCATTGATAACGTCTGAAAACTGACCTGTAATTTTTTCTTACTATACCTGGGGCCGCGGGCACTCACTGGCGAAGAGTTCTACCTGCTAGGGGCTTGAGATAATTAAAACGCATTTTTTCTTGAATGAAAAAACAATTAACAACCTATAGGTAAATAAAAGGCATAGCATATTTACTAAACAACCATTTACAATTAAAATATTAACTCATCAACACATAACAATAACAAACTCATACGCTCGAGAAGAGATAGCGGACAGGAACTTCTGCTGCGGTTTAACTTATTGTCGAGATCAGGAAGCTGAAAGGCTCTACGCTGAAAGATATCCCAATAGATGGCGCCCAAGTCGTAGCATGTTTTCAAGAATCCGACGAGAGCACTGAGAGCTAGAAGTGAAAGGTCAATGGCAGACGTTATCAATGAAAAAAAATGATTAATCCAGGGAAAATCCAATTCTTTTCTACTTTATTGAGTCCTCAAAAAACTCCAATCACAAAAAATTAATTTTATAAATTAAACTAATAAATTAAACTAAAAGTCCAGATATGTAAAAATAAAAACAAAGATTTTTTTAGAAAAAAGTGGTTTCGGTTTTTTCTTAATTTCTCAAAAACGAAAAGACATTTTTGCATCCGGTTTTCTGTTTTCGACTAAATATTAAAAAACACATTGAATTTTAAAAACAAAATTAGTACTTAATTACATAAAATTTTGAAAAAATTAGTTCAAAAATGTTTTTTTTGCTTTTTTTTTTGAAAATTTTGAGTTTGAAAATTTATTTTTTTTAAACTATTCGTTAAAACAATTTAATTTAAAAACAATGTGAAAGAAAAAGTTTTTGGCTTTTCAGAAAGGTATAGCACGGTGTTGTAAACGAAGCCGTTAATTTTTAATATTTTTTTAAACAAAATAAGTCAATTTTTCAGAAAATTGCCCCTCCCGGCTAAACGGGGGGGAATAGACCCCCCCTCCCATACAATTTTTTTCTTGTCTCAACTCAATCTACACGCTCTAGCTTTTTGGCACAACGCTCGTGAATCACCCTGTATATTTTTTTAACCACCTTTAGCACAAATTTTATGTCATAAGATTTCTTTTTCCGGCTTCGTAGTCGTAGCTCAAAATTCTTTATAAAAGTGAGATCTTGTGCGTGCTTTTTCATGAAAATCATAGAATTAAAATACATAATTGAATTTGTTATCAAATTCTCATATCGGTGTTGTAATTTGTATTAATGTATATTTTTTTTTTTCAGGTACTTGTATCGTTCTTGTGCTCCTTGTGGAAAGCCTACAAATGATAACTCAACTGTTAACTGTGCAGTTAGTTCGTATTTTCGAACTTTTTTTTTTTTTTGGTTGGTTGATGACCGACTGTGTCATCAAAATTTTGGAAAACATTCTCAAAGCTGAAATGTTATGAGAGTCCAATATCGCAACACTTATATCATTGGATCAAAAATAGGTACACTTCAAAAATAAGTATAAAATGAGTACGAGTAATGGTACGTATAAAGAGTTAACGTCACCAAAGGAAAATACAAACATTAAAGTATCAATTTCCAATGCTGTGTTTCGTGACAAAATTGAAGACTCGTGAAAATATTTATGGCTTTCCTCAATAAAAAGGAAAAAAGAAAATAAATCAACCGAAAGGAATCAAATAAAAGCTACATCAATACCCTTTGAAAAAAAAAACTCACAAATTTGAAACACACGTTCATTTCGTCTTCTTGTTTTCTCCCAAGTGCTTAAAGGACTTTCATCTTTTTTTTTATTGAGCTGTATCTGTATAAATGAACAGGATTCAGTTGTTCTAGCAATATGAGAAAACCAAAATGGTTGAAAAAATAGAAACAAAAAACAATGAAGAGTTGTGGGTTGTGGCACTGTAGTTGTTATCATCGTTTGGGGGTTGGTTATATAAAAGCTGGAACACCAATATTCAAGTAGTTCCAGAAGAAGCATTCCACTTGGTTCCTTTCCATTAAACTGGTAATGCACATGAGGTTAGCTTGGCATTTGTCTACAGTTCTACACATTTATTGTGATTACAGAAATGCTAAGAGGCATTTGGAGGCACAAGTAGAATATTTTCGCTGCTTGCTTCTAAACCATAAAGAAAGCTTTTTTTATTATTATTGGTTTCAAATATGGAGGACACATATTATTTTGCCAAATTTAATAGCTATTGAAAAGAGCTTCTGTATACATTAATCATGTTGATGTTTGCCATAAGTTATATTCCATCAGCCAACTTTTTGTTTCCTTTAGAAAAATAAACAAATTTAAATGCAAATGTTGAGATTTTTCTCCAGTTTATCAAACATTATCTACCAACCAGCTACATTTATTAAAGTTTTGATTACAAAAACTGAATTCATATAAATTAAAAGAAAAGAGAACATGTAAAATGGACATTTTACTCTAACATCAAACTCAGTGTTTTTTTTTAAACCAGGGCGCCTCAGTCTACCCTTCTAGCGTAAATTTTGTAAAAATATTAATTGTTGCTAGCATATGTTTTTATGCATGAATCAGACTAAATTTTGGTGTACCTACTTGTTTTTCCTGTCTCGATTATCCCTTCCCAAAACTGTGTACATATTTATAACATAGAATTTAATTTTTTAAAGAAACAAGAAAAGAACATCCCTAGTCCCTACCATTTATAACGAACAAACTTGAAGCACATTTACAGAAACACTGACCCTCGAGGGATCTTGAATCTTTTTTTTTTTTAAGTGGACTCAATACTTTGCTATCCATTTAACGACTTTCTCCACTTGTGTAAAAAGCCCCAAGTGCGAAAACTACTTTCGTCATAGAAAATCATAAACTTGCTAATAGTCTTTCACACATCGCGAACATAGATACATTAAGTTTGTGTATAGTGTATTTATCTGCTTATTTAATTTTATGTACAGTTCATATACACAGACTTGATATAAGTTTGTTTCTTTTCTGCTCAATATCACCACAAAACGCATAAATAATATAGTATAATATTATTTTGTTACTTCTACTTGTTTTGAAACAACTCCTCTTAAATATTTATATCATAGTATGTATACTCTAAATTTATTATTATTATATCAAAAAATTTGTTCCTTAGGTTATGGGCCCAGGGGACCACAAGGAAATACGGCTTGAATTTTAATTGATTTTTTTATTTATTTTTTATTCCTATTGTTGTTTTGGGAATTTCAATTCGTTTGAAATTTCCTGGAAAGAAAATTCTGCAATCGTAATTCGAAATACCGAATTGAAAATAACATGGCCCATCAAGAATCGATTGAAAAATTACGTAACAGTAAAAATTTTCACACCTGGAAATATGCTATGATGAATGTTCTTGAACTAATACATATTAGAAATCTCAAAATTCGTTTGGAAAAGAATAACAAAAATATCAATTGTCGTAAAGTTAGTAACAAAATTAATATAGTTATTTATTAACATTGTTTTGACTATTTTATTATTAATTTTTTTTACAATAATCTAGCTTTTTAAAAAAGAAAGTCTTTAACTGATTTTAATAACTATAGAGAATCAGATAAATCATGCGAACCGAAGTCACGCTTATTTACGCCAAAATAAATAAGTAGGTACCTCATCAGATTGTTGATAATCGTGTGCGACTATATCTGCTAGAACCAATTACCGTCAATTTATTGTTCCAAATTGTTTTCATGCGGAGGCGCTGGATGCATAAATTGTAATCACTTCTGCCAGACTCAAAAACTCCAGGCAAATCGCAAAGTTACATCACACAAAGCAAACAAAATTTGATATGAAAAAACTCATCGATGGTTTTGTAAGGCCTGAGTCTTAATCAAAGATCGCAAATGAAGGCACCCACACGAACCCATTCTTAAACTTTGTAACGTTGGTTATGTTTAGAGTATGAACATTCGCATACGAATTTAACGATAAAGAAAACATTTTTATTCAACAAAACTTCCTTACCCACGCAGAATAATAAAAATAAATATCGTGATTGCGAATGAATTCAATTTTAAATTTTCTGTTCCCACAAACAAACTGAAGAAACTCAATGTTAACCCTTTTTAAAATGTGGTGTATTTTGAATTTTAGAAAAACAACATTGGCACACATTTAAACATCATCAAATATAGTCAATAGCAGAAATCTTCATTTGAATTGTAATTTCTAATTACTGCTCTATATTGTAATGTAAGACTCTTCCACGAATACTATTTTGTAATTGAAAATTTTTAAATTTGCAACAATATAGTTACGTAATTTTTTTTTACTTCCGACGTATAGAATATATGGCAAGATTGGCAAGTATTGAATTCGTAAAAAATAAGTTGAGGTTTTGATGTGATATGACATTACGATGATAGAGAAGTCCAAAGAAGTGGGTCCAGCGATTCCATCCGTCTGCCTGTCTGTCTGTAAACGTAACTACAGCGCCTTAACCACTGGTCCGATTGACTTCAAACATGAAAATTAGAGGTTTGAGCGAAAACGCGTGTCTCATCTTTTTGATTTTTTTTTTTTTAAATCAAAATGTAGGGTAGCCACCATACAATTTTTTTAGCCAAAAACAAAAAGGTTTAATTTTCAAAAACGGCTCCTACGATTTTTGTTAAACTTCCTCGAAAATTTTTGTTTAAAACATTGATATATTTTACCTATGTAAAAAATTTATTTGTGTATTGCTCCAAAACGGTACCTTCCATAGAAACGTTTTTTTTTTTGTTATAAGATTTTCTCGAAAAATAAAAGTCCGATCAGCGTATTTTTTCTGAGAGTATACGTATATATTGCCCAAATAATATTTTGTTTTAAAAAAATTTCAAAAATTGTTTTGTATTTTTAAAAAATATTTCTAAACTTTTTTTTTCAAAATTCTCTATCTCAAAAACGGAACAATATTAAAAATCGAAATTTACTTACAAAATGTATATTTATATATTCTTGAATATTGCATACCCAAACTAATTTTAAGACATTTTCGAAAAATGTTATATATAAAATATTAATTAAAAAAAACGCTCCTAGGATTTTTTTTTAAATTTTTCATCAACAAATTTCTTAAGAAGTCATATGACATAAATTTTTTTCATATTGAATATAATTTTGAGGAACATATTACAATTAAAATTCTTATTTATGAATTATGAATTTTTTTAAAATGTTTTTTATGAGTAACTATCTGACCCCGCGAACTTCGTCTCTTCAGAGCAACTTAATTTTAAAATTTTCCAGTTTTCCATTTGGAAACCAATGCACCTGATGCAATAATATGCTATTTTCACTTTGAAAATGAGTTTTCCGAGTTTTTAATCAAGAACTTTCTGTTTTACATTCGAAAACCTATTTTGAATTTTTTAAGTTTTCCATTTGAAAACCAATGCACCTGCAATAATTAAAAAAAAATTCCCTAAGAACCATCTACAGGCTAACACGAACAAAATAAAAAGAAAAAAAATAGCTAAATCCGTCCAGCCGTTTGTGAGTTATGCGGTCATTCACGGGGTGACGTGAAATAACGCCCAACGAAATAAAACCGAATTTGAAATTCGGCCTTATTTCCATTTCAAAAATGAAATTACCCCAATTTGGCTTTAATTCTTAGGTCAATTGGAAATTGCGCCAAAAAACATTTGGAAATAAGGCCAAAATTTTCAAAACAAGTTTTTTAGCTTTTTTGCAATCTTAAAAAAGAATTCAAGCCGAATTTATCTTTGAAAAAAAAGCTGAATTCCTCACAACATTTTTTTGTACACCCAAGGACATATTTGAACATATGGCCAAATGACATCTTCAAATCATTTTTTTTCCTACAAAAAAAAAGAACTTCAAATATTCTTTTTTAAGTGAAAAAAGATTCCTATATAACGAAGAAAATATGATTAAAAAAAAGAATTTAAACTAAACAAACGTTCATGTAATCAACATTAACGAAGTAAATATAAGTACATTAACATGTATTTCAACTCTAAACACATTTGATGTTTTTTACAAAATCTCTGCAAATTTTGCAAAGAATTGCGTTGCTATTTTACATGAGTTTATCTATTGAAAAAAATTATGAATTCCAAAGATAGACTTTAAATTATTTACTTGATATAAAATTTAAATTAAGAGAAAAATAATCGTCATTCGCGCAGCGGAAAAATTTGTTTGCCCCAGAGAGTCAATTTGGGGTGTGAAAATAAAAAATTCGGGCGAATTTTTTATTTTCACACCCCAAATTGATTCTCTCTGGGGCAAACAAATTTTTCCGCTGCGCGAATTTTTGTTTTCACACCCCAAGTTGATTCTCACTCTGGCAAAACATTTTTTCCGCTCGGTCGCCTTGCGCGAGTGACAATTATCTTTCTCTCAATTCAAATTTTTATCAAGTAGGTACCTAAATAAATTAAAGTCTATTCTTGTAAATTCAAAATGTTTTCTATGTTGACCATTTATTCCAAAAAGTAGCAAGTAAATATGGCCACCTGACTCTTACAATGTTAATTATTGCCATCACTTGACACATTAGAAAAGTCAAAAATGGCCATATGTTCAAATATGGAAATATGACTGTTTCACATATGACGAGGCATCAATTAAACACATAAGTAAACAAGGTTTTTCAATAGACATACATTACATATGAAATTACTGTTCTTACGTAACAAAAGAAAAAGGATGTAGATTTATGAATCAAAATTTTGCAAGCTCCCGATCAGATGTTAAGGGGAAAAAAATACCAGGCCATTGCAAAGGAGCCAATTTGGCTAATCAGAAAATTTGCGCGAATTCTTCTATAAGCAAAAAAAGTTTAAGTGTTGAGTTGACAAATATTTTAACAGGAGTTTATATAAATTTAAAAACGAAATAAGACCAAAATGGCCTAGTTTCGTTTTAGCAAATGAAATAAAGCCAAATTGCAAATTTGGTTTTATTTCGTTTTCGAAAACGAAATAAGACCAAATTTTCGAATGTTGGTCTTATTTCGTTGGGCGTTATTTCACGTCACCCATTCACGGTGCCGTGTAATAATGCCAAGCGAAATAAGGCCAACTTGAAGAAATTGGCCGTATTTCACTTTCTTAAAGTGAAATAAGACCGACTTTTTAAAGTTGGCCTTATTTCACTTTACGAAACTGAAATAAGGCCAAGTTGGCCTTATTTCACTTTCAACAGATGTGTTTATGTACAATTGTACATACTCTTGTATCTTAAGCAACATTTTTGATAAGAACAAATTTCGCTTACAATACTTTATCTTTTTTTTAATTAGTATTGTTCAGAAAGTAAATATAAGAGAACATAAGAAACAAAATGTCAAACAAAATTCCAAAGTAATAAACAATTGTTTAAAAAATGATCCTAGTTCTGTTGTTCACAATTTGCCTGTAAATTGTTATCTTTTTGTAAAACAGTTTAAACAAAGTTTAAAGTAGTGACATGGCTCCAGAACGCTTGCGCGTGGATTAAGACATGTAACACATAATATACTTACATCGTTTTGATCCTCATTCTATTTTCTCTTGAAATGAATTTCGTCTGAATCGATACGGCAAACTTTTTTTCGGAGAAAGATTGTGAAAAGTTTAAAATTTCGTGCGAAAGAAAGTTTGCAATAAGAATAGTAATATATAAGATTTTACATTTCAGGTAACATTAATTTTCTTAAAAATTCGGTCAGATAAAAATAATTAAGGATTTGGATCTTAAGACAAGAAATATTGTAGGTGCAATTGCTAGCGAGCGAAGCGAGCGGAAAAAATTTTGCCCAAAAGAGAATTTTTTTATTTTCACACCCCAAATTGATTCTCTTTTGGGCAAAATTTTTTCCGCTCGCTTCGCTCCCAATGACCCAATGAAACCAAATGATCTTGAATGTTCCGAATCAGCATCATCCTCAGAAAAAAAAATATGTTCATGCATTGAACCAATCTTACTTACATGTTCATGAAAAAAGAAAGTATTATCAGGAACTGCTTGAAGTAACATGCGGGAACTACGCTTTAAGTTCCGTCAATCAGAACTCAGAACATGACATGGGGCATTGTTGGAGAGTTGATTTACAAAGGAAGTAATTTTGGAGGACTAAAAATTGTTTACGAAAAATCAGCTTCCAAGATCGTTGAACGGTATACCTGGACGTTACAACTCAGACATCAGCAAGCAAAGTACAGCGCATAGTAAGGTTTTGTTGTTTTGAGCAAGTCAATTATTATGTTAGAAGCATTGAAAAAATGTTTTTGACTAAAAACATTAGTTGGCCTAATTTCACTTTCGTTAAGTGAAATAAGACCAATTTGGTTTTATTTCTCAACAAAAGTTGCCCTTATTTCACTTTCTCAAAGTGAAATAGGGCCAACTTTAAAAAGTCGGTCTTATTTCACTTCGAGAAAGTGAAATAAGACCAATTTCTTCAAGTCGGCCTTATTTCGCTTGGCGTTATTAGACGGCACCGTCATTCACAAATTGGATTTCATTTTTATATATAGGTATAGATAATTTGGAATACAGTAGCAAGTTCGTACGACCCAGTCATGCACATTTAAAAAAAAAGGAAGATCACTTTTTTTAAGAAAAAGGCCTACCGTGGAAACGTCATGTTACACCATGATGTTGGCCTTTATTTATTTATTTTTTTTTTTTATAACAAAGCAACACTTCATAATGCAACGTAGGAGAATTGCAAACAAATGTTCAAAACTCGTTATGATCGCCAACGCATTTCTCTTATGGTCAGTGTACAAACGTAATTGATTTGAACGCTACACGTTCATTTTTATGTTGAGTGTTATTGTAACGACAAAGCGTACATATCCTTTAAATGTGCAACCATACGATGAAAACATGAAAAGCGGATAATTTAACGGTTATGACACGCGTGGGTTATTCCATGAGCACGAGCAATACACAACAACTTTGAGCTTACCATTCAAATTTTAGGCTGGCTTCCTCTGCCATAACTCACTGCACGGTGCGTTGTGTAGGTAAACCTCTGGCTTATTTACATACCAACCTGGAACCGTTTGCTTCTTTGACTCTTCAAACTTTATGGGGAATCTTTTTCATGCAATGAATTTTCGGTTATGCCAAAATAATTCATCGCATATTATGTCTGATTAAATCTAAGCACCGTGTTGTTTGGTTCTCTTCATAAAGCTTGTTGAGATGGAAGAATTTGAAGGCGTGAAAATTGTTTCGCTCTTTGTTAGAATATTTGCGTTTAAAGAAGTGGTTCGATTGGAAAACAATAATGACAGCAACGTTCACTATCGAATGATAAATTATATTTAATACGATACAATGAAAGACGATAGATTTTGTTGATAATTTTTAACAGTGTAAATAGTAAATTGCAAAAAAATAAACCATCAGCGTGTTCGAAAATGAACTCGCATTTTTGTTCCTATCATCATTGTCGCCGTGGTTGATAAAATGTGTGCCTTCATCTGCGTCACAACTGGGATGTTGCCCGGGCCTTCATGCTCCATCAACAATTTCTAACACCTATCCCTATTGTTTTCCGATGCCATTCACTTTCTGGCCACATGCTTCTTCTTCCACGCCAAGTTTTTTGTGTAAATTTGGTCTACCGCGCTCTCTCCTGCCATAAATTAAATCACAAAGGTTTTCGTGCCGTTTCTTCTTCGCTCATACAAGATAAGTGTGAGATCTGCTAAGAATCGTCTGTTCTCACAAACGGGGCTATCTATAACTGTTCTTCGAACACGGCTTATAGATCAGAGAAGTTAAGATAAACACCGGCTCCAACGAGATTGTAAACAAAATGCTGAGGAATGCCTCAAAACTCAAGGGCACAGGTGCTTATGTGCAACGAGATCTCACAAAACAGATGCAACTAAAACGCCGAATTCTACTTGGGTACCGTCGAATAATAAAAACTCAAAAACCAAACGAAAAGTTACAAATCAAAAACAACAATCTCATAATTGGTACTAAGTCATTTTATTTAAACTCTTTTAATAAATTAATAATTAATCAAAATGATGATGGAGAAGAAGAACTAGAGCGAATGTATGGGAAAATTAACTTTGAAGCTGTTAAAAACACGATGCTCTCAACAACAAACTCTAGACGTCAAAACGATTGAACTAGATCATCGAACTCTTTTGCACCAGTGATGTCTACCACATCAAATAGTAGTATTATAGTACATAACTGAGATTTAGAAGCCGTCAACCAAAAAACTTTTAATTCTAGTATTTTAGCTTATAATATATAGGGTCTAAGTAACAAACTTCTGTTTACTGATTTTTTTAATTATATTAAAACATTTGATGTATTTTTCTTATTTGAAACCCATGTAATTAATGATAATTCGTTTAAATTTAAAAATATTTTTAATGGGTACAAACTTTTTTGGAGTGGAGCAGTCAAAACATCAGCTAAAGGGCGCGCAAGTGGTGGATGCGTTTATGGAATTAAAACATCACAATTAAAAACATACGATTTTGTAGAGCATGAAGGCATAACTATAGTTAAACTTCTACCAAAAAATGATATGTATATTATTCCAGCATATAATAACTGTAATAAGTGGAGTGAAGATTTTGAAAAACTGAATAATGTCATGAGATACCTTGATAGTAAAAGCGTTCTTTTGGTTGGAGATTTCAATGCTAGAATTGGTGACATTCAAACAAAGCTCGCGCACACAATAAACAATCCTTTTATCTCACCAACTAGCAGGATGTCAAAAGATGATATTTGTAACCAAAACGGTCTAGATTTCTTGGAGATGTTGCAACTGTACGATAATATCATCTTAAATGGTTGTACGTATGGAGATACAGAGGGTCACTTTACCTTTGTTGGAGGGCAAGGCAAGTCTGTGATCGACTACTGCGCAGCAAATTATAATTGGATTGACTGTATAACGAAATTTACGATTGATTATAAAACATTTTCTGATCATATGCCTCTCGTGGTTGAATGGTCAAGTAAAAATATAGTGCAACATCAGAATCTTAAGTTACTACCAAAGCTAAAATGGAAACACGAAAACGTGAGAGACTACCAGGTTAATCTAGATAACTTTATCTCAGAAATAACAATATCAAACCAATCTGTTGAGTTGTTTTCAAATGAAATTTTAAGATGTATCAAGAACTCTTCTCGAAATCAATCACCAGGCAATGTTACAAATTTCAAACAAAAGTGGTTTGATAAAGAGTGCATGAATGCCCGAAAAAAATCGTTTGCTCTCTTAAAAGCACTACGGAATTGCTATACCGATGATCTTAAAAGATGGTATATCGAATCAAACTTAAGATACAAACAAATTTGTCGCTCAAAAAAAATTGAATACGGTAATATACAAGCTAAATCCCTTAGCCTAGCCAAGAGTTCAAATGAATTCTGGAAAATAGCAAAGGAAATTAATGGATGCAGTTTTGTAATAGGCGCAAGTGTATCTGCAGAAGATTTATCTGTCCACTTCAAGAAACTTTTACATAACAATTCAAACATATCTTTTGCATATGCAGAGCCACTAGTAATAGATGAAATCTTGGATCCCGAAATAACCTTTGCCGAAATAAAAATCGTTCTTGAAAAAGCCAAAAACGGAAAAGCACCGGGAGAAGATGGTATTCCGTATGAATATTTCAAAAATGCAACTCTTACTTTCATTAATGCTCTGAAACACATGTATAACAACATTTTATCAACTGGGACTATCCCTTCATCGTTCAAAAAATCTATAATCTTCCCTATTCATAAGAAAGGTGATCCAAACAGTGTTGAAAATTATCGAGGAATATCCTTCATGAACGTGATGGCCAAAATATTTTGTAGTATCCTAGTAAATAGACTAGAAAAATGGGTGGACGAGAACAATATTTTAACTGAATCCTAAGCAGGATTCAGGGAGAACTACTCAACTGTAGACCAGATTTTCGTCTTGACTTCAATAGTAAAAGCCCTCCAGGCCAGAAACAAGAAGACTTACGCGTTTTTTGTTGACTTCAAGGCGGCTTTTGATCTTGTGAATAGAAACGCACTTATTTACAAACTATCGCAACTTGGTGTCTCTTCGAAATTCCTAAATGTTATTAAAACTATGTTCTCTGGTTCGATGGCTGCTGTTTGGGACGGAACATGTATTTCACAATGGTTTGATACGAATTCTGGTGTTAAACAAGGTTGCCCTCTTAGCGCTTTACTCTTTGCATTATTTATCAATGATATTGAACAACATTTACCCGGAGGTATTCGAATCGCCAATTCTATTGTCAATGTTCTTCTCTACGCAGATGATCTTGTCATTCTATCAGAATCACCAGAAAACTTACAACTCATGATGAACCGGTTGTCAAAGTATTGCCAGACATGGGGACTTACAATAAATGTTGAAAAATCCAAAACTTTGGTTTTTGCACGGTCTTCACATAGTCAAAACAGACATAGCTGGTCTTTTAATGGAAGTCACATTGAAACTACTAGAGAGTATAAATATTTAGGAATAATACTAAACCCGAAATTGGACTTCAAAAATCATTTATCAGATAAGGCAAATTCATCCCAAAGTTTGATCAACATGACTTGGAAGAATATTTTTTCAAACCAGAATGTGTTAATGTCTGCAAAGTACAAAATATTCGAGTGTGTTGTCAAAACATCACTCTTGTATGCTGCTCAAGTTTGGGGAATAGATGAGTATGATGAAGTAGAAAAACTTCAGAGAAATTTTGTAAAAAAGCTTTTCCACCTTCCGAAAAGAACCCCAAACTATGCGCTGTATTTAGAAACTGGCTTACCAAAACTCTTCACCAACACCCTAAAACTACAGGCAGACTATATTATAAAAGTTCTTTTGCATCCTGATACACGCTTGACCAAACAGATGCTTTTGTATGAACTAAGAAACAAAGACTGGTGGTTCATGAAGTGGCAAACTGTCGGTAGTTCTTGTGGAGAAGTTCTTGAGTTCAATCACCTCAACCCAGTTCAACTTAAAGAAAACTTCTATAAGTTAATTCAAAAATACGAAGATTATGTGAGGGGAACATTTGCGACAGAAGCACAACAGTCAACGAGTAGAATAATTTACTCTCAGCTCAATTACAATTTATTAAATAACAACTACTTTCAAAACTCACTGAACTATAAGGAGATATCACTTATCTTCAAATCAAGATGCGAACTCTTATCTTTAAATGGTAGTCCGTACAACGGTAAATTTGATCAATTCTGCTCGCTCTGCAATATAAAAGCTAAAGAAGACTGTTTCCATTTCATAAGTGTTTGTCCCATTTTCAATTACCAAAGAACGATATATTTAGGAAAGAAAAGTTTAACTATGCAAGAAACTATACAAATTTTAAATGAATCTAATTGGAAATCACTTTACTGTTTTTTGAATTCAATTTATAAATATAGAAACTTGTTAATGACTGAATTCTTTTAAATTGATTTAAAGTTAACTTAAAGTACTGAAGTATATTTTTGTCAATCTGGCTGACGGCATAGCCATAGCTATAAAATTCATTATTTATCAAACAATATGTATAGATCATAATAGGACTAATAAAATGAATACTTACTTACTTACTTACTTACTTAGATCAGAGAAGCCCCCAAGCCTCGGATTCGTAAATAAGTACTCAAGTTATAGGATGATTTTTAGAACTACTAGCGATTATGGTAGTATTACGTTATACAGGCATGTTGCATTGGGCCATATTCCCAGCATGGTGGTCTGAAGTCTTTTTGAACTGATAAACTTCAAGTGCTGCCTGGATGCTCTTTCGCAATATCTTTCTTTTACCGTTGCTTGTCCACCGTGAATAGGTTGAACTGATGAATGGTTTACTTCAATCAAACTTGAATCTTGTTAAATGTTGGATTTTCGTTGAGCTTCAATAACTTATGAATTCAAAGCTGGCTTCTGGATTGAGTCGGAGTCAAGTTTTTACGAAAGGCTTGGCCTTACAATCTCGTGGATGCAAAGCAATGGTAAAAATCAAACATTTTAACTCATTTGATGTTTAAAACAAATATTTGAAATGTTCGCAATTTTGGTTTGAAAAAATCCACCTTTATATTGTTGGCAAGGATTTTTCACCAAAAAGAAAAAAGGATACGGAAATCTTCAAGCACAAGTTTTATAAAAGAAATTTATTGCATTGTAATTTGGTGTGTCAACACTCATAAGCAGGACTTAACTTTCTATATCAAAACCAAATCATTAACGCCTTTTTTATGTACCTACTCAAAAGCAAATGACTATCAGTTTGACAGTTTCTGCAGTTTCACTCAAATAGCAATTGTTGTTTTTTTTTTGGTCAAAACCTTTGCTAAATGCAATTACGTTCGATTTTAAGAGAGACGTTCGCGAGCATTAAAGAAGAAAGCAAATACTTAAATTCATGTTAATAAGAACCATCAACAACAGAAATTTTCATTTTTAACTTATTTAGAACTCGCCCTCTTATCTTCCTAGTTAGCATCCTTCTTAAGGTGAAATATCATTTTAAATAAAATCAAATCAATTTCATATTAATATTTCCTTCAGCTATTAAAACTAATCTAGCAGATTGATGTTTCTTTTTTAAACGAATGATGAGATAAACGACGAACGTTGCCTTAGCTAGCTACAGATCTGTTATCATTGAGCGCCTTAAAATCACAATCATTAATTCAATCAAACAATTTACATTGGTATAAATGTAGTCCTTGTTCCCGTAAGCATTATAAATCAGCCACTTAGACGCACTCGAAAAAGATAGAACAGACCATAGCTATTATCAGGAGATGCCATCCCTACGACCGACACGATATCTCTTTCTTAACAGTCGGCATGAATCAATGCTTCTGCTACAAAAACAATCTGAAGAGAATTTTCTGAAAACTAAATTGATATATATTTGTCTACTTATCTGAGTTCGGGGTGTTGTATCATGAGACAAGTAAAACCACCGTACCACTCTGTGGTTCTTCCTCCATAACATTGAAAAATTACCTCGCTAAATGTCACTGACAAATCGCAAACATGTTTCTGTTTGCGGTAGACCAACAGTCAGACACAGAAATAGTAAAAAGAAAAAAACGAGGCAAAAAAAATCAAAATACTATTTTCCAAACCAAATATAAACACTATTTTCGCGCGAAACAAGACAAAATATAATATGACACATTCATCTGACAGCTGACAACTGCTTGTGTAACAATAATAAATCTTAATAAGAAGAACACAAAATGATGAATTAGAACAAAAGGCATCAGCAATATATTAGTGAAGAAGAAGATTCTTTCTTAGATAGGAAAGATATCACAGATTATTTCTGAAAAGCCTGGCTGGCTGGAAAAGATGAAGTTTTATCTGATTTAAGATTTCAGAACACTAATTACGAAAACACTGGGTCGCTTGTCGGTTATTTTCTTCCTTTTTGATAGTGGGAAAGTTGAAATCTAAAAATGAAAAAAAAAAACATTCTTGTTCACAAAAAAAAAATCACCCCGTAACAGAAGATTCTCATTGTGAATCTCCTAAGAACTTTTATTTCCCAAGAAAGAAATTACCAACCTTAAAATAAATATTTCGAAGTTTTTTCAAACAAAAATAGCCAAAGGGAATAAATTTTTTTTTTGACTTCCTTTTGAAATGAACGAACGATGTTTTCCAAAGTGTTCTTGTCTTAAAATATTAATTTATTATTTTAAACGATTTCGGTATACAGAATATTGAAATAATAAACATACAATCACTGCACATCAGCACAAAAATGCTTTGTTTTGATGTGTAATGTATGCCCTTAGGTTTCTGTAGGCCGCGTAAAGTGGTAACATGAAAATAGTGCTCGCCATTTTTTGTTTTATGGACTCTTTTTTATAGGTTTACATTTTTACATGTATTATAAGCTGACCATTCCACTTTGAATATTTAAATCGTATACACTGTTACTAAAACGGTGCGGGGAAATAACTCCAGGGGAACTAATTCCACTGAGGGATTTACTTCCCAAAATTTGTGGATCTAGTTCCCTTCGAATTTGAAATAATTTGCCACTTTAATTGAGAAAAAATTAAAATAAGAATTCAAGTAGCTAGGTATACTGAGCAATTTTGTTTGTGAAATTAAAATAAATGTCTTTTAGAAACGAAGTCATTCCGAAATTCAGTTTTTAAGACTGAAAATAATTTTAAAAATTCGCATGTACAAAAATATTGAAAAACTTAGTCATTCGGAAACCTATTTTAAAGAATCTGACCTACTATGGTCAGTCCAGAAATTAAATTCGGGATTTCTGACCTTTGCGATTTATTTTAAACATTTTGTGAAGCGGTATAATAACGGTTGAAATATGCCGCATGCTCTAAGTTTATGTGACATAAAGAAAACTTTTTCCAATGCAAACGTTCTACTGAAGTTTGGCGTTCGATGAGAATAGGGCATTCCACAAGCACACTGTACTTGAATCCAGTTTCATCTCTTTGCATATTTTTGTCCCCTTAAATAACTGAGCTGTTTCAATAACATTAAAAGTTCCATCAGAAAGACATTTTTTTATTTAGTTCAGTAAGTACCTACCTACTACTTTTTCAAAACTAGACCTTAACTCTACAATCCGTCTAAAATGGTTAAATAAATTGTATTATTAAGGATTTGGAGCTTGATCCAAAAATTGCAAGCGAGCGAAGCGAATTTTTTTATTTTCACACCCCAAATTGATTTGAGTATTTGTATAATAATTGATCAATTCAATTCATATTTTTTTGTAGTGAGAAAAGTATTACTTTTAAGTACATATGCAATTCAATAAAAAATAATAATAGAAAAAATTACCAAAATCGGACCAGCCAAACGCAAGTTTATCGGCCACAGACACTTTACAAACTCTCTTTTATATACAGGGTGATTCACGAGCGTTGTGCCAAAAAGCTAGAGCGTGTAGGTTGAGTTGAGACAAGAAAAAAATCGTATGGGAGGGGGGGTCTGTTCCCCCCCCCGTTAAGCCGGGAGGGGCAATTTTCTGAAAAATTGACTTATTTTGTTTAAAAAAATATTAAAAATCAACGGCTTCGTTTACAACACCGTGCTATACCTTTCTGAAAAGCCAAAAACTTCTTCTTTCACTTTGTTTTTAAATTAAATTGTTTTAACAAATAGTTTAAGAAAAATGAATTTTCAAACTCAGAATTTACAAAAAAAAGCAAAAACAAAATTTTTGAACTCATTTTTTTCAAAATTTTATGTAATTAAGTACTGATTTTGTTTTAAAAATTCAACATGTTTTTTAATTTTTAGTCGAAAACAGAAAACCGGATGCAAAAATGTCTTTTCGTTTTTGAGAAATTAAGAAAAAACCGAAACCACTTTTTTCTAAAAAAATTTTTGTTTTTATTTTTACCTATCTGGACTTTTAGTTTAATTTATTAATTTAATTTATAAATTTAATTTTTTGTGATTGGAGTTTTATGAGGACTCAATAAAGTAGAAAAGTATTGGATTTTCCCTGGATTAATCTTTTTTTTCATTGATAACGTCTGCCATTGACCTTTAACTTCTAGGTCTCAGCGCTCTCGTCGGCGGATTCTTGAAAACATGCTACGACTTGGGCGCCATCTATTGGGATATCTTTCAGCGTAGTCTTTCGGCTTCCCGATCTCGACAACAAGTTAAACCGTAGCAGAAGGTCCTGTCCGCTAACTATTCTCAAGCGTATGAGTTTGTTATTGTTATGTGTTGATGAGTCAATATTTTAATTGTAAATGGTGGTTTAGTAAATATGCGATGCCTTTTATTAACCTTTTGGTTGTTAATTGTTTTTTCATTCAAGAAAAAATGCGGTTTAATTATCTTAAGCCCCTAGCAGGTAGAACTCTTCGTCGGCGAGTGGGCGCGGCCCCAGGTAAGTAAGAAAAAATTACAGTTCAGTTTTCAGACGATATCAATGAACAAAATGGTTAATCCAGAGATAATGTAATACTTTTCTACTTTATTGAGTCCTCATAAAACTCCAATTACAAAAAATTAAATTTATAAATTAAATTAATAAATTAAACTAAAAGTCCAGATAGGTAAAAATAAAAACAAACATTTTTTTAGAAAAAAGTGGTTTCGGTTTTTTCTTAATTTCTCAAAAACGAAAAGACATTTTTGCATCCGGTTTTCTGTTTTCGACTAAAATTTAACAAACACGTTGAATTTTTAAAACAAAATTAGTACTTAATTACATAAAATTTTGAAAAAAATGAGTTCAACAATTTTTTGTTTGCTTTTTTTTTGTAAATTCTGAGTTTGAAAATTCATTTTTTTTTAACTATTTGTTAAAACAATTTAATTTAAAAACAAAGTGAAAAAGAAGTTTTTGGCTTTTCAGAAAGGTATAGCACGGTGTTGTAAACGAAGCCGTTGATTTTTAATATTTTTTTAAACAAAATAAGTCAATTTTTCAGAAAATTGCCCCTCCCGGCTAAACGGGGGGGAATAGACCCCCCTCTTTCATACGATTTTTTTCTTGTCTCAACTCAACCTACACGCTCAAGCTTTTTGGCACAACGCTCGTGAATCACCCTGTATAATATACCTACCTATTCAATACATATAAGAAAGATTTTAATTTGTTTGTTTTTTCTTTTTTTTCATTTTAAAGGTTGGTAATTCACACGCTGGCGCTGGTGAAAGACGTCTAAGGCTGATATTGTAAAAGGAAACGAATCAAAATCGAGCTTTATTGCAATGAAAAAATAATGACGGACTGAAGGGATTGCTATTCAGTGCCCAAAACGAGCAGTAACCGAAGCCAGACCTGCAAAGCTTCCTGAGAGCTAAGGAAAATCTCTCTCCCGTTGTAATCATTTTCGGCAACATCAAAGCTCATTAGCAATGTCACCCGCATCAGCCATGCTCAGAAAGTCAAGAAATATCGAGATTGTACAATGATTCGAGAGCTAAAATCGCTAGACTGTTAACAAATCTCCAAGAAACTTCTATATTGATAGTGAACACTTCTTGGAAAAACCTACACTGATGGCAGCATTGTTCTCGACATGCGAGGCTAGGCAAAATTTTGGTTTTTCATGGGACCTTCTATGTCGTTTCAATAGTATGGATTGATCAACGTATCTATTATCCCATTAATTTTAGGTCTGATGAAGTGATGAGCAGTTCCAAAACGGTCAGGCTCTAAGACAAGAGCTTATCAAATCTGTCCTTTTAAGGACGAAAAAAATATCAAAAAGAGATAAAACTTGAATTTCAAAATACCGTCTTAAATAAAAAAAAAAATATTTTTTTTTTCATAAATCAATTTTTGTTTTAACTAATTACTACTTCTTAATACTAGAGAAAAGAATTCAAAACCAGCGAGTGATTTAAAATCTTACAGCGTTTTTTATTTGTTTTGTAATAGTATTTTTTGAGCAAGGACACACATTCCTTATTTCACGTTTTTTTATATATATTTTTTTTTTATTCCCACGCCTCTTCCCCCCCCCCCCCCCAGATACCGCACGCGCTGGGGTCCATTTTCACCGAGTACGATAACAATTACGGTTGCTAGTCGTATCGGCACTTAATTTGAAATTATTTGTAATAAATAAAATAAAAAAAAGTGATGGCGACACGAATAGGTACTAGGAAGACAAGAGTTTGGGACTGCTTAATACAAGCAGGTACAACATGAAAAACAAAATAAATTAAATTTTTAAATTAAAATATTACAAAAAGTAAAAAAAGAAAAAAAATGCAAAATTTTAAAATCAAAAAATTTAAAAAAATTTAAGTCAAGAATTTTAAAAACATAAAAGAAACAAGGAAAAAAGTAAATACGCATGTAGAAGACACTTGTCAAGTTCGTAAAAAATAAAATAAAAAAATTAAAAAAGAGTCAGTTTCTTATTAAAAAAAATAATAAATAAATAAAAAAAAATACATGAATAGACAACAAAAAACATTTTAGAGCGTGCCACACTGGTTTTTAGCATAATCTTTAATTTATTCTTATTAATATGAAAGTCAATAAGATCCGTATTATAATTCAAAAGCCTACTCATCCTTGTCCAGGGCTCATGCATTCCGTAATTGGTCCTATGTCTTGGGACTTTAATTAGACCGGTGCTACGAATGTGATAACCTCCTCCCCGATAGTGAAAAAGTATAGCACTAAAAGGTCTGGTGCATCTGTGACGCCTGTTATAAGTTAATGAAGGAAAACTATATCATTCTTGGTCCTTCTTTGAGACAGCGTTTGCATTTGAAGAAGTGATACTCGATCCTCATAAGATGGAATATTTTGAGGATCAAGCCATTGAATACCTTTTAATGCGAAACAAGTAAAATTACGTTGCACCGATTCTTACGTGTCAATATGAACGTCATAATAAGGACTCCAAATCTGTGAAGCATATTCCAGGTGGGGACGAACAAGGCAATTATAAAGAGAAAGGGTGCGAGATTAGGACGAAGAAATTCTTTTGACCAACGCTTAACGAACCCTAGCATAGAATTAGCTTTATTAACAATGTTATTAATGTGCTCTGTAAAATCTAAATTCGGTGTAAAAAGAACCCCTAAGTTCCTTACTTTAAAAACACGAGAAAGAATTTGCTGAGATATATTATACTCATAAGTCGAAGTTGCTCGTTTCTTTGAGAACGTCATTGCCTGGCATTTCGACGGGTTAAGATTTAAACTGTTCTTATTACACCACACAGAAAACCTATTTTTATCATTTTGCAGAAGAATGCGATCATTATTAGATGCAATTTTCTTAAAGATCTTCATATTATCTGCAAAAATAGGAATTTCACTGTTTAGAACACATAACGGTGCATCATTTATTGATAAAATAAATAGAAGAGGTACTAAATGACTACCCTGTGGAACACCTGTCTCTGAATTTTACTTTATAAGTTCTATCCTCAAGGTAAGAAGAAATCCATGAAACAAGCCCAGGGGGAAAACCTAATAACTGTAATTTCAACTTGATAACTGAGTGAGACAGTTGATCAAATGCTTTTGAAAAGTCAGTGTATAAATAATCAGTTTCCAGACCATGTTCTAAACTGTTCAGACAATTATGCGTAAAGGCAAGAAGGTTTGTGACAGTTGATCTCCTTTGCATAAAAAGCCATATGTTGCTCACTGCATATGATGTTTTTGCAGTAAAAGGATAAACTGTCACATACTTTTCATTTGCTTTCAAAATAAAAAAAAAACTTTGCACTTTGGTCGGTCGGTAGAGCAATATAAACAAATTAAAATCTTAAATCTAGAATGTTTTCATGTGTGTTTTAAAAAGACTAATTCTCTCAAATTTGGAAAATCAATTCTTTAATCTTCAGAATTGATCTAGAAAAAGAAGTATTTTTGTTGATTGTGTTTGACCAATTATTTGAACTTGTTTTATTGATTGTGTTGAAAATAGGCTCTTTTGGTCTTTTTGGTTTGGGAATGCAAATAAAAAGCTATTTCATTCTTTCTCCCAACGTTTCATAAGAATTCCTTACTTCTTCAGGGGATATTATCTTTATTCAATATTTGTATTAAGTCATACTACTTTTTTCTTTTTTCTCTCCAGACAAGACGGCACTGACAAAACTTGAAAATAAATAATAAATATGACGTAGACAACCAGCAAAAAGCTATTAAATTAAACAAGAAGAACACTTATATCACAGTTCACAGATGTTGAAGTGCTAAATGGTGCAGCTAATCAACTCTTCTTCACTGGCACTATGTATACAAATCCTCTTTTGTCTCTTGCGTAGAGAACCCCTCTAGTTCTCTAGTGAAACAAAATGCAATTTGATATTCGTACTCCATGTCCAAACTAGGACTCTATTCATCTATTTTGTTGTTTTCTCTTAAAATTAAATTAATTAATACAAAATTTCTAAGGGAAATGCCATCCTGGACAGGAGTAGCTTCAGAAACTCGCATTTTATTCTTAAAAAAGGAAGGGATGTTATTAAGTTTTTAATATAATACCTTGTATAGCGACGTAATTTGAGACAGCGCGAACGAGTTCACAAATAAGCAAGTATGCTATCATCATAAACTTACTTTAACATAACGAGCCTTCGTATGCCTGATTTTTCGCTGACGCTATACTCTAAATTTAAAAATGTTGAGACAAAAAATTCCCAAGGATTTCATCGCATAGAGTATAGACGGATAAATTATACGTTTTCAAATAATTAATCGAATAGTGATAGCCCTGAACTGAATTACTTTTTCGCTCTTCGACAGGAGCCGCGCCGCGCCCTGGTCGGGTTCCTCGGTACCTACTTTTTAATGCGTATATGTACTCATAGTCTCATACTCAGTCTCTCTCTCTCTCATACAAGTGCACGAAAACCATAATGCTCGTAAAAAGTGTGAAAAAAAACAAAACAACTTAAAAAATGATACGAATGAGATATTAGCAGCAGAATTTCTGGCATTCACTTCACTATCCAACTCCCTTTTTAATAACCGCATTATGTCTCATATTCAGTATTCACCAGTAATGATGTCCTGACTAGGACGACGAAAAAAGAGGAAGGTAAGCCTCAAGCCTTGGCATTATTCTACATGCCTATTTTGTGTGTAAATGGTGGAAAATAAAGTTTAAGACTTTGCAAACGAGATTCATCGAACAAAGAGCATCCGGAAGAGATACAGCACGAATAGTGGGTAAAAAAGGAAGCAAACTCATTCATCTTAGACAATGCAATGTAACGAAATTCATAGCCAAAGTCAACAACAGATTCCACAGGACTATTTTCACCCACTTGCAATCGAGTTTTGTCAAATTCAAGCACACTTGTATCTACAAGCTTAAATGCAGATATGAAAATGTCTGCGTGGAGCGGAAAAGTTCGTAAAGATTTTCTTGATACGAAGATAATTTCAAACGACAAGAGTGTCCTGCTACTGCTAGTTTATCAGGGACCTCGGAACTTTTCAGAAAGTTGTTATTTGCACTTAATATCGTTGTTATGCTGCTTGCTGCTTGCTGCTACCGGAAAGCATACAGAGTGTGTGCCGTTGAGAACTCTGGATGGGGTTAGATAATATAAAATATTTTCTTTTGTTTGTTTCCTTATCAGCTGGTTTTGCTTGCTGCTGTTGTCGCTTGTGGTTGTATGCCAAGCACTTCATGCCTCTCGCTCTCAGTCTTTCTTTTATTTGTTGCTGAAGGAAAACCGCTTATTTCGACTCAATGCGGTTGTGCATAAGACGTATTTGCAACATTGTCGACGCCATTTTCTTGTTTGAATTTTCATCCTCCACACAATTGGATTTAGCCTCCACTTAGATATACAGTCTACTCTCCCTAACTCTCCTTAACTGGAACATTTTGAGCGTTTTTTAAGGCCTCAGTTATAGCTTTCAGTAAAATCCATCAGTAAAAATTGAAACATCTGGAATCTGAAATCAGTAAATTTACACCTTCGCGCCGCCGCAAACAATTTCGTTTTTAGGGGCCGGTTATAGCTATCAGAAAAACGGATCAGAAAAAAAATTCTTTTTTCCAAATTTGACTACTCTTGAACTTCATTTGAGCGAAATATTTATGCAATTCGATGAACGTTTGTTTGAAATATTTTTTTCAAAAAGAATTAAAACATTTATGACCGAATTTATTTAGAAAATTGAATTTAATTTTTTTTTTCTGATGAGATTTCATTTTTCTGAAGAACTGATTGTAAAAACTTCAAAAATATTCCATTTCGTTTTTCTCATGTGTTTCGATTTTTTTCTGTTCCGACTACATCAGAAAAATTTTTTCTGATAGAAAAAAAAAATTCTGATGTCATAAAAAACAGCGCGAAGCTGAATTGATATTTAATTTCTGACACAAAATTTTTGGCTGCTATAAACACTCATCAGAAAAATGTTTCAAGTTTTCACTGTTTCAATTTTTTCTGATGGACTTTTCTGATAGCTATAACCGGCGCGCGCCTTACTGTTCATCTCATCAGTAATTTTTTTAATGATGGCACCGGAACAGTAAAAAAATGAAACGCCATCAGTAAAACGAAATGGATTTTTTTTTGACATTTGGCAGTCAGTTGTTCAGTAAAGTGAAATTTCATCAGCAAAATTTATAAAATTGATTTGTTTATAATATATAACACTAAATGCATTCTTTTTTTTTTGAAAAAAATAGACCAAATGTATTTTCAACTTATTTCATCAAAATTTTCCTCAAAATATAAGATTGAAGTTTTCAAAAAAGCAAAACAAAATTTTTACTGATAGATTTTACTGATAGCTATAACTGAGCCCTAACTAGAATTTTCCTAGATCTCTTTCTCTAACTCAAACAATTTCTGGTTTCCTCTAAGGATTTGACTAAGGGAGAGTCGACTGTATTATTATACTATGGGCGTGGAAAGGATAAAATATGTCTTTGGTGTGAAAACTTTAAAACAAACTTATTTTTCTGACTTGGCTTTTTTATTGTTTCCTTGCATCTTCTTCGTTGTGTTTCAAGTTTATTTTAATTTATAATGGTGCTGGTTTCGCTCCTGAAAGAAAAGTAGTTGTCTTCATTAAATCAAGATAGATACGTTAGTTCGCCACTTTGATTATGACGGAGAAGCTTGTTTGCGAATCGGATATTTTCTTCCTCAATTTAAACTAAAATGTTTGGTGAATTAGATCCTTCTCTCTAGGTTATTTGATTTTGGGTGTGTCTGGTAATTTAAATTTCGATGAAATTTGCCAAAGAGTAGGTACTTATTTAGCTTTTACCTATAATTCAGATAGTTGAAGTAAAGTGTTCGGAAGTTGTCATTGATTTTCTGTTACTACAACTTGATAACATTAGTCAGCTGATGGATTGCAGGTACTGCTCGCCACTTCTTCTACTTTACCTTGATTGTACTGCAATTAATTTTTGATACAATTTTACCAAAATTTTTCATTTAATTTCAAACTTTAATGTTTATTTTGCCTTTAATGAATGTCTCGTACCTACTCTGTAGGAAGCTCCCACACCGGGGGAGGGCGACATCATAGACTCAAAATTAAATTGGTGAAAATTAGATTGAATAGAAGAACAACTCGTCCTTAAGGCCTGGCCATCTCTACAACCAAACTTGGTTAGCTTTATCTTATTCTATTCAAACTCAATAGCATATTAATTTAAAAATCTTTAACGAAAACGGAACTCTCTTTTCATAGGCCTACGTACATAAAATTAGGGACAGCAGTAAAATGCGTAGTTGAATAAACACCGCTGTCATCTAATTTCGCACCCCAAGGCTTCAGGCTATTCAAATTCGGTCTGCTGCGCTTATTCCTACAGTTAGCGGAGCAGAAAAGACATTAAGCCGCATATCTTTATATTCAAATCTCATGCAAATCCGTTGGGGACTCACTACTTTTGTACCAGTGGAGACTTTGGCACCAAATTTTGAGGGAATGTTTGAATAGTGGTCTAAATTGGTTTAAAGTATTTTGGATCAAGCTGTTCATGAGATACGGCCAGGGAAGAGGGTTGTGAGATAGTGGGTTGCGTGGCAGCGTGGTAGAGGGGTAACGGGGTAGCGCGGAGCAAAGTAGTTTGTAGCGGGGTATCGGGTAGTGGCTAGCAGTTAGTGTGGTAGCAGGCTACGGGTAGCGGAATAGTGGGTAGTGGGCTATAAAAGTTTCTTGTTTTGCCGCTCAGCCGCTTTTTGCGTGGGCGAGGTTTTAAGCTGTTGTCCTTGTCCGCAAAATTAAGTTAAATTTGGGTGGCATTTAAACAAATTCGATACAATTAATGTTCTAAATTAGAACGCCCTGAACAGCAGTTGTTTTAAAATCAACATTGATGTGGGCAAAAATATGTATCTTAGAATTCCTTGTTCTGCATAGCGGTGTATTGGAGCAGTCGATATCTGGCAATGGTTGTTGTTTTCTTAACTATGACTTGAGGTCTTTACGTTAAATATTAATAACTTCAAAATGTTAAATGCAAGGAACACATTAAGGTTATGTTAACAATAAATTGATCTTATCTTATTTACGAACAATTTTTACAAATATTTATTAGTCTGCCGTCTATAATGTTTCAAGCAAGAATTATGGCTGCTCTTGTCTAATTTCCTTCTTAATACATAAATTGTACTTGAAATAAATCTTCTAGGATAGCCCCATTGAATGGGACTCTTAACTACCTACCAGTCTATTGCCTATTGGTAAAACAAACACAGATACATTTATTTCAAAGAACATAAATAACAATTTGGCACTTCGAGGATGGTAAGAGAGCGAGAAAACGAAAAAGAAGGACCTACTTATTCGTAAGGGTTTCAACAACAAGTTAGCTATGTACCCAACTCATCCCATGAACTTCGCAAAAATTATCGTAGAAACAATCGAATAATCGAATAAAAATACCGTTAAAGAAAATGCGTCAAAATGTTTCTAAACCATAAACCATAAACCACTCCTACTTCCAATTCACTACTCAATTTCTGGACAGTTAAATTTTAAAGCAAAGGGAAAACGCAATTGAAGTGAAATAATTCACCCTATACCTCTGTTTTTTTTGTGTGATTCTCACCTCAGTTATCGCCAGGCTCAAAAATGTCTATCGCTTGTGCAGCGCCACATTTAAGTTCTTTTTTCGGAAAAAAGTTCATCAAATCAACATGCATATTCGCTCACAGAAAAGCCCTTAATGCATTCCCAGTTGGGAATTATCGACAACCTGGGCTATCACTTCACAACGCTATTCATAATTTCATTCTCACCACCGTACCATATAAACAGTTGCAATACAAACTCTGTCTCACAAAGCCTTGGCTGAATCGGCATTTAGGGATGATACGATGCACCAATTTGATGAACGAAATGATGCATAGATGCCGCTAAGTCACAAAAATTAGTTGTCTGTAGAGTAAGACTGGAGAATTGAAAAACAAAAATGGCGAACTATTGTGTGTTTTGTCGTTGAATTCATTCGAAACTTTGAACTATTTGCTTGTCTTTTTTTTTGTGGAAATGGTTGTTTTAGGTTCAACCGGTTAGGACTGAACTAGACACAACTTGGCTTAGGTATAGTAGATAGGGTAGATTGCATTTAGCTGTGTGAACGATATCACTTTTTCGAAGTGTTTCGTTCACAGACAAGACTGAATAAAAGTTGCGGGTGGTAGATTGTGATGATGGGAAAACACAGCACCAACACGGCAGTCGACACAGTCTATATGCTGTCATGTGACATGGCACACTTGTGACTAGTGTCATTGTTCGAAAGATTATCCTTAGATTTGTGTTGTGTGTGAAAATTCAGCCCTTAATTCTGGAAGGGAGGAGTAAGCGGATTTATAATCATCAAATGTGTCACAGGGTGGAAACGACACTCAATTTTATTGTCTTGTCAGCAAGGAAAAATTATACTGACCTAGGATAGAGTCCAGAGTCCATTTCACCGCTTGATGCAACTATATAAAATTTCAGAACAGTTAGTACCATTCTTCTGTTATTCCATTTTTGTTTCAACACATGCCACATAATCGATTTCATCAATATAAATTGATTCGGTCCCATGTGATATGACTTATGAGGGTGGGAAGAAAGACAAAAATAATTGTCTTAACCTCGAAAACAATCACCATAACATATGTAATATGAATGTTGTCAGACTTTTTGTCTGTATGTTCTTGTGTGTACTGCTTTAACTTTTAAAACAAACATAATATAATATTGCCTTCTTTAAAACGGTGCCACACCAAAGAAGGTAAGGATGAGCCAAATTGGCGTTTTAGGAAAACTAACTGACATATTAACGCCTTTGGAGTGAGGCCCAGAGCAATGTTATGAAGTTAATTGGTGTTTTTTGTGAAGCAACAAAGAATGAGAATATTTATTTCTGCCACATCACTACGATCAACAAGAATTATGTAAGAAATCTTCGAGCTCGTGTACCTACCCGAAAAAAATACTCATTGTCATGGCGGCAACTTACAAAGCTGGTCAACTGCAACATCACATCAAAATCAATTTTAAATGCATAATGCTTTCTCTAGCAACTATCTGCCAATTTTTGTCCATTTAGACCAAAATACTATTTGACTGCATGCCAAATAATCAAGAAGAAACAAGAAGTCTAACCATCCACAACAAGCAACACCAAAACAATCGGGCGGGCTGTTTATGAACGATGAAAGGCAAATTAATTGAGTGTCTTGGATTTCACTTATTTAAGAAGTAAATAACTGCCAGATCAAAGTTGATATGGTATATAGACAGCCCAGAGCAGAGCCAAATGCTTAGTTTGTAGTTCGGTGCCAAGAGTTTTCTTTTGTGGAGTCAATATCGTCAACAAATACGAAGAGGCGAAAAAAAATGTATCACGTCCTCGATATTTTACGAGAATACACAAATGCTTGTGTTGATTCTTTAGCTCTTAAGTTGAACTGATGAATGAAGGATTATGACCTAAGTTTCTGTTGTTGTCTCGCCCAAACAAGGTGTTCCTTAAAGATGCTGTTGATTACCTTTTCAGGTAGTTGTGCGCACTACCCAGAGAATTTATAATCATAAAAAAACTATATTCATAACCAAAAATTGCTTATGTTAGATTCCAATTGGAAACTCATACAACTTCTGAAATTGTTCCTTGTTAACTTAATTAATGAGAATAAGTTGCATTAATTTTCCAACTTGTTTCTAGTGGCTCTACACTCTTCAAAAGTAATTTAATGAGGGAGGGTAAGAAAAAACTTAAACCTTACACCCATTGAAACTTTTACGAGTTTAAAATGATTTTCTGAAATGGAGTGTTCAAAGTCCAAGCAAAAATATTCTTAACTTAAAATCCTTTATCAGCATGGTTTAATAATTACATATGTCGGCTTTCATTGACCAATGGAAAACCTACCATTTGAGCTTTAGCACATTTCGAAATTTTTGCATTTGAATTCCATTAAAACGATCAAATACTTAATTAGTGGTCTACATGTGATATGTTGGTGTACATACACATAAATATACATACACCACACCTGTTCTAGATTAAAAAATGCAAAAAACTTCAACTTCAATGTACAATTTAATCGTAGCAAAATATAAAATTCAATTTACAATAGAGTTAGGAGCTTATGGTGCGATCGATGTTGATCGGTTGGTGGTTGCTATCAAAAAGAAAAGAGTTTACATTGCTTTACTTTGAACTGCATCAAGTTGAGTGAAAGCTTAACGATAGCGACGATGTAAAACAAGAAAGGCTCTCTTTGAGTGCAATTGTTGACTGCAGTCCCCGTTACACCGCTATGCAAAGGGCATGCTCTCCAATTCAATGCAATAAAGAAGAAATGTGTACAGTGTGTTGCAGCTTGCATGTTACATTTCCAAACATGCCGCCCCCCCTGAAGGGCACTTCAGCAAACGGGTAAAAGCGCTAACTTGGTGATTGGTCTTCGAAATGTCCCATTTTTTGTACGAATGGTAACAACCCGAACGTGTCCATCGGTACCAGGGTGAAGCTCCTCGATCCGACCCAAAATCCATTGCGAAGGGGGCAGATTCGGTTCCTTCAAAACGACCAGGTCATTCCTTTGATAGTCTCGGTTGGTATTTCGCCACTTGGGTCTTTGTTGAAGCGTGGTAATATAATCGAGCTGCCATCTGTGCCAAAAGCCTTGTAGCATGTTGTGAACCAGCTCCCAACGTCCAAGTCGGTTGACCGGAACTTCCAGGTAGTTGAGGTCAGGTAATGCGGTATACGGACGGCCTATAATAAAATGAGAAGGGGTTAGCGGGTTTAAATCAGTATCGGAGATAGCACATAGAGGTCGAGAATTCAAAAGTGCCTCGATTTGTGCTAAGAGGGTGTTCATCTCTTCAAAAGTGAGGACGTTGTCACCAATGCTACGACGAAGATGCTGCTTTACGCTCTTGACACCCGCCTCCCAAAGTCCACCAAAGTGAGGAGCATGAGGTGGAATAAACTCCCATTTGATGTCATCTTCTGCCAAAACGTTTGAAACTAGCTCGTTGTGTTTGGATGACCGAACTAGGGCATACACCTCTGAGAGCTTACGCGCGGCTCCTTGAAAGTTTGTTCCGTTGTCGGAATGAATGACCTTGCACTTTCCTCTTCGAGCGATGAATCGACGCAGAGCAGCAATGAAGGCTTCTGTGGTAAGGTCACTCACTACTTCCAAGTGCAGTGCCTTGGTTGCCATACAAATAAACAGAGCGAAATAGCCTTTGGTAAGCTTCGCTTTACGCAACTTGGATGTACGAAGCATAAATGGACCGGCGTAGTCACATCCAGTTTCGGCGAACGCGAATGATGGTGAAAGGCGAGACGAAGGTAGGTTTCCCATTAGTTGAGTCGAGACTGAAGAACGCATTTTAAAACAAGGAAGGCAATCGTGCACCACTTTACGAATCATGTTTCTGGCTCCGATTATCCAGTATTCTTGTCGAACTACAGAGAACAGTTCCGACACACCTGCATGTAGGTACTTTATGTGGGCCTCTGAAAGTATAAGCTTTGAAACATTATGGGTTTTGGGTGAAATAATTGGGTGCTTCATGCTGAACGGAACAAATGGAGCATTCGAAATTCGTCCCCCTACTCGTAACAAGCCTTCCTCATCAACAAAAGGAGACAACGATGCTAAAGTAGATTGAGTTGAGACCGTGCTTTGTTTTTTGAGCTGCCGAACTTCTTCACAGAATTCTCTTTGGGAAAAACGAAGACAGGTCAGTTTTGAATTGCGAAGCTCAGCCGAAGTTAAAAATCCATAGTAGCGATTTTCTGATTTATCACGAGCACGACAATTACGAATAAAGCGAAGGATATAAGCGACAATGCGAACAAGTCTTCTCCACGATGACACGTTCATGGAAAGCACATCAAAAAAATGTTGGTTCAAATTTGGTGACGACACTAAGGCTGCAGCCGGGCGTTTCCTTTCCTCGGGAATATCTCCCTTAACTTTGACATCAAATGCGGGCCAATGATCAAATTCCGTTGAAAGCCAGTCTGGTCCATGCCACCACAATCCCAAATCCAAAAGTTGTCTTGGTTCTACTCCTCTGGATGCGCTATCTGCTGGATTCTCTTCAGAGCAGACATGATTCCAAACCGATCGAGGTAAAGTGTCCAGAATTTCTGCTGTCCGGTTAGCAACAAATGTTGTCCATCGGCGTGGAAGTGAAGAGAGCCAAGCTAGAACTATAGTAGAGTCGGTGAAGGAGTAGATTTTTGTGGGAGGGTTTTCTAACGACGAACAAATAAGCTGGATGATTCGACTTAAAAGGAGAGCCCCACATAGTTCAAGACGAGGGAGTGAAACTTGTTTTACCGGGGCAACGCGCGTCTTGGCCGCAACTAGTTGCACTTGAACAACACCAGAGCTCGAGACACTACGTGCATACACCACCGCCGAATACGCCTTCTCTGATGCATCTGAGAACCCAATTAGATCGAAATCGGAAGCATTTACAGTATACCTGCGCGGGATTCTAAGTTGGCCAAAACATTCCAAGCTTTGCCGATATAAACTCCACTTCGTTGCAATCTCGCTTGGCAGCGGGTCATCCCATCCGATGCTATCTTTACTCAGCCAAAGATCTTGAAAGAGCATCTTAAAGAGGATTGTAGATGGAGCTAGGAAGCCCATAGAATCAAACACTTTTGAAATTTCTGAGAGTAGAGATCTTTTTTTGGGTGCTGATGACTCTTCCAACGAAATTTTAAACGAAAACATGTCCTTAAATGGATTCCAAACGATTCCAAGTACCTTTTTCCACTCCGAATCAGAACTCAAAGAGACTGTATCTCCCCCTTCTGTAGAACTAGGAATAATCCAAGAATTTGACGCCCATTTGCTGAGCTCTAACCCACCACAAGAGAGTATTCCTACCAGTTGATCCCGTAATTCCAGAACTTCTGACAACGAATCGGCTCCGGCAGCGAAATCATCAACATACGAATTACGAAGAATTGCTTTTGCAGCCTTAGGAAAACGACCTCCATAATCTTTAGCTATTTGCTTTAGGACTCTAATTGCGAGAAAAGGGGCTGGACCAGTGCCATAGGTGACCGTGTTCAATCGATAATGTGAAACAGGGTCAGTTGGAGTTTTCTCCATACGATGCGCTGGAAGTCCCTATGCTTCGGATGGACCCATATTTGGCGAAACATCTTCACGATATCTGCGCAGAATACATAGCGATATAATCGAAATTGTATGAAAACGTTTAACAAGTTTCTCTGAAGAGCAGGCCCAATATAGAGAGCGTCATTCAAACTTAATCCTGCTGAATCTTTGTAAGAATTTATAATTGAAAACCACTCGCATTTTGTTTGTGACGACGGCATGATGAGGAAGGTAATAGACTTGTCCTGAATTCGACTCTACTTCGTTATCTGGGATACGAGTCATATGACCCAACTCCTCATACGTTTGCATAAACTTAGAATATTCAAGACGCAGATTTTCATTATGAGCGAACCTTCTCTCTAAACTGAATAACCTTGAAACGGCAGCAGAAACAGTATTTTGAAATCGGACTTCACTGTGACGAAACGGCAATTCGACTATATACTTGTTGTCTTCAGCTCTCGAAAATGTTTGTTCAAAGTGCTTATCAGCAAAATCTTCTGTAGCACTCACTCGAATAGCAACCTCTTATATTTCCCAAAAAGCTTTCATCAACTTTTCAACCCCTACCTCAACATGCATCGAAATCACTTCCCTTCTAGGAAGCTTTCCAGCTATGACCCAACCGAAAGCAGTGTTGTGGGCTACGATGTGTCCGGAATGATCCGATTGGTGGCCATCTCGCAAGCTACTCCATACAGTATCTGAACCGAGAAGGATATCAATTGGTCCAGGTTTTATGAATCCTGGATCTGCAAGCTTAAGTCCATTAAAAGCGAGAGTATAATCAGCAGGAACTGAAATTGGTGATATGTTTGACGTAATTGTATTCAAAACGAAGGCCTGTACATGAATTGGCGAAGACTCAAAACGAGATGTCATCTGAAGAAACACCACACCTTGGGCGACCCCAGCGTTACCAGCTCCAATTCCTGTTATAGGCAAACAAGAGTACGAACGAGAAAGTCCAAGCAACCGAACAGCACGATTTGTAACGAATGAAACTTGCGAGCCCGTATCCAGAAGAGCACGCAGTTCATGAAATTTCCCCGAAGCATCTTTGACGAAACTACGACGATCTACGACGGCCATATCAGTGAAGACTGAGCAATTGTATAGTGGATGGTTGTTTCCACACTTAGGGCATATAACTGGCATAACGGCTAAGCTTTTAACACGTCCTCCAGGTTTCGATGATCGGGAATCAAACTTGTGGACCTTCAACTTAGATTCACTTGTTTCCAAAGCGCAACATCTGTTTTCCAAAAAGTCAATCAACTGATCAATTGTGGCCTCTTCAGAATTGGCTTTGTGTAAAGCCCAGGCTTGACGGGTTTCACAATCGGTTTTACTTATTAACAGAAACGTCAACCATGGATCTCTTCCCTCTGACCCTAAAGCAGCTAATCCACGAATGACTTCATCTGCATTGTCTATCAATTTGCGAAGTTGCTTATGATCTGGCGTTGATACCGACGGCATATTTAAAAACATCTCAATAAATTGATTGATGATATACAATGGCCTATCGTACCTTCTTTCTAGCTTCTCCCATGCCTGCAAATAGTTTGCATCTGATATAAATATTCCGTTCAACAAATTAGCAGGATCATCCCGTAAGAATGATTTAAGGTAGCGGAACTTTTGTGCACCAGAAAGATCTTTTCTACAATCTATGCTTCCCAAAAACATGTCTCGAAAGCATGGCCACTCTCTGTAGTCGCCACTGAACGGTGTTATTTTGAACGCCGGAAGCTCAATTTCTCGAGATGAACCTCGAACAAATATAGGAGCACCCTCGTTGGAAACCTTTTCTTGTTCCATGCCACAACTAACCTCATCTGCCTTTTTTGCCTTCTCATGAACGTTCATTTCTGCACTACCAGAATAACGATGTGAAGCTCCGACTGCCAACGAATCACGTGGAGTTTTTCGTCTTAGAAAACTTAAAAGCAGAGACTTTGCCTCAATGAACTTTGCCTCCACCTTTTCAAATTCGACCTCGGGATCCCCATAACCTTCCTCTGCATGATATTGATGTAAATCGAATTGATTCCCGGTGAAATCCTTCCATGCGTCTTCTAAACGATCTAACCTTACTTCGACTGCCTCAATTAATGTACCTTCTGGTATCGACACAGAAAATCTATGCACCCGCTCAATACACGCCTTTGAATGTCCTCGTGTTTCCAACAAAACCTCCATAATCCAAAATTTCCACCAAACAAAGCTAACCAAGTGGAGCGAACAGCAAATTCCAAATTTGACACCAAGAAACAACTTGCAGCGAACAGCCAAACTATGCGAGTACCAAGGAACCAAATTGCAGCCAACCGCCAAATATAACCTCCAGCCAATAATCCAAGTCAACATTCATCAACGTACATATATTTACCTATCCTCAATGCCACGAGGATGATATGTGTGGTGTGGACTGTACCAAATCAACCACCCGATGATGTAGCAATAATTGAATTCAAAACAATATATTCAATTTAACGATTCAATTTTTAAGTTCTTTAGCATCCGACGACTTGAAGGACCAATTTGTTCTAGATTAAAAAATGCAAAAAACTTCAACTTCAATGTACAATTTAATCGTAGCAAAATATAAAATTCAATTTACAATAGAGTTAGGAGCTTATGGTGCGATCGATGTTGATCGGTTGGTGGTTGCTATCAAAAAGAAAAGAGTTTACATTGCTTTACTTTGAACTGCATCAAGTTGAGTGAAAGCTTAACGATAGCGACGATGTAAAACAAGAAAGGCTCTCTTTGAGTGCAATTGTTGACTGCAGTCCCCGTTACACCGCTATGCAAAGGGCATGCTCTCCAATTCAATGCAATAAAGAAGAAATGTGTACAGTGTGTTGCAGCTTGCATGTTACATTTCCAAACAACACCCCAGTGGCAAATTTGATCCCCAATTAAAAATTTTGGTGAAAAGATCAAGGAGTTCATTCCACACTTTTAAGACTTAAGAGGAACAATAAGGAAATGATTTCATAGGAACAAAATAATGCCCTTTTTCCTCTGTACATTTTCTCTATTCTATTAACGCTTTCGTTTCTTCGCATGCTAAAACGTTGTGATTTCAGTAAGGAAAAGTCCTGCACAGCTTCACGAGTTCGCAATTGGAATTGAGCGCAGTGTGTTGTATTCATAAGATGAAGAATAAATGAACAAAAAAGAAACAAAAATATTGTCTAGCTTTTAAGGGTGGAAATGGAAATGACCTGCAAGAATCCGTGTATGTATATAAAAATAATGTAGTATGTACTTTCTACTTCTATTGATCGAGGACGACGCGACGAACGGTGACGACGACGACGCAACGGTTTTGTTTTTTTGCCGCTGTCTATTTTCGTCTGCGATCGTTAAAAAAATGTTTTGTTCTTTGTTAAATCAGTGCAATCGAAATCTTAGTTAAACACAGTTGATGTGAAGAATGTGTGTATGTGTGTATTTTTAAGAGTGAATTAATAATAATAAACAGCACAGAAGGAAACAAGACAGTAATCGAAAATTTACCAGGGTCCATGTTCTCTAACTCGGTCGAAAACTTTCGGAGTCGAGAAACATAGGAAATCGAAACAAATTGTGTCAAATTTCATACAAAAAAAAACTAGTTACGCTCCGTTTACACTGTTTTCGGTATGATTTTCTCGATGTGAGAAGTTACGGAACAGGTACTCAAAAATAAATACTTATTTTCGACTTTTTTACCTAGAAATGAAATTAAACTAAACTAAACTAATTTTAAAGGTATTCTGGAATCTGGAATGTGGAGCAACCCGAAAGGAGTCGTTTAGCTTCACAAATTGAGAAAAAAGAAGAAGATCCAGCCAAAGACTTGAATTGTTTTTATATACCTATTATTATTCAAACCAATATTATGTTCTTTTCAGAAATATTTCAATAAAAAAAATGAAATAAATTTGTTTCGATATTTACTTTTGGTGAGATCACAGCTGCATTTTCATAATATTTTTCATTCATGAAAAAAGAAGTGGAAAATTCAACTTTCAAAGAAGAGATGAGTTGACCAATGAGCTTTCATTTAACATTTCATTGAAGTTAGAGAACAAATGAAAACACAAAATACTTTTATTCAATGATTTCACTGATGCATATTCACCAAGAAATTCACTTGGTGAACTCCAATGACAGCCCTGTGTTAATTTCACCAAATGATTCACCTTCAAATTCATGAGTGAAGCTTCCATTCCTTGGTGAATCGCATGGTGATTCCTTGGTGAAAATTGGGAAATTTGCCACTATGACAGATTAAAAAATTAAATACGAAAACATCACGCAAAAGCTTCGAATGATAAATCTAAACAAGAATAATTCAGAAGAAAATGTATGTATATAACATTTTCGGTTCATAAAAGTTCGGGGTTATGGAGTTCCATCAGTTAAAGAATGAGAAACAAAAACCAGATAAAAAATGAAGGAAAAAGAACACAGGGGAATTTTATGCAAATTTGTCTTAATGTTCGCGTGGGATTACTTCACTTAATTAACACAACCCCCCCAAGAGAAACACCAAACAAATGTCCGTCTGTTTTTTATTTACATATTTCAACGTTATTCATGTATTTCGCATTTCAGGCTTTCAGGATTGCTTCACAATTATGTCTTCTCGGGTTGCCAAGTTAGATCTTTGTGATGAGAAGTAATACAACTTTTGTCGGTACCTCTTTGGTCTTTATTAAGTGTTGGAATAAAAAGATCTAAAAACATATTTATATAGAAAACGTATGAATTTACTAAATTGGATAGTCGGCCTTTTTGCCAGTTGCCAATGTTAACGTCTTATAGTAACTTTTGGAGGAATAGATTCCAGGTCAAATAATGATTCCGCCAGACGAACTGCCTCTTGCGAAGAACAGACAAAACTTCATGTCATGAAAAAGTGCTTCTCAATTTTGCCGTTCGTAATCGGCGTTAAATTTTAGGTCCCCTCAATTCTTCACACGCACTCAGAAAGTTGTTGATGAGAGTATGCAAGTAGGTATTGAATTCGTAAAAAAAAGCTGAGAATTTGATCAAATATGACACCGATGATAGATAGGTCGAAAAAGTGCGTGCGGTGATTCCGTCCGTCTGTCTGTCTGTAAACGCACCTACAGCCTCAACCACTGGTCTGATTCAAAGATCAAACTTGAAAATTTGAGGTTTGAGCGAATTGTGTGTGTCGTTTTTTTATTTTTTTTTTTTTAAAGATCAAAATTTAGGGTAGTCATCATACAATTTTCTTGGCAAAAACTAAAAGTTTAAATTTTCTCAAAAACGGCTCTAAATATTTTGTTTAAACTTCGTCGATTTTTTTTTAACGGTGATGTATTTTATGAGATAAAAACATTTTTGTATTGCTGCAAAACGGTACCCCTCATAGAACCATTTTTTTCTTACAAGATTTTCTCAAGAAATAAAGTCTGATCAGCGTATTTTTTTTAGAATATACGTATACATATATTTCGAAAATACTATTTTGTTTAAAAAATAATTTTTTTAAAGATATTTACTAAAATTATGTTTTAAGTTTTTTTTTTTAAATTCTGTATCTCGAAAACGGATCAATATTTAAGTCGAAATTCCATTATAGAATATGTATAAACTGGCAAGTGCTATTGATACTTCCTATTATTGTTTAAAATTTTCTAGTTCTCAGGAACTACTTTTTTAATTTCTTAACATAATCAAAACCATTTTGATTGGACTTCAAATTTGATCACAGAGCCAGTCTCTGAAAAAAGATTAACTTGGTTGTTTAAACTAAAGAAACGGTGTGGTTGGGAAAGCTGTTTTATTTTTTTTTCTATCAAATTTGATTTTTTATTCAAATACATTACTTTGTTTTTTATTCTTCAAAAAACGTATGGGAAAATTAATTTTCCTCATAACTTCTGAATAGGTTACTTTATGGAAAATTTCTAACCATTTAAACCTTCCCTGAACTTCCACAAATATTTAAGACCAAAATTAGACAAATTGGTTCAGCCGTTCATGAGTTTAAGAGAGACTAACGAACAGCTATTCATTTTTAACCGGTCATCGATACAAAAAAGACCTAGGCTTTTGTAGCTCATTATCATACCACCCGCTACTCTCTCCCCGCTTCTCTACTACCGTCTACCCGCTACCCCGTTATACCCAGTTACCTGTTACCCGCTACCCCACTACCCAATACTTACGCACGCTACCCGCTTAACCGGTAATCGCTACCCCACTACCCTCTAAACGCTATCCCGTTATACCCAGCTACCCTGTTACCCGCTACCCCACTACTTCTAAACGCTACCCGCTACACCAGTAATTGCTACCCACAACCCGCTACCGACTACCCGGCTTCTAAGTCATGACAAAATAAAAATAAAAAATTTCCAAAAAAAAATTATAGATTTTAATTATTAAATAAAAAATAAGGGTTGATCATAGAGGGGTGAAGATCTAGAGTTGTATGTATTTTAGTATGATGATTTAGTAGTATCATAAAAAAATAAAAAAAAAAATGTTGTCCAAAAAATACAAAAAAAAATGTAAGGGTGGACAACCCTTAACATTTAGGGGGATGAAAAATAGATGTTGTCCGATTCTCCGCCCTAGCCGATATACTCACGAAGATTCACAAAAATCGGTCTAGCCGTTTCGGAGGAGTTCACCCCGTGACACGAGAATTTAAATATTTTATATATTAGAAGAGATATAATAGAATAATAGATAATATACACCAGAAATTTGTTTTTAATGCGATACTGATCTGGCAGAGACACAAAATACGAGGACGAGGGCAAAGAGTGACTCGACAGACCAAAGGTTGGCGACATGAAACGGTGGAAAAATGTGGCCAGGTCAGACCACAGTGCCCATCTACTGCTACTAGGAATATTTTGTGCGGTTGCCTTGGGTGGCCGGACACTGGACAGGTGCACAATTTAACCGTCTACAAACTAAGAGATTTTAAATGAAAATTGCGAGACATTTCGTGGATGGTAAAATAAATTGAATTGTTCCTAAGCAATGCACATAAAATAGTGTTTATTCGTGGTTGCACCGACCGAAGTTCATGGGTGCTGTTTGATCTTTAAGCGCGTTTGTGGTCTCCCCTTAACTGTGTAAAAAAAGAAATGTTTTATATTTTTAATCTCAAATTTACGACTCGAAGATTGATTTTATCTTTATATATTTCTAAGCTGGACCCGGCAGACTTCGTATTGTCTCAATCGATAAATAAAAGACCCTACCTGCTACCCTCTACCCGCTACCCGACTACACTTCACCTGCTACCCGCTACTCCTACCCACTACCCCGCTACTTCGTTACCCAGCTATCCCGCTGCCCATTTACACGGTTACCCCACTCTCTCGCTCCCCTGTTACGTCACAGCCTTCTACAACTTACCTAACCACTACGCCGTATTGTTCGCTGTTATAATTGCAAAAAAACTTTCACAATATTTTGTCTTGAGAATTATACAAAAAAAATATCCTTAAATGCCACTATCAGCACCTACTGCGATCAATGGACAAACAATAATAATAAATCAACGAAATTTGAAAAGTGAGTAGGAAGTGAGATATATAGCTCTAAAAAAGTAGGGGTAAGTGGTAGGAAGTTGAAAACAAAGGACTGAATGCATTTCTTAATGCCACACAATACAAAAATTATTTAAAAAACACTGCCCAAAAAATTCGAATACAAAATGTGTGGGCGAGGCATCCTTAAAAACTAGCGATATAAGAATTAGTTATAAACCTCATACCTACTGAATACACGTATAAAATTGCATCAACATCGGTCCAGCCGTTTCGGACGAGTTTAAACACTAAAAGCACAGATAATAAATTTATACAGATTTCTCACCCTTATGGAGAGAAATGATATAAGAAACTGAAAGCTACCAAAAAAAGCATTTTCCAAAAGCTTTAACGCATTCACTTAATGCATTAAAAATCTATTTTCGTGCCCATAAATGAATACTTAGGCAAGGAAAAAAGCTTAAAAAAGCTCCTTGTCAGCTAAGGTGTTGTCAGTTAAGAGCAAAGTATGTTTCATTTTTTTCTGCAGGGATGAGGCATCTGTATAAATTTATTATCTGTGCTAAAAGTAAAACTGTGCCACGAGATTTTTATTTAAATACAAATGAATACATTTGTAGAGAAGAGAAGATATTTTTATGTAGCTATAATTTATTGAAGAAACAAAAAACTGAAACTTGGTGTGGTAAGTGCAAACATTTTTAATTGAGAAAAGAGTTAGGTATGCACTACTTTTTCTCTGAAATTCGAAAAAACATGTTTGATTGTCTTACGCAAATCTATTCAATTTTTGTTCTTTTTTGTTAGAAGCCGTTACAGTTGTTTTCATCTCTTTTTTGAGATTTTGAATTTCAACTTTAACAGAAAACAAAAGTTTATTGTAATCTCATTTCATTTAATTACTCATACGCCATAGTGAACTGACAAATAAAATAACTTTATTTCCTTACTGAATCAAAATTTAATTTATGATTTATTTAAAACTAAATCTTATGCACTATGAATAATTTGATAAATCTTCAGTCGACACTAATCAATCAATATCCAATTACGCAGAAGGAAATTGAATTACGGCCGAAAATTCAGAACAGAACCTTTTAATCCTCAAACAACTGATGGAATCACAAGACAGACTTTAAGAAACTGTGAACGAACAAAGTTCCCGATGAAGTGGTAAAATTTTGTGGGTATGTAGTATTTAGAGTATGTAGTATGTACGTCCACAAAATTTACAGTTAACATAGAAAAATAAACCAACAACTCACACAAAAACCCAACGATAAATGTAACTCGTTGTTTGTTGAATTTATTTCCAACTTTTAAGGATGTGTCTCTTAATGTCAACTAATTCTTCAACAGAATGAGAAAAAAATATTTTTCGGAATTGTCAGTATGACTTATACGTGCTTTTTTTTTAGTGAGCCCTTGCCCACCATTGCACTACGTATATTGAAACTACGAAAACGTTTATATTAATTCGAATTCGCTTACTATTGCTTTGCATTATTTTGGAATGTTTTTCTGAATATTATGACGAAGAATGCCAATACTCTGCTGGTTTCGAAACTTGGCTTTGGCTATGACGTTGCACTGTCGAGGATAACGATATATCTGTCTTTTCGAATATCCTTCAGGCTATGGGGGATTGAAGAACTTGGTCCATTTGCATTTTCACCATTCAAAATATGTCTACGAGAGTGGTCTAAGAGTTGGATTGAGGTTTATTGTACCTTCCCAGAGATTGCAGTTACAAATGTAAGGCGGCCTGTCCCGTTGCCACCGACTACGACGCAACTTTAATGAATGCGACTCCAACGACGATGTAAGCCTTTCGGCAGTAATTTCATTTCGTAGTAGTACAATATGACTGTCCCAGTGAAGCCCTTTGGGCTTGTTTGCACAGATGCCTTTGTTTTCATTATGAATACAACGCAACGTGCAGAAGCATTTAGCAAAAGGGGCAACAAGGCCTGATGGTAGTGTGAGTGCGATTCGAGAGTGAGTGGCAATTTCAGTATGTATGAATGGATTATATGGATGGTGGATTTACACGGATGTTTATCTCTGTTAAAACAGCTGCTCCCTTATAAAATTGATTGTGTTCTTTTTGTATTGCAGTCAGTTTGATTGGTGTGGGGATTTGTAAGACCCTGGTAGAAAAAATGCCTTCAGCAGTCTGGTTGAAAAGTTGATTCAATAGTTTGAACTGATGGCTGTATGTATTCCGGATACCATAGATGTTTGTGTTACCTATGGTGAAACTTTTTTTTCATCATTTTTACTTTCAAATTTCAACAGTCGCAACAGTGCTGTTTTTTTTTTTTCATTAACAGCAGCTGAGTGGAAGTATGGTTGGTTATAATGTTCCGTGTTAAAAGTCAAATTTATGTTTAATAATGCACGGTTATTTACTATATCTATACCAAAGAGGTCCAATTGACACGGTGCCGTGAACGAAGACCATATGAACTAACGCCATAATGGCTTTAATTCTCATTCAAATGTGAATTAACACCATATTACGATTATGGCCTAAATACACATTGGAATGAGAACTAAAGTAATATGGCGTTAGTTCTTTTTAAGAAGTGGCCCAAGTACTCATTTCAATGTGAATTAAAGCCACTCGCAGCAATCAAAATAATTTTAATATGATATTGGAACATAATGTACGTAGGTAAATATATGGTTTAACGAAAAAAGGATGAACGCTCTATTAGTTAAGGGGGGCTTAAACACAAATATTTTAAACACGGCTTACTATAAATCAAATATAAGAACCAATAGTCCCACATTTGCCTTATTCTTAACTTTTTTCGTCACGCTCATAACTTAAAAATTTTGGAAAAATTTCTTTGTTATTTATACTTTCGCGGTCCCCTCAGTTTTTGGCTTCAGAATCGAAAATAATCCGTTTTCGATGATATTTTTTAAATCTTCGTTTTTTCGGCGGAGTTATGCACAAAGGAGAACCGGCATTTTGGCCTAGGAACCAATAACGACATGATATATGTCAATGGAAAGGTCTTTTTGTCTACTTTCACTTTTCCTATGGCAGTAAGTTCCAAATCGCTGTGTGGAAAAAGTTATTGCACAATTAAGTCATTCACAAGTAATAAGTGTTTTCTTGTTTTCAACTTGACCTTGGAACCAATAACGACATGATGTATATCAATTGAAAGGTTTTCCTGTGTACTTTAACTTTTGTTTTGGTAAGAAGTCCCAAATCACTGTGGGGAAAAAGTTATTGCGCAGTTAAATCATTCACAATAAAATAAGTGTTTTCTTGCTTTCATCATAATAGAAAAGCATTACAAAAGAAATCAAAACAAAACTCTATTTTTTGTGAATGAATTAATTGTGCAATAACTTTTTCCCCACAGTGATTTGGGACTTTTTACCAAAACAAAAGTTAAAGTACACAAGAAAACCTTTCAATTGATATACATCATGTCGTTATTGGTTCCAAGGTCAAGATGAAAACAAGAAAACGCTTATTACTTGCGAATGGCTTAATTGTGCAATAACTTTTTCTACATAGCGATTTGGAACTTACTGCCATAGGAAAAGTTAAAGTAGACAAAAAGACCTTTCCATTGACATATATCATGTCGTTATTGGTTCCTAGGCCAGCTTCCATACATTTTTGCCGGTTCTCCTTTACGAGGACGGAAAACAAATGAAATCGTTTAATTGTTGATAGTGTTTTGCAAAGTTATCGAATGAAGTTGCTTTCTAAACGAATAAAAAAATCAATACAAAAATAATGATTTTTCATATTTGTATTGAATTTCAGAATGAGTACCTAAGTTTCTCAATATTTTCGTAGATGCTTCATTCGGAAAATTAGTTTTCCACAATTTGAAAGTAATCAAAAAATCGCGTACTGCAGTACTACTAGAAAGCGAGCGGAGCGATCCGAAATTTTTTTGGCAAACAGAGAAACAATTTGGGGTGTGAAAATAAAAAAATTCGCGCGAATTTTCTCTGCACCTACGATCACCTAATTATTAGGTATAGCACAATTTTCAAATTTCAGTGAGATTCCTTGAAATTAATATTGTTAACTCATGATAACGTTCAAATGGCTGACCAAGAAAACGGATCAAAACATTTTTTTCTTTCAGAAATTTTAAAAGAAAATATCAGCACTCGCTGAGAGTGAGATCTCTTGTTCCATTTTAGAAATATCTGAGGTCCCTGAGATCTCGTTGAGATTTTGTTAGGTAATTACTTGCTATGCTAACTTTGCTTCAAAGCTCAAAGCATGTTATGGCATCAGTTCTCATTTGAATGTGAACTTACCCCATACGGCGTAAGTTCTCATTCAAGTGATGGCTTTAGTTCTCATTCGACTGTGAATTAAGGCCATAATCGGATTATGGCGTTAGTTCACATTTGATTGAGAACTAAGGCCATTATGGCGTTAGTTCATATGGCCTTCGTTCACGGCACCATTGACACAGTCCTAAGTGAATTTCAAATTCTTCTTTATTTTCGCAAAAGAATAGTAAACTTCATAATATTGCAGGACTTATGCTGAGTCTTACAAGGTTGTCCATGTATTCTACGTGTGTAAAACTAATCAACCTTTGCCTTGCACCAAGTCCCCAGTTGATCCTAAGGTGTTTGCTGGAAACCTTGCTTTCATTATACTTCATGTTATCCAATTACTCCAAGCACCCTTTTTTAAGACATGCAATGCCTTTTCATGGAATACAGCAACACCCTCCTTATTACTTGTCTGCGTTGTTATGAGTTTTTTCCACACTAGAGTATCTAACGAAAACCTTTGAATATTAACTCGAAACTCTTCCTTTTTACTCGTTGCTTGTTAAATAATCAAAGAGAACCCCCAATGATGGTCCTGTTTTTCTTTTACGTCTAATTATTTCTTCTTCCATTCCCTGTTTCCAATGGCTGCATGGTCTTTTTAAATTTGCTAAACCTTAACGTAACTCAATAAGAAATGCACATCTATGTAATTTTATTTCTCCTCTAGAATTCCTTTCCGTTTAAGACATGGTTTTCAAGGAAGCCTTGACTATAACGGCCATACAAATATTGTTCTTAAAAGAAAAAGTGGTTTATTCATTTCTTCCAGAGAGGTAATGAAATTGTAATTTGAAAAAGTATTGACAAGTGCAGGTAAGCTCTTATCGCTTGTGATTTCTAGTTTTTCCTATTGGGACCTAGTCAACTCTTATAATGCAATTCTTCTTTTCTCTTTCTCAACGCCAATTGGCTTTTGACTGCAAAAAAAAAATCCCTCTCCCAAAGCTGAATCAGACAAACGAACAATTTCACAAACATTTTTTCAAGGACTGTAATAGGAAAATGAACATGGAATTGAATTGACATTTCTTTGTTCGTTTTTAATAAATTAACAAGAAATACTTTCATTCATTCAAAATTGCTCTTCATGTACCTAATGTAATTGATATTAGACTTTTTTTAAAGTTAAAGTTATATCTATACGTCATAATTATAAACTTGCTAACTTTTAATCCCTTACGAAAAATGATTCAGGATGAAAGGAAGGTAAACATTTACAAAATTCTATCAAGTGATGGTGTTAAAAGAAAATAGAAACATGATGTAAGTTCAGTTTTTTTTTTTTATAAACATAGAGTCCTTTTTTACTCCGTGTTTGTTGGCAACACTTAAACTATATGAATTCTTACCTTATAAATAATCTGTATGTAAAAATGAATATTCCACTACACTGCATTATGTATTTTATAAATGTCATACGATTATAAGATTAACATAACGCTATCAATTCCGCTTATTATATAAGCATTATGAATTATAAAGTATTGAAATAAAGTGAGTTATAAAAGTACAGTCGTTGCGACAACATCGTCTTATCTGATTGGAAAAGCAAAACAAGTACATGGTCAAACTTCAACTCTTCAAAAATACTTCACTTACATCTGTGAGGCCGTTCTAGCACTACTTCTTTTTTACAGGGTTGAACTCAAGCACATTTTTAATCCCCTATAACTTTTGAACCCATGCTAACTTCATGGAGACAACGACCCTGTAAAAAAACTTTAATTTTACAGAACCACTACTTCATGATATATTGAACAGTTTTAAAATTTTAAACTTGCCAACTATACTCTGTCCGATAAAAATTGACAGAACAGGGAAGATAGGGATATCTGCTTCACGTTAGCACTCTTTTCCTACCAATAAGTACTTTTCTAAAAAAAGCTCTTACAGGGTTGCCGTAATGCGCATTTTAAATTCGAAAAAGCTAAATGAAATAACTGCAGGGTTGCCATTCTTCTTTTTTACATTGATTTTCATTTCATTTCATTTTTTATTATATATGAAAATGAAATAAAATTTATTTTTTTCCACACCACCAAGAGGTAAGATAAAAGGCGCATTTTTGAAGGGTTTTACTTTGCAGGTTCTTACAAATAGCTGTTGTCGCCTCAACTACCTATCTCTTTTTTTCGGCACTCAAGTCCTTTGAGCATTTTGATGTTGAAGCCATTTTAAATTTGCACAACACAACAAAAGCAAAAGCAACAGCAATAAAACACAAACAACACAACAAAATCACAAAGATAATATACAAACAACACAACAAAAGCACAACAAGAAAAAACAAACGATACAACAATAGAACAACAACAGCACAATAATAGCTGCGTTTTATTATCACAATGATCCAGATCAGATCATTGATTTGTATGTGAAACAACAAAAAATCGAAATCCTACTTTTTACTTGGATCAATTTTTGTGATCCAAATATTAGTTCTTCTTCCGCACACAAGTTGAAATGTTGGCGTATATTTTCAATAAAAATTGTGCTGCCACTTTCACACATTTATTATCCGGGAATGAGATATTTTTCAATTACATAGCAAAAGCTTTTTTCCATTAAAAAACAACAGAATAATCGTTCAACAAAATTATCGTAGGGCAACTCCGATGTAATTGACAGAATGAATAAATTTCAAACTGCTGCCAAACGTGACGTAATAAGTTAATTGATGATCCAAAGCTGTTTTATTATCATGATCTGATCCGGATCAGATCATGGTGATAATAAAACGCGGCTAATATTATCACAATAATGCACAAAAATAATTCGCAAAATCAACAAAGCTACCGCCCGGTACGAAAATCTACGCAAATAATATTCTTCCTTAAATAAAATGGCTTTGATTTTTATAACTGCATTTTAACTGATTTGCAAAACTTTAAAAGAAATGCAAAAGTCAAACACAACTCGATAACACTCATTGTTAAGAAAGCTCTCAAAGCAAAAGCTCCTCAACAGAAATCCATTGAAAAAGTAAGAAAAAAATACGAAGTGAGATACGAAATAGAACTCTGAATATGTGTGATTTAATGAGGGTTGAAAAGCAGCAGAGAACGATCAGTGCATTGCATGCTTAAGTGTGTGCCAGGCAGGTCATTGTGGGTTCTACGTCGGATGCCATCAAAAATTCATGGGTGTTTTATAAAACATTTTAAAGGAGTTCACTTCAATTGGGTATGGTGTAGAGAACAGCGCGCCAAATAACTTTTTAAAAGGTAAAAAAGAGTTTTTAAAAAACAAATATAATTTTATTCAGAAAACAATGTAAAAATGATTGACAAAGAATAGACGAAAGTCGACTGACTATATTGATGTTCGATTTGTATCTGATAATCTCTGCGACGCTGCCACTCCAAATTATCTCGTGATGCGATTGTTGGCTGCATTGAAGATCGTTCAATGTTTATTTTATCGGCTTGATTTATGTAATTGGATTTGGACCAATGTTTACTTTATCTCGATGCTGTTAAAATTGAAGTGTCGCCGTTGCCTGATTTGGACCAATGTTTACTTTATCTCGATGCTGTTAAAATTGAAGTGTCGCCGTTGCCTCGGTCTCAAGTGTCTTGTGTGATACATTAGGGTTAGAAGATGTAGTTGTATACGTAACTCCCCCCTCCTTAAGATTGTTGTTTCTCCTGAAACAATTTATTCTTTCTCTACACAGAAATATAATTACAGTGCATAATATAAAAATAGTTACAATATGTATGTAATATGAAGTCTCTTTATGTGTATTTAATTTTGATATTTTTTCGTGAATTATGTCAATATTATTTATATCTTCTAGTTTAATTTCTTTTTCAATTAAGAGATTAGATAAATTTTCATACAATTTTGGGTTCTCTAAATATAAAGATTGTTCTCCTATTTCATTGGAATTTTCAAAAGTTCTATTATTTATAGTTATCTTACATTTCTCAAACTGAATTAATACATTATTTATGATTTTAATTTTTTTCTTTTCATTACAATTGGTACTTATTTCTATACAACTGTTTTTTACTAACAATTTTCCTCTTGCTATTTCTAATACAATATTTTCTCTTTTATTGATAATTTTAGTACAATTTCTTGTTGTTATACAGTTTATGTATATTTCCAATTTATTTGAATTTTCTTCTTTCGATATGTATTCTACATTTTCATTTTCAATGATATATTGATCATTTATTTTTAATTCTTCTTTATTATTGTTAGGACTACTAGTTACAAAATATTGATTAAATTCTAACATTTCTTCTGGTATACTTATTATAAATATAATTTCTTGATCGTGTAACCCTGTAGTTATTTGTATATTCTTTAGTTTATCAAACGTTACATTATATGTGATTATTTCGTGAATACTGAGCATTGAATTTACCATTGTATTAAGTTTACTTGATAAGACATTGTTTTGAATTTTTTCAATAATGCTTTTAATTTTATTAATTTTTTCAAGAACTTCTTAAGTTATTATTCTTTGTGTTATTGATGTATTTCCTACTTTGAGATTTAGGAAATCTTTACTTTTGTACATACTGTTAAATTCTGATTGTATAGTATCTATTTGCTTCTTCAGTTTATTATAAATGTCAATTTGCTTGTTAAATGTTACAATTAATTCATGGTTGTTATATTTATTTATATTCAATTGTTCTTCGATATTTTTTCGGTCGTTTTCATCTAATGTTCCAAACAAAAACTTAAGCACGTTACCACCAAGGTTAATTAAACTTCTCCTGTTTCTATGCAGTAATAAGCTACTGATTTCGGATTTAATAATACGAATTTCTCGATATACTTCTGCGGGAAATTTAATATTTTTTAATTTGTAAATGTCATTGTCAATGTTATTCAAAACTTCTTCGATTTGAGTGATATTGATTTTATGAACTACATGTTTATAATCTCTAACTAGTTTAACTTTCTTTAATTTTATTTTAGTATAACCTTCTTGGTTATATATGTTTTCAATTGTTATGTCACTAAATACTAGCTTAATTAAAAGAATGTATATTAAGCTTTTCATTATAACTTTTATTTATGCGAACAACTTGCGATCGGAAGCAGGTCTATTCCCGATGGAATCTTTTGTGTAACTGAATCTTTCTTTGATGCTATTTTTGTGTTAGACTTAGTACTCTTAGGTCTTCCAGGTTTATTTTTCATAATTATGTCATATTTGTTTTTGATTTTTGTCTTTCTATGACGTTGTATATTGATTGGATGTGCATGATCCGTTTGTTTGTAAAAGAATCGCGGAGTAGTTTTATCATATTTCCTGTGATGATTTACTATAAAAGCTTTGCTGCGAGTTTCTACGTAGTCTTCTCTAGTCTTATTGGTTTTCTCTATTCTTTTTTCTTTATTAGTTTGGTACGTATTATATAATCTTTCTTTGTCTACATGACCTGATTGTATATTAAAAGGTTTCTCTTTACTCAATACTTGTATGGAGTTGTTATAGTAGAAAACTGCTTTGTATATTGTATCAATTCTATCGATTATTCCTAGTTCTTTCCCATTGGATAAACATCTATATTTTTCTAAGATTGTGCTATGTACACGTTCAATTGGGCTATTCCCTGTATGTGAGTTTGGGGTAGTATAATGTATTTCTATATTTAGATCTTGTAACATTTTTTTTTATACTCAATTGATTGAACTCATTATCCATTACAATTTTCAAAGGCTTGTTATGTTGAGAAATAAATTGCATTATTGTTTCTTTAATGGTTTCGCCATTACTATCTTTTATATATGTCATTGTCAATTTTTTACTGAATTTGTCAATTGTGGAAAGGAATTTCAAATTTTTTATGTAAAATATATCGATGTGAACTATTTGATTGATGTCTGTTGGAGTCTCAGTCAATTTGAATTTTGGCTTGATCGGGTGCCTATCATACTTGTTTTGCTTGCAGATGTTGCAACTATTAACAAAGTCAATTACTAATTTTCTTAAATAAGGATAATATATATATGGTTGTATTCCCAAGTAATTCTCTTCAATACCAGCATGAGCTGTTTCTGGTTCGTGATAAGATTTTATTTTTTCTATGACTTTATTTTCATCTTCTAATTCTTGTGCTAGGTAACTACATTTATAAAATTTAATTATAGTTTTATCAAATAATTTGATTAATTTCTGTTGTAATTGGTTGAAAATGTGATAGTCGTCACAATATATTCCTGTTTGTTTAATTTCTAAAACTTCCTTAATTTGTTTTTCAAATGTTTCAGAATTGATTATTGTAGGGGACAATTCGATTAACTTTCTGTTGCCTACTAAAACTTGCATTCTTATCTTTCTTTCATTATAATCATTGTTAACCACTATCTGTTGCTTAAACTTGTTAACTGGCTTTTCTATTATAGGAAAGTGATCTAACTGTTCTTCATCTTTTGAGTGGAGAGTTTCTTCTAGGCTAGAATCATCCAGGTGATTAATTTCTCCAGTATCTTCTATTTCCCTACTGAGGTAATCTGCCACTGTATTTTGACATCCTTTAAGGTACTCTATATCGAAGTTATATTCACCAAGTGATAGAATCCATCGCTGTAACCTTCCCGATATGTCTTTACCTATACTCTTTGTTTTCAACCATTTTAAAGGTTGGTGATCGGATTTTAACTGAAATTTTCTTCCGTAGAGATAAGGTCTTAAATACTTGATTGACCAAACTATTGCTAATAGTTCTTTCTCTGTAGTAGAGTAGTTTCTCTCGTGGTCGTTTAGAGTTCTACTTATGAATGTAACAGGATGTTTATCTTGAGCTAAGACCGCTCCTATAGCATAATTAGATGCATCTGTTGTCAGCTCGAAAGTTTTATTGAAATCTGGATAAGCCAGGACTGGAGGTGAAACAATTAATTTTTTTAATGTTTCAAATGATTTTACGTACTCGATATTCTTAGAATCGATTTTGGTTCCTTTCTTTAAATATCTTGTCATTGGTTGGGCTACCTTAGCATAGTCTTTTATAAATTTCCTATAGTAGCCAGTAAGACCAAGGAATGATTTTATTTCTTTAACGGTTGTCGGTACGTTAATCTTTTGTATTGCTATAATTTTATCTTGATTGGGTAAAACTCCCTTGTCTGTAATCGTGTGTCCAAGAAACTTCGTTTCTTTCACAAGAAAGTCGCATTTGTCTATTTGAATTTTTAAGTTGAATTCTCTTAGCTTTTGAAATATTTTATTCAGGTTTGTTATGTGCTCTATCAGAGAAGTTGAAAAAATCAATATGTCATCCATGTATACGACACAGATTTTATTAATGAGATCTCCCAGTATCTCGTTTATCATACATTGAAAACTAGAAGGAGCATTTTTTAAGCCAAAGGGCATTCTAAGAAATTCAAAATGTCCTTGTGGAACACTGAATGCAGTTTTTTCAATGTCTTTTTCGTTGACTCTAATCTGGTGAAATCCTTTTGCCAGATCTAGTGTCGTAAAATATTGCGATCTCCCTAATTTATCCAAGACATCGTCAATGTTTGGTAATGGATACTTATACTCGATAGTTTCCTCATTTAACTTACGGTAATCAATTACCATACGCCACTTCATAGTTCCCGAGTTGTCTAATTTTTTTGGAACTATCCAAACAGGTGAGTTATAAGGGCTTCTACTTTTTTGTATTATTCCATTACTGAGCATTTCTTTAGTTTGTTTAGCTATCTCTTGCTCATGGACTTTTGGATATCGATAAATTTTTGTGAAAATAGGATTATCTGTCTTTGTCCTTATGGAATGAACTGTTTGAGTTGTGGAACTTAACAATTCTCCATCCTTGTAGAATAAATCCTTATTTTTATTTAAAAATTCTCTTAGTATATTCTTTTCTTCTTCATTCAAATCTTTGTGTAAAAGTTTGCTCATTTCCATTGAGTTATCTTCTAACACATGAATTTCGTCATATTGAAAAGGACAGTGATCATTTGCATTGATATATTCTTTTTCTTTGACTGGGATAGAAAGAAAAGGAATTCTATTCTGATTTATTTCTAAATATTTATCTTTCATATTAATAATACCTCCTATGGCATTTAAAAAATTCGATCCTATGATCGCATCAAAATTTTTGTTTTCAAAATTTATTAATTTCCATTCCATTGTGGCATTTTCCAAAAATTCTTCAGGTAGTTTTGTTATTATTTGTTCTGTTATAAAAATATATGAGTTGACGGTATTCACTTTTATTTCTTTTTCTAATTTCATTCTTGTACAGGATTTAAGTTTTTTTGTATCGAGGAGGGTCCTGTGTCTACTAAGACACTGTAAGTATTACGATGGGAAGTGTCGAAGCCCCTCTGCTATAAAATTTACTTCTTCATTAATTGTTTGTTGTTCACTGAGGCGATTAACTTCCATTGGTTGTTCTCGATTATTATTAAATCTCCTAACTTGACTTGAACTTGGCTGATTATTATTTTGTCCCTGCCAATTATTATTATTATTATAACTTTGCCTTTGATAATTTTGATTAAAACCAAACCTATGACCTTGATTAGGGTTTAAATTCCCAAATATTCTGTTGTTGTTGTATCTAACCTGCTCAGATGTTATTCTATTCTGTTGTCTTAAATTATTATTATTTTGATTAAATCTATTTTGGTTATAATTTTGATGTCCCTGATTTTGTCTAGGAGAATTATTCAGATGGTGTTTCATATTAAAGCCCTTGTTTGGTTCACTTTGATTTCTTACACGAATCATATCATTGGCTTCTAAGGTTTCATAAGCTTCAACCATATTTTTACAATTATAGGCGATAACTATAGCTTTTTGTGAAGGGTTTAAATTATGTTTAAATGCTTCAAATACCAGAACTTCATTATTTGCCTGTGTGTAAATTAAATTTGGTTCTAATTGCGTTTTAGTTTGCAATTTTTGTAATAAGAAGTCTAATTTTTTATACAATTCAAAAGTGTTAGATTCTAAAATACAACCAATTTCTTGAGATAACTTAATATAAGTTTCTTTTATTGAAAATAATCTTATTAAGTTTACCTTAATGTCCTTCCACGACGATAAATGTGGTAAGCTGTTAGTTGCCCTTACTGCTTCTCCTTGAATTTTTGAGTGGATTATTAATGTAGCCTTTATCTGATTTTCCTGCAGCACGACTTGGTTTAGAAAGTACTCCACTGTTGATATAAACAGTGCCAGATTACAATCTTTTGATCCTCTGAATGGGTTTATTTTCTCCATTTCACGAAGAAAGTAGCGTTGTTCCTCTTTCTGAACATCGTTTAATACGGGTGCAGTCATTGTTATAGTTTTTTGTTCGTCTTGTTCACTTTCACTTCCGATATCACTGTCGCGATTTTTATTTAGCTTTCTGTATAATCTGTCTCTGTTTAATTGTTTCTCTTCACTGTTCATTTGCTAAATATTCTCTCTACGAGATTTCGCAACATACATTTATATATGAATGTGAGATGCTATATTTTTCGCAAACGATATTATTATTTTTTTTTTCAAACTGTATTTAAAATTAATATTCGTTTAATTTAAATTTATTTGAAAAGTTTAACAATCGCGAAATGCGTTCGTATCACTGGATCTCATATGTCAATATAATATTCGTTTATATATCTCATTGAGTATCCTACCGACTGCGCCAAATAACTTTTTAAAAGGTAAAAAAGAGTTTTTAAAAAACAAATATAATTTTATTCAGAAAACAATGTAAAAATGATTGACAAAGAATAGACGAAAGTCGACTGACTATATTGATGTTCGATTTGTATCTGATAATCTCTGCGACGCTGCCACTCCAACTTATCTCGTGATGCGATTGTTGGCTGCATTGAAGAACGTTCAATGTTTATTTTATCGGCTTGATTTATGTAATTGGATTTGGACCAATGTTTACTTTATCTCGATGCTGTTAAAATTGAAGTGTCGCCGTTGCCTGATTTGGACCAATGTTTACTTTATCTCGATGCTGTTAAAATTGAAGTGTCGCCGTTGCCTCGGTCTCAAGTGTCTTGTGTGATACATTAGGGTTAGAAGATGTAGTTGTATACGTAACTCGCCACTGAGTATAGTTATAAATTTTTATTCAATTTCTATTTCCTTTTAAAATTGTTGTAATATCTTCTATGATTTAAAATATTCAATATTACACTTTTACATATTTAGAACTTGTTGATCTTATAGAACGCATTAACTTTTGGTGGCTGACTTGGACTTGGCTGAACTGGACGGTACAGGAATGCAGAAAATAAAGAAAGGAACTAACCTTTCTGTCATGACAAGATGTCCTTCGAGTGCAATGACTTTCAACACTTCTGCGGTATTAAAATTCTTTTCGATCCAGAAGTGACGGTTAAAATACGATTTTGTTCAGTTCGGATTCCAAATGAAATGGAATTAACATCAAGTTTTTTGACTTTAATTTATTTTCCTTTTTTTTTAACGAGTGTGTCACATTCGCTGTCACAAGAACATGTCGAGGAATTAAATGTGTTGCTTCCGGGTATGTTAGGTATTTCAATAATCCCCGTAAATGGGATTGAATTAGTTTTAATTCTTTGTAATGTTTCTTATAGAAAAAGATAGGTTTGGAAATTAATCCAGTTAAAAGGCTCGTGCAGAGTTAATTAGTTTTATTTCCCTTACAAAAAAAATCGACTTTGCTGCAGCTTGTAATACGGTGACATAGGTAGCGCTAGGTTTCGAACGAAAGATCTACACAGCAACCTGGTGATCTCCGGATGGTCGAACCAGTAATCAAATTGACCATGTGCTAATCGTCGGAACATCCAACATCTTGAACGTGCGAACTTTCCGAGGAGCAAATGTCGACTCTGACCACTTTCTGATAGTGGCTAAGTTTAGAGCGCGATTATTAAACGACAAAAAAACACATGCGACCCAAAGAAAGAAGTTCAACATTGGTTGCCTTAGCCACTCTGGAAAATGCCGGAGACTACAGTGAGCATATGAGTGAGCGACTCGCGACTCTCCGCGCGCCGTCCTCCCAAGAACCACAGATGCCAACACCTTGTTTAACCAATATCGCGCAATAATTAAAAATGTAGCCGAGACAACCATATATATCCAGCCACCCCCCAAAAAGAACCCGTGGTATATTGATGAATGCTCATTATTGAAAACAGAGACGGAAAATGCAGGTTTGCAGAAGCTGCAAGGGATAAAAGAGCAGCAAGAGAAGAGTACCGGATCAAAAAGGCGAAATCAGAAAAAGACAATGCGAAGAAAAGACAAGAGCATTGCAGTTTTGTAGCTCAAATATCACCCGACTTTCCTTTAATAGGTCGAAGCAATTAGCTTCTGGTTTCAGAACTGGGACACAGGATCTTCGAAACAGTGAAGGAAACCTAGTCACCAAAGCAGAATTTGGGATTCCGAACAAACTGCATGCGAGGGACAGTTCGCTATGGAAGGCTGCAGTATCTCAGGCTAAGATCCTTCATGGATTGTGAGCCGGTTAAGTAACAAAAAAAAAATGTCGAAATTAATTGTATACATACTACCTTTATAACAATTTCTCATGTCATAATGATTTCCAAGACATTTTTGCGTCTATGAATGCATTTTATCTTTTAATTTGAGTAGTCCAAAGACTACTATATTCGGATTCCGTCTAAGTGTACTGTTTCAAGTTGTCTATAGCGAACATATGAATATGATGTGTCCCCGGAGAAACATGCATGTATGTTGGTAGTATCACATGAAGGTTCGATTTTCTTTACAGAGAATGTGTTGTTACAAGAGTATCAAGATCAAAAGTTGCAATTCTCATTGTTCAAATTTCAAACGGACAACTGGTATAACACCTTTGTTTTAATACACCGTTAATTTGTAAGTTGCTAAAGGGTTTGTTATTTAATACCATCTGGATACATTGGTTAAGCTTATTGTGTGTATACTTGGTTATCGAGGAGCGAATGAAGTTTGGAGCGTTTGCTACAGTGCGCTGTGTAAAAAAAAGGGGAGGATTTACATTGTTAATCTTCATACTTCATAGGCAATGTCGAAACGAAAGAGTTTTCGCGTACAAAAATTGTGAAAAATGTTATATGCATTTTCGAAGGCTAGAACCTCATTCCTTGTCCAATTAAGTTCAGTTATTTGTTTATAATAAATCGGCAATGGAAAAAAACACAACTATACAAGTTTCATTATCATATGATAATAATGGGTAGACAACTGTTTCAAGATGATTCAACTTCCTCAAAATCTACCTCCAAACTTAACAAAATACTGCATACCTGAATGATTATGAAATTCCGAAAGGTATACAATACACATAGTCTCTACTGGTGGCCCAAGGCCCACTCAAATGAGTAACATCCAATTTGGTTAGCTTCAATTTTTTTTTAATAATGGATCCTACGAAACATCCTTACATACTTTTCTGCGTAAAACCTCTCATAAATTTAAAACGGGTTGACACTTTAGCAAAAAAGTTGTCTCTGATGGCGCCATGGATTCTTTCCATTTATCTTTATTTTTCTGATTCACTTCGACTTCATTAATTGATTGCTGTGTTTCTGTATCAAAAGTAGGCAGTTTACGCTTACCAACTCTCAAAAGACTTGACAGAAAAATATCCTTGATATTATCATACAAGTCATATTGTAACATATCATTTCACAAAACTTTGATCCAAATTCAGTTCACTGACTTTTTATAGTGAGTTCAATCTCTTTTTTTTCTTCATCAACTAAACATGGTTCTGTGGAAATAAGTACATAAAGTTAACACATTAGCTTACAATCTACAACCTACACCATCGTCAAGTCAATTCCATGTCCCCGGCTCAAAACCTAACCAATGTGTATATTTTTTTTTTCATTTGATGCCAAATATATTCTAATTTTAGTTGCTCCCGTGGGTAGGCTTCAAGTGGCTTGAAGTCAAGTGAAACAACTGTTATCGAAAGTATCACTTGTTATGCTGATAGTTTCTTGTGCATTTTATGAAGGTTATAATATCATATCATATGCAGTTATAATATCCTCTGCGAATATTGACGTCTGTAATGTAGTTAACTAGTATAAAAATAAGCAAAACCGAACACGAGGGTAACGACTAATAAGTTGTCAATACGATTTTTTGAAATGAAAATGATTACCTAATATGAGACGGAAGAATCTTATATCTGCTTAATGTTTTGTAAAATTATTAAGTTCATAATGAACGACTTTGAAAATTGTTGACGTATACAGAGCATTGTTAGCTGATGGTTAATCTTATTCGTACCCATAATGTGAAACGTAAAAACAAGTCTCTGTCGTTTATACGACAACATACGACCGGGACGACAAATAGGTTTGTATATCTGGCCTAGTACCTTCACGCCTTGTACGACACGACACCTGAGTAGGATGCTCGTTGTTTGTTTTCATTTTCATTTGGCGTTATCAAGATTGGCTTGAAATATTTGACTTAATAATCATTATTGTTTCTGTGACTGGACAAACGAGTGTACGACGGAACGGGGCTCTCGCATCGAATTTCTCAAAAACTACATACATATGTACATATGTATACGTACCAGTGGCGTAGATAGCTTTTCGCTATGGGGGGGGATGGATCTAGTTCGCTCATTTTTACTTCCGACATCTATACTAATATTTAATATATAAAGCTGAAGAGTTTGTTTGTCTGTTCGAACGCGCTCATCTCAGAAACTACTGGTTCGAATTGTAATTGAGTTGGATAGTCGAGGAAGGTTTTAGGCTACATAACATTAAGCTACGACCAATAGGAGCGAAGAATCAGTGTAAAATGTGGAAAAAACGGCAAGAAAGTATTTTTTTTTTTTGAACGCGCTGATCTCAGGAACTGCTAAATCAAATTAAAAAATTCTTTTTGTGTTGAATAGTCCAATTATCCAGGAAGGCTTTAAGCTATACAAAGTTAAGCTGCGAATAATAATCGCAAAGCTTCAGTTAAAAGTCTTACCTACTAAAACGGGGAAAGTAATGCATATTTGAAGGCTTCGAGTTAAGAAGAATTTTGAATTAGGGCGAGTCGACTAATACACAATTTTAAAATAACTTTGCAATCAAATTCACGCGCATGATGCACAAGACGCACCTCTGGCCGGGGCACGAGGGAGAGACGGACGAAGTCGCGGGCAACTGCTAGTATAGAATATACGAAAAGTTTTGGATTTTTGTCTGTCATGCTGTAAACGCACCTGCAACTTGAACCACTGGTCCGATTGACTTAAAACTTGAAAATTTGAGGTTTGAGCGAGTTCGCTGTGGTCTTTTTTTTATTTTTTTATTTTTTAAGATCAAAATTAAGGGAAGCCACCATACAATTTTTTTTGGCCAAAAACCAAAAGATTCAATTTTTTCAAAAACGATTTCTTTTTAACTTCCTCCAAAATACAAAAAAAAAAAATTAAAATTTGTTTTTTGTATTTTTTAAAAACCTTTTTAAACTTATTTAAAAATTCTATATCTCGAAATCGGATCAATATTTAAAATCGAAATTCACTAAAAAAATGCAAATTCACATATTCTTGAACGCTGCATACTCAAATTAATTTTAGGAAATTTTCGAAAAATTTTATATATAAAAAATTAATTTAAAAAAAAAACCACTCCAAATAACTCGCAAAATTACGACGAATGATTGTCAATCTGCCGCTTGTGTTAGACATGCTTTATGTAATGGGTAATAGCGCATTTCGCTTCCTGGTAAAAATGAATTAGTGTGAGTTATCGTTACCGTTAGGATTCGCGTTAACTTCATCGAAGTTGTGCGAACATTTGTGTTCGTGTGGATGTGTGTGTTGCGTGTTTGGAGCGGTTTCTTACACCAAATTAACAATGTGACACACGGCGAGAAGAAATCTAAATAACTTTCAATTTTTGTGTCAGTGTGGGTTTTTGTGGAAAGCTGGATTTAAGCTCTTTTTCTTGCGCGTTTACCTGTTATCAGTTGGTGAGAGAAAAAATACTTTTTAAAAGTCGATATAATAGCCGAAGTAATAATTTCTTTCAGATGAAGTTGACTTTGTGTTTTCCCCGTAGTAGGTATAGAAATAGAATGTACAATTTACAATGCCTCTAGGAATCCTGTGAGTACTAATAAGACTTGATTCACGTAGGAAGTAGGTACTTTATTTCAAAGTGCGTTTCTTTAACTTATTTGGCTTGACTGGCTATGTTAAACAATTATGAATCCCAATGGGGGGGGATATATCCCCCTGATCCCCCCCCTATCTACGCCACTGATACGTACTGTGTGACTTGTTATGCTAACAAATTGATTCTTGTAGGCTCGATTTAGGATATTTCGGAATGTATCTCATAATGAATTTATTGGGATTAGTTCGATGGTAGGTATGATGTGTATGTTTAAGTGCTAATCTTGACAACTCATTTACCTACGATGCAAGGTTGACCATCACTGACTCAGCCAGATGGTTCATCATTTAGGAAATTACCACCACAGAATGTATCCTCTGTTACACTGCGGTAAGTTGACTTATTGTGTTCTGTTGACTGTCTTAGATTAATGATAGAATGGAATAGAACAAACTATTATTGTACATCCTTGGTTAAGCAAAGGATTATATAGAAGATCTTCTTTAAAGTTATGGAAAACAGAATTCCATTTACTTATATCTAGGCACTTTTCACTTGGTCCTTAATTTAATTGAAAAGTTAACCGCAGATTACCATAACAAAGGAGCGGCTTATACGGTAACTACTTCTAACACTAAGAAGCTTAGAGCTATGCGATCGCAAAACTTGTTTTCGCAGAAGGGTCTCCCATGGTCGACAGGTCGAAGCGGAGAAGGCGTTACTACAAATTACCCAACAACGAAGGAGTGTTCCCACTAAGGCACTCCCAACGAGAGACGGCAGCGGATGAATTTCTTTTTTGGAATCAACGGTGGCGTCTTCGGTTCCAGTTAGGCTGAACTATTTGGTGAACAACTTTACGGGCTACTTCGACTTATTTGAAGCCCGGGCCGTAAAAGGAGCGGTCACATCAAGTGCCTGGTACTCCAGGTTGGGGGTTGTACGTGCGTCGGGGTGACTTCCCGACTACGTAGAAAAAGATTTAGTTGCGAAGCAACAACAGGCCTCGGAAACGGACGGATACACTGATGACGACCCAAGCAAATGTTTTAAGGACAACGAATTTTGGATATGCACGTGGAATGTTAGGTCCCTTAAAAGACCACGTGCTGCCGAACAATCAGCGGAGACCCTCAACTGCTACACAGCAGACATTACTGCTATCCAGGAAAATGCGATGGGATGGACCGGGCAAAAGGCGGATGAAAACTGCGACATCTACTATGATGATTGTTACCGAGAGAAATAAAAGCGACTTTTTGGATGCGGATACGTGCCGTGGGAAGCAGACTCAGGCAAAAAGTCTTGAGCTTCAAATGTGTAAGCGAATGCATCACGACGATCCGAATCAAGACTAAATTCGGCAACATTAGCCTAATATACACGCATGCCCCCACAGAATAGAAAAAGGACGACACCAAAGACGAATTCTACGAGCTCCTCGACAAAACATATGAGCAATGTCCTAGCAATGACATGAAAATTGTCCTCGGCGATTTTAACGCAAAGCTGGGAAAAGAGGACATTTTTGGCGGAACAGTCGGGAAGCAGAGCCTGCACGACACTTCTTCCGATAAAGGATTCAGGCTGATAGATTTTGCTGCGGGGCGAAATGTTGTGGTAGCAAGTACCTGGTTCCCAGAAGAATGCAGACAGGCCAAGCAGAAGGCATACAAAGCGGCGCTGCATAGAAAGACAAGAGCAAAAGAGGAGAGACGAACGCTGGCTTCTCAGGAGAAAAAAAGAGAGAGCGAAGCGTCAGATCGAAGATGTTGAGAGAACCAACACAGGAATGAAGTTCGGAGGTTTTATCACAAGGTAAAACAGCTGTCTCAAGGTCATCGAGCAAGAATAGATGCCTGCAGAGATAAACAAGGGAACATCATAGTAGAATCGGAGTCAATGCTGGGGATTTGGAAAGACCACTTCTGTAGACTGTATACCGGGGACGACGAACAAAACCCCGCGATGATGGCCAATAATTCCGTGAACCCGACCTAGAAGAAGTGAAAACAGCAATATCAAACAGTGGTTCCTATATCTAATAATAATTAACCGCCGCCGCCGCCGCCGACTCGCCGTTAAAAATGTTGTCGGCACAAATTTTGTTGGCAGTGATATACAGTGCCCCTCATCCCATATCACAAACGTTAAAGACTTAGTTTTACAATAAGAATGATTCATATGGAGAGATTAATAGTTTAACCTTTTCTTGTCGCTTCAGCCAAGTACCTTAGTAAATAGGTCTTCAAAACAAAAAAACAAAAAAAAAATAATAATAAAAAAACTTGAAATAATACAATACTATGATACGTGCAATCATTTTTAATCGTTTTCATTTAGAATATCCAATACAAAGATCGATGCAAATTTTAATGTAAGAGAACAACTCATCAATAGAGAGATCCGTCCAATCACTTAGTTGCTGAACACTGTGATGTGCTTTTTGCTTTCCAGCCGAGGTTATGCTCGTCGGATCGCCAAGGTTCCTTCTGAAGAAAAACACTAAACTTCAGTGACCTCCTCTTGGTCTGGATGTTACGCGTCTCTCGTAAAGTTTAATATGAAGGTATGTCTGGTTCCGGTATTTCTTCAACTGGATGTAAACCGTTTCGTCGAGTACGTGCGGTTTGCGTGACGGTGGCCTCGTATGACTCTGAGAAATATAATAGAAGAGTTATTAGTAGAGTATCTGGCAATACTGGTGAGCGGCAGGTACTGTACGGCCCCTGATGGCACGCAAAACAGCAGGATTAATGGCCCCTGGTAGCACTAAAACAGCAGGCAATAGCTCTGGTAAAACATCAGGATTTATGGCCCCTGGTAGCACTAAAACAGCAGGCAATAGCTCTGGTAAAACAGCAGGATTTATGGCCCCTGGTAGCACTAAAACAGCAGGCAATAGCTCTGGTAAAACAGCAGGATTTATGGCCCCTGGTAGCACTAAAACAGCAGGCAATAGCTCTGGTAAAACAGCAGGATTAATGGCCCCTGGTCGCACTAAAACAGCAGGCAATAGCTCTGGTAAAACAGCAGGATTTATGGCCCCTGGTAGCACTAAAACAGCAGGCAATAGCTCTGGTAAAACAGCAGGATTTATGGCCCCTGGTCGCACTAAAACAGCAGGGTTTATGGCCCCTGGTAGCACTAAAACAGCAGGCAATAGCTCTGGTGGATCTGTAGGTACTAGTACGGCCCCTGGTGGCACGCAAAACAGCAGGATTTATGGCCCCTGGTAGCACTAAAACAGCAGGCAATAGCTCTGGTGGATCTGCAGGTACTAGTACGGCCCCTGGTGGCACGAGAAATAAACCTGATACTCTTGAAACCCCTTACCACTGGTGGGGGGAAGTTCCAAGAAAAATAAATTATTTAATAAATTACATCTCAGAGCCGACCTGCTCCGTTTTGCTGCTGATCACCGACTGATTGCGGAAACGCGATATTGGGCAGAAGGTGGTTGATAATAAATATACCCGTGAAACCCCTTACCACTGGTGGGGGGAAGTTCCACAAAATTTATAATTACTCAACCACTTACCTACGGCAACGATCCGAACTGCTCCGCGGTCAGACACTGACTGACTCGAAATATAAAATTAATTTTACTACCCGAGGTGGCTTACTATTCCATCACACTAGCGCTTTGATTTAATACTTTTACCACGGCGGCGGACTGGTTTGTATTTGTTGTGTTTGTGTTGCTGTTTTATTCTGGCGGCGGTGTACTCTCTGTCTCAAATATTGACTGGTTGATTATTCTCACCACGGCGGACTGTGTTTTGTTTGTTTCGTGTAGGTTGCCTTATGCTTTTCTGTGGGGTAACTGCATGTGAACTGTATTTGTGTGAAAGGTAAAATTATGTGTAAATGAAAATTGTGTGTGAATGATTGATACTGGTGACAAACATAGGCGATGATGCCGGTGGCCATATGTCTGTTAAAAAAAAAATCGATAAGCATGTAACGCTTCGTTACAACACTAAACAAGTTTTGCAATCTTCTCCCACGATCGACAGGACCACAACGGCATCAACAGCTTTACTCAGATTCTACTGTGTGCTCTGTACATGTGCAATGCACCATGCAATTGAATCGCTTCAAGCCGATTTCGATTGACAGCATAGTGCCCTTAGTTGGACGATTGTGTGTTTGCTCCAATGGACACTCACAACTGGACCGGAGAATTACTGTTTTGGTTTTGTTGTAGTAAGTCGTGTCAGCCAAAAGTTGTTTAGGGACAAAAACAAAAACAGCATTTTACACTTTGCGGCCGCCTGTCAACGAGTTTGACAAATGAATCGTCGTTTGAAGAGTGGACCAAAGTTGTGTGCCAAATTGTGACTTGTTAACTTAACCATATCACAACGGATTCTTGAGGTCTAAGTGTGTCAGCAACAACTAGACAGCCACTACAACCTAACATAACCATAATCATTAAAATAATTCATTCTTTCTGCAACATAGAAAAAGTCAATAGTAAGCCCCATCGGTATTAGATTTTGGTAACTGGATAAAGTGTGGGAAAACATAAATTTAAGTCCTTTTAGGTACACCAATCGCCCACTGTAAGCCTAACATTCCATTTCGAGAATCGGTTAAGAATTTTGAAGATTACAGAAAGCCAGTAAGCCCTGTCTCTCATCGACAGCAACAGCACCATCAAGCCATCAAATCAAATCCCGAAGGTAAGAGTTATTGAGATTTTGCAAAACGAACGTACGTGACTTCGATTTCAAACACGCAAATTAATTAATGGTTACTAACAACAAAACAATAAGGGAAACAGAAAACGACGCACGTCCTCGTCATCATTCACCGTGTTGATGTGGCCAGTCCATAACAAAAAAAGTATCCGTAAAACACTCTTTCCATTGAAAGAATAAAACAACTGCAGCTTGTTAGAGGCAACAAGTTGGTTAAAAGTGAAATTCTTTATAAGGATCAGGGAACGTACACATTTCTTAATGTGGAAAAATGAACCGGTTACAAAAGGCAGAAATAATAATTCTCGGAAAATTTTCCTGCATCAAGAGCTCTGCCTTGTTGTGTTGCATCGATAACCAGAACTCACATACCATACATTCGTCATTCACTATATTGACCACAACCAACAATAACGTCGAATTATGCTACAACACATCGCATTTTCTACATTAAAGGACAACGAACGCATAACAGATAGTTTTTTGAAGATGAAAAAGAATCTGGAGTTCTGGCAGATGTCTCAGAAACCGCACGTCATCATGACTTTGTTGTCTTTTGGCAGAGCAACAGGCGAATCAGGCAGATGACCGTGACAACCAAGCATTGTGTTACTGTTATGGGATTACCAGAACGAGGAAGGCGGTTGTTAAGTGGAGTTTGGTTCTTAGCAGGCTTTCTAGCGGTTGTTTTTTTAAGATTGGTTTTTAACTGTTTCCGAAAACAATCTCATTACTAACAAAAGAGGCCCTTACGTTTTTTACGAAATTTTTTCTTTCAAATTATACCAACATTTATAATGACAACAAAGTGTCGTTGTACAATATTGCTCATACGTGTGCGTACTGTTTTCAGTCTTTAAATTTTCCATATCAATTCGAAAAGCTTGTCGAGCTACCCTTTCCAATTTTTAGAATTTATTAGAAGAGCTTACGAAGAGAGCCAAAAATGCTCATATGACATTCCACTCCTGGAACTGACAAGAATCCAGAATATCACCAACCGTAATTTGGTATTATGGCACCCGTGCTTTACTTCATGCGTTTGCAACAGAGAAAGAACAAGAAGTTGTGGGATGGAATGGGCTGGGGGTTTTCATCTCTTGTGATGAACTGTTTACACTTCCAAGAATATAAATACATAAGCATGACTTTTTAATTTACCACACTTACACTTCAGAAATAATTGAAGAGTGTAAGTCACTTAGACCAAAGTTTTTGGAAGCTGTGTTGCCACCCCTGTTAAATTGGTATGATAAAGAGCTAGAGAAATAGAAGAATCTAAAAAACAGTTAATCAGTAGCAAAAATAAAGAAAATAGAATTAGAGCTGAGCTGGTGACCTCTAGAACAGCGGGCTTGGAGGCGCTAATCGTACTAAAGTGTGCACGTTAAAAAACCTTTTGAGTTCTTTAAATCATATAAGACTATTTGACGTGCCGAGACGCCGAGAGATGATTAGCTGGCGTTCACCAATATTTCATTCCTAGATCCGTGGTTCAGAGTCCAAGTTGATAGTCGCTTATACTACTGACCATGAGAAAATCGAATTAAAGTTCCAAATAAGGGATCGATCTGGTTTATTTTTGCTGTCTAATGCATGTATGTTTCAAAAGAGTGAATTCTTAATAAATATTTTTATTTTACCATTCTGATTAAGGTCCAGTCTCTCTTTCAAAATTGATGGCCATCACTTCAATCAACAGATCCATCTATCTTTCGCCTGGCTATGTCAGCTTGTCAACGTGCCCCCATATCAAAAAAAAATGAAATAAAATCCAATGGAGGCGAATTTAATTTGTATTATTTTCTTGTGCTCGTTGTAGGGCTTCTATTTTCCTTTTTTGTTGAATGAAAATTTATTGCTTATGAAGTGTCTGGTGAGGGTGACACTGGCTGGTTGCGACAATAGGGAGGGAGGATTGAGTGACTGGGAACTAGATGGAAGATTGTACATACATATATAACTGCGGTCCTTTGGCTCTGGTTGCTGCAATCTGTTTTTAATAATAGACTTCTTCGGAAACAATTCTTGCGTGCTCTGTTCATTGGCGCCACAATTGAATCAAAATCCTACAACTATGTAGTTTGAGAAGATGGATTTTTTCTCAGTAAATCCAAAGTAGTTTTTTGTCGGTAACGTATGTATTTGTATCAGTTGAGTCAATGGAATTATAAGTTTCTGGCTCGATATTTTGTAGAAATAAATATTTAAAAGTAAAAGATTTCGATGAGAGGTTTCCAATGCACTTTTTCCATCGAAATGAAAACATATTTGTATAAACATACCTACACATGAAGACAAAAATTTTAAATGAAATACAAAGTGACGGAGAACGGAAAAGTTCATTTTGCCGTAAAATTGAATTAACAACCCTTTGAGGTTCACAAATATCCTGTTTTTCAGTTGACCCCCTATGATTTGGAGCGGATGTGTTGGCTTTTTTTTAATGGGTTTATTTTATCGTTGCGGTGGGTTTGTGTGTTGGATTTTGGCTGAGAGCAAAGTTCTTGTTGCGCTTCAGTGTAAACGGCTTTCGAAAGCTTAATTGGATTTGGGAATTTCTCTTTTGCATTTTTTGTTTAATTCTCATTTCCACTCGTTTGTTTTTTTATTATTGTGTGATTTTTGTTGATGAAATGAATTCATGTTTGCATAAAATGGATTGAGGTTTAAAGGATATTTGTGACAGGAAACAGAAAAGGTGCATTGAGTTAGTTCTAAATTACATTTTGGTTCGATTGGAAAAAGTATATTCACTAATAGGTATTGGATTTTGTTTTTGACGAAGAAGTAGCATTTTTTATGTTTTTTTTTTTTTTTTTGTAAAAGGAAGCATAGATAAAAATAAAAGATCTGCCGCAGAGTGAACTTTGCACTTCATGACAAAGACTTCTAAAGCTGCTTCATTCCATTCATAGTAAAATAGATCTATGCCGTTGTTGTTAATGCAGTTCAGTGCTAATAAGATGGTGTAAACTTTATTGTTTATCATCTCTTACTACTTTTGAACGGTTCAGCACCTATTGTGGCAGCCCACTATTTTCTCATGTCATGTTTCAATCATGATCTGTATATCTTCTTCTTGGCTATCGAAATGAGCTTACTAAACTGCAAGTGTTCGCCGGCATTCCTCATCGAACCAGATACGTTCCAATGTTGCGGATGGTTTTCTACATTTCAATCTGGCGACAAAGATCACCGGGTGCAAGATCAGAAAAGAACTTAGCTCCAGTTTAGGCATAATCAAATCATATTTGCAGTCTTCAACGAGGAAGTTATCAGGATTGTTTGGTCCCGCAGCGATGTCAATCCGCCTGAATTCGATATCGACGATTGAGTAGTGCAGACAGTTTCGTCCTTTCTGTCTATAACATTATATCTTCCATATGTTAAAATCTCTAAGTAGGCAGGTAGGTATACATTTATATTTTAGAGCTAGAACATCGCTTGTAACTCCAATTAATGCATTCAAAAATTAAGACATCAACTTTTACACCAACAACACTTTATGTCACTTAAGATTTAATGGAGTAAAAGTTACGACAGCATATTCTTCTTTTTTTGTAGTACATTGGAAAAGTGTTTTCTCTTTAAAACTCATCAACTCATTGAGTTGTTAATTGCGGAGACATACATAAATATTCTTTAACTTAGTAGCCATGCCAAATTTCGTTTTGCTAAAATAATTTGCGGCATATAATTTTAAACTGTACATAACTACTCTCCACCATACCATAACTAATTGTTCCTGTGGAAACCCCTTTAACAAGAATGCATTCGGTACGATGCACTCATTAAACAGTTGGACGATCGCGGTTTTGTCGAATTCAGCTTCACTTTTTGCTGAAGGGCATAAACATAAATTTTTCTATGCTGCATCCATTTTATTTACCAAAGAAAAAAGGATTGAGTTGGAACTGTGGAAAAAATGAATTCAAATAGCAAAATGAGGTCCTGAATCTGGCAATCCCAACAGAATGTGAGAAATTCGCAAAACAATGAAACCCAAAAGTTGAAAAAAAAAACTTCCGCGTTAAAGTCATAAATTAGACTCTAAATACTCTTCTGTTCAGTCATTCACGATGGGGATTTATTTTATGTGTTATTTTTTTATTATTTCTTTTTTTCATTTTCATCATCCTGCTTTGGGTGCTCATTCGCCAATAGGACGAAGGTTAAATGTATTGGTATTAGTGATAGCCCCAAACGCATAACGACAAGGGATGTTGATATGTGTATCCAAGGACCAATGCAGATTTCAATCCTAAATAAAGGTGAAATGCTGCTCGGATAGGACACGTTGATGAGCGATTATGATGTTGATGATTCTGTAAAAGCTGTAAACGGCAAACCAAGCCACCGGAAACACGGATTATAGTCAGTTATCATGGTCGTTACATCTACTGTCAAAAAATTTCTTGTTCACATGTCAGTTTTACCCAACGCAAGGGACCACCCTGTTGAATCTAAAGTTAAGTTTGAATGCGGATAGATAACAACACCGTTCAATCGCAATCGAAAAGTTTTTAAGGACAGACGAAATGAAATAATAAAAGGAAGACAAGATCCGGACAAGAATAATTGTGTTTGTTGACGGAAAATCAAAAATGTAAGGAGGGGGAAAGCTATTTCGAGTCAAACTCAAAGTTCAACGCATCAGTAAAAGTTGTGGGATGAGAATTTATCTGAAAGTCCGTTTTGCCAGAAAGATGGCTTAGTCCGGTATATGCAAATGTAAAATCTATGTAGTTAATCGTACAAAGATCTGATGTCCTAAGCTAATGTTTCTCCATTCCGTTACGATGAGTGGGGTCAATAATCCGGACTATGACTCAACCAGAAAAAGCTGATCAGAAAATGAGCTTGCAAATATTCGAATGTATACAAATTTCTGTTGAGATTTAGATTTGGCTTTTGGATTTTTTTTCTTTCAAGGCCCATCCCAAAGCTTTCTGTTGACTTTGGTATCGTCTGATTGGGTTTTACCTCACAGAATAAGAGAAATCGGATTTTGGTTTGCATTACATCATCGATTTCTTTTTTTTTCAAATAAAACGAAAGGTTCTCATACCTTTTACTTTGTTCTTTTTTCTTCAATTAAATTTAAATCCATTTGATTTTTTCTAGGAAGAACTGGATTTAGTTATAGAATTCAATTAAGCTCCATTATTCATTGGAAAAATGGCTTTCCTGATGGAGAAAAAGAACAAACGAACATTTTTCTATGACGTAGATGCAATTTTTTTTTCGTGGTTTTGCAGAAAATGCGCTAAAACTCCGATTTAAGGCAAGTGCAAATAGCAAATTATTCTTCTGAACTGGCTACTATTTTCTTTTCTTTACATGTTTTCAAAGATTTCTGTTGTTCATAGAATGTTCAGCGTAATACGATTATAGTTGTTCGCTACACACAAGAAAACAAATAAAGAACCACCCGCTTGGATGGGCCTAGCGTGTCTTGCCTTCAAAACAAATGCAAACATTTGTTCTGATGTACCTACTTTTGAAAATCAAATTACCCTGAGTGAAATTGCTTTTTCCTAAGTATGTCATTATTTTGTTTAAGTTATTTTTTTTACTTCAGGGTAATGTGTCTTGACATATTGCCTATTGAAATTATTGTTTGCTTGGCCCTTGGGGCATGTTACACAGAAAATTGATTCCTTGGAGCTTGTGATAATAATAAATAAATAGAGTGGCGCGACAGCTCTTGAAGAGCCAAGGCCTAAGTGGCTTACTCTCATCAACAATTCCCTGAATGCGTGATAAGAATTGAGGGGACCTACAATTAAACGCCGATTCCGAACGGCAAAGTTGAGAAGCACTTTTTCATGACAGATTGATACTCTTGGAAGTTTTGTAAATTCTTCGCAAGAGGCAGTACTCGCGAAAGATGAAACAACAACTTTTATGGGCACGAGTAAGACTCGGACCCAACGCGCCTAACCACTAAGCTACGGGAAACTGCTTGTGATAGTACAACAAAAAACTATAAGTTTCAGTGTTTCAAAAACCATTTGCTTCACACAAGTTGGTATTTGTAATGGTATATCAGATAATTAAACAGCGTACACAATTTTTGGCGGAAAGTTAGGCGATTTTAATTTAAGGCATAATTTTCGTGTTTTTGTTACCTGTCAAATAACGAGGGTTAAAGGATATTATTGTTAGGTTAAAGAATATTAGTGTTATATTATCTTACCCAATGTTAGAATCTGAACTGATGGTAAAAAATGTCGGGTGATATTTTAAAATTATTAATTTATCATGAGAAAATGCATTTTAACATGAGTTTAAGTCATAGTTTGAAATTTGAATTTTATAAATAATGGTACAAATTTCGCGCGAAATTTGTATTGGAAACTGCAAAGATGCTTCATCGATCCTTGTTTCAGATTTTCTCTGATTCTGCTGAAATCTACGAATGCTGAAAATGCTTATAGTTATTTAAGTCCATCCTCCATCCATTGTGAGTATTTAATCTTTTCCTATTTATTTGTCGCTTGATCTTATCACAACCAACCCGCAATATAGAATTCATCTAAAAAATTCAATTTTCGAATTTCTGCTTTAGGTGTTCACTTGTCGATTTTCCTCCGGTTGTCGCAGATGGCACTTTCAGTTAAAAATCGAAACTCCTGGTAAGGTTGCTAAAAGTGTCTTCTGAAAATTGGAAATGAGATGCTTATGACACTTATGCTGTTAAATTTTTGCTTCTGTTTTTTTATTTTCATTCAATTTTCGATTTCGATTGAACACGTTGCCAAATCAAATGCATCAAATTGATTTTTTCATGATTGAAGAACTTTAAATGAAAACGGTTGTCTTTTACGCTTTCCTCCACTCAAGTGATTCTATATGTGTACACAAAGTATTAATTAAGTTGAAAACGATGAAAAGAGGTTGACCGCGCTATCAATCTGTTGATGCGGTTGATTGAATGATTTGAGCTAATGATGATGCCTCAATTAACTTTAATTAAAAAACAATGGACGCATTGTTTTGTTGGTTTATTAGAAAGCGATTCCGCTTTATAGCTTTTTTAACTCCTACAATTTAAATGAAATCAATGATTATTTGTCAGTGTGCGTGTGTTTTTGTTAAAATTTCATTGTTTAGAAAAGTGAACAATAGAAAGCTTAAGCTTTTAGGTTGTTCAAAAATTTCCTCTGATATTTATTGAATTGAAATTTGTAAAAGAATTTGAGTCTCAAAAAGAGACAAATCGATTATACATATTTTTAATTTTTCAAGTCTGTCGCTGTTCCATTGTTTTTTTTTTATTACTTTCACTGCTCTTTAGTTAGATCCTTTTAGACCAAGGAAAAACACGACTGATTTCGGTGGCCAATTTTGAAAATCGAGATTTTTTTTTATTTTCGCCCGCTAACTTGGTTGAGTTCCTCTTAGACTTGTGTTTTCTACATGAATTGCGGTCCTCATTTAGTCGGTTTGGCTTGAATTCGAATGCACTAGTTTTCCAGATGATTTAGTGGTCTTGAACGATTAAAAGGTGACTGGGGTGTTATACTTGGAAACTTTCACATCACTCACTTATTATTTCACCTCGATTTAGAAAAGGATCTTGGTAAATTCTTGATAAAATCTGTAATTTATTTACTCTCCTGAGTTTATCTTAGTGTTGAAAATCTCGATTGAGACAAGGTTCGAGATGAAGTGATTATTGTATCTTTCCGATTTCGCATCACTTTTCCGGTCTTATTTAAAATCAAATGTACCGCGAATGCTGGCTCCTTTATGATCAATCATTGCTGATTTGTTCGCTGTATAAAGATGTCAAATCATTTTTATTTCTCGAGTTACTTTAACAAAACACACAGTTATTGATTTGCAAAAGAACTGTCGAGAATACAAACCATGAAAACTTTACACATTTTTCATGATGAATAATATCCATAAAACAATAATAATTTCGCTTTACATTCCATGAACAGAAGAAAAATGTTGGTTCGTGAGTGTCAATCCTTTTAAATAAAGTTTTAAGACTTTATCCAAGCATACAATTTCCATAAATTCTCCTTAAAATCTTTCGTTTGAAACTCCTTTAAGATAATATTAATTTCGTTTCTAAATTTTCATGGCAGAAAAGGAATTTGATTGCCAAAAAGTTCAAGCAAACCTCAACTTCAAACAAAATTGTAAAACAAACTTGTAAATTGTTGAAAATCCTTTGTTTTTGAGTGAAGTTGATAATAATACAATTATTTTAAGCATTTCAAGGAGTTTAATATACCTAGCCTTCTTTGTTTGGGTTAAAATAAGTTTGTCAAAGAAATTGGAAAATTTGATTAAAAATTTATAGACTTTTGGTATTCCTTGCTTTGGAAAGAAATTTTCAAAGCTTATGAGGTCTTTTGATGAATTAGTGTTTTACTTGCCACCTACGTGACACAATTCTTATTGTGTTTCTTTCTTTTTGTTTATTTGAAGGAGGATTTTCGGAAAATAAGACGAATCGTCGCCAGAGAATTGGTTTGTTCCAAACGCCATTGACACTTTTTCGAGAAAAACGCATTTAATGGTTCCTATCCACTTTCAGATTGTTTTGCCAAATCCCTTAATAATATAAGTCAATTAATGTAAAAGTCTACTTTTTTGACAAGTGTTCACCTCATACATTTTTTTGTCTTTCTATACACGTGGAACACAAAAATATATGAAAAAAAAGTGAAAAGAAAAACAAAATGGAGGTGGCAAAAACCGATACTAAAATTTTGTTTGTCCCATATTCATAACAAGTCTTTATTACAAGAGCACAATTGACAAACCAATTCTCACAAAAAAAATTTCCAAAATTATATGGAAAAGTTGTCACAAACACCAAAAAATGGTTTATGGCTCAAAACAATTCTAGAAAATGTTGATTTTGGATTATCAGGCGAAAAAGTTATTGTAAATGTTGTTTCATCTTTCAAAATACATTTCCAGACATTGAAATTAACGTTTTATGGGAACCGTAATTGCCGTCGTACTCGGTGACAATGGACCCCAGCGCGTGCGGTATCTGGGGGGATAGAGGCGTGGGAATTAAAAATAATAATAATAATAATAATAATAATAATAATAATAATAATAATAATAATAATAATAATAATAATAATAATAATAATAATAATAATAATAATAATAATAATAATAATAATAATAATAATAATAATAATAATAATAATAATAATAATAATAATAATAATAATAATAATAATAATAATAATAATAATAATAATAATAATAATAATAATAATAATAATAATAATAATAATAATAATAATAATAATAATAATAATAATAATAATAATAAAAGTTCAATCGGGCGTATACTTATTATTTTTCAGAAGAGAGAAGAAGAAACGTAACCGCGCTTTTTCGGAAAACTATTTGAGCAACAAAATTAATTCAAAATATGCCGTTAGTTTCATATCGCTAGCTGCATTGGTTCTAATTTGGTTCTGTTAGCGTAATACTACGCTAACAGAAAATCGATTTTTCGAAGAACTAGTGGAACAACAAAATGAATTCTTGCGGCACAAACAAGCAATAAAATACTGAATACTTTTCGGTGCCGGTTTATGAAATGGTTCTGCTAGCGTAATAGACGTCTCATTTTTTCATTCGCCCAACATGGTTTTCTTAATGAAAGATCCACTACCACTAACTCAATTAAATTTGTATCAAAAGTTTTGTCAGCCCTTGAAAACAGCAGCATAGTTCATGTTGTTTACACTGATTACAGTAAAGATATTCAGTTATATTGCAGCCCACACGTTGCAGTTCATATCAACTTAAATATTGGTTTATAAGAGTGTTTATTTAACAGAGAAAAAAAAACGAGTTAAATTTATGTTGAATACAACAACAAAGAACCTCATTCCAAAAACAGAACATATTTTTGATGGCAGGGCTTTTTTGATGGTCGGATATATTCATAAGTAGGGCCTTTGTGAAAGTAAGGGCATTTTTAACGGAATGCCATTCTTATAAGAAGGCTTTTTTTTTTTGGGGGGGGGGGGGGTAGGGCATTTTTGTAGGTAAGGCATTATAAATATAAGGTAGGGCATTGTCCTTCAATGGCCCCCCTCCCTGTCTATGGCTACGGCTCTTTGTAAGACATTTTATACTTTTTAGAAAGTTAGACATGTTCTCTATCTACTTACATTATAATATATTGAATTTTGTAGAATATTATATATTCATACATATTATTATTAATACCTCTCTTGTTTGTTATTCTTGTTCTCCTTGCACGTGAGTTTAAAAATGTCATCAAGTTCTTGTTCTCATTTAAAATTCTTAACGGCAGTCTCTTAATATTAAGGAGGTAGGTTCATTCATACATATACACATAACATATTATATATCCCTGGAGGCGCAACAGAGTAAATATATCACACATTTGACGACGACATCAGCACAAGCAACAACATTTTCACGGGAAAAGCGTTGCTGGGTCCTGGTTTGTTGTAAAGTGCCATTCTTATCACACACCCTTGTTAGCATTCAAAATGTGATAGAAATAATTTTTTTTTTTTCAAAGTTCATTTTTTATTCATTCACTTATTATACTACTTAATACTAGACAATCGAATTCAAACTAGCTTATGATCTAAAATCTTATATTTACTTACTGGCCCCAACCGGGCGCTCTAAGGAATTCATGATTTACTTAAGATTAATGCCTTTCGGCTTATGAACTATTTTGTTTTCTTGTTTATTTTTATTTTAAACTAGCTGACCCGGCAGACTTCGTACAACCTAAATGGATGAATGAAAGACACAAAAGAGCGTAAGGGATCTGGCGGTGGGACCAACTGTGGCAATTTTACTTTGCCTCCAGCACAACATAATCCAGTAGATTCACCACAGTATTTCAATGCCTTGCAATATGAACAAATTACTGTCCCTTCTCCAATATTTACCGATTTGTCGGCACAGTTATCTAATGCTGGATCATAACGGAATGCAGCACGTTCCAGAATCACAGCAGCACTGCGTCTGCGGAATCGCTCAATTACATTTTGTCGTGCTCGCTGTTGTTGAGATGGACGTGCACGAACTCGTTGCATTCTAAGCCTATCTACTGCATTGCTACTTACTACAGAACGCAACTGTGACATAGTAATACGACTGTTTTGTTGGTCAGTCTCTCTTTGGTCATCAGTGCGGTTAACCCGTTGACTGATTGCGACGGCCTACATCGGGTCGTCTTCTCCTCGTCATCTTTATTTGGAATAATTGATTTAAGTAAGAAAAGCTGTCGCACACCTAGCAGTCACTATCACAGAAGAACAACAAAAAAAAAACAAAGGAAGTTAACCGAAGTTAAGAAATATGAAGCTGAATATGCTTTATTTGACGTATCTTGAGGACGGTTAAGCTGGCCTAATAAAGTGTCAATTTTCAATTTCTTCAAATTCAATTTTCAATTTCTTCAATTTGAAGATTATTTATACAAAGTATATGGGAAAATGATTTTTTCTTTGCAAAGTATGGGAAAAGGAATTTTGCTTATAACGTGCGTGTTTGTGCATTTTTTGAAAATTTCTAACCGTTTGCACCTTACCTGAACTTCCACCATTATTTCAAGACCACAATCAGCCAAATCGGTTGAGCCGTTGCCGAGTTTAAGCGAGACTAACGAACAGCTATTCATTTTTATATATATAGATAGATGTACAAACAAAACAACAATAATAATAATCGACGAAATTTTCATGAAAGTGGCTCTTAAAAAGTAGGGGTAAGTGGTAGGAAGTTGAAAATTAAGGATTGAATGTATTTCTTAATGCCGCACCATGCAGAAATTATATTTAAAAAAAACTGCCCAAAAGGTGCCAAAACAAAATGTGTGGATGAGCCATCCTTAACAATTAGCGGTATAAAAAATAGATATGAACCGATTCTCATACCTACTGAATACACATACAAAATTTCATCAAAATCGGTCAAGCCGTTTCGGAGGAGTATGACCACTAAAACTGTGACAGAAGAATTTTATATATTAGATGTACAAACAAAACAATAATAATAATCGACGAAATTTTCATGAAAACTCATTATGAAGTGGCTCTTAAAAAGTAGGGGTAAGTGGTAGGAAGTTGAAAATTAAGGATTGAATGTATTTCTTAATGCCGCACCATTCAAAAATTATACTAAAAAAAACTGCCCAAAAGGTGCCAAAACAAAATGTGTGGATGAGCCATCCTTAACAATTAGCGGTATAAAAAATAGATATGAACCGATTCTTATACCTACTGAATACACATACAAAATTTCATCAAAATCGGTCAAGCCGTTTCGGAGGAGTATGACCACTAAAACTGTGACAGAAGAATTTTATATATTAGATGTACAAACAAAACAATAATAATAATCGACGAAATTTTCATGAAAACTCATTACGAAGTGGCTCTTAAAATGTAGGGGTAAGTGGTAGGAAGTTGAAAATTAAGGATTGAATGTATTTCTTAATGCCGCACCATGCAGAAATTATACTAAAAAAAAACTGTCCAAAAGGTGCCAAAACAAAATGTGTGGATGAGCCATCCTTAACAATTAGCGGTATAAAAAATAGATATGAACCGATTCTCATACCTACTGAATACACATGTAAAATTTCATCATAATCGGTCAAGCCGTTTCGGAGGAGTATGACCACTAAAACTGTGACAGAAGAATTTTATATATTAGATTTGCTAGAAAAATTTGAAAAAAACTAACGATAAAAAAAAAATAACGATACTTTTTGGCTTTCTCGTATTCCATTATCATATAACCTATATGTATACAGACTAACGCCAAAAGTATGGCCCTTGAACCAAAAAAGGATATTTTTCATTTCGATGGTAAATGAAAATTTCAGTCACACACGACCACAAGGCAAAGGCCAATTTAGTATTAATTACCGATTTTTCACCATATAAAAACTTCACAAATCATTTAAGAATACTGTTCGAAACAATTATTTTTGATCTGCTCTTCAAGCATTTGCAATATGAAGCAATAGAGAAAATAAAGCTATCCTAGAAGAGCAAACGAACATACCTACATATTCTGCATTTGCCTATAGCTGCAAGGTCTCGTGTTAGACATGCCATGCTGCACTGATTTGTATTACCTTTTTCTATTTCATTCCCGTACTCACAGTCAACACTCAACAGTCATAATCTTCACGGGATAAGCAAGAGTCAGCAGGAGCGAGAATATTCACGGATAGGTACTATGAGCTTCGGGGAGTTGAAAATTCGATCCGATACACAACAATCAATTCATAAAGTACAGTCAAAAATTGTTCATGCATAATATATAACGTTTCTTCGTCGTTTAGTTCTTCATTTGATTTTATGTGTTTCCAGATCCACGACTTCAGCGTTGACTGTGAATAGTAATCGGGTTTGCCGCAGTTCACAGCTGAGATCCTTGAGTGATTTGTTTCTTTAATTTTTCATAGTGGGCCGTATCGAGGTGAATTTGTAACAATTATAACCAAAATTCCGTCGACTGTGTCAAACACTAAACAAACAGTCTAACTTCATGCTGAATGCCATCTTATGTCTGTGTACCTATTGTTCTCCTCTTTCCTGAGAATTTAATATTCCTGTACGCGAGCCAACGTTTTGTGGACGTTTAGTTACTTCAATACCTCCAACTTCTTCCTATGAGATCGACTTGGCAGTACTTGGTTTTAGAGTCATGTCCACTCCTCTTCCACGCCCCTCACTCTAGTTTCAGCCAGGCTGAAACTTCTATGTTGAGTCTAACTGCATGACATTAGATGTTGCTGATGTTGGAAAATTAAAAAAAAAGTAAATGAAATACCAAAAAAACTTTAACAAACGTTTATTTTTTACTATCAACCAAACTTTTGGTGCCTTACCATTTGATTTGTATTTCGATGACTCACATGAATGATAATGTAAAATAAAACCCCTGTTTCTCCCATCTTAACATGTATATCCTGAAGTCAAGATAATCTATATAAGATATTTGGTCAGCTGAGTTGCACACATTAAAGATTAAAACCTAAATAGGAGTCATTTGTGAACTGGTAGACTCACACCATACTTCGGACAGATACTTTCATTCTATAGTACCTCATCCATATATGCAATGTATCTCTGACGTGAGACCTAATTAAAAATTTCTGCCACAACACCGACGAACTATACCAACAAGCCGCGCGCCAAGTCGCGGTCGCGGACGGTTACTTTGCCAACACATCACCATCATTATCATCGGCATTCGTGTTGAAGGTGGACCTCCTCATGCCAACTCAATATGAAAACAAAAAACAACAGCAGGCACACTATGAGGTGAATTAATCTATCACAATCACAAAACACATTTTAGTGAACATTCAGCTCGTTCTTCTCCAGGCATCACATTCACCATTACCACCATCCGCTTCTATTTCTGAACTTATATGTTATATCTTTTGCAAGTAGTTTGGAGTGGAGTTTATAAATATTTATGAAATTTGCACCAATGCTACGATAAGTGGCAACTGAGGAGAATAAGGTTGGTCCTCCTCATTGTTGCATCTTCAACAGAGCAGAAAGCTACGAAGGCTAAAGCTACTCCATATAGTTGATTAATTAAATTATTTCCTGAGTCTTGTTAATTAGACTTTTTCGCCTGAAAATATTGCCTTTAAATAGTAAGCTACACAAGGATCTCAGATGCACGCTTCATGGCCGTAGCCCACTTTGATATAATATTTTCAAAGATGCAGTCGATGGGATTTTAAAAATCTGTGCACACCTTTTAAGAAGGCATTTAAAAGATTCACCAGAGAGCTGCTGGATCTAATGTGATGTCTCATGATATGGACCGACCAACTTCGGCGGTGGTGATGACGACGGCGAACATAGACAATAGAATCGATTTCACTTTACAATCTGTTTAAGCAAAAATAACGCAGTTTCTAAATTTATTTTGGTGGCATTTTGCAATAAATTCTCGAATGGTAGTCACCGGTACTTTTGCCATCATATTGGATTATTTGGGAGCACTATTTTAACGAAATCTCGCAATTTTGAAAAAAAAATTCGCATTAAAAAACCCCCATTCTTAACAGGCGCGGATCTAGAATTTTGTTTTGGAGAGGGTCACAGGATAGAAAAGAATCAAAAATAACAAAAATAACAAGAATAACCAAATAAACAAAGCAGGAAAGGTTAAAACGGTTGGAAATTTTTCATAAATTCACATATTCAGAAGTTATGAGCAAAATTAATTTTCCAAAAAAGTCCAGTTTAGTAATTTTAAATCCCAATCTGTGTAAAAATTCCTAGTGAGCTAGATCTTTGTGTACACCTTTATTACGTAGCTCTTATGAGCTGGCTATTTTAGTAATTTTAAACAGAAACTGAAGATTTTGATTTAAAGTCCCTCTAGTCCCTCTACTCCCAAAACGGTTAATTTTATAGAAATATGCCTGAGGCATTATTTTTAGAAAATCTCAAGACGAACAATTTGACCACTATTGACCTCCGGGCAAAAGGTCGCGAAATATTAACGAAAAACTGAATTTCGCGACCTTTTGACCACCATAACTTTTTAAGCCGGCACGGCACGATATCAATGTCAATTTTCACATCTTCATAAGAGGTACGTAATAAAGATGTACACAAAAATCTAGCCCACTAGGAATTTTTCCGCAGGTGAAACACATAGGTAATAACTGGATTACGTTTTTGAAAAATAAAAAACCAAAGTAATGTATTTACTTTTGTTCAATACACTTTGGAATGAATAAAAAATCAAAGTTGACAGAAAAGAATAAACTAGCTTCCCTAACCACCGTTTCTTTGTTTTAACAACCAAACAAATATTTATTCAGAGCCAGTTCGTCATAAGGTTTAAAGTCGTTTAAAAAAGGGTTTTGACTGTGGTATTAAATTAAATGCTTAAGTGCCATAATTAAACAAGTAGTTAGTGAGAAATAAAAATATTCAAACAATTATAGGAAGTATCAATAGCGGTGACGTGAAATAACGTCCGACGAAATAAGCTATTTCCTGAAAATGAAATTCTCGCAATACAGTTGAATGTGAAGTTGAAAGTACCACGTGTTGTTTCTTGTCAAAAACATCGATATAACCACAAACAGAATCAAACCCCAGAGGAATATTTCTGGAGAGCAACTTACATTCCTCTGTTGGACAACGTTGTGACGGACCTCAACGAAAGGCTCTTTCCAGACGTGATGAAGCTTTTTGGGTTTACAGTGTTTCTGCCTCGGACTTCCTATACAGCGGAGGACGTTGAAGAAGTTCAGCTTGTAGCAGAAACGTAGCTACCATGATGCTTCTGAACTCCCCTTCGAGCATTATTGCCGAATTTGACCTGTGTGTGAACCGAATTGTTGAAGACGGCGGTGAACTCCCAGATTCGGTTCCTCTCGCAGTTGATGCGTGTGTTGAAGTAATTTATCCGGCTATTTATAGACTGCTTACGATTTTGGAGACGCTCCCTGTTACTGGAGCCACTGCAGAAAAGAGTTTTTCAATTCTCCGTCGCCTCAAAACTTGGTTGAGATCAACTATGGCAGAAGACCGACTTACGGGGCTTTGCATTGCTACACACCAATCGTGCACATCGATGCGATCATTAACAGATTTGCGAAATAAAATAGAAGATTGGATTTTTTTTATTCTATTTTTTTTTTTCAATGGGCAAAAAAGTAAGTTAATCGTGGTCTTTTGGTTAGTTCCCGGTTCTTAAGTTTGCAAAAACTAGGTTTTGTTCGTTTGGTTTTTTTTTATTGAGTTTGCAAAATATTAGTTCAGCTCTATTTTTGTAAATATGGCCTGTTTGGGGGGGGGTCATGAGCCCTGTGACCCCCCCTCTGAATCCGCGCCTGATTCTTAAAATATCTTCTTTCTGAATCTCACATTTTCAAAATTTCGAAGCACAAAATCACTCATTTTTTAAGAAAATCTCGCTTGTGTAAAAAAGTCTTTCACCATTGAAATCTCGCATTACAAAATCTCGCACTTTAAAAAAAAGTCAACCATTAAATATTTAAAGAAGTGCATTTTTAAATAAGAAAATTTAAAGATAATTTTTTTTATTATAATTATAATTACTTTACAGTTCAAATAGCTTAATATGATTTATATTCTTAAACCTACGAAAGAGATAGATTTAGAGCTATGCTCTTAAAATATTAAACTCTGGACATTCTTTGTCTCTTTTAAAAAATGGATCTTAAGACCCTACTGTGAATTACTGTTCGACTGCATTGTTTCTTAGTTCTGTTGCTTTTCGACTGTCGCAGTCTATGCTTTTCCATTATAAGTTAATCTATGTCTGATAAAATAAAATACTGAAACTTGAAATCTCGCATTTAAAATAAAATATTTATTTCCTAAATTTTCATCATAAAACTTTATTTAAACGTTAATTGTTGACTGAGTTGATTTTTTTGACCAATTTATGGAATTATTGTAATAAGTGGAAAAAAGCCGACGGAAAACTAAATTTCCACTTATTACGTTAATTGTTAACTTCTTAAACTAAATAATATGTGGTATCATTCTTCATAAGGAAATTCAAAATCATAGGTTTACAACAGCTATGGTTCATTTTACGTTTTTTTTTAAGAGTTATATAAAAAAAAAATTAATAAAATGCTACGCCTAGATCATGTAAATACAAAAATTTAAGAAAAATAGCTAATCAGCTGTTAGGTCAATCGACCTTTTCTCTATCATGCGAGATTATGCTCTTATATGTATGAAAGATACTGTATTGACCAATAAAAATTTATTTATGTTTATTGGAAAAATTAGGTTTGCCTTTGGCTTTTTTGGTCACTTTGATTTTTGCAATGAAACAAAAGATTCGCTTTTCCCGACGCTTCGGCAGGGGTTGCTGCCTTCCTCAGGCGAACTTTATTGCACATGAAATACAAAACGCATAGTACAATATTATGGACAACAAGAATAAGAAAAAACTTACAATTTAGCATTTAATTTTTTTTAAATGTACAAAAAAAACACTTCTAATTAAGAAGTTCAGTCTATAACTACAGAAAAGAAAGAGAAAACTTTTATGAGGAAACAAGGGAGCAGTATACAGATGATATACTCTGTGTCCTGTGTGTCTTGTATATTGCTTGCGATTCATATTGTTTTTGTTGTTCAGGATGTGGAGCGTTTCGAGCGTATATCGCTTAGAGGTGTGTTTTTCCGTTTGAAGAACTTTAACACCATCGAAATCCGGAGAATGACCCTTAATTATTGAATGGGCCACCAATGCGGTTTTAGCCAGGTTATTGCTTTTGATGTCAAAAAAAGAAATATTTCATGTGCGTGAATGTGTGATGCAAAATGAGAGCGATACAAATAAATTAGAATTTAGAATAGGTATGTACTTAACTTGAGTGTCTACGATGTTCTTAACATTCGAGTAATTTTAAAATTTTAACTCAGGATCAATACAAAAATCATGAAAACATTAGTCGCTATTCGGTACTGGTTCTTGGTGGATGCTTCAGATCATTCATGGATGAGGGGACAACGACATATGAATGACGGTATGTTGGGAAGAGTAATTCGTTTGCTGGACCCATGTGCGACGATGACGTCACACATGGGTTATGTGACGCGTTCTAAAACACTAGACGTGCCTCTAGAAATAATTTCCATAAAAATAATAGGATGTGATTATGTGAATAGGGAATTCGATTTATCAGAATACTGTATCATCAATCCGTTTTAAAATTTCCCTAACTAAAGCAGAATGAATTATTGTAAAACAAAGTGTAAAAATTCATACAAGAAATAATCTCAAGCAATTAATGCTTACTGAGACTGACGCGTCCATTTGTTTTTTATGTAAATGAAGAGTGTAAAGAACGACACAACTAGTAAAAACATTGAGGGAAGTACTTTGAGTTAATGTTCATTTTTGAGTTTAGTAATTGGGCGGTACGAAGAGGAAAATTTTGTATGATAAAGATGAGGTGATGAGAGTCTTAGAAAGAAACAGTTTTGCAGGGATTTCAAAAGGAGAAATAGAGGTCTTAAACATAAACAAAATTTTATATCATTGCGTTTTTGAAGTCGAAATATCATTTCTCTATAATTTTAATGCAAAAAAATATCGTATAACTTCAGCTTGAATTTTAATTTAACAAAAGAAACGTGCGCATTATAAGCACCGAATCAATCAAAAAGCCCTTTACCAAGCCCTGTGTCTTTCCTTTCTCTTTTATAATAAACCATCTAAAGAATGGAAGCAGACGAAAATTGCAAGAGAAAAAAATTATCAATCAAAATAACATTTCGATTATCCTTAATCCCTGTTTTCTTGATTTTCGTGTTTTTCATCTCCAATTGTCGCACCGTGTCGTTGGTCGTTCGGACCAACCAGACAAAATTGAAGGAAAAATAAAAGATATCCGCCTCCCCTCTCCACAACGACGCCTTATAAATTTATTTACCTTTCTCCAGAGGGACAGTGATGATTCTTCTTTCTATTTTCTTGCCATTGTTTCTTCAATTTCATCAAGTCATTAGAGAATATTCGCTTAGTTAAAGAACCCTAGGTGTGAGAATTTTGACACGAAGTGTTAAAGGACAGAGAGTGTTGGAAGCTCGCCTATAAGGGTAATGTTGGAATAGGCGAAGCGAATTAATATGATGACACATAGCGCATACAAACGTGACAGCAGAAATATTTATCATCTAGTCATAGAAATGAACCTATTCAGGATTTTGCAGACAGCTAACAAAAGTAAAAAAAACTATTAAGGTTTAAAATTAATTTATTTACCTCGAGGATTTTCAGAGCGACAGCTTTGTTGAGAAGACATTAATAATTTGTCACAAGAGCCACAAGTCAGCTTTGCTGCTAACATCCAAGAGATTCGCTTTTAATCCTTGTTTTCGGGTTTTCCTTAACCGACTTCAGGGGGTGTCATTCGGCTCAATGTAAGTTTGTGTAAATTTCTCGAGAAGGAAATGACGATACTTATAATAGTCTTAGAGTTTAAGGCCGGGAAAGAAGGACACACATTTCTAAGGAATGAAATTTCAAATACCGAATTTTATATCATCAGACAAATTTAATCTATCTGTAGGAAACATTTATTGCCGTCCGGAAAATGTGTGTAGCTAATGTGCCCTTTTGTAAGCAAGTAATGCTCTTCCTATTAAAGAAGCAAGAAGGTACTTTGCCAGATGCAGACATTTGTCGCCAAGGCGACAAAAACCTTAACCGGTGAGTAAGATTAAGAAGCATTTAAACATTAACCAGTCGGTAGAACAGTACATAATTATTCGCTTCTTGGCTCCAAGGATCTCATTGAAGACGACCGACTACCGACGCACGTAGTTCTATAGTTGGTTTAGAAAAGCCAATACGGAAAACATTTTAGCTCGGTAAATAAATTGGAAAGTTTTTCTTTCTTCTTGTTGTTTTCTTTATTTCTTTAAAAAAAATTTAAGTTAACGTGTATAGGTACCTAAGGCAACAAAAAAAAAATCAACTGCGTTCCGACAGGATTTTTTGGTTATTTTTGTTGATAAAACATATGAAAGTGACAGGTGGCAGCGACGGAAATAAGATTAATAACTTTTTGAACGATAGGGAGGAAGTCATTTTATGATTGGGCGGTTCCGAATTTAATAAGTCATCTTCTAAGAAGGTTTGTATGGTTGTCCATGACTATAAAAAAATTTCGGGATCATTGTGAAAATTTAATTTGAAAATGAAGGAAAGAGCAACGTTTTGAAGTTTTTTTAGGAAGTGGTATCGGCTTCTTTGGTTAATATGGTTTAAGGGTCTGATATTAAGATTAAATACTCTGAATTTTAATGGAACTCACCTTGGTTCGAAATCTAGTAAAAAAAAACACATTTTCATTGTTGTTACTTCAATGTTTAGATTTTTTGAATAACAAGTTTTGGTGCAGGGAACTAACTTCACTGGGAATTAACTTCACATGGGAATTAACTTCACCTCTAGTGGGAAATACCTTCACTTTTTTCTGGTGAAGTTATATCCCAACTATAGTGGGTGCAGGGAAATTACTCCACGGGAATCTGCTCCACATGGGAATTTACTCCACTCAAAGTGGGAATTTTCTCCACTTTTTAAAGTGGAATAAATTCCCCCTGCAAGTGGGAAATAACTGCACAATTTTTTTTGTGGAATTATTTCCCAGCATGAAACTGAGCTCTAAAGTTTTTACGAGGAATGTAAGTAATTATAATGCAATCAATTTATGTGATAAATTCAACCAATTTATTGACTATGAACACAATTTTACAATTTTACAAATTAAACAATTATTTATTTTTCCGCACAGTCTAACTATGGTTGAACATAAGTGCCGAATTCTATTTTGGGACTACAAACCCACTATGGTGGGTCATTAGTCCTGAAATTAAATTCGGGGTTTCTTCGTGATAAGTTTTAAACATTTTGTAAACCAATAAATTGAGTAGACAGTTTGAACATATTTTCAAGGTTTACATACCACATGCTCTAAGTCTATGTGACGTTAAGGAAACTCTTCCCCATGAAAACGTTCTTCTGAACTTTGGTGTTCGGTGAGAGTAAAGCATTCTACAAGCACACGGTACTTGAACCCAGCTTCATCTTATTGCATCTTTTTGTCACCTAAAATAACTGAGCTGTTTCTATTACATCAACAGCTCCATTAGAAAGACATTTTTGTATTGATATGATTTTCACTGTTCAGTTTTCTTGCATCATGTGGATGCAGACGTAAGTAGTTACTATTTTTGCAATACTTAACCTTAACTCAGTCTCACATGTTTTAAAATATTATTTCAATAAAGGATTTGAAGCTTTAAACAAAAAATGAAGCAGGTACAATAATTGCAAGCGAGCGAAGCGAGCGGAAAAAATTTTGCCCAAAAGAGAATGAATTTGGGGTGTGAAAATAAAAAAATTCGCGCGAATTCATTCTCTTTTGGGCAAAATTTTTTCCGCTCGTTTCACTCCCAACCAAACCAAAACGATTTTGAATGTTCCAGATCGTCATAATCTCTAGGATTTGGAGCTTTAAGCAAAAAATGAAGCAGGTACAATAATTGCAAGCGAGCGAAGCGAGCGTAAACAATTTTTCCCAAAAGAGAATGAATTTGGGGTTTGAAAATAAAAAAATTCGCGCGAATTTCATCCCATTTTCCCAAATTCATTCTCTTTTGGGAAAAATTTTTTACGCTCGTTACGCTCCCAACCAAACCAAAACGATTTTGAATGTTCCAGATCGTCATAATCTCTAGAGTCTAGACGAAAGTGAAAAAAAGATGTTCAAAATGAATCATTTCAATGCAGCACCTGCTTTGCACACAAGCGTGCATTACAAAGGTGCGTGGTGGTTTCTTTTAAAAAGTAAAGAAAACGGCAGCAGTTAGTTTTGAAAAATGAATTGTTCTGTCAATTTTGTTCACAAATAGTAAAAAAAATGGTCCTATCTATTGTTAAGACTTTTTATAATTCAAAGAAAAAAATCACATTCTGAATTTTTTTTTAATAAGAAGTGCAATAATATTGTTTCTCACACTTTTCACTTTTAGTGGACTTGTTTCTCACACAATTATGTAGTTATTTCTCACTCGTAGTGGGAATTTATTCCACTTTAAAAAGTGGAGCAAATTCCCACTTTGAGTGGAGTAAATTCCCATGTGGAGCAGATTCCCGTGGAGTAATTTCCCTGCACCACTATAGTGGGATATTACTTCACTTTTCTGTGGGTAATAACTTCACTTTGATGTGAAGCTATTTCCTACAGAAGGTGGGAATTAATTTCACTTATTTTTATAAGAATTACCGGTGCAGGGAACTATCTTCACTGGGAATTAACTTCACATGGGAATAAACTTCACCTCAAGTGGGAAATATCTTCACTTTTTTATGGTGAAGTTGTATCTCAACTATGGTGGGATATTATTTCACTTTTCTGTGGGTAATAACTTCGCTTTGATTTGAAGCTATTTCCCACAGAAGGTGGGAATTAATTTCACTTATATGTTTATAAGGTGCGGGTGCATAACTTCACAGGTCATAACTTCACATGGGTCATAATTTCACCTTTAGTGGGTTATAATTTCACTTTTTTCGGGTGAAATTGTTTCCCACCTTAGGTGAGCAATAACTTCACCTGAAATTTGGGTGAAATTATTTCCCACCTATTTAGTCATTCCACGGCGCAGAGAATCTGGTCCCGAAGTCAGAAGTCCCGAAAATGGTTTTCGGGACTAAAGACCCACTATCGTGGGTGATAAGTGCCGAATTTTATTTTTGGACTACTAACCAACTATGATGGCTCATAAGTAGAGACATTAAATTCTGGGTTTCTGACCATCGCGTTAAGTTTTAAACATTTTCTAAAACAATAAATTGAGTGGACAGTTTTTACATATTTTCAATGTTTATTCAGTGCATAATGGTTAGAATTATACCGCATGTTCTAAGTCTATGTGATGTAAAAAATTTTTTTCCAATGCAAACGATCTTCTGAACTTTGGTATTCGGTAAGGTGAGAATAAGGCAAGCAAACTGTACTTGAATCCAGTTTCATCTTATTGCACCTTTTTGTCATCTAAACTAACTGAGCTGTTTCAATGACATTAACAGCTCCTTCGGAAAGACATTTTTTATTGATGGGATGTTCAGTGTCCTTGTATCATGTGAATGCAGACGGAAGTACCATTTTTCAATGCTATCAGTCGGCAATTCCTATCAAGACAACGTATTCATTATTGAGTTTTTCAATACTAAACCTTAAGTCTACAATCAGTCTTAAAAGTTTTAGAAAATTGTATTACGAATTTGGAGCTTGAACCAACAAATGTTGCAGGTACAATTGCTAGCGAGCGAAGCGAGCGGAAAAAATTTTGCCCCAAATTAATTCTCTTTTGGGCAAAATTTTTTCCGCTCGCTTCACTCCCAATCAAAACAAATCGAATTTGAATGTTACAGATCGTCATCATGCTCGAAATGAATCATTGCACTGCAGCACCTGCTTGTTAGACACTAGTATGCATTACAAGATGTGTGGTGGTTGCTTTTTCAAACTAAAGAAAACGGCAACAGCTTTGAAAAATCAATTGCTCACTCCATTTTTTCGATAAAAAGTAAATAAATAAATGGTTATTAATTAGACTTTTTTTTAGTTGTAGTTGAATTAGTTAGTTAGTAGTTCGGAAATTTAGTTTTCAAGATTCTGAAAATAATCAGAATCGCGCCAGAGTAATGCAGTTTATGGTAGACAAAATAGGTTAAAGTAAATAGTACAAAATGATAATTTCTTGCAACTGTAGTTAAAAGTGAAATTATATCCCAATTTGAGTGGGACATAACTTCACACGAAAGTTAAATTCTGGCCAACAAAAAAGTGAAGCTGATTCCCACCATCGATGGGACACAACTTCACCCGAAGAAAGTGAAATTATAACTCACTAGGAGTGAAATTATGACCCATGTGAAGTTATGACCCGTGAAGTTATGCACCCGCACATATTATGTTATATAGTTTACTTTCGCATCAAACTCAATGACACATTTATTTCCAGTAGTGGGGTGAAAGAAAGATTCGTAGGGCTCTTGATGATTTTCTGTTTTAATGTTTGCATTGAAAAATCTGCATAGCATTGGAAGCTGGTCATGATCTTTTAGGAGTATACCTTATTCTTTTTATCTATATAAATGAATAGCTTTTTTTCTGTACGTTCGCTTACCAGCCAAACCGGTTGACCAATTTTCTTATTTTTTTTTTTTAACTACAGAAGTATAGAGGAATAATGTAACATTTTTCAAATCACAAATGGTGCAAATGTTAAAAAATCATTCAGCATGATACAACAAAATATGAACTAAGCTGATCAGTTCAAATACAATATACAGTTCAAATACAATAATCTATTTTGTTTGAAAATGTTGTCAAATGTTTTTTTTTTAAATTATCATCGTACAAAAAAAAATATGTAAGTGCAAATTGCGCAAGAGTAATTAATTTGTATACTGTAGCACTGTAAAGCGAGCAAAGCGAGCCGAATTTTTTTTTTGCTCTTCATAGAGATGCAGATGAATTGAAGGAAAGGTCCTCTCTTAGACTTGCATTTCATCACACATATAGACCTTTAAAAAGGTGGATTTGATATTATTCACTTTGAAGTACAGTACTCACGCCATTGGATGCGATAGAAAATAAGATGTATTTTGTGTTGGTCAGATATGCCTTTTTTTCATAGAAAGTGAATGACATGACATGGCGCACACAATGCAAGCAAGGGATGACACGTTGTTAATTATGTTCAAGGGACATTGACTTCTTCAATGTTTCACTTTGGTGATTTGCTTCATGATTATTGCAGGTATTTGGTTCTGTTCACATTGTTCCTGATGTGGAGTAATGTTAACGTGTTACTTTTTAGGGTTCCGTACACAGAGTGTAAACGAAACCCTTATAACATCACTTCGCTACTTTCGTTTTCTGTTCATTCGTCTTTCACAAGCGATTTCTTCGGATTTGTTAGGCCGATTCCAATGAAATTTGGTACACATATTTTAGTATTCATTAGTAATCTAAAAATGTTGTTTTCATGTTTTTAAGATAAATAGTTTCGAAGTTATTAAAGAGAAAAGATAAAAAAATACAAAAATGACCATTCTCCCCCCTGATCTCCGAAACTACTGGGCCTTAGATTATGAAAAAGATACTGAGAATAGATCTTAACCTGTAGATTACAAAAAAGTAAATAAGAAGACTGTATTGTTACATATAACACAGATATGACTCAATATTTGGAGTAAATTTTTAATTTTTGACTCAAATTTACAATTTATTTCCTCCAAAACCGTTATACCGATTGAGCTAAAAGTTGGCCAATATATCAACGTGTTAAGTAGAAATATAATCATATTATTTTTATATTTTTAAGAGAAATAGTTTTGTAGTTATATAAGAAAATATGGAAAAATAGGCAAAAATGTCAAAAACAGGCCATTCGGCCCCCCTAATCTCCGAAACTACTGGAACTAATTTATTTATGTAACATGCAAAATTTTTCAATATACTAATTTCCAATTTCATTAAATTTTAAAACCATTTTTTTGAACAGGTGGTAACCCTATTGACTTCAAATTAAGTACAAACATTCATTAATTGCCTGCGATGACAAACATATTTTTTTTGTATTTTTAAGACAAATAGTTTTGAAATTATTCAAGAAAACACAACAAAAAAGCCCGAAAATGCAAATAACCAAACTTTACCCCCTCCTCATCACCAAAAAGGGTGGGCCTGGAATTTCCTAAAAAATTTCAAAAAATAGTTCCATACGTATAGATTACAGAACATTAAAAAAAATTGCACTAATAATGTAAATAACGATATATTTTCAAGGCAAATGGTTTTGAAGTTATTCAAAAAAAAAAACCAACAAAAAAGGACTATGAAAAACACTCAATTTCACCCCCTCCTCATATCCGAAAGGGCTTGGCCAGGCATTTCCAAAAAAATTTCAAAATGTAGTTAAAACGTGTAGGTTACAGAAAATACAAAAAACATTACAGTGATGATGTTAATAAGCATAAATCCGAATATGTATTAGGGTTCCGTACACAGAGTGTAAACGAAACCCTTATAACATCACTTCGCTACTTTCGTTTTCTGTTCATTCGTCTTTCACAAGCGATTTCTTCGGATCTATTAAGCCGATTCCAATGAAATTTGGTACACATATTTTAGTATTCATTAGTAATCTAAAAATGTTGTTTTCATGTTTTTAAGATAAATAGTTTCGAAGTTATTAAAGAGAAAAGATAAAAAAATACAAAAAAATTTGCCCCCCCCCTTTACACTCTTTTATGGGATTTTCTTTTGTTGTATTGATTTTGTACTCTAAGTGTTGTGAATAAAATTTTCGTACCGTTCCACCGGATTTGAACCTAGATCACTTCACTCAAATGCCAGACGTCGCTAACCATTCGACCACGGGCCCTAATGTACTCAACTAGTACAGTTTGAATACCATTACAATTTTTTGAAAATTTGTATGCTCTCATCCAAAATATAAGACATTTGTCACAAGACAATACATGTGTGGTGTTAGCTGGATAGTAGAGTACTCGCCTGATGCTCTTGATGTGCCTGGTTGGAATCTTGTCGGGGGATTGTTTTTTTTTATGTATATTTTATGTAAGAAAAAATAAAGTTCCTTATTCCTTTCTTACTGTGGTGTTTCGTTTTGTTTGCCGATGGCCAAAATTTTTGTTTCGTAGGGTACTTACACAGGTGAAAACGAAAACCTATAAGATCAGTTCGGTTTCCTTTTATTTGTCTTTCACAAGCGATTTCTTAGAATCTGCTAAGCTGATTGCAATTAAATTTGGTTCACATTTTCTAGAGTAGATATAAGTGATCCGAAAATGCTGCTAGCAGATTTTTAAGATACACAGTTTCGAAGTCATTGAAGGAAATAGGCAGAAAGACCATTCAAATTATTTTCCAAGAAAATGTTTGGTTTCAAATCTTAATCCTTGTATAAAAAATCCTTCAAAACTGAAAGAAAGTAGGGTCGGATAATAAAGTACGGCACCCTCCTCGAGCGAGCTTATCTCGCACTTGTCCACTTTTTTTATGAATTAAATATACTTTCCTGTTTCCATAAATGCGTGGGAGCGATCTATCACAATGAACATGTTCTTCGATGGTGCCTGTTTTTGATTTGCTTAACTTTACCCCCTTATACTATGATTGGAATATTGTAAGATTAAAATAGAGGTATCCGCAACATCCTTAGTTTTGTTGGGCCCAATCGGATATCAAACACCTTTAAAGTTTCAACCTGCAAATAAAATTTTGATTGAAACACTTGATTGTAATATACCTACAAATGCTAAAAATCACTTATCTAAAACATAACAACACACTCAAAAAAAAAAGAAAATAAGAATTTAAAATCGCAACCCAAAACTGGACAACAACGCACTTGCAACCACTTGTCGACTTCCTCAAATTTATTTAAAAAAAAAAAAAAACGATTCAAATACTTTTCCTGTCCATGGAATCCAATTTTATGGAACCGATTTTTATAGGGATATTCGAATCACGTTAATCGTTTTCTCATAAAACTAATCCCATTCTTAGCACGCCTCAAATCGCATCCAGTCACGCAATAAATTCTACTATTCAATGCCATGATTAAGCTCTTAATATTTTTTTCTTTTCTCTTTTTTATTATTTACCTCAAGATACACTCAAGATCGCTGTATAAGGTTCATACTTGTTTATCAAAAGTGATTAGCATTTACACAAATTTTAACCTAGTAGCTCAATTTGACTAAAGAACAAATAAATCCTACTTATATATATTAACAAGGTTGCGACGAAAAATAAACACTATCAAGTGACACGTAGTGCGGACCCCTCATTAAGCAACATTTTTGCAACATTCCCTCATCACCACAGTCAAGAAACTTTAAATGTCAATTTAGCAAGCAAATATAACGACTGTCGTCGTTGTCCTTTGTTTGGGTATGAAGTGCTTTGTATAAAGAAGAATAAATAATAACAAATATTTATCCCGCATTTGAACTTCATATTTTGCAATTCCCTAAAATCTACACAAACAAAATGTGGGGATGAGTTTTTGCTAGTCACATGCAAATAAAAAATAAATGACATTTCACAACATTCAGTCAAGAACTTGTGTCCCACCGAGAACCTTTTTCAGGAGCCTTCCAATCACATAACATCTTCTCAACTCCAGAAGGTGGATCCGTTCCACTTTGGTGCTACTTAAGTTCTTCGTCATCTGGAGAGTTTTGTGGCGTCAACTTTTATGCATTCTATCATAAACAAACTGAAAGGTTTAGAGGTTCCGTTTCGTCGTTGTCGTCACAGTCTCACACGACTAACCAGAGATGCTGTCCGAGTTGAAGACCAGCAATGGCAAAACAAGTGAAGAGGTTGGCTTCGTGCTGACGATGCTTAAGAGTCATGCGGATGACTACGACGACGACGGTAATGGACCTTTTAAAGTCCGACGATAATCATTTCGATCGATAAAAATGAATGCAGCAATAAAAAATTGAATAAAATTACTGTTATTATTAGCCTAGCTAGATGGTTCAGGTTTGCTTCTTATAACATGGTTTGTATTTGCCTCTTAAATTTTGTTTTGCATTTACTGCCTCATTCATTGCCCTAGAAGTGTCAATTCGTATATTAAAAATATAATTATTTTATAATATCAATTTCACATCACTTGATCTATTTTTATAAAAGAAAAAGTTAAGAGCGCCCTTCGGTAAATGATAGAAATTAACACTCTTTTCAGTTAAACCGATATCTGGACAACTACCTAGCTAAATCGGTCATGCTCAGATTCTAACGAAAAACGGTGGCAATGGTGTCTTTGCAGATTATATGAGCCCATATTTAGATTGCAATTCATCCTGCACGATTAGAACAAGGCCATTTAGAGCGATTTTCTTCACTGCAAGTTGAACTGAACTTGAGGATTTTTATTCTCAACTTGTGATTTTGATTTCCTTCACTCACATTTGACAGTTTCAACTTTCGATTCCCAAGTTAATCAACTTCTGATTTTCTCAACTTTCGAAAAAAAAATTATTGATTTTACAACCACGTCTTAGTCAAATTGATAACATTGGATGTGGGGTCGATTTTGACAACGAATGCAATCATAAAAACCACGATTTTCATCATTTCTACAACCGATTTTTTTTTGGGTGTACTGCATATTTGTACACCCACAGAATCACGATGCCATGATGATGACTATTAATATTACTCCCACCTTTGGAACCTTGATACGAGACGCGCAATCAATGGCAAACCTGTGTGATGCTAATTTGTTGAGGAGGGTGTGTTTGGATGGCTTATTGTTTTCTCTTTAGCAAAACATCAGTTTGCCTTTATATGCGTTTATGAAAAGCTGGAAAGAACAGGCATTCAGTGACGTTATGTTTTGCTTCTGCTTAATGATAAACAAACAATTGTGTTAACTTGAACGGAACGTAATAAATCAAACATAGCCTACCTACTCCCGTCAAAACACATTGGTCGATGTTGCTGCTACCAATGCCCCAACACCATCGTTTGGCAATCACCAATTTAATATCCTTTGATTCTTGCCAACTCCATTGGTCTCAGTGCGTCTGGCTGCGTTTAGCAATAATTCGAATATCATATCCCCCTGTTTGGTAGTAGGTGTTTTGGCAGGTGTTAAGGTGTGTTTTTGGTAGAGTGTCGGTGCTTTGCTTGCAAGTGCCGCGTGTCACTTCCACAGAAGAAAAGCTTAATGTTTACATATAACATAGACTTATTGTGTACAAACATATATATATGTAGGTATAGCAAGTGACTACTCAGCAGACCATGGATAGTTATATACAAAGGATTTATGAATTAGGGTGCAATGATATGTTATACTCCTTAGCGAGAGTCAATTTACGTCTACTGAAGCGATAATGTATGGGTTAAAACAATCATTCTGTAAGGTAATAAACATTATACGGCGTTGTCATAAATGAGCCCTGATGGTGAAGGGTTTATTTTTTAAGGTAATTTGAAAGAACAAAAGCATCTCATTTTGAGAGATTAAATTTCTGTACACTTAAATAAACTACAAATGTTTTTTTTTTTAATAAATTTAAAGACATTTAGACATATAAGGGATGTATGTCACTGTCGTCTCATCTTTCAAAATTGATAGCAAATTAAACAAAATGGGTTTCAATATTAATCATCGGTAGACTTGAAAGGAAATCGCTGATCTTGGTTTAAATTAAATGAACCCTTTTTAGAAAATAAGTTTTTAATTTGTATAAGCAGAAGACAGCTTAATCGCTTTCACTCACGAAGGGCTTACGAAAAATTAAAATTAAATTCATGTGTTTTATTTCAAATAACCTTCAGCCATTACCATCATGGAAGACTTGTCATGTCATAAGACTTAACAGGCAAATGTATATTTTTTGCTGAAATAATTTGATTTCAACATTCAATTTGCATTGAATCGAGATGAATAAATGAGATTTTTTTCTTTTCACTGAATACCTGTTGACACAAAGGTTGTCCTTGGTGCTTTGAAAGAGATATAAATCACGTCTAGCAAGTGTAAGTGTTCGTTGGCTGAAGGTTCTTTCTTATTTTTTATAATTTTGCGCAGTAATGATATGTGTTGTTGAATGCAATGGTTTTTATTTGAATTGCAACGTACTTCAATGTCCCTGCAAATTCGTTATCCAAGGTTAGTTAACACTTATTTTTTTTTTTTACATAGAAGTAAAGCATAGAATAAAAGTTTTGTTAAGTTTTTGCACGGATACGAACTAACATTATTTGGAATCGCGGAATTGTGGAATATAAGGAACTCAGTGGACTTGTTTCCTTTTCGTTTCTTGCAATAAATGTATGTAACTTATAGTTAAAAAAAAAAAAAAACAGATTGAACCGTTTTCGAAATAACAACCAAGTCTGTTAGACAAAAATGTAAATATGATGAGAAAAAAAGATGCGGTTAATGACGGCAAGATCTAGTTAAGAATGAAAACAATAAACTATAGGTTAGGTATAGAAAACGTGGCTACACATATCTTTATCTTTGAATAAAAAGGCAATTGGGATTTGAATACAACTGTGAGCAACTTGCTCACAATAATCAATTCGATCCTTATGTAAGATGCTTAAGGGACCGGTTATAGCTATCAGAAAAACGGATCAGAAAAAAATTCTTTTTCCAAATTTGACTACTCTTGAACTTCATTTGAGCGAAATATTTATGCAATTCGATGAACGTTTGTTTGAAAATTTTTTCAAAAAGAATTAAAACATTTATGACCGAATTTATTTAGAAAATTGAGTTTAATTTTTTTTTCTGATGAGATTTCATTTTTCTGAACAGCTGATTCTAAAAACTTCAAAAATATTCCGTTTTTCTCATGTGTTTCGATTTTTTTCTATTCCGACTACATCAGAAAAATTTTTTCTGGTAGAAAAAAAATTCTGATGTCATAAAAAACAGCGCAAAGCTGAATTGACATTTAATTTCTGAGACAAAATTTTTGGTTGCTATAAACACTCATCAGAAAAATGTTTCAAATTTTCACTGTTTCAATTTTTGCTGATGTTTTTTTTTTTGATTGCTATAACCGGCGCCTTATTATATTTCGAGACAAAACTTCTGTTGATTTTCCCTATCCGTCAGTTGGTCACTGTAAAAAATCAACATTCTCTACTTAAACCTGTGCCCACAACATGTACGACGTTCATTGTTTAATGATTCATTAGCTGCATACAGTACAAATTCCAAAATAGCATGAATTACAATAAAATATAATTGATATCGTACCAGAAAGACTTCCGTATGAAATTTTACAGTTTGACCGAATAAAAATCGCACCCATTTTTTGTATGAAATGTGCATAAGGAAACGAACCGTTAACAATAAAAAGAGTGGTAACATTGCATGCCCCTTCGATATGGAAGCCGATCAGTCGGTCAATGTATAAGTCCCGGACCTGTCCGATGAAACACCGGTTAACCGCAGTTGAAAATAAACTTCGTTGATAAGCCAAGGGAAATCTTGTTGATACACTGGTTAACCGCCGTCGAAAGCCAAAGGGAACTCCATTGATAAACCGGTTCAAAGCCTTTGTAAGCCAAGGGAAACCTTTTTGATACCCCATTTAAAGATCGTTGATAGCCGGAGGAAATTCCGTTGATAACCCAGAGAAGCCTTGTTGATACACCGGTTAACCGACGCCGTTGAAAGAGGAAACTCCGTTGATAAACCGGTTCAAAGCCGTTGATGAGCCAAGGGATACGTTGTTGATAGCCGATCGAAAGGTCGTTAATAGCCGGAGGAAACTCCGTTGATAAGCCGAGTTAATCGCCGTTGAAAAATGGACTTTTTGAATTAAGAAACATTTATCTTTCTTGCTATTGGACTGAACTAAGTTTTACTGTTCTTAACTTAGTAGACCATGGATCCCCTGACGATACCCCAGCCCTTGATAACAAGGAACATCACAATAGTTACAAGATGTAATCAACCTTAGACATTGTTCATCAAAATTATTTATTTATCTTAAAGAAATTCCGAGGAAATGTATTTGCTTCCGCCTGTAATCTTCAACAAAACTAACAAACAGCAATTTAAAACCCTTCGAAGCCATACGACCTTAGTCAAGCAATGAATTAAAATAATTAATGTGTCACAACCTATTTAATGTCACAAAGTCAAGCAAGTGCTTCTGGCTGTTATTATTCCATTTTAAAATGAATAACTCATGCAAACTGTAATGAGATCTTAAATTGAAAAGAAGGTGGATTTTATCCCTTGAAACAATTTCGTTTTAACTATTCCTATTAAACGTAGATCAACAACATTCTTCCAACAATCTGTTCCAATATAATTTTTCTTATGTTTAATCTCCTCTTTGTATTCTTTTATTTTTATTTAACATTTCCTATTAAAAAGGTTGCTAAAAATGTTTTCTTCATCTTTTTTATTTATTTTCCATAAATTCCTGAGGGTGTTTTAAGTGTAATAAATAAATAATTTATATTCTACGAAGTCCTTGATCCTTACGCACAAAAAATATTATAATTGTGTTGCATGATGTTTCATATACAAACAAGGTCAAAACGACGACGACATGCGTCGTGCGCGGAGATACCGGGTGGGGTGTTAGCGGGCGGTATTAGCTCCAAGGCAACATAAAATATTCATTGTTCTCTTTAACCTTCCTGCGCCTTATCTACACTTCTACACTAATATATAAAGCTGAAGAGTTTGTTTGTTTGAACGCGGTAATCTCAGGAACTACTGGTTCGAATGGTATAATTTTTTTTGTGTTGGATGGTGCCTTAATCAACTAAGACATTAGGCTACTTAACATTAAGCTGTGACCAATAGCAGCGAAGAATCTGTGGAAAATGTGGAAAAAACGGCAAAAAATATACATTTTTCTGCGTTTTAACGCACTTATCTCAGGAACTACTGGTTGGAATGGTATAATTCTTTTTGTGTTGGATGGTCCAATAATTGAGGAAAATTTGAAGCTATTTAACATTAAGCTGTGACCAATAGCAGCGAAGAATCTGTGGAAAATATGGAAAAAACGGCAAAAAAAATATACATTTTTCTGCGTTTTAACGCGCTTATCTCAGGAACTGCTTTATGAAATTGAACAATTTTTTTAATGTTGAATGGCCCATTTATCAAGGAAGGCTTGAAGCTATATAAAATTTAGCTGCGACCAATAGGAGCGAAGAATTTGTGTAAAATGTGGAAAAAACGGCAAACAATACAATACAATACAATATAAAGTTCGTTTGAACGCGGTAATCTCAGGAACTACTATTTCGAATTGTAAAATTCTTTTTGTGTTGGATAGTCCATTAATCGAGGAAGGCTTTATTCTACTTAAAATTAAGCTGCGACCAATAGCAGCGAAGAATCTGTGGAAATGTAAGAACTGAGATTTTTTTCTGAGATCTCTGAGATGAAATTATTTTGGATTCGATTTCTCACTCAGCTATTTGACGTGGCTGACATATGTGCAGCAACAATTAGTAAGGTAACCATTAAATCTCAATGATAACTGAGAATTATGTTCCACCAAATGATTTTGCATCAGTCAAGGTGACATTGAGATCTCAGTGAGATGTTGTTAGGTGGAACTGGCCTAATAACTGCCCAAATTAGAATTTTGAGAGTTCAATTGATTTGTGAATGTGATTGATTGCACTATTTGTGCAGATTATTGTGTTTAAACAATATCATTTTATGTACTTCTTAACTAAAAAATATGCTCAGTTTAAAGAAAAAAAAAATTTACTTAACGAAAAAAAAAACGATCCAGAAGTAAGAGAGATATTAGAATTAGGGAGAGTTCAACCAAGGGAATACTTTAAGTATGAACAACTGAAGGGAATCATAAAAAATGCTCAAATTTTTCAAGTTCAAGAGAATTACGACCTAGGGAGAGTTGACTGCAATGCAATTTTACAATAACTTCCGAACAAAATTGCCACGCGCGCATGATGCACAAGTCGAGATGATACTCTGGCCGGTGGACGAGGGAGAGGCGGACGAAGTCGCGGGCAACTGCTTGTTTTAGAATATGCAGAGAATGACTTTACAATCCTTCCCCCATAGATAGCGCTGCAGCACTTGGCTTGCCAGCACTAAGTTTTCACCTCATTTAATAATCCGTTTCACCTGCACTGAAAAATTTTATTAGTAAAATTGCTACGAATAGCATTCGTACGAGAAAAATTCGTACATTGAACGAATATTCGTAGATTGTACGAAGCTTTTCTGTAATAAGAAAATTACGAATGTATTAGTAAATTTTGATTAATTTTTTGGTAAAATACACGAATTTTTTCGTTCTATGTACTAATATTATTCGTAAATCAAAATTATGAGTACATTGTACGAATTTATTCGTGTATTGAACTAAATCATTCGTAAATCATCGTGTACGAATGGTTTCGTAATTTTTCCAAATTCATTCGTAAGATTTACTCATGCATTTGTTAAATGTACGAAGCAAAACTAATATTCGTAAAAAATTTAGTCTCGAAAATTGACCTTACGAATAATTCGTAGGATTTACTCATTATAAGTAGAATGCAACTTCTTTATCTGTATATTCTACTAATACTTCGTATATCATAACCTCCATTCGTATATTTAGCAAACGCATTAGTAAATTTTACTAATACATCGTACTATTTTTCCTCCATTCTAACACTAAGCGAAACATTAGTACATTTTACTAATGACTTCGTAATATTTTTCCTTCATTCGTATATTTACCGAGAGTATTAGTATATTTTACTAATACGTCGTATTATTTACACTCCATACGTACATTTATCAAGAGCATTAGTACATTGTACTACACTAGTCAAAACAATTAAAGGAACACTTGAAAAAACTCAAAAATGGAGTGGATTTTTAAGAGGCTGTATCTCAGTTGAAAAAAGTCGGATTGAAGTGAAATAAAAAGTTTTTCAAAGGTTATCATTTTTTCTTTTCAAATTATTTTGAGTTAAAAAATTACCGTTATTCGTTTTTGCTTGAGCGAAAAAAATGTTCACTCAATTTCAAAATCGAAAAAAAAAATAAACTTTGAGGTTTCATAAAATGAACGGAAATTTTTTTTCAATCCAGCCAATCTAAGATTTAATTTTAAAATTTTGTTGGCTATAATTCACTGTTTGGTTCAGATCGCTACGATTTTTTTTCTAATCGAAAAATGGGTTTACATGCAAAAACCTAATTTTGACTTTGGACCCTAATAACTCTGCTAAATATTGACTTACAAAAAAAATAAAGACAGATTTGAAAAATTCGAACGAATTTTCATCAAAATCAAGGAAATTCGTCCGAATATCACAAAGTCATAATGATAATGAAAAAAATAAAAAAAATTTAAAAAATAAACAAATTCAAAAGAACAGAAAAATAAGAAAAAACAAAGCTTTCCTTAAAATTGAAAAAAAGTGTTTCGTAAGTTTGATTGATCGAAACAGAGAAACGGTAAATCGTATTGATGTGAAATTTTCACCAAAATCAAGGAAATTTTATGAGCTTTAATAATTAAGCCTCAGATTAGTTGTATCACTGAAAAGCACAAAATAACGGTAGTTTTTATGAAAAAGTAGAAAAATGCGTATTTTGGACCTTTTTATAAATTGATAGAAAAAATTGAAAAAAAGCAATATTTTTATTTTTTCGAAATGTTTTTGTGTGGAAAATTTAACAAATTTTTCAAATCTGTCTTTATTTTTTTTGTAAGTCAATATTTAGCAGAGTTATTAGGGTCCAAAGTCAAAATTAGGTTTTTGCATGTAAACCCATTTTTCGATTAGAAAAAAAATCGTAGCGATCTGAACCAAACAGTGAATTATAGCCAACAAAATTTTAAAATTAAATCTTAGATTGGCTGGATTGAAAAAAAATTTCCGTTCATTTTATGAAACCTCAAAGTTTATTTTTTTTTCGATTTTGAAATTGAGTGAACATTTTTTTCGCTCAAGCAAAAACGAATAACGGTAATTTTTTAACTCAAAATAATTTGAAAAGAAAAAATGATAACCATTGAAAAACTTTTTATTTCACTTCAATCCAACTTTTTTCTACTGAGATACAGCCTTATAAAAAACCACTCCATTTTTGAGTTTTTTCAAGTGTTCCTTTAATTGTTTTGACTAGTGTATTATTAAGTAATATTTACACTCCATTCGTACATTTACCAATAGCTTTTATAGATTCTACTAATACTTCGTACATCTACCAAGAGCATTAGTACATTGCCGCTACTCGAATCGGATTGCGTCATTGTTTTTAAATCATGGCAATGGCTCATTTTGGTTGTGATTTTGATCGTGTTTAGTTTGGTTTGTGAGTTTTTTTTTAAATAAAATTAAAATAACATAAAAAGCGTGCTAAGAGTGCTAAGTATTTGATGGCAGAAAGAACGAGTAGGTAAGATGTATTTGAAGAAATTTAATAGGACACCCATATTAACAGACAACTTGCGGAAAGTTTTGGTCGAGACTGTTTTACAATTTTGTATTATAAAAAACCACGATCTCAAAACAAACGACTGCGATGCTCTTACGAATGGTAAGTATATAGTACGAAGTATAAGTACAATGAACTAATGCTTTTGGTTAACTAACGAATGGCAAGTAAATAGTACGAAGTATTAGTACAATGAACTAATGCTTTTGGTAAATTTACGAATGGTAAGTAAATAGTACGAAGTATTATTACAATGAACTAATGCTTTTGGTAAATTTACGAATGGTAAGTAAATAGTACGAAGTATTATTACAATGAACTAATGCTTTTGGTAAATTAACGAATGGTAAGTAAATAGTACGAAGTATTATTACAATGAACTAATGCTTTTGGTAAATTTACGAATGGTAAGTAAATAGTACGAAGTATTATTACAATGAACTAATGCTTTTGGTAAATTTACAAATGGTAAGTAAATAATACGAAGTATTATTACAATGAACTAATGCTTTTGGTAAATTTACGAATGGTTAGTAAATAGTACGAAGTATTAGTACAATGAACTAATGCTTTTAGTTAACTTACGAATGGCAAGTAAATAGTACGAAGTATTAGTAGAATGAACTAATGCTTTTGGTAAATTTACGAATGGTAAGTAAATAGTACGAAGTATTATTACAATGAACTAATGCTTTTGGTAAATTTACGAATGGCAAGTAAATAGTACGAAGTATTATTACAATGAACTAATGCTTTTGGTAAATTTACGAATGGTAAGTAAATAGTACGAAGTATTAGTACAATGAACTAATGTTTTTAGTTAACTTACGAATGGCAAGTAAATAGTACGAAGTATTAGTACAATGAACTAATGCTTTTGTTTAACTTACGAATGGCAAGTAAATAGTACGAAGTATTAGTAAAATGAACTAATGCTTTTGGTAAACTTACGAATGGCAGGTAAATAGAACGAAGTATTAGTAGGATGAACTAATGCTCTTGTTGAATGTACGAATGGAGGGTAAATAGTACGAAGTATTAGTAGGATGAACTAATGCTCTTGTTGAATGTACGAATGGAGGGTAAATAGTACGAAGTATTAGTAAAATGAACTAATGCTTTTGGTAAACTTACGAATGGCAGGTAAATAGTACGAAGTACTAGTAGGATGAACTAATGCTCTTGTTGAATGTACGAATGGAGGGTAAATAGTACGAAGTATAAGTAAAATGAACTAATGCTTTTGGTAAACTTACGAATGGCAGGTAAATAGTACGAAGTATTAGTAAAATAAACGAATGGTTTGTTTTGAATTTACGAATGCAGAGTAAATAGTACGAAGTATTGGTAGAATATACTAATGCTTATGCTGTTTTTACGAATGGGGAGTAAATAGTACGAAGTATTTGTAGGATTTACTAATGCTCTTTGTAAATTTACAAATGGGGAATAAATAGTACGAAGTATTAGTAGAATGTACTAATGCTCTCTGTTAATTTACAAATTGAGGGTAAATAGTACGAAATATTAGTAGAATGTACTAACGCTCCTTGTAAATGTACGAAAGGAAACGTAAATATTGTCATTCCATTCGTACAATGAACAAAGCTCCTTATTTAATATACGAATATGAGTTTATTGTACGAATTTATTCGTGGCTGAAAACTACGAAAAAAATTCGTACGATTCACTCATATTTTCGTACTATTTATGCATGAAAATTTTTGAGTGTGGGGACATACCTGACATTCCATTTCATTGCAAATACATTTATAACCAAGGATAACAATTGAAAGGCTGATAAAAGGAGCAAAGATTACTGACCCTCTGTTGACTGCTTCGCGGCTATGGCAGCGATGATGCGGCCACACTATTGTCTATTATGTACATCGTTCCTTTCTGTCAGTTGCATCATAGTCGTAGTAAGGTAGAAGAGCCTTTTTCTGCTTCAAGTTCAAACTCGAACAAAACATGAGTCATTTTGTTTACCTCCTATCAAGGAATGTAGCACACAACCAAAAAAGCTTGAGTTCGGATACATGTTTACTTAAAATTGTGTGTGGTATAGAGAACCGGCAGTTTCACGAGAAAATTATATATTCTCCTAAGGCCAATAGATGTATATGGATGAATAGGTATTTTTGTGCAACTGTAGGATTCAGATCTAAATATTTTGCTAGGACTATAGATATGTCTCAGTTGTTTGGTATACGAATAAACTAAAAGTAACTTTAAACATTGATTTAAAAGGAGTAATTCTGCAGGTGGCCACGGTTCAGAGGATAGAGTAGTTGATTCAGTCGATCTTTGACTTTCAAGTGAGAGAGACTTTAGCAGCGGAGTTATTTTTTCGAGTGTGTGAAAATGACTGCAAGTTAGAAGTAGTGAGTAAGTCGCTAGTATTTTAACTTATTCGTTAGCCCAGTGGTAGATTAGTGGCTTACGAATGCAAGAGTCGTGGGTTCAATTCCATAGCTGGGCATTAACGGGCATTTTTTCGTTAATCCGTTAATCGTTAATTAACGAAGTTAACATTCCCATTAACGGATTAACTTTTCAGTTAACTTCAAAAAAATGTTAACGATCGTTAAGTTTTCCATAGTCCGTTAATCGTTAATCGAACACAAATACCATTCAGATACACTTTCAAATTAGATTATTGATAATTATTTTTATAACTTATAAGAAATTAGTCAACATCCTTCAGGAAACACAACGGCACACGACTTGTCTATTTCGCTTTTTGTTTTTTGGTGCTATGCTATGCTATAGGTATACCGTATACAAAATATAATATCGCAAATTCAATTCATTGCCGAGCGTTTTTTACTGGCTTCTTTATTGCCAGCAAAAAAAACTGTTGTTGGTTGCCAATGGAAATTTTTTTTTTGCGCTACCTAAGCTATGCAGGGTGAGATTTTTTTTGTTTTTTTGGGTTGTTGGTGAAAAGGTTCACCGTGCGCACCGACGCGACGCGGCTTCGCAAAAAAACAACAATTCTTATACGAATCATGAGCTAGTCGAAATGTGCGGCGCCGTGTATGTCGGCGAGGTTCTGTCCCTAGTAAAATTTGAATTGCCACTATTATTTCGGGTGCCGTTAGTATTGCCGATATTGAAATACAAATTTTTTCCAGCGGCTGTGAGTGGTAAAACTGCCATAGTAATCGTATATAATACGACGATACGACAATGTTTGTTTTATTCCTGCGTGCTCAGAGAGTGACGAGGTTTTTTTTTGTCAATTGTGCGTATTCAGTTAGATTCAGTTTTAAATCAGTAGGTACATGTGTGTTTTTTTTTAGAAACAATAAACAAAGAGTATTCTGTTATTCTGTGAAATGTACTAAATAAAATCGTAAAATTATCATGGAATCGAACTCGAGTTCCGCGACCAAAATCCGTGGCCACATTTAAGTGATTATATGAATCTGTTTATCCAATACAATACTGTCATACCCTCAAGCGCTGCTGTTGAACGTCTCATTTCCACGAGCAAGTATATACTTCAGCCGAAAAGAGCCTCGCTTTCCGATGAGAATTTCAACATTATGATGTTCATGAAGGGGAACAATCACATTCATATACATGACTGAATAAATTGTTGTTTTAACACTTTAACTCTTATACAATATAATTTACTATATTAAAAAAAAAAAATACTTGTCTTTTCTTGTTACCAACTTCCAATTTTTATTATAAAATACAATTTTTATGGCGTGTTAACGGATTAACGATTAACGTTAACTTGCGTTAATTTTTCTAAAATGTAACGTTTTAACTGTTAACGAAGTTAAATTTTTAATTAACGGATTAGCGATTAACGAAGTTAACTTTTTGATTAACGGTGCCCAGCTATGTTCAATTCCAACTCAGGGGCAACAAAAAAACATCGAAGCTTTTTTCACAACCGTGAAGTCGAGAATTTTATTTTCTGGGAGAAAAAGCAGATGGTAAAGTCGAAGAAGGCAGGGACATCGAAAGATATGCAAACTGAGAAATGCAGTTGCACTGTGTGCAATGCGCCGAAACCCACAAAAGGGGTGAATGTAGGTTAGGGACTGAGCGGGTCGAAGACATGATTCAGCTCAAGTGTGTAATCTGCAGGAACGAGGGTCATCCTGCAAATTATAGGGGCTATCCTTAAGTCCAAGAGATACAGGAAAAATAGGCCAGTCAGAAAGTTATGCACAATTATGATTTGCGAAAGCTCAGGACGTTGAAAATCGTATGCATTTCTCTCAGTCGTATGCATTTCTCTCACTCAAGGGAAGCGGAAGAATATGATTACGGCATATGTAACTGAAGCTCTGCAGTCTCTTAAAATCTGATTTTAAAGTTTGATATAATTATTATGATATAATAATGAATCGTTAAAATTAAAAAAAAAGCCGGCACCGAAAATTATTCAGTATTTTGTTACTAATTTGTTGCTAATTTGTGCCTCAAAAATTGATTTTGTTCCTCCACTAGTTCTTGGAAAAATCGATGTTCTGCTTTCGTAATATTATTACGCTAGCAGAACTAAATAAGAAGCACTGCAGCTAGTGATATGAAACCAACAGCATACTTTGTTGCTGATTTGTGCCACAAAAATTAATTTTGTACCTGAACTATTTCTTGAAAAAAAAACATGTTCTGCTAGCGTAATATTAGGTACACTAGCAGAACCAAATTAGAACCAATGCAGCTAGCGATACAAACTAACGTCATAGAGAGATAGATATATTTTATTTCGCTTAAATATTTTATAATTAGCCTGTGGCCGCACGTTTTGCATTCAGAGATATATTACATTTTTCTTTCTACTGTAATATTATTTTTCAATGAATAAGAATGTATTATTAATAAGAACTTATATACTTGAAGGATAACACGATTGAAAAAACCTTCATGCGAATAGTGAAACTAACTAAAACGAGCTACTAATTTGTTGTTTATTTGTGCAATTGCAATTAATTTTGTTGCTCAAATGGTTTTCGGAAAAGAGTGCGGTTACGTTTCTTCTTCTCTTTTCCGAAAAATAATAAGTATACGCCCGAGTGAACTTTGCCATCAAACGTTAATTTCAATATCATGAAAGGTATTTTCAAAGCACAAACAACATTTACCGGGTCAGCTAGTAGAATACAAATATATCATACTAGCAGTTGCCCGCGACTTCGTCCGCCTCTCCCTCGTCCACCGGCCAGAGTATCTTCTCGACTTGTGCATCATGCGCGCGTGGGAATTTTGTTCGGAAGTTATTTAAAATTGCATTGCAGTCAACTTTCCCTAGGTCGTAATTCTCTTGAACTTGAAAAATTTGAGCATTTTTTATGATTCCCTTCAGTTGTTCATACTTAAACATTCCCTTGGGTGAACTCTCCCTAATTTTAATATTTCTCTTATTTCTGCATCGTTTTTTTTCGTTAAGTAAATTTTTTTTTTTCTTTAAACTGAGCATATTTTTTAGTTAAGAAGTACATAAAATGATATTGTTTAAACACAATAATCTGCACAAATAGTGCAATCAATCACATTCACAAATCAATTGAACTCTCAAAATTCTAATTTGAGCAGTTATTAGGCCAGTTCCACCTAACAACATCTCACTGAGATCTCAATGTCACCTTGACTGAGGCAAAATCATTTGGTGCCTTGGTGGAACATAATTCTCAGTTATCATTGAGATTTAATGGTTACCTTACTAATTGTTGCTGCACATATGTCAGCCACGTCAAAAAGCTGAGTGAGAAATCGAATCCAAAATAATTTCATCTCAGAGATCTCAGAAAAAAATCTCAGTTCTCACATTTCCACAGATTCTTCGCTGCTATTGGTCGCAGCTTAATTTTAAGTAGAATAAAGCCTTCCTCGATTAATGGACTATCCAACACAAAAAGAATTTTACAATTCGAAATAGTAGTTCCTGAGATTACCGCGTTCAAACGAACTTTATATTGTACAAGCAGTTGCCCGCGACTTCGTCCGCCTCTCCCTCGTCCACCGGCCAGAGTATCATCTCGACTTGTGCATCATGCGCGCGTGGGAATTTTGTTCGGAAGTTATTGTAAAATTGCATTGCAGTCAACTCTCCCTAGGTCGTAATTCTCTTGAACTTGAAAAATTTGAGCATTTTTTATGATTCCCTTCAGTTGTTCATACTTAAAGCATTCCCTTGGGTGAACTCTCCCTAATTCTAATATCTCTCTTACTTCTGCATCGTTTTTTTTTTCGTTAAGTAAATTTTTTTTTTCTTTAAACTAAGCATATTTTTTAGTTAAGAAGTACATAAAATGATATTGTTTAAACACAATAATCTGCACAAATAGTGCAATCAATCACATTCACAAATCAATTGAACTCTCAAAATTCTAATTTGAGCAGTTATTAGGCCAGTTCCACCTAACAACATCTCACTGAGATCTCAATGTCACCTTGACTGAGGCAAAATCATTTGGTGGAACATAATTCTCAGTTATCATTAAGATTTAATGGTTACCTTACTAATTGTTGCTGCACATATGTCAGCCACGTCAAATAGCTGAGTGAGAAATCGAATCCAAAATAATTTCATCTCAGAGATCTCAGAAAAAAATCTCAGTTCTCACATTTCCACAGATTCTTCGCTGCTATTGGTCGCAGCTTAATTTTAAGTAGAATAAAGCCTTCCTCGATTAATGGACTATCCAACACAAAAAGAATTTTACAATTCGAAATAGTAGTTCCTGAGATTACCGCGTTCAAACGAACTTTATATTGTATTGTATTGTATTGTTTGCCGTTTTTTCCACATTTTACACAAATTCTTCGCTCCTATTGGTCGCAGCTAAATTTTATATAGCTTCAAGCCTTCCTTGATAAATGGGCCATTCAACATTAAAAAAATTGTTCAATTTCATAAAGCAGTTCCTGAGATAAGCGCGTTAAAACGCAGAAAAATGTATATTTTTTTGCCGTTTTTTCCATATTTTCCACAGATTCTTCGCTGCTATTGGTCACAGCTTAATGTTAAGTAGCCTAATGTCTAAGTCGATTAAGGCACCATCCAACACAAAAAGAATTATACCATTCGAACCAGTAGTTCCTGAGATTACCGCGTTCAAGCGAACAAACTCTTCAGCTTTATATATTAGTGTAGATAAACAGTTGTTTGCTTCTTGTAAAACTCACACATATTTTATTGGGGTTCGTTTGTGTACACAATTGCATCTAGGTATTGCACTGTTACATTTTGCATAAAGTAAGGCAGTCAAACAATTTAATTTCGTAATTTTTTTAATTCAATTTCTTCTTTGAATTGCTTGATGTGCCCTCTGTCTTTAGTCATTAGTCGACCGTTTAGATGTTTGTTTTTTTTTATATTTTGGAAAAAATGTCCGTTGTCCTAAGGTCCAGAATTTGATCCTATCTCGAATGCGAATCAAATTTCGCACAATTGAATCAAATTTTTTTTGTATTTTTATAAGCTATGAAACACTGATAGGCGTATATGAACCGTAAACAAACACTTTTCATTAAAAACATTTTATAAAAGCTATTCACTTTATAATTCAATAAAATATGTTTTAGCCTTGACAATGGCTTATTCCTTGACTAAATAAAAGGCTATATAAAAACTTGAAATAATTGTAATTTTATTTTCTAGGTGATGCGATTCTTCTTGAAATGTTCAATGCTGAAGAGAAAAGTTTTCCAATTGCATTGGAGAATATACTAAAACTCATAAATAAAATAAATAGAGTGGCGCGACAGCTCTTGAAGAGCCAAGGCCTAAGTGGCTTACTCTCATCAACAACTCTCTGAGTGCGTGTGAAGAATTGAGGGGACCTACAATTTAACGCCGATTCCGAACGGCAGAGTTGAGAAGCACTTTTTACATGACAAATTGAAACTCTTGGAAGATTTGTCAGGTCTTCGCAAGAGGCAGTGCCCGTGAAAGATGAAATAAAATTTGGCCTGAGTAGGACTCGAACCAACGACGTTCAGCTTAGCAGCCCAACGCACTTACCAACTAAGCTACCGGCAACTGCTAAAACTCATACTACATCCCAATAAACAGGGTAAAAAATGTTGGTGCACGGAATAGTCGCCTAGTAAAGGAGGCCAAGTAAATATAAATGAGAATAATTTGGTTCTGCTAGCGTAATATTAGGTGCCGTGTAATAACGCCAAGCTAAATAAGGCCAACTTGAAGAAATTAACCTTATTTCACTTTCTTAAAGTAAAATAAGACCGATTTTTTAAAGTTGGCCTTTTTTCGCTTTCTGAAACTGAAATAAGGCCAAGTTGGCCTTATTTCACTTTCAACAGATTTGTTTATGAACATACTTTTGTATCTAAAGGAACAATTTTGATAAGAAAATATTTTGTTTATAATACTTAAATCTTTTTTTAATTAGTATTGTTCAGAAAGTAGATAAGAGAACATAAGAAACAAAATGTCAAACAAAATTACAATTTCACAATTTTCCTGTGAATTGCTATCTTTTTGTAGAACAGTTTAAACAAAGTTTAAAGAAGTGACATGGCTGCAGAACGATTGCGCGTGGATTAAGACATATAACACATAATATGCTTACATCGTTTTGATCCTCAATTCCTCATTCTATTTTCTCTTTAAATTAATTTCGTCTAAATCGATACAGCAAACTTTTTTTCGGAGAAAGATGAAAAGTGAAAAGTTAAAAATTTCGTTTGCAATAAGAATAGTAATATAAGTTTGCAATAAGAATAGTAATATAAGATTTTACATTTCAGGTAACATTAATTTTTTTAAGAATTCGGTCAGATAAAAAATATTAAGGATTTGGATCTTAAGACAAGAAATATAGTAGGTGCAATTGCTAGCGAGCGATGCGATTAGAAAAAAGTTTGCCCAAAAGAGAATCAATTTGGGCTGTGAAAATAAAAAAATTCACGCGTCACCATTGAGGAAAGTCAAATTCTCGTCACCAATGGCGGCTGGCGGGTTAGGATTAACATTGACATATGTACTTACTAGTTGGGAGTAGAACAATAAATTAGGTAAATCCACACAAATATAAATGTACTTTCAACGATCAATAGTTTGGGAAAGAAAAAATTGCTTCAAAGCGAACACAAGTGTATTAAACTTCAAGACTTAGATGTAAGATTTTACTGCACCATTGGGAAAATAGCATGCATTTGTTGAGAGAAGTAAAATAAACTTCAAACAGGAGTTTATCGTAGTCCTGTACATCTATCATGAATGGAATCATAAATAAGCACTATCCTTTTCATGTATTCTATCCTTCAGCTAGGAAACGGGTGTGCATTGTGCACAACCGTAAACATGCAATCAAATGAATTTGTTTTCGTTCTCGTCGCAGTTGTTAAAGCAATCTATTTTATTTAAACTAAAATTGTAGCCGAACAATAGGTACCCGGAACGAGAGTGTTAAAAATGCACTCAGGATATGAAAGCTTTCTTTTGAATTACCACACTATTTGATTTTGTATGCTTGAACTTGCTCTCTTTACACCGGAATCTCCAATAAAAATCTCCATATAATCCTCTCAAAAGGATCCGACTCATGTTTCAGCCAACCATCATTAACCCGTTTTGCACCTCTAACAGTTTTCAGAGGACACATCCATTTTTTGTTTATTTATTAATTTCCATTACACCACTCAGTATTTGAAATGGATGCATTGTATACCCAATCCAGGGATAAGGACAAAGAAATACCTGCACCTGCATTAATCTTATTGACATTTGTCAGTGTTGCCACAATGAATTACATCTCGTTTTATTGTTCATCTTTTAGTAGACAGTGTAGGATATATGACGTCATCGGGATTTTTAACCGGTTCCATCCAGCTGACTGCCACTCTCAATCTTGCTTTAACTTCTTATGCGACCGAATATTGCGGTGGCCCTGGTAAATGGTTTCCGGTTGCAGTCAATTGGCCGTCTCCATATCTAAATCAAGTGAATATAGTGGGACGAGTGTATGAGAAAAACTATAAAATTGTAATTGAACCACCAGTTGGAAGAAGGGAATCAAAAAAAAGAAGGGAAAAAATCGAGCTTTTTCTAACGATATTTCTAGCTACCAGAAAGGGATAGAAAAAAAAAGTAAATCATCCGACTCAAAACACTGAGAGCAACAACGATAGCAACTTAGAGGTACTTCCACCAATGGCTTTTTCCGTCAATTTCTTTGGCTGGAGTTATAGCTATTTCACGGGTGCCAAGCCGATCATCAGACTCCTTTATTAGTGGTGCTGCCTGGTTTTTATTTTTCATATTAATGAAAAACTTTCCCATGCAGACTTTTTTGTTTGTTTATCATTGCTATGAACCAAGTGCATTTTTACAAGCTCCTTAAAGTATGCTATCTTGTTCCGCTTTCATTTTTTCTAATTTCCTATCTTTGTGTCACAACAATTCGTTTGTGTACACAGAGGGTTAGATTTTTGAAAGTTTTGACTTTTAGTCAGTTTTTTATTTGTTATAGTTTGTTTTCGTGTTATTTAACACTCGCAGTCAGGCTGCTTTTTGGTTTTTATTTATGTTTGTTTGAACAACGATAGCAACTTGCTCTGCATCCCAAAGTAAACTCAGAAAGTTTTTCATTAATATGAAAAATAAAAACCAGGCAGCACCACTAATAAAGGAGTCTGATGATCGGCTTGGCACTCGTGAAATAGCTATAACTCCAGCCAAAGAAATTGACGGAAAAAGCCATTGGTGGAAGTACCTCTAAGTTGCTATCGTTGTTCAAACAAACATAAATAAAAACCAAAAAGCAGCCTGACTGCGAGTGTTAAAAAACACAAAAACAAACTATAACTGAGAGCAATATTTTATTCATATGTCAAAAATCTGAGAACCGTCAAATAAAGAAGTTATACGGTGTTTTGCTGTCTACCAAAAATAAGGTCTGATTTTTTTGTTCCCTTCTTCCAACTGGTGATTCAATTGTAAAAATATCTTTCGAATAAAATAAAGATATCAACCAAATATGCCTTAACCCCTTACTGCATGGTGGCTCATATATGAGCCAATCCAGTTTTTTTGTTCATAATTTTTAAATTTGTTTAAAAATATTTATGTTTCGTATTGTGTTTTAAGGAAAATAAACCTGTTTACTGAATTTTACAAAAAATAATGAATTTATGATTGAGTTTATAGCCTATTCCCACCAACGTAATTAAGCACATATGATTTATAAATTACGATGAGCGTTCCCACTGAACTTTTTACCTAATTTATCTTGACATTTAATTAATCTTGACATTATTTTTGAATTTTTTAAAAATATATCAATATTTGACACAAAATTTGAATTTTGACTTTAAAAAGAAAAAAAAAATGAATCCAAAATGAATTTTATTCATTACTTGAGCATGAAATCATTCAGCCTGGAATCATCGAGGTGATTTATACGTAATTAAAAAATAAACAAGTTAAATCAAGTATGTAATTTCAAATCATTGAAAATGTAGGTATGGAAAATCATGAAATTAATTATGTGATATAGCTAAAACAAGTTGATATAGCTAAATCACGTTGGTGGGAATAGGCTATTAGCTATTTTTTTGATCATCCAAAACAGAAAAGACAGAAAAGTCGAAAATGAGTACCAAAGTGCAATTCAAAATTTCATAAAAAATATAAAAAATGGGTATTTCCTTGAAACCAAAATAAATTCAATAATACATAAATATATTATACAATATATATAAATGTATTTATAAAATCTCTTTTTTTTCATTTCTCCATAGTATGGCATATCGGATCCAAACCGTAAAACTCATATTTCCCGTGTTTTTTGGAAAAAAATGAAAAATCCTGAAACACGTGTCTTTTATTTTTGCAAAATCTATCCAATATTTTTTTTTCATCAAAAAAAAATCATGCAGTAAGGGGTTAAATAGTATTTTAGTACTTATCTACATATATTGAATCATTAAAACTTGTGAATTCAGGACATTTTATTCAAAAGAGTTGAGCAGCGAACTTGTTTTTATTTTATTTTATTTTTTTTTATGATTGACTGTTTATGTTTGTTGTATACATACATACATGACATGATTTTTATAGAAAAATAAATAATTATAATAATAAAGACTAAGAAAAGTTAATCACTTTCGCTTTCCCAAGAATAATTCATATTATTTAGAAATCCTGGATATTTGTTACTGTTTACTTAATACACTGAAAAAAAAGCCGTCATCATATTGATGAATGGCGTTCATCAACTGTAATTCATCAATAAGATGTACTTTTCTTGCATATTATGTATAAATTCATGAAAACTTTTTGATGACGGATGAACCAATCATCAATAAGATGAAAGTGCATTCATCAACTCTTTTTGGGAGAATTTCGGCAGAATTTGATAAAAATTTAGTTCATCAGTTCATCAAAAGTTTTCGTCAATAGGATGAAAGCATCTATTTGACGAAAAAAAATGTTTTTACATCCCATTGATGATTTCTTCTTCAATATGATGAATTGATTCATCATATTTAAATGACAATTTTATTTCATCATATTGATGAAGACTATCATCAAAAAATCGACTTGTGTTTTAATCATGTCCATTATGTACCTCAATATTGATGAAGTCGATCATCAGTACGAAGAAGAATATAAACGCTTTTTATTTATGAATAGTATCATTGCATGAATGAATCCTATTATTCATATTGATGAAAATATTCACTGAATTGATGAAAAATGTTCATCATATTGATGTATACGATCTTCAATATGATGAAAATGTGAATCTTATTGATGAAAATATTCACCGAATTGATGAAAAATGTTCATCATATTCACGGAAAGAAATGAAAAATCAGTAATCACGAATTTCTACGTCGTTAATTATGAAAAATCTTTTTTTGTAAATCATCCCCCTTTTTTTGTAACATGAGAGTCAATATTGTAAATCAATTTTTATTCCGTCTAAATTTACAAAACTGTATAATTTGAGAATTATGAAAAAATGTCATGATTTTAGATTTCCATTGTAAGAGCAATTAACAAATTTTGTATTCGTAATTTTAAACATTTTGAGCATGATATAAATTGTACGACTAAATAATTCTGATTTACAAAATCAAAGATCGAGATTTATGATCTCAATATTCTAAAAACAAAGCTCTTGAAGCTAAATGAACGAATCGATCTTAGACAATCGTAGTTTACAAAAATATTTCCTGAATTAAAAAATAGGTGTTTATTAAATCATGAATTCTTATCGCATTTTACTACTTTTGAATCCAAACTGTTTTTTTTTGTTACGATTCTTGAATCGTAAATTACGACAATATTTCCTGAAAAAGAAAAACGTTTTGTGTTGTTTATTTATTCCCTAGTTTTCATGCGGTCGAAAATCAATTCCAATTTTATAAAGCGTCAAGTAGCTCAGTGGGTAGAGGTGCCGATCAAGAGACCGTCGTGCATTCTCATGCCTGGGTTCGAATCCCAGCAGTGCGGAGTGACGGATTTGTAAAAAAAAAAAATAGTCGCCACTAAGCAGTGCAGAATGAGAAGGAAGTACGGAGATTGATCGGTGAGGTGAGAGAAAGGAAGGGAGAATATAATACCGGGGGAAGGGCGAGGAAGGGAGAGAGAAAAAGGGGCAAGATCCCCCCGAAACGGGGATGGTGTGGGGGGGGAGGGAAACAAAAAGGATAATTTACGTAGTTGATAACTGGCTGATCGTAAATTACGCTCCTGAATCGTAAATGCTTTTTTTGGTTATGATACGATGATACGATCATCAATCTGAAAAAAAAAAACATCAATATGATGAATGCATTCATCACATTGATGATTTACTTGCTTAAATTTTCATCATATTCATGAATACGATAATCAGATCGATGAAATAATTCATCATTTTGATGTACAAATAAATCAAAATTTGGTTCATCATTTTTCATAATATTGATGAACAAAGTTGATGAATGATGATCGAAATTTGTCGCTGAAAATTTTCATCATATTAATGAACAATGCTTCATCATATGGATGAAAAGGTTCACTGGACTAAAATTGATGAATTCTACATCATATAGATGACCTTTTTTATCAATATGGTGTACTTTTTTGGTTCAGTGTAGCGGTCTATATTTGGGCTACTTTCGACAACTCGATTTTTGAACACCATCGGATGTTTGAAATATGGGAATCTGCCGTATTATAAGTAAATGGTTAATCAAGTCGGTCATTGTGTTCAACCTTGAGCTCTTTCGAGTATGTTCCAATCTAGCTTTCCTGATTTTTTTGTGCCCTGCTTCCAACGATTCTTCAGAAAGAACGCCTATAAAACGTTATAATGTATTTTGCATGGAGTAATAATTTTTGTTCATTGCTAGGCATATAGTACCAGTTGTTCTTGGAAAGGTATAAGTTTTTATCTCAAGAATTAGTTCTTCAAAATTGTCCATAGGTATTAATTTCTCGACAAGCAGCGAGTGTTCTCAAAATTAATCCAAATTTGAAGATAAGATCCTTGTCTATACCGGTTATTTCAGAACTAAACTCTGGATAAAAAAAAACACAGTCGCGATGTATTTGTTGTGCCATAACTAGGCTTTGGTATGTCCACAAGAAGTCCCATTTTTATCCTAAAGTTTTCTTGAATATTTTTTTTTCTTTCTTCAAACAGAAGATTATGTTTTGGTATTTGGTGTACGAACTTGCTTCAAAATCCATTTTATAAGAGTCGACATTTTGATCAGTTTGTATTTTTACCGATCGACATTTTGAAAGTCGACATTATCATTATGGCAGATTCTTAATGTAGACGTTCTAAGCTTTCATTTGATACCCCATTTGCTCACTCAGCCGATGAGGTAGGATGACACCAATAAATGGTCGGATAAAGGGAAATGCCCGCGTTATTTCTGTCCAACCATATGATTTGGTATCTTCGACGAAATGTCTATTGACCTCTATACTTCCTTTTTCCAATTTTCCCATGGTATAAGTTGCACCAAAAACACAACCGGAAGTGCAATTTAGCCTCCAGAAGGCCCAGGGAAAGTCTGTCCGACCACTGATTTTGAAAATTTCATGTCATTTAGCATTAGATGGTGGCTAAATTTTCCACTCTGCTGATGAGGTAGGTAATCTTACGGTCGCCTCCCCAACCATAAAGGTAGTTTTTGGGAAGTTATATTGCATTAGGGCTACTAAAACTGAAGGTGGCTTACACTTCAGGTCAGACCAGGGCCTCATCCAACAAGTCCGCAAGCAATTCGAAAAAAAATTGGGGATGTGTTGAAACTGTTTGGTTTCTTCCATTCACGATTCGTTCACGAGCGTTGTGCCAAAAAGCTAGAGCGTGTAGGTTGATTTGAGACAAGAAAAAAATCGTATGGGAGGGGGGGGGGGGGCTATTCCCCTGACTTATTTTGTTTAAAAAAATATTAAAAATCAACGGCTTTGTTTACAACACCGTGCTATACCTTTCTGAAAAGCCAAAAATTTCTTCTTTCACTTTGATTTTAAATTTAATTGTTTTAACGAATAGTTTAAAAAAAATAAATTTTCAAACTTAAAATTTTCAAAAAAAAAAGCAAAAAAAACATTTTTGAACTTATTTTTTTCAAAATTTTATGTAATTAAGTACTAATTTTGTTTTAAAAATTCAATGTGTTTGTAAATTTTTAGTCGAAAACAGAAAACAGAGAAATTCAGAAAAAACCAAAACCACTTTTTTCTAAAAAAAATCTTTGTTTTTATTTTTACCCATCTGGACTTTTAGTTTAATTTATTAGTTTTAAAATTTAATTTTTTGTGATTGGAGTTTTATGAGGACTCAATAAAGTAGAAAAGTGTTGGAATTTCCCTGGATTAACCATTTTGTTCATTGATAACGTCTGAAAACTGACCTGTAATTTTTTCTTACTATACTGTGGCCGCGGCCACTCGCCTGCGAAGAGTTCTACCTGCTAGGGGCTTAAGATAATTAAACCGCATTTTTTCTTGAATGAAAAAACAATTAACAACCTAAAGGTAAATAAAAGGCATCGCATATTTACTAAACAACCATTTACAATTAAAATATTAACTCATCAACACATTACAATAACAAACTCATTCGCTCGAGAAGAGTTAGCGGACAGGAACTTCTGCTACGTTTTAACTTATTGTCGAGATCGGGAAGCCGGAAGACTCTACGCTGAAAGATATCCCAATAGATGGCGCCCAAGTCGTAGCATGTTTTCAAGAATCCGCCGACGAGAGCACTGAGAGCTGGAAGTGAAAGGTCAATGGCAGACGTTATCAATGAAAAAAATGATTAATCCAGGGAAAATCCAATACTTTTCTACTTTATTGAGTCCTCATAAAACTCCAATCACAAAAAATTAAATTTATAAATTAAACTAAAAGTCCAGATAGGTAAAAATAAAAACAAAGTTTTTTTTAGAAAGAAAAGGGTTTTGTTTTTTTCTGAATTTCTCAAAAACGAAAAGACATTTTTGCATCCGGTTTTCTGTTTTCGACTAAAAATTAAGAAATACATTGAATTTTGAAAACAAAATTAGTACTTAAATACATAATATTTTGAAAAAAATAAGTTCAAAAATGTTTTTTTGCTTTCTTTTTGAAAATTTTGAGTTTGAAAATTTATTTTTTTTAAACTATTCGTTAAAACAATTTAATTTAAAATTAAAGTGAAAGAAGAAGTTTTTGGCTTTTCAGAAAAATATAGCACGGTTTTGTAAACAAAGCCGTTGATTTTTAATATTTTTTAAAACAAAATAAGTCAATTTTTCAGAAAATTGCCCCTCCCGGCTAAACGGGGGGAATAGACCCCCCCCCCTCCCATACGATTTTTTTCTTGTCTCAACTCAACCTACACGCTCAAGCTTTTTGGCACAACGCTCGTGAATCACCCTGTATAATTTGATGTCTTTAACTCGTAAAATTTAACAAGTTTTAATTGGTTTGTTATGAATGTCAAAGAAAGCGGACGAAATGACCATTTTCTTTATTTTTGACTGTATTTCTGAATTTGTAGTGAAAGTATGTTTGGCTTTGAATATGTAATGATTAATAAATAATGACTATCGACCTTTCCTTTCAATCTTTTTTTCATTATGATATGAACATCTGTTTTCCAAAGGTTGCTGAAAAAAAAACTTCACTGAAGGTTAAAACTAGCTAGGTTCTGGGTACTTCATTAGCATTTGGGAGGAACAAACAATTTTTATACATATATATATAAACATACATATTTGAATAATTTATTCATGCAAATTTGGTAATGCTCTCGGTCCTTGTTACAGCCTCAAAAGCTACTCCAACTCCAACGTAATGAAATGATAAGAATTTAAAGTTGATGAAAAAAGGAGGAATTAGTTAACAATTTTTGCCAATTTTAAAATAAATATACCTAATCTATATAAAACAACTTAACGTGTACCTCAGTCCTTAAGCAAAGAAATGGAATACTATTATTGTTGATATGGGACACGTTTTTGTAACTGAGAATCATTCTTTCTGGGATTTATATTGCTATTTTTACCTAAAGATTATAAAAAAAATCTAAAAATTAGGAAAAGAGCATTACATACATATACTACATGATTGATTTGAAATTTTTCTATACATTTTTTTATTAAAACATTATTAATATTTCAAATCGATAATATTTCAATAAATAATATTTTTAATCGAAAACAACCAGCCTACCAAAAAAAAGGTTACCAACAATGAGGCACAAATTCTTATGTAAAATCATAAAGAGTTCAAAAGTTATCCAAGCAAATCGAAATAATTAAGTTCTTAGCAAAAATAATAATTGGCATTAAAGTCTTCCCTTCTTTAATTGGATTTTTAAGCTAGCTTAAATAAAATAAATAAAAAGTCAAAATTTATTTATATTTTTTAAATAAATAGTCAAAATTAGTTGTGTCCGTGGCTTAGTAGTTATAGATGTGTTGGCTGCGGGAGTCGTACGAAATCTCCAAAAGACAAAATCACCATGGGGACAAAATCTCCAAAAAAAAAAGCACACTTGCCAATATCGCCACGACAAAATCTCCACGGAAAAAATCCCCAAAGAAAAAATATTTTTTGCCAAAATCTCCTTGAAATCTCCAAATCTCCAATATTCAGGTACGTCTACTTACACCGTTCCTCTCACGAAATGTGCATGACACTGTTATGACATGATAACAAATTATGAATGCACTTTCAGTTTGTCATTTAAAATGAATTACACATTTATTTCTTGAACAACCTTAACTGAATACAATAATATCTCCAAAACAAATATGTTCAAGTAGTGAATCATGTAATTAAATCGCGCGATTTAATCACATGATTCACTACTTGAACATATTTGTTTTGGAGATTTTGGCATGGAGATTTTGTCCATGGGGATTCTCTCTTTGGAGATTTCGCTGCTGGAGATTTCAGTTTGGGGATTTTGGGTTTGGGGATTTTCGTTTGGGGATTTTGGCTTGGGGAAAACGTCACCAACCCGTTGGCTGCTAAGCAGAACGTCGTGGGTTCGGGAACTGCCTCTTGCAAATAACTGACAAAACTTCCAAAAGTATCAATCTGTCAAGTGATGTCGCAATCGCCATCAATCGCGAGGTTGAACTATGATGACAGCAATGCCAAATAAGTTCCAACGAAATTCGAAGCTCGAAACTTGTTTTACCCTAACCAATCTGACAGTTATGAGTGCAAGAGTACCTACCCATCCCCAATCAGTTTGCATACAAATCAATATATGTTGCATATTTCCAACGGGACGAACACATAAGCAGAACTTTAGTGTCGCAAAAGCACGATTTATTCATTGTTTGAGATACCATCTTATACTCCTTACTCCACACGAAATGACGTTTACGAAAGCATACTTCTAATTTTATAATTGGACCAATATGTGAACTGTACTTTACATGTAACTTCTTCAGCTTATCTGCCATCTGCGGCCTTTATGTTAATTTTCTCCTTACATCTTGGAGCACAGTATCGCTGCACTTAATGTTTTGGTTGCGCGTCGTCAGCGTAGCTGGCCCTATTTTATGCAACATTGGATGTTATGCAGATGATATTTGGGACATTTCAAAGTAGCATCGTGCTTGATATTCAAAATTCATTGGATGTACATATTTAGGTATAAATAACTGTAATAAATACAGGAAGGCGTTAGCTTTCGCAATATAAAAAGCCAAGATATTCTTTCAAATTTCTCTTTAAGTAAAATAATTGAATAATTCTCTTGTTCGAAAATCCATATTAACAGTCGTATTTAAATGGATGTAGATATTTGTGCTTCTGTATCAGTGTTACCACATGGACTCAATAGAGTCAAAATGGACTCGTTTTTTCTTCCTTGACTCGGGGACTCGTTTTTATCACGTTTGACTCGTTTATTTTCAGAACACAAATAGGTACAATTACTAAGAATTTTATATTTTGAAAAAAGAAATCATATGTTTGAATCGCTATTTCTTGTCCTAAACGCTTGTTTTTCGAACATTCAAACCATACAATTGATTTCTTGTATGTTAAAAATAAAAAAAAATGATTTCTGAAAGAATTTTAATTTTTTTTTACGTGGACTCGTTTTTTTTGTAAATGACTCGTTTTTTCAGCTTCTTGGACTCGAAAATATTTTTCCCTGCGGTAACACTGTTCTGTATACCCGGCATAGGCTCTTAACAACTAACGGATATTCATGAAATGTTCAAGGTAGAAAAATTTAAATTTCTTGATGAAGAAGAGCGAAAAATTTAAAAAGGGAAGTCGATTTTCTTATGGATAAAGCTTCCAAGAATATCAGTCATGACAAGAGTGCTTCTCATTTTCGCCGTTCAGAATCGGCAGTAAATTGTAGGTCCCCTCAATTCCTTACACGCACTCAGAGAATTTTTGATGAGTGCAAGCCACTTAGGCCTTGCCTCGTCAAGAGCTTTCGCTCCACTGTGTTTATTTTTATTTCATTTAAACTCTTGAATCTTGATGGAAAACTCAGCAAATTCTGGTAATCGATTTTTTTTTTGCATAAAATTTGTTGGTGAAACTGTTTCGGAATTTATCTTCGAAAGGAAAATTGAAATAGTTATCTTTCCAATTATTACTGAATTCGGGATCCGTGAACTGCTTGTCCAATAGAAGAAACCAATCTTAAAAGTTAAAGTAGCCTTCAGTAGTTTTGATTTACTTGTCATGATGAGTTTTGCTATCACACTGATATAAATTGTGCAAATTTGGTACTCCAAAACTGAAATTCATCGTCCAGATTTGTTATGATCAGTTTCACCTCTAAGCAAAATTTATGGACTTCGGTTACTTTCCATTTGCAGTGAGTTTTGAACTGGATTAAAGCGGTGCAGCTGCTATTTTTTTGCATATTCTAGTTCTAAGGCAACCTCGTTGTAGTTAAAATAGTACCAATATTCTTTCTACTATGAGTTCTAAGGCTGAAGATGATCTATCTTTAGGACGAAAACGTGGATTCGTAATTAATACCTTTTTGCTAGAACATAAAAACAAAATATTTGCAGTAATTCATAGCCGATATTCAAGCACAAGATCATTCTGACAAAGTGAAAAATAATAATTTCTTCAATTTGTCCTTTAATATAAGCTTTTATTGCCTTATCATCTAAAGTTTTTAATTTTTAAACTTTGTTTTTTAATTAGAATTTTTACAAATTATTTGAATACATTGTTACAAATTACAAGTATAAAATTATTAATTAAAATAAATAATAGGCGGGGAGCCCTCAATCCTGAAAGTGCACTTACACGGATTTAAAAATTTTTTGTATTAAAAGATAGTTTATAGAAATACTAACAAATTAAGCTCGGTATGACGACGCCTATCCTGGCACCAGTATTTTTTGCAGTTTTTTGCATTTATTAATAACTAGCAGTTGCCCGCGACTTCGTCCGCCTCTCCCTCGTCCACCGGCCAGAGTATCGTCTCGACTTGTGCATCATGCGCGCGTGGGAATTTTGTTCGGAAGTTAGTATAAAATTGCATTGCAGTCAACTCTCCCTAGGTCGTAATTCTCTTGAACTTGAAAAATTTGAGCATTTTTTATGATTCCCTTCAGTTGTTCATACTTAAAGCATTCCCTTGGGTGAACTCTCCCTAATTCTAATATCTCTCTTACTTCTGCATCGTTTTTTTTTTTCGTTAAGTAAATTTTTTTCTTTTCTTTAAACTGAGCATATTTTTTAGTTAAGAAGTACATAAAATGATATGGTTTAAACACAATAATCTGCACAAATAGTGCAATCAATCACATTCACAAATCAATTGAACTCTCAAAATTCTAATTTGGGCAGTTATTAGGCCAGTTCCACCTAACAACATCTCACTGAGATCTCAATGTCACCTTGACTGATGCAAAATCATTTGGTGGAACATAATTCTCAGTTATCATTGAGATTTAATGGTTACCTTACTAATTGTTGCTGCACATATGTCAGCCACGTCAAATAGCTGAGTGAGAAATCGAATCCAAAATAATTTCATCTCAGAGATCTCAGAAAAAAATCTCAGTTCTTACATTTCCACAGATTCTTCGCTGCTATTGGTCGCAGCTTAATTTTAAGTAGAATAAAGCCTTCCTAGATTAATGGACTATCCAACACAAAAAGAATTTTACAATTCGAAATAGTAGTTCCTGAGATTACCGCGTTCAAACGAACTTTATATTGTATTGTATTGTATTGTTTGCCGTTTTTTCCACATTTTACACAAATTCTTCGCTCCTATTGGTCGCAGCTAAATTTTATATAGCTTCAAGCCTTCCTTGATAAATGGGCCATTCAACATTAAAAAAATTGTTCAATTTCATAAAGCAGTTCCTGAGATAAGCGCGTTAAAACGCAGAAAAATGTATATTTTTTTGCCGTTTTTTTCCATATTTTCCACAGATTCTTCGCTGCTATTGGTCACAGCTTAATGTTAAATAGCTTCAAATTTTCCTCAATTAATGGACCATCCAACACAAAAAGAATTATACCATTCCAACCAGTAGTTCCTGAGATAAGTGCGTTAAAACGCAGAAAAATGTATATTTTTTGCCGTTTTTTCCACATTTTCCACAGATTCTTCGCTGCTATTGGTCACAGCTTAATTTTAAGTAGCGTAATGTCTAAGTTGATTAAGGCACCATCCAACACAAAAAGAATTATACCATTCGAACCAGTAGTTCCTGAGATTACCGCGTTCAAACAAACAAACTTTTCAGCTTTATATATTAGTGTAGATGTAGATTGTATTGTATTGTTTGCCGTTTTTTCCACATTTTACACAAATTCTTAGCTCCTATTGGTCGCAGCTAAATTTTATATAGCTTCAAGCCTTCCTTGATAAATGGACCATTCAACATTTAAAAAATTGTTCAATTTCATAAAGCAGTTCCTGAGATAAGCGCGTTAAAACGCAGAAAAATGTATATTTTTTGCCGTTTTTTTCCATATTTTCCACAGATTCTTCGCTGCTATTGGTCACAGCTTAGTGTTAAATAGCTTAAAGTCTTCCTCAATTAATGGACCATCCAACCCAAAAAGAATTTTACCATTCGAACCAGTAGTTCCTGAGATAATTGCGTTAAAACGTAGAAAAATGTATATTTTTTGCCGTTTTTTCCACATTTTCCACAGATTCTTCGCTGCTATTGGTCACAGCTTAATGTTAAGTAGCCTAAGTTCTAAGTCGATTAAGGCAACATCCAACACAAAAAGAATTATACCATTCGAACCAGTAGTTCCTGAGATTACCGCGTTCAAACAAACAAACTCTTCAGCTTTATATAATAGTGTAGATGTAGATGTAGATGTAGATGTAGATGTAGATGTAGATGTAGATGTAGATGTAGATTATTGATAATTTGCACTTATCGCGGATTTTAATTTTAACTAGCGCATATTATTGGAAATTGAATGTGCCTTCAGGAAAAAATGGTATGACAGCTGCCATCCTGTCACCAATGTCTGTCATACCTATTTTAAAAACATATGAGTGACAAAATTTTAAAATAGGTATGACAGACATTGGTGCCAGGATGGCAGCTGTCATGCCATTTTTTCCTGAAAGCACATTAAATTTCCAATAATATGCGCTAGTTAAAATTAAAATCCGCAAATTATCAATAATTATTAATAATGCAAAAAGTTGCAAGAAATACTGGTGCCAGGAAAGGCCTCGTCATACCGGGCTTAATTTGTTGGTATTTCTATAAACTATCTTTTAATATAAAAAATTTTGAAATCCGTGTAAGTGCACTTTCAGGATTGAGGGCTCCCGGTGTATAAGAGAAAGTAAGATAATTAATATTTATTAGATTTTTCGCTTCATTGTACAAATTTGCGTTTATTTTGCAAAGATCGTCGCTCCATCTCTTGTTCGGTCGGCCTTTTGGTCTCTTGCTTTCCGGTCTCCAATTTGTCCTTAGAAAGCACATTTTTTTTTTCAAATACGCAAGGCCTTTTTGTCCAGGCGATTGCGAAATTTCTGAGGTTCTTTGCAAGAACTCAAGTCTCGAATCCCTTAACCGTTGGAGAAAATCATTTATTTTTGACTGAATAATGTTTTTAATTTACAAACCGTTTATAAGCAGACAAAACAACAGTCGTATTTAAAAGCCTTACAATTTAATAGCGCTTGTCAGAGGCGTAACTATAGATATGTGGTTCCCACTTGTATTCTTAACAGGGGGCACTTCCCAGGAAAAATTGTTTTTTTTTTTTTTTACCTAACCGGTACAAATAATGTTGAAAAAAGGCACACAATGGCTTATCATGTAATATATTTTATTTTTTTGATATACTTAATGCTCAAACACAAAAACAGTGAAGTAAATTGACAGTTGAGTTCAGAATTTAAAACGCTTTTGTTTCAAATCAGCATTTTTTTTTTGAATAATTTGACCGTTGTTATTTCTAAAACGACTTGCTTATTCATTTTTAAAGGAGAGAATAATCAAATAACAAAAACGCTCTTGCCCCATGCTACTTCGAAATTTTTTTTTATGATTTTTAGTTTTGAAAAGGACCTCCCAGCTGTAGCAACTGTGAACATTGATCAGGTACCTTTTGCACTATTGTCTAGCACCAAACAAATAATTTGGTTTTTGAGTTATGAATTATGATGGTACATTATCTCCAACATATAATAACAAGCAGGCAATAACTAAAATTTACTAAAACATAACAAATTTATTTTTTATGTAATATCATATATTTAGTATTGTTTTTTTTTTTATATTTTGATAAACAAATTTCTTGCCTGCTTTGGGGGCCCCTGCGTTTAGGGGCCCGGTTTCTGAAACTGGTAAGACGGGTGCTAGTTACTTCACTGGCACTTGTCATAAGTTTTTAGTTCACCTGTTGGCATCTATTTCTGCTGCCTTCTGTGCCGTTACAATTGCACAATTGCAGTTATACTTCACCCATTATGACTTCCCTGTTTTCGTTAATTTTAAATTCCTCTCCTATTGTATGGAGTTACGGGTGTTGAATGTTATCTTTAATGCTTGGTAGCCTATTGAGTTCAAAATATGTGCACACATAATACATAAAACTCCTTAATGTAACAGTGAAATTTTTGGGGAACTCTTTCTCTGAACAAATAATATTTTTCAAAGAACTGGAGTTGGAATGTCATAGTGATAGTGAGAGGATTGAGATCGGGTCTGTCTGTGTTCTATGGATCTATTATCTATGGTTTTTCCTTAAATGTCGGGGCTATTAATCTCAGTGTCAGACATGGTTTTCTATTGAAGGACCAGACTTAAAAACAGCAAAAATGGTGGGAGAAAAAAAAATAGAAATATTCATTGATTCGGGACTCATATATTTTGGGGCACATATTGCACTGCATCATGCAACACAATCTGAACGTACTCCTTATAAAGGGATAGGTGAAATTTTTTCACAAGTTTGTTAAAACAGCACATTTGCTATTGTTTCGGATTTAATTTCTTTCTTGGTTTGCATATTTAGTAATTTTTTCATATGTGCCTAGGTCTACCGAACGAAGGTTAAAGCTTATGGGTTTTTGTTTAAATATTTAATGGTTTGGGAAATGAAAATATTTTAGGTACTAAATGAATGTTTTTTTTTCAGACATTTAACACTTTTGTTCGTGTTATACTAGGTGTCATTTTTGACACCCTATGAAAAATTGCTTCTTGTTTAATTGTGCTTTGTAAATGCAAAATCCTGGATTAAAATATTAGTATGTAGGACGAAAATTTGGTTAAATCTAAATTATAAAGGAAATTTGCTAGTTACAAAACTTATATTTAAAGAAGTAATGATGTTCATACATAATAAACATTGAATGTTAAACTCGCTCCATTGCGAGTGACTTTATTTGATATCATGAAATAGTCTTGAAAGCTTACGATTTAAAAAAAAATTGTCAGTGTAAAACTAGTGGGCCGTTTTAGTCTCAGAAATTATCTTTATACTAGCAGTTGCCCGCGACTTCGTCCGCCTCTCCCTCGTCCACCGGCCAGAGTATCGTCTCGACTTGTGCATCATGCGCGTGGGAATTTTGTTCGGAAGTTATTGTAAAATTGCATTGCAGTCAACTCTCCCTAGGTCGTAATTCTCTTGAACTTGAAAAATTTGAGCATTTTTTATGATTCCTTTCAGTTGTTCATACTTAAAGCATTCCCTTGGGTGAACTCTCCCTAATTCTAAGGCCCGGTGCACACACGCGATTTTTACCGCGGCGATATCGCTGCGATATCGCTTTTACGATATAAAGTACTCACAATCAAATGGAGTGGTGCACACACACTTGCGATATCGCAGCGACACTTCTGCGACACTTCTGCGACATTTCTGCGGTAAAATGTCGCAAAAGTTTCTGCGATATCGCAGCGATATCGCGACGACAAAAATCGCATTTGTGTCTTGTTTTACATTGTTTTCTATTGTGCAGTGCACACATGCGATTTTTATCGCGAGTTTTGATCAAATTGAAAGGGAAAATATGAATGATTTTGATGCTGGTTTCTTTTTATTTGATTTTTATTTTGATTTTTGGTGAAACTTTGAACGCCAACTCATCGAAAGATCTTACACTCATTTGAAAATTGTTAAAAAAATGTTCAGGATTTTGTCTTTTATTTTGAAACGATGAATAAAATAGCCCTTTTGTTAGCCATTAACGTCAGTGACGTCGTTTCTTTTTATTAAGAACATAATTTTTATGCACGAGGTACGCGAAAACATTTTTTAATTTTTTTTTCCTGTAAACCTCCATTGTTTAAATACAAACTCGAAGTAAAGATTGAAACCTGCGGTAAATGTCGCAAGTGTGCACTGAAAAGTTGCGATATCGCTGCGATATCGCCGCGACAAAAATTGCGTGTGTGCACCGGGCCTAATATCTCTCTTGCTTCTGCATCGTTTTTTTCGTTAAGTAATTTTTTTTTTTCTTTCTTTAAACTGAGTATATTTTTTAGTTAGGAAGTACATAAAATGATATTGTTTAAACACAATAATCTGCACAAATAGTGCAATCAATCACATTCACAAATCAATTGAACTCTCAAAATTCTAATTTGAGCAGTTATTAGGCCAGTTTCACCTAACAACATCTCACTGAGATCTCAATGTCACCTTGACTGAGGCAAAATCATTTGGTGGAACATAATTCTCAGTTATCATTGAGATTTAATGGTTACCTTACTAATTGTTGCTGCACATATGTCAGCCACGTCAAAAAGCTGAGTGAGAAATCGAATCCAAAATAATTTCATCTCAGAGATCTCAGAAAAAAATCTCAGTTCTCACATTTCCACAGATTCTTCGCTGCTATTGGTCGCAGCTTAATTTTAAGTAGAATAAAGCCTTTCTTGATTAATGGACTATCCAACACAAAAAGAATTTTACAATTATTCGAAATAGTAGTTCCTGAGATTACCGCGTTCAAACGAACTTTATATTGTATTGTATTGTATTGTTTGCCGTTTTTTCCACATTTTACACAAATTCTTCGCTCCTATTGGTCGCAGCTAAATTTTATATAGCTTCAAGCCTTCCTTGATAAATGGACCATTCAACATTAAAAAAATTGTTCAATTTCATAAAGCAGTTCCTGAGATAAGCGCGTTAAAACGCAGAAAAATCTATATTTTTTGCCGTTTTTTCCATATTTTCCACAGATTCTTCGCTGCTATTGGTCACAGCTTAATGTTAAATAGCCTAATGTCTAAGTCGATTAAGGCACCATCCAACACAAAAAGAATTATACCATTCGAACCAGTAGTTTCTGAGATTACCGCGTTCAAACAAACAAACTCTTCAGCTTTATATATTAGTCTAGATGAGTTCATATTTCTAATTATTGGAAAACTATTTGAATAAAACCGTCTTAGAACGAATATGAAAAGCTAAGTGTACTATCGTCAGCGAAACAAGGAATTGGATTAGAAGTTACAGACAAGAGATCATTTATGAAAATGAGAAAGAGTTCCGGAGACAAAACGGAGCCCTGGGGCAAACCAGCATTTATGTTGTGGGTTTCAGACTTGAACCCGTCCAATACAACTTGTATAGAATGATTCGAAAGAAAGTTTTTAATCCAACGAAGGAGGGAGTCATCAATACCGAAAGCACGCATTTTCGATAAGAGAGTCGGATGCCAAACTCTATCAAATGCCTTTGAAATATCAAGTGCAACAATCTTACTTGCTCCAAAACGATGTAAAGATTTGTTCCACTGTTCGGTGAGATATGCCATCAAATCACCAGTGGACCTGTTGCTGCGAAAGCCGTACTGTCGGTCATTAAGAAGCTTTCGTTCTTCAAGAAAGCTGATAATTTTTCAGCGTTTCCATGACCTTAGAACGTCACTTAGGGACGTAAGTGAAATCGGACGATAATTGGAGGGAGAGGAGGATTCGCCTTTTTTGGGTATAGGCTGTTTTCCAACTACTCGGAACGAGTCCAGAAGAATAGAATAGATGGAAAGCTTACGCAAGGGTTTTGCCAGCGTTGAAGAACACCTTTTCAGAACAACAGCGGGAATACCATCCACGCCAGCGGATATATGTATGTTGAGATCTTTTAGGAACCTCGCTACAGCACGAGTGCGAAAAAAGATTTGTCCTCATGGAATCATTGACGCGTTCGAGAACTAGGGGAGTCATGAAACTCTCTGGCAGCAAAGGTTAGCTTTCGCGAGAGAGCCAACGACTGGAGTATCATCATCAACGAGCGCAGCATTGGGACCGAGGAAGAAGAAAAATTCTTCATGTTTTTGCACAAATGACCCAAAAGTTTTACCGCCCTTGGGACATTGCAGTATTTCTTGCCTTAGTTTTTGGTCATGTAAAAATTTGGTCCATCGAATATGGATATTGCAGGCCTTCCTGGCTTGTTTTAATTTATTCCGATTTTCCTCAGTAAAGCTTTGTAACAACGGAAACTTACCTCTTTAACCCTGATAACCTCTTTACAGCTCATATCAAACCATGCGTTCTCTTTGGGTCTGATGCTTTTAATCCTATTCGGAATATAAGTTCTCATTCCCAGAAGAATTAAGGAAATTAAACGAGGAAGCATAGAACGGCTTTCTCGTAATGCCAAACGGTTCTCTTAGGAGCTCTTTCTTTAACTAGGATTTTTTGACACGAGAAATTTGCGAATTCATATTGAACATCATGCGAGATATTTTGTAAGTGAGTAAGTTGATCAATTGTTGATCTGCTTGAAATCGGCTGGATTCGATTTCCTGTTGAGTTCAGTTTTGGGTAAAATTGGACGAGTTAGGCTCAGCTTTGGGGGGGGGGGGGGGGGGGGGGGTGAACCCCCAAAACCATCCCCGTAAATCCGCCACTGCAAGTATTATTAGTAATGTAACATAACTAAAAGTGGATTGTTAGATGTTAAAAAAAATTAAAACTCTTGATATTCGCTATGAATTCCGTTCAAATTAATTGTTGCGAGATGAATACAGTTTTTGTGTTTTTCGTTTGTTTGTTTTTTTTTTTTTGTAACGTACAAACTACCAAAAACAATAGTCTTAACAGCAGAACAGGTAAAACGACTAGAGGGCGTCAAAGTACTTTCGTATTTCGCAGTGTTGGGATTTGGTAAAACCAATCTCGAAGAACAAGTCATAGAAGTTGGTTAAAGAAAATATTCCCCTCAATCAGCGATATTACCCCATTTCTTCAGCGGTCCAAAAGCTGCTTTATGCAGAGATTGATCTGATGCTTGAAATGGGTGTGATTAAAGAGAGAAATAGTGCTTGAAGCTCTCTAGCCGTTTTAATTAGGAAAATGTTTTTTTCTTTTTACTTTACATAATATGAAAGAATCTGAGTGCAAATACAATACTTCTTCGTCACCAAATAGAACAGAAGAAAAGAAAGGTGTAATTATAATAATACTATTTTTTAGAAAACTAATCATCTAATCAGTATATTTTTTGCTGCGAATGTAGTCTCACTGATATTTTACATTCACAAACAATGTTACATGTATTTTTTTTAAGATTTGATCACCAATTCATTCATGAATCATGATCCTTCCCCTTTAATTCATTAAGTCAATAACCTTTTAATTTTATCAAATCGCAAGCTCAACAAAAGCCATCCAATATATATATATATATATATATATATATATATAGAATACCTATATGGCAACACATTATGATGATAGAGATGTCGTAAAAGTGGGTGCGGCGATTCAGTCCGTCTGTCTGTAAAACCATGTTTTTTTTTTATTTAGAGTAGCCACCATATATTTTTATGTTATGTTTATTATAAAAAGTATATTAACATATTCTTAAATACTGCATAACCAAATAAATTTTGAGACATTTTCGAAAAATTTTATGTAAATAAATTTCGTCGACCTAAAATTGAGTTGCCGTAAACGCCAAAATTCGTTTTTTGAGTTTGATATGCAGTCTTATGTTTTCGAGGGTGCTCTATCCAAATTTTTCATCCTTTTGACTCTTTCCATCGCGGAGATATGCGGAATGGTTTTGACGTATATATATACAGGAAGATATTATTTTGACGTCAACATTTCCATAAAATTTTTCAAAGTTTTATTGCAAGAATTGATTTGACGTCTGATGATCGGCTTGGCACCCTTGAAATAGCTATAACTCCAGCCAAACAAAAAAATTGACGGAAAAAGCCATTGGTGGAAGCACCTCTAAGTTGCTATCGTTGTTCAAACAACATAAATGTTATTTTTAATAACCCAGGTCCTTAACAACTTTTCGTCCGGTACGGTGAAATCGTTAGCAGGTCAGAATGAGTTTTTTTTTTTTTTTTGGTTTTTAAGATATTTACGGAAAAGCTCAAGACCATTTCAAAAAAAAGTTGATAAATCCTGGGGTGGAATGGTGTAAGCTGATAGTCGAGAGTTGACAGTCAATTTTGAATTCCCCTCTTTCCCGAATTTGACTATCAACTATGAAAAATCAGCTTATTAGATTCCACCCCTGGTTGCATTTACAGTTGGCTTCTCCAATGCAATGGATCGTATTTATTAAATACACAGTAGTATAAAATATATCATGAACACCAATCACAAACTGCACTCTTCAACAAAAACCTAGGCAATAAACAAAACTTTGGCTTTTGTCAACAATCAGACCCTAAACTCTTGAATTCAGTCACGTTTGCGGGTTCATTGTTCGAGGAAGCAAAGTTTGAAACAGCTGAGATTTGTGTAAGGTTCGAACATTTGTTAAGGGTATGGCTGCGAGTGTACTTTCGTTCAGGGTAAAGGTGGTTTATTATTCTAATAATGGCCGGCAGTCAGACTATAATGTAATGACTTTGTTGAGACCATCGGGAGCCAAAAATGTATGAGCCTAATACAAAGTCCTTCAAAACTTTTTGTTGGATAAATTCGAATTCAATAATTAAAGGTGGCACTCAACCATTAAACGTTTTGTTTGTTTTCCTGCTTTGATTCGAGAAATGTAAGTTTAAAAAGTGCACTGCGCTGGCGGATAAGCGAATTGCCGACTCTGTATTGCGTACAGTATTGTATTGACTTTTGTTATTGGTTTTTATTTCTTTTTTGTTCAATATTTCCAACCATAATGAAAGTAATTTAAAGTGTGAGGCTCTGGCTTAAATGAAAAGGCTCCAATCTACTCAATTGATCATTATATAGGCTGTTTCGCATGTGCCTTATAACAAGTTTTAGGAGGTATAATTGGCTCTGACGTGCTCTTTTTACATCAGAGCAAGTATAAGTTAGTATAAAACAATTTTTAATAATTTTTCATCTATCTTCGATTGACCGCTCTTGACAGCAAGCTCGGTGGTGCAGGTTTAGTACGTGCGTCTTCTGGACTGAAAGGCAACACGCCGACTTTTCATCATTCATTGCTCGATTGAATTCCATCACGTCGAATGTAATAAATTGATTTTGCATGATTTAAGAATCTTGATGGTAGTACATTGTTCTTTCATGATATTCCGACAAACATGAGGATTGAAACAACAAGGTAAGTCCTTGTTGATGATGATGATCACATAATGGCGTTAATTCGAACACGTAATAAGCAAAGGTCGATCATGCTATCAGTCTGTTGTGAATTTTTGATGCCGGCCGGGATGATTGATTGAATGGATATGATCCGAGAAGATGAGATGCAATAAACCCGATTGAAATCACGGTGAATGCAATACCGGAGAATTTCACATTAAAAATCGATGCTTTTTGAAAAATCGAATGAAATCGAATCGATTTTGTCAGCCAAAATGCATTTTTAGGGGCCACAAAGTTGGTTCTTATTATTTACCAAAGTGATGGTAAAACAGTAGTCTAAAGGCAATGTTTGACAGAGACTAGGCATTGTGTTTCGACGCATACCGATAAATTTTATTGAATAGTGTTTTTAATTTTGAACTTAAGGCCGGGGGATGGTTTGCGGTTGTCGCAAACAAATATATGAATTGAGCTTTTTTTTATTTGCACAAGACTGCACATAAATAGCACAATTTGGCTTTTTTTGTTTATCTCAAAATTTCTAAATGGCGGGGCTAACTGGATGGACATTAGATCAGGGCTCCATTCAAATAGCCATATTATTGTTACTTCTTTTCTTCGTAGTATGAGAACTTTCTCAATTCTAGAGTAGACTGCTTAAATTCGGAAAAATAAATTGATTACATTTATATATAAAGTTTCTTCTAATATTTAAGTATGCATACATATCTTTGATTTATTTTGAAAGATGAAGCTATAATTTTTCAACGGAACCCATGTCCCTCTCTCTCGAACCTTTTAATACCTTTCAAGCCCTCAGGTTAACAGGACCCTAAGAGTGATTCAGAGTACAGGTTGAAGAGAGTGTCCAGGCTACGACTGCAGGTGCAGCATGCTTGCGTTGACTTAGCTCTCGGCAGTGTCGGTTTTTTTGCAGTCGCAGCTTTGGACTTTGTTAATGGAACCCGAAGATGAGTGTAATGGAGTGTCGCTGGAGGAAGGAGTATCTCCGTCCTCATCATCAAACAACATCCACCATGACCATAAATCAAAAATTTTTATACAAAACAAACTTTTTAATTATTAAAAAATCAACCATAAAAAAAAGTAACAGTAAAAGTATTACCAGAAAAATAACAAAAACAATAATACAAACAAAATATTTAAATAATAAATAATAGTTAAATTAAATGTATGTATGTTGATTGTTGATCCATTTTTCTTTTGTTTTTACATAAATAAAAAAAAAAATTAAAAGAACATCTTTAAAATATCCAGGTGCATCGAGATGAGTAAAAAAATATTTAATTAAAAAAAAAATAAAAATAAAAAACAAACAGAAAATGTTTGAATAAAAAAAATGAGATATAACATTTTGTGAGGATCTGCGAATCAAACAAAACAAAACAAAACTCAAACGTACAGTACATAACAATACACATAGAACACACACACCTACTTACCAAATCAACATTATTCATACAACATACTTTACACACACATACAATATACATATACACTGAAAAAAATAAGCTTTGAAAATTCGATTTTGAGAAATCAAAAAATTAAGTTAGTTCAGGATTGAAAATTAACAGAAACAGTTCGCTTTAAAAAAGTAAAGTTTTATTTCAAGAAGACAAAAGATATTAAAAGTACCTATGTATATCTAGACTAATATATAAAGCTGAAGAGTTTGTTTGTTTGAACGCGGTAATCTCAGAAACTACTGGTTCGAATGGTATAATTCTTTTTGTGTTGGATGGTGCCTTAATCGACTTAGACATTAGGCTATTTAACATTAAGCTGTGACCAATAGCAGCGAAGAATCTGTGGAAAATATGGAAAAAACGGCAAAAAATATACATTTTTCTGCGTTTTAACGCGCTTATCTCAGGAACTGCTTTATGAAATTGAACAATTTTTTTAATGTTGAATGGTCCATTTATCAAGGAAGGCTTGAAGCTATATAAAATTTAGCTGCGACCAATAGGAGCGAAGAATTTGTGTAAAATGTGGAAAAAACGGCAAACAATACAATACAATACAATATAAAGTTCGTTTGAACGCGGTAATCTCAGGAACTACTATTTCGAATAATTGTAAAATTCTTTTTGTGTTGGATAGTCCATTAATCAAGAAAGGCTTTATTCTACTTAAAATTAAGCTGCGACCAATAGCAGCGAAGAATCTGTGGAAATGTGAGAACTGAGATTTTTTTCTGAGATCTCTGAGATGAAATTATTTTGGATTCGATTTCTCACTCAGCTTTTTGACGTGGCTGACATATGTGCAGCAACAATTAGTAAGGTAACCATTAAATCTCAATGATAACTGAGAATTATGTTCCACCAAATGATTTTGCCTCAGTCAAGGTGACATTGAGATCTCAGTGAGATGTTGTTAGGTGAAACTGGCCTAATAACTGCTCAAATTAGAATTTTGAGAGTTCAATTGATTTGTGAATGTGATTGATTGCACTATTTGTGCAGATTATTGTGTTTAAACAATATCATTTTATGTACTTCCTAACTAAAAAATATACTCAGTTTAAAGAAAGAAAAAAAAAATTACTTAACGAAAAAAACGATGCAGAAGCAAGAGAGATATTAGGCCCGGTGCACACACGCAATTTTTGTCGCGGCGATATCGCAGCGATATCGCAACTTTTCAGTGCACACTTGCGACATTTACCGCAGGTTTCAATCTTTACTTCGAGTTTGTATTTAAACAATGGAGGTTTACAGGAAAAAAAAATTAAAAAATGTTTTCGCGTACCTCGTGCATAAAAATTATGTTCTTAATAAAAAGAAACGACGTCACTGACGTTAATGGCTAACAAAAGGGCTATTTTATTCATCGTTTCAAAATAAAAGACAAAATCCTGAACATTTTTTTAACAATTTTCAAATGAGTGTAAGATCTTTCGATGAGTTGGCGTTCAAAGTTTCACCAAAAATCAAAATAAAAATCAAATAAAAAGAAACCAGCATCAAAATCATCCATATTTTCCCTTTCAATTTGATCAAAACTCGCGATAAAAATCGCATGTGTGCACTGCACAATAGAAAACAATGTAAAACAAGACACAAATGCGATTTTTGTCGTCGCGATATCGCTGCGATATCGCAGAAACTTTTGCGACATTTTACCGCAGAAATGTCGCAGAAGTGTCGCAGAAGTGTCGCTGCGATATCGCAAGTGTGTGTGCACCACTCCATTTGATTGTGAGTACTTTATGTCGTAAAAGCGATATCGCAGCGATATCGCCGCGGTAAAAATCGCGTGTGTGCACCGGGCCTTAGAATTAGGGAGAGTTCACCCAAGGGAATGCTTTAAGTATGAACAACTGAAAGGAATCATAAAAAATGCTCAAATTTTTCAAGTTCAAGAGAATTACGACCTAGGGAGAGTTGACTGCAATGCAATTTTACAATAACTTCCGAACAAAATTCCCACGCGCATGATGCACAAGTCGAGACGATACTCTGGCCGGTGGACGAGGGAGAGGCGGACGAAGTCGCGGGCAACTGCTAGTTGTGATATAAAATTTGTGCAAAAAAAAGGAATTAAAGAAACAATCATAAAGAAATGAATGCAATTTGAAATTAATTGATGAAATAGAAATAAAAACAATCCAACTTAAAAAACTGTTATGACAATATATATATACATATACATACATACATATATTAAAATAAAAAATAAAATAAAAGACGTTTATGTCTATAAACAAACTATGTGCTGTGAAAAAAAATATGTTTTTTTTTTAAATAAGACTGTGATCAATTGAAAATTATGAATAAATAAGAAGAAGTATAAATATAAAAATCAAAAGAACATAACAAGAATCAAGAAAAAAAAAGAAAAGAATTTAAATTAAATTTAATTGTTTCTGAAAAACCTAAATAATTTTTTTGATTATTATAAATATTTTAAATTATACCTACATTTTTTTTGTTTTTTTTTCATTTCAATATTTAAATTTTTTTTTGTTAGTAAATTAAATTTTCTTTCGGTAAATTAAATAATTTTTTTGATGATTTTGTTTTGAAATTAAAAAAAAAAAAGATTGAATAATATAAATAATTTTAGGCCATAGTGGATATTGTTTAAGGATGAGGACGGAGTAGTTCTTTTTTTATTTAAATATATAGATACTCCTCCCTCCCTATAGTGACCTTCCGCTCCTCATCTTCGGGTACCAGGAATTTTTCCGGATCCCTTTTTTGATATTAACTATGGCATGTTAAACGTTACATTTTCCAGTGCTTTCAGATGGCTTAATTCTAACTCATGAGCCCTTAGTCCGGTATTACACGGCACATAACTGTAATACGCAAGTCTTGCTTATTTTCTTTTGAGCAGGCATTCTTTAACGCGCAAGTTACTACACGAAGACTTTTTGTCATTTCAGTACTGCGCATTTATTTGACAGTTCTTTTCATTTCATCTTCTTTGCCGAAGTGCTAGGATCTTCCAAAAAACAATTTCGCTGGCAAAAATGGAAGCCAGAACCCATAAGTCTAAAAAGTTTATTTATTAAAGAGACTAGTCAGTATTTCATAATTTTAAATGAGCGTAGAAGTTAATTCTTTGCTCCATTTGAATTCATCGGTCAATTTCACTTATACAGCAACATCATCAACATTGAACATCAAAACATGAAATAAGCAAATAAAAAAAAAGAAAGAGTGGAAGGAGGGAACGTCAAAAACATGCAAGGAGATGTCTACCCGTACATTCATCTTTTCGTTCCTCCTTTCTCTTTCGCCCTTCATTCATGCGAGACCAGATATGCGCCATGTAATATCGGACTAATTATTACTTGTGAAAATCAAAAGAAGTGATAATTTAAGTCGACTTAAGTTACTTTAAAATCTCCGCAAATTAAACCATTTAGTATCTTAAGTCGAGTTTAAAAAAAAAAATCGTATGCCTACCACCAACAGTATAAAAGTTATCGCCAAAATAGTCTTTAAATCTAGTTACCAAAACTTCATTTCATCATACTAAAAAATTACAAAAAACGACTTAAGCTACTTTAACTTCGCGCGAATTTTTTTATTTTCACACCCCAAATTGATTCTCTTTTGGGCAAAATTTTTTCCGCTCGCTTCGCTCGCTTGCAATTTTTGGTTCAAGCTCCAAGCGGTACTTACTGAACATCCAATCAATAAAAAAATGACTTTCTGATGGAACTTTAAATATTATTGAAACAGCTCAGTAATTTAAGGAGACAAAAAGATGCAACAAGATGAAACTGGGTTCAAGTATAGTGTGCTTGTAGAACGCCCTACTCTCACCGAACATCAAACTTCAGAAGAACGTTTGCATTGGAAATAGTAGTTTTCTTTATGTCACATAAACTAAGAGCATGCGGTATATTATTTAAACCGTTATATACCGTTTTACAAAATGTTTAAAATTAATCGCAAAGGTCAGAAACCCCAAATTTGATTTCTGGACTAATGAACCACCATAAAGTGGTTCAGATTCTTAAAAAATGGGTTTCCGAATGACTAAGTTTCTCAATATTTTTGTACATGCGATTTTTCAAAATCATTTTCAGTCTTAAAAATTGAATTTCGGAATGACTTCTTTTCTAAAAGACATTTATTTTAATTTCACAAACAAAATTGCTCAGTATACTTGAATTCTTATTTTAATTTTTTCTCAATTAAAGTGGCAAATAATTTCAAATTCGAATGGAACTAGATCCACTTATTTTTTGAGCAATTTAATTCTCACTGTACATGGGAACTAACTACACTTTACAAAAGTGGAGTAGTTTTCGAAACACTTGCCTCCCCGGAAACGTTGCAGAAAAATTCAACTAAATGTCCACTGGCACGTGATCGGCATCAGTTTATGCATTTATCTGCATCCAATTTTTTGTGTTCTAGATTCTGTTTTTCTTTTTTTTTCATTGTTTGTATATTCCCTATGGCTTTTATCCTTTGCTTCTTCCTTTCTGATATCGAGCTGTGTTAAGTCTCAGCAATCGAACAATCGAACAGAGTTCCATTTCCGTGCAATCATCATTGGTGGTGAGACACACTTTGTGCACAATTGCATCCACACGTTCACGTCACTTCGCTAAGTTTTGGTGGATGGAAAAATAAAAAACGAAAAGCGGATTCTTTTTTTCTAGTTCACGGTATTCAAATTTGCGTCATGAAGAGATACTGTAGAAAAGTGCACGTAGCCTGCATCAGTAATTATTTTGCAGAGAACACTATGAGCGTTCGCCTTTTGGAAGCTGATTTGAAAACATACAGTAGTCATCGCATCGCATCACAATTCACAAACGAAATTGAAATGTGTATGATGAAACTAAAAGTTTTGTAAGCTCCAAGCTTTAGGGTCAGAAATATCTCTATTTATATCTATGGCCGTGTGTGAATTGCGTTAAAATGTGTATTAAATTTGAATTTTGGTTTAAATTTGTTGTTAGGTTAAAAATTGGATCAAAATTAGCCATTTTCTGTGTGAGTTGCGTTAAAAAGGATTTTTTTAACCGACATTGCTGCCAATAATTGCAAATTTCCCTCATCTTTTCAAAAAATACCCTCAACAAAATTTTTTTTCATTTTTCCAGATAAAAGAAAAATTGCTTATACAACAAAGTGAAAAAGAGTCACGATGCATGATGCATGAATGCATCCCATTGTAGTTGTACACGCAAGTTGGTTTTCAATGTCAAATTCCATAAAATTGATGATTTGAATTAATTGAGTAACAGTGGCGCCATCTGTTAAAAGTGGACTCATGCAATACTTTGCACAGTAAAATACAGCTTATATTACTCCTGAATATTGTAGTTTTCTATAAGTGGAAGAATTTTTCTAATCGGGCTAGAATTTTGGAAGATTAACATCTATATGGCATAACAGCGTATAGTAAATGATATGTACTCCTGAATTTTTTTTTCACACTGACTATAAGATTTTTTGCACTAGTGTTGAAATTATTGCACAAATTATCATAATTTTCATTATATTAGGGTTGTCTTAGATTTTTTATTGCCATTAAAAAACCGCTAAGCGGATTTCGCTAACGATGAGTGGTTCGCGAGATAATCCAGCCGAAAAAACAAAACGCAAATACGAACACACATACACACACATTGATGTATTCTTATGTAAAACAAAATATTTTTGTATTGCTCCAAAACGGTACCTTTCATAGAATCGTTTTTTTGTTATAAGATTTTCTCGAAAAATTAAAGTATACGTATATATTGCCCAAATAATATTTTCAATTTTTTTTTGTATTAAAAAAAAATATTTTTAAACTTTTTTTTTCAAAATTCTGTATCTCAAAAACGAATCAATATTAAAAATCGGAATTTACTTATTAAATGTATGCATAGTTACATATTCTTGAATACTGCATAAGAAAATTAGTTTTACGACATTTTCAAAAAAAATTATACATACAAATTAATTAAAAAAAAATCCTAGGATTTTTTAAATTTTTGACATAATTTTTTTTAGATTGAATCTATTTTTGAAGTAGATATGTACCAGTGGCGAAGGCACCATATAAGTCTATTCCTATCGACTTACCTTTTGTAAATCTCAATATCAACAAACAAACTTCATGCAACATGTATATAAGCAAATCATACAACAGCAATGCTTGCGACATTACTTTAAAATTCAATCAACATGTATTTTCTTTAAAAGTAAGCCGGGTTATTATTTTTTCGCTGAATAGAACAAATTTGTTTTCTTTCCCGTTTCCGCTTCTACTTCTCGCTACGCGTGTGCTTTCTTAAGCATAGAAGTAACCCGATGTTCACCGACTTTCATCGATGAATTTGTATGTATCTGAAAATTCACTTGCCTGTGAAAAAAACAAACAAGTGTATTGGAAAAAATGGAGAAATACGCATTGCGCATGTCAGGTCGACGTTGAGTCTAAGCAAAGCAAAGCAGTACAGGCAGTACGTTGAGTCGTTGACGCACTACACTTGTTAGTTGTTATTCATTTTGTAAACAAAAATTCATTCATTCTGTATAGGAAAAAGACAAACGTAACCCGTCTCTTATGGACTTATTGGACATTTTCCTTCATTCTCGGCGGATGAAGTTTAAGCAGTAGGGGTTGCCACTTAAAGAAAATTGCGTAGTGGACTAATTTTTTGTCACAAAGTTACTGTAATTGCAAAATGAGCTAGGCAAATGAGATTTTCATTTTATTCTTAAAAAACAGTTTCCAAGCAGATTGCCGTGCAAGCTGCAAGGTGTATAAATAAAAGTGTGAACAAAAAAATTATTAATTGAAGATAAAAAGTGTCATCCAGAAAGGTTTCTTTCGAAGTTTAGGTCAGTGAAACTTAAATATGAAATGACTTGAGGTATAACAAAATGGGCTTGAATGTTCAAACTTCTAAGGTGTTATTACCAAAAATGCACTTTATTTTATTTTATTTTTTCTCTCAGCTACTTCTAAAAAAATTTCTGATATTCTTTTATTTATCTTATTCCAGTCAGTTAAGTATTCATCTGCGGAATAGAAAAAAACAATAGAGCAAATGTTAGTGCGTTCTAGTCCCTCTACTCCAAAACGGTTAATTTTAGAGAAACATGACTCAGGCATTGTTTTTAGATAATCTCAAGACGTACAATTTGTCCTTGACTTTAATCGTCCTCCGGGCAATAGGTCGCGAAATATTCACGAAAAACTGCATTTCGCGACCTTTTGACCACCATAACGGCACGATATCATTGCCGATTTTTCTATGTCGATCTTCATAATAGCGCCGTAATAAAGGTGTACGCAAAAATCTAGCCCACTAGGAATTTTTCCGCAGATTCGGGTTTTATATTACTAAAATGACTGGATTATTTCTAGTCGGTCATTTTTCTCCGACTTACCTTTAGAAATTAGTCACGCCTCGCCACTGATATGTACATATTTCAATTTCAATTTTCATTTATGAATTTTATTTGTTTTTTATGACTTATGATATGGAATACAGTAGCAAGTTCGTACGACCCAGTCGTGTCGTTTTGTTTGTATTTAAGGTATTCTATTTTTCTAATTAAATCTTAAGTTGTAATTTTAATTCTGATTTGAAGTTCAAAGTCTTTAATGTTTAAATTTATTTGAAAGTTTTTAAATGTCTTGCTTCTTGCTTTTTTGTTTTTTTATTATTATGTTTAATTTCCGAGTTCAAAATTTACTTACAATTTTCAAGTTTTCTAATTTAAAATTTAAAAAATTGTTAGCTATTTCTTTAATTTAAATTTTAATTCCTAATGTTAAGCTAAAGTTTAAAATATTCTGCTTTCAATTAAGACTTTCAAACTTCTGCAGTTTTAGTCCTTTTCTTTTTACTTTTAGTTTCTTAGTTTTAAACTCGATTTAATTTGATTCGACGAATTTTTCCTATTTAATTACCTACTTAAGGCCAACGAGAAATGTGGAATGCCAAAACCGAGAGATGCCAAAGTGCATTTTATCAATATCGATTTATTATTCATTTTTTGCAGCATCAATTAGATTTTGTGAAAATTCAAAGCGTTGAAACTGTCAATGAAGTGAAAATTAATTTAGTATCATACTTCTGGCTGAATAATTTTTTCCTAGGGGATGTTTGGTCACTCTTATTTGTCTGACTAATTGAATATAACTTTTAAATAAATACTTCAATAACATATTAAGAAATCAGACATGTACAAATAAGTAAAGTTCATTTATTTTTTGGTTAGCTTAAAAGTTAAAGCGTCTGACAAAAGCTCTGGTCCATCAAAAGTGTCTGACACTAATGATATTACTTTAAAATAATATTCTACATGACATATGCAAAAATCAGCCATGTGAATTTAAGTAAGATAAAACTTATTTTTAGTTACCTTTCTCACCTGGTACCTGCCCCGGTGTCATTCGGCAAGTTCCACAAAGCGCGTAGGTATTCAAGGCACCCGAGACGCTACTGAAAACTTCAGGTTTCATCCGTGTGAAAATAAGTTATGTCTGATTGCTCTGGGATCTTACTCTAAAACGAATATTGATTCTTTGCTTAAGACTGCTGATATAAAGATCATTATATTTTGAACTTGGATGTCTTTATTGTTAGTGTCGTCCGTCTACCTCATCTGCCACTAGTCGCATTAAAATTCTTAAGTCTTCGGGCTTAAGTTTGGTTTGGTCATATGAAAAACAATAAATGAGTTTTTTTAAGATCTGGTTCTATTAAACCCAATCCATTTTCTCTATGTACAAAAAGCTTAATTCCACCTAAATTGTTGTTAGACGTTGTTGGATAATGGTAAAATTGGGGATCCTGCCATCAGGATATTAATTAATTTATTTCACATGCAGAGGGCACATTACATTATTATGTAGAAAAGCAACCGAAAGCAACGCCGATTAACTTTTCTGTAAAATAAAGTAAACAACCCTTAGGGGTATTTCAGTTGACCCTCAAGGTGGAATTTATCTGTATGTGTTCATGTGAAACTCTTCTTGGTTAAATACATTGCTTTGTGTTAGGCTTCATTTTAAAGCAGGAACGTATCAAAGGGATGGGGAATTCCTAATGGCGAATGGGGGCAGGTTTTATTATTAGAAATGTTGTGAGTTTAAAACATTTAAAATATCTTTGTTACATAAGAAAACAAAAATTTCTTCATTTTTTATTTAAAAAAAATAACAACTTAACAGTTTCCTCCGGATATAATATATACTTATACAAAATATATCTGTTAGTAGGAAAAGTTAGTTTTCGGACACCCACATGAATAATACCTTTTCCAACGTGGGAGTGAGGTCCAAGAGACATTTTCATATTGGTTTTGAGTCAGACCTTAAGCATTTATGTTTATGCTGTCATTTTCATTTAATATTATTTTTGTATAAGCATAAATTAATGCTTTTATAAAGTAGTTTAAGGTTGACAGGACATGTGGCAGGAAACCAAAGCAGATGATTTCGGTTTTCCGATATAACATTTTACTGGAATTCATAAAAGACCATCTATAAAAGTATAACAAAAACTCTTTGGTTTGAGTTCACTTTCACTTTTTAAGTAACAGTTAAATTGTATGAGTAAGCACATTTTTTTTTTACATAGAAATAAATTTGCATACAGAAAAGTATAGAAGTTTTGATGGGGGTCTTAATTAAAATGGGTGTGATTCATAAATAACTCTGCGATACAAAAAAGTCAGTAATTTTGTTCCTATTAATAAGAAGATCAACGTTCTCTTGTGAGTGTTGATGGGGACAGATACAATCTGGAGGTTTTCTAATTCAAGTCCATAATTATTTTTAAAGCATCAAAGTTCCTATTGTCTTAGTACATAACTTAATAATAATATAATATATAATAATATAAAATGCTCAATCTGCAATCTGTTTCTACACGGAAAATGTGCCAAACTTACGAACCATGAAATTGATGTAATTTCAAAGAGTAACAACAACAATTTTAAATGTTCTGCTTATCATAAAAAGAGAGCTCTTCTTACTGCTCCTTTGCCGCAGGTCAGATGTATATCGCCATCTTCAGTTGAGCCAGCTATTGAGGATTCTCATGAGAATCTGATCATTGCTAGTTCTGCTTCTGGCTATTCAGGCTATTCTGGCCAGAGTGTACTGCTGTACTGTTTCTACAAATGCATTTCTGAATATCTCCCTCTCATTTTTTTAAAGTGAGCGTGAACAAAAGCTTGACCATGTCCAAACTTCCACTGTGTACAAAGTCCTCAAAACGAATTCACTCAAACTTTGTACTTTTTTGTACTTTGTGTTTCTATGTTGTTCAGCCTTAATAATAATTTTAATTGTTTCTGTATTGACCATCCAAATAATGAACTGGGTTTTGGGTTTTCGGCGATCCATCAATATATTAGAAGTATGAGAAAAAATTTCGATGGTCTTCTGGCTCTTCTTAGTTCTTGTGATCATCTGCCTGATCTTATATTTTTATCAGCAATGTGGATATTATGATTTTGAAATTTCCATAATGGACTTTTGACCCACTCTGGTGGGTTACAAGTCCACAAATAAACTATGGAATTTTAACCCACCATATAGGGTTAGAAATCCACAAAAAAATAGGTGTGAACTTCTGACCCAAACTGATTTTCTTATTATTGTAGGAAAAACAGAAAGAAATACAACGTTTTTGGTTTTTTACTGATGATTCTGTAATTCCGAATTTCAACATTAAAACTCACAGTTATAAACAATTTTTTTAATTGCCTGCTGAAAAATTTTTATTCAATTTACAAAATAAGAAACAGTAGGTATTATTGGATTTTAAAAATTTAATACTGGCCATTTTTCTGACTTACATTTATTTCACGATTAACTTACTTTACTTTAGCTAACCAGCACAAGTTGCGTTATCAAGGTAAATGTGTTATGTAAATCATATGCAAATTAGTTGAGTAGAGGTCCGTTACGTTCAATTGGGAACTGAACTTCTACAAAGTTCTACAAAGAAGAACATCAAAAATCTGTACTCCAAAATTCTGCAAATAATGAAATAAAAGTTGTTGTGTGCGCTTCAAAACGATTTTTCTTTTATAGATAATTTACAGAATTTTGGAATACAGACTTTTATACTTAAAGAATTTTGAATTTACAGAATTATAATTCAAATTTCGGCACATACAGTATTTTGACCAAAACTCTGTTTTGTACCTAGGTACTAGTTGCCAGCGGGTCATATATATTATAGTCTAATATTTTTTCGCTCGCCTCACTCGAAATCAAACCAAATCTATCTTGAATGTTCCGAATCGGCATCATCCTCAGTCAACAGTGAAACTTAAAGTTTCAGTTTTTCCCATTTTTTTGTGACAAAGTAAGAAAAATAAATTTCTGTTGGTTTTTCTTAACACTTTGTAGATTTTATGGACGACTGACCCATTTTTATGTGGATTTCTAACCCAGTAAGGTGGGTTATGAGTCCATAATTGATTTGTGGACTTGTTACCCACCAGAGTAACCCACCTGCGCCGGTACTATATGATTTTAATTGTTTTCTCTTTCTTATTGTTATTCTATAAGCTTATCATGATTTGTGTTTAATGTTTTATGCCCATTTTCTTGACTCTCTATTAAACTTTAAGTTAACTAATCTGCCATTAAATTTAAACGACTTATTTAAAGCTGCAATTAAAATTTGATTTTCTTCACGTTTAATCACTCAACTTAACAAGGCATTAATACTTAATCTCCAATTAAGAAATGCTTCCAGTATTCCAAATAAATATCCAATATTTCCATTCTAATGTCAATAAATTATATTTATTTCAATTTCTGAGTTTCACAAAAGTTTCAAAAAGAAAAAAATGGAGGAACTAAAACGGAAAAGAGTTCGTGCTGCAAATTTTTCCGAAGAGGACGAGAAATTTTTATTGAAATGTGTTCTTAAGCGGAAGAACATTATTGAGTGCAAAAAACAGATGCGCTCTCTTTGAGACAGAAAAATGAAGCATGGGTTGCAGTCAATTAAAATATTTGCTGAAGATGACAAGTAAAATCCCGAGAAATGCATTCAAAATTGACGTTTGTTTAATTGACGAACAAACGTTTAAATTTGAAGTGAAGTCATTAAGGCGTTTGGCTAAATATTTATTTTAATAATATTAGACTTCACGGTTGTTGTTCTCATACAATCAGTGATTTTGTTTTCTGTTTCTATTTTATTTTAATTCTACTAAGAGCCGATTTTTCAATCGTCAGATAAACAAGCAGATAGTGTTTATTCGACAAATAACAAAATATTGGATTTTTCAATCGTCAGATAGACTTTATCTGACGAAAAACGCTCTTATTTATTCGCCCGATGAATACTCAGATAAGTTTATTTGCCAGTTTGTTATTTTTATTTTTGTTCGATGATTGAAAAATTGGCTCTAAGAGTCGATTTTTCAATCATCGAACAAAAATAAAAATAACAAAACTGGCAAATAAACTTATCTGTGTAGGTATTCATCGGTCGAATAAGTAAGAGCGTTTTTCTTTAGATAAAGTCTATCTGACATGACAATTGAAAAATCCAATATTTTGTTATTTGTCGAATAAACACTAGGTATCTGCTTGTTTATCTGACGATTGAAAAATCGGCTGTAAAACAATTTACTCATGATAATATGAACTTGGCTCCACAGTTTAGCTCGCTCTCTCGTAGAATAAACACGTTAGCTTCACAGTGCACTTTGTATCAAATCTCTTGTATAAAAATAAAATATAATAACACTTCTGTTGATTAGTCTAACTTACCTGGTCTTTCCGTAAGTAGATTAATTATAAAATCGTTGTAAATCCCAGGGGAGTATGGCATCTGACCCTGGCGGGGGCTCCCGCCAAAACTCTTGGGCTTTGCTTGACACTGAGCCCATCAGCCCAATAAGAAAGAAGCCGAATTTAAGTAACTACAAGGATTTTCCAATAATAAGTAAACCCACTCAGGCAAAAACAAAAGAATGTCCGAAATTCATCGTAATTAAAAATAAAGATCCAGAAAAAAACTCAATGAATTTAACATTTTCTTGATCACTAAAGCCATCTCTGGCCTTATAACTGATCCACTAAGCATCAAATTTATGTCTGACGGCAGCATTCTGATTCTGACAAAAACCACGCAACAAGCTAACCTTCTTTTGAAAAAACAACACTTGTCAAACATTTGCGATATAGTAGTTTCTTTGCATCCTACTCTCAACTCTTCATGCGGTGTCGTCTTCTCTCCAGAACTCAAAAATCTCTCCGAGCAAGAAATAACTGAAGGTCTTGCTGATCAACATGTCACAAGCTGCAATAAGATTACTAAATTTATTGATGGAAAAACGACCAACACTCCATTGCACATCCTTTCCTTTAACCTATATGAACTCCCAAAAGAAATAAAAATAGGCTTTCTGAAGACAAAAGTGGAACCTTACTTCCCCAAGCCAATGCAATGTAAGAAATGCTTCAAATTCGGTCACTCCAAAAAGCACTGCAGATCTGAAAAACAAACATGTGAAGTCTGTAGCATAGACGAACATGACCCTGAACCTTGCAAACAGGTTTTATGTATCAATTGCAAGCATGAACACCAACAAAAATTGCCCCGCTAACATTAAGAGAACAAAAATTTTAGAGATCAAAACCGCAAAAAAAATTACATATCAAGAAGCCAACAGACACATTCAAGAAAACCCAAACCTCTACCCCGAACCATCCATCACAAACATTCCAAAGGAAACGCTCACAGAAGCAATTGAATCTAAAAAAAAGAGACGCGCTCTTCAAAACAAAAACCAATCTACTCCAACCCAAAACGACTCTCAAATGATCATCGATGACGAGGCTACTACGTCATCAAGCCAAAATCCAACCAATTCTCTTTCTCAAAAAAATAAAAGCTCAACACAAATGCCCACCGATAAAGCAAACTCAAGTACTCTTATAAATAAATACTCCAACAATAACATTACACATCCAACTACACAAACAAATATAAACAGTCTAGAACATAAAAACAACATCACCAACTATACTTCTAATTTTAAAGAAAATAAAAACAAAACTTAACAATTACACATCGACACTCTTTAAGTTTAATTTTTATTAAACTTAACTGAGTGTACTTCTATTGATAGATCTTCCAATATGGTCCTTAAAATTCTTCAATGGAATTTACAAGGATACCAGAATAATTACTCCGATCTTCAATTATTAATTAATAATATAAATCCAGATATAATTGCACTTCAAGAAACGCACTGCGCATTCGGCTTCATCCCGCAATGCCCCAAAACTTTCAACCCCCACTTTAATAACCACAATTACATATTATCGAATAAAAACGGAGTTGCTCTTTTAATCAAAAAGGACATACCCCATAAATACGTGACTATAAACACAGATCTTTTGGTAACAGCGGCTGAAGTTCAACTTGAAACAAAATTTACTATTATCAACACTTATCTTCATGACAAAGAAACCATTAGGTACCTCCACAAAGCTAACCGACCTGATAAGAAATCCGTCAGGTGACATAATCTTAATGGGCGATTTCAATGCCTGGAACCCACTTTGGGGCTCACCTAAACACAACACCAGAGGTAAAGAAATAGAAAAGTTTGTCATAAACTCCAACATCACTTTATTGAATGATGGGTCTCCAACTCACATCTCTACACATGGCACCCTTACGCACATCGACCTCACATTATGTTCCCCACATCTTTTTCCCTTTTGTAACTGGCACACTTTGAACGACACATATTCCAGTGACCACTTTCCAATTATAACGGAAATAAGTAATTTGAGCATGTCAAAAAAAGGTAATTTCTCGCCAAAATTTAAACTTGGATACGCAAACTGGGACAAGTTTCAAAATTACGTCGATCAACATCTAGACACGAGAACCTGTTCTAAGAACAACAACAAAGAAGCTGCCAACTTTCTCAGAGCCATACGCTATGGAGCAAACTTGACTATCCCACAAACAAAACCAACAAAGAAGAAGAATGTTTTCTGGTGGAACAACGAACTTCAACTTCTACGAAACGATAAGCAAATTCTTTTCACACCCTCAAACGGCATCCCACCCAAGAAAACCTGTTGAATTACAAAAAATTACGAGCACGTTTCAAACTCAACAGCAAAAAAGCTAAAACTACAGCCTACGAAAACCTCACTTCAACCATCAACCCGCTTACACCGACACAAAAGATATGGAACAACATAAGATACATCTCAAGTGCATATCAGGCAAACACAATAAGAGTTATTGAAACAAATGAAGGCTCCATATCTAACTCTAAGGCCTTAGCCGAAATATTTGGACAATCTTGGTCTAATTACTCAAATAATTCAAACTACCACCCACGATTTGTTCAAAAGAAGGAAGAATTGGTAACCACTATCCAAAACCTCCCAGCTCCGTCCTGCACCGCCAAAAAAATCGAATCACCCATTACAATAAACGAATTTGAATTCACACTCAAGACTCTGAAAGGCTCAACACAATCATACGACAGAATTTCATATCCCATGATTTCCCACTTGTCAAATCCAGCTAAAACCCGATTATGCAACCTCTACAACAATATCTTTTTGAACGGCGTACTTCCACATCAATGGAAAACAGCAACGATCATCCCGATTCTTAAACCACAGAAAAACAATAACAAGTTGGAAAGCTATCGTCCGATATCTTTACTACCTTGCCTTAGTAAGGTTCTAGAAAAGATTATCTCTAAGAGATTATTGTGGTTTATGGAACAAAATAACCTCATTAATAAATCTCAAGTAGCGTTCAGACCCAATAAAGGCACCATGGATGCATTACTGCACATAGACTACACCGTTTCCAACATTCTATCGTCTCGAAACCACTGTACTATAATTTCAATCGACTTCGAAAGAGCCTTCGAACGAATTGGTGCACACACCATAATTCAGCAACTGCTGAAATGGAGACTTGGCCCGAAAATTATAAATTTCATCAAAACCTTTCTTACACACCGCAAATTCAGAGCAAAAGTAAACAACGAATATTCAACACCTCGGGATCTTGATAACGGTATACCTCAAGGATCGCCCTTGTCTGTGATACTCTTTATAATTGCATTCAACAATGTGAGTAACATTGTTAACGCTGAGAAAATTATTGATCATGCAATATACGCGGACGATCTTCTCATTATCGCTAAAATCACTCTACCCAACTTAATTCAAGAAGCTTTGAAAAGAATCCTTGTTAAAATAACAGAATGATCTGAATCTTCTGGTGCGATAATATCCACCCCAAAATGCCAACAACTACACATATGTCGAAAAACAAGCTGCAATAACTTCTCCTTAAACCTGGGTAATCTAACTCCAATCAGTGTTCAAACGATGAAAGTTCTAGGACTTCACATAAGCAAAAACTAAAGATGGTGCACTCACATTGAACAACTGAAAAAACGTCTAACGCCATGTTTGAATATTGTTAAATATCTCTGTAGCAAAAAGAGCAATGTCCATACTAACGCAATGCTTAACGTCATACGTGCAATAATCCAATCGAAAACTGATTACGGACTTCCAATCTACGGATACTGTGCAAAGAGTGATCTAAACAAAATAAAAACTTATATTAACGCCTCACTAAGGATTGCACTAGGTGCCTTCCGCACAATTCCGATACATAATCTCCTCGCTGAAGCCGGTTTCCTCCCCGTCGAGGAACGTAGAGACCTACTCACCGCCAAACTCATCCCAAAGCTTCTAACATCCCATGGTTCCCCTTTACATAAGGACTTCTTGGCAACTATCAGACGAAAAACCAATCCGAAAATAGAACACACTATTCTTAGAGCTACACAATCAGCAAAAGAACTCAACATTTCGCTCATAACCATCAACACAAAGCCAGGATCATTCCCACCATGGTTTTTCAATAACAGCAGCGTTGACACCCAACTCTCTGTTTTTAAAAAAAGCTAACCTGCATCCAAGCCACTTCAGGCAATTGTTTACTGAAAAGTTTGAAAATTTATCCCAACAAAATTTCAATTTTCTGTACACTGATGGTTCGGTTATTAACTATAACATCGCCTACGCAATAGTTGATCAAAATTTCAATACCGTCAAAACCCAGAGTCTCCACTACCACAGCAGCATATTTACAGCGGAAGCAGCAGCCATTATTGGTGCTATAGGATACGCCGAAAAAAGAAAAGGCAAATATTGCATCTTTTCCGACAGCCTTTCAGTCTTAAACGCCATTCAGAATTTAAACTGCGGTCTCATACCCATCAACAAAATCCGCAACAAACTTTGCCAACACGCAACAAAAATTCAAATTGTCTGGATCTCAGGACACGTAAACATTCCTGGAAACGAAGCAGCTGATGCTGCAGCTAAGTTGGCCACCAACTCTCCCATCAACACTTCCCACATCATCAATCCACATGATTATTTAAAAGCAATAACAAACTCACAAGCTGCAAAATCCGTTCAAAACTTTGAAAATATAAACAACTATTACACCAGCCTTATCAACCCTTCTCGTTCCAGAGTTGTTCTTCCAAACAATCTACAGAGAATAGAACAAAGAGCAATAACTAGGCTTAGACTCGGTCACACACTACTTACACACCTTCATCTCATCGACAAGCAAGTAACTAACATTTCATGTATCTTTTGCAACCATCCGCAAAAAATGTCGATTGAACATATCCTGAACGCCTGTCCTAAATTCCAAACAGACGCCTTAAGGATCGACCGCATCGCAATAATTAAAAATCCTAACCTTGATAATTGCTTACAAATTTTAGAATTTTTAAAAAAGTACAATCTGTTCAGTAAAATATAAAAACAAAAATAAGATATATATATGTTATAACCAAAGAAAATGAAACCAATATTTTTTTATTCTTCATTATTTCACGATTCATTTCCTGTCAGTATCAATAATAAAAACAAAGGAAATGAATCCGATACTCAATTTGATAATTTTAAAAGACACTGACTATCTGCGATAAGTCAGCCTCAGCATAAAACAGAATCCGAAACTCAACTTGATAATAATAAAAGACACTGGCTATTTGCGATAAGTCAGCATAAAACGGAATCCGATACTCACTTGATAATTAAAAGAAACTGGCTATCTGCGATAGTACAGCATAAGAATAAAATCAGTTCTAAAATTACTCTCAAATAAACCAGACGAAATCAAGAGCTCTGCTCGAGATTCGTTTTTTAAAAAATTGTTTTAATAAATAACAATTATAATTGGCGCAGTCGGTAGGATACACAACATAATATGTGTATCCATTGAAAATAAGAATCTATCGTTTCTTTAGTAAATAATCCAAAGTTCTGCGAAAAAGAAACCTTTGGAATATTTCAATAAATTCGGTGACAAATTTTAGCGAAAATAAAATTTATTTTATCGAAGCCAATAATCAATTTAAATATCCCAAAAAAATTTCCGTTTCTACAAAGTGAAATTATCTTCGAGATAACTCTGCGAAAAAGAGTAAAAATATTTCGAAATAACGACTTAAGTAACGGTATCGCGATAGTTATAAAGTGAATGCGATACAAACATTGATCTAAAAACATTTAAACTATTGCAACTTCAATTCAGTGAAAAAAGTGAAGGAGTCCTTAGCGAAAATTAAGACTTCCGAAACTACTTCAGTGAACAATAGTGAACATTAAAGTTATTGGAACACTTAAAATTCCAAACACATAAATAATTAATTTAGTAACTCACCCTCATGAATAGAGTAATGTTACGCAATCCGTAGAGGAAAATTAATTATAAAATTACAAAAAATAAATGCAAATCTTCAAGAAGAAAAAGACACAGCCCAAGAAGAAAAAGCACATCTTCAAGAAGAAAAAGCACAGCCCAAGTATATGGACGATTTCATCAAAAAACTCAAGAAAACAAGGAAGAACAACCCCCATTTAAACAAAATAAGAAATACTCCCATACCTGAACACTGTAAGTCTTACTTAGAATTTAAAGATCTTAAAATAAATAAAAATATTGCAAAATCAAATCTTACGAATAAAGATTTTATAAGTGAAAATATTAACTTAGAATTTAAGGATTCCAAAATAATTCAAAATATTTTAGAACCAAATTTAACAAATAGAGATCATAAAAGTGAAAATATTGTTAACAGTTTGCCAAACTTTAAATTAGAAATAACAAAAAACAAAATGGCTCTTACACTAACTCTTGATCCATTAAAATATATTGAAAAATTAAGTACGTTTGACGGTAGACGAGAAGACTTATATACATTTATAGCTAACATAGACGGTATTATAGCGACATTAGAAAAATATGACGTCCAAAGTCAAAAAATGTGTATAAATATCCTAAAATCCAAATTAATTGGAAAAGCCAAAAGATGCATAGAGATTCATGCCCATCTAACTACATGGCTAGATATCAAAGCACTACTCATTTCAAATTTTGGAGGTTTTAAAAGTTCCTTCCAATTGTATGACGAGTTACGACAAACTCCATACAAAGGTAACGTAATGAACTTTTACAATGACATCCAAAAGATACTGTGTGAACTAAACCAAAAAACCGTTCAAGAAGGGAAACAATCTGCAATCCCTCACAATACTGACACAGCTTTGAATATTTTCAAAGAACGTTTACCTGTTCATATGAGAACAGTTTTGTTTGCCTTAAAACCACCAAACTTACAAGCAGCCTTACATGAGTTAACTCAAGCTGGTTTTGTAAATGAAAAAACCGAAGTAATCCCCAAAAAACTGCTAGAAGCACCAAAAATTCCAACTCCACAAAAACCCCAAACTAATTATAAAAAATATCCAAATCAAAATAATTCACACCAAAACACTAACAACCCTAATCCTAATTATAAAGGCAATAATTATGACCCAAACTACAAACCTCCTAGTAGACAACATAAACCTATGGAAGTTGACCCAACTTCTAGTCAGTTAAAAAAGATCCAAACTAACTTTAACGAAAGTGAACCCAATAACTCGGTTTTTCCGAATGTAGCCTCGGAACTCTGTCCACCCAACGAGACAACAAACTCCCCTTTATTAAGTTAGAAAAAAACAATCAAACGTTAAGACTATTAATTGACACAGGGGCCACTAATAGTCTAATAAACGAAGAAAAAGCTCCAGTATGCTACATAAAAACCAGAGAACACCCATTAGAAATCAAAACAGTAGGTACTTCCATTTTCATAGACAAAGAGTTAGTAATACCAAAAGAAAAATTTGCACTCAAATCTCGCGTAGATTGCATTTTTCAAATCCATAACTTTAATGTCAACTTTGATGGATTAATCGGAAACAACATATTATTTCCAAACAACGCCAGTATTGACTTTAAAAACAAAATCCTAAAATTAAATGAACATAGTATTCCACTGTTCTTTTCTGCGGAAGATGAACAAGACTACAACAAAGAAATCAATCACTTGGAAAATATGATACCAGATTCTACACTGTTCGAAAATTTGGAACAACAAAGAATCGACCATCTAAACGCCGAGGAACACAACAAATTAATGAAACTTTTTAGTAAACACAAAAGAGTCTTCTACCAAAAAGGTGATGATCTAAGTTTCACAAGCCATGTAAAACATAGTATCCCCACCATAAATGAAGAACCCATCTTCACTAGAATATATCGCTACCCTGAAATACACAAACAGGAAGTAGATAGACAAATAAAAGACTTACTAGACCAAAAAATTATCAAACCAAGTACTTCACCTTATAATGCCCCAATCTGGATTGTTCCAAAAAAAGGAAGACAAGCTAGGAAACAAAGAATGGAGGATAGTCATCGACTACCGAAAATTAAATAAAGCAACAAAAGAAGACAAATTCCCTATTCCACTAATCGACGACATATTAGACAAGTTAGGAAAAGCTAACTACTTTTCTACGCTCGATTTAACAAAAGGATTCCACCAAATTGAATTAGACCCTAACGATAGAGAGAAAACAGCATTCTCAACGCTATCAGGACACTATGAATGGTTAAGAATGCCATTCGGTCTAAAAAACGCCCCCGCTACATTCCAACGAATGATGAATGAAGTACTGAAAGAATATGTAGGAAAAAATTGTTATGTTTACCTCGACGACATAATAATATTCTCAACCTCATTGGAAGAACATATAGACTCACTAAATAAAATCTTCACCAGATTACAATCTGTTAATCTAAAAATATCCCTAAATAAATGCGATTTTATGAAACACGAAAGCGAATTCTTAGGTCATATAATTACCACAGATGGAGTAAAACCCAATCCCAATAAAATAAATGCGATAAAAAACTTTCCTATACCAAAAACTATTAAAGAAATTCAATCTTTCTTAGGACTAACCGGATACCTTAGAAAATTCATCCATGATTATTCCAAGCTCATAAAACCACTAACTCTCTGTTTGGGAAAAGATAAACAAATAAATATTGGTACCACAGAATACAAGGAATCATTTGAAAAATTAAAACTGGCCATGTCAGACGATTTATTAAACAGACACCCAGATTTTAACAAAGAATTTATACTAACCACAGATGTATCCAATTTCGCAATTGGAGCAGTCTTAAGCCAATCACACGGACCACTATGTTTCGCATCCAGAACTCTAAATAAACATGAATGCAATTATTCAGTTATAGAAAAAGAACTATTAGCAATCGTTTGGGCAACCAAACAATTTCGCCATTACCTATACGGTAGACACTTCAAAATACAAACAGATCATCGACCATTAGCTTGGTTGCACAATCTCAAAGAACCTAACTCGAAACTCCAAAGATGGAAAATAAAATTGGAGGAGTATGATTTTCAAATCGAACATATCGCAGGAAAAGAAAACAAGGTAGCCCACGCGAGTAACATATGCAAGTTCATCGACCAACCAACCAATAATAGCAACATCAGCAATATCAACATACAACAATCAACTGATGACAACACCTTCACAAATAGGTCAGGTAATCGAACCAACAATAGCAACATCAGCAATTACAACATACAGCAAACAACTGATGACAACACCTACACAAGTAGGTCAGTTAATCGAACCCAAAATGGCAACCTCAGCAGAAAGAGAGTATATAGGAAGGGCACCGCTAAACGACCGGCGCCCAGTAATACGATATTAATCAAAATCAAAAGGTAACTGCAGCGACGCTGACGACGGCGGGTTACTATAGATTAAGTCTCATAATAACATTTGTAACTTATCGAGAACAATAAAGTGTAATACTGGCCTGTGGCTAAACGTAATTAAAAACGTGTTTTTTTTACATCAGTTTACCACATAAAATATAAGTGGCGCAGTCGGTTGTCCTCTAAGTAAATTCTGGAGGATAGTGAAACGAAACGATAATTTTAAAAGCCTAACAATCCATAAACTAATTGTGATTGTAATAAAGTGCATTTGAAATATTCAAATTAAACATTTGGAAGTTGTAATCTGATTATAATAAAGTGTCAGTTTTTGTAGTCACTAATAATCTCAAGTCAATCCAAAAACATTTCAACAAATTTTGTTTAAAATGGCTCAACCAACAGTGGAACAGTGTCTAGTGACTCTAACGGAAATTTTAAGTCGTCAAAGTGGTACTCAAAATATAAGAACATTAATAGAAAAACGAGTTAAGCACTTGAAATCATTTTCGGGAGAACAAGGCACGTTACCCTCGTTCATCGCGACCGTTGAACAAATTTTTTACGAATATGGTATCCTTAATCAAGAAGCGGTATTCAGTGTGATTTATAATGAGAAAATAGAAGGAGCTGCGAAAAACTACCTGGCTGTGGAAGCACCAGCATCGTGGGAACAATGCAAGCAGAAACTGAAGTTACATTTCCGCCCAACGAAGGACATAGGATCAATCTTAAGGACCATCAACAATATAAAGGTGAATAGTATTAATCAATTACTAGATAAAATTCAAACTATAATTAATTACATAACAGAATGTGCAACTTATAGTGATAATGGCTTAGAAATAGCAAATTGCCTTAATAGTGCGTTGATATTAAAAATAAAAGAACTAACAGCAGGGGCATTGGGAGCAGACATCTATAATATGTATAGTATATCAAACATTAGAACTACCTTGTTTAAATACTTAGGTCAGGATGAATTTAATTTGAAATCAGAAAGATCATTTACCCATCAACAAAAAAGTGAAAATAATAGAGCTAATATTTATAGCCATAACCAACTTAATAGACATAACCCCTCAAACCAAAAGCAGTTTGATAAAAACAATCAGGTACAACCTTACCAATTTAATAGAAACAATTATTCTAACCAGAATCAACCTAATAGAAACAATTATTCAGGGCAAGTCAGAAACAATAACTTATCAGGACAAGCTAGATATTCATGGAATAATCGACAATTCCAAAATAGACCCCAAAATAATGAAAACTCAGGTCAATTCAGATCAAGACAATACAGATTAGAACCCATGGAGGTAGACGTTATAAGCAATGGAGACGAAACTAACGAAATAGAAAATCACGAGTTTTTTATCAACTAGCCTCGGACAGAAGAAAAATTTGTATTCAGTTAACGTTTGAAAATACAGATTATATTGCATTAATTGACACAGGATCAACCATTAGCCTTTTAAACTCAACCTTACAAATTTTCAGGCAACATTTATTCACATAATTCTCATACTCCTAATAACACCAACGATACACGGAACACTTCAAACAACACTAGTTAACGAAAACACAGGTTACATGAAAATTAAAATTAAAAATGTTCAAATCACTAATCAAACTAACACTATTTTACACATAATAAATCCACAAGAGATACTTTACACAGTTTCTTTTATACAAACTAACATAAAACATTTAAACATTGAAGATAAAGCCATGATAATGAAAGAAATAGAAACACTAGTAGCAAAAATTAAATCAATTATGCCTAGAGACCAAACAAGATCAAAAAGAGGGTTAATAAATATAGTAGGAAATCTAGAAAGATGGCTCTTTGGAACCATGGACAATGTTGATAGAGAAGAAATTTCAAATTATTTAAATATAGCAGTAGAAAATAGTCATAATGCAATAGAAGGTATAAATCAGCAAATTAAAATCAATAAACATTTTAATTAATCCATAGAAACACTAAATATAATAATTTAAAATGATAGGAAAACAATATTGAATACATACAATGAAGTAGAAAATTCGATTACAAATCTTGTACAACAACAGCTATTTCTAGACCAAATCACAAAGTTAAGATTTATAGAAAACAAAATTAACCAAATTCAAGACAATATTGTATCAGCAAAATATAATATAATTCACCCAAGTATTTTAACACTAGAAGAACTTAACGAATATAAAATTGATCTATATAAACTGAAATTAATGAAAATGGGTGTTCTAGAATATAAAAATAAATTTCTAATAATTGCTATTAAAATCCCAAGAAACTATATATCAATTGAAACAAAATTAATAACTCCAATACCAAATGAAAATAAGTTTGAAATAGATTCTGATAGTCAGTATATAGTAGAAATAAATAATAAGACTTATGAATATCAGAATGATGTAACATTACAAGAACTGAAATTAAGTACGCATTGTGTTGTAACAAAAACTTGCAAACTAAGATATAATAATAAAACGCAAATTAAAATAATAGATGATGAAAGTATTGTTATTATAAATGCCCATAAAGAAGAATTGAAACAAAATTGCGATAACCGAAAAATTGTACTCAATGGTAATTATCTAATTAACTTTTCAATTGTCAATTGCATCTTTTAAACGAAATTTTTTATAATAATAAGAAAATGGTTCAAGAAAAATTTGTTTATCAAGAAAATAATCCTAACGTTTCTTTTGAAAAAACTATGACTTTTGATGACATTGTTGTAAGTAACTTTGAAAATATTAAAGAAATAAAAGAACTTAAATTCCATAAAAATATATCATACGTAATAAATTTAACTATGATTTTGATAATTATTGTAACAATGATGAGCATTGCATATGTTTGTAATAAAATGTATAATTGTAATGAAATGTATAACAAAAAATATAATGTAAAAGACAATAGCAAATGTCAGGAGACATTTTTTTCAAACCGAGGAGGAGTAACATATGCAAGTTCATCGACCAACCAACCAATAATAGCAACATCAGCAATATCAACATACAACAATCAACTGATGACAACACCTTCACAAATAGGTCAGGTAATCGAACCAACAATAGCAACATCAGCAATTACAACATACAGCAAACAACTGATGACAACACCTACACAAGTAGGTCAGTTAATCGAACCCAAAATGGCAACCTCAGCAGAAAGAGAGTATATAGGAAGGGCACCGCTAAACGACCGGCGCCCAGTAATACGATATTAATCAAAATCAAAAGGTAACTGCAGCGACGCTGACGACGGCGGGTTACTATAGATTAAGTCTCATAATAACATTTGTAACTTATCGAGAACAATAAAGTGTAATACTGGCCTGTGGCTAAACGTAATTAAAAACGTGTTTTTTTTAAATCAGTTTACCACATAAAATATAAGTCGCGCTATCAAGAATAAGAATAAACGAAACAAATTCACTTGTAACCAACAAAACAAATCAAAAAAATATATTAAACAATATAGAACTCGTTTCCACACAACACTCAAATGAGTCGGACAGTTCAATCTTAATTCCAATCACCGAACAATGTTTAAATATATTTATTCGACAAATTATTATAGAAATAGGAGAACAAAATAATGAAAGCATAACTTTCCCTTTTAACAAAAGAAGAATAAAAATAATTAGGCAAAACTTCACGGAATTCGATTTCGAAAAAATCATATTAGAAACTGATATAAACCATAAAAATGCTTTATATTGTAAAAATGATGAGTTATTTTTAGAATTCCAGGCTTATTGGAAAACACATCACAACAACCAAATCTTAATCAGAACTCAAATATTCCTAGAAGACATTTACGATATAACTGAACTTGAAGGAATTATACACAAAAACCATAAGCAATTAAATCACGTAGGAATAGAAAAATTATACTTAGATCTAAAAAGAAAGTATTATTACCCAAACCTTAAAATGCAAATAACAAAAATCATAAATAATTGCGATGTCTGTAATTTAAAAATAGAAAGAAACCCTATAAAACTACCCTATGAAAAAACGGAAACACCCTTAGAACCACACACTCACTACCATATGGACATATGGATCTTACCCAATAATAACAAATATTTAAGTTGTATCGACAAATTCAGCAAGTATGCTTCAGTAGAAAAACTCAAAACAAAAAACCAAAAAGACCTTTTAAACGCTATGGAAAAACTATTCTCATACATGTCTGAACCCAAGAAATTAACTTTGGACAATGACCCCACTTTCAAAACTTATTCCATAGAAAATTATCTTAAAGAAAAGAATATACTAACACATTTTACTACCCCTTATAGACACACCGGAAATTCGGATATAGAACGCCTACACAGCACCTTAAACGAACATATTAGATTACTTGAGAAAAGTGAAAAACTGATCGACTTAGTAACAAAAGCGGTAGATACATACAACAAAACAATACATCTCACCACAAAAGAGAAACCTTTAGAGGTACACCTAACCTAGGCAAAATAGATAATAAAAAAATATATGATAGAATAGAAGCAAATAAGAACAAAACTCTAGACAAAATAAATAAAAACCGATCAGACGCAGAAATCAACCCAAAATTTACAAAAATAAACAACCCAGAACGATTTAATAAACTAAAAACCAAACACAAGAAAGTTAAACTAATTAAAACATTCGATAAAAAATTACTAATTAAACCCCACCTAAGACAACAACTCCTTCACAAAGACCAATTCAGAAAGAAAAAGAAATTTACGGAAACACAAAATGAAAACAACCAATACAATAGCAATCACGATAGTGATTCACTTATTAATAACTGCAGTGAAAACTAATGATTTAAAAATAACAAAGATTGATAAAGAATTTTTAATTATACAAGAAGGACAAATAAAACTTATAAATGATTATGAAATTCTATTACATGTAATTAACCTCACAGAATGTCAATTATTAATAAACCAGTTAAAAGATCAATACCAACTTTTGACAAATCCTAATGACTCACAGAAACAAAAATTAAATACGCTAGAAATAAAACTCCAAACAATTATCCCACATCATATTATTCATAAACGAGGATTAATTAATATTGTAGGTAAAGGAATGAATTACATATACGGAACTATGGACGACGATGATAGGCAAGCCATAGAAGAAAGGTTACAAAATTTAGAAGATAGTAACAAAGAACTTTTAGCAAACAATAACAAACAAGTAAACATTAATAAACAATTCAATGAACAATTCTTTCAACTACAAAACATAATTAAGCAAAGTTCAATAACTTTAACTAAGTACAAGAAAATAAAATCAGAAATAAATAGTTTACGCATGGAACTAGAATTCAATAAAAATTTAGCAGAAATACAACAAATAGTAGAAAAAATTGACAATATCATAATGACCAGTAGGACAGGTATATTAACACAAGACATACTAACAGTAAAAGAAATTTTTGACTTCAATATAAACATAGAAAAACTAAAAGAGATAAAACTGACATTGGCTACCTATAACGAAAATTTATTAATTATACTAAGTATACCAAGATTTAATGAACATTTATACAACAAAATATTTATACATACCTTCCCGGTAAAAGATAAAATAATAACAATACCTTGCAATGAATTTATAGAACTTAATAAAACTATGTATTACACAAGCAAGGAGATAAAAAATCTAACGAAAATTGAAGACAATTGTATCGAAAACATATTTAAAAATAATTCAAATCTAAACTGTAAGGTCATAGATTACAAAAATGAAAATGTTATAATCAATAAAGAAAAATATTTAATATTAAAAAACATAAAGAATGAAAAGTTAGAACAAGATTGTAATAACTTGGATTATACTTTACAAGGAAACTATATTTTGGAATTTGAAAATTGTAAAATAAAGCTAAATAATGTGTCTTACAATAGAAAATTATATCAAAATAACTATAAAATAATACCATTGATAAATTATAACTTTTCAGATAGTTACTTTAAAGAATTAAATTTCAAACCAATAAATAATATTGAAATATTAGAATCAAAATTACATAAGAAACATGTAACATATAATGTAATAACTATAGTTATTATAATATCAATTTTAATCTTTGCAATCATGTATTTAAAAATGAAATTGAAGAATAAAAAAATTGTTACAAACGTAAGCCTTCAAACGGTCGCTTTTCAACCGTTAGAATTCTCTAAGGAGGGAGGTGTTATAACCAAAGAAAATGAAACCAATATTTTTTGATTCTTCATTATTTCACGATTCATTTCCTGTCAGTATCAATAATAAAAACAAAGGAAATGAATCCGATACTCAATTTGATAATTTTAAAAGACACTGACTATCTGCGATAAGTCAGCCTCAGCATAAAACAGAATCCAAAACTCAACTTGATAATAATAAAAGACACTGGCTATTTGCGATAAGTCAGCATAAAACGGAATCCGATACTCACTTGATAATTAAAAGAAACTGGCTATCTGCGATAGTACAGCATAAGAATAAAATCAGTTCTAAAATTACTCTCAAATAAACCAGACGAAATCAAGAGCTCTGCTCGAGATTCGTTTTTTAAAAAATTGTTTTAATAAATAACAATTATAATTTATATATATATTTAATTTAAGATAACCAATTTGTAAAATTTTTCACTCAATAAGAGCAAAGGCTGATGGCTTTTTTGTTAGTGCCTTAACTCCTTAATTTATTGTAATTTTAAAATTGCTTTAAATAAATTATAATAATAATAATAATGAACTTGGCTCAGAGCAAAAATAGTCCGTTATCTTTTGCATATACGTTTATTGACAACTTTTGAAGTAAATGGTTTGTAGAAAACTGATCTTGAATTTTTCTTAATTAAAAATTAATTCATACTTTAAAGTCTTACAATTTCGTTTTCACACAAAGGTTTAACCAATCAGCTAACAGAATGCGACACGGATAAAACTAGGCTTAAAGTTTTCTTTGTAAATGAAAATTTTCTATCAAATGATATCCGAATTGACTGTTTTGTGGACCAAATGTACAAACGGTTTTATTCTCAATTTAAGAATAGGTTAATTGCAAGGAAGTTTTGTCTTTTTAAAAATGTTTTCATTCTGAAGGGCTATACGTTTTATGGAACTGATCAACAAGCAAGGAGTGATTTTATTGACAAAAGTGTATCTGCGATGAATAATATTTCTATAATAGCATTTTTGACATTTTTAAAGGAACTCATTTCAATTCTTTATCATTCTGATACTCATTTTTTTTATTTTAAGGGGCATGGTAGTGGGAGGTAAATAATTCTGTTGATAATGTACGTGTCAATTTATCATTAATGGAAATTTTATCCAAATCCATTAAGGGGTTCAGTTTTTATTATAGAGGTGTATCCGCACTCCCATACAAATTTTCCCGAAAATTGTGGTGGAGTTTTTGCGTTCTAATTTATAAACATTTCGAAGAACAGCGATGACGAGCAATACACTGAACTGTAGAAAAAACCACTTTGAATAAGTGTTTTTTCAGTGGGAAATTTTTTGCTCTCTCGATTTCCCTTTCTAAGTCGAATAAGGAAATCGTAAAAAGTTTTACTTCGCTGTACAACGTTCCAGTTTTTTCGGTAAACACCAATAAACACCAAGAAAATTTGGACTTAACCTTAATCCAATAACCAATAATAAAAGACTTTACGGGATTTATTTTTAGAAAAAAATTTCTATAGTAAATTTCTTTAAAAAATGCTACAAAAACGGAACTTAATTCCGGTAGCAATTGCTTTGATGTTCTTTTAAATTGGATTGGGTTGTTGTGTTGTCAAATTGTATGTATGGGTATATTCTCTATTCTTTGTCCAAAATATCGAAGTTCAAGATCAGTCGACCCAGTTCAGCCTCTAGATGCAAGTTCAGAAAATTAGTTTTGTTTTTAACCACGATATTACTTATGTACATACATATCATATCATAGCAAGAAGCATGATATAATTTAATTAGTCAGGGAATCTTTATTTTTACTTTCAGTGTATGACGATTGGTACGGTAGACTTTTAATGGGTAACTAGGTGTTATCTCCAACAATACAAACCGAATGATCTACAATAAAACGAATACAAAACAAGTGTCGAAAATAGAAGAGATGACAAAAAATTTTAAAAAGCTATATTATTTGAGCAATGTAAAAACATGATTGTGTTTTGGGGAACGCAAAGGTTTGAACTTCACTTTACAGATAATTTTAAAATTCAAAATTCTTACCCCCTTCCGAATACGGCTCTGCACTTGACCTTGGGTTATGTATACAAAAATCAAGTGGAACAAGTAGAATTACATTTAAACGCCTTTAACTTCGTCTTGAAAACTAAATAAAAGCCAAATCAATCACTTGAACTACTCAGTCATAACTCAAAATGACAACTCTTTGGATCGTTTTCTGTATCGCAATTAGTTCTTGGTACGCGAACGCAATCGAAGTCTCGACGAGTTTAGGTGCAATTCGTGGAGTTGTTTTAAGATCTCGTTTGGGAAAAGATTACAATGCATTTCTGGGTATCCGATATGCCAAGTCTCCGGTCGGCGACTTACGCTTAAAAAATCCTCAACCAGCCGAAGCCTGGAAACCAACTACCTTCGATGCGACTGAAGATGGCCCCCAATGTCCACAAGAGGCTTTCAATTCAACCGACAACTCAGAGGATTGTCTTCGACTGAATGTCTACACGAAAAATCTCAGTCCAAATATTCTGAAGCCAGTTATTGTCTACATTCATGTATTCTCTGCACTCAGTAAATCCTTTGCCGGTCCAGAATTTCTAATGGACTGTGATATAGTGCTTGTGACAATTGGTTGTCGATTGGGAGCATTGGGATTTCTAGCCACGGAAACACCTGATGCACCTGGCAATGCTGGCCTCAAAGATCAGGTTCTGGCTTTGCGTTGGGTTAAAAAGCACATACAAAATTTCGGAGGCGATCCAAATTCAGTGACATCGCTTGGTTATAATACCGGAAGTGCGAGTGTTGGTTTTCATATGATGTCGCCGATGTCAAAGGGATTGTTTCATAGGAGAATTGTAATGAGTGCATCGCCGAAACCACTAGTAATTTGTCCTACAAAAAATTTCAATGATATGATGCAATATTTGAGGAAGGTAAGTACACTTTTTGTTTTCTGCTTTTCTGAGTGATTTGAATATCCGAATCTTCAGACCCCAACTGAGGAATTCCTAAGGACGTTCCTGGATTTATACAACCTTGGCTATTATATGCTCCAAGTTATCGAAAAGGATCATGGACTACTACGCGTTGACATATGGGATAGACTTTATCCGTTGAAGTGGAAAGGACCAGGGAAAGATGATCGGTGTTTAGATAGTCTAAGACTTCCGTGTTTGGTAAGGCCTAGCAGAAGAAAGAGATGGGTTTTTAAGGATTTGAGAGATGGAACATGGGAACTGGGTAGATCATTATTTAAAAAAAAAGAGATGTTAAAAGATTTGTGACATATCGGACGACAAGCTAACCAAACCGCCCCAGATCATAGAAAATAAATAGTCGAACGAAAAAGAAAAATATAGGGAAAATAAATGAATATTAACAGGACTGAAGTAAAATGAAAAAAAAGGAAAAACATCGCGTGGTGTAAACAACCGTATCTAATAAAAAATATGCGCACGACTGAGTTGAACTTGCTCCTGTATTCCATATTATAACCCATAAGAAACATTAAAAAATAAAAACGTTTAAATTTAATTAATAAAAATTTGAATTGAAATATGTACCTGCAAAACAGATTAAATCTGAAAAAAATTGATGTCATAAGATTTCTTAAGAAATTGTTGATTTTTCAATTTTTTTTTTTTATATGGAGGGTAAAAAAAAATAGTACGTATACGCCACAGTGTCTAAAAACCTTTAACGTTACGTACAAAAACAAAAACATTATAATCTTTGTCCTCTTAACACAAATTATTTTGAACCTAGACCTAGACCTACCAGATGTTTTATCTTATGCCAAACACCTTGTAAGCGCTGTTATTTTGACAATAGCAGATATCGGAAAGAGATGAATAATTTAATTATTGTCATTGAAGCTCGACTGTCTTTTATAGGGTTCCGTACACAGATGTGTAAATTAAACACATAAACAAGAAAACTTAATGTCTTAACTAGCACGATTCGGGGATAACAAACCGTTTTCGAAGGCGATTTCAGCTGTTATTTTTAATTTTTTGTACCTTTTACGTATAACATGAAACATGACTACAACTATCCGATGAAAAATAATGTTCCTTTAAAAACAAAGGAGTTGAGAAACTTCTTTCCACCCAAAATATGCTGATTTGATTACTCCAGTGGCACTGAGATCAAATTTCACAAATTATTCAATCAGGTCTCTATGTGGGCACTTGGTTGATCTACTTTTAAAACGGCATCAGGTTAAGGCAATGCAATTCAATAAACCCAAAAACTACTTAGGTGCCCAGGATACTATCCAATACAGATAATCCCACTTTTATTTGGAACGTTCACAGTTGTTGTCGCCCATCTACATCCATTAAATAAGGTTTTCTTTGTAAAAGAAGAGATATAGAATTATATAATTCCTATTGTCTTCCTTTGAATTTTTACAACATTCACTTCATGTGTCTCTTCAAACAAGGATATACAAAGCAAATCCTTTTTTATTTTTATAGTGACAAATGGAAATAGCAGAGAAATAACGACTGTAATTGCTGTAACAGGATTGTCTACATTTGGTATTTAACAACTGATGTTCTTTGTGTCAAGCAAACCATTTCTTTTACGTTTCTAGTTGTGTTTTGTTTTGGTTATCATTTAATTTGGATTTTACAGAAATATTGGTCTCTATTGGTTATAGGTCACCACAACCACCTAATCTGATCATCAAATTAGCTTTGTTGATCGTTGATATTTCTATTCTTTTTGGAGTTCTAATCGTTTAATACATATACAGGGTGATTCACGAGCGTTGTGCCAAAAAGCTAGAGCGTGTAGGTTGAGTTTAAACAAGGAAAAAATCGTATGGGAGGGGGAGGGGTCTATTCCCCCCTTTCAGACGGGAGGGGCAATTTTCTGAAAAATTGACTTATTTTCTAAAAAAAAAAAATATTTAAAATTAACGGCTTTGTTTATAACATCGTGCTGTACCTTTCTGGAAAGCTAAAAATTTCTTCTTTTATTTTGTTTTTAAATTAAATTGTTTTAATAAATAGTTTAAAAATTATAAATTTTCAAACTCAAATTTTCAAAAAAAAAAAAACAAGAAAATCATTTTTAAACGAATTTTTTTTCAAAATTTTATGTAATTAAGTACTAATTTTGTTTTAAAAATTCAATGCCGTTGTTAATTTTTAGTCGAAAATAGAAAACCGGATGCAAAAATATCTTTTCGTTTTTGAGAAATGAAAAAAAAACAACACCACTTTTTTCTAAAAAAAATCGTTGTTAATTTTTTTTTTTACCTATCTGGACTTTTTGTTAAATTTATTTATGAATTTTTACGATTACGATTTTTTTCTTGTCTCAACTCAACCTACACGCTCTAGCTTTTTGGCACAACGCTCGTGAATCACCCTGTATATAAAAAAAGAAATCCTGTTCGTGTGTAACCTAATAACTCACAAACGGCTGCACGGATTTGGCTAATTTTTTTCTTAAGAAATCATAACATCAATTTTTTTTCACATTGAATTTATCTTTGAGGTACATATTTCAATTAAAAGTTTAATTTATGAATTTTATTTGTTTTATTTTCTTCGTAATGTTTTTTATGAGTAATAGCTTATAATACACGAGCAAGTTCGTTCGACCGAGTCGGGTACATTTTTTACTCACAATTTTGAGTTTGAAAATTCATTTTACAAAATCCTCGGATTTTAATTTTTTTTTTCTACAAAATAAGTATTTTTTTCAATAAAATTGCCACTACCGACAAAACAGGGTGAGTAGAAAGAAACCCCCCTCTCATACGATTTCTTTCTTTTCTCAAACCAACCTACACGCTCTAGATTTTTGGCACAATGTCTGTGAATCACCCTGTTTAATATAGCTATTCGAAAGGACACCGAAACTGATGGCAGTGTGATGTTAAATAAAAATTGCTTAAAGATAATATCAGCCGCTGCAAAACAAAATGTTTTGTCAATCACAATACCACAGATTGTGAGTTCCACAAATCTTAAAATGTACACTTTGTGTTTTTATAAGAAGGCTCACAAAAGCGATTCCCCATTCAACTCATTTCTGCACTTTCGAGAAAACTTATTTCTGCAAAGAGCTGCTCCTCTAGTTTTTGTTCAAAATGATTTTTCCAAAAGCCTGGCTGTCTTTGTTGGGATCCAGAATGCTTATGAAAAAATTTTTCTGATGATAAAATCTTGAGATTTTTTTTTAAACTGCTCTTTTCCATGTGTAGAGTTTCTACCTTCAGGTTCGTAGGATTTGGGTACGGGTTGTCCTGGTACAGGCTCTTCTGGTCCCTTTTTCAAAGTCGTGTGCATTTTCGTAACAGAACGAGTTCAACCGATTCTCCATCTTATTACGTTTTATAACAAGTAGCAGCACTGAGTTGGTGGGTCGCTTGGTTTTTCCTTTTTCTCTTTTCAATGTATATGTAATGGAAGATAAAATATATCGTTGATAGCCTTGGGGAGAACCCTTTTCGCCTTGGAAAAAAAAATTCAACACACAAAATTATTATTCCCCTGTGAAGAAATTGTGTTAAGAATTTTTTCCCTTCCATCACTTCAAAATAAAAATGTCAAGGGAAATGCCCATCGCACTGATCATTATAGTTGCTGTGTTTTGCTTTGTCAAGTTCAGTTGAGTGAGATTGGAATTCTTGTTTATGTTGGTACGATATATCAACAAGAATGTGTTAACCCTTTGAATCTAGGTTAAGTTATGTGGAAAATAAAATAAATTCTCTGATTTTTTTGTTTTTTCTTAAGGTGTAGGATATGTCGAAATTATCTTATTTATAGCAGCACCTGAAGGTTTTCAAAAAGCTCGACTGTTGAGTTCTTGATTTAGATAACTGGCTCTTTTGGGGTTTGCATCCCTTATAAAAATTAAACTTGTATGTAGAACTTTAATTTAAGTTCCAATTCAGCAATTGAAATAACAAATTCGGGGGCTTATTCATTAAAATAAATTCTATATTGAAATTAAGGTTTCCTTATCTTTCGAACTTTCTGAACCACTTCTAACTTTCTATATTCGACCTCAACAATAATATTAAATGACCATTCTATTTAATATTCGTTGGGTCTAATGTTTGGTCCCCAGAATCCTCATATCAGACAATAATACTTTCCATAAATAGTTATTTTGTAACCAATTTTATTTTGCCTCAGTAGTTAACTGTTAATGTTTTCGGAAATTAGATCCATCCAGTCTAGATAACCATTATGTGTACAGTGTGCCTACATTCTCTCTTTGGAATAGCCGACTTAAACACACACACCCGTTACTCTTAACTTTAATCTGCCATTTCAGCAAATCGATTAACCTTTTCCTTTTACTTCGTTCACTCATGATGTTCAACAAACAAAGTCCATGCTACATAGAACATTATAATAAATGTTTTTTTCCCAAAGGATTAGACCAATCGAATTCCAGGTTATTCATTTCATCACCTCAAAGTTCATCAATAGAATAAATCCGATGCGGAATTTTTTGGTTGACCTATAAAACGTAGTAAGAACTAATTAAGGGTTTGGTGATTTACGATTCTTGGCTTGTGTTGTCTATTTCACACGCTGCTGCGACATTCGTTGGCCACGAATTTATCCGTCAGTTAAAGTTTAATGCGTTTTTGTTTTATTAGTACAAGAGTTCGTTTCGGTCTAATAAGCTTAGTAAAACCTACACAATTTGACTGTTCAGAAGAGATCTCTAGCGAATTAACAAAGATTATACATTATATCCTAAAGGATGATTTTGGACAGCCAGAGGGACTGAAAAACATAAAATTTCATAAGAAAGTCGATGTCCAAATATCCGAGATAGCTATTTAGCAAAACTATTAGTTTCAGAAACTTTCAGAATGGTAGTTTTAACAGTTCTTGGAGGACTCCTTTACAATTTCTTGTAATGCCTTAACCAGGCTATTTTTTAACTTGCGATGAAGGAAGCATGAAGACGTATCCCATTTTAACTTGCAGAGAAGGATGAAATCCTCTCCGTGTAGGTACAAACATATATAGTCGATTTTTTGGCCGACCCGTTTTAAGTGCTTCTCATTGTATATGCATTCTATCAATTATCAAATTCTATAGATATTGCAACGCAATTTACTAATGAACAAGTGTTTTTTTTATCAGACGTTATTTTGGCAGTGACAGCTGATTCTCATTTAAAATACCTTTGCGGGACGAAATGAGTTGTTCTAGGTTTGAAATTTCTATGTTGAGTACAATTATGTCACTTCGTTTTCGCTTCACAATGTGGGTCCTTTAAAAGCTTGATTTTGAGCGAAGCGCAAACAAATCAGCAATAGGTACCTGGGGCTAGCCATTAAAAGGAAAGTAATGTAAGGCCATTTTTCTTAAAAACTGTCGTTGAAAACATCAAAATTCGGAGAACCTAGCCCAACTATTACATTGGACTGAAGGTGTAACTAATACCTCGATTGCAATAGTAGGTACATACCTTTGAGAAACTATGGTGGAAGTGTTAGGTAAACGAACCTGCTCTATATTCGAAGAATTAAAGATATTCAAAATAAAACAAATTTAACTAGAAACGTAACCGTGATAATTATTGATTGCCTTGTCTGCATGTTCTAAAAGCTATAAAAATAAATAAATAGAGTGGCGCGACAGCTCTTGAAGAGCCAAGGCCTAAGCGACTTACTCTCATCAACAATTCTCTGAGTGCGTGTGAAGAATTGAGGGGACCTACAATTTAACGCCGATTCCGAACGTCAAAGTTGAGAAGCACTTTTTTCATGACAGATTGATACTCTTGGAAAATTTGTCAGGTCTTCGCAAGAGGCAGTACCCGCGAAAGATGAAATAAAAACTTGGCCTGAGTGGGACTCGAACCAACGACGTTCGGCTTAGCAGTCAACGCACTTACCAACTAAGCTACGGGCGACTGCTGTTCGAAAAGCTATAGGTATAGGTATTCTGATGGATATAAAAGCCGTTGCTCTTAAAAGCAAATATCATAGGTTTTGTTTAGTACAGCACTTAACATAACTTATTAAATCATAGTTAATAAATTATTTATCTGTTTTGTGAACCTGTTACGAAGTACACTCAACAAGAATATGTTCTTGGTATAGATTGATTGAGTCTACACTGCAAGTTTTTCAAAAGGAACACTTTTTGTTCACATGTTGTGAATATGATATTTTGCTCATTCTAATTAATTAATAAATCTGCAATTCTATTTAAATAAAACGAATTCAAAGTGTGGTTCCTAGAACTGAAAATACATTTTTTTGCGGCCATGGTGCGGATTGATATAGTATCTGAAAAAATCCAATCACAATCGGCCAATCATTTTTTTTACAATAAATCAGGAATGAATGGTTCATATTTTGTTTCAAACGAAAATGGGTATCAGACTATGGAATATTAAAACTTCCATAAACATGGTTACAAAGAAATAATTTGTATTTGTTTATTTAGGCATGGACAATATTGGACATACACATGTATGGAATCAGTAATAATGAATTTAAGCTTATTAACCAACATTGTGCACATATTTGCATTGATAAAACATTCAACTTTTTGTATCTGAATGTACCAACAACAACTAACTAAAGTTTAACATTTGCAAACAAAATTCGAACTCGAGATTTTGATAAATTATAACATAAATTCTACAGTAAGAAAAAGATAAATTCGGTCGCTTTTATCCCCTCTCTATCTGACTGTATTCGCACCTAGAGCCTAACCATTTTTTTGTTTACCAATACCAATTTACAAAATCTGGATCGTCTTCTACGTTTTCAAAAAATGCAAGCAAACAAAAAACACTAAAATACATTTTTTAATAAATTCAATAATAATAGAAAATTTCTCAGGACAAATTTTTTTTCAAAATTTTTTAAAGTTCAATAAAAGGTTAGATTATGCCCTCACAAAGAAAAAAGACAGAGAAACAAAAATGCCCATTCCAGATCAGAGAGGTAAACAAGTGTCTGGGAATAAAATCAAAGATGAAATCACGGAATTCGTAAGGGATCACATTAAAAGTATTCCTCGTTATGTAAGCCACTATGGAGAAAGAATTTCTAACCGCCAGTATCTGGAACCCAATTTAAATTTGCAAAAACCTTATGCATCCTATGTTGAAAAATGTAGAACAGCAGAGAAAAATAGTTTAAAATTGAATCCCTGTAAATGTCAAACAATGACTTTTTCTAAGAAGCGAGTACCGACTTCTTATGACTATACAATCTCACAGCACATTTTGTCTCGTCCTGTCACTGTCAAAGATCTTGGTGTTTTATTCACATCTAACTTAGACTTTTCTGAACATATTAATAGCATTGTAAATAAAGCCAATTCAATGTTGGGATTTATAAAGCGTTGGTCAAAGGAATTCCGTGATCCGGCTGTCACTCGTTCTCTATATAATTGTTTTGTTCGTCCTCATCTTGAGTATGCTTCCCAGGTTTGGAGTGGACACCTTTTTATGATACTCATATTGAGAGGTTAGAATCCGTTCAACGGAATTTTACTAGGTTTGCCATCAAAGGTATTCAACGGAGCGATTCCTTAAACATTCCTCCTTATGAGTATCGTTTGTCATTTCTTCAGATGGAAACATTGTCACAAAGAAGAATCAACAACGATATTGTATTTTTCCATCAGATTATTATGGGAATAACTGACGCTCCGGATTTGTTAGGCCTTATTTCATTTAACGATAGAGGAGGAGGTTACAACCTTCGTGGTAGGGACATGGTTTAAGAACCTAGGGATCGAACAAACTATGGTATTCCAGAGCCCTTGACACGAATGAGCAGACTATCTAACTGCAACTCAAACTTATTTGATTTTAACTTAATTAAAAATCATTTAAAATCCTTATTGAAAGCCAGTGTTCCACGCGCTTAAGTGTATTATTTGTGGTTTTTGTAATTTTATGTTGTTATGTTATTTTTATCTTGTTGTTTCGCTTGTGTAAGTGTTTGTTTGTCTTAGTGTTTGCCTACTAACAACTAACACTGCACTAAGTGATGAGCCGGTGGTATAACACAGATTCTGTGTTGGCAAACCATTGGTCGCTAGACAGAGCTTGCTATAAGCTCTCTTCGACCAATTCTGATAGTGTAAAAAAAAAAAACAGCTGATAAAGATCCTGTTAAAAAAAATTTCTACAGAAACATTTTTAAAACCCATAATTTGCATTTTTATACTCCAAAGAAGGACACACACAAGTCCTGTGATATATTTCGAATAGAAATTCAAAATGAACATGATATTGCCAAGTGTTTGGAAATCAAGTCTAAACAGAGCGAACATCACGATTTAGCTCAAAGAGCCAGATCATTGATGAATTCGTACAAGGACAAGGCATTGAATGATGGTTCCATGTTTGATCACATTTGACTTGCAACGTACTCTTCCAACTCCCCTCATACAAATAGGTGAAGTGTATTATCTCAGACAGTTGCACACTTTGAACTTCGGGACTCATCTTTATTTACCTGATGGTGAACATGTGGTATGAAACAACTGCAGACAGGGGGTCGCAAGAAGTTGTATCATGTCTACACTGAGAATGTAACCTCAGTCTATACATTCAGTGACTCTTGTACGGGACAAAACCGTTATTGGAATCTATTTTTCTTTATGATGTACATGGTGAATTTTGTTGAACACATATCAGAGATTACTGTTTGTTATCTTGTAAGCGGCCACTCTTTTCTGCCCAACGACTCAGACTTCTCAGATATTTCCAAAGCCCAAAAGAGAAAACAGTTCATTTACACTCCACAAGAATGGATGGGCTTAATTCGTAATTGCAGAAAGAGAAAACCATTCATTGTGACCGACATCGTTGGAAAATTCATTGATTTTACAGGACTGGATAAAATTATGAATAAAAAAGGTCAAAGTGGTAACGGGAATCGGATCCTTATTTCAAAAATGAGGAAAATAAAATTTGTGAAGGGAGATAGTAAAATCTATTTCATTTTCGATTACTCGGATAATTTCGACTTTGTAGATTTAGTTAAAGGAGGCAACAGAGAACAATTTTTAAATACATTGAAGTCTTTCACCCCAACAGAAAAAAATTGTACAAAGCGACTAACCCACCAAAAAATGGCTGACTTAAAAAAAATGCTGCACTATGTTCCACCCTGTCACCATCAGTTTTATTTAAACTTACCACACTTATCCAGAAGAAGCACTGCAGCAGAAAACGAGGAGGATGTGCTACCAAATCAAGAGGGCGATGAAAGCGAATGATTTGAATATTTAAAAATATAATTGCTTATTATTAATAAAGAGATTTTCGTTTAAAAGTTCGTTTATTTCATTTCTGTTTTACAGTTTATAATTTTTCAGTAATAGCAGAACTGATCCAAATTCAAAAAAATATTTATAACTTTATCAATATTGGGTGTATAAAAAACAATTTCTGGGAAAAACTAAGTTTTATAAATACCTATCATAAAAAAAATTCATTGCAATCCATTTATTGCACACCATTAAAATAACCATTGAAATGCGTTTTGCTCATTATCTCAATAATTACAAAATGTCACTTGGATCTATTCTGTTCTCAACTAGCCAAATAGAAAATTTCTCAGGACAAATTTTTGTTCTGAGATAGGTCGACATTTTATTTATTAGCGCAAAATTTTAAACGTTTTAGTATGATACTAAATCAAATTAAGCATGATATTAGGCAAAAGTAAATTTTAAAGGGTGTTAGTATTAAACTAGGCATTTAGTATGATGATAAAGTTAAAACCATGAAATTGTGGTTTTAAATTTTTAGTATCATTCTAGTCTTTAGGATTTTTTTATTATATAATTTTTCTCTATAGAAGTTAGTATATTTCTGTTGCTCTAGCGTGTTAATACAATTTCTTGAAAATAACTTTTTGAACTTATTTTTTATCTTGTTGAGGCATCTTCAATTTGTAAATTTCAAAGTTAGCAACTCTTGTTAAAGCTAGTGATATTTGGACTCAACGGGTGAAAATTCAATAGAAATATCTAATTTGTTTGCTGAATTTTTTAAAAATGCATTCGAGGTAACTAAAAACCTCACTGATGATGATCACTAGCTCTGTGCAATTTTCACATTTGAATTCTACTAACTTTTATATTACTGAGGATTCTTTTATTCAAGCAATTTTAAAACTTGAGTATAGTAAAAGTCCAGGACCTGATGGTGTTCCAGCTTCTATTTTAAAAAACTGTGTGTCTCGTTTAAGCTACCCCCTATTTTTTCTTTTTAACGAATCCCTCACAAGCTCTGTTTTTCCTAATCTTTGGAAAAGTGCCTACATTATCCCTGTGCATAAAAAAGACTTGAAAAGTGAAAACTACCGTCCTATAGCAAAACTCTCTGTGATACCTAAATTGTTTTAGTCCATTGTATGTAACATCCTCGCCTTTCACTGTAAATCTGTTTTATGTAGTAATCAACACGGTTTCGTCAAAAATAAGTCTTCTGTGACTAACCTACTTGACTTTAAATTTTTTTGTTTAGACGCTTTTGAAGGACCATGGACAAGTAGATTGCATCTTCACAGATTTTAGTAAGGCATTTGACAAGCTGTGCCACTTAACTTTATTAAATAAACTTAATAACTTAGGATTCAACCATATGTTTGTTCAATTGATTGCTTCGTACCTATGTAATAGGAAGTATAGTGTCGTTTTTCGTAATGTTTGTGCAAGCTCTTTTGTTGTTAACTCGGACGTTCCACAGGGTAGCCACTTAGGGCCTGTCCTGTTTATCCTTTTTATAAATAATGTCGTATCTATTGTCCAAAATTCATGTGTTCTTATACAGGGTGATTCACGAGCGTTGTGCCAAAAAGCTAGAGCGTGTAGGTTGAGTTGAGACAAGAAAAAAATCGTATGGGAGGGGGGGGTCTATTCCCCCCGTTTAGCCGGGAGGGGCAATTTTCTGAAAAATTGACTTATTTTGTAAAAAAAAATATTAAAAATCAACGGCTTAGTTTACAACATCGTGCTATACCTTTCTGAAAAGCTAAAAACTTCTTCTTTCACTTTGTTTTTAAAATAAATTGTTTTAACGAATAGTTTTAAAAAAATAAATTTTCAAACTCGAAATTTTCAAAAAAAAATTCAAAAAAAAAATTTTGAACTAATTTTTTGAAAAATTTTATGTAATTAAGTACTAATTTTGTTTTAAAAATTCAATGTGTTTGTTAATTTTTAGTCGAAAACAGAAAACCGGATGCAAAAATGTCTTTTCGTTTTTGAGAAATTAAAAAAAAAACCAAAACCACTTTTTTCTAAGAAAATCTTTGTTTTTATTTTTACCTATCTGGACTTTTAGTTTAATTTATTAGTTTAATTTACAAATTTAATTTTTTGTAATTGGAGTTTTATGACGACTCAATAAAGTAGAAAAGTATTGGATTTTCAATGGATTAACCATTTTATTCATTGATAACGTCTGAAAACTGACCTGCAATTTTTTCTTACTATACCTGGGGCCGCGGCCACTCGCCGGCGAAGGGTTCTACCTGCTGGGGGCTTAAGATAATTAAACCGCAATTTTTCTTGAATGAAAAAACAATTAATAGCCTAAAGGTTAATAAAAGGCATCGCATATTTACTTAACAACCATTTACAATTAAAATATTAATTCATCAACACATAACAATAACAAACTCATATGTTCGAGAAGAGTTAGCGGACAGGAACTTCTGCTACGGTTTAACTTGTTGTCGAGATCGGGAAGCCGAAAGACTCTACGCTGAAAGATATCCCAATAGATGGCGCCCAAGTCGTAGCATGTTTTCAAGAATCCGCCGACGAGAGCACGGGGAGCTAGAAGTGAAAGGTCAATGGCAGACGTTTTCAATGAACAAAATGATTAATCCAGGGAAAATCCAATACTTTTCTACTTTATTGAGTCCTCATAAAACTCCAATTACAAAAAAATTAAATTTATAAATTAATCTAGTAAATTATACTAAAAGTCCAGATAGGTAAAAATAAAAACAAAGATTTTCTTAGAAAAAAGTTGTTTTGGTTTTTTTTTAATTTCTCAAAAACGAAAAGACATTTTTGCATCCGGTTTTCTGTTTTCGACTAAAAATTAACAAAGACATTGAAATTTTAAAACAAAATTAGTACTTAATTACATAAAATTTTTCAAAAAATTAGTTCAAAAAAAATTTTTTGGCTTTTTTTTTGAAAATTTTGAGTTTGAAAATTTATTTTTTTAAAACTATTCGTTAAAACAATTTATTTTAAAAACAAAGTGATAGAAGAAGTTTTTAGCTTTTCAGAAAGGTATAGCACGATGTTGTAAACTAAGCCGTTGATTTTTAATATTTTTTTTTACAAAATAAGTCAATTTTTCAGAAAATTGCCCCTCCCGGCTAAACGGGGGGGAATAGACCCCCCTCCCATACGATTTTTTTCTTGTCTCAACTCAACCTACACGCTCTAGCTTTTTGGCACAACGCTCGTGAATCACCCTGTATACGCTGACGACATTAAACTTTGCAAAAGTATTAAATCTGTTATTGACTGCTTACACAAGACGATCTATTAAAATTCAGGAAATGGTGCAATAAAAATAAACTTATATCGAATGTTGACAAGTGTAAGGTTATAAGCTTTACATACAAAAAAAACGCCTTAACTTATAACTATACAATTAGTTCGGACCCTTTAAATAGAGTCTCTGACCTAGGAAGTATTTTAGACTGAAAATTGACTTTTAACGACTACTTAGACTATATAACAAAACACTTGGATTTATTAAAAGATGTTCACGCGATTTCAAAGATCCCTTTGTTCTTAAAATACTATTAACCTCATTTGTCAGGCCCATTCTTGAGTACGGGTGCGTGATCTGGGCACCTTACTATGCTATTCACAATTCAAGGCTCGAAGCAGTTCAAAGAAGATTTTTACGATATTGTCTACGTTTTCTTCCTTGGACCCAAGGATCAAAACTTCCACATAGACTAGTATTAATTAATCTCGCATCACTTAAGAACCATTGTAAGTACATCCAGTTCTATTTCATTAACGGTATAATAAATGGAAATATTTTAGCTTCGTCCGTTCTTTGCAGATGTAATTTTAACTTCAGCCAACCAAGTATTAGACTACGGCAACCTCTGTGCCAAACCTTTAGCAGGTCAAACTATGGTGGTAATAAATAAATCAGTTGATTGTCATATACAATACATTTTATTTTCTCATTAACTCTGTAAATGACAACTTGAAAAGTATACATTTCAAGACCTTGTTTTTTAGATCGATTGATCTTGTTTAATTTCTATTTATTGTTTAGTTATAAGTATATAATTGTAACGTTACTATTTAACGGTTTCTAAATAAATTTCACATGACCTTTAAGCTTTATCCACATTCTGTTTGAATAATTTTTGTTTCTGTTTTGGTATTTATTCTGATTCAGAATTTCTGAATATACCTAACTTTTGGAAAATAAAATATTTTTTTTCCTGAAAGCTATATTCCTTTAGTGTTTTTGAACATACTGTCACTTTTTAGCTGCGTTCATTTCATATTTCTTAATAAAATGGTTTTACTATGATAGTAGTAATCAGTGTATTAAAAAATGTTTAATATGCTGGAAATAATTTAGCACCGTGCTAAAGTTAATGTGATGCTAACTAGTATCGCATTAAATCCTTAATAGAAGGTGGACTTAAATTTTGCGCTATTGTTTGTATATGTATGAATATTTTTTTTTAATATTAGGTCTAACTATGAACAAGTTTTTTTGTTTTTAACTAACCCTTTTTCTGTTTATTAATTTCAATACCTATGGGTAGAAAACTTCTTTTTCACGTTAGTATTTTGCTGGTAATTCGTTTGCTTATCTAGAATTTCGCTCAGCTTGAATGAAATTAAAGAATTCGCTCTAAACAGATATTTTCTTTGCAGATATTAAATAAAAAAAAAATAAATAGAGTGGCGCGACAGCTCTTGAAGAGCCAAGGCCTAAGTGGCTTACTCTCATCAACAATTCTCTGAGTGCGTGTGAAGAATTGAGGGGACCTACAATTTAATGCCGATTCCGAACGGCAGAGTTGAGAAGCACTTTTTCTTGACAGATTAATACTCTTAGAAGATTTGTCAGGTCTTCGCAAGAGGCAGTGCCCGTGAAAGATGAAATAAAAACTTGGCCTGAGTAGGATTCGAACCAACGATGTTCTGCTTAGCAGCCAACGCACTTACCAACTAAGCTACGGGCAACTTTGCAGATATTACTTCCATAAAATACCAGGAAAAAACGAAAAAATAAAGACTCATTTGCTTTTGAATTTTTTGTGGCGACTTCGTTACAAATACATAAGTAAATCATTTAAAAAATGATTCCTGTCATAATGATATAAAATGGTAAAAAGGATTTCTTGAATATTCCGCTTTTTGCCGTGTGTAGTGTCGCTATTGGAGATTTATCCAAACGCCTGCAAAGCTGTTTGTCATATTTAGAATATTCACGTTGTTACGCAAAGCAAAAACAGAAACAAGAAGTTGCTTTATCTTCTACTTTCCCTTAGTCTCAGATAAGATTGCAATCAGCAAGGACTTTGGTCCTTAAGCTCTCTCTTAGCTGAAAAAGTAAATTAAAATAAGATATTCCCGTCAGTTGTCATGCCAATGACGAGCCTGTATGACAGCAAACAAGTTGAATTTTTTCATTTGTAGATTGAAAACAATCTTTTTCTACATATAACAGCCTTATTTATAAACTAGTTTTTGAGGCAGAATAAAGTTATTCCAACTTTAAAACGCCTTTAATACTGAAAAACTTATTTACATAGGCATACAAAAATAAACGAGTTTAAAAGGCGGAATAAGCCAAAACTGTTTCATAGGAGGTTTAAAGCCGGTATAAGGCCTTTTCAGTATCTATGTAGATGTCTTTCCCAAATATGGTTGGTGGTATGGAAAACAGGTAAGGCTGAAATTGTGGAGAATTTTATACTCTACGACTTTCTTATATTTGCAAATCTCTTTTGAGGCATAGGAACCAAAGACATTCGCGAAAACGCTGTTTTAATAACTTTTGACTTTCAGTATTTTACAACAGGGACGATGGAAATTGTTACTTTTTACACAATATAAAGGACGACTGATCAAAGGTAAACGCCAATTTGCAGCTTATTATCTTTCATTCCGAGGTTGACCCCTTAGATCACTGGCCTACTAATTTTGTTTTCAAAATTCAATGTTGTTATTAAATTTTAGTCGAAAACAGAAAACCGAATGCACATATGTCTTGTAGTTTTTGAGGAATGAAGTTGCAGTGGGGATCGGGTCAAAATTCTGGCTTCAAAATTCTGCTTTTCAGAATTCTGCTTTTTTAACGAAAATTCTGCTTTTCAAAATTCTGCTTTTTTGTCTGGTTTACAAAATTCTGCTTTTCAAAATTCTGGAAATTTATATTAAAAAAAATTCTGCTAATTCTGCTTTTTTTTAATAGTATATTTACTAACGGAAAAGTCAATTTAACATGGTTTTTGTTTCAATTTTAACAAAAAAAAAATCAAAATTTTGAGCATTCCCAATTATAGTTTTTACATTTATTTAACTTTTCAAAATAAAACATATATCCATCCACGCACAGCTTTTCTTTTCCTTTATTAGATTTAACAAGTGAAACGTTCATTTTTGCTTTTTAATAAGAATAACACACTATCACGAAGGGATAAGAAAAGACACTAACCATTGTCTAAGACCCTGACTAAGTTAAGAGAGCAAAAATTAATTGCGTCTAAACATCTCGCTTTTCGCTTATTCAAGCGAGAGGATAATTTTACAAAATTCTGGAAATAATAAAAATAAGGTTTGGAAAATGTTAAAAAGCGCGCGCTTTTTAACATTTTCCAAACCTTATTTTTATTATTTCCAGAATTTAGTAAAACAGAATTTTGAAAAACAGAATTTTGAAAAGCAGAATTTTGAAAAACAGAATTCTGAAAAGCAGAATTTTGAAAGCAGAATTTTGAAAAGCAGAATTTTGAAAGCAGAATTTTGACAAAAGAATTTTGACCCCAACCCGTTGCAGTGCTGTAATGATAAGCCTTTTAAGACTTACGTCTTTTGGTAAGCCCACTTTGTCTTCTCGTGTTCAGTTGAACTGAAACTGCAGTAAATGTCTTAACAGATAACAAGTTAGACAGTCTACTTGCATCTTTTGAATGTGAAAAAGAGATTATCTCTAGATGCCTGGCAAAATAAAATCACGAGAGCACATAAATGCAACCACCTGGTTGTGATGAACGTTGAACACCATTACCAAGTCACTTTCATTGCTTAACATCTCAACCACTGCGGGCTATGTTGTGTTAATAGTACTGTAAGTTGATCATTATGATTTCCTTACCAAGACCAACCGCATTCTGCCTTTAATTACTAAAAAAATTATAGCTCCTCTACAGAAAACCTATAAGGAGTATACTATGCTATGTGCTTCAATGTGACTATGTATTTTGCTCCTATGATAGCAACTGCTTTTGTTGCTCTATGACCTAACCATGACGAACATGATATAACAGTCTTAATGCTTTTTGAACGTCATCGTTGTCGTTATAATTTCTTCGTAGTCGTTGGTTGTGAAAGCTCCCAAGGGAAGATTATTTTGTCGTCTTTCTACTTTCTATCTTATTCACTTATTTCTTCTCCCTCTTCCGATGTAAGTCACATACATACACAATATCAACAATATTGTAAGGGAAGATTCTGCAGGACGGTATTCGTAAAACGTGACTGTTACTTTAAGTATTTATTAAAGAAAAGTCAGTGACGCTGTTAGTTTTTTTCTTTGTAAAGAAAACTTAACCGGGTTAAGAGGTGGCTTCTTCTTGATTTTCAGTGTTAAGCTTTAGAAATAACAGTTTTCCCTGATTTTAGCCAAAAAGCCGTGAGAGTTTAAAGCAACGTCAGCCAACGTATAAAAAATTAGTAGAAAACCGTCAAAATCGCTGATAGGAAAAAATAAAACTATCCAATGCCTGAGCAATGTCCCAGTGAGTTCCAATGTGGGTAAATAGTATTTACTAAATTTTTATCCACGAACAAAATCAAAAGGAGATAGAACTTTAATTTAGAATACTTATACCATAAGACCGATATGAGACGTAAAATAAAAAGTTCCGCTTAATATATGGGTTATCGAAAAAAAATGTTGAAAATTCATTGTGTCTAACCTGTGATTAGGAATAGATTAACACATCTGTGCCAAACGAATATATTTATTATCCCGATTTTTTCTTATACCATTTACCGACAAAAGGTAGAAGTTCTTAGTTTTTCGTTTTTCTTGATATATGCATATGCATGTATGTTTATGTATTTCGCTTGCAAAATTCTTTTGAGGGCGAAACGAGTAAAATTTTGTTGAACAAATTCTAGCCTCTTAATGTGAACGTCGTCGTAATTAGGTGACCAAAGCTGGGGGGTATTCTAAGTGAGGACGAAGAAAGCATAATATAAAGAGGGTGTGGTACATTGGAATAGCGAAATTGCTTCGCTTGAGAAATCCTAGCATTGAATTGCTTTTACAAACGATTTTGTTAATGTGCACAGAAAAATCTAGCTTGAAGCAAATAAATGAAAAATCTCCATTGAGATATGATTTGTTAAAATGTGTTGTAGAATGGTGTAGTCATATGAAGATGGTGTTCCACTTGCTTGAGAAGGTCATTGTTTAACATTTTTTTTTCGAATTTTAAAATTAAGTTATCTACATATATTATATTTAAATTCAAGCCAAAAACCAAAAAAAGGAAAAAAAACAACAAGCATACATACATTCCAATATGAACTTAATTATCTTAATCTACACATCATAAACCAAACATAATACAGGAAACATATTCCTAAATCCATTTACTCTTTTTTGTTTGTAAAAACGAGCAATTAAAAGTTTTTTAGCAACAGAAAATAAAATCTTCCTTCTGATATATTATCATCCTAAGCTCAATTTACACCATGGACCATATTCTAAAGAAAAACATATCCATTCCTACCCTCATTCGGAAAAAATTGATCCCATTCCCATAGAGTAGTGCAACTTTTCGACAACTCTTCTTCACAGCCACAACATGTACAATACTTATTTCCTTACTTAATACTTAAGGTTTCGCTACAGTCTGGTGTGGACTTGGGCCTCAACCAACAGTCTCCGCCAGCCAGCTCCGTCCCTAGCTAGCTGTCTCCAGTTTTGCATTCCAAGTTGATTGAGGTCCTCTTCCACTTGTGTGCGCCACCGGAGTCGCGGCCTTCCTCTACTTCTGCGTCCCACGGAAATGGTGTGGAAGGCTTTCCGGGCCGGAGCATTGGTGTCCATACGCTCTAAATGACCAAGCCATCTGAGTCTCTGGACCTTGACCCTTCTGGCTAGGTCCTCGTTGTCGTAAAACCCGTAAATTTCATGTTGTATCTCCTTCTCCATTCCCCATCAATGCACACGGGGCCAAAGATGACCCGAAGAACTTTCCTCTCGAAACAGCCTAAGGCACATTTATCCGATTTTGTCAGGGTCCATGCTTCTGCACCATATAGCTGGACAGGGATAATGAGGGTGTTGTACAGTTTTGCCTTAGTTGCTCGAGAGAGGGCAACTCAATTGCTTTCTTAGCACAAAGAAACAGCGATTAGCAAGAGTATCGTCTTATCTCGGCGCTGGTGTTATTGCCCGTGTTAATAGCGGAGCCTAGGTATAGGTAGACAAACTCCTCTACTACCTCGAAGTTGTATGCGTCTATTGTGACGTTCTGTCCGAGCCGTCGGTGTTGGGTGTCCTTTTTCGAAGACAGCATATACTTCGTTTTTCCCTCATTTACCGCTAAACCCATTGACATCACGCTGTGTTTTCCCATTATATCAATATCGTCAGCGTACGCGAGAAGTTGAACAGATTTATGGAAGATAGTGCCTCTGGTGTTGACGGTGGAGTTTTGGACTATTTTCTCAAGAACGATGTTAAAGAAATCGCACGACAGTGCATCGCCTTGTCTGAATCCTTTTTTGACGTCGAAAGATTCCGTAAGCTCATTGCCAACCTTGATAGAGCGTGAGTTCTCCATCGTCATTTTGCACAAGCGAACGAGCTTGGGAGGGATGCCAAAACTAGACACGGCTTTATACAGTTCGTCTCTGTAGATGCTGTCATACGCGGCCTTAAAATCGATAAAGAGGTGGTGGGTATCGATTTGGAGTTCATAGGGTTTTTCCAGGATCTGCTGCAACGTGAAAATTTGATCGATGGTAGACTTTCCTGGTCTGAAGCCACATTGATAAATACCAATCAGATTGTTGACGAAAGGCTTCAGACGTTCAAATATTACGGCAGAGAAGATCTTGTAGGCGATGTTAAGGGTTAAGCAGACTGATTCCTCTTTAGTTGGCGCAGTTTAGAGGATCTCAATTTTTCAGGATCCATGGGGTAAGCCTTGACGTGGCGGAGCGGCTTACGGTAACTACTACTATGATGCTTAAAGCTATGCGATCGCGAAACTTGTTTTCGCAGAAGGGCCTCACATGGTCGACAGGTCGAAGCGGAGTAGGCTGTTACTACAAATTACCCCACAACGAAGGAGTGTTCCCACCAAGGCACTTCCCACGAGGGACGGCAGCGGATGAATTTCTTTTTTTTTGGAATCAACGGTGGCGTCCTCAGTTCCAGTTAGGCCGAACTACTTTGTGAACACCTTTACGGGCTACTTCGACATATTTGAAGCCCAGGCCGTAAAGGGGGTGGTTTTGCCGGCTCTGTACTTGGAGTCACATCAAGTACCTGGTACTCCAGAGGAAGGTATGCCGTTAATAATTGAACACAACATCAGCCAAATGGCCGCCACGACCATATCCTTTTCATGAAATTTTCCATAACCAAATCGCAAAGTGGCTGCCCTATGTCCTCGATATAGCCTCACGAATTCCATTTTTGAGGTCTTGAATCGACGCTGGGTTGTTGGCGTAGACCATATCTTTCACGTGGCCCCAAAGGAAGAAGTCGCAAGGTGTTAAATCACAAGATTTCGGTGGCCAATTGTGATCACCTCTTCGAGAGATAACACGGTCCGGAAACTTTTCCCGTAAAAGATCGATGGTTTCATTGCTTGTGTGGCGCCGTCTTGTTGAAAGTAAACGTTGTCCATATCAATACCATCCAATTCCGGCCATAAAAAATCATTAATCATCTCTCGATAGCGCAATCCATTAACCGTAACTGTTGCTCCAGCCTCATTTTCGAAAAAGTAAGGTCCAATGACCCCGCCGGCCGGGCCATAAACCGCACCAAAGAGTCACGCGTTGAGGATGGAGAGGCTTTTCAACAATAACTCTTGGGTTTTCCGAGCCCCAGATGCGACAGTTTTGCTTGTTGACGTAGCCTCCGAGATGGAAATGGGCCTCATCAGTCAAGATGATTTTTCGATGAAATTCCGGATCATTTTCATGCATTTCAAGGACCCAATCAGCAAAGACACGACGTTGTTGACGATCAGCCGGCTTGAGTTCTTATTGTAACTGAACTTTATAAGCCTTAAGACCCAAGTCTTTATGGTGTAATGACGTTTGTGGAATGCCTAATTCCAAAGAACGACGAGGAATGGACAAACCTGGGTTTTCTTCAACACTTTGGGCTACAACAGCAATATTCTCAGTTGTTCTTGAGCGACGTGCACGGGTTTTATTCTTCACATCACTTACTTGTCCCAACAGCTCGAATTTGTCCAACAATTTCTGTATCGCGGTCCGACAAGGTGCTTCACGACGACCCAAAAATGTTTTAGTTTAACGAACCGTCTCTGCCAAACTTTCACCATTTTTATAGTGAATTTTAATCATTTCAATGCATTGTTGAAGCTTGTATCGTTCCATTTTTATTAATGGCGTAGTTTCTACTTGTCAAATGTCAAAAAATGACAGCTTCAAAAGTGACAGCTACCGAAATAGCGGGCTATTCAAAATAACACCTCTTATTGGAAAACCCTTTAAGAAACAGAGCGGTCCTATCCACAAATGATATGCAACTATGGCACTATCATTAGCTAGCTTAATAGAACGATGCTCCGTTTGTTTGATATAAGATAAACCAGAAATTTCCCTGTTACTGCTTTAAATTGTAAAAGATGATGAGATGACAAGGCCCTTGAAGAATTTCCTGACGTAGAGATAGGCGGATTAAATATTACCATTGCTCAGTTTAACTCAATAAATAATAGCACAGTGGTAAAAATTTGAAAATGAATCATTACTTCTCTCTTGGCCTATAAAATAAGAAGTTAGTTACAGTTTAGTATAAACGGTTCCAGGAACTTCATTCAATCTCTATCCAAAAAGGCACGTACAACATATGCTCATAAAAAGTGTGAAAAAACATAAGAACTAAAAAAATGAAACGGATATGAAACTAGCAGCAGAATTTCAGCCATTCACATTCCAACACCCTTAAGTAACCAAGAACAAACATTATGTCTCACGTCACATTCAACAGTAATGATATCCTGAATAGGACGACGAAAAAGGGGGAAGGCAAGCCTCAAGTTTCACCATTCTTTTACAATCATCTTTTATGTGTGAATGTGGAAAATAAAGTTTATAACTTCGCAAACGAGATTCATCGAACAAAGAAGAGCGTCAGTACAGCGGCCAAAAAAGAAGGCACACTCATTCATCTTTAGAAAATGCAATGTAGCGAATTTTATAGCCAAATTCCACAACATCTACAGGACTATATCCAACATCTTGCATTCGAGTCTTGCCAATTTTAAGTCTGTGTTGAGAGAGTTGGAAAAGTTAGTAAAGATTTTGTTGATATAAAAGATAATATCCTGCGACAAGAGGGTTCTGCTACTCCTAGTTTGTCTGAACCTCAAAACTTTATTTGCACTTGTTGTGTGCGGTTGAGAACTCCTATGAGGGGGGAGGGGGGTGGGGGTGGTAGTTGAGAGAAGAGAACGTTAAATATTTCTTTTGTGTTTTATTATCAGCTGTGCTTATGCGTACCTACTGCTTATTTTTACTTGTTATTGAATGCCCGTCCAGCTTTTCATGCCCTTGACGCTTGGGTCTGTCATTTCGACTCAATGAGGTTGTGCATTCGACTTATTTTCATACTTGTCTCCGCTGTTTTCCTATTTGAATTTTCGTCCCACACAAATTTAGATTTGTGACGGTATTTTATCTCTATGGATAGATAATGGATGTGCTAGAAAAGGATAAAACACGTTTTTGGTGTGAAAACTTTAAAACAAACAAATACATAGATATTAAGGACAAATTCTTTTGACTTGGGTATCTGATTGCTTCCGTCGGTCGCCGTTGTCATATTTTGCTATTGTGCTCCCAGTTAATTATTGTGGTGTTGGTTTAGCTTCTGAAAGGAAAACCATTTTCTCTATTAAACAAGATTTGCTTCCAGACAAAAGAAACTTTTCTTTTGACCAAGAAGCTTGCTTGCGAAACGGATATATTCTTGCTTTATTATTAAAATATTTGGTTAAAATTAGTTCCTCCTCTTTGTAATTTAATGTTTTTGTTTGTATGCCTTACATTTTTTTTTACTCCCTGTAAATGCGGCGGCATGTAAAAATTAATTTTAACAAGGATTACTATCACGGCGCGGTGGCGGTGGAGAATTCTCGTAGAGAATACTAAGCACCTTTTGTTGTTAAAAATGTAAACAACTGAAGTTTGTGTGGTCGACACCGTTGGTTGTACCATACACACAGAAAAATAATCCAATGTAAAATCAACACGACAAATTATTGTTTTTACAATGGTGCACAATTTTTAAATCAACTTTTTTTTCATTTAGATTTGAAATGGTTTCGTTTTAAATTGATATTTTTAAAGATTATTTTAGCACGAAAGCCTTTTGAACTTTAAATCACAGCGGCGGATTTAGAATTTCAATCTGGGGGTTTTCGATTGGAAAAAATTGTCAGTGTAAATCTAGTCTATGGAATTTATGTGTATAACGGCCCATATACAGCACCCATGTGTGCGCACAAAAAAAAATATGAAATGTGTGTGCAACATGCACATAGAAATCAAACCGATCGTGACACGCACACTTAAAATCGAAAAGTTTTGATTTTTACTCACACGGTTTCGCACACCAAAAATATTGCGCACGCCAGCCCACAGACGGCACACATCTCCGCACAAATACACCGATGTTCACACAATTTTGCTGTGTATGGGCCGTTTTACAAAACTCATCTTCGAATTCGTTTCACAAAACACCAAATGGTTTTCGAAAATGTTGGTACCTTGTTCCCGAAAAATGATTTCGATGTTGATAAGTGCAAGGGATTATACGAATTTTATGCTACGGTTCTTGACTGTTCTGAAAATGGGTTCGTAGATGTGAAGAAGGCGAGTTGGATGAAAAATCTATTTGAAGCACTTTACGTAGGGATAATTTTCATATGTTTATAAGTTAAATTACATGTCTATTTTTTTCAATGAGTAATCACGATGCTTTTCCAAACGTGACTGCAATACTTCGTATTCTAGCAGTTTTACCAGTTTCAACTGCGATGACAGAACGTACATTTTCTGCACTCAAAAGCCTGAAAACATATTTGCGATGTACAATTGGCCCAGAACGGTTTAATGGGCTTGCATCATTGAATATTCATTACGATATTCCATTTACTCTAAATGAAATACTTGATGAATTTTTCAAAAAACCTCGCAGATTGTAACAGACGGAAAATTGTGATGATATAATAGGATTCTTTTTCGACATCGAGACTATTATATTGTACTAGCTGACCCCGCGAACTTCGTCTTGTCGCCCTTCAGAGCAACTCTAATAACAGTTTTCCATTTGAAAACCAATGAGTTTTCCGAGTTTTTTATCAAGAACTTTCTGTTTTCCATTCGATAACCCATTTTCCAGTTTTCCACTTGAAACCTAATGCACCTGAAATAATATACAATTTTACCTTTGAAAACCAATGAGTTTTACGAGTTTTTCATCAAGAAATTTTATTTTTATATTTGAAAACCCATTTTGAAACAAAAAAAATTTCCAATAAAAAAAAATCTCATTCCCGACCTTCGTTTGTTTTTCCAGTTTTCCCACTCTTCCATCCGGTTTTTCAAATTTTTTTTTTCACAGAAATCATCACTGAATACAACAGTATTAACCATGAAAATTTCACAAATTATCCATTTACAGACCAATGTCTGTGCAGCGAAACCTACCGGTTCCGCTAGTAATTAAAAAAAAAAATTCCCTAAGAACCATCTACAGACTAACAAGAACAAAATAAAAAAAAAATTGCCAAATCCGTCCAGACGTTTGTGAGTTATGCGGTCATACACGAACAGGATTTCATTTATAAAGATGTAAAATTCAAAAAGTGTTTATTAGAAGCTGATACGTGTTAATTGCAAATAAATATTTACAGCAAATATGTCAAAACTTGAAAAAGTATTAGGCCTGGCCTGGCCTTTTGTTGCGAAATTATTTCCAAACCTCATATCGAACAACATGCGAATTATTTTTGAAAGAGTAGATAAGTTGATCAATTGATCTGCTTGGAATCCGCTGGATTAGATTCCCTGTTGAGTTCAGTCTACAATATGTTAGGCTAGGTTTTTAGGGGGGGTTTGAACCCCCAAACCCCCCCCCCGTAAATCCGCCACTGATAAATCAAGTGTTGTTTTTAAAGTATTCCGTTTAAAAAAAACGTTGAATCAGATTAAAAAAAAGTAAATCGTGTTGAAATAAAAGGGAGTCGTGTTGATAATCGGATTAAAATAGAAAACAGACCCAATGTAAAATCAACACGATAGATTATTGTTTCTTAAGTATTCAATCAACATGAAATCGTTTAAAAAAAAAGTAAATCGTGTTGAAATAAAACGGAGTCGTGTTCATATATAACTTCATATCGAGTTGAAATACGCTGAGATTTTCCGACCAACGAAAAAGATCCGTTATCTTTTCAGCTACTCCTTGCCTGGTTGCATTAGCATTTCAGTTTTACTTTGAGTTTATTTGATTGCGCGTCTCAGCTCAAAATCTGTTTAGTAGCCAATCTACATTTAATCGTTTAAAAAAAAGAAATCGTGTTGAAGTAAGAGGGAGTAGTAGTAGTAGTAGTAGTACTGCATCAAATCGTGTTGAAATGCATAAAATTTTGCCAAACCAGACAAAAAGATCCATTAACTTAATTTGCCTTCAGTATCAGTGTTGGACCGAAGTCAAACAAAGCTAGACGAGCTGCTGGATAAATTTAACTTACCAGAGGCAAAATATTATTTTTAAATAAGTAAGTACATACCTACATAAGTACAATATAATCAGTTATAATTTTTTTTTTATTAATATCAATAGCAACAAAAATAATATAATATAACAAACGGCTTCAGGTGTTTCTTTTTCGCAGAGGCGTCCATAACCTATGAAAGCATATTTGTCAAAAGAAGACACCCAAGAGCCAATACCACTTATTGGCCTGCGAGCATGTTTCAGCGAGAAATTGTTTAGGTGGAGGAAACTGAGGTAATAATGAATCCTCCTTGAATTTAAAAAGTGTAATTTAATTAGAACTATAATATTCCTTTATAATAATATTCCCAAACTGCCGATGAAACTTTGTCGAATTCCATTGCGAATAAGTCGTTTCGTGGTTAAAACCCCAATCCAGTGGTTGTAGCACACCAACGCCATCAACGAGTACCTATTCAAATTCTAAATTATCAATTAAAGTAAAAACTAATATTTCAAACGTTTTGAGTGTATTCTAATATTTTTGTTCTATTTTATTTTAGAAACTTGAACATCTTCTGGAAGAAAACGTAAAGGGCAAAGCCGTAAAACAATTTTACAATGATAATAATCACTTGATTTAAGAAGATATTTTTTTTTTCATAAAAAAAAATTAACGCCGAAAAATTTTCCTCCAATCTTAGAAGAGATTCTAGAGCTGTTTAGCAGCAAAATGAAAGTAAATAGATTCAAGAGGATATGTGTGAGATGACATGAGAGTCATGCTGATTCATTTCGAATTCTGATTTTGTTTTAAGGTGAATAACATGTTGGTTTAACAGGGATCATCGTGTTATTTCAATTTTAAAATCTATTTGATTCAAGAGGATATGTGTATATTTTTTTTACACTATCAGAATTGGTCGAAGAGAGCTTATAGCAAGCTCTGTCTAGCGACCAATGGTTTGCCAACACAGAATCTGTGTTATACCACCGGCTCATCACTTAGTGCAGTGTTAGTTGTTAGTAGGCAAACACTAAGACAAACAAACACTTACACAAGCGAAACAAAAAGATAAAAATAACATAACAACATAAAAATACAAAAAACATAAATAAAGCACTTAAGCGCGTGGAACACTGGGTTTCAATAAGGATTTTAAATGATTTTTAGTTAAGTTAAAATCAAATAAGTTTGAGTTGCAGTTAGATAGTCTGCTCATTCGTGTCAAGGGCTCATGCATATCATAATTTGTCCGATGCCTAGGTTCTTTAACCATGTTCCTACCACGAAGGTTGTAACCTCCTCCTCTATCGTTTAATGAAAAAAGGCCTAACAAATCCGGAGCGTCAGTTATACCCATAATAATCTGATGGAAAAATACAATATCCTTGTTGGTTCTTCTTTGTGATGTTTCCATCTGAAGAATTGACAAACGAATCTCATAAGGAGGAATGTTTAAGGAATCGCTCCATTGAATACCTTTGATGGCAAACCTAGTAAAATTCCGTTGAACGGATTCTAACCTCTCAATATGAGTATCATAAAAAGGTGTCCAAACCTGGGAAGCATACTCAAGTTGAGGACGAACAAAACAATTATATAGAGAACGAGTGACAGCCGGATCATGGAATTCCTTTGACCAACGCTTTATAAATCCCAACATTGAAATGGCTTTATTTACAATGCTATTAATATGTTCAGAAAAGCCTAAACGAGATGTGAATAAAACACCAAGAACTTTGACAGTGACAGGTAGAGACAAAATGTGCTCTGAGAATGTATAGTCATAAGAAGTCGGTACTCGCTTCTTAGAAAAAGTCATTGTTTGACATTTACTGGGATTCAATTTTATTATTTTTAAAAGGGTAGTAATTTTGATTCAACAGGAATAAACGAGTTAAATCAATACGATAATCTTTTCAAATTAAGCTGATATCACGTTATTTCAAAACGAAAAGAATTTACGCTTGTTTTACAAGAAAATCATTTTAAATCAACACGAAACGCCATTAGAGCAAAACCACAGCAAAAAAATGTTGAATCACTCCTCCTCTGAGCCACGTTGGTTTCTGTTATGTGTGCTTTCTTTCTATGTGTCTATCTGTCTGTCTCTGTTGTATGTCTTGTTCTGTCCCAGCCGATGGTCTCAGTCACCAGTGCTGCTATGTGTCTGTAGTTCGTTACATTTATGTGCGAAGTACTATTCAAAAAAAAAAAAAAAATGTTGAATCATTATTATTTTTTTTTTTTTGATTTTACACTTTTTTTTTAAATTGATCCTTAAATAAATTTTACTTATTTACGAATTAATTTCAGATATTTATTTATCTGGTATTTTCTACCGCCAAGCAAGAATTATAACTGCTTTCATCGAGTTACATTGAATTGGGACTCATAAATACGTAGGTACTTATCTTGACTCCTTATCATATCATGCTGATGTTTAAACAAATAAAGACGAAATTTTTTTCACAAACCATAAATTATAATGCTACGGAGAAAGGAAAAAAGTCGTGTCGAAAAATCAGCCTTTTACTTATATTTATGTAAAGATTTATGCCATATACTGTGTCTAGTGTCTACCTACACATAACTTATATATTCGTAAAGGGTTTTACCAACATGACAGCTATGTATCCAAGACAAAAAATGCCATGAACTTTGCACAAATTAGGGTATAGATAAGCAAAATGGCAATAGCAAACACTCAAAGAAAAAGTGAACCTACTAAGCGTAAGAAAATGCTTCAAAATTTTTCTATGAGTGGAAAAAGGTTTACCCATTGAGGTTATGGGCAATGAAATAACCCACATTTTTTATGGGCCAGAGTTTTTTTTATTCATTCACACCCCATAAATCTGTCCTACTTCCAATTTACTCCTTCATTTATGGGCAATAAAATTTAAGAGCAAAGGAAAAACGGAAAATTTGCACTACCTCGTTGTTTTTTTGCTGGCATAAGTTATCGCCTGGCTTAAAAAATGTCCAACCCTTGTGCAGCAGGGAATTACATTTTATTTTATTTTTTTCATTTCTGATTCATCAAATCTAAAGCATATTCTTCACCCACCTACAGTGCATTCCCAGTTGGCAATTTTCATCAACCTATACATGCGCTGTCACTAAAAAACGCTATTCGTCAATGTCATTTCACTGCCATGAACCCATGCACAACAACTGCAAAACACACTCTTTCCCAGAAAGCCTTGGTTGAATCGGGATTTAGGGATGAGAGAAATGATGCATAATGTTGCCACTAGAACACAAAAACTTAGTTATCTGCGGGATAAAATTGAAGATTAAAGAAAAAAACGCCGAACTGTTGTGTGTCCAGCTATGAACTAACTACATACCTATTTTTTTTTATCGCTCGCATTAGAATGGCTTTTTTGGAAATGGATTTGTTTTTGGTTCAGACAGTCTGAAGTAGACACAACGTGGGCCGTGGCTAAGGTTGTAGATAGGTTATATTACAAAAGCTGCATTTGAAGTTCGTAAGGCTGTGTTAACTATAGGTATAGGTACCACCTAACATTTTTTCGAAACATTTCGGTTGATTGTGATGATGGGAAAACACAACACCAACTTGACAGTCCAGGTCGACACAGTCTATATCTATTATGTCGAAACATTATCCTTATAGATTTGTGTTGTGTGTGGAAATTTAGCCTTTGATACTTGATTCTGGAAGAAGGATGTTAGCGGATTTATAATCTTCAAATGTTTCTCAGGGCGGTAATGCCTTTTATGTTTTTTTTTTTTTTTAGGAAGAATAAAACACGTTACTGACCTGGAATACCCAGCTAATGTTTTTAGTTTTCCATTTTGCCACTTGATGCAGCTATATAAAATTTCAGGAGGGTTAACACATTTTTGTTTTTTTTTTCAACACATCTGCTACATAACCAATTTCATCAATGTAAATTGATTCGGTCTAATGTGGCATGAAAGCTATTTCACGGAGTGGGAAAATCGTTCCGGTGGCCTTTTCTTCCCCATTTTTTTTATTGCTTAGGTCACGTGAAATAAATATGGTCAGTTGTACATTACTGGCGTTATTCCAATCAGGACGTTTTTTCCCTTATATGTACCTACATAGAGGATGGACTCAGTTTCTTAATCTAATTTATATCCACAGCGCTAGATTGACTAAATTTACATTTTGTATTAATTTTATCAGCTTTGTTTTTTGTCTGTATCTTCTTTTTTGCGGCTCGCGTTCAGCATTTTTGAATATCTATGGTCGTGTTGACTTTGATTGTATGCTTCGAATCAAATATTATTGGGTGAGTCTGGTGCTGATGCTGAATAATGGACAAATATAGAACCTTGAAGCATAAGATGATAGAATATTCTTTTATCATTGATAGTAGGGTCTGTTGGTTTTGAGCAGCCGCCCGCGTATTTCCTCTTCCATATTGTAATCCGCTGCTACTACTGACCTAGGGTAATTGAATAATCGCACTATTTCCAACTTGTGATCCTCTATCTAAGTTGTTTTTCTTCTGCCAATATTTTCTGCAGACCAGATGAACTCCAAGTTTTTCGCCGACTGCTGCTAATCATTTTGCGCGTGGCTAAAGTGTTTGAAACGAAACAAATTTTCATAACCGTCTTTAATGACCAACATTAGACTTAGTCTTACACTTAATCTGGTTGAGTATAAACACTTCGTGATGAACAATGTTCTGTTCTTGGAGTTTGGTTCAAATAAGTTACATTGGCTTAATTCGAATACGATAGGTAATGGAGAACCATTTTTCATTTATGTCGTTTGAACAACGATAGCAACTTAGAGGTGCTTCCACCAATGGCTTTTTCCTACAATTTCTTTGTTTGGCTGGAGTTATAGCTATTTCACGGGTGCCAAGCCGATCATCAGACTCCTTTGTTAGTGGTGCTGCCTAGTTATTTTTCATATTAATCGAAAAACTTTTTGAGTTCACTTTGGGATTTGAACCTAGGACCTGCTAGTTGTGAAGCCAATGCACTACGCACTGCGCTAACAACTCCACTGATTTTTGGTTTCCCATTGCAGACTTTTATTGTTTATCATTTGCAATGAATATAGGCGCATTTTTACAAGCTCCTCAAAGTATGCTATCTTGTTCCGCTTTCATTTTTTCTGATTTCCTATCTTTGTGTCACAACAATTCGTTGCGTACACCAAGGGTCAGATTATTGAAAGTTTTGACACTAGTCAGTTTATTTGTTATAGTTTGTTTTTGTGTTATTTAACACTGCAGTTAGGCTGCGTCCGTCAATTCAATTCCGTCAATTTTTCATTTACAATAGTTAAAAATCCTTTCGTTATTTTTGTTTGCTTAAACGTTGAATCTGATTGACTGTAAGTATAGGTATATGTCTAAATTTGAAGCCGTATTTCCTTGCAAATTCTCAACAAAACGATGAAAGAATAGTTTTGGTTTGATTTATGATGCATAAATTAACTTTTTGAATTCAAATGTTAATAAATTTGAGTAAACAAATTTATTGTAAATTTATATTTATAAATGAAAGAAATGTCAAAATCGACGAATTTTCGTTCATTCGTTGGTCGTTGTTCGTGCTCATGTGAATAGTGCTTTACTGTTACTGTTTATGAATGTTAAAAGGCAAATTAATTAATGACTTGAATTTCGCTTATAAAACAGTTAAAAATGACAGTCAATGTTATACAGGCAGACCAGAGTCCAGATACAAATACTTATATTTTTGTTCGGTGCCAAAACTGTTCTTTTGTGGAATCAATTTCTTCAACGATAAAAAGGCGAAAAAAAAAATAAAACAAGTATCAAGTACGCGATAATTTCCTGATTTTTTGCCTCTTAAGGTCTATTCAGATGGCGATACGAATTCCGTCTGCGAATGGTTGTTATATTTGATATTTCATTCATATGAGTAGTTGCAAAAAAAAAAAACAAATCAGACAAACAGAAAATATTTTTTGTATTTTGTAGTTTTAGGAATATTTATATTTATTTACTTGATTTTTGATTTTTTTGAAATCCGAGCGTTGCTTTGTGGAAAGCATTTTGTATTTGTGGATTGTTAATTCTAATTTGAACGTTCGTAGTTCGGAGAGAGTATTAAAATGTGTTTTTTGTGCACTTTTAACTAGTTTTAAGCAGTATTCTGTATACAAATATCTTAATATGGTCACTTATTCACTTTATTAAAGAACTTACAAAAAAAAGACCGTAAATGAATTATATTCACAGACGCAGGTCGCAGCGCAGCTCATATGAACGGACCTTTAAGTTTGAACTCATTTTCAGCATTAATTGTTAATAACCTGATGTTGTGTGGCCCAAACTGAGATGTTTTCCCTTAAGTTGCTGGTGATAAGCTTGCCACGAAGAAGTGGGTATCATCTAGGAAATATGGTTGAAAAGTTCGTTCAAACACCAAGTGGAAATTCTCATAACTTCTTTATTTGTTCTTTGCTAATTGAAACGGACTTGCATTCAAAATTCAAATTCTCGAGTATAGTTTTACATTTTTCAAAAGTTATTTAATAATTGTTTCACGAATACCGGTTGTCGTTGTATATTGTATTCTCTAAACTCATCATAACGCGACAGTATTTAACAATGTAGATGAAGTAATCTGGAATCTGGATGTATTTTTTCAGATTTCGCTTTTGTCTTGCTTTCGTAATACACTATTTTTTTTTATAATGAACCAGCAGACCCGGCAGACATCGAACTGCCTCAATCGATAAATAATAGACCTAAAAATGTGTACCCCGCTACCACAATATTCCTAACCGTTATCCGCAACCCAAAGCTACCCTACTACCCTCTACCTTCTACCCTTGTACCCCGCTATCAGCTGCCCCCACTACCCGCTACCCCTCTGTCCGCTACCCACTACTTCTACACGCTTACCGCTTCTCTATTACCCGCTACCCACTCCCGCCACCGGTCACCCTGCTATCTGCTACCCACTAACCCTCTAATCCACTACCCACTGCCCTGGCCATATTTCATAAGAGGCTTGGTCGATTTTGTAAAAATACTTAAATCCCATTTACGCCACTACATAAATATTCCCTCAAAATTCGATGCAAAACACTCCACTGGTACAAGAAGTAGTGAGCCAAACTCAATACCACAAACACATAACATATTCCGGTAAAAATTAGAAATATACTTTCCAATACGAACAATTGAAATTTTCACTACCTATAGTATGAAATGCTCTTAAATATTCAGTATTATTATATTACAATAACACGAATCAAACCACATGCACGTTGTTCAATGAAATTAAACATTTTCAGTCATTTTCAATACAAAAATAATCTTACATTTTCAGTGAATTTATTTATTTTTTATTTTTATTTATGTAAGAAATTTGGCCCTACTTAAACACTGTAAGATATAATATCTTATAATCAAGTAATAAGTGTAGTATAATAAAACAGATATAGCAGATATCGAACTTATGCTCAAAACAGATGTGCAGAATTTCTGCACGCAGCGCTGCATGCAGCGCTTCAAGCAAAACACATGTGCAGAAACTCTGCCAAGTTTTGTCAAGACAAAAACGACACCTGCCAAAATTTTATTGTTTTGGTTGTCTCGTTGTTTACTAAAATTTGAAAAAAAAACGAATCCGCCAAAAATCAAATCCAAAGATGTTATCCAAGAAATTTATTTTATTGCTCTATGAACTATGAAACTTCATACAAATTAAAGCAATTGGTTTTAATTCTTTGTTCTTCACTTTCAAATAATAAATTATTTGTAATGCCTAATTAGATAACACTACATTCTACAAATCATGTTGCAGGATTCCCTTGCTCACCGGAGAGCCTTCGAAGGTTTCATAGGGGCCATCCTTGGCGGCCAAAATATTTGTACCCAAAGTCACGGTCATAAATAATTGCCGAATTCAATCGTTCCGAATTATTCATTACAACTTTGTTATGAAAATCCGAGATAATTGGTGACTTTTTACCGGTTGCCGCATCGGTTATAATGGTAGAGGTCATATATAACCTCTGAGAATACTTTCTTGGTGTAAATTTGAGACAAAACTGCGCGCCGCTAGAATTGCATTGTTGGCATGGTTTGTCGTGAGACTAGCTGCTGTTTCGGCAGCCAGATTATCCAGCTCCTGGGTTGTTACTCCAGCATAGAGGCCATTGATTAATTTGAAGGTAATTGATACAGGATCAATGAAATATGTACATGTTGCAGATGTAGCATAGTTTTTGGTGCGAGATTTGATTTTTTCAGTGGATTTCTTCTTTGCATACATTTTTTCGGCCTTCATCTTCAAATACTAAAGGGAATTTTATTAATTTTCTAATAATGTGTAATTTTACGAATTAATTACCTTTAAAAATCATTTAAACAAGTTCTGCCCAAAGAATTTGGTTTTAAATTGGAATTCTAGTAATTTTAAAAAGAAAAACTGACAAGTTGAAATAAAAATAAACTGTCAACAGTGTCAACAATCTTTCAATTTAAGTAGTGCCAGATAGCAATTTATTCGGAAAATTTTGTTTTTCAATAATGGCTGCAATGAAACTAGGCAGAAAATTTAGAAATAGAGACATCACGCAGCGCTGTTCTGCATGCAGAATTTTCTCCCATAAGAGCCTGTGTATTTTTATAATTTTGCTGCGCAGCAATTCTGCACATCTGTTTTGCCCTTTAAGCGAACATTTCGAATAGAGGTATCTACAAAGTTGTGATTATTTTTGACACGACTTTCTAATAGCTAATTTTTTTTTCAGATAACGAGTGCATACATATGACACGATTTTGTAAAACTTAATTTTCTATTTTTATAATTTTTTTATAATTCATTAATTAACAATTTCACAAATTAACCAGTTTATTCCTTGCTGCAAACAGTTCAGCAAAACAAAAGCAACAAATAAAAAAAAAAATCTGACCCAGCAGACTTCGTTCTGCCTCAATCGATAAAAAAAACCTTAACTTTTTTACCCTGCTACCACAATTCCCGCTAACCTCCAACCCTCCATAGCTAACTGCTACCCACTACCCGCTACTTCTACCTGCTACTTGCTACCCTCACTACCCGTTACCCGCTACCTACTACTTCAAGACACTAACCGTTACCCCTTTACGACGCTACCAGCAACTCACTCCCGCTACCCGTCACCACGCTATGCGCTACCCGCTACTCCACTTCCCGCTTCCAAAGCCATGTCTCAAAAGCAACAAATCTAAAAAAAGGACAAATATCGATAGGCATGCCAGACGTCCCGCCACGCGCGGGACTGTCCCGCAAAACTACTTTTGTCCCGCAAGTGTCCCGCCGGATAATTATGTCCCGCAATTTGATTTAATGTCCCACTAAACCCCGGAAGAATTAATAACTTAGGCCTCAGTTATAGCTATCAGTAAAATCCATCAGTAAAAATTGAAACATCTGAAATCTGAAATTTTTTACTGATAAGCGTTTATAACTATCAGTAAATTTACACCTTCGCGCCGCAAACAATTTCGTTTTGACTGTTTTCATCTCATCAGTAATTTTTTTAAGGGGCCAGTAATAGCTATCATTGATATGGATCCGGAAAAATCTTTGAATGGATTTTTAACTATGTTTTCTTTTGAATAGAAATGCAAATTATATATCAATCGATTGGAAATCACTTCAAGAATTTTTATTGACAAAAAAAGTTCAATTACACACTTAATTTTTCATTAAAATATGTTTTTCCATTTTCCGGTTGTAAATTCATTTTTCTGAACAGCTGATTGTATTATGTCAAAAAATGAAACAAATCATTCCAATGATTTGCGTTTCAATTTTGTATAATTCCAATGATCTGTGTTTCAACTTCTCTCTAATTAGAGGCCAGTTATAGCTATCATTGGTTTTCATCATTGGAATTTTTCTGATAGGTCGGTTAAAGCAATCATTGAAAATTTCTGTGAAGAATTTTTTTCTTGCCGTAATTCTATCATTGGAACTGTGAGAAATTGAAACACAGATAATCGGAATCGTACAAAATTGAAACGCAAATCATTGGAACGATTTGTCATTTTTTGACAAAAATCCATCAGCTGTTCAGGAAAACGAATTTCCGTACGTACAATGGAAAAGTATATTTTTAACGAAAAATAAGCTTGCGAACTTTATTTTTTCTCAAAAAAAAAAAAAACTCTTTAAGTATTTTTCGGCCGATTGGTATATAAATTGCATTAGTAATCAAAAGAAAATTTAGTTAAATATCCATTCAAACATTTTTCCAGATGGATTTCAATGATCGCTATAACTGGCCCCTTAGTGTAACGTGTGCTCAAATTATAGATTTGGCTTCACTCTTATTCATTAGCTTTGTTCAGCGAAAAAAAAGACAGTACAGTACAGCACAGCTTCATGAGAAATGTCAGACCAGTTTGGAAAAGTTTAGAACACAAAATGTGTTCTTCCCTTTGTATATTGAACTACCAAGTACTATCAAGATTGGTTGGAGAACACACAATACAAACTTTTGTAAGAAAAACTGCTTCTGTGAAAATACTTAGGAAGGCACCACCATCGTTTTCCATCTTGAAACTACCCCCCAAATATGTATACAAAGGTTCTACCTAAAAAGATGGAACAGAAAATCTTGTCCTAAACTGTTCTAGACAGACTCAATGAACGCCAAATCAGAACAGTTTGGAACAGCAAATGTGTCAATAAGTCTGTTCAATGAGTCTGTGCTGGACTGTATTGGACAGAAAAGTACAACATTTTCCTGTTCAATGACACTTTTTCTGTTCTAGAGTGTTCTAGAACAGTCTAGTTTGCTGTTCAATGACTTTTTCTAGAACAGTTTAGCGTAGGTTAGCGTAAAAAAGAACAGGATTTTCTGTACTTGCTTTTGAGGAGGAGTAACCTAGAACAGAATCATGACAACTGTCAAAGTGTTGTTGTTTCTTTTTGCCTTTGTTATTGTTTTGTGTTTTGAGGTTAAGTGAATTAATTCACTTAAGGCAATAATGAAAGATTTTTTGATTTTGCTCATAAAATAGTTAATATTTATTTTCTTGATTTTTTAAAGATCTAATTCCTTAAATAAATTAAATTTTCAAACATGTGTTGAAGAGAACATATCCACTTCATCTTCAGACATTCGTTCAGTACTCTCCTCGTATTCCTCCTCATCGCTGGAACTATCGTCCAACTTCGATTGCAATTCCTTAATCGAATGCATCAGCAAATGGAAATTCTTTTTCCTATAGTCAAGTTTCCGATTGAGACGAATTTCCTCTTCTTCGAGATTCTTCAGCTCGTTCTTGAGTGTTTCAAGTTGCTTTGAAGTCTCCTCGCGATCTGGTTCAGTTTGGATGACTCTGGCTAAGACGTCATACTCCATGCGATTCTTGCGAATATTCTTGGCCAGCACCAATTCGGATTTGTTCGTTTCGATTTCTTTGTTGGCCATTTCAATGCTAGCCTCAATGCTATTCGATAGAATTTCGTAGTTTTTAAGTTCTTGTTGGATCATTTTTTCGATCGTTTGGGATTTGATTCCGGCAAAAGTGCATTGGGCCAATTGTGCGTGAAGACGATCGTAAATTATTTGGCTGTGGGGAGGAAAAAACACTTTATTTCTTTATTTTATAAATTATTTAGGACGCTTACTTATTTTCGGGGGTATCATTAAATTACATTTTCAAACATGTGTTGAAGAGAACAATGCAATAAGTTTTTTTTTCTGATTTTAGTTTTCACAGCTGACGTTTTGATGACTGTTCTAACTTGTCTGACATTTCTGTGCTGATCTGTTCTGTTCTACACTTTTCTGTGCTGTTCTAACCTACACTTTTTCTTATTGAACAGTCTTAATGAACACCAAAAAGCTGTACTTTTCTGTTCCAAAGTGTGCAGAACAGTGTCGGTGAACATACCTAAAAATTAATTTTTTGGTTGGTACATTTTAAAAAAATGTGTCCCGCAAAGAAATTTTTCAAATCTGGCATCCCTAAATATCGACAACATAAAATGTCAATTGTACGTTTTTTTTTGTCACACAGCGTCTCCACTGAGCATACAGCTGCCCAACATCACAACCGCAATCCAATCCACAAACAGAACATTTTTTTTCCCTGGGCAAATTATGTCATGTCGTCTCATTTTATCTGAAAACGCGGTGTAAGAAAATACAAAATTAAACGTAACACAACAAACGAAACAGAACAAGCGAAAATACTCATACACAAACTCATCACTCGATTTACATCTACATTCAAATGAAAACCTTACACGTACACGAAACGTCAAAATTCATGCCCATGTTTTGAACCACACTCATGCCATGTTCAAAAAACAAGATTCTTCGACAAGATGTCTGTGTGGGCATGGATTTTTCTGCCTCCATTGGATTTTCTCAAGACATGTTCATGAACAGGGCATCGTTCATGCCCAGTGGAGCCGGCCTGTCATGAAAAACAGTTTTTGACAAATATATATTTTTTTTTCTTGATGACAATAAAAATATTTGACGAAATTTTGAACGAAATTGAATAATCGTAGGTATATTGATATATTTTGTTGTGGTGAGAAAAGGATTATTTTTTAACATTTATACCGTTTCTGATTTGAAAAGTATGAATATTGTTGGTCATAAGCCTTCTACCCTTATTCCTCTTTAGCATAAAATAAAAATTAAGGAAAACGGTCAACCGTTTGTCAACAGATAAGATAACCAGGATTTTAACGAATTAGTCTTTTATATATACATAGATTCCCATGCAAAGAAGTTGTATGATTTTTGTAAAGCATACAAGTTTATCATCTTTATATCGTTCCACACTATCCTTTAAAAGTCATCCGAGAAGAGGAAAGTCGTGGGATTATTTAACGGGACCGTTTTGTTGCAATTTATCAGAAAGGAAAAAACAAATCTGTGAAATCTAAAATTTTATTATTTAAAATTTTATTATTTTACTAGCTGTACCCTACCACGCTTCGCAGTGGCACATTGTGATTGAATGGTTGAGAAATGCGAAACAAAACAAAGAATACATTACATATAAGTTTAATTTTGCAATACTTGTGGATATACAATATTTTTTGTTTTTCCGCTGTCTGCATAGATATAAAGACTATCTGGTTTGCCGGTTCGGAAACACGCAATATATAGTTGTCCATGTGAAAAGCAAACCACATCTAAATCTAAACCACACTATTCTAAAGATTGAACTTGAGCTTTATTGACTGTGATTGCAAATGCCTCAATCGATAAATAAAAGACCTAACTTTTATATACACCGCAAAAACACTCCCCGCTACCCTCTATCCACTACCCCACTACCCACTACCTGCTACCCACTACAAACTATTTCAACCTGCCACCCACTACTTCTACAAGCTTACCACAACCCTGTATCCGCTACCCCACTACCCTCTAACTGCTGCCCGCTATTTATACATGCTACCTGCTACCCCGGCACCCTGTTACCTAGCTGCCCTGTTACTCCGCTACTTGCTACTCACCCCCGCTACCCCACACCAACTACCCGTCACCCGCTATTTACTACCCCGCTACTCCACTACCCACTACCTGCTACCTAGGCTATATAGGTAACATCAAAGGCTTGTTCAAAATACTTAAAACCCATGTACGCCACTACTCGAAAATTCCCTCAAAATTTGGTGCCAAGCACTCCACTGATACAAAAGTAGTGAGTCAAACTTAATACCTCAAGGATAATCAACGGTCTTACACAATGTGTTTTTATGCATGTGCATCGCACCCCTGTAGTAATAAAAATATCTCGAACTATAGTTTGATCGAAACTCCTGTACCGCGCCTTACGAAAACGAGTTGAAATTTCAAAAGCTGAGAAAAGAATTCTGGGTATAGCTTTCAGAACTATCATTATACTTTCCTTTCAACACAAGAAATTTGTATTTATCTATGAAGCTCGCCATTATAAATCGCCTCTTAACAATTCTACGTAAATCTGACAAGGGCAAGAGATAACACTATATGAGAAGCCGTCAAGTTCTTCGTCTATATTTTATCGGCTGCTATCTTCTGACATAAGGTACTTGAAATATTATACTGCTTCCAACCCATCTTGTAATTTTTTTTAATGGCATCCTGCATCACACGCCTGTCAAGTTCAACGAAACCCTTTGCCACCATAATGTTAGATATCTTCCATCATTATCCTTTCAAAAACTACGTCATAATCTGTTTTCCCTTTGAAAACTAACACCCCTAATAATAAACGAAAATCAAACCTGAATTATTTTTAATCAGTGACTTAAGTGCAAAATCTTATCAATAAAACAAAAATTGAGTTAATTGACGTTACTTAACTTGTCAATTAACTAATACACCAAACTAGGTGGATTAACGAGTTAATTGAAGTTCTAAACGTCACACGCTTAAATGCAATTCAATGAGACAGTGTGTGTGTAAAAGTTGAGATTAGATGAGAAAGTATATGTGCAAACCAAATTTATAATCTATGGTCACTACAGGGTTCTTGTTAATTGTAGTAGATTTTGGTACTAATTTTTATCTAAACGTCAATTAGCTATCGCAGGGTGCTTATATTTTTATTATTAGGAAATGTTAATTCATGCATTATCTTTTAATCAATGTTTTTGTTAATTGGTGAATTAGAAGATATATCTGCAGTTTTTATTAATAGGGCTGTAAATCTTTATCTCAACGAAGTCAGCAATTAAGTCTTCATTTCTGCTGTTCTTCCTTACAGCAAATGTAGCCTCCTATCTAACACTTCAACGACTGGATGCCGTGGTGTCGATTTAACTATTGAATTCTTCACTTTATGCTTCGACCACATCCATCCAATACTTAATTCTCAGATAAGAAAATAAATATGTAGTTCTGTATACCACGATTACGAAGAGCGATTGTAGTAATATTGAAACGTAAAACGAACAAGTAGACTGGTGCAGATGACTAAGTCAGATCTTTGAAAATACACAAGACACAAGAGCTCTAAATCGATACCCAACACTTGGAGTTCAAGGCTGCATGTGACAATATTTTCAAGGGTGATATTTAAAGAAAAATGACTGTCAAATCCGTTTGTTCGTGAAGAATGAAGTCGCAAGGCCTGGTGTGAAACAAGGATTCAGACAACGTGAAGATTTTTCCAAAGTTTTATTTTCTTACATCAAAACAATTGGTTTTAATTATAACTACATGCTTGTCTACTTTGAAAGTGTGGTTTGAGATGCCCATCACTATCTTATACAAACGAAAGGAGTTTCTTTGTTATTTAGTACGGAAGTTTGCAATCTGGCAGCAAATAACGTAATTTCCTACTTAACCATGAGTCTTAACCAGTGTGCCAAAGTGACCTTAACTGAGGATCGCTGTAGTCGTATAAACAAGGTAGATTGTGGTTAGTTTAAGTAAGTAGTTATATTTTTATAATTAAAAATCCAAAAATGTAAAAGCATTTTGCAAAATCCATGGATTAGTTTTTTTGGTGAACATAATCTGGTTAAATCGCCTGGCATGAGGTTTCTAAGTATAAATATCTGTACACTTCCCGAAAAAGCATTTAAAGACATCAATGCTATACATTATAATTCTTCTTGAATTCAACCACATTAACCTCCTCTCATTATTTTATATTCGTAGCAATTTTTAAAAACCTTCGCGCTCTTTACCAAGCTCTTTTACCAAAAAGCAAAACACAAAAGTTTGTTTCAATATCACAATTCAAAGTTTATGAGCTTGTGGTTTAAATGTCTTTTGGTATGTAGTTGGTTTGGGCAATTGGTTGTTAAGCTGTATGGCTTTAGCTTTTATCTATCGCTTTAAAAACCGATTCTCCGCACACGGAACGTATTTTTATCATTGTGATTGCCGCTGTTCCAATTTCTGTTGTAATGAACTACACCATTCAAAATGAATGAATAATAACGATTAAATGATGAAATTTTAAATGGATGTGATAGTGCGGACATGTGACTGACATGCCATTGTATGATTCCACATGACAAAACACTTCAAATTGCCTTTCGCGGTTATGCACAATAAAGCTGTTGGTATTTTTATAACACCAAGCTTCCTGCAAAAAAAATGAAAGTCCGCACAACCGCCTGTTTCTTTTCAGATAACGCGCGTGGACAAATTATTTGCTAAGCATAAAGCGGAGGATAGGAAATTAAAAATTTGTTAGACAGGAAAAGTATACTTCCTAGAGTGAAAACGATTTTGCTTGCTGCTGGCTGGGTGGGAGCATTGTGCGCAAGATAGGAAGTTAACTTTATGGAATCTGAACCTTCTGGTTCTGGCAATGATAGTTTGTTACATTGGCATATAACCATAAAGTTCTTTCTCAAGCCATGCAGATGGACAACACTTAAGAAAATTGGGAAGGAATGTAATTTATTAAGACACCGGAAATGGGTTTATAACGCGCCTGATCCGGGGAGAAACGAAATATGAGGACGAGGACTAACTCTACAGACAATAGGTTGACGATGCGGGTGATAGTAGCGTGAAGCGGTGGAAAAATAATGATCAGGACAGGCCGCCACATTGGAGAGCGCTAGTCCCTGTCCTGGGAATATTTTTTTCGATGGCCTGTTGTGGCTGGATAGGTCATAAATTTGCACCTAAGCAAGCTAAGAGATTTTAAATGAGAAATTGAAGAGAAATTTTGTGGATGGTGTAGTAAAATGCTATGCTATATACCCAAACAGATGCAAGCGTTTCGTGGTTATGGCGTAGCACCGAGGTTTATGGTTAGAATTTGAGTTTTAAAAAGTTAAGTGGTCTGGGACCGCATAAACTGTGTGGAAATGAGGTATCCTATTTTTAAAATTCAAATGTGGAAATTAAATAAATATTTTTGGGATATGAGATTTTCAGAAAAAAACACATTTTATTTTATTACGCATACGCCATTGTGAACTGAATGAATAGAATAACTTAATTTCCTTTTTTTAGACAAAAATGAATGTATGGAACAAGGAAATTATTAGAAGCATGATTCAGCCTTTTTAAAACTACTGTACTAAGAAATTATTCATAAGTCCTTCTTCTTCTGTCGACACTAATCGATCCTTATCCTATTTAACAAAAAGAACCCAAACAGTATTTTCCAGACATGGAACTTTTCATTGTTATTTTAAATGGCTGCTAGAGTTGTAGCAGTAAACCACATAAATTACACAATCAAAATAGAAACCAACCAAGCAACCCCTTCAAAAACCCAACGAAAACGTTTACAAGTATTTGTTATTTTTATTTAAACTTTTCTGAATGGTTCTTTTGATTTTGTCAAATATGTACTTTCACAAATTTATTTAATTATGCTTACAGTTTGAGACAGAGAAAGGGGCATTTTTGAGAAATGTGACCGACGCGACGTTCACGTGCTTCTTTGAGCACTCTCAAATCGAGTAGCCAAAATTGTTTGAAGTCATTTTTAAAAAGCCAACTTAAAAGTTTAGGCCAGAAACATTTTTTTTTTTTTAGGTGAACTAATATCGTTGTATTTTATTTTTTAATGCTTTTCTTATAGGCAAAATGCTGCCAATGCGAATGCTCTTATTTTTTTTTTTTTAAATCGTCGTTTAGGTTTGCGAATGTTCACGATTCACCTATCTTGTCACAAATCCTTCAGGCTACGGGGTATTTAAGCATTTCGTTTGGACCATTTTTGCATTTCTGCCACCCCAAAAATGTCTTCGAGAGTGGTATGAGAGTTGGATTGAAGCTTATCGTACCTTTAAGCGGCCTTGTCTCGCTGCATGGAACGACAATATGACATGATTGCGACGACCAACGACCGACGATGTAGCTCGTGTTACCTTTCGGCAGTAATTTCATTTGGAAGTGGTACAATAAAACTGTATTCACTGATGCCCTTTGGACGTGTTTGCACAGATGCTTTTGTTTTCGTTGTGAAAACAACGTGCAGAAGCATGTCGCAAAGGGGGCAACAAGGCCTGATGGTAGTATGAGCTGTATAAGCTTGCCTGGCACTAAGTACGGTATGAATGGATGTTGGATTGGGATGGATGTTTATCTCTGGTAAAACAGCTGCTCCCTTATAAAATTGACTGCGGTAAAGGTTTTTGTGTTGCTTGTTGCTGCAATTTTTCTTGTATGCCGTAATCAGTTTGATTGGTGTGGGCATTTTTAAGCCCAGGTGATGACTTCGACAGTCAAGCCGAATGTTAATATGCAACGTTATCTTATGGCGATGGATATCCCGGAAGCCATAGATGTTTGTGTACCTGTACATACTGCTGATCGTTTTTTGTTGTCAATTGTTGCATACTTGCATCTGCCAATTCTTGTCTTGTTAAAAGACAAATTTGTGTACAACATTGAATAGTTTTGCCTATTTACTAAACATAAAATCCTAAAGTTGTTCTTCATCGAATATTTAAACATATCAGTACTTGCATTTGAGTCTTTGCTGTAAAAATGTATTTTTTTTGGAATACTTAATAATAGTTTCCTAATATAACATCAGATTATAAATTTATACAGATGTCTCACCCTTCTGGCGAGATATGATATATGAAACTGAAAGGTACAAAAAAAAAAAAAACTTTTTCCAAAAGCTTTAACACGTTCACTTAATGCATTCAAAATTTATTTTCGCTTACCTCATTGCCTATAAATGAATACTTAGGCAAAGAAAAAAGCTTCCGAAAGCTCCTTGTCTGTTAAGGCTTTGTTTGTTAAGAGCAAAAAATTATTCATTTTTTCTACAGTGATGAGACATCTGTATAAGTTAATTGTCTGTGCATATAGTATTGACGAGTTTCCTGGAAAACTCAAAAAATTGAAAACGTAACTGGACGGGTTTTTTGGCCAAATACCAAAACTTTCAATTTCCTCAAAAACGACTCCTGGGCGATTCCGCTATAGACGATATTTGACATTAATTATTAAATTTCTAAAATTTAAACTTTTTTACTTCCTGCTGAATTTGCAGACAACATAATTATGCGTGCCATAATATTGCCACACGAAGATTAAGGGTGAACGAAGAAAAATACTATAAGGGGTAACTTAAGGATAAACTAAGGAATAAGAGTAGTTGGATGTTCTCATTAACTGTTTGGACATGGTGAAAAAAGTGTTTTTTAAACGTTTACTTAAAAAGACGTTAAGAATTGTTTACACTTTTAAACAAATTTTGATCCCAAAAAGTCGTTGAAAATTTGTTGCACCCGCGATGAAATATAGGTATATAAAAGTTTGTTTTCTTCTCAGGCTTTTTAAAAGTTTCGACTTTTCAAAAGTGAAGGAAAATCACTTAAGCTTATTTCAAAAAAACGATGATTCAAATTATTCGTAGCACCCGCAATCCCAAAATAAGTGTCGCAGTTGCAAATCATTATTTATCATTCAGCGTAATTGATATCTATATGCAACGCATTTTACTGATAAAATGTTCCGTAATTAATGATTTTTTGGCTTGCAAATTGGTTTTCAAACGACTTAATACAATATTTTGATCTTTTTGGTGTGAATATCAGGTTAAATGGCAGATAATAAAGAAAATGAGACTACCTCCATCAGGTATTCAATCAAAACAATTTTCAAGTTTAAAAAAGTGTGGCAACATAACAATGGTAGAATCTCCTATCGAAACAGGCAGTAATTCGAACCTAAATGATTTGGAACAACTAACACATTCGGGGTCAGCTATTTCGGGCCGAAAACTGCAGTTTTCTGATAACAGTGACAGTCAGTTAGAAGAAGAACTTCCAACAACTTCTCTGGAGCCATCCTCTTCTTGATATGTTGTTGCCAAAAGATATTTGCGCAAATTCAAACGTTCTGGTACAAATATCTTGCAAGATTGGCAAGAAAATTGAACAATTTTTCTATGTAGGTTTGTGTCTGAGTGATATGGATGAAGAGGGAGAAGTAAGGATGCAGTTTATGCAAACGTTAAAAGGCCGTCTTTTTGCTGACATTAAAAATTACATAGCTGATTAGAATATGGAGATATGATTGAATGATTGTTAGTTCCTCGAAAACGGATTCATGAGAATAAGACATACAGAATAATTTCGAAAAATATTTAACATTTAAGATTTCTAGGCTTACAATACATTGAAGTTAGACGCGTTGCACCCACGATGATTCGACGTCGCACCCGCGATAGATAAGCTTAAACATGGAAAAATTATTGTTAATCTTTGTTTTATATCTTCATTTTCATCTCATTAGTTGATTGAAAAAATAATTTCAATAAATGGCAAGAAAATCTCAAAAAAACGTTCTCAATTAACTGACATTTTCATTTAATGTATTATGCTTAAGACTTGCGTTCATTGTGTTCATTAATCTTGATCTTTTTGAACGGTTTCAAATAAAAGATGACATAAAATGTAGGTATACGTTCAAATGATAATTTCATGAAAATATTATTTCAATTTATATTAAATACCCTTTAAGTGAGTCTAAACGCTGCACCCGCGAAAACGGAATCGCCCTCCTACGATTTTTCTTAAAATTCCTCGAATTTTTTTTTTAAACATTCATAAATTTTATGTAAAAACATATGTTTGTATTGCTCCAAAACGATACCTTTCATGGATCCGTTTTTTTGTTATAAGATTTTTTCTAAAATTAAAAGTCCGATCAGCGTACTTTTCTTTCCAAAAGTACTATTAGATGTATCAAGAAAAAGATGAATTGGATTGAAGGACAACTTGTTCTATTTGAACGACATACACTTGTTTACTTTAAAATTTAATATTAGCAGTTAAGAACAAAACTGTTTTGAAAATATGAAATACTAGCCGACCCTGCGAACTTCATCTCGCCACCCTTTAGAGCAACTCAAAAATAATTGTTATTAACACAGGTATTGTTAAAATGAAATTTGCTTGAATCCAATTAAAATAAAAAATTGCATATCTGAATTTTTCCAAGCTTTAAAACTAACTTTCTACTCTCATTCAAGCATGCAGTAAAATCAAATTTGAAAATTGAAAAATTCAACAAATTCTCGATTTTCCGGTGTGTTTTGACGATTTCACAAAAATCAAAATTAAATACAGCTTTCGATTGTCCCCCTTATTTCCTGACTTTGCAGTAAGTTTGTCCCAAAAATTTGTTTTTACTAAGCCTATATACCTACAGTGAAAATTTATATAAATGCATTGAGGATTGAGCGGATTAAGAGTCCCTCCCGGACATACAAACACACCCATGCACTTTAAATTCTATGCAAAAGCTTGATATTAGGTGTTGAAGTTCTTCGTGCTCTCGCAGAGTTTTCCGAGTTCCCTATCCAAAATTTTCCATTTTTCAATTTGAAACAATTACATATAATTTTCCCTTTGGAAACCAATAAGTTTTCCGAGTTTTTCATGAGAACATTTTGAAGTTTTCCAGTTTGCCATTTGAAAACCAAGGCACCTACAATAACATGCAATTTTCCCTTTGAAAACCAATGAAGTTTCCAAGTTTTCAATCAAAAACTTTCTATTTTCCATTCGAAAACCCATTTTGAAATTTTCCATTTGGAAAGCAATGCACCTACAGTTAAATGCAATTTTCCCTTTGGAAACCGATGAATTTTCCGAGTTTTTCATCAAGAACTTTCTATTTCCCATTCAAAAACCCGTTTTGAAATTTTCCAGTTTTCCATTTGAAAACCAATGCACCTACAATTACATGCAATTTTCCCTTTGAAAACCAATGAGTTTTCCGAGTTTTTCATCAAGAACTTTCTATTTTCCATTCGAAAACCCATTTTGAAATTTTCCAGTTTTTCATTTGAAAACCAATGCACCTACGATTACATGCAATTTTCCCTTTTAAAAAAAAATTGCATGTCTGGCAACTTTAAAACACATCAGCTTAATTTAAACTAAGCTTTAGAGGTTTTTATTTCTATAAAAAAATAAGTTCAAAATGAAGTCACTTTCAGTACCTACTAATGTTACAGAAAAATTGCTCTTAACATACGTCAGGGGTACAGCAAAGTTGGCCTTGTTTTTAAGTCCTCAAAAAGTGATGTCAACATTCAAAATCCGTCTTTCCTGAAGACCAATGTTTTTCTTCGGATATGAACATGATTCCCATAATATGGCAGACGAATTACTGGACACCCTGTATTTTACTTTATGCTTGAAAATTTTTTCACATCACATCTGCCTTGGATTTTACGCAGGAAGAGATTCAATTTGTTTTAATTTTGAAATAAGAAAGTTAAGAAGATAAAATACATAGAAGAATGTTTGGCCGTACAAGTCTCCTAGCCCGTGAATTAGTTAAACCAAATGTCCGATTCCGATCCCATCCCCTTGGTGGAGTCCCTGGTGACGTAAGTACATAATTTAAAAACGCCTAGTGATCGTATATTATGTACCAAAATATTTTTTTTTATGAAAGAAAGTAAATATGTAATACATACATACATATACATATATGTATGTTTATTTTTTTTTTAGAATTTGCCAATAGGCATTCGTAATCGGTACAAGCTGACAGGTCTTATGCTTTTGTTTATGACCATTGGCTTTGGTGCTCCTTTCTTCGTTGTGAGATTACAATATTGGAAGAAGAATACATAAATCAGAAAATTAATTTGTTTGTAAAAAAAAAATCAACAAAAACTTTGTACTTACATAATAACAATGTACTCTATGATACCGTTAAAGGAAATATATGGATAAATCAGTAAATATCTCGCTTTAGTGTAAATTCAAGATGTTTTAATCAAGATCCTTTTGAGAAGAAGGTGTACCTCTGGAAGCAAACTCAGTACACTTCTAATGCTTGCAAGACCGACAACGGCATTGGAAGTGGTATCTACTCAGAACAACTGACTTCTCATTCAATTAAGGTTGTTCCAAGCAGAAGTTATGAGAATAAGAGACATTATCCTGGCTCAAAGAAAACGTTATATCCTGCAAGGATATATGACACCTTAATTATACTTGCTTTTTGCAGTGCAACCTTTTATTTAAACAGGCTCTCAGGGTCGGGCTCAGACATGAAGCGGTCGAAATGCTTAATTTCCCTGAGCAGACAAAACATAGGCTTTACAATTATTGGAGTCATAACGGACACTGCATCATACGACATGCTTTTATAATGATAAATCTAATCTAACCTAAAAATCTAAACATGCCATAAGGCTTGGGGTCTACTCTACTCAAATGAGTTTCACTCGGAGTCAGGGAATAGCAATTCACAACGAACATAATGACGTACCAACAGCAACTAGCAACAAAAATAACGAAGTAGAAACGAAAATCACGAATAAGCAACGACCAAGTGTTCGCTAGTTGCGACTTCTGTTCGTCATAGTCGTTCACCAAGTAACAAGGCTCAACGAAAATAACGATTTCACTGTTAAGAGAATGATAAGTAGCAATCACAGTTTTACTTATATATCGGTTACTCCTACTCCGACAATACCAGTGAACTGTTAACGAGTGAACAGTAAATGCTTTCTTAAATTCGTCAATTCCCCTATGAGTAACTTTCTATGCTAGTATCAAAGTGGACCCTTAGGGTCTAAGTGAGTCAACAACATATTGAGGGCCACTCTAACCTTACCTAACCTATAGAACGGTTCCAACGGTCAATGCTGGATTCATCAACATCAGCTTCATCTGCGCTCATGGTACTATTGAAATTGAATTGACAATGAGGACATTATTATTCATAATAAATAAAAAATAGAAGATTTCTATCTTCAGTTCAAAATATATTTTTAACACAGTTTTTATGTGACGCGTCAACTTAGGCGGTGAAAATGAGAACACTGAACTGTTATTATAGACAGCTTAGAATGAAACTCTTCACAATTTTATTTTTTTATTTATTTTATTTTATTTTATTTGTTTGTATGCTTACACATTAAGAAGATAATTCTTATAAATTAGTGTTAAGCTAATATTTAAAAACAAATAATGACAGTTATCGAAAAGAAAAGAAACAAAAAAAGTTTTTATAAGAAAAACAAAATTTAAACAAAATTAAACAAAATATTACAACATTATGTTTTAAGTACAAAGAGAAAAAAAAATAAAAACATACACCGTATCTCTAAGTTCATTTTCTAGTTCAGATGAATATGGATGAACAGGAAGTGAATTCCAAAGGCGAATGACACCGAAAAAAGAAACTGTCTTTCAGGAAGAAGGCAACTATATCGCGGATGAATGAGTTGAAAAGATCTATTCGAGGAACTGTTGAGCCTTTAAATGAAAAGTCAAGTGTTCTGTTCGAGAGTTTATTAGCAAGTGATTAACAAAAGGTATAAAGTAAGATATGTAGTTAGAAAGAGAATTCATTGACTGATCTATTAAATGACATTGAGTTAAGTTAGCATTAGCATGAGCGTTGACATAAAGAGATATACATAGGTTAATTCACAATAATCTTCAACACTCTCCCTCAACGCGAATTAGAAAATTAATTTTAACTTTGTAGGACCAGATTTTCGTCCTTGATGTTCGTGGGTGTGACTACACACTATTGTGTAGTATCAGTTATCAAATTATGTCACAATGTTGACAATCGCAACTTTGTTTATTTGTACTGAGGCGCTTATACTGTCCGAAGACCGTAGTAAACGTTGATCAGAACAAACGAACAAAGGTATTAAAAAAACAACAACAACAACAATACGAAAAGAGGAAAAAGAAAAAAATGAAACGTTATTGTATTTTAACAAAACGTGAAACAATTTTATTTAACATTAAGCAAGAAAATTAACAAGAAAAAAATTTAATGAAAGTTAAAGAAAATTAAATGAATAACAATATGAAATTATTTAGACGTGGTAAATAAAGAAAAATTAATTAATTGAATTCGAAGTTGTTTCAATATCAGGGCCTCTGGTGTAGTATTTTTTGAGAAATGTCAGCGCTAGGCAACCTTTGCTCAATGAAATACTAAACAAGAGTGATTTGCTTTGAATCAAGCTCTGCCTTTTATATGATTTTTGAAATAATTTTAAATCAATGAAATATATGTTTACAAACATAAATTATTTTAAAGTGATTAAACATGGAGTGTTAATTTAGAATATTGAACATTTAAATGAGAATTGTATGAATTAACAGTAAATGGATATCTTATAATCTCCCCCTCTGGCGCTGAGATCGTCTCGATGATGCGACAGGATATGTGATAGATTTAGCTGGTCGTCCTCGTCGGCGAAGAGGCATTACTGGTTCTTCATTTAGCCTCGTTGCTGATTGTGTATATTTTGTGATTGCTGAAGAATGATAAGTTCCCAATGGAACTGTAAGGTCATCTTTAGAGGCAATTTGGTATGCTGTTGACCCAACTTTTTTGATTATTACATACGGTCCATCTCTTTTTGGCATAAACTTAGCTGATTGGTTTTTTGATGCTTTGCTAAGAAAATGGGAAGTTATTAGTATTTGGTCACCTATTTTGAAAACAGGTTGTGGTCGTCTTTGTTTGTCAACGTATTTTTTATTTGAATCTTGCATCTTCTCTGTTGCTTCTTTTGCATTCTTCATCACATCGGACATTTTAAGCAGGGTAGGTGTAATTTGCGGAATGAAGTTTTCAGATTCAGCAATGGTTCGTAAATCGTGATTTATATCATCAATGGTGCGGAGCTCACGACCAAACGTGAGATATGAGGCTGTATAGCCAGTACTTTGACATTTGGCTGTGTTTATAGCAAACCTTATGGACGGAAGATCATCTGCCCATGACGAGTGGTTAAGGCCTACCAATATGGTGAGTTGCGTCTTTAGGTCTCTATTCTTACGTTCAACAGGATTTGACTCGGGGTGGTAAACTGGAGTAAGAGTTTGCTGAATTCCTAGGCAGTGAGTTAATTGTTGCATAATTGCAGATAAAAACTGAGGACCATTGTCAGTATGCAAACGTCTTGGGATTCCATAACGCAGGAATACCTCATTGAGAAGGGTAAATGCACACTTTTCAGCCGTTGCTTCTACTAATGGAAATATTTCAACCCATCGACTTGCGAGATCTTCAGCAATGAGAATCCATTGATATCCATCTTGGGTTGCAGGCAAAGGACCAAATAGATCTACAGAAAGTACTTCGAATCTTTGGTTGCTTGAAACAGTTTGGAGAAGTCCAGTTGGTTTCATGTTGCTTGGTTTATATCTAAGACAAGCGAGGCAATTGCCAATGTGTTTGGTGATGTCGTTTCTCATTCCAGGCCAATAATATCTTGAAGCAATTCTTGTAATGGTTCGGTCAACACCGTAGTGGCCAGCGGTAGCAGCATTGTGATATTCATGAAGAATAGTCTCTCGTTCTTTCGCTGGTATGACAAGTTGACCACTATCAGAGTCTGTTTCGGATGAATATCTGTACAGTATTCCATCATTAAGAAGATATCCACGGGATGTCCAACGAGTAACATTCTCATCATCGTTTTCAAATGATTCGATAATGGTTTTTAATTGGTCATCTTGGAGCTGTGCTTCTCGGATTTCTTTTGGTCTTCTAGTTGGCATGTCGATTTGGAAATTACAAATTTCGCATTTGTTATCTAAATGCTCTATGTTTTCGCAAGGAGGTCTTGATAACATATCTGCAACGATATTTGTCCTTCCTGGTGTATAATCGACCTTGAAATTATATGGTTGAAGTTGAAGTGCCCAACGAGCAAGTCTACCAGTTGGTGATTTAAGGCTCATAAGCCATTTTAGCGGTTGATGATCAGTTAAAAGTGTTACTTCGCCGCCTTCTATATATCCTCTGAATTTGTTGACAGCCCAAACTATACCTAGAGCTTCTTTTTCCGTGGTAGAATAATTTCGTTCGGCTGATGTTAAAAGTCTTGAAGCATATTCTATCGGATGCTCATCACATTTCTCCCCCTGGACTAGAACTGCCCCAATAGCGTAATTGCTGGCATCTGTTTTCAAAATGAAAGGTTGACCATCGCAGGCTTGTTTGAGAATAGGAGCACTTGTAAGCAGGGTTTTTAATGTATCAAATGAGGATTGTTCTTCTTTGCCCCATTTCCACAAGGCGTTCTTTTTAGTTAGGTCACTTAACGGTTTTGAAATTTTTGCAAAATTTTCGATGAATCGTCGGTACCACGAACAGGTTTGTAAAAATGAAAGAACTTGCTTGACGTTTTTTGGCTCGGGACGTTTTTTGATGGCAGAAACTTTATCAGGATCGACTTCAATACCATGGTTGGTGAGGACATGTCCAAGGTATTTGACTACTGGACAGCAAAAACTCGACTTCCGTCTATTGACTTTTAATTTGAACAGCTTAAGCCGCTCAAAAACTAGGTGAAGGTCTTGAAGATGATTTTCATAGGTACTGGAACATATGATAATGTCATCTATGTATATCAATATCAACACATTAGTTAGTCCAATGCGGAATCTATCCATCATCCTTTGGAAAGTGGCTGGAGCGTTTCGTAGGCCGAATGGCATTCGTTTGAAACGAAACATTCCAAATGGTGTGATGAATGCTGTCTTGTCACAGTCTTCTTCAGCTATTTCGATTTGATAGTATCCAGATTGTAAATCCAGAGTACTTTTAAATGATGTGTTTGAAGTAGAATGAAGCAGGTCATCGATCCTTGGTAAAGGATACCTGTCTGGAATTGTGATGCTGTTCAATTGTCGGTAATCAATGCAAACGCGAACACCTCCGTCTTTTTTAGGAACTAGAACAACGGGAGCTGCCCAAGGAGATTCGCACTCTTCGATTATTTTTTGCTTTAGCATCTTATCTAATTCGATTTTAAGTTGTTCCCTTCTTGTTGGTGATAATCTATAAGGTGTCATAGCTATCGGGTTGTTGTTGTTCGTTTGGATTTTATGTGAAGCGAATGGCGTTGGTTCATCTAATGGATCAAACAGAGTCCTATATTGTGCGAGGAGATGGTTAAGCTTTTCTCGGTCAACTTCGTTTAACTCAACGGCTTCATCAGGACGGAGCTCGATGTCTATTGATAGAATTTCTGTGAAGAAGGAATCGGGATCAAAATCTTCTTGAGTACGCACCAAACTTGGAAACAGATTTTGTTCTACAGATTTGCGATCTGGACTAAGATCATTGGTTCTCAAAGAGTCATCAAAAATCTTTTGAATGGAGTTGGGAGAGTAATCATTTTTCACGGATGATGTCATCAGTTTTCTTGTTGGCAAAATCTGCACAGACTGGATGTGAATTTTATTCGCAGGCATTGGTGAAATAGGTTCTAATGCTTCATACCAAGATAAAAATGCAGATTCTTGTCTCATTGTTTTTGGTGATGTTTCTTCACTTTGCTCTATGAGAGGACTGCCACGTTTCAATGATTTCTTGTATGTCTTTTGAGGTGACATGAACTCTGGTGTTTTAGCGATAGGTGAAATACATTTGAACTTGGTTGTAGTTTTAAAATTTTCATTCATAATATCTTGAAAGGGCTTGCGTATTACTTTTGTATGAGCTGTGTCGAAGAAATCAAAAGTTTTCTCTGGCTGATCGGCAAAATACCACATTCTTTGTCCTAGATCCAAGACAATTCCATTTTGCTCAAGAAAGTCAATTCCGATTAAAGTCCTGTTGTCAGTTGCTTTCGGAAGAATAATAAATTTAATTGGACGTAATCGATTGCCAATTATAATATTTGTGTTCGCAATATAAACTTCTTGTGTAGAAGCTCCTCCATCAGCAAGAGTTATGGTGGTATCAGCTTTTTGAAATTTAGAGCCGTTCCGGAGGAGATGCAAGAAAAGTTCTCTTCCAGCTACGCTTGTCCTGGCAGCAGTATCTATGTACGCTAAACCAGTTTCACTATGAGCTGTTATAGATATTGTTGGAAGATCTGTGCCCAATGATGTTTTTATGCAGTTGAACGATACCGTGGATGGCCCTTTTGGTAGATCCTTGCAAGTTGGACAGTTAGATCTGACGTATCCGGGCGCTTTGCAATTGTAGCAGTGAAGCTTGGATACAACTGTTTGGGTAACATTCGGTTTCTTTGAAAGATCTTGTCTAGCCTTTTTTCTACATTCATTGATTGTATGGCCAGTATACTTGCAAAATTTACATTTTTTGGGTTTGATGTTGTCTAATGCTGCTGGTTCATGCACAGCTTCTTTTTCAAAGATTGAAAGTTCAACCACCCTTGCCTTGGATAAAAGTTCTTTAAAGGTAGTGATGCTTTCCCGGGGTACACCGTCTCTGATTTGAAGGCTGAGCAGACCATACACTAGATCAATCATCATTGGTTCTTTTGGGGCTGGCTCAGGAAGTTTTGCTAACAAGGCTCGTTTCTTGCAAATGAAGTCATCAGTTGATTCTTTGTGTTTCTGATTTGTTGCAAAAAGTTCCATGTAAATTCGATATGCAGGTGTACTTGGAGCGTATGCACTACGTAGCAATGATAACACATCGCTCCATTTTGTTGCTTCTTTTCGTACACCCTGCCACCAATTCACAGCATTATCTTCTAGCAGTAACGGAAAACCTTTAACGGCGTCTTCATCATCAATGCGTTCAATGTCCTTAAAGACATTTATTGTGGCAATGAAACCTTCCACCGCCTCTGTGTTTCGCTCTCCCTTAAACCTGGCCGTGCAGTTGGAAAAACTTCCTTTTCTGACCTGGTTTTGGTTTTGTTTTTGAATGGCTTCCATGAATTTCTTGAACTGAAAGTCCGTGAATTGTGCCATTTTTTATTTGACTTCAGGCTGTATTTTGAGAATTTGAAACTGATCCACTAGTTGGGCGCCAATTGTAGGACCAGATTTTCGTCCTTGATGTTCGTGGGTGTGACTACACACTATTGTGTAGTATCAGTTATCAAATTATGTCACAATGTTGACAATCGCAACTTTGTTTATTTGTACTGAGGCGCTAATACTGTCCGAAGACCGTAGTAAACGTTGATCAGAACAAACGAACAAAGGTATTAAAAAAACAACAACAACAACAATACGAAAAGAGAAAAAAGAAAAAAATGAAACGTTATTGTATTTTAACAAAACGTGAAACAATTTTATTTAACATTAAGCAAGAAAATTAACAAGAAAAAAATTTAATGAAAGTTAAAGAAAATTAAATGAATAACAATATGAAATTATTTAGACGTGGTAAATAAAGAAAAATTAATTAATTGAATTCGAAGTTGTTTCAATATCAGGGCCTCTGGTGTAGTATTTTTTGAGAAATGTCAGCGCTAGGCAACCTTTGCTCAATGAAATACTAAACAAGAGTGATTTGCTTTGAATCAAGCTCTGCCTTTTATATGATTTTTGAAATAATTTTAAATCAATGAAATATATGTTTACAAACATAAATTATTTTAAAGTGATTAAACATGGAGTGTTAATTTAGAATATTGAACATTTAAATGAGAATTGTATGAATTAACAGTAAATGGATATCTTATAACTTCATTTTTTTGACATATGCTTCTAATAATAAAAAGAAATTACATAGGTACATACGAAATCTTGAACTAGATAAGTCCTAAAAGTTTACAAAATCGATGATGTTTCACTTTTTGTAGATTTTTTGTTAAGACATCTGCTATCATGTCATTGGTTGGAATGTAGTTCAGGTTGATGACACCGTTGCTGTACACCTCTCTTAAATGGTGATATTTAATATCGATGTGCTTGCTCCGAGGATAGTGAACAGGGTTCTTCACAAGCTGCTGAGCACTGAGGTTATCACCGTTCAAAACAATATTCGATGTAGCAAACTCACCGCCTCCAAGCTCACATACCAATCTCTTTAGATAGACAGCTTCTTTAGCCGATGCGGATAAGGCCATGTACTCCGCCTCAGTACTGCTAAGTGCCACAGTTTGTTGCTTCTTGGACTCCCAAGATATGGCAGCTCCAGCAAGCATGAACACAAAGCCAGTGTACGACTTTCGGTCAACAACGTCTGCACCCCAATCAGCATCAACAAACCCTTCGAGCTGTTTCCCTGTAGAATAATAATACAATTTGTAATTAGAGCAGTTTAGGTACCTTAATAAGTGTTTGACTGCTGTAAAGTGTTCCTCGTGTGGATCCGAATTAAAACGTGACAATTTGCTAATCGAATGAATGATATCCGGCCGTGTTGATATCGACAAGTAGGTTAGTGATCCGATAATGGACTGGTATTGATCTCTGTTAGCTCGCTTGCAGTTTTCATCTTGACATCCAAACTGCTGCCCAGGCTCTAAAGGAGTTAGGTTTTGTCTGCATTCTGTCATTCCAGTTTCCCGTAAAAGATTCAAATTCAAAATAAGCTGATTTTGACAAATTGTGATCGGTCCAGTGTCTCCTTCACGACTTATTTCAAAGCCCAGAAAATGATGTAATGGACCATTATCGACGACCTTAAACTCCTGTTTAAGTTGTGTTTTCATCTGTTGTATCGATTCTTCGCACCTCGCAGCAAGAATAAAATCATCAACATAAACTGCAATGATTCTTAGATCATCATCATTGTGTGTCACGTAAACGCAACATTCGCTAGTACATTTGTGGTATCTAATTTTCTTTAATATGGAATTGAGCTTTTCATTCCATGCTCTCCCTGATTGCTTTAAACCATATAAAGCCTTTCTCAGTTTCAACACCTTCTCGGGATTCTTCGGTTTACCAAAATACTCCGGTCTTCTTGAAGTTCTCCATTCAAAAACGCACACGACACGTCCATTTGGTGGAGAAAAAGCTTCTTTTCAACTGCTAAGGCAAGGATAATTCAAATTGTGGAATATCTTACCACTGGTGAAAAAGTTTCTTTATAATTCATACCGAAAATCTGACTGAAATCTTTAGCTACCAGTCGGGCCTTAAATCTTTGAAGTGTAGGTACCATGTTCATCATTCTTCACCGTAAAAACCCATCGACAGCCTATAGGTTTTTGACCTTCAGGAAACTCAACTAAATCCCGTGTATTGTTGGATATGAGATTCTTATATTCCATCTACTGCTTGTTTCCACATCAAAGACTCGGGAAGCGCTAAAGCTTCGGATATGGTTTGTGGAATGATAATCCTATTGGTTGTTTCAATACTATTTAAAACATTGAATTGCTTTCGTGGTCTTCCGCGCTTACCGGTTCTGATAATCTTCGGCCTACCTCTAACAACCGTCGCCGTCGCGTTGTCCGAGTCGTCGTAGTCGTCGGCGTTTTGTTATCATCTTCGTCACTGCTGGTAATTGACCGTTTTCGCTTTGGATATCGATTGGCTTTTATGGAACTGGAGGTTTCTTGTTGGCATTGAACTTCTCTATTTTCATCTTCTTCTTTCTGTTCGGCTTGTAATACGATTTTTTGTTCTTCATTCGTCTGCATCTGTTCATCAATGACTGCTTGAGCAGCAATTTCACTTTGCATTTTGTTACATTCAATATCTTCATTGTCTACTTCCAGCGAAAAGCCCTCAGAATCATCAAAATTACCATTAGTGTGTTCGGTTTCAATAAACGAAACATCTCTTCGCTCAATAACCTATCTTCTTATTCTATCGTACAATCGATATGCCTTCGAAGTTCCAGAGTAACCAACCATCAGATATTCTTCACCTTTGGGCTAAAATTTTGAAAAAGATTTAGCTTTATTTAGGGCTATGGCAGTACAGCCAAAGGTCCTCAAGTGGCTAACATTCGGCTTCCGACGGGTCCACACTTCTTCTGGAGTGACGTCTTCTAGAATTTTCGTTGGGCATCGATTTCTTAGGTACACTGCCGTGTTCACAGCCTCAGCCCACATATATTCATCAAGCCCAGATTGAATGAGCATGCATCTCGCCATCTCTACGATTGTTCTGTTGGCCCTTTCTGCAACTCCATTTTGTTGCGGAGTGTAAACTACAGAGAACTGTCGACCAACTATATAGTTCTCCAAATAATTCGTGAAATCTTGGCTACGGTACTCAATTGCGTTGTCACTTCTCAGAGTTTTTATAACCTTTCCAGTTTTGCGTTCTACCAAAGACTTGAATTTTCGAAAAATCTCAAAAACTTCACTCTTGGCTTTCATAAAATAGACAAACATTTTGCGTGATCTATAATCAATGAATGTCACGAAATACCTCGCTCCTCCGAGTGAAACCCTTTTGATAGGCACACAAATATCGGTATGAATGAGTTCTAATATATCGTTTGACCTGGTAAGTGACTCATTCGGAAAAGGCTTAGCACACATTTTTCCTTTCATGCAAATCTTACATTGGAAATTTTGTGGGGCATTACCTGGTGAGAACCCATTAACCATCTCCTTTAAATATACATTACGCATGCTGTTGACGTTAAGGTGGCCGTATCTATCATGCCATTTCTTAAAATTACTTACATTCGAGTTGCATGCATATAAAATCTTGGATTGTCGATACTTGAACACAAAAAGATCATTCTCTAAGCATGCAATCAAAATTGTTTATCTTTCTTTTTTATTATGGCACTATCTTTGGTGAACTTAACATGGCAGCCATTTTCTATTGCCTTGCTAACCGAAATAAAATTAGCTTTTAGACCAGGAACAAAATGAACGTTATTTAATCTTAGCTCACAAAATTCCGTTTTGAGAACAACGGTACCAACGCCACTGGCCCTTATATGATTATCACCAGCTAATTTTATTTGTTCCCTGCACTCGTGCATTGTAATAAATAACGACTCATCGCAACATATATGTGAGGTTGCACCGCTATCGATACACCAGTATTGTGGTCCAAGCACGTTGTTATGAGAAGCCGACAACATGGAGAAAGAATCAACTGACTTATGCTCATAGGACTTTCTTGGCTCCAAACACTTTGACGCGAAATGCCCCCTCTTCCCGCAGTTATAACATTTTCCGAAAAACCTCTTTTTGTGGACAAATTTCGGTTTACTACTAGATCGTACTGCGTAAGCTTGCTCAAAACCTACATCATCTTTCCCGACAAGTTCTCCCTTGTCTAAACGACGATCTCCCTCCACCAGAAGCTTTACTTTCAGAGAACTCAAATCTGGTAGCGTATCGCGAGCCTCCATGTCAACAACAAAGTTCTCCAAACATTTTGGGAGACTTGAAAGCAAAATTATCACAAGCAGTTCATCATTAATTGCAAATTCAATTTCAGAGAGTTTTTCGACAATATCTGTAAATCGATTCACATATTCAGGCATACTTTCCTTTTCTCCTAGCTTCATGTGTAACAGTTGCTTAAAAAGTGTGATCTTTCTTGCGGGACCACGTGGTTGATGTACTGTCTCAAACTGTCTCATGCGGACTTCAAAGTGAGACAATGTTTTACGTGGATTTAAAATAATGTTAGCAAGAGCTTTACCATCTTTGGAATCCCACTCTGAGACTTGAGCTGGAGTCATAGCCTCCTGCTTCACTGTGCTACCGTTCACATAACTCCATAGATTAGAAATTATGAGCACACTTCTCATTTGGACAGATCTACCATCATAGTCGTGATCATCCAACTTTTCAATTTGATAATGAGACGAACTCATAATTACAAATTTACTTCTACTCGAACTTTAATCAAACTTAAAATAAACCGCTACTTGATTTCACAAAAAACGCTATACTTGACTTTACTAAGCGAACAACCTGGGCCCATAATCTGTTGAGCCTTTAAATGAAAAGTCAAGTGTTCTGTTCGAGAGTTTATTAGCAAGTGATTAACAAAAGATATAAAGTAAGATATGTAGTTAGAAAGAGAATTCATTGACTGGTCTAATAAATGACATTGAGTTGAGTTAGCATTAGCATGAGCGTTGACATAAAGAGATATACATAAGTTAATTCACAATAATCTTCAACAGGAACAAAATTCTATCCTGTTGTATACAATTTATGCTATAGACATAAGAATATGCTTCTGGCAAGACCAGTGAGAATCCTAATGATCCCGTCATCGCAGAGTCTTCTTTAGTTCATAAATTCCCAGAAATCTTGATTTTGCGTTGCCATCGCACCGTTGTCATGAACACCATAAAAATCTACAGCAAGTATTAGTTTTGCAGTTTTCCAAATACACCATGCAGGAGAAATGATGCCAGAGTTAGGCGTTATTCCAATAAATGGAAAAATATAGAAAATTATTCGAATAAAAAATTATTCGCTACTAATTTATTCACGAATATATTTTTCGTGATTTTATTCGTCATAATCGTTATTTTAAATAACGAATGAAATCAACTATATTTATATTTAACCTTATCACTTGTCTCTTTATCTGTAATTTTAACTTGCGATTGCGACATATAGAATACAGTAGACGCTCGATATAGTGAAGTAATAAAAACCAGCCATGTTCACTATTTCGAGATTGTTCACTATTTCGAACGGGAAGCTAGAAACGCTTTCCAAAGTTAAATTTGATCAAAATGCACATTTTGTTCAGTGTAAGATAATTATATTTATTTAATCGGTAAACAAACATTTTCTACCACTGGAAGTTCGGATGTCTTTAAAGTTTTTCTTTTCCCAGGGCCACAATAAGTCTGAGTAACAGTAGCTGTTATTTTGTCCCAGTGTTTGTCAGATGTTAGATCTGAAATTACATATTTATGTAAATTGAAAATGTATTATTTTATGGATGAAGGCGACACAGAATTGGACCAGCGCATATTTGGAATCTGGAAAATTTCAAATTGGGTTTTTGAAAGGAACTCGGAAAGCTCATTGGCCTTCAAAGGGTAGGTGCATTAGGATCTCGGAAAACTCATTGGTTTTCAAAGGGAAAATTGCATGTTATTGGAGGTGCATTGTTATTAAAATAAAAAATTGCATATTATTGCAGGTGCATTGGTTTTCAAATGAAAAATTTCAAAGTGGGTTTTGGAATGGAAAATAGAAATTTCTTGATGAAAAACTCGGAAAACTCATTGGTTTTCAAAAGGAAAATTGCATGTAATTGTAGGTGCAGTTGTTTGCAGATGGAAAACTGGAAAATTTGTGATGAGGAACTCACAAGCAAATATATGTAAGAAAATGAAAATTTTGAAATGCAAAAAAAATTTGATTAAATAAAACTCTTTCAAATGAAAGGCATTACTTTTGAATTGGTAATATGAAAAGTTCGTGCTGGGGAACTGGCAGAAGACCTGGAAAGCAAGTGTATAATTTAAAAAAACGCATTGCAAAAACATAACATATTCGCAACGGAAAACTCCTCAAGAGCAAGAAAACCCCAAGTCATATTTTGCATGGATTTAAAAAAACGGGAAAATAGAGAATTCGTGATGGGAAAATCTCCTAAAGAGATAAGACCGTAGTACTCGCTGCTCCACGATTGATTACAGGCATTTGTTTATAAACCTAACAACACGAATATGAATCTGAATACCACACTCTGCTTTTCCCTTTCATTTCAATATTAAGGAATTCAATACTAAATGTAAACTGAAACCTCCTCCTAAGCTCCTTACGCATTTTCCACCTTTCCTTATGCTCGCACTTTGAACAGTAAAAACATAGCAAGTAATGTTTGCTTTAAGACTAAAATAAATCAAAATAAGAAAACAACTGGGAATCAAAAAATCAAACAATGTTTGAAAATCAGAAGCAATCGAATTTTCTCGAGCATCGTAGACACACGTGTTCAGGTGAGTTTTACTTTCAAAAAATAAGTGCAACGGGGCGTATACTTACCATTTTGTTTTGTTGTTTTGACTAAGACTAAGTCCAATTTTATTTTCAGAACCATCAAAGGAGAAAAGTAAAACAAAATAAGTAGATGACAAGGATATGTTAGAAGCCATGTTGTTAAAAGACAGACATACCGAATTCTTCGATCAAGAGGAAGAAGATAAAGAAGTACTGATAGAAGCAGGAGAAAAAGAAGAAGAAAAAGGAGAAAAAAGTGAAGAAATTAATTCTGAATAGAAAAAAAAATTGTTAATTTTCAGAAATAAAATATTAAAGATACATATTCCTTTTTATACCGATAATTATTAAGGATAGCTCACCCACACATTTTGTTTTTGCTTTTTTTTAGCAGTTTTTTTTTTATAATTTTTGAATGGTGTGGAATTAAGAAATACATTCATTCCTTAATTTTCAACTTCCTACCACTTACCCCTACTTTTTAAAAGCTCTATCACTTCCCACTCAGTTTTCATGAAAATTTTCACGATATCTATCAAAACAGTGTACGTTGGAGCACAGATAAAAAAAACCAAAATCGAATTGTTCAATTTAGTCGACTTCGCGTATTCAGATCTATTGATCTATATATCTCGCTTCCCAATCAGTTTTCGTAGAAATTTTGTAGATTATTATTATTGTTTGTACATTGATCATTGATCTTTTGTTTTATTCTAAGGACACCTATTGTGTCTACCTATTCTTTTATTTTATTCTAAGGACACCTATTGTGTCTACCTATTGTGCGAGGTAGGTTAAATAATAAATGATAAATAAGCTGGGTAACAGGATAACGCGACAGTGGGGTAGCCAGGTAAGTGAGCAGCGAAGGAGCGACGTAGCGGGGTTAAAGAGTCAGCAGGGCTCGAGGTAGCGGGTAGAAGAAGTGGGTAGCGGGGTAGCACTCAGCGGGTAGTTTAGTAGCGGGGTACAAATGTTTAAACTTTAACTAATCGATTGTGGCAGTACGAAGTCTGCCGTGTCAGCTAGTTGTTCACTATTTAGAGTAGTGCATGTAAAATTTTGGGTGTTCACTATGCTATACTATTCACTCTACCGAGATTCACTATATCGAGCGTCTATTACAAGTATTGAATTCGTAAAAAAACTTGAGATTTTGAAGTCGAAAAAAGTGGGTCCGGTGATTCCGTCCGTCTGTCTGTCAGTCTGTCTGTACAGCCCTAACCACTGGTCCGATTGACTTCAAATTTGAATATTAGAGGTTTTGAGAAAATACGCGTGGGTGGTTTGTTTTTGACCATACAACTTCTTTGACCGAAAGCGAAAAGTTTCAATTTTTCCAAAAACGGCTCCAACGATTTTTTAAACTTCCTCGAACATAGTTTTTTGAAACACTGATGTATTTAATGGAAAAAAAATATTTTTGTCTTACTCCAAACGGTAAAACCATTTTCTTGTTATAAGATTTTCTCGAAAAATAAAAGTCCGATCAGCGTAGATACTTTTTATTCTGAAAGCACGTTTCTATATACCTATTTATAATTTTTGTTTGTATTTCAAAAAATATTTTTAAACTTTTTTTTTCAAAATTTTTAGCTCGAAAACGGATCAGTAATAAAAATTGAAAGTCCATTACAAAATGAACAGATATTTACATATTCTTGAATACTACAAATTAATTTAAGACATTTTCAAAAATTTAATATATACTAGCTGACCCGGCAGACTTCGCACTGCCTAAATCGATAAATAAAAGATCTAAACTTTTGTAGCCCACTACACAACCCGCTACCCTGCTACCCCACTACTCTGTTACCCAGTTACCCCGCTCCCCATCACCCTACTAAATACTGCCAGCTACCCGGTATTTCTACACTCTACACGCTACCCCGTTACCTGTTATCCCGCTTCCCCTTACACTGCTTCTAACTACTCACTATCCGTCAACCCGCTACCCGCTTCCCATTACCCCGCTACCCCATCAACCACTACCCTGGCCATTTCTCATGAAAACGGCTTGGTCGGATTTTGTACAAAATGCTAAGAACCCATCTACGCCACTAACCGAACATTACCTCAACATTTGGTTCTAAACACATCATCAGTGAGTCCTCAGCGAATTTGTATGAGATTTTTATATATCTAAGAAAACAACGTTTACTTTGTCAGCTAGTAAGGTAGTGACAACTCAGAAATCTTCGTTGCCTCATGCACAACAACTTTGTTAAGGATATGGTCAAATGCATATAGTTAACGTTCTATAGGGAAAATTGTGTTTCCACATTTTTTGATATATCTTATGAACGGCTTGGCCGATTTTGTACAATTTTCTTAAAAACCCTACTGTAATAACTCTAAAATTTTGTCAAAATTTGATGACAAACGGTACGAACTTTCCATTTTACGAACTTTCCGTTTTACCATTTCAAGAGTAATGCATTTCATTTGAAAGAGTGTTTTTGAGATTTTGTTTAATCAAATTTTTTTGCATTTCAAATTTTCCATTTTTCTTACTTTTTCTTGCATTCTAGTTCCCCATCACAAATGTTCCAGTTTTCCATTTGAAAATCACTGCACCTGCAATAACATGCAATTTTCCCTTTGCAAACCAATGAATTTTCCGAGTTTTTCATCAAGAAATTTCTATTTTCTATTCGAAAACCCACTTTGAAATTTTCCATTTGAAAACCAATAAGTTTTCCGAGTTCCTTTCGGAAACCCATTTTGAAATTTTCCAGTTTTCCATTTGAGAACCACTTTACTACAATTACTTGCAATTCTCCCCTTGTAAGCCAATGAGTTTTCCGAGTATTTCATCAAAAAAAATCTGATAAAAAAAAAACCTTAACTTTGGTACCCTCCTAGTACACTGCCCACTACCCTCCATAGCTAACTGCTACCCACTACCCGCTAATTCTACTTGCTACCCGCTACCCCCTTACCCGCTCCTCGCTACCCCATTACCTCACTACTCCACTTCCCGCTTCCAAGGCCATATCTCAAAAGAAACAAATCTAAAAAAGGAAAAATATCGACAACAAAAAAATGTCAAGTAAAGTTTTTTTTTCGATGAAAAAAAATTTTTCACAAATATTTTCTTCACTGACATTTTTTTTTTGTGTGATGAAAATAAAAATATTTGACGAAATTTTAAATGAAATTGATTAATCGTAGGTAGGTATATTGATATATTTTGTTGTAGTGTGAAAAGCATTATTTTTAACATTTGAACCGTTTGTGATTTAAAAAGTACTAATTTTGTTTGTCTTAAACCATCTACCCTCAATCCTCTTTAGTTTAAGACAAAAATTAAGAAAATCGGCCAACCGGTTTTTATTCCTATATGCCGCAAACGAACGGAGCTAGATTTTTATAATATGTATATATAGATATAGATAAACTAATTCGAAAAAAAAGGCTCCAAGGATTTTTTTAATTTAAAAAATCAACAATTTAACAATTTAAGAAATCTTATCACATCAATTTTTTCAGATCGAATTTATTTTTGAGGTACATAATACAATTTATATTTTTATTTGTGAATTTTAATTATATACATGTTTTTATTTTTTAATGTTTTTTATGAGTTATAATTTGGAATAGGTCTAGGAGCACGTTCGTACCCAGTCGTGCACATATTTTTATATACTTTTTTGATGAAATTAGAGGCACGAATACATTTATTCATTATTTATTGAATTTACAGATTCGGGAAGCGAAAATGACATAGATCTACAATCGCAGCATACCAAAGCACCAACAACCAAACTTGATATCATAGTACAAATCTTAGTATTTTGCTGAAGAAAATCTTTCGATCAAGGTCTTGGATCACTATCCAAAAGTGAAAAAGATATTTCAAAAGTATAAATACATTTTTGTCTTCATCAGTAAAAATATTTTTTCATACGCCAACCATGATAAACATTCCAAAAGCAAACAAACTGTCCGACTCTTTGAACAAAGAGCAGGTATGAAGCCAAAAGCCAAATGCAAATTACTTTTACAAATAATTATGCAAATAACTTTTATAATTTTGTTTTCAACATTCTTTGCTGTGATTAATTTAATAAAAAGTGTTCTTTTTTAGCAGGTTTTTTCCTTATTTCTCGAAAACGGCAAAATAATTTATTTTTCAATCCGGTTTATTGTGTTCGACTTCAAATTAATAAAAAAATTAGTCACAGAAACGAACCTTTCCACCTTTTTCTTCTGCAGACAACAAAGCATTGTAGATTCCTTAACCAGTTTATTTTGTTTAATCATTTCCAAAGCCACAGGATCCACATGCTAGTACTGATGCTAACATCCCTGAGATTCGATTTTAATCCTTATATCAGGGTTTTAGCTAAACGACAATGAATGGGAATGGTGCTTAATGTTGTTTTGTAAATCTCTCGAGAAGAAAAGGACGAAACTTGTGCAGCGTGTTTAAGAAGGGTACCTATTTTAAATGAACCCAATTTCAAATTACGAAACTTACATATATCGGTATACAAATTTAATATTGCAGTATAGGAAATATTTGTTGTCGTCCAGAAGATTTGTATTGCTCTGATCCTTCTTATTATAGCAAGGTAAGGTACCTACTTTCCCATGTACCTACAGACATAAGTTACCAAGGAAACAAACACTCAACGGGTGAGTAGAATTAAGAAGACAACATTTAAACAACCGCCTGTCCAGAAACAAGAACATTGGTTTTGTCTCCAAGGATCTTATTTAAAATGACCGACGACGCACATTGTTACTTTAGAAAAGCCAACACAAAAACATTTTAGTCCGTTAAATAAATTGGAAAGTTTTCCTTTCCTCTTCGTTGCTGTTTTTGTTTTTCTATAAGATCCTTAGTTAACGTTCATAATCCAAACGAGAAAAAAACAACCATCTGTGTTAGGGCAATATTTTCTTGCTGGCGAAACTATGAAGTCGACAAGTGACAAAAGAACGAAGTGACAAAATCGGCAATATGTGAGCATTTAGCGTATAATGAAGATCATTTTATACGTTTCGATCAGGCTAAATCTATTTCCACCGAAAGATTTTATGTCCCTAGGTTGGTGAGAGAAGCAATCGAAATAAAAATGCACTCAAACTTCAACAGAGACCAAAGTTTTAATCTTTCGACGTCATGGGATCCTTTGATTAACATATTAAAGCTTAATAAAATCAAAGCTAATGATGACAACAAACACATAAATCAAAACAACCAGCTAACTGATGCAATTAGTTTTGCATGCTCACAAGAGTACATAAGCTCACAACAACAACATCCAGTGCAGTTGCAGCATCATGTACCATCTGAAATGCAAGAACAACCGAAACGGTACAACCTACGAACAAGAACAAAACAACATCCACCCACAAGCCATCAGTCAACCCGTGACCACGATCATTGTAATCTGATCGAAACGTCGGGATATTTTATCAAATACAAATTTGATTTTCATGTATAATCGCGGTAAGTCCGAAAAGTTTATATATTTTTACAATGTCTCAGTACCGCGAAAAAAGTTTAAAATTTACTATTGTTTAAACAATTTTTATATTGTGTATAAAGGGTGATCCACGAACTATGTTTTTGGTAATTGGAGTGTATAGATTGCATTACTACAAGAAAAAATCATACAAAAATGGGGGTCTATTGTCCCCCGTTTAGCCGGGAAGGACGATCTTATAACAAAAATAGTCTATGTCAGTTTAAATAAATTAATTTTGATTTCAATTCATATATCTTGTTTCTATTTGGGAGTTCAAAAATAAATCCGAAAATTGGAAAATTGGAATGAAATTTGTTAGGTATTTATCTTTGTTTTTAGTGCAGTGCTAAGATAATGCAAAGTATTGCACTCATGAAAGGATGTTTCGAGCATTTAATATCCGACGATTCACTCGATTTCGTAGACGTTTTCTGTTAAGATTCGTTTTTAGTCCAAACGATTATAAATGTTACTGTTTCTTATGTCTAATCCTTAGGTTTTTTATCAAACCTTTTTCTTGTTTTTCTGTTCGTCTCTAAATTAAAGTGAAAATTTTAGCCCTGGATGACATTTAATTCCGCCTGATTTGGACTTTTTTACGCCCGAAACTCACTATAAGGGAAACGAATGGGTGGTCTTCGGGTGGAATGCTGTTCACGTGAAACTCAAAATAAGGCAGAATATTTCTTAATACTAGGTGTTTGGAGGCTTGAAAAACTAAACATATCTCACATTACAAAAAAAAAATATGAGTGCGACCCATGGAGTCCACACGACTAACTTCCCATAGTAGAAAAATACGTAAAAACATTAGTTGTTTTGCAAAACATTCAGCGGATGCATCCCGTTGTAGTTGTACACGCACGTTGCTTCAAAGTTAAATTCCATAAAACTGATGATTTTATGAAAAACATTAAGTTTATTGAATAACAGTGGCGCCATCTGCCACTGCCGAGTTGATCGTACCATTTCGTGGACTCATTCACAACTACTTTGCACAGTAAAATACAGCCTACATATATTGCTCCTGAATATTGTAGTTTGCACTATTATTGAAATTATTGCAGAAATTATCATATTACTTGTTTTCATTATATTAGGGTTGTCTTAGATTTTTGATTGCCATTAAAAAACCGCTAAGCAGATTTCGCTCAAAACCTAATCAGCTCTTAACAACACAATGTCGAGTCGAATGAGATCAATTTGATGAGTGGTTTGCGAGATAATTGAGCTGAAAAACGTAACGCGTATCGAACACACATACACACACAGAGACATCATCATAAAAACGCTTGATTCGGATTCTAGTGACCTCGAAACATCGAGAAATGCGAAAATTGGAGATTCACAAAATCGTCCCCATTACAATTACTTCTTCTGGGAAGTTAAAATCATTAATCATCTCTCGATAGCGCAATCCATTGACCGTAACTGTTGCTCCAGCCTCATTTTCGAAAAAGTAAGGTCCAATGACCCCGCGGGACCATAAACCGCACCAAACAGTCACGCGTTGAGGATGAAGAGGCTTTTCAACAATAACTCCTGGGTTTTCCGAGCCCCAGATGCGACAGTTTTGCTTGTTGACGTAGCCTCCGAGGTGGAAATGGGCCTCATCAGTCAAGATGATTTTTCGATGAAATTCCGGATCATTTTCATGCATTTCAAGGACCCAATCAGCAAAGACACGACGTTGTTGATGATCAGCCGGTTTGAGTTCTTGTGTTAACTGAATTTTATAAGCCTTAAGACCCAAGTCCTTATGCAAAACACGGTGTAATGACGTTTGTGGAATGCCTTATTCCAAAGAACGACGAGGAATGGACAAACCTGGGTTTTCTTCAACACTTTGGGCTACAACAGCAACATTCTCAGTTGTTCTTGAGTGACGTGCACGGGTTTTATTCTTCACATCACTAACTTGTCCCAACAGCTCGAATTTGTCCACCAATTTCTGTATTGCGGTCCGACAAGGTGCTTCACGACGACCCAAAAATGTGTTAGTTGTGCGAACCGTCTCTGAAAAATTTTCACCATTTTTATAGTGAATTTTAATAATTTCAATGCGTTGTTGAAGCGTGTATCGTTCCATTTTTATTAATGGCGTAGTTTCTTCTTGTAAAATGTCAGAAAATGACAGCTTCAAAAGTGACAACTACCGAAATAGCGGGCTATTCAAAATAACACCTCTTAATGGAAAACCCTTTATAATAATAAAATAACTCAATTTTTATACGGTTGACTTAGATTTTTGATTGCCATTTAAAAACTGCTAAGCGAATTTTGCTCAAAATCTAATCAGCTCTTAGCAACACAATACTGCGTCGAATAAGACCAATTTTATGACAATACGATGAGTGGTTCGCGAGATAATTAAGCTGAAAAAACGTAACGCACATACGAACACACATACACACACACGCGGACATCATCTTAAAAACGCTTGATTCGGACTCTAGTGACCTAAAACATCGAGAAATGCGAAAATTGGAGATTCACAAAATCGGACCCATTACAATAACTTCCTATGGGAAGTTAAAAACACTTAACCCAAACGTCAAACATTAACCTTTGTATTTGGTGAATATAATACGGTATGCACTTAGCGACTTAAATATCCCTCAATAGTCATATATCCTTCTTTACCGAAGAAACTTAATAACGTATATCGCTTTTCCCAATTCCTATCATCTGAACTGAAGAACTTTTTTTTTCATTTTCATTGCCGTCGTCCAATTGATAAATGTATTATTGCTCAAACTGCAACGGGAACTATTCATGTATGGAAAATTATTTTACACCCTCTCCAACATTGGAAATCGGAATAGACCTCTTTGGCAAATTTAACTACTTTTCAGACTTTCATTGAAATAAATTGCCAAATCACGCAACAAGTACGATTTCCCCATAATGTTTCTATGTAGGTATCTATACTAATGTATAACGTTTTTAGTGTTTCCTTTCCCTTTTAATTCATGTATTTTGTTGAAGTTATAAAAAAGCCTTTTCGAGGTTTAAGTAGCTAAATGACATTTATTTGAATTTTTGTTGTTAAAAGTGTTTCGGATGGGAAGGCGGTTGTACTTTTGAAATGGACTCAATGGTCTGGTGAACTCCAGACAGAATGAAAATTAGATATAATTTCCTTCTGTCGCACTTTATTTTTCATATGACAACATGTTATTGAGAGCACGTATTCCTTAATCCGAAATATGAAATGTGTCTCTCTCTGTTTTTCACTTTAACAATTAAACACCTCAACCTTCAGCGAACAAAAGGTCTTAACAACATCACATGACAAACAACAACTTGACAGGTCTTAATGGCGGGAAAAACTTTTCAGTTCTTAGTTATTGGCAACAGCAATTTTGGCCCTGGCGAGCCTTCTTTACAGGTTTTTGATTAACTAATGATTTGGTTTCTTTTTTCCTTCCTTCTTTTATTATTTTCTTAGTATTAATAAATATTCTTAATATCCATCTTAAATAATTTAAGATTCTCGCTTATTTTGCACAAGGTTCACTGGGCATTGTAATTCGCCTTTAATCTTAGTAAGTTCATCGTTAACCACGTCTTAGGCATTCCTAAAAATTAAAGAAATAAAACAACATTTTTGACGTTAGTTTTTATATAAATCTCTTTATTAAAATAAAATAAAAAAAGTGATGTGCGCATTTCGGCCATTGAATATAAACAGCCACCCCACCAAACATTTTGGTGAAGGTTCAGATTTCCTTCACACAATGTGAAGAATATTTGTTCAAAAAACCTTCATTTATTTGATTAAATTCTGACGATAGACAAAAAATCTACAATCTTTTACTTGCAAGACAAAACAAGTATGTTGACATTTTTTTTCATTCATGTATGTGAGCTAAATATGAATGTACACAGGCAAATCTCAAAAAAGGATTCTGGTATATAAATGAAGAAGAACGAACTTGCGTAATCTTTGTTTTCCTTATTTCTTTTTGCAAAGGGGTAATGATAACGGCACCTTGTCTCGAAAAGAGTGAAACATTGTTAATACTAACATTCCTGACTTCATCAAAGATTTCGTTAAGAGCTGACGCGTTTGAGTAAGTACTTATATTTATAAATAATATAAAATGTTCAATTATTTTCAGAAAACAAATACGTACATTAATCATTATTATTCCTTTTCTTTTGCAGAAGCACAAAGGCGAAGAAACTTGAAAAAAAAAATATGAATTTGTTGAATGCAATTGAACTGAAAACCTTCACTTAAACGAATCATATTATATTCATTTAAATGATTCAGACAAGATTCATGAAGTAATCATTTAAATGAATATATAGAACATTATATACGTTCATTTAAATTAAGAATTTTAAAATCCTAAATGATTCCCTTTAATGATTCAAATCGGTGTCTAAGAGCCCAGGTAAAAGAATTCAAAATGATTCCTTTCTGTATTCTTTTTCGGTCGAGTTGTTCACTTTTTTGATTTTATTATGATTCATTTCTGATGAAAATTCGGAAGAGGGATTCTTACTTACTTTACTTACTTACTTAAGGTGGCGCTACAGTCCGGGGTGGACTTCCCAAGTAACAATTTATCTTGTATAAGGTCCGATTCCTGAATATTTAGAAGCAATAGCTTCCATAGAGTTATTTTAAGACTTATTTAAGGATGATTGTTTTTATTTTGCTTAAATAAGACCTTTTGCAATTTACTTATAACAGTCTGAAATTTGATAACAAAGATAAGGCCTCCTTGTGCAAATTATAACAAACTGCTTGCACGAGATTGATTTACCGAAATCACATAAGGCCTCGCTTTGCTTCCTCGTGAAAGCACATTTGAAATAGCTTGTATAAGGCCTTTTATTTGTTTCCTAATAACAATCTGCAATTGACAGGGGCGAACGCAGGTAGGGGTTTTGGGGGTTAAAACCCCCTCCGAAATATAAGAATATGTGCAGTAAACAAATATCTATTATTGTTCAAAAAAAAATAAAATACAGAAATGGTACAAAATAAATTTCCAACTCAAATTCACAAACTATGTTAAACGAAAATTTTTAATGATTCTATTACGATTGGTGGGTCCCAAATAACGGGAGTTGCAACGAATCACGAATATATACAAAAATTCAATTATCCGCTTGCAAATACATTGCATCGGTCGTTATGAATCTAACGGGGGTTGCGAACAAAACCTACGACAAAAAAAAACCTTCATCATAGCCACACCAAATCACACATACTTAAATGAAGCCCTAGACGACGAACATGCTCGTGCTCGCCTTAAATTCGTCATTAAAGGTATGTAGATGGTTCGCCGTTGCCAAACATTTTCGATTTCCTCATTTTCGTAGGTTTCGTTGTTCACATGTAGGGAAATGGTCGCAATATCTTAACTTCCAGCACTCTGAAAATGATTAGTTCCGAACAAAAAGCAAAACGCGAATTCCACAAGTTCCTCAAACGTATTAGTACAAATAACACCACAATTGGCCGATCAGAGAAGCATACGGGGTCCCTCAAGGTAGGATACAAGATCGTATCCATGATATAATTGCAGAGAAGCAACAAATAAATGGTACCGGAAACTGTCTTTAGTTTATCCGCAGAACACAAGCTTGTTAAGTGGCTCATATACCTTGCCAAGTGTGGCTTTCCTCAGAAGCCCACAGACCTCTTGGTGACAAACGTCCATCGTGAGGACAAACGTATGACTGCTTTCAAAGATAGCCTACAATGGAACGTATTACTAGGCCTTCTCAAAATGTCACATTACATTATGAACTGAGGGACTCAGAACAGCAGAGGACGAGCGATCGGGACGTATGAGTATTTAGAAGAGATTGACGCAGCCAGTATTTTTGTAGACCCCTCAAGATTCTTAATGGAGATGAAACTTCATTCAGCCTATCTCTAAAACCAGGAGTCGCCAAGAGGTTGGAAAAATCTTTATACTGTAGGTACAACATGGAAACGAATATGAGGCGATCACTGTACTTTTTCTCTTCAGTGATGACACCTTTGCTTGTGTTTCCATATGTGCTCCTTCCTCAAGCTGTTGGAAAAAGTGAGCCGGATAAATGGTATTACCTCTTAGTAGTTGGATACAATCCGAAACGTTTTTCTAATATGGGGTCAATATATTTTCAACGAACGGATTATGGAAAGTAATATAAAAAGCTCAGGACAGCTTTAAGTCGATGGCCTTTCCTTTCCTCCTTCAATGGAATCAAGCGACTTCTGCGTATTGACGGAATCATCTTGTACGCTCTTTTACTCAATACAACACATATAACACAGCCCGTGGGCGCATTTAAAGGACTGGAAAATCGATAACAAAAAAGAAATTCACAAATTTCAAACAATATTACGAAGACGTACTTTTTTAAAGTGTTGGAAATGGTCTTGGATTATTTTAAATAAAATACATATTTGACTGAAATACAATTTTTTTTATTGTAAGTATGTTGTCTTTTATTTATTTAGAAATAAACAGTTTTTTAAAAAAAAGTGTTTGTTAATACATTTAATATTTAACAACGGCTTATAAATAACAAATAATAATTAATTTACTAAAGGGAGCTGACTACTGACAATTCCCGTGGCCGACTACTGGAATATAAGGGGCCGACTATAAAACAATCCGGCTTCTATTTGAATTTTAGTGAATAAATTTGTTTTAGGTAGCAAAACGCAGTATTTTTTCCTAATTTGCAAATATCAACAAATCGGAAAAACTAAGTTTCACGTCCAACAATTAAATGACGGATTTTTAAAGACCACGCAAACACAAAAATTAAGTTAAAGAACTGACTACCAGTGCCATCACCCTATATTATATATTTTTTAAAACCCCCTCCGAAATTTTTTTCTGCGTTCGCCCCTGGCAATTGATAACACAGATAAGGCCTCCTTGTGCAAATTATAACAAACGAAATGTCAATCTTGTCACTTCGCGTATGTATGTGTGATTGTTTTTTGATTGTTCATTTCAATACATGCGTACTCTGGTTTCCTTATGATAATTATTGCTCACTTAAGAAAGCGGACACTCTTAGGAATGTCAAGTTATCCGAGTTCAAATCTCATGGCATGTTCTTTGTTTTTTTTTGTTATTGAATGGAAAGGCTATTATTCTCATGATGTCTCAAGCAAAAAATGTGGTATCGTAGTAAGGTTATCACCTGAATTGATGGTAATTAATCAATTTTGTTTTCTTAAAAATAAATTCTATATATAATTTTACTATTTTCTGAATCAACTTTAAAGAAGAGTAGATATTTTATGCATTTTATGTGTTCAAGTCAGTTTCCAATAAAGCTATCTGTATCTAATCTGGTTGGATGGACACCCTTTAATCCACAACGTTCTTTTTATTCAATTTTAATGTTTCACTCTTCACGAATTTAGTAACATTATACATTTTGTGCCATAAAGTTTGAGAGAAATGAGTTGCAACAACTATTTTCAAGTTTGCTACTCAAAACATAAAAGTCGCAATAGCGCAGTGGATGAATGCTCGACTGATAAGCGGAAGGTCTCGAGTTCAAATCCCATAGGTAAACTCTAATATTTATTCTCATTGTACAAACAAATATAATTAATGATAAAAATAACCGAATGCCCATGTCACATCAGAAATAAAAGCAGCAAACAACAGAGGATCGCAAAAGAAAAACAATTTCATGTTGAAAATAAATTTTTCTCTCCTTTTGCAATAACTTGTATAAGGCCTTATCTTTACCGTTTCAAAGAAACTATTGCTTTCTGTATCGAGCTGTTGTAAGGTCTTATTCGCAATTCTTGAAAGAAGCTATTGCTTCTTTAAATTAACTGTTATAAGACCTTATAGAGATTTCTTCCGAGAAGCTATTACTTCTTTAAATCAATTGATATAAGGCCTTGTCATAATTGATTTAAAGAATCAATAGCTTGCATAACTTGCGCCAAACGTATTTGTATAAGGTTTCATACAAGCAAGATACAAATCATGAAATAGCTTCGCTTAAGCCTTATAGAAGTTAAATTGTTACTTGGGTTGGGCCTCAACCAACAAACCTCTCCAGCCAGCTCGGTCCCTAGCTAGCTGTCTCCAGTTTCGCACGCCGAGTTGGTTGAGGTCGTGTTCAGCTTGCGCGCGCCACCTGAGCCTTGGTCTTCCTCTACTGCGTCTTCCCTCTGGGGTGGATTCGAAGACTTTACGGGCCGGAGTATTGGTTTCCATCCTCTCCACGTGACCGAGCCATCTGAGTCTTTGGACCTTCACTCTTTTAGCTAAGTCAGTTTCGCTGTACAGCCCGTACACTTCTTCGTTAAATCTTCTCCTCCATTCACCCTTTATGCAGACAGGACCATAGATCTTACGTAGAATCTTTCTCTCAAAACGGCCAAGTGCGTTCTCATCCGTTTTTGACAAGGTCCATGCACCATATAGCAGGACGGGGATGATGAGGGTCTTATAGAGCGTCACCTTAGTTTTTCGGGAGAGGGCTTTACTACTCAATTGCTTTCTTAGCCCGAAGAAACAGCGATTAGCAAGAGTTATTCTTCGTCTGATCTCGGCGCTGATGTCGTTGTCCGTATTGATAGCGGAGCCAAGGTATACAAAGTCCCTAACTACCTCGAAATTATATGCGTCTATCGTGACGTTTTGTCCAAAACGTCGGAATAAAACCTACAAAATTTTCCCGAAGCATACTTTTCGTGGGCTCTGTACAGCAGTCAACATATCGGACACACATTGAAAGTTGCTCAGTGCCAGAAACATCCATTGTTTCATCAGCCAGATTGCTAAAACAACTCGATCTTATAACCCGGTTAGATATTTTTCTGGTGACAATATCAGAGCATATATCCAAGATTTTGTTTTGGATATCTGGGCTTATATAGGTTGCATTTTTTGAACTGGTTACGATGTGGTTACATAAGTAGTGAGGAACTAATAAGGATATATACAAACTTTTGTTCAAATATTTTTTTTAAAATCATTTCGGGAGGGGCTTGAGCCCCTCTAGCCCCCCCTCTGGCTACGTGCCTGATTCCCAAGTTTTCTTTTCCTCCCTGTAATTGAAAATATGGATTAGTTAACGTGTGCACCTGCATTCCGCTCACAATTCTACAATCTGAATAAGATAAGTATACATATTTGAGTACCTACAACATGAATAATAGCAGGTATCCTCACATTGTTGTTTTCGTTGAAAAAGCAAGAAGAGAAAAGTTTATGGGAAGTGTTTACAGTTCTGTTGCAAATAAATCTTTTTGTCTTACCTTATAAAATATGTAGGTAAAGTAAGGTACACATAAATTATTCTTTCCAAAAGTGAAACCAATTGGGTTTAGGGTGAAGTTGGTTTGAGAAATTTTTCTGTTGCACGCTCTGGGTACTGATACTGAGTCATGAGCAGCTCCCTTTTTCTGTGGTCGACAGTTGTAGGAATAGCATTTAGTAACTTGTTTCTTTTTGTTTGCCCATAGCTAAGATCTTTGAAAGTAATTGAATCTATTTGAGTTTGTGGCGCATCTTAAATAAATCACAAACAGATCCTGATCTAAAGGCTGAAGGTTCTTCTAGCAGGTGATTTTGAATTATTAAGTTACGGTTGCACATAGAGTGACTTTCTTCTACAGGATACAGGTCATATAATAAAAAACGAATGCTGCTTCTGTTTTCCACTCCCCCAATTCGAAAAGGATCCTTGATCCGGAAGAGTAACAAAATAAGTGTTGGCAAACCATTTGTCGTTAGTCAGAGTTTGCTAAAAGCTCTCTTCGACCAAATCTGATAGTTTAAAAAACAAAATCACTTTCATTTATTAGTATAGTCAAATTTCAATATTTCAAGGTGGCAGGTAAATTACGCAGGCACATAGTTCTAAAGATTAACTGCAGATCGTACCGTAGATGGATTTGTTTCCACTGAAACATAATGATGTTATGTTAGATATGTCATAGACAGTTTTAATACAAGGTTATAATGGTGAAAGGTGGTACGCACTTAAGCCTCGATAATTTAATAATTAGGTAAACTACGTTATACTAGCAAGCCTTAGTTTTGCATGGGAGAATGATAGAACCATCTTATTTGCAGGCGAACACTTTTTAATGCTCTTGCTGCTTACAAAGGGTCTTGATTCTTGAAACAGTACTATGGGTAATATATGTAAGATATAGCCTTTATATAGTATAACGTAGCTTTCCTAATTTTTAAATTAAATTTATAACGTCCGGCGGAAGTCATGGCCCACGGAAATGGTCTGACAATAATTAGTTTGTGATAGTTTTCTTAAAAAAACATTTATAAATATGAGCCTTTTCACTTTAAAATACAGTGCCTTGCATAAGTATAACCGCACCCGAAAAAATGCCTTTAAAAGAAAACCTACAATAGGAGTGACTCCTTACTATTTTTTTATTGAGTTGCATCACTGGCAAATTGAGAAGAAAATAAAGTACCGTTATTTCCTCTCCTGGTGTTTAAAAATTAAAAACAGATTTTAATGTATTGCAAAAATATAACCGCATTTATTGTTTTTTGTTTTTGTTTTTTGTTTTAAGTTCATTTTTAACAAAAAATTAATATGCAATTTTGTTGACTCTATTTTCCACCAATCTTAGAATTCTTTTTGGCATACTATTAACTCGATTTTTCAATATGGAGTCGTCTAAAGCGTTCCATTCTGTCACAACTGCCTCTCGCAGCTCAGAAACACTAGCAATTTGCTTATCATGGGCATACATTTTGTGAGTTAAAATTCCCCAAAGATTTTCGATGGGGTTGCAATCTGGAGAATGTGACGGCCACTCCATCAAATTAATGTTTTTCGATTCGAACCAATCCAAACTTTGACGACTTACATGAATTGGGGCATTATCTTGCTGGAAGACATGCTCAACTCGGCGAAATCGTTTTAAATAAGGTACCAATTTCTCCTCAAGGACCGAAGTGTAGTCAGAACTGTTCATTTTGGTAGAGGTGAAGGCAAGTGCAACCTTACCACGCTCGCAGAAGGCCCCCCAAACCATACAGCTGCCACCACCAAAGTTACTCTTGGAAAAAAACTTTTTCTCTTTCCTCAAATCGTGCCAATATTCGCTAAAACCATCTGGTCCATCGAGATTAAACTTTTTTTCATCACCAAAAATAACCTAATAAAGAAAATTCATTCCAGTATGCCATTTGGAATAACGAGATTCTAGTGTAGATTAATAGAAAGTCACTTACGGTTTTTCAATCCCGATTTTTGTTTTGACGGGCAAATTCCAATCTTTTTTGTTTGTGGGCTGCTGTTAAATTTGGAGCTGGGCCCCGAACAGTCACTCCACTGCTTTTTAAAGCACGAGAAACGGTTGAAACCGAAACTCCTAAACCCGATTCGTTACGAAATTCCGGCTAAGAATGCACCGAATTGGATGCAGCATTGATTAAACGCCTCTTGTCGCGACGTGTCAGCTTCTGCGGACGCCCGGGTCTTATTTTTGTCCCATAAGATTCTGGACGTTTGAAAAAATTTCGAACGACACGATCCGATTGTGAAATTCGACTTCCAATAGCCCTAAGACTTAGGCCGCTTGACCGAAAAGCCAAGATTTTGCCTTTTTCAATTTCGCTTAAATGCGTAGCACGTGGCATTGTTGTTTTTTTATTTGAAAGCACTTGACTGAATGCAGCTTCAAAGAGATTTGCATTGTGCGGTTATATTTTTGCAATACATCAAAATCTGTTTTTAATTTTTAAACACCAGAAGAGCAAATAACGGTACTTTATTTTCTTCTCAATTTGCTTGATCAGTGATGCAACTCAATAAAAAAATAGTAAGGAGTCACTCCTATTGTAGGTTTTCTTTTAAATGCATTTTTCGGGTGCGGTTATACTTATGCAAGGCACTGTATGTGAGTAAGGTTTCAATCCTATAAGTACTCATAATTTCAGCTCTTCTAAAATGACCCAAGTCTAGGGCCTCTGGGTAAGACCTCTATTAGTTTGACATCATGCAACCTAACCAAAACACCACAATACACTTCTGTCATATTTCGAACAATAAGTTTTTTATTCAACTTTTTTAAAGGGATTTTGAAATTTTCTAGTTTTCCGAGTTTTTCATCAAGAACTTTCTATTTTCCATTCGAATACCCATTTTGAAGTTTTCCATTTTAAAAACAATGCACCTACAATTACATGCATTCGTGAAAATCGACGAATATTCGGTCATTCGTTGGTTGTTGTTCGTGCTCTTATGAACAGTCATTTACTTTACTTTTTTTTATCGTGACCGAAATTGAACGATTTTATAGAACGAATCAACCGCGAACGACGCAGGTCTAATTTTGACCGAGGCCGAAATTTACCTAATATTCATATTGTAAAATGTAGTGTACATGCACAGATTTTGGAAACTGAAATCCATGCTTTTTTTGCCGATAAAAAAAAAATCACAGAAAATCGTGCGCAAGAATTCGCGTGTAAACATTGTCTTGGTCCAACAGCTTAAGTAGCAGTTCAGCCTTAAAAATAATAAAACAGAATGAGTAGGAAGTTAAATGAAATAAAATGAAAAATAGAGAGACTTTTCAAAAAATTGATGTCGACTGACAGTTTCCTGAATTTCAAAACAAAATTTTCGAGTAGGTAAATTAAAATCATTGTTTTTTCCTCCTATTGCACAATCAGTGCATGGAAGAAGAATACTGCAACATTTATAAAGTAATACTTTTGTTTGTTTATCAATTTACTGACTACAAACACACAACCGACCTGGAGAGACTGACAGCAACTAATCAAACATCTTAATTGAATGCAATGTTTATAAAGTGTGGCGCCGAATATAATGAAGAAACTTTTAGCTTTTCAGCAGACATTGAATATAACAAATCTATGCCATTTTAGATGATTCCAAACAAACAGACATCAAATATCAATTATTATTATTTTACAAAGCACATTTTGGCTGTAGAAACAAATATGAAAATATTTTTTGGTCTAGCCTCTAGCGTATTGGTACGAATGAAAAATTTTAGAATGTATGAAAATATGTAAGAATTCAGAAGGAACAACGTAGAAACTATTTTAGCAAATTAGTTTCTAAACAAATTGCATTTTGTTTATTTGATTCTTGATCTTCGGATGGAAAAGAAATAACCAAAAGAATTGAATCATCAAACAGGAACTTCAGTCTTCAAAATCAAATCAATTGAAAATACAACATCTCCATTGTCATTATTTTGAATGTGCATTTGCCATGTCTTGATTTGCAATGATTTTAATACCCACACTGATGAATGTTAGCATGTTGTGTTGTGTTTCGTGTGGATTGTTTTTTATTTGTAGTAGCAAATCATATATTTTTGTTTGTCGTCCCACAAATGCAACGTCTTGATTTCTTGTCTTTTTCTTAACTTTTCTCGGGACGTTGGTATTTGCCACATGTCTAGTTAGTTTTTGCCAATTATAAAGACAAATGGTTTAATAAGTATATTAGATATAACAGTTGTTCATTTTTCGTAGGTCCGCACCATCCATCGTTTTATAACGGTCTAGGACCTTCGCTAGTTGTTCGGCTGCACGTGGTCTGTTAAGGAACCTTACGTTCCACGTGCAGATCCTAATCTCGTTATCCCTACTTCGTTTGTATGGTTCGGTTTTTCGGGGTTTTCACCCTATCTCCAGCTGAGGTACTAGATACCTGGTGGTCACCGACGCACGTGGAGGTGAGAGCATGACTTGGTAGACAGAGGTTGTTGAGTGAACTGATATCTACCATTTGACGCAACAACAAGTGCTGCCTATTACTTATAAAAAAGATTCGAGATAAGAAACAGATATTTAAAAGAAAACCATTTGCAAACAAAACCGAGGCTAGCAGTTGCACAAATTCAAATAATTTTTACTTTTCTACTTTCGGTTAATTCAATTAAAAAGAGAGGTATTCAGAAGTTTCCTATATATCTCAATCGTAAATTGAACGAGTTAAAAGGCATTACTTTAAGTGCCTGTAAATTTTTCACTTTATAAATTTAATCACATTTATGGTCGGTTGTATTTGTGTTGTGTTTGAGATTTTGCATGTGGTAAATTGTTTAACACGAACAATTTGTACATGTTTTTGAAAGGATTAAGTTTTGTTGAATGAAATTACACATTTCTATTGCCCATGTGTATACAGTTGCACATAAAATATTTTCAAAATACAGACGACAGACCAATAGGTATAAGGTATTCAATTTGTGAAACCAGAAATACATGAAAAGTTAAGAGGAAAAATGTGAATAAAATAGTAATGATTCCAGCATAACATTCTTCTAAGCTAGGAAAGCAAAAAACACAGTTTGATCAGAAATATTTCTATTTGTCCATCCACCTCCTTTAGATAAGCTCGTCGTTGGCAATACAGAGATAAAATACCTAAAAGAATCCCATGCAATAATAACTGTTTTTCCTTTGAAAAATATCAACATTAATTTTGCATGTAACCAACAAGATACTCGAAGGATATGCAATCCAACAAAATGAAATGCACTGTTTTCTTGTAAGTGGCAATTAAGCAGAGAAAATAGAAGTTTTACAAGCATCTGGCCATCATCGTAGCTTGAACCACTATTGCAATATGATTGTTTCCCTTGCTTCAAACGATGTGTCCAGTTTTGATTCCCAATTAGTTTCCATTTCACAAAACAAGTGGCTAGGATTACGTTTTGGGTGGTATGGATAAACATTTTAATAATATAGTTTGATGTTCCAATTTGCATAGTTATTTCTTAGTGGGCTATATTTATAGTGGACTAAATATATATGCTTAAGTTGATTTTTTAAAGCTTGTAATGGAGAACAATTATTTTATCATACATAATTGCGACGTCAAGTTTCAACAAGATTAACTCCAATCATTTTTTTCAACGTTATTGTTTCAAGCTCCACTCCATTTGATTGTATTGAAATGATTAATACCGTATTCAAAAACTACGATGCAACATTACAAGAATTGTACAATTCGTAGCAATACTTTCTGAAATAAACGCTTCCAATGAAACAAATAAACAACGGATAAAGCTTTTATTATTGACATTGACTCTTATGTGCATTTGTTGATTCGAGTAAGCATAGGTTCATCCTCAAACATTCTTGAATGTTTGATAAGTATCCGCCGTAGAGGCCTTCGGTTAAATCTGCTACTTGAATATACGGAAAGTCTTATGATTTAATTATTTGAAATAAATAGTAATGTATGCGATTGTGAACTAACCAATGTTATGAGTCAAGATTGGCCACGGAGGCATCTTCAGAAGATGGAAAAGGCAGCGGCACGCTTGCTCTTGCTCGGCTCAGCTCGACGGGTTGGGGAGGGATTCTTGCTCTTTTCTAACCTTCTTCTCGCTCTAAACAAAAAAAAATCGTGCCTTTGTATCGGGATTGGGTAAGGATGGATGTTTTGGGAAGGGGTGAGGGCCTATAATTGGGAGAGAGACACAAGTTTGTTTACCTTTGCCCAAGTATCGATGAAAATGAGAAAAAAAAGAGTGATCCTCTCCTTCTCACAAACACAGGGGCTCGCACAATCCAACAAGGCCATGCCAGGTGTCATCGGCATGATTTGGCCTGCCCACCCTATATACTAAACGTAATTAAGTTTAAATATATCCTACGCCATTTTCTCGGCCAGAATTTGGAAAACAGCCCCTAAGTCACTAAACCAATCGTTTGTCGTGTTACTTACTTTAGTTGTAAGAATTAATTCGTTCTGAGTGAAGTCATTGTCATTGGCTAGCTGTCGTTCATTCCATTATCGTATTTCGTATACATAATGTAATCGTCGTGCTATTGTCGTTGGTCAGTATCAATAGGAGTCAGTCGATTCGTTATCATAGATCGTATATATAGTGCAATTGTCGTACTTTTGTCGTAGGTCAGTACCAATGGGTGTCGGTCTTTCTATTATCGTAGATCGTATACATAATGTAACGTCGTGTCGTGCTGTTGTCATTGGTCAGTACCAATAATGTCCTAATCCCTGATAGGTTCGTTGGGTCGTAGTCAGTGAAGATCGTAGATAAAGTGGGTAGCCTATGGCGTCAAAAGGGGTTAGTTCGTACATTTGGGTATGTTATTTATCGTCTCATGGTAGCCTCTTAAAAGTCATTTCGTTTGTCTGTTTGGATTGAGTTGAGTAAAGTGTTATGTCCTCTGTAGTTCGTAATCTCTCGTGCTATTTACTGTCATCATCGAAACAAAAAAAAGGAGGAGACGAAACACCAATTCAGCCCTTGGCCCGTCCGGCCCATCACACACCTAGGGAAAATTGTTTACATCTCCATTCTAAAAAAAATTTAACCAATGAAATCACAGAAAAATGAAGATAGCGTTGTATCTAGTGCAGTATTGTTTACATATGCAATTTTATTTTGATTCATTCAATTAATCTGCTTAAGATTCGAATAATTAAGTAATGAATAACTATTGAAAAATAAAACAAAGCAAACAAAATAAAAGAAAATCTTTGATTTCACCCAATTTTAGGCACATAAGTATTAAGTATATATGTATATAACTATAAGTATTGTATCCCTAAGGCAATAAAGCTTATTTCATAAACGTAAAATTCGATGTTTTTTTACTCACTTTGAGCTGGTCCCTCGAAGTCCTGCCGGCAAGTTTCTCAGGATCTGCTTGAGTTGACTGTGGATTAGGGATTTGACAAATACGTATGTCTTTATGTACATATGTACGATTGTGCAATTGATCTCAAATCTCTTTTTGTTTGTTTTGTTAGTTTTTTTTGCACGTTGTTTGATTAATGAAATGATTTTCTTTTACTTTACACTTTTGCAAAAAAAAAATTTACGACAAGATTGAATATAAAAGGAAAATTTAAAAAAAACTAAGTTAGAGTAATTCAATAAAAAAAATTCAAAAAAAGGAAAGAAAAATGATAAAAAAAACCACAAATTAACTAGAAAAAAATTGTCTAGTTGCCGTTGCACTTCGGATAATACGAATGTATATTCAAATGTCTATATATATATAGGTCTTATAGGGCTACCGCTACCGTTGCCCTTCAAATGTCCTCTAAGTTTTTCCTTAAAGGTAAGTACACGTATTTCATGTATTTCGGTCCAAAGGCCACTAGTTCAGCGAAGGTCACCCAAAGGACTCACGAAACATTCACTTGGAGCTCGTGGAATTGTAAGTTAAAACCTACAGAGGCTTGGATCTCGAATTATGCTTCGAATTATGGTACTTTTCACGATCGACCCAAACCTGAATTCAAAATTTTCTTTTAAGTTCACGTAATATGAAAGATTTTCTCTTTAAACATACGTCTCGTCTGTTCTTTTTTTTTCTTTTTCTTTTGTAATAAGGAAAGGATTCCACCCCCTAGGTTCTGGAACTGCATATGTGATTCCTATACATACATATATATCACTATAAGTTTAAGTTCTTTTCCTTTATTCTTTACCTTATTTTTTTGTCTTCGAACAATCCTTTTTTCCTAGTAAGGATTCTTTCTATATTGTTTCACTAAGATTTCTTGAATCTTCAAGAAATGATAAATTCCACACTATCGTTTTTTTTTTATATTATATTATATTATACCGAAGGTAACACTATGTCTCCTTATGACTATGCCTATTCACTTTCAGATTCACTTGTCACAGCTGACTTCTCAAAAATGATCGACGTTCATCAGTCATTACATATTTTTCCATTTGTACATAAAAGAGTTCGTTGCCCTTTTTACCTACTTTTACCATTCCTCTTTGATATTTCTTTAAAGTGAAATATTGGAAATTTGTCGATTCTTTCGTTTTGGCTTCTCCGTATTTCCCCTTCTTACTAACTCCTCCTACTTGAGTCAAACCTCCTTACTCCTAAAACTCCTAATTTTGCACTACTATTTCTCCGTCTATTGTATTTAGTTCTCATTTTTATACTTATGTTTACATGTAAAAATAAATAAATATCTAGGTGCTAACTAAAAACTATGCTTATTAACTACTTATATTGCACAAAATATCTCTTAATAAGAAAATTTTATTTTATTTTTGAACTTAACTGATGACTAGATTACCTAATTTCCTTTCCGAAAGTCTTGGTTTGCATCAAGGTTTCCGAATTTTTGCTTGCTTTCTTTCTTCTCCTTTTTCTCCTACATTCTTGTGCTTGCAGACACGAGACGTCAAATTATGACACGTTCGTCTTTCGGAGAATAATTAAAATGCAAATGTTTACTTTTTTCATCTTTTTATGTTTATGTTAATTTTAATTATTATTAAAGTTAATCATTATTAGGATAAAAAAAATATTAAAATTAACGACCGGAAAATAATGCCGCATACGCTGGACGGATTCGCCAAAATAACCAAAAGATAAGTTCTTTTTGGTCGCCAGAGAATGGCCTTGAAATTCTTTGCATTTATGTGAAGTCTGGGACAGACTCTGGTGACTATTCCCGCTTAAAAATATATTTTTAATCTTTTCTTTTTTTCAGGCCTGTGACTACAAGGACGATAACGTAGTTGTGGTGAACAGGTGGATGAGATCGGTGACGTAACAGGCTCGACGACGGTTTTCAAGTGGTCGCGAGAAAACCAACCTCGTAAAAAAAAGTCGACCGATATCACAGGTAATGTTTACTTTTTGGTTCTGCGGATTCAAGAACTAATCGTCATTCATATCTGTGGCCGCTCGTAACGTGTGGCACGTCTCACACCCTGATATACTTTAGGTCGGGATCATTTTCGTTCGAGCTTACAGGTCAGATTTATAAATGAGGAAGCTCATAGTAGGATTATAAATGCATGATGTCATGATTTCTAGGTAGATAGTGACAGCCATTAACATTAAGCGTCATTAGGTCAATAAAACATAATCAAATAATTAAGTAAATAGATAAATAAATAAATAAATAAATAAATAAATAAATTAATTAATAAATAAATATATAGTCAAATAAATAAATAAATATAAATAGATAAATAAGTAGACACATAAATAAATAAATAAATAAATAAACTCTGAATCATGGGACTTCACAACTAAGCATTATTATCACAGATCTTATCTCCTCATGAAAGCTACAGCGGCTTGAGTGTGTCAGGTATGGATGTCCTTCGCATGGAAGACTCCTACCTTTTCTCCTCTTAAATTTCCCAGCTCGTAGAGACAATTACCAAGTGTTTTAAGGACTATTGATTTTAGGAATTTTGGCCCTAATTTCGCGTTGTAATTGTCGCCTAGGCTACTTTGTTTAAAGTTTCGCCTATATACTACTTGCCCTACTGTATATGAAACATTTTTACTTATTGTATTATATACTTTAGCTGACTTTTGATGCGCGATTTTTAGATTTTCGAAAATTTTCTTTCGTAATAGCGCTTGCTTATCTGCTTTTTCACAGACATGAACGTTCGCATCCTTAAGCATGTTGAGTCTTCTTAGCAGCTCGTAGGTTTCGCCATGTTGAACCATCTGACTACCAAAAACTGCGTAGTAGGGTTCATATTTTATAGCATCATGTAGGGCGCTGCGAATTGAGAAGGCTGTACTACTTACATGCATATCCCAACTACGCTGATCGCTGTCAATGTATGACCTTATTTTTGACAGAACAGACCTATTCACTCTTTCAGAAGCATTTGCCTGGGGCGAATAGAAAGCTGTGCGAATATGTTTTACTCCATATTTTAACAAAAAGCTGGAAAACAATTCCGAGACGAATTGTTTTCCGTTGTCAGAATGGATGTATTCAGGTACACCAAATATATGAAACACGCTTTCCTCCAAGTACTTAACTACCTCAGCCGCTGTAGCTTTGCGAATTGGCTTCAAAAACACAAATTTACTAAAATGGTCTAATACAATAAAAATGTGCGTATGTCCGTTCTTCGTTCTTGGATAGGGTCCTAAAGAGTCGATATACAGTCTTTGGAAAGATCGTTCTGTCACTACTTGATTTCCCATAGGAGGCCTTAAAATTTGATTAGTGGGTTTATTGCACTTGCAGATATCACAGTTGTCAATGTATTGCTTCACTTGGATGGTCATGTTTGGCCAGAAGTATTTTTGTCGAAGCTTTGCCAAGGTTTTGTGAATGCCTCCATGTCCTGAACTTGTCGAGTCGTGTGCAGTCCTAAGAAGGTTTTCTGTTAATTCTTCCGGAACCCAAAGCTTCCAAGCCCTATCTTCCTGTATTGGATCGCCAGTCCTTCTATCCGTACGTTTGTATACGAAGCCATCTGAGACGCATATGTCAGGTAATCTGTCCTTGTTTTCTTCAATTGTCTTCTTCAACTCCACATACTCTTCTGATGCAAAGCATGGGGAACTGAAGTCCACTTCCGGTGTTTCGGTTGTGATCTCGTCCATATGGACTCTTGAGAGAGTATCCGGGACTACGTTGAGGCTTCCTTTTCGGTGTACTATGGAAAAGTCGAATCCTTGGAGCTTGAGACTCCATCTTGCTAATCGCCCACTCAAGTCCTTCTGCGTCATCAGCCACTTCAGGCTTGCGTGGTCGGTAATAATGGTAAATGGTAAACCCTCAACGTACTCTCGGAACTTCTTTACCGATAGCACGGCCGCATAGCATTCAATTTCAGTGACACTGTAGTTCCGTTGTGCGGAATTCAGTTTCTGAGACATGAATGCTATGGGTCGTTCGTTGTTCTCATCGTCCATCTGAAAAAGAACACTCCCTACACCAGAAGTTGATGCATCACACTGAATGTAGAAGTGTCGTTTGAAGTCGGGGTTCACAAGTATCGGTGATCTTACTAGTCTACTCTTCAGTTCGTCGAATGCTCTCAGTGCTTCGTCCGTCATTTTGAAGTCCTTACCTTTTTTAAGGCAATCTGTCATTAGCGCTGAAACTGAGGCGAAATTTGGTATAAATCGTCGGTACCACCCTGTCATTCCTAAGAATCGTCGAAGTTGTTTCGGTGTCTTTGGTATTGGGAACTCTTCAATTGCTGCGACCTTTCCTGGATCCGTTCTAAGACCCCCATCACCGACGAAATAGCCTAAGTACTTGAGTTCCTTATGACAAAACTTACTCTTTTCCACGTTTATCGTCAACCCTGCTTCACGTAAACATCTTGCCACTTCTTTGAGGACGCCCAAATGGGTTTCAAAATCCGGAGAACAAACCAGGAGATCATCTAAATAGACAAAGACATTCTCTCTCAGCTGAGCGGGAATGACCTTGTCCATCAGCTTACACATTCTCTGGGCGGCATTGCACAGTCCAAATGGCATCACCGCGAACTGATACAATGGACGACCAGGGACTGTGAAGGCTGTCTTCTCTCGAGATTTCTTCTCCAGAGGAATCTGCCAAAAGGCATCCTTCAAATCGATGCTCGAGATGAAACGCGTTTCTTGGAGTCGACTCAAAATTCCTGCTATATTTGGAAGAGGGTACGCAAATTTTTTCGTTGCTGCGTTCACCTTTCGTGAATCTAAGCAAAGTCTGTTTTTGCCTGGCTTTCTAACCAACACAACCGGGGAACTGTACGCACTATTACTTTCTTCAATTACTCCAAGTTCGAGCATACGGTCTAACTCCGCGTACATTAACTTCTGTATAGCAGGTGAGATTGGGTAGTGTCTTTGTTTTATGGGAATGCTTTCGTCTTCCATTTCAATGACATGCTCCTCGAGGGACGTTCTACCCAGTCCCAACACTGCATAGGAAGGAAATGTACGCTTAACACGCTCCAGTTCTTCCGCCTGAGTTGGAGAGAGCTTAAGCATCGGATCACCCTCTGACCCTTCCGTCGGCGATGGAGTGTCTAGCGCTGAAATTACATTTGGAGCTACCCTGAACGTCTTCCAGAAATCTACCCCTAAATATAATGGTTGTTGAAGGCTAGGAACTACATAAAGTTCTAGGTCATGTCGTATACCGTTCCAATACATTTCAGTTTTTACTAAACCATGTATCTTTTGGCTTTTGCCGTCTGCCGTCTTGATGTTCACCGTCATTTTGGTCATCTGCAAGTTATGCTTCGTCAAGAATTCTATTGCCCCTTTTCCCAAACAACTAACAGACGCTCCACTATCCAATAGACCTAGCATCTCTTCTCCTTATACTAAAACCTTAGCGTAGGGTCTATTGTCGTCAGATAAGGCTAAAATTGTCGATACTAATTTGTTCATGGTCCGTCTCTTCATTGCACATTTTTCCCTAAGTTTCTTAATCTTTCTAAAATTTCTACTTTTTTCTACAGCGTCAACTTCAAAATATACTTCCTCATTGAAAATTCGTCTTCTTGCCTCTTCATATTCCCTTATCCTTTCATGGAGGCTTTTATATTGCACACTATTGCTTGGTTTCTGGTAAGTGTCTTCTTTATCTTCATAAGTTCTTTTCAATATCATTTTTATTTCAGGTTCTGCGGTTCCGGAGCAGGAGTTTTCATCGGCTGGGTGGCCTCCGGAACACTGCCGACCTTCAAGTTTCCCTGACATGTACCGCATTTAAATGAGAGATTTCCCTGTCCACAGCTAAAGCATGTCAGGGTATGGAATGTGGAAGCACAGGTTGTCGGTGTTGTTTGTTTGTCTTTGTCATCTGTTTTTCTTTCACGTTCGTTGTTTTTGTAGATAGACTCCGTCTATCTGCTTTATAGTTTGTATGTTGTCTGTCCATTCTACTGTTTTGTACCGCAGCTATACAATGTTCGTCTTCCAATTCTGTCAAGTCTATCATGTCTCTTGTTTGGTCAATGTCTTGTATTGCGCTCATTTGTCGCTTGGTTCTAAAATCTCTTGTCGCAAGGTGTTTCTCTGCTCGTCGGCACTCTTCTCTCAAGTCCTTAATGTCCTTTATGGGGCATCCAAAAATCATTGTAGCCACTCTATCTTTGAGGTTTTGTCTCACCATAGCGACCAGGTCTTCTTCCTTCGGTCTTGTCTTCATTTGCAGTGTCAGGCTTCTAATGTCTTCGTAGTAATCGTCAAATGACTCGTTAGGTAATTGTCTTCTATCTAGTATTGCACGCAAAATTTCATGGTCAGTTTTATTATTTTTGAATCGTCTTAGCAGTTCTGCTTTCAGGTCATAAAAATTTAGGTATTCGTCTCCCTCGTTTTCTTCCATGTATTGCCAATACCATTTCTCGGCAGGGCCCGTCACAAAGTGGTGGAAATTTGCAAAAATATCGTCATTCGTCAAGTTGTTCTTTTTTTGTAGAGTCTCTATCCTAAAAATGAAACTTTCCACCGTCATACTCTTCGCCGTGCCGTCAAATTTGATGTTCCATTTATGTATGTCCACGCGATGTCCCTGTCGGTTATAGTTTTGAGTCTGACACTCTTGTCTATTGTCGAAAGAACTTGTTTGTCTGCGTGAACTCGTGCTCGGACGGTTGAAATTTTCGTCCTCTTTTGCGTCTTTCTTGTTCTTAGCAAGTAGTGTCAAAGTCGATTTTTCTACTATCCTTATTCTGTCACTCATTGACTGCATGCTTCCGGTAACCATCTGAAACATTGAGCGCATTGTATTTAAGTTCTTGTTTTGTTCAGCTAATAGAGTCATGGTTTTGTCCTGTGTTTCACTGATGGACTTGGAAATCGCTAAATCAATAATCCGTTTAAAATTCTCTCCCCCTATGGTTATATCGTCTCCAGATTGGGATTGGGATTGGGATTCCAATTGCTTATTTTCCTCATTCATCAACATAATATCTTGTTCTATTTGTCTTGTTAGTTTCTCTATTGATTCCTTGGTCTCTTCTACCTCTTCTACCTCTTCTCCTGCCTTCTCTCTACGCTTACTAAGCTGAGCCATGGAGTCCGCACCTACTCCCTCACGAATTCCATCCACCCCACTACTTTCATCTTCCTGTTCCTCTATTTCTTCCCTCGCATTCTCTAGACTCCTCTCAAGTAATTCGTCAAAGGGATTGGAAAGTACTTCGCTTTGGTTTGTCCCTTGATCACCCGTTGAACCAGTGGCCTTTTGCCGTCGAGTCCTGAACCAGGTTGTGTGGTCTTGGAAATAGCACCCCTTGTAGGTTTCATTTTTTTTTGTTAAATGTATAATTCAAAAATCAAAAAATTCAAAAAAAAAAATGTTTGCTTATAAATAAAAATCCAAGGGAGTTCAAAAAAAAATCCAAGAAAGAAGAAAAAAAAATATATATATAAAAAGTTGGATGTACTTGTTCTATTGGTATCTGCTCCAATTCAATAATTCAAAATAAGTTTAATCCAAGACTTAAATGAATGCAAAAAAAGTAAAAAAAAAATCAAATTCAAAATATGGTATTTAATGTAATAAAAAAAGGTATATTCAAAAGAAGATAAAAAAAAATTATAAAACTATATTCAAATTCAAAAAAAAATTAAAATTTTAAACTAAACTAATATTCAGAAAAAGAAATAATGAAGTAAGAAATGAAAAGAAATAAAATTCAAGTATAACCGGTTATTTCAGGTTCGATTAACTAGTAGTAGGAAATTTAACGTGAAATGTTATGATATTATTATTGAAAAAAATAAGAATTCAATAGAAATTTATCTCAACTTTTCAATTCAGGAATAGATTCCAAGAAAGTTTTCAAATTCAGAAGAAAAATGTTTAATAAAAAATATAAAAAAAAGTTAGGTTTTTGAAGAATTCAAAAATAAATATAATTTCATTAAATGGTGTGTGATGGTCTCGACTAGGTATCCTAACGTTTTCTGAAGGTGTTCGCTCTAATGTCTCTGTCGTCGTAGTCTTTGTCTCAGTGTGTTTTTATATTGTTGATTCGTTGTTTTGTTGTCTCATTAGTCCTTGTCGCGATTGGTGCCTCATTGGATTGCCGAGTGTCTTGGACTACCCCATGTATTCCGCCACGTCGCACTATCAGGGTCTACCCCAAAGGTTGGATAGCTAGAACACTGAGATATTCCTTGACACAGGTAGATCCCGAAACATGTCGCTTACGACACACTCTGGGTAAAGCTTTGCCTCACTGCATGGCTGACAGCAAGCGAAATGCTCCTGAAATCTACCCCGCTCTTTGAGTCATGACTGGATTTGTTTCACCTCACTGAATTCACTGGTTCTAGACCATGCAAATCGGACAGCAAAACGTCACCAACCAATCCCAAAAGAGCATGTACGGTCAACTCACTTGTGCCTTAGGATAAAGGGATAAAAAAAAAAAAATATGAAAAAAGAAAAAACGATTATTGTGAGTCCAAGGGAATGACCTTGATAATCAAAATCATTTCCTTGGAGTCCCAATGGATCTAAAAGCCGTTCGTCGTTGGGCGCCATTGTTATGAGTCAAGATTGGCCACGGAGGCATCTTCAGAAGATGGAAAAGGCAGCGGCACGCTTGCTCTTGCTCGGCTCAGCTCGACGGGTTGGGGAGGGATTCTTGCTCTTTTCTAACCTTCTTCTCGCTCTAAACAAAAAAAAAAATCGTGCCTTTGTATCGGGATTGGGTAAGGATGGATGTTTTGGGAAGGGGTGAGGGCCTATAATTGGGAGAGAGACACAAGTTTGTTTACCTTTGCCCAAGTATCGATGAAAATGAGAAAAAAAAGAGTGATCCTCTCCTTCTCACAAACACAGGGGTTCGCACAATCCAACAAGGCCATGCCAGGTGTCATCGGCATGATTTGGCCTGCCCACCCTATATACTAAACGTAATTAAGTTTAAATATATCCTACGCCATTTTCTCGGCCAGAATTTGGAAAACAGCCCCTAAGTCACTTAACCAATCGTTTGTCGTGTTACTTACTTTAGTTGTAAGAATTAATTCGTTCTGAGTGAAGTCATTGTCATTGGCTAGATGTCGTTCATTCCATTATCGTATTTCGTATACATAATGTAATCGTCGTGCTATTGTCGTTGGTCAGTATCAATAGGAGTCAGTCGATTCGTTATCATAGATCGTATATATAGTGCAATTGTCGTACTTTTGTCGTAGGTCAGTACCAATGGGTGTCGGTCTTTCTATTATCGTAGATCGTATACATAATGTAACGTCGTGTCGTGCTGTTGTCGTTGGTCAGTACCAATAATGTCCTAATCCCTGATAGGTTCGTTGGGTCGTAGTCAGTGAAGATCGTAGATAAAGTGGGTAGCCTATGGCGTCAAAAGGGGTTAGTTCGTACATTTGGGTATGTTATTTATCGTCTCATGGTAGCCTCTTAAAAGTCATTTCGTTTGTCTGTTTGGATTGAGTTGAGTAAAGTGTTATGTCCTCTGTAGTTCGTAATCTCTCGTGCTATTTACTGTCATCATCGAAACAAAAAAAAAGGAGGAGACGAAACACCAATTCAGCCCTTGGCCCGTCCGGCCCATCACACACCTAGGGAATATTGTTTACATCTCAATTCTAAAAAAATTTAACCAATGAAATCACAGAAAAATGAAGATAGCGTTGTATCTAGTGCAGTATTGTTTACATATGCAATTTTATTTTGATTCATTCAATTAATCTGCTTAAGATTCGAATAATTAAGTAATGAATAACTATTGAAAAATAAAACAAAGCAAACAAAATAAAAGAAAATCTTTGATTTCACCCAATTTTAGGCACATAAGTATTAAGTATATATATATATAACTATAAGTATTGTATCCCTAAGGCAATAAAGCTTATTTCATAAACGTAAAATTCGATGTTTTTTTACTCACTTTGAGCTGGTCCCTCGAAGTCCTGCCGGCAAGTTTCTCAGGATCTGCTTGAGTTGACTGTGGATTAGGGATTTGACAAATACGTATGTCTTTATGTACATATGTACGATTGTGCAATTGATCTCAAATCTCTTTTTGTTTGTTTTGTTAGTTTTTTTTGCACGTTGTTTGATTAATGAAATGATTTTCTTTTACTTTACACTTTTGCAAAAAAAAAAAAATTACGACAAGATTGAATATAAAAGGAAAATTTAAAAAAAAAACTAAGTTAGAGTAATTCAATAAAAAAAATTCAAAAAAAAGGAAAGAAAAATGATAAAAAAACCACAAATTAACTAGAAAAAAATTGTCTAGTTGCCGTTGCACTTCGGATAATACGAATGTATATTCAAATGTCTATATATATATATAGGTCTTATAGGGCTACCGCTACCGTTGCCCTTCAAATGTCCTCTAAGTTTTTCCTTAAAGGTAAGTACACGTATTTCATGTATTTCGGTCCAAAGGCCACTAGTTCAGCGAAGGTCACCCAAAGGACTCACGAAACATTCACTTGGAGCTCGTGGAATTGTAAGTTAAAACCTACAGAGGCTTGGATCTCGAATTATGCTTCGAATTATGGTACTTTTCACGATCGACCCAAACCTGAATTCAAAATTTTCTTTTAAGTTCACGTAATATGAAAGATTTTCTCTTTAAACATACGTCTGTTCTTTTTTTTTCTTTTTCTTTTGTAATAAGGAAAGGATTCCACCCCCTAGGTTCTGGAACTGCGTATGTGATTCCTATACATACATATATATCACTATAAGTTTAAGTTCTTTTCCTTTATTCTTTACCTTATTTTTTTGTCTTCGAACAATCCTTTTTTCCTAGTAAGGATTCTTTCTATATTGTTTCACTAAGATTTCTTGAATCTTCAAGAAATGAAAAATTCCACACTATCGTTTTTTTTTTTTATATTATATTATATTATACCGAAGGTAACACTATGTCTCCTTATGACTATGCCTATTCACTTTCAGATTCACTTGTCACAGCTGACTTCTCAAAAATGATCGACGTTCATCAGTCATTACATATTTTTCCATTTGTACATAAAAGAGTTCGTTGCCCTTTTTACCTACTTTTACCATTCCTCTTTGATATTTCTTTAAAGTGAAATATTGGAAATTTGTCGATTCTTTCGTTTTGGCTTCTCCGTATTTCCCCTTCTTACTAACTCCTCCTACTTGAGTCAAACCTCCTTACTCCTAAAACTCCTAATTTTGCACTACTATTTCTCCGTCTATTGTATTTAGTTCTCATTTTTATATGTTTACATGTAAAAATAAATAAATATCTAGGTGCTAACTAAAAACTATGCTTATTAACTACTTATATTGCACAAAATATCTCTTAATAAGAAAATTTTATTTTATTTTTGAACTTAACTGATGACTAGATTACCTAATTTCCTTTCCGAAAGTCTTGGTTTGCATCAAGGTTTCCGAATTTTTGCTTGCTTTCTTTCTTCTCCTTTTTCTCCTACATTCTTGTGCTTGCAGACACGAGACGTCAAATTATGACACGTTCGTCTTTCGGAGAATAATTAAAATGCAAATGTTTACTTTTTTCATCTTTTTATGTTTATGTTAATTTTAATTATTATTAAAGTTAATCATTATTAGGATAAAAAAAATATTAAAATTAACGACCGGAAAATAATGCCGCATACGCTGGACGGATTCGCCAAAAAAAACCAAAAGATAAGTTCTTTTTGGTCGCCAGAGAATGGCCTTGAAATTCTTTGCATTTATGTGAAGTCTGGGACAGACTCTGGTGACTATTCCTGCTTAAAAATATATTTTTAATCTCTTCTTTTTTTTCAGGCCTGTGACTACAAGGACGATAACGTAGTTGTGGTGAACAGGTGGATGAGATCGGTGACGTAACACCAAGTAAGGCCTTAAATATTTGTAAGGCATTATAATTTTATTGAAATGTAAAGCAATGTTGTTTGGTAAATTTATTTACACTTTTGATATGTGCTTATACAGGGTGCGGCAACCGCAAACTTGCTGATTTGTTTTTGGCGCCAAGCGGGGGGGAGTGTTCGGATGTGGGTGGAGAGTGTCTAATTTTTTAGGGGACTTCCTGAATTTTCATCTACACCGCAGTCAGTCGACATCATGCATTGGACGAAAGAGCAACACGCATTTGCCTGCGAGGCTTACTTTTCCATGCCGCGACATTTTTCTGACAGCCATAAAAAACAACATGCTTTTTCAAAATCTAATTCATTTGGGGTAATTAAATGGTTTTGAAAGAAACTGAAATATTTAGTTATTCACCTTGATGTTGTAGAGGTACCTGCGTAGGTATTATTTAAATAGTTTTTAATTTCTATCAATACTGAAACTTTCACTTCATGTGACTTCTCTTAACTTAACTGAGCTTAAGACCAAGTATTTTTAAAATACCTACTTTATGAAGCAGGAATAGGTATGTACATTGTACATATTAAGTACATAATATTAATAATTTTTTGATTAAATAATTTTTGTGAAAAACAAAATTTTGTTTGGCGAATTCATTTCAAAACATTAGAAGGCAACCTATAAAACACTACCTTATTTAATTATAAAGTATAGAAAATGCCATTGACAACTGATGAAATCTAAAAAAAAAATTAAAACTGACAAATTGAAATAACGCTAAATCGGCATTATTTCACGTTGCCTCAGTGAAATAAGGCCGAGGGCAAAAATTTGGCGTTATTTCACTTTAGTAAAGTGAAATAAGGCAGAATTTCAGAATTCGTCGTTATTTCGCTCGGCGTTATTGCACGGCACTAGTTCGAAGTACCTGGTCCAGCTCCAACAGAGAGATGAAAAGATACGCCCAGTCAGGTGGAAACTAGATCGAATAACACAGTTGCACCCGGGGCCTGATGAACGTGTTCGAGTCGTCCGTCACCATGAAAACAGCAAAGAGCGAGTTGATGCGCCCAATAGTAAAGATTTCACCGTTATTAAACATCAATGATAATACCTTTAATTAGAGATAAATTTATTGAATTTTGAATGTTGAAAAAAAAATATATTTATTTATTCCCTCAAGGTAGGCAGAATGTTGTCGCCTTTTGTTAGTTCTCTTTTGTCACTTAAACATGACGGACATTAAATATTGCACTACACAATTAAAACCATTCCGTTTTTAGGGTTCCGTACACAGAGTGTAAACGAAACCCTTATAACATCACTTCGTTTTCTGTTCATTCGTCTTTCACAAGCGATTTCTTCGAATCTGGTAGGCCGATTGCAATGAAATTTGGTACACATAATTTAGTATTCAGTAGTAATCTAAAAATGTTGTTTTCATGTTTTTACGATAAATAGTTTCGAAGTTATTAAAGAGAAAAGATAAAAAAATACAAAAATGACCATTCTCCCCCCTGATCTCCGAAACTACTGGGCCTAAAATTATGAAAAAGATACTGAGAATAGGTCTCAATCTGTAGATTACAGAAAAGCGAATAAAAAGTCTGTACTGTTACATATAACACAGATATGACTTAATATTTGGAGTAACTTTTTAATTTTTGACTCAACTTTACAATTTATTTCCTCCAAAACCGTTATACCGATTGAGTTAAAAGTTGGCCAATATATCAACGTATTATATAGAAATACAATCATATTTTTTTATATTTTTAAAAGAAATAGTTTTGTAGTTATATAAGAAAATATAGAAAAATAGGCAAAAATTTCAAAAACAGGCCATTCCCCCCCCCCCCCTAATCTCCGAAACTACTGGACCTAAAATTCTTTAAAAAAAAAACTGAAATATAGATCTATAACATGAATATTACCGGAAAAGTGATAAGAAGTCACAGTTATTTATGTAACATGCAAAATTTTTCAATATACTAATTTCCAATTTCATTTAATTTTAAAACCATTTTTTGAACAGGTGGTAACCCTATTGACTTCAAATTAAGTACAATCACTCATTAATTGCCTGCGATGACAAACATATTTTTTTTTGTATTTTTAAGACAAATAGTTTTGAAATTATTCAAGAAAACACAACAAAAAAGGCCGAAAATGCAAATAACTAAACTTAACCCCCTCTTCATCACCAAAAAGGGTGGGCCTGGAATTTCCAAAAAAAAAATTCAAAAAATAGTTCCATACGTATAGATTACAGAACAATAAAAAAAAATTGCAGTAAAAATGTAAATAACGATATATTTTCAAGGCAAATGGTTTTGAAGTTATTCAAAAAAAACCAACAAAAAAGGACTATGAAAAACACTCAATTTCACCCCCTCCTCATATCCGAAAGGGCTTGGCCAGGCATTTCCAAAATAATTTCAAAATGTAGTTAAAACGTGTAGGTTACAGAAAATACAAAAAACATTACAGTTATGATGTAAATAAGTATAAATCCGAATATGTATTAGGGTTCCGTACACAGAGTGTAAACGAAACCCTTATAACATCACTTCGTTTTCTGTTCATTCGTCTTTCACAAGCGATTTCTTCGAATCTGGTAGGCCGATTGCAATGAAATTTGGTACACATAATTAAGTATTCAGTAGTAATCTAAAAATGTTGTTTTCATGTTTTTAAGATAAATAGTTTCGAAGTTATTAAAGAAAGAGGAAAAAACACGAAAAAAAATTGTTTATTTGCTGAAGAAAAAATAAAGTTCCTTATTCCTTTCTTACTGTGGTGTTTTTTTTTCTTTTTAGGGTTCTTACACAGGTGAAAACGAAAACCTATAAGATCAGTTCGTTTTCTTTTTATTTGTCTTTCACAAGCGATTTCTTAGAATCTGCTAAGCTGATGGCAATTAAATTTGGTTCACATTTTCTAGAGTAGATAGAAGTGATCCGAAAATGCTGCTTCCAGATTTTTAAGATACACAGTTTCGAAGTCATTGAAGGAAATAGGCCAGGCAGAAAGACTATTCAAATTATTTTCCAAGAAAATGTTTGGTTTCAAATCTTAATCCTTGTATAAAAAATCCTTCAAAACTGAAAGAAAGTAGGGTCGGATAATCAAGTACGGAACCCTCCTCGAGCGAGTTTATCTCGCACTTGTCCACTTTTTTATTATATTCTTTACAGTCCACTTAAGTTAACATCGAACAGTGATAGATAAAGTAGAAGAAATTGAGAAATAAAGCCGAAATATATCAAAATGCGTTCTTAAACTTTGTAAAGTAGAAAAAGTAACACTGCATCGACAGTTCGCGAAAAAAAATTGTGAACGTGACTTCATCAACAGCCCGAAGCACCTGCAACGGCAACAAAGTCATTTTATAAAATATTTATAAATTTCCTATCTTAAATGCTTCTTCTATGAATATCTTAGAGTTTTGATCGTAAACCTGGAAAGAATAAAATCAGTCTCGTGTTTACTTGTACGAGAAAAAAACAAAAAACTTTTAATGCCGCAAGCGTAAGCAGATGTATAGTGTATACGTATGTAACACAGCTGTATATTCTTATGCAGGATCAAATAAACATATTCGTTGTCGTTAAAAGTTCTATTTAGGTAATAAATTGTTGTTGCGCTTACTGACTTCACCTCAAGCCTTTAAAGCTAAATGCTTCGTATAGAGTTTGAACCAAAACCACCTGCCAGAAAACTTGATTGGGTGGTGCCTATTCTCAAATAGCCTCATGTTTTTTTTTCACTTAATAAACTTAAAGCCAGAACCGGATACCACATAAAAGATAAAATTATCTCATTACTCTGCCGTTTGCAAAAACATATCATTAGCTCAGAAATTAAGTGACTCTAAATTAAGTGACCCAACACCCACCACCCAAGTCTAAAAAAAAGGAATGTTGACAGTCAGGCATCTTAAAATTTAATGGACAGAGTTTTTCTTCTCCTGAGTTTTATTAGTGTTTGTTTATGTAAACAAAATTCTATTTACATTAAGCTTTAATTTGAAAAGGGTTGTGACAATATCTTTTTGTGGACTTTAAGCGATTTAAACTTTGTTATTAGGTTACAACTCCTTTGTGTGGACTTGCTTATTTATAATATATATATATGTAATAATATACTTAATTCAACTTACAGTCTTTTCCGAGAAGCTTTTAAAAAATTGAGCAAAGGGTTATTGTAAATAGCAGGAGGGTATGTTATATATAAGCAAAGGAGAGAGTTTTTTTTATATCTGCAGGGTATATTTTGTTCTGGAGTATAATTCTTTGTCAGCAGAGAGTTAGAATATAATTGAGTTTCCGGAGAAAAATTCCTATAATTATTATCATTCCGATGGTATTCGATTTTTCGTATTATGAGAGTCTTTTTCAAGAACGTAATTTATTGAATCTTTTTTTTCGGTTCATAAACAAAATAAATAGGTACGTAATTTTCAAAACTGTTAATAAGATATATAAGTAAATGCGAAGTTCAAAGTTTGTACAAATTTTACCTTGGAAGGAGTTTAATGACCAGTTATTTCAGTCGAGAACGATGAAACTTTCAGATTTCGTTCTTACGTTGAATCACATAGTAGCATCTCAAAATACTAGCTGGTACTCGCAACATTTCCCGCGTGGTTAAGAAAACTCATTGATCATTAAAAATTATTGGGATTTGTAGAATGATTCCATTTTCACCCATTCGTACGCCAGTTAAGATTGTCCAAGTTGTGTGAAACGAAGTGTCGATATCGAGGCGCATGCAAAACTCGCAAAAGCGCTACTGGGACGCCTTATTTCATTTGGTATCCCCTTATTATCTTTCTCCCTTCCGTTGTCCTCCTTCCCATGCGCCAAGTCAACCTTCAAAAAATGTTTTTTTTTAACAATAGTGGCCTTACAAAAAACTTAGAACAGTAGATATTTCTGGACAGATTTGTTCTTCGAGGAACCATGTTGCAAGTGCTTTACCTAGTAGAAGATTTGAATTAAGCGCTAAAGGTTGAATCTTAAATAACAATAAAGAGAAGCTTTTTTTAGGCAAAGAAAAAGCTTCCGAAAGCTCCTTGTCTGTTAAGACTTTGTCCGTTAAGGGCAAAAAATGATTCATTTTTTTCTGCAGGGATGAGACATCTGTATAAGTTTATTATCTGTGATAAAAGCTTAGACAGTTAAAGTAAACGTCACAAAAAAATTAAATGTACTGCAAATTTATTTGCTACATTTTTAATTTTGTTAATATTTTACAAGTTTCTACATGAGCTTAGCCACTTAGCTTTTTTAAAGAGGTTGTTTACCTAAAAAGAAAACTTGTGAGGAGTAATATTTGAACAAATTTCTTAGTGAAGCGCGTTTTCATTAGCTTTGGAACGTAGAAACTATGATTTTCTATTCGTTTGGAGCTTTCTTCAAAAAAACGGAAATGGGAAATACATGTAATCAAATACATCTCATTTTTCAACCTACAGATGTTTTTTTTTATCCTTTCCTGGTACCGAAACTAACTATTAAAAAGAATGGCGCAAAATTATTGTCCGCTAACTAATCCAAAATTTCAAGATACTTTAGTGTGATCCCTATTAGCTTAAATTGGCGGTTAAGTAATGACTCAAACGTCATTTTAAGCTAGTATCACACAAGCGGACTATAATTTTGCGCCAATGAGTTCAAAATTTTAAAAGCAGATTTTAATTGTAAGAAAAATAAAACTGCACTACTATTTCGGTATGCTGTCATGTGTCGCAGTTATTCGTTTTTTATATTGACTTTTCTTTCTTTTTTCGTTTCTTACTTGCGACATAGGTATACAAAGATTATGGCAAGTATTGAATTCGTAAAAAAAAGTTGAGATTTTGATCAAATATGACATTAAGATGATAGAGAAGTCGAAAAAAGTGGGCCCGGGGATGCCGTACGTCTGTCTGTCTGTAATCGCACCTACACCCTTAACCACCGCACAGTGTAGGAATTCGAACATCTAGCGGAATTAAATTAATAACGCTTGTGATTTGAAGTTTTTGATAATTTTTTTTTTCTTAGTTGAGTGCAAAATACCCATGAAATGAAATGTAATAGTTATTTTTTTCTTATTTGGTCGAAGTTCTTGAAAAATGAGTCACAAATCCGCCGTTTTTTCACATTTTTGAAATTTATTTTTTACATTTTTATTGATGCCCGAAATTGATAACTGACATTAAAACAAGCAAAAAATTGTATTAGGAGGGGGGTCTATCTCCCCCCGTTTAAGCGGGAGGGGCATTTTGCGAAAAAACTTGGTTAAATAAAAAAAATGGTTTGTAAAAAGCGATGATAAGTGCCTACCATAATTTGGTATAGTTTTTCTGGAAGCTAATGTACTACTGTTTTTTATTCATTATAAATCATAGGTCTGAACAGCGCAGTCTTCTATACATTTAATTTTAAAGTCGAAACCTTCGTAAAAAAAAATTTATTTTCCTTATTAAATGCAATTTTACTCTTCATTTTCTCATATTTACTGGCACTTTTTTTTCTATATTTAATGCTCTTATAAATTTGGAGTCAAAAAATGAAAATTGCATGTCAAAACCTTTTAAAGCGATGGAAAAGTTAAAAAATGTATGTGTCAAAAACACCAAAAAACTGTTTTTTTCATAAATTTAAAAATTAAGATACCTTAGCCATGATTTCTTACACGGAAATTGTTTTTATTTTTAGCAAATTGCATAAACACAAAAAAAAAGACATACACATCTTAAAAACGAAACTCTTAAAGTTCCACAACCTCAGGTTCTATACAACTGTTCCTTATTTTTGGAAAATGCTTCTTAAGCCAGCAATATATGGGTCTGAGGTAATTAGCAGCCTGTGAATGAGGTCTGTCATTGTGTCCAGTCTAGATGTCTTGTAACTATGATCTACCTCCCATCCAAATTTCAAGATTGTAGCATACGAAATTAACATTTTTCATACAAACTTACGAAAGGCCTTAGACCCCTTTAATCCAGCCCTGTGTTAAAATATTTTGTTGGACATCGTCTTGTAACTATGATCTACCATCCGAATTTCAAAACTGTAGCATTACAAATAAAGAACTTTCATACAATTTTACGACAGGCCTTACAGCTAAGAACCCTGAGTCCGTCCCTGTAAATACAAAATTATTAAGTTTTCAAAATATGTTTGCCTATACTCGTTTGTATATTCACGTATAAGTAGATCATATTGCAGCAATAACATTTTTTTTTCTCTTATTTAGCTTGTTCCGGAGCATTTTTTGGCTCGTTAGCTATGGTGAAAAATGACTTAAATTTAAAGGCGCGCAAAAACGCGCAAAGCTTTTTGATAGTTTTAAATAGTAAAGATGTCAAGCTTTGCAGTGAACCTAATTTCAAGGCGGATCTATTTGGAACTTAGCTTTTCTGATCCATTGAATGTAAAAATACCTACAAAAATACACATTTATTAACTTTATCCACCACCAAAAATGTGTTAAAAGAATGAAACTATATAAATTTACTTATTTTAATATTATTTAGCATAAATATAATTAGAAAAAAATAAACTTTCACCAAAACACGCACTACACGTATCAAAAATAAAAAATATGAGTTGGACCCATGGAGTCCACACGACTAACTTCCCATAGTAGTAAAATACGTAAAACATTAGTTGTTTTGCAAAATATTTAGCCGATGCATCCCGTTGTAGTTGTAAACGCACGTTGGTTCAAAGGCAAATTCCATAAAACTGATGATTTTATGAAAAACATTAAGTTTATTGAATAACAGTGGCGCCATCTGCCAAAAGTTGATCGTACCATTTCGTGGACTCATTCACAACTACTTTGCACAATAAAATACAGCCTATATTGCTCCTGAATATTGTAGTTTTCTATTATTGAAGCAATTTTTCTAATCGGATTAGTATTTCTGAAAATTAATATTTATACGGCAAAGCAGCGTTTGGTGGGTCAGCTAGTAATCAAACATAGTATATGATACTCCTGAGTATTATTTTTTTCCCCACTAACTATAAGATTTTTTGCACTATTATTGAAATTATTGCAGAAATTATCATAATTTTCATTATATTAGGGTTGTCTTAGATTTTTGATTTCCATTAAAAAACCGCTGAGCCGATTTCGCTCAAAACCTAATCAGCTCTTAACAACACAATGCCGCGTCGAATGAGATCAATTCGATGAGTGGTTCGCGAGATAATCGAGCTGAAAAAACGTAACGCACATACGAACACACATACACACACACACCGATGTCATCTTAAAAACGCTTGATTCGGACTCTAGTGACCTCAAAACATCGAGAAATGCGAAAATTGGAGATTCACAAAATCGGACCCATTACAATAACTTCCTATGGGAAGTTAATAAAGTTCGAAGTGACCAGTACAACCAAATTAGAACAAAGAATTATCACCAACTGCTGCATCATGGCTCATTTTTTCTTTGTTAACATAATTTTTTTCCCAAAATTTGTTTCATATCGTTCAATCCACTATTTTAGCTTTACGAAAAACCGGTTTTGCTATCAATTGCAGCATACCATTTTTTTAATAAAATGACGCTAGATGTGCGAATTCCCACACTGTGCACCGGTCCGATTGACTTCAAACAAATTAGAGGTTTGAGCGAATTCGCATGGGTCATTTTTTTTTTTCTTAAGATCAAAATTTAGGGTAGCTACCATACAATTTTGTAGGTCAAAAACAAAATGTTTCAATTTGCTTAAAAACGGCTCCTACGATTTATTCATTTTTTTCGGAACACTGGTGTTTTTAATGTAAAAAGTTATTTTTGTATTGTGCCTCTCAAAGAGCCGTCTTTTTGTTATAATATTTTCTCGAAAAACAGTGGTCCGATCAGCGTACTTATGTTTTGGGGAGTACGAATATATTGCCCAAATAATATTTTGTTTTCAAACAAATTTTTTAACTTTTCTTGGATTTTTAAACTTTTCAAAATTCTGTATCTCGAAAACGTATCAGCATTAAATATCAAAATTCGAATATAATATCTTCATGGATATATGTTCTTGAATACTGCATTCATTCACAGATAAAATGTGTTTTTGAGGTACATATTTCAAATTAAATCTGTATTTATGATTTTTAAAGTATTTTCGTGAGCTAATTTCTGGAATGCAGGAGCAAGTAAGTACGACCCAGTCGTGCACATTTTTTAATTTGAAGGAAAAATGACTGTGTATTGTTGCAGAACAGTTGTATCGTGTGTGGATGGGTTAAGTGTCTCGTGAGAAAACTGAGCCAAAATGTCAAAACCCGTTGTTGATAAAATGACAATCTGTAGTCGGGATTTATTTTATTTGAAGCCAAATGAAAGGTTTTATTAGAACAAAAATTTTTGATAAAAATGTATTGAAACAGGTAATTTCCTTCCAACTTTACAATAAAAACACCAAATTCAAAATGCATTCGATTTTTTTAAATTTTATAAATAAAATTACAAGTTTTTTGAAAATTTGAATTTCGTGTTTTTATTTAAGATATTGGCATAAAAGAAATTACCTGTTTCAATATATTTTTGTAAATTTCGACTACAACATCGATTCGCTAGCCTTAAATATTAAATTTAAAAAGTTTTAATAGAAAATTTTGAGCCAGAAAAAGTAATGAATTTACTGCGTTAGGTTAAAAAATCAACATAATTAGGTTTTTGTTTAAATGTTGGCTCCAAAGTTAATGAACTCAGTTGCCCGTAGCTTAGTTGGTAAGTGCGTTGACTGCTAAGCAGAACGTCGGTCGTTGGTTCGAGTCCTACTCAGGCCATGTTTTTATTTCATCTTTCACGGGCACTGCCTCTTGCGAAGACCTGACAAATCTTCCAAGAGTATATCAATCTGTCATGAAAAAGTGCTTCTCAACTTTGCCGTTCGGAATCGGCGTTAAATTGTAGGTCCCCTCAATTCTTCACACGCACTCAGAGGATTGTTGATGAGAGTAAGCCACTTAGGCCTTGGCTTTTCAAGAGCTATCGCGCCACTCTATTTAAAAAAAAAAAATAGAAACTTCGCCTACCTACATGTCACACGATGTCAATCTCAAATAAGACTTTTGTCTAGTAACAGTGCAGTTATGTTTTTTTTTCTCTATTTAATATTGCGATTGCTTTTACTCTAAAGTTGAAAACCTACAGCAACATAAATAAAGGTGAACATTGAAATCCATTCCTCATAAAAAAAAACTCATTAATCACAAAACACATCACCAACTGTGAAAAAGGTTTGACGCGGTGTAACACGATCCTTACTTATGATTATTGTAACACTTTCATAAATACAATTACTTAACTTATAATTATTATTGCTTTGGTAATATGTACTCCTACTTCCTTTTAAGTATGAACTCTCTACCTCTTCCAAGAATTTGTACTAACTACTTATGTTCTATCAAAGATAATATAACTTGTTATATGGTATTTGATCTGTTTGCACAGAACAAGAACAACGTAGTAAATGATTTTTATCGAAACAACTTCAACTTTTACGATTGACGACTCCTAGAACAGGCATTTAGAATCACATCTCAGTTGTAAAATACAAATACAGAAAAATCGCAATTGACGAAAATATTACCTGGTGAAGCAAAAACTTAAAACAAAGAATAAACTACAAAAAAAATATATTAGTTGGAAACAAATAAATTCGTTTCTTATAGCATGTTTAAGAAAAGAACCCCTAGCCCTAGTCAATTAATATATAAAAAAAAAAAAACAATTCAAATACTTCAGTCATTTTAGGTAAGTACAGCAGAGATGAAGGAGAACAAAATAATGGTCTCTGTTATTCTTTCCGTTGAAAGAGGATTATGAGAATGCGAAGTGCGATGTACCTTGCAATAATTGTTGGAAATCATTTGGCCATTTCAACTGGACGATACTGTAAGATTATGATCACAGAGGAGGTATACCTAGAGTCGCAACTCAAGGCATTTTACTCTCTTTCGACTAAAAAAATTAAATTTGATAAAATATACTACCCAATGCAAATGTGTTGGTTTTTCAATGCATTTCAAATGGGAGGCCAAACCAATACATTTGCAATGGGTAGTATATTTTTCTCTTATCCCAACATTTTTTGGACAGTGAATTTTTAAAAAAGAGAACGAGTTGCGACTCTAGGTAAATAGGTTCTCTATGATTATGATGATGAACACTTCGGATCACTGTGTAAACAAATATTCTATTATTTCCATTCATTCTAAAAAATTCCACGCCATTCGCAGTAGGAATTTGAACATACCACTATACCAGTAGCTTGAACTTTGACAAAATGTTTATATTGGGGGCCCGATATTTTTCCGTCCTGGGCCCGGAATTTCTCTCGACGGCCCTAGTGTTAATATTATTTTTTACAGATGCGAAATATCAAACAATATAGGTACCAATACAAGAGTATATCACCCTAAAAGTTGACACAAGTGCAAGAACTCGTTTGACCTTTGCAACAGAAGAACAAAAGTAACTTGTAAGCCAATTTACAAGATAATTCGTTCCATTATAAACAACTTCAACAATAATTTCTAAGCATTAAGTTCAATGTTCGGAATAAAATTTAAATTTGTTATTTGTTAACTGCTTCAAAGTTCAGGATCCCCCGGTTAGGGTGAAAAAATACAATCAAATCATAGGTAGTCGGTTTTTATGAATATGTTACAGCTTTTGTAAACATTTTCTAAAGCTTCAATAAGTCACAACTCTTTTTTCGACTTGAAGTTTTCCCGCGTGTGCTTTAAGCATTTCTAGAGGCGTCTACTGTTTAGTCGTAAAATCAAAATGTCTTCTCCATTAATCCTGTTTCCCTTCCTTGCCAGCATGAACAAGAAGGCAGGGTAGACATGCAACTGTGGTAAAATACTTTTCAATGCTAGGTGTAAGGTAAATAAGGTATTACATTTCACCTGCCTCTTCCATTTATTGTGTTTTGTGGAAATTGAAATTTATAGAACATGAATATCAGCCAAGTCAGATGTGAAATTTAAAATGGAGATTATTTTGTTTGTAGTACTCTAGGGAAGCTATAAACTTTTTGGCACACGATATCATCAGAATCCTTCCAACTGATATGAACAGGGTATTTTGAAACAAAGAAAATATTTAGTTTAATGCAATAAAAATCATTTTAAGTTTGCGTTTTTATGCAGAAAAGTTTACCAACACATTTCTGAATTCGAAAAGTTAATATAATATCTTATCTTTCCTTGCTTACCTAGAATTCATTCGAAAATTCACATACGAAAATTCACTCGAACAACAGTGGCGTAGCTAGGACGGTGCAAGAGTGTGCAATGCACACGGCCGCCCCCACGGCTTTTAGAGGCCCTTCAAGTAAAAAAAAATCAATACCCACAATTTGTATGAAATTAATCAAAATTAAAAATTGATAAAAATCCTAATATTTTATAACAACAAGTAAACGCTATTATGCCAAATGGCACTTTTCTCTTTTGGAAACAGCACTAAGCGCTGGAACGTTTTATCAAAATTCACAGACTAATCTGAAGCCTTAAAAAAACTAAATCCTACTAGATTGTCTTGTAGAATTAGCACAGTAGACACGGTAAACGTAGGTTTTTTTTAACAAAGCGCTTTCTGAAATGATTTTAAAAAGTTGCAAGAAAGATGAACATAACGAGGCAGAAGTCATTACAAAAAAATTTTACATTTAAATTTTGGTTGCTTTGTTAAATATTTCACTCCGTTTTAAACGACATAGTTTAGATGTTGCTTGTTGTGCTTTGGATGATGTAAAAAAAAGCTACAGGAATAATTTTATTTGTTTTAAAAATAAGGCAATTGAAACTTCGAAAAGATAATGGCATTGAGCCAAAGTTCAAGTCAAACGTACAAAAAAAATTAGGAACCATTTAAATGAACTTGCAAATGACAAGACTTGAAAATGATAAAACATTTTTTGAAATTAACATTGTAAATAGAGTTTTGGACATAATAATTTCTCGTTTTAGTGGTATGCGTACAGTCTGCCAAATATTTGATTTTCTAAATTCAAAAGTACTGATCAATATAAACGATGATGTTTTGAAGGTAAAATGCGATAACTTTCGGTTTAAGTAGATATTCAGATATTATACAAAATAGTTTTACAAAACAATAAGTTAACATTAACCTTGTTTTAAAAAATGATTCATGATTCATAATTATAACTAAATTTGGTGTAATGGAGTGCGATTTATCAGAAGTTTGAACAGTAGTGTTAATTATCTACACAACCCCTGTTACTCGTGCATCTGCTGAGAGGTCTTTCAGTAAATTGAAAATAATTAAAAATCATTTAAGGAAAAGAATGACTCAAGAGCGTTTTAAAAGTTTATCTCTAATAGCAATAGAAAATGAGGTGGCTTCAGAAATAGATTTAAGAGACATCATAGATAAATGCGCTCCATTAAATCTAGGAAAAATATAACAGTTTGATGTACATCATATGTATACCTATACAAATTTTTTTTATGATTTGTTTATGTACCTGTCATAAATTAAAAAAAAAATTGTTCAGGGCCCTCATTTGAATTCTGCACGCGGGCCTTTGCAAAGCTAGCAACGCCACTCGAACACCTTGTTGTATACCCTCATCTACATGTACGTGACTGTGAAAGCTTTATTGAATCATCCGCTGGAGAAAAGTATGTGATCTCTTTAAAAGAAAAGCCACCTTATTCAAACATAAACAAAGTAAAAAAAAACCTTCCAGAAAGTCACACGAGTATTGATAAAACTGAAACTTTTTTTCAAAACCGTAACTTAAAGATAAATTGCTTGCGGAATTTGAAATTGAAGACAATATCAGAATGTTTGCTCAGAAAAAAAAAACTTTTTAAATTTGTATACAAACCTGAAAGACTTTTGAAAATTGTTTATAATTCATTTTAAGAAGTTTGACTTTTATACGTTTTGTGCAGTTTATTTACACTAAAGCACTGTTCACATGAGCTCGAATAACGACCAAGGAATGCACAAAAATTCGTCGATTTTGAAATTTCTTTCATATGAGAGTTTTAAATTCGTAGCGAATGAACAACCAAAACACAAAGCAAGAATGATTTTTGACGTTATACGCGCGCGAACGTAGTGTAGTGGCTAAGTTTAGAGCTCGATTATCAAACGACAAAAAATTACGTGCAGCCCATAGAAAGAAGATCAACATCGGTTTACTTACCACTCCAGAGAATGCCAGGGACTACAATGAGCGCCTGAGTGAACGTCAATACCTTGTGGAACCAATATCACGAAATAATTAAAATGTAGCCGAGACCACCATAGGTTACCAGCCCACCCCGAAAAAGAAATCGTGGTATGATGATGAATGCGCGCTATTGAAAAGAGAGGTGGAAAATGCTCGATTGCAGATTCTGCAAAAACAAGAGCAGCAAGAGCAGAGTACCGAGCAAAAAGGATAAATGAGAAAAAGACCCTGCTAAGGAAGAAAAGAGCAACCGCAATTTCCCAGCTCAAAGATCTAGAAGAGCCTCGGGCCAAGACCAAGGAATTCGATGAATCATTTTTAACTCGTGCATTTGACATGTAATTTTTAAATATAAGTCTCGACTAAAATCCTCGCTGAAAGTTTTTTTTTCCGAAAGAGTATAAGGTATAACCAAATAATCAACTCTGTAACGAGTTGTTCTTTTTCTACAAAGAGATGACAGCGTTAGAAAATATATTTCTTTAGAAACTTTTTAACAAAATATTTAAACGAATACTATTCCCTATAGGGACAGTGAGAGGACACGAAGTTTCCATCCTCGGTTCATAAAAGTTCGGTTGTAATAGTTGTCCAGTTTTTTTTTCCGAGGAAAAATGTGCTTCACAAAAGTTTACAAAATTCATATCTGCGAGCATACGAAATATAAATTGGTGCATAAGTACAGTACAGTGCTTTGACAAGCTAGCGTGCAGAAAGCAAGCAAAACATTTTTGGTTGAACTATGTAATCCAAAAAAAGAAGTTGGTTAGTGAATCTGATTACTATCTACTATGGAACATCGAATCAGGCGCAGCAAGGTGGTGAAGGTTTGAAAGTGAGCACAGACACACGAGTGGTAAGTGCATTTTTTGCAACTTCGGGGTTGAAAAGTTAATTTATTACTTTGTTTCTAACCTTATAAAAATGCGGGTGTTTTGTTTTAGCAGGTGGGAAGGGAATAGTGTAATTATGTTTTTCTTTTACTTTTCTAAGAGACATGCATAAAATTAATTGTTAATTGTTAAAGGGATTAAAAAATAAATGGTGTTAAGCAAAAAAGTAAAAAAGTATATTATACGACGCGACGGTGTAACGGAACCCGTGTTCCTCCCTCTTCAACCTTTCGCTACGCTTCACGCTCTTAGGTCTACAGGACCCTAAGAACGATCCAGGTTGCAGGCTGAAAAGGGGATCCAGGCTACGACTGCGGCATGCTTGCTTTTGCTCAGCTCGTCGGTGGTGTGGGTTGCAGTCGCCGTTCTGGACTGTGTTACATCTAACATGCCATATTTATTAGGGTTCCAAAGTAATGGAACCCGAAGACGAATACGAGGGAGTGTCACCGGAGGGAGGGAAGAGAACGCGGGAAATCTACTCCTGAAATCTCATACTCCCACCCGTCCTCATATCATACTCACCACGACCTTGATTTAAAATTTTGAATACACATGTTCATTAAGAACAAACAAAAATTGTTCAAAATAAATTAATCATTTTAATTATGCAACAAACAAAAATCAAAAAAATAATAACGACAAAAAAAATACATAATAAGTATTTAAGAAAAAAAGTATTAAATAGTATTAATTAAAAGTAGTTAATAATTAATAATACTTAAATTAAATATACATAGTAAAAAAAATAAAGATAATACCTTTTACAATCCAGGTGTACCAGGAACACAACAAAAAAAAAACACAACAATTAATAGTAAGAAATAAATTTAACAAAAATTGAGAGAAAAAAAATAATTGTAAGTCCACACACAAACAACAAAACAACACTGTATGATATTATTTTTTTCTTCATATTTCTTCTTTCTTTCTTCTTCTTTAGTCTTCTCTTCTTGCATTAATTTAATTTGTTTTCTTGCATTGATTTTATTTTATTTTTATTTTCATAGTTTATTATACACATTTGCAATTTCCTTTTTTTTGGTTTTATGTTTCTTCCTTTTTTTTATTATTTAAATTCCGTTTATTTATTTTGTTTTTATTGTCTTTTCAAATTTATATTAGGTAGGCACACATATTTTATTTTGTCCAATTCACAATAATTTATTTTTGGTTATACAATATATGTACAATGTATATATCTATATATTTTTTGTTTGACGTTTATTAAACAATAATATACCATTAAACTTTAAAATATTCAAAATTCACAATTAATAAACTCTTTTTTTTAATTTTTTTATTTTTCTGATTTTTGTATTTTCAAAATTTTGATTTTTCTGTGAGTGTGAGTAAAGTGTATGGATGTAAAGTAGTGTTGGGTTGTATGGAAAATGTTGTTGTGGTAAGTATGTGTGTGTGTGTTATATGGATAGTATTATGTGATATGTAATGTTATGTACAGTGCGTTGAGTTTTGTTTTGTTTTGTTTTCGCAGATCCTCACAACGGCGAACAGTGTTGTTAATGCCAAACTTGCATATTCAAATAATTAACGAATATTTTGAAATCGGATATTAAGAATGTATTGCATACTTTTAGATCAGTAATTAATATTTCTCTAAAAGCTTTTGAACATATGTTATTGTACATTATGTTAATCGCATATATGTTCACTCCTTTCTCTGCTTAAAAAAGAGAATTCTGTAAGCTTCGTAAAACCGAAGCTAGGCTTGTTAAGTTTAGTTTGTAAGAATTTTTGAAGGCGACAACAATAAAGAGCTGAAGGTAAAACCTAAGTATCGTTTTTTCATATTAAATACGGTATTCTATTTTTTTTTGGTTTGCTTGTTCTTTTTTCCATTCTCTATAGCGGTGGATTTTTTTTTGGATTAGTGCAGTGTGCACCACAAATTATTTGATGAGATTCGGATTGCTAATCCCAGAAGCCTTTACCGAGTCTCCCCCCAACAAGTGTCGTAAACTTTTTACCTTCCCTCGATCGTTTACCCAACGAATCAAAGAATTTTGACAACTTTTTGTTTTCTTTATTTTCCATAAAAACTACGTTTTGACTTATAATCACGGATCTTGTACCCCTTTTCCAAAGTCTATACGCTTTCGCATGGTGACAATATTCAATAAAAACAAATTCATCGATTCTGGCGTCAAACTTGCTTTGGTTTCCAGATTTATTTAAAACGAATGCGGGTGAAACTGGCTGAGTTCGTAATTGTAAATCTTCCGCAGTACTGCCAAAATTGTGTTCATAAATGTAAACAAACAGCAATAGTTCAGCATGAGCATGGCAACACTTGTGTTCATAAAAGTATAACGACAATCATTTTGCGGTCAAATCGGGTTTGTTTTAATTTTGTTGCCGAATGCAGGAAAATGGCAGGGAGCAAAAGTGATGTTTGTTGGTCAATAACTCAAAACGAAACGGATCTGGGTAAAATTTAGTACCTTCACAGACAGATTATAGTCTAGAATATCACATAGGCTACTTTATATCCCGGTAAAATCTATGGTGCCCGTGGGAAACATTTGTTTTATATTTACAAAGAGCATATGTGATTCACAAGATAGTGGTTAAGGGGTCAGAAAATTACAACGGCTACTTTTTAATCCATTTAACCCGTAACACTGCGGGCATAGCTAGTTTTAGGTTGTTTATAGTCGTAATATTACTGAAGTGAAAATATTTTTAGGTGCGATTGACCCTTTAAAATCATTAGATAACAATGATTTCGTGTAATGAAAATTGCGGCATGCTCACGACTTATACGAATGTAAAATAGCTCTATCTGTCTTTTCGATTCTTTATAACGCCTTAACTGCTGATTCGATTGAAATAAAAACTGTTACAGTTGCAGAGACAATATTTAGCTTAAGAAAGGACATATATAGGACTTTTGAAGGCAATTATTGGGGATAAAAAGTTTGCAAGCGGTTGAAATAGTTGGCAAAAGTTTGTATGGATGTTACGTCATTCTTGATAAACAAAATACAACATTCAAATTTTGAAAAATTACGTTGAATATCATACAATAATGATATATCATACGAAAAGTCCAAGGTTTCTACCACAAAGCTTAGAACAATGCGCTTTAAAATATTTTTGTTGAAAGCCATTAATTAAATGAATGAACTACAAATCAAATCAAGAACAAATAAACTTTGTTTCTCATTTTTTCAACGTTTGCTTTTGTGAACTCATTTTAAATAAAGTATGATGACCGCACACATGCAGTTGTAATTGAGTTCATAAATGTCTTTGAGCATGTTTAAGGCAAGGCATGGGCAACAAAGCCTGCAATTACGAATTCAGCCTATATCTTTAAAGTACGAAACACCTGGAATCTTTGATGACCATAATCCATAACTCTTCTGGGATTTGATGAAGTTGGACAACGATTGCGAATGTGAGCTGAGGTAAGAACTAGTTCAACCCACAGAAGTCTGGCAAATTCGTTTTAATTTTCAAACACTTAGTCATTTCGACAAGTGTGCAGTTGCCACGTTCTGCAACACCATTTTGCTGTGGTGTGTACGGTGAACTAAATTCTTGTTTGATGCCATTCGATTCAATTCAATAAAAACATGACTAGTATATTCTGATCTATCATCAGATCGTATACCCTTTGTTTTGGAATTCAATTGATTTTCGGCAAGTTTTTTAAGAGTAGGTAGATTTTTCAATCGTTAGATACACAAGCAGATAGTGTTTATTCGACAAATAACAAAATAATGGATTTTTAAATCGTCAGATAGACTTTATCTGACGAAAAACGCTCTAATTTATTCGACCGATGAATACTCAGATAGGTTTATTTGCCAGTTTGTTATTTGTAGATTTTTTCGATGACTGAAGAATCGGCTCTAAATAAAATAAATTTGTCTATTGTTGTGTATGCAAAATGAAACAAAGACTCGTAAATCAAGATAGGTATAAAGTGTTTATTGGTTTACTGCTAAATGAAGAATTACACTACAATCATATTTTCTCATCTCATGTTCGATAGATTTATTTCTTGTGAACCCAATATCTATCTTTTCGGATTTTTTTGGAAATTATTATTTTTCTAGAAAAATCATCTATGAAAGTTACGAAAAAAAAATGACTTACTCAGAGATTCTGCTTTTATAGTTTCCTGTCTGAATGTATGAGTTCCACTCAAGAAGATGTCGATTTTCCATATATTTTATCAAATGGCAGACGTGTTTGGTTACCTCTGATGCATGTGTCACAGTCTAGTTCATAGTTTGTTGACTCTGGAAGTCATCTTACAACGTTTTCATGTTGCACACGCCTCAAGGATGTTGCATTTTAAATGTCCCATCCTGTGATTTTGAAATCTCCTGCTGCCTTTACACTGTCGTTCCCAGTTTTAGAGCTTATGTGGATGGAGAGACAAAATAAAGTCCCTCGAACTTTTTCACAATTAATAGATGTATTCCACTCTTGCTCACAAGACTTGAGTTATCGGCTGAAAATACACTTTCACACCATTCGTAGTGACTTTGTTGATAGAAATTAAATTTTCTTAAGGTCTGGAACAAGAAATGTATTAAAAAATGAACAGAAATTTTTTTTATTAACTTTGCTGACTATATCATCAGTAACAATACCCATGATCTTCATTTGCTTATCATTTGCAAGTGTAACATACCCAATGTGACGTTTTTATAAAGATTAAAAAATAGTTTCGCTGTGGCACTTGTGAGAAGTAGCTCCACTATCCAAGAACCAAAGAGAATTTTTGTTTTATTTAAGACTGTCTGATACCTCGAGTGCTCTTGTGCAAGAAAACTCTAAAGACTACTGCATCATAGAACTAGTTTCGGAATACGAGTCATCAACTTTTTTACCACTTCGTCATTTGATCGGCAATTACTCGCCCTATGCCCTCTGCGCCCACAACATCACCAATTGCAGTTGCAATACCTTGAACAAAATGAATTTGTACCTACCGGATATTTGTTGTGTTGTGTTGGCTGACCAAATTTCTTCTTACTCTCAATGCATTATCATTTGATAATTTTGGCTTTGTATCGCCAACTTCCATCGATTTTCCTCCAAGTTTGAGTTCTTTCCATACGAATAATTAATAATTTTGTTTAATTCTTCATCTTTTTGCCGTACACTTCAGATCTCTGTAGATGATTGAAAGTTCTTGACAAGAGCTACTACGTGTGCTTCCATGGCGAGTTATACCTAGTTCACTTCTTGCATCCAAATCCTTGCCATTCCATTTTTCCTGCTCATCCCTGTTTTCGGTTGGTCGTTCTTCCTTCCCTTGGACTATTTTAAGAAGACGAAGCTTATACTATTTTCATTTGTGCCGTCCAAGTTGAATAATTTTCATCATTTAAAACGGCTAGGTATATACTGCATTCGAAAGCGACATCATATAAAATTTTAATAGTGCGATACAAATTTTTAATTAAATTCAAAAATTATAGAACACCAGCTGGACCCAAAACCTGTAGAAATTCAGCAAAGGATGTTCACAGTTGACTTAAGGCTTCAGGAAAACAACAAGTTAAGTAGGTACATATATGTAAGTAATTTTTGTAATTGCCCGGGATGTAGAATTTTAACATTCAGTCGCTCGCTGTGACCAGTCGCCATGCTCAACTCGATTTCTGTCAAAGATCGAGTTGGAAATATTAACAGCTTTTTGACGCCCTTCACGCACGGTACTTCTACTCAATTTTTCCAGCTCTTCGAGTGAGAGGCCGAGCGCATGGCTGTAGGTATTGCTGTAGCAACCATGTTTTTCAACGCTGCAATTTCTATGATTCTCTGTCCTTTGCCATTAGTGCTCTCATGTAAAAAGCTACCTTTTTTGTCATGTGCGTACTCCTTAGTAAGTCCGTGAACATTTTTGAAGCCGGTGTTTTTTACTTTTCTTTGCACAGTAACGGTAGGTACAAAACTTTTAATTTATTCCGTTGAAGCCGATGTTGGTGGTGATTTAGAGCTGACTGACTACGTCATTGATCCACTATCAGTGCTTCAAAACAAGAAAAATTATAATTAGTGAAATATATGATATCGATAGGGCTTTCAAACCAATAATAAATTTCGATGATATCTATTCTCGTTTTATTGAAATTTGAAGCAGGAAGTGCTATACCAATAACCTGTATTTTAATTCATATGATCATTCAATGTTCTCAAAGCAGCAATATATTGTTAACACATCATAGGGGTAAACAATATGTGCTCCACATTTGAGAGCAATAATTTCCTAAATTAACATAAACACAAATTTAGCCTTACTGACTGATTTTCATTATAACATTGAGGGTTATAGTTTACTGTTTAGTGGTGAATGGTCAAACAAAACGAAAGGCTTTCCGAATACGAACTACAAATCAACGCTTAGAGATTCAATCAACCACAATCATCTATCGACAGCAATTCATGCTGTGGTCCTCTTATGAGGAAAGCAATTATTTTAGAACTCAATTAGTTACCCAAACAAAATTATTGCAGCTCGAATCTAATAACTGTTAAACTAATCGTTAGTCATGCATAAGTCTTTCACTGCGAAACAATTGACACGATGCAGATGCACATTCCACAGTCTCGTTATGTTAATAATTTGTATCTTTGTTTATCTTTGCAAACAACAATGTTTTGGCCTAATTCAATAATCTCTCCCTAAGGACTCTTAAAACTGTTGTTGCGCGGTTCGCTTGTTGCGGTTCATTCAGTGCAAGTACATGGATATTGTGTTTGTTTGTGCTTCCATTAAGTACACCGTGATGCCATCGAATGCTCTTATTGAACCGTGCGTGTCGTCGCGTGCGTCGCGTCGGTCGTTGCTGTCTTCCGAACTCCGAAGCAGCAATATTGGCGTCGACTGCTGAGCTTATGTTTTCAAACGCATCATCATTTATTGGAAATGTTGACTTTTTCAAGCACGCCTGGTCTATCAAGATCCAGTTGGTGTTCGTACATAGGTAGGTACCAGTCTCCGGTCATATAACTTTTTTTTTCTTGATTTCTATTATTGTTTCAATCAAATCTAAATATTTTGCTAAGACTATAGATATTTCTCAGTAGTTTGGTGTACGAATGAACTGAAAGTAACTATAAACATTGATTTAAAAGGATGATTTCTAAAAAAGGGCGATTTTCCGGAGACTCCGGACAATAGTTCTAGTCTCCGGACGTTCTTAAATGGAGTCTCCGGACAGTTCCACTTAAAAATTCAATATCTTTCTTCTCTTAAGTGTTGGGTATTGTCAATTATTTTATGATTGTTTGGCATCTAATTAATTTAAAAAATATGGCTTGGTTATTAATATTTTAGACGAAATAAAAAAAAAAATCGGGACCAGACCGGACGATCAAAACGGAGTCTCTGGACGATTTTCAACCTACTTTGTCATACTTGATTGCTGCTTGCCTGCTTGCCTAGCATCTAATTGCTTCGATCTAATGTCTTGTAAGTCTTGTTTTGAGTTGTTTGCATTCATCCTAAAAAAAACCGCTTAAAATAATTAAAGACTTATATTATATCCTCTCTATCTACGCTACATAACTAAACCATGGCAATTTAATGTATTTGAAATACCTGCAGACAAGAAACCACAAATGAGTTTAAAAGGAAGATGGGAAACAATGACAATGACAATGCCTACGCTATGGTTAAAGTTTACTGCAAGTTTTATTCGCATACACGAGGTAACAATAAAACAAAATTTGCGGTATCCGGAGGGTAAAACGTAAGTCAGTTTCCGATCTCCTTTTGTCTCTGGAAGAATCAGGTTTTATTATTCTAATGTTTCCTTCAGGCAATATTTCCTTTCCTGTAGATATTTCACGATCGATTTACACCACAGTACACAGAATACAAGGTATTATATTGCGCATATGTCAGAAATCAAAATGACAGAAGTGAGAAAAGGCACAAAAAGAAATGCCAAAAATTTCAGATCCATTGTCAAATTCGTCAAGGGAAAAAAAATGGCTGATAATTTTAGTAAATGAGACAGACAGAGACAGAAATCTAAAGTTTTGTTCTTTTCTTTTTACTTTTCTTTTATTATGACATTTTGGATCTGAAATTTGACATTATATGCGCGAACTTGAGAAGAAGAAAATCGGGAATATAATACCTTGTATTCTGTGTACTGTGGATTTACACCACACTAATTTCAAAATATTATGTTTGTGTGACAGAATAAATAATGATAATATAATTTTTAAAGTTTTTTTTTTCATTTTTAATCCATCAGAGAGATACAAATAAGTACTTTTGACAAGGAAATTAAACGTTTCAAAAGAAATGTCAACATAGAAAAATAATAAACTAAAACCTTGAAGGTGTCCGGAGACTAGATTTTCGCTATTTTTAGTACCAGTGTCCCGGACACTTAAAAAATCGATTACAAAACTCAAAACTTTTTTTTCTTTAGTTATTGGAATTTCATTATATAGGGTGTCCCAATAAGAGTGCCTTTTTTAATTTGCAAATAAAACCAAGTATTTTATGACAGAGGTGTGATATTTTTATTGTATTGTAAAGAAGACATGTTCCGATTAAGTATGGAATAAAATATCCGGCAAATGACCCCCCCGGCTCCGACACGACAGGCCATTACTCTCTTCATGAAATTTTCAATGACTTTTTCACAGAGATGTGGCTGTATCTCACCGACAACACGTTGGATTTCCGATTTGAAGCTCAGGAATTGTTTCGGGTTTATTTGCATAAACCCGAGATTTCAGAAAAATCGCACGGCGTTAAATCGCACGATCTTGGTGGCCAGTTCACATCAGAATTTCGTGAAATAATGTGTTCTGAAAACCGTTGCTGCAATAAGTCGATTGTTTCATGCGCAGTATGGCAAGTTGCGCCGCCGTCCTGCTGAAACCACATGTTGTCGTTCACACTCACTGTCGAATTGATGTTTTCGGGTTTCCGACAACACTCTCGTTTACAGCAGCAATATTTTCAAGAGACCGACCAGTACGTTGACGCAAAGGATTCCTATCATCCATAATTGACCCAGTTTCTTCAAATTTTTTGACCTTTCTTCGAATGGTTGACATATTAGGTACACTCTCTCGACTGAAAATTTGGTGAAGTTTGCGAAGCGTAACTTTCCCCATTTTGGAATGAGTTTTTACCATTATAACGTGTTGTTCTTTCAAAAAGCGCTCCATTTTTAGTAATCGGAACAAACAGAGATGACATCTGCCAAATTTCAGAGTTCCTACTTGCATGACAAAGAAATTATTCCAATTTTAAAAAGTGCGCTCTTATTGGGACACCCTATATTTTCATTGAAAAAATTTCCATTTGATTACAAGATCTCACAAAATCAACTGTTCTCAGTATATTTTTCCGAGGTCTGTCACTAATTTTTTGCTAAAAAATAGCAGAATGGCAGTGGCTGCCATAACTTTTCATTATACATTCGATCGGGTTGAAACTTCGAATGTGTATGTGAAAAATGTTATTGATTCTGTATTTCTTTTTTGCAAATTCTGTGTTTAGTTTCTCTTTTATTCCTTATTAAGTGCAAAATCTGGTGCCGTTACCCTATATGTTTTCTAGGCGTCAAACCATGATTTATTGAAGTTACGAGAAGAAGCGAAGTGTTATACATCTATATGTGTTGCAGTAGGTTAGTATAAGTATTGGAAACTTATCGGCATTTTCACTCAATTTCATCGGCAATTTGTTTTTTTTTTTTTTACTTTTCCATCTAATTTTTTTTGAAGGGGAGAAGCCAACTTTGGGCTTATGTTGAGAATTTTTGTTCTAGATCAAAGCTTATTATACATATATTAAGATGTCCCACTGTAATTGGATAATTTCCATTTACAGTTTACCAATAACAAAACGTTTACACCCGTGCGTCTTTCTGCAGCGAATGTCTTATACATGTTTCTCATTTTAGCAGAGTAAGCAGCAACAAGCCATTTGATAAGTACCTTTGGGATACATGTACAGTACACAGCCAACACTATAACAGCGATTGCAGCGATATGATGGCCCAGCATAGGCACGATAATCCCTGCGAGCTTTTGGCCTCTGAGCCTTAATTCATTTTTTTTTACTTCTTGTACTTCGACTCTGTGACCGTGATTTGGGGAGTCTGTGTATGTCGTGTTATGGCTCCTCGATCGGAAACGTCAAGTAATTTGTAATTTTACTTGTCAGACATGGGGATAAGCCAACTTGAATGTGAGCGCTCGCACTCACGCCAAGCTTGCATTCGACTAAAGATCGATCTTATCGAAGACTTTAATAGGTATGTACTTCGACACTGACCCAATTGGAACACTTTTTTCTTGCCTTGTTCGAAGAAATTTACAACATGCACTTTGCCTTTCGAACCTCTAGTAAGTTCAAGGATCTTGCTGGAAACAATTCAAGTTAAGAGAGATGCCGTATACGTGTACGTGATGTAGCAGATACGCTGTGGAATTGATTTTAAAACTAGTTTTCTATACGAATTCCTGACGTTTGATTGATTCGATGTCGCCAACGATGCCGGTTCTAACCGCAATAATGTCATTCACTTGAAGTTGATTGTCACTGCCGCTATAGACGCTCTACCAATCTAATCAAGGTGTTGGGCGGTGAAATATTTCTATCAATTATATTGGTCTCCGGATAACGCTCACACTGAATATACGAACAGTTCGACATGGAACTAGGAGACATGCTTTGAACCGAGGTGATGACAATAAAATAATAATTATTCTTAGTTGGTTGCTTGGTAACATTTTTGGTTCATCGATTGGAAAAGATGAAAAAAAATTATACTACCGACAATGGCAACGGTGGGGAAATTTATTACAACCGAATGTAGGTAAGGAAGTAAAATTGGGGAAAAAGGTCAAGACCAAAGAATCACCTTGGGAAACTACTGACACACAGTAAGTTAAATATAAGATTTAGATCATAAGCTAGTTTTGAATTCCTTTGTCTAGTATTAAGTAGTTATAACTTATAAGTGATTGAAATAAAAATGAATTTTGGAAAAAAAACATAGCTTCACATCAAAGTGAAGTTATTACCCAAAGAAAAGTGAAGTAATATCCCACCATAATTGGGATTTTTTCACCAGAAAAAAGTGAAGATATTTCCCACTTGAGGTGAAGTTAATTCCCAGTGAAGTAAGTTCCCTGCACCGTTCAGTTAGTTTAGTTAGTGGACTGACTACTGACCCATATTTATGGATTTTTAAGCTACAATGATGGGTTAATAGTACTTAATTGATTTGTGGACTTTTGACCCACTGGAATGTGTTAAAAGCCCATTATGGACTATTGGCCCGTGGACTTCTAAGCCTGCGTCCCATCTACTCGGAACGAGGTGCAGGGAAATTACTCCACGGGAATCTGCTCCACATGGGAATTTACTCCACTCAAAGTGGGAATTTGCTCCACTTTTTAAAGTGGAATAAATTCCCACTACGAGTGGGAAATAACTGCATAATTGTTTGAGAAACAAGTCCACTAAAAGTGAAAAGTGTGAGAAACAATATTATTGCACTTCTTATTAAAAAAAATTTCAGAATGTGATTTTTTTCTTTGAATTATAAAAAGTCTCAACAATAGATAGGACCATTTTTTTTACTATTTGTGAACAAAATTGACAGAACAATTCATTCAAAACTAACTGATGCCGTTTTCTTTACTTTTTAAAAGAAACCACCACGCACCTTTGTAATACACGCTTGTGTCTGCAAAGCAGGTGCTGCATTGAAATGATTCATTTTGAACATCTATTTTTCACTTTCGTCTACGACTCTAGAGATTATGACGATCTGGAACATTTAAAATCGTTTTGGTTTGGTTGGGAGCGAAACGAGCGTAAAAAATTTTGCCCAAAAGAGAATGAATTTGGGGTGTGAAAATAAAAAAATTCGCGCGAATTTTTTTATTTTCACACCCCAAATTCATTCTCTTTTGGGCAAAATTTTGTACGCTCGCTTCGCTCGCTTGCAATTATTGTACCTGCTTCATTTTTTGTTTAAAGCTTCAAATCCTTTATTGAAATAATATTTTAAAACATGTGAGACTGAGTTAAGGTTAAGTATTGCAAAAATAGTACCTTCTTACGTCTGCATCCACATGATGCAAGAAAACTGAACATTGAAAATCATATCAATACAAAAATTTCTTTCTAATGGAGCTGTTGATGTAAAAGAAACAGCTCAGTTATTTTAGGTGACAAAAAGATGCAATAAGATGAAGCTGGGTTCAAGTACCGTGTGCTTGCAGAATGCTTTACTCTCACCGAACACCAATGTTCAGAAGAACGTTTTCATGGGGAAGAGTTTCCTTAACGTCACATAGACTTAGAGCATGTGGTATGTAAACCTTGAAAATATGTTCAAACTGTCTACTCAATTTATTGGTTTACAAAATGTTTAAAACTTATCACGAAGAAACCCCGAATTTAATTTCAGGACTAATGACCCACCATAGTGGGTTTGTAGTCCCAAAATAGAATTCGGCACTTATGTTCAACCATAGTTAGACTATGCGGAAAAATAAATACTTAATTGTTTAATTTGTAAAATTGTAAAATTGTGTTCATAGTCAATAAATTGGTTGAATTTATCACATAAATTGATTGCATTATAATTACTTACATTCCTCGTAAAAACTGTAGAGCTCAGTTTCATGCTGGGAAATAATTCCACCAAAAAAATTGTGCAGTTATTTCCCACTTGCAGGGGGAATTTATTCCACTTTAAAAAGTGGAGAAAATTCCCACTTTGAGTGGAGTAAATTCCCATGTGGAGCAGATTCCCGTGGAGTAATTTCCCTGCACCTCGGAACGACACAAGTAATTTGCAATTGGTCGAAAAGCTTACGCAACGACAATATCTTTTAGGTGACTTTGAACATGATCTACTCTTTGCCTTGACAGTTCTATGATCTACTCAGAGCAAAAAAAAAAGAATAACGCAAAGTGTATCTTTTCAACAAAAATGGTTCTATGAGAGGTAAAAAAATCGTTCTATGAAAGGTAAAAAAAATCATTGGAACCGTTTTAAGAAAATTAAAACTTGGTTTTTGGCAAAAAAATGTATATGGTGGCTTGTGGGTTGTGGCTACCCTAAATTTCGATCGTTAAAAAAAAATCAAAAAAAGACCCTCGCGAATTCGCTCAAACCTCTAACTTTAAAGTTTGTATATGAAGTCAATCGGACCAGTGATTAAGGCTGTAGTTGCGTTTACAGACAGATAGACAGACAGACGGACGGAATCGCCGGACCCACTATTTTCGACTTCTCTATCATCGTAATGTCATATTTGATCTAAATCTCAACGTTTTTTTTTTTCCAACTCAATACTTGCCATATATTTTATATGTTGCAAGTAAGAAGATTAAGCTTTCTCAAGAGAAACAATAAAGGATTCTTTATATAAAAACAAATGAAAAAAAATTCTGACGCAAATAGACGATCAGGGCTAGAATCGCGTAACGCGATAAGCGATAGTTGATAATCAAAATCAGGGTTTTTGCTCTATGTAAGCTGATTATCAAATTGATTGCCAGTTATTTGCGATAATTTCATTCGATACCTATTTCATTCGACACCTATCTGAGAAGTTTGAAGCAACAACAAATCAAATAAAAAAAAAATAATAATAGGGGTATTCACGATCAGGAGTAATAAATTTCTACCAATTTCAACTGTCATTTATCGGTCGTGGAGGGCTCTGCAACAAATTTTACACCATTGTATTTCTCTGTTGCAATACGGTTTCTTGGGGTCTCCATTGAACATTTCCGATGAAGTGATAGGACTATCGGCATGTCATCAGATAATCCAATAGAGACCAACAATCCAACATCCAGTCCATAGAGGACTTCGGTGGTTCGCTCTCTTTCAGCCTATAAGCTGAAATTTTCACATTTATACCTTAAAAGTACATAATTGTTAGTTTCCCAATGCATTTGTTATGGGACCTCTCACTAATACTTATGCAATTTTAAGGTATGTGTGCTTATTCCAGTCGTGGTGTAAATCCTCTAGCTCAAATTTCAAAAATATTAGATTCCGTTGAGCTCAAATTTTTCAAAAAAAAAACCTTAACATACAAAAAATTCATGTAATATGAAAAATAAATTTTCTTTGCAAATTAAAAAAATCGAAATAGTATGCGAAACCCTTAGGAACAAACAAAATAAATACTACAATCGGGCCTTTAGTTTCTTATGTGCTGTGGTGAAAGTTTTGACAGCTAATGTCAACAATATTTGATATTTTCATTTCTCAATTAAATAGAAAAATGCAAAGAAAGGGTAAGTATTGCAAACAATATTTCTACATATTTTATTGAAAATAATTTAACCCACAACTCCATCCATAGCAGATTTGTTGTAAGCTGATTGTAAAGAAAACAGACGATCTGCTGGCCGAAGTGCCCAAAATCGACGAAATGGAGAGTGAGCGCATCCGTCCAATGATGGGTGGCCAATAAGGAGGAACAAGAGAACACATTTCAAGCTTGTCCGACAGGTCACATGGCATGGACATGGTGACTACCTCGCGACTATAATGCCTGAGGTAGCCAACCAATCAGCAATGATTCACCAGCTCTCGGCAACGTTGATTTGTGTCCCGTTGGAGCTTTGACCAACAAGCCATATATTTGAGATTATTTTTTCCCAGTCATCAAACATCGATATTTATTCCTCTTGATCCACCAGCTTCACCGCTCGCCCATGGGAAATCCGTAAGATCGGCAGTATTGATGTGTTGGACGCTATTGGCAGCAACATCGTTGTCAGTACCCGCACAAATGAAGTGCTTCGAATCCTTCTCCGTGAAAACAAAGACATCAACGAGGAATGGCTGGCCGATAAGTCTCGCTTTGCTTGCGATGGTTTGAAGCGGCAACGTTTGGTTGCCCCAATGGTTCGTCTGCCAAACGGAGAATTGCAAGTTGTTGAATGGGAAGGTGCTTTGATTTCTGTGGCCAAGGCTCTCCAGAAAGCGTCAAAAGGATCAATTGCCTCTGGTCAATTGGTCGATGTCGAATCGGTGGTCGCTGTGAAGGATCTCATCAACTGTTCGAGCTCCGAAACTTTGTGCACCGAACAAGGTTTCCCCTCAAAGGGATCCGGCATCGATTTGCGATCGAATTATTTGATTTCTGGAATTTCTGATTTCACTTGTTGTGTTGTTGTTTTTAATTCCGAATATGCTTGCAGCTCTGGAAGAAGCCGATGCAGTCCTCTTGTTTGGCACCAATCCTCGCTATGAAGCTCCTCTCCTGAATACTCGTTTTCGCAAAAGCTATGTCCACAATGAACTCGACATTCCTTTGATTGGCCCCAAGTGGATTTATCCTACAAATATAATCATTTGGGTGACGAATCAAGCTTGATAACACAAGTTTGCAATGGAAGTCATCCCTTATCGAAGGTTTTGGAAGCCGCCAAAAAACCAGCCATCATCGTTGGTGCTGAACTCTTGGAACGCAACGATGGCGCTGGAATTCATGGTACAATCCGTTCTTATGCCAAGAAATTCAACAAACCCAACTGGAATGCCTTCAATGTTCTGCAGACGAATGCCTCTCAAGCCGGAGCACTTGACATTGGCTGTCAGACAGGTGTCAAAGCGGCAATCAAAGCTCAACCCACACAATTGTTTTTACTTGGTGCCGATCCTGGAGTCGTCAAGCGCGACCAATTGCCTAAGGAACTCATCAAGAAACTGCTCACAAACTCCAAATGGATTCCATCCACCCGGAGGGCTACAACTTTCTTGTGTCGACTTATGATAAGAAGATGCTGTGGTTCGATTTGTCGACGAAATCCAACCAGACAATGAGACTGCACAAGAACGCAGTTAGAAGTGTGGTCTACCATCCCCTGTTCGCTTCGGCTAGTGATGACCAATCTGTGTTTGTCTCCAACTGAATGGTTTATAAATGAGTTTTTGTCTATCTTGACTCCAGACTGAGTTGGTCTTAAATTTTGATTTTCTCTTGTTTATAGTGATTTGCTGCAAAATCCACTGATCGAAACTACAGATGCATGAGAAACGTGATGACTTCGGCGTTCTGGATGTTTGTTGGCATCCGGTGCAGCCGTGGAGCTGATTCAACGATTAGATTGTACACATAAAAGTAGATTGTTGCTTTGCTTTTTATTTTGCGAAAAGTTTAGGTTTTATTTTTACGAATAAATTTGAATTACGTTCTAAATGTTAAAACACGTTTAAGGTCTCACTTTTTGTCTGTTTCAAATTTTGAAATTGTTTAGGCAGTGCCTAATTAAGGCCAAGAAAAAGTCGGCGCTTTCTTCAACATCGAAAGCAGCTAGAAAATCATCGAATGCAGCGTCTTCAAAAACAAAGCCCTTGCACCTCGATTTAACAACATTCAATGAAAAGCTATCTGGCTTACACCATTGAACAACTCCTGAGAGCAATTTCTAGGGCGAATCCCAAGGTCGCTTGATACCCATTCGGCATTCACAACCTTAAAACCTCACATTGGAATGATCCAGTACGATGACTGCGAACAATTAGCAGGCGTACATTTGCCAGGACTCATTCCAGATTCAAATAAAAATAAGGGTTTGGGTATTCAGTTTCTCAAGTACGCTGAGAGGTGTTCGGTATTGATGTTCATGTTTATATTTTTTCCCATTTCTTCTTTTTCATTATATTGTGCACGAAGAAAATGAAGTCAACTTTTTTATATTTATAGCCTCTTTATTTATATAAATCCTTTCGGAAGGCATGTGGTGTTAAGAATCCTACACGGGTGGGGTCTGGCGGATCACAGAATTGCGAAAGCCACTTTGAACGAAGAACACCTTGAGGATGCGAATGCGATGATTTATTATCTTTTTGTGCCGCAACTCAGCTCACTTGTACTCTACTCTACATACCTGTACCTACCCACATTCCCTGAGGGACATTTATGTAAGTGAACTTTTAAGCTAAAATATTTACTAATTTACATTTTTTTCTACTCTTCTCTTAAACTGATAAGGGATATCATCGGATAAGGGCTTACTTTATATTTTTGTCTGTCTTTAGGAAGATACTTAATTTATTCTTTTTTTCTTTTCTTTTTAACAAGATATCTATAGAAATTTTAAATTGTCACACGCACTTTCAACAAAGAAATGTATCCTTTTACCAGTAGGTATTATAAAATAATTTAACACTGATACAGAATTTGTAACTATGTATGTTCCTTTGTATAATAAAAAATAACACCAGAAGGAACGCCTATTTTAATAACTCTTCCACTCAAGTAGCACAATTGTGCATAAATTGGTGTAAATTCAATAATTTTGGTGTATTATTAGGAAAAATTTGACATTGACATTGACTTCACAGTACTTCACACATAAATGTAACGAACTACAGACACATAGCAGCACTGGCGACTGGGGCCATCGGCTGGGACAGAACAAGACATTAATACAACAGAGAGATAGATACAAAGAATGGAAGAACACATAACATAAACCTACGTGGCACAGAGGAGGAGACACAGATTTTAATTGTCTCATAATCATCGCACAGGTGGCCTCAGATAAGCTGGCGATTTTTGTAGAAAAAGAATGCTGCCGAAGCTGGGGCTTGAACCCTTAGCATTCGGCTTAGCAATCAACTACTCTATCCTCTGAGCCATGGCCACCTGCAATAGGAAAAATTTATAATTTTGGTGTATTTATCAAAAATACCGGTATAAAAATCACACCATTGGATTTTCTGTACAAAATTGCAACATTTCTTTTGAAATTTGGTGTAAAAAAAATAAACCTGTTCTCAGTTGTTTTTATAATGTTCCATATGCACTGTTTCTAGGATAAAAGAAAATGTTTGTTGGTTAAGTTCTTTTCTCAAAACAAAAAGATTTTGTCTTTGAGACTGAAAAAAAATTTTCTGGAAGGCTGAAAACATTCATTTGGCATATATTCAAGATTCTCGAATTGGAAAATGAAGATATTATTTTCTGTTTCATAGAATCTTAATTTTTGAGAGATAAGGATAAGGACATATTAAATTTAGCTTGTTATGTGCACATAAGTGCAAATTTAATAGAAAAAACGATAGACGTTAAAACAAAATAATATCGAAGTTCGGCTAGCGGTTTTTTGTTTCATTATTTGAAGGTATAATTTTATTTTCATTGAATACCTACGTTCTATCTAGTTTGACAACGACAACAACGTCCTTTACGTGCCAAGTTTACATATAGATACACAAGTAGTTTAGGTACAGGTGAACGAGCATAAGTAGGTAGATATAGCATTTTTCTTCTTTTTTTTTTTGCTCATCAGCAGAACACAAAACATAAAAGAGGTGTTAAGAATCACTGGGTTTTGCCTGTTACACAGTCTACATAACAAATTCATGTATTTCAACATAGAAGAATCCATTAGGCACAATGATTTCAGAACAAGAAAAAGGAATACCTTATATTTAGATCTTTGGATAACATAATGATCTGGAATTCGTTTGTTTTTGAAAAATGTTTGCTAATCTAACAGGTCGATTAAGTTCTAATTTGAAAATTCTGATTTAATAAATTTCGTGCTAGGCTTTTTTCTTTTAATTTCAAAGAAAAAAATGAGAAGAAAACACGCATACAGAATATTGCAACCATTTTTTAACTAAAATTAAATAAGTCATTATTTGTTTCCCACATGCACATTTTATTTTTCAGAACAAACTTACCTATTTAAGTTTTGAGTTTACAATACCTACATAATTACTTTCGTTTTGTTTGTTTTCAATAAAATTGTTTTTGTTTTATATAAGAACAAGTCCATGAGTTTCAGTTGTACAAGAGCTGCAGCACTCTTGAAAGATGAAATAAAAACGCGAGTAGGAAACGAACCGACAAGCGACGAATTGTTACTGGTCTCTCTCGATACATGCAAGTTCCACTATGACACTTTATTGGAAAAAGTTTGCACATATTTCAATAAGTAGGTAATATTGATTCCATGTACTCAAATTTTCTTACTTTTTTATTCAACCTTTACGAATAATAATTTATACATAACTACCTAACAAAATCCCATGAATTTGTATTCATCCATATAACATCCATAGATATATACGTATAAACAAAACCATCAAATCAATTCTTTAAGAGAATTCCGGACCAAAACTACGATTTTTCAAATTGTATTGTGAATGTGAAGCGATCGGTTGTGCTATCGAAATGATTAAGCATTAAGGTGTCAATGGGTAGACAAACACTTTTTCTAGGGCACTTTTGGAGCACAATTTCAGTTAAGTACCTACTCCATTACTTAGTAGTAAGGACTCAAAAACACCAAAATCGCCAAAATTCGAACTTTTTCAAAGTTACTCATTGAAAGGTGGCTCTCGCTCCCTTATCAAAATGCATTTAGGTAGTTTAAAAAATTTCCTCTGCAGTTGGGTGGTACTCTCAAGCTCAAATACTAACAAAAAAAGTTGATGAAATCTTCAAATACCTTAGCTAATCTGTACTTATAACAATCAAAAAACAACAATGATTACATAAGTATTATAAATACATCTGTATTATGTATTTTCTTTCAGTTCGAAATGCGCAAATTCTTGGAAAGGAATTATATTTCTATAATATTTTTTTTAAATTTTACAACAAAATTACGGGCTCACTGAAATGTTGTAAAGGTTCATTTTTTCAGGTTTGTATTTCAATCTGTAAAATGTTTCCGCGCACATCTTCCTGTTTCTTAAAACTTTATTGTTAAGTCTAAGCACATTTTTGGAAAAGTTACGAATTGCTGGGAATAACATGGAAGTTTTCCACGAATCGTCTTTGCTTCTTATTACACTTTATTTACTAATGACAATCGCTTGGTTTAACATAGGTTTTCGTCAACGAGTAGTTAGTTAGAAGAAACAATATGAAGGAAATATGGGTTGGATTCTACTTACCTAATCATATTCCTGCGAATTACAATCATTAAGGCCTCTCCCACTATTTAATTAATTACATAATTCACGCATTTAGGTAGTATTAATGTTAAAAAATCCATATCACATGTCAGATAATACCCAGATCACAAGTAAGCACTAACATATTTTCTGACATGCAAAACATATTAAAAGTAATAGGAATACAATACATCATTTTTCTTATTTGATAATTATTTGGACTCAAATGAAACTTTCAACCTAAAATTAAACAAAAAAAGTTGTCGCACCCTAAAGACGCATTATAAATTTTAAAAACATCTAAAAACAAAAGCTTAGTTATTATTTCTCATTTGTATCTGGGAGAATGTGTAATTTTCCTGAAGAAATATCGTTGTTATGAAAGACCAAAGTCCATTATCATTATTTGTAATGAGATGTTCTCTTTTTTGGATATGGCCAAAGAACCCTGACCGTCAGCTTGTCTGCCATAAAAAATTTGAAAATTAGTGTTGTGTATGTAAATTGAAAGTAGGAAAGAAACACTTGTAATTTTAAGTTTCTTAAATTTAAGTTTATTTAAACCCAGGATAAATTCTTTCCTCGTGGAATGATGAAAAACGATAGACGACGAAAATGCCGGATATTTCATGAGCTTGACAATGCTTCGTTCAGTTTCGTGTACATATAGTTTTTTACTTATTGTTCGGATAGCAGCCAAATAATAAATAAGTAGTGCATTGGCTTCACAACTAGCAGGTCCTAGGTTCAAATCTCAAAGTGAACTCAAAAAGTTTTTCGATTAATTTGAAAAATAACTAGGCAGCACCACTAACATAGGAGTCTGATGATCGGCTTGGCACCCGTGAAATAGCTATAACTCCAGCCAAACAAAGAAATTGACGGAAAAAGCCATTGGTGGAAGCACCTCTAAGTTGCTATCGTTGTTCAAACAACATAAATAGAATTGACGGACGCAGCCTAACTGCAGTGTTAAATAACACAAAAACAAACACACTTTAATTAGAGTAAGTTGATTAGCTACGGTAGCACAACATAGGGAAACCAAACTTTTATGAAGGTGGGAATATGAAACCCCATTTTGTTTTTTAGCTTTTTTTTCATCCCGTTAGCTGAAAAAATTAAATAGTATTCAATAATAATAAGTATATCACCCCTATCACAGAGTTCCTCGTAGCAAAGTTCCGAACGTAAAGCTACGCTACGAATACGAACAAATTACACAGCGTCTCCATTGAGCATACAGCTGCCCAACATCACAACCGCAATCCAATCCACAAACAGAACATTTTTTTTCGCTGGGCAAATAATGGCATGTCGTCTCATTTTATCTTAAAACGCGGCGGCAGAAAGCACAAAATTAAATGTCGCACAACAAATGAAACAGAACAAACGAAAATACTCATACACAAACTCATCACTCGATTTACATCCTCATTCAAATGAAAACCTTACACGTACACGAAACGTAAAAATTCATGCCCATGATTTGAACCACACTCATGCCATGTTCAAAAAACAAGATTCTTCGACAAGATGTCTGTGTGGGCATGGATTTTTCTGCCTCCATTGGATTTTCTCAAGACATGTTCATGAACAGGGCATCGTTCATGCCCAGTGGAGCCGGCATGTTAGAATCATAAGGCCCGAAATAAATAAATAAAGGCATTGCCACACACAAATCAATATTCCGAATTTCGGAATCCAGTTGACGTACTTCAAAATATGAAATTCAAAATAAATTAAATATCTACGAAGTTTTTGCAAAGCGGATTTGAAGCTGTTATTTGAACTGAAAATGGATTGAATAGCAGTTGCAGTTGTTGTTATCATTTAAGGAAATCGACAACGAAAACGTGCATCAAAAATATAAAAGAAAACGTTAAAAGATGCATTCAATCCATTTGATTCTTCAAGTTTTTTATGGATGTTGGATGCCATTTGTTGACGTATGACGTGTCCAGGACATTAATTTTAATTACAGTTTTTTCTAGGTCTGAAAAAGTGTGCATTTTATTCTGACCACCTGAATCTTAAATTTCTTTTTTATTAAATATGTACTAGTTTTCTTAAAACACGCCTTCCAATCTAGCCTAACGCCCAAACCTTCAAAAAAAAATATGTTCTGAGTAATTTTTGTAATTAATTTTTTACTTTATTCAAAAAAATTACCTATAACATATTTGATTTGTATGCTCCTTTTATGGAATCCTGTATTCCATATTAAATGCATTTTAAAATAACATTTTGCCTCTGAGTACAAAATTCGCACTCATAACGGTCATGATCGCATCCTGCGCAATCATTAAGTGCCCAAAGATTGCAGGATTGTCACAGCACCCAAACCTCACCACGATGATCATGATCAAGGCTTTTTCGGCCTTGGGAGCAGAACATGCCATTTACATCATTGTCTGCTTCTGTTGGTGTGCGTCCGTTGCCATTTTCCGAAAGAACAGAATCACCAGAAGATATTGCAGTATTGTGATCTGTGTCCGGTGTTCACACCACTCCTACCACGTCCACCGTAGATAAAAAGACGTAAGGGTAATATGGAACCCGGTTCCATATTAGGTTCCTCTACGAGTTCCATATTACAAGACTTCATATTTTAATATACACATTGCTTTTCGTCACTAATTCAAGGAAATTAAAAAATGCTTGCCTTAAAAATTTTAAATCCGAACACTAAATAATATTTATGATTTTTTAACCATACGAAAACACGGTACGTTATAAACTTTCGAGATAAACAATAACAGTGAAAAAAGTTTTACATTTTGCTCGGTTGTTGGAAACATCTTTACGACAAAATGATCAAGGCGAAAGTTGTGTATCCAGGCAATATGAGTATTTGCTATGAGACTTCACGAAATGTTGCTTTTTTTTCAAAATTCATTTTATTTCATTCACTTATATCTACTTACATACAATTATTAATGAATTCAAAACTAGCTTATGTACTAAAATCTTATATTTAACTTACTGGCCCCAACCGGGCGCTCTAAGGAATTCATGATTTACTTAAGATTAATGCCTTTCGGCTTATGAACTATTTTGTTTTCGTGTTTATTTTTATTTTAAATTTGTTAGAAAAATTTGAAAAAACTAACGACAGTAACGAAATGTTGCTATTCGCTAAAAGATGGCACTATCTGTTTTGATTTTAGAGAGGGGTTCCTATTTCACAACAGGTTCCATATTCCCACCTTTTCCTCTATTATTGGAAAAACGTTTCTTTTGCATTTAATCAGTTCTACTAACCTAACAAGTGTAGTAAGCTTCAATACACTGAACTTTAATGTAGGAGTGCAATGAAGCCGCATGTGGTAGAAAAATATTAACCCTAGTTTACGACACGCAAAATACGTGAATAAAAAAACTTGGGGTTCGCGCGAACCCCACAGTTATTAATCATTTCTAATTGCTTATTACTTACTAGGCGATGCATTTTTCTTTTCGTTCTACATTGAGTTGAGAGTTATGGTGTGTTCCAACTATAGAACATGTTTGGTTTTCCCAAAAATTTATAAAAATGTTGTGTAAATTCGTGAAAATAAAGTTTGATGATTAACAAAAAGTAAGTTTTAACATTATAATTTTAAGTTTTTGTTTTCACGTTGTTTTAATTTTTCAGTGTCTAAGGGAGCTTATAGAACTTGAATTTGATGACTTGATGACATAATTTTGTTGTTTATATTGATTTCAAATAAAATACGTGTTTAGTAAATTTTTTTGTATACCATTTTAAGCATTGGGGTTCGCACGAACCCCAAGTTTGGTTTGTGACTTTTTTTCAGAAAAAAATTCCAAAAAATTTTCAAAAACCGCTGTGATGGAAAAAAGAAAAAAAAACGTAAAGAAAAATGAATTTTGATAACTGAGTTTTTGTCCTAGGTCGAAAATATGATTTGAACAAAAGTTATGAGCTCTCAAACATGCTCTGGGGTTCGCGCGAACCCCAATTTGTAAACTAGGGTTAAACATGTTTTGTATCTCGAATCATTGTGATACCCATTTTGTATAGAGAGAATATGTGCATCTTTTATGTTGTAATTATGAGCTGTGTTTTATTGGTAACTTAATTATGTTAGCTCAGTCATCGGAATTCCAATAAAACGCTATGCTCAGTATTAAACGAGTTTCCTACACTATTATTTTCACACCCGAAATTGATTCACTTGTGGACAAAATTTTGTCCGCTCGTTTCGCACCCAATCAAACCAAATCGATTTTGAATGTTCCAGATCATGTAATCCGATCGTAAAAGACGAAAGTGAAAAAAGATTCTGAAAATGAATCATTGGAATGCGGCACCTGCTTTCCAGACACAAGCGTGCATTACAAAGGTGTGTGGTGGTTCCTTAAAAAAAAAAGAAAACGGCAGCAGCTTTGAAAAATGAATTGTTCTGTCAATATTGTCCATAAATAGTAAAAAAAATGGTATTATTTATTTATGCAGTTGCCCGTAGCGTAGTTGGTAAGTGCGTTGGCTGCTAAGCAGAACCTCGTTGGTTCGAGTCCTACTCAGGCCAAGTTTTTATTTCGTCTTTCACGGGCACTGCCTCTTGCGAAGACCTGACAAATCTTCCAAGATTATCAATCTGTCATGAAAAAGTGCTTCTCAACTCTGCCGTTCGGAATCGGCGTTAAATTGTAGGTCCCCTCAATTCTTCACACGCACTCAAAGAATTGTTGATGAGAGTAAGCCTTGGCTCTTCAAGAGCTGTAGCGCCACTCTACTATTATTATTATTATTATTATTATTATTATTGTTATTATTATTATTTATTTATAGTTTTTTTATAGTTTATATAAGAAAAAAATCACATTCTGAGTGCATGTTAAAAAATATATTCAAATATCACTTCTTTTTTTTTAATAAGAAGTGCAATATCTAATATTGTTTCCCACACTTTATTTTATTTTTAGTGGACTGCTTTCTCACACAATTATGCAGTTATTTCCCACTCGCAATGGGAATTCATTCCACTTTGAAAAGTGGAGCAAATTCCCACTTTGAGTGGAGTAAATTCCCATGTGGAGCAGATTCCCGTGGAGTAAAATCCCTGCACTCTTTTTCGACACGGGATGAACTACCTACCATCAAAATGTTCATCTCTTTTTTAATTTGGGGCCCACAAAGATTCCTTCTTCGACCTTGATATCAGAAAGATTGGGGAAAGAAAGTTTTAAGTATTTGAGACACGTTTTACGGTTTTAGAAATAGGTATATCTCCCGATTTTTGATTGCAAAATTTTACACGTCTATTAAGCTGGCAAACCAATATGGGCACAAACGATTGGGACCTTTACCATAATAATGTGTTCTTTATGTGTTAATTATGTGTGCAGTTCCCGATTTTTGTGCTGATCAATTTTTGTGTATATATAAAATTATGCCACCTTAATATTAAGCTAGCACAACTTCTTCATTTTCCAACAGAATTCAATGAAACCTAGACCATTATTATCTTCTATTTATGTGTTAATTATGTGTGCAATTCGTGACTTTTGTGCTGATCAATTTGTATGCATATATAAAATTATGTCAGCTTCATATGTAAACTCGGGCGTATACGTGTTTTTTTTACGCTTCTTTTAACTTTTTGTTTGAGAACTTTAGGAGGTAAGTATTAAGTAACTTGGCTTATGGTTCATTTTGCATAAATAATAAAGTTCATTCAAAGGAGAGCAGACTCGTATTTGTGTAGTCGTACTTGTATAGTCGTATTCGTATACGAGACAAATCATATAATGGTCTGTGTACTGCATCTTGTTCTGGTGTCGTTTCGTTTGCGTATCACGTATGTATGTCGTATCGCTCTCGTGTTATCTCTATCTGCCTGTCGTGTCGTGTTCTCGTTTTATAGTTAGTTTTGTTTCTTGCACAAACCCTTCTGTTCATTCTTTAAGGCATTCAATTTTGTTCATCATAGTCATTATATCTGTTTATGAATATCGTATTCAATCTGTTAGCGCAAACTTTTGCGATAGAGTTTTGTTTGTATGCAATGAAAATATGTATTTGTAAGAAAGTCTCTTTCGTTGCAATTATGTAGCTACAATTTTCTAATGTAGAGCCATATTCAAGTAAATCAACAACATCAACGACTTTGATTGGTTTCATGTATCTTTAATAAATGTCTTCATACAAAGCCTACTGCATACATTTCTTAAGTAAATCCTAGATTCTAACTTGTGGTTGGATCGTTCGATCAATTCGAATAAGATTAACGCTTTCTTTGTGCGTTTACTGAAGTAAATATACGATTGTGCAAGTATAACACGGTACGAATAAAAATTTTACACCAATTTAGTCGTTGATGTTAGATTGACAGTTATTATAGTATTAACTCAAGTATTTATGTTGTATGGTATTGACCTTAACGTAACATTAACTCAAGTATTCAACTACTCTTGAATTAATTGATTCCAAAACGATTACCGAGGAGTCAGTCGGACTCGGCTTACTCATCGTCGTAATTAACAAAAACTGTACTTTTGAGGTTGTTAAAAATAACAATAACAATTGATACAAAAAAAGCCTAAAGTTCTCAAACAAAAAGTTAAAAGAAGTGTTAAAAAAAACACGTATACGCCCGAGTGTACATATGAAGCTGACATAATTTTATATATGCATACAAATTGATCAGCACAAAAGTCACGAATTGCACACATAATTAACACATAAATAGAAGATAATAATGGTCTAGGTTTCATTGAATTCTGCTGGAAAATGAAGACGTTGTGCTAGCTTAATATGAAGATGGCATAATTTTATATATATACAAAAATTGATCAGCCCCAAAATCGCGAACTGCACACATAATTAACACATAAATTACACATAATTATGGTCTAGGTTTCATTGAATTCTGTTGGGAAATGTAGAAGTTGTGCTAGCTTAATATTAAGGTGGCATAATTTTATATACAGAGCGTTGTGCCAAAAAGCTAGAGCGTGTAGGTTGAGTTGAGACAAGAAAAAAATCGTATGGGAGGGGGGCGTCTATTCCCCCCCGTTTAGCCGGGAGGGGCAATTTTCTGAAAAATTGACTTATTTTGTAAAAACAAATATTAAAAATCAACGGCTTAGTTTACAACACCGTGCTATACCTTTCTGAAAAGCCAAAGACTTCTTCTTTCACTTTGTTTTTAAATTAAATTGTTTTAACGAATAGTTTTAAAAAAATAAATTTTCAAACTCAAAATTTTCAAAAAAAAAGCCAACAAAATTTTTTTGAACTAATTTTTTTCAAAATTTTATGTAATTAAGTACAAATTTTGTTCTAAAATTTCAATGTCTTTGTTAATTTTTAGTCGAAAACAGAAAACCGGATGCAAAAATGTCTTTTCGTTTTTGAGAAATTAAAAAAAAACCAAAACCACTTTTTTTCTAAGAAAATCTCTGTTTTTATTTTTACCTATCTGGACTTTTAGTATAATTTACTAGTTTAATTTATAAATTTAATTTTTTGTAATTGGAGTTTTATGAGGACTCAATAAAGTAGAAAAGTATTGGATTTTCCCTGGCTTAATCATTTTGTTCATTGAAAACGTCTGCCATTGACCTTTCACTTCTAGCTCTCCGTGCTCTCGTCGGCGGATTCTTGAAAACAAGCTACGACTTTGGCGCCATCTATGGGATATCTTTCAGCGTAGAGTCTTTCGGCTTCCCGATCTCGATAAGAAGTTAAACCGTAGCAGAAGTTCCTGTCCGCTAACTCTTCTCGAACATATGAGTTTGTTATTGTTATGTGTTGATGAATTAATATTTTAATTGTAAATGGTTGTTAAGTAAATATGCGATGCCTTTTATTAACCTTTAGGTTGTTAATTGTTTTTTCATTCAAGAAAAATTGCGGTTTAATTATCTTAAGCCCCCAGCAGGTAGAACCCTTCGCCGGCGAGTGGCCGCGGCCCCAGGTATAGTAAGAAAAAATTGCAGGTCAGTTTTCAGACGTTATCAATGAATAAAATGGTTAATCCATTGAAAATCCAATACTTTTCTACTTTATTAAGTCGTCATAAAAGTCAAATTACAAAAAATTAAATTTGTAAATTAAACTAATAAATTAAACTAAAAGTCCAGATAGGTAAAAATAAAATCAAAGATTTTCTTAGAAAAAAGAGGTTTTGGTTTTTTTTTTAATTTCTCAAAAACGAAAAGACATTTTTGCATCCGGTTTTCTGTTTTCGACTAAAAATTAAAAAAGCCATTGAAATTTTAAAACAAAATTACTACTTAATTACGAAAAATTTTGAAAAAAATTAGTTCAAAAAATTTTTTTTTGCTTTTTTTTTGAAAATTTTGAGTTTGAAAATTTATTTTTTTAAAACTATTCATTAAAACAATTTATTTTAAAAACAAAGTGAAAGAAGAAGTTTTTAGCTTTTCAGAAAGGTACAGCACGGTGTTGTAAACTAAGCCGTTGATTTTTAATATTTGTTTTTACAAAATAAGTCAATTTTTCAGAAAATTGCCCCTCCCGGCTAAACGGGGGGGAATAGACCCCCCCCCTCCCATACGATTTTTTTCTTGTCTCAACTCAACCTACACGCTCTAGCTTTTTGGCACAACGCTCGTGAATCACCCTGTATACACAAAAATTGATCAGCACAAAAATCGCGAACTGCACACATAATTAACACATAAAGAACATATTATTATGGTAAAGGTCCCAATCGTTTGTGCCCATATTGGTTTGCCAGCTTTATAGACGTAAATTTTACCAGATATAGGTATAGCAAAATTTATTTGGATTTAATTTAAACTGTCTTTAAGACGTGCAAAAAATATGTTTCATATATTTTTGTAATAAGTCGGATCATAGAAACCAACTTCAGTATTAATTGTCTATGGGTATAAGAATCTTTTTTATTTTTGTAAAGTAGTGAAAAAATAAAAACAATTGCAAACATTTTTTTTTTGTTTAGTCTTTGAGAATATTGTTTTGCTTAAGTAATAGCGCTTTGATGATGTAAGAGAAGGGAAAGGGCTATGAAAATAATGTACCTATATTTATATGACTTATTTTAAAATTTTAATCAGGAATCAGTTCTTCGTTTACTTCATTCACGGCACTACGATGGCAGTCAAAAGTTTTTTATAAATAAAAAAAATATATATATATGAGACTTAGTTTGTTTTCCTTCCATGCTATGTTGTCCTTAGAAAGTATATTGTAGTAAGAATCACTTTGTTTTTGTTTTAGCTTTTGTTAAACATAAATCATGTTGTGTGGTTTCTTTATCAGCAACAGTATTCCCCGGAGACTATGACTGCTGTTGGCAATAGAATAGACAATAAAGTAAAACTTACTGTATACACAATGTTTCACATGCACGGATAAAGTTTTCTATTTGTAGTGTTTTCGGCCATTCCTTGATTAAAACAAGAGTTGTATGACAAATAAACTAGGTCAAAATAACCATATAAACTGGCCAGTGTTTTGTTTGCATACGAGCATTTTATTGACTATCTTTATAGCTAGCTTAACAATGAATTTACATTTTTCTTATGAGATAGGTACATGTTTCTTATAAACAACATTATGTTTGTGTTACCCCTGCATCTAAGATTAAGGATGATATTTTAAGAGCATTGAGTCCGTCCTTCTTAAATTCAAACATGTACACTTTGACGCTTCATTTATGAGTCTTAAGATTTAGAATTTGCGATGGTGAGAATCTGAGGTTTTCGGTCTTTGAAGATCTGTTCTTCATTGCTTAACGTTAATTTTATAAAATATGTATTGCGATCGAACAGATAACTTTCGATTATTTTCTCAAAATTGGAAAGAGGTGAAAAGGTTTTCTAGATATTAAAGTCTTAGGAGGCTCTCATAAGCGAAAACTGTTAGGTTAGATTAGGTAGGTTAGCAGCCACCTACAGCATACATAACATGACTTAAAAAATAAATAAATAAATAATGTGAGCAAAATGCTCTTCTCATGTCGGTTTGCTTAGGGGATGATTTTTACCTTCATTCTTATACGTAAAACGTAACTTGTAGATTGTAGATGTTGGTTATTTACTTTGGTAGGAGCAAAACAAATAATTTTTGTGACAAGTTGTTTCCATTCCAAATATATTCAATCATTTCAATTGTAATCAATGCTATCGATATAATGACCTTGCCTTGCAGCGAGGTACTTGAGAAAAAATGACCGGTTTGTTATCCATTCAACTGAATCGATGTCCTTACCTTTTTCCCTTATTTGGCTATGTTTTCTTCTTACAAATATTGTTAACGCGTTACAATTTATACCTGATTTTTTCGATTATATCGCCCATAAATTATGTAAATGGTTTAAATAACTTGTCAGTTCAAATACAGGGTGATTCACGAGCGTTGTGCCAAAAAGCTAGAGCGTGTAGGTTGAGTTGAGGCAAGAAAAAATCGTATGGGAGGGGGAATCTATTCCCCCCCGTTTACCCGGGAGGGGCAATTTTCTGAAAAATTGACTTATTTTGTAAAAAAAAATATAAAAAATCAACGGCTTAGTTTACAACACCGTGCTATACCTTTCTGAAAAGCTTAAAACTTCTTCTTTCACTTTGTTTTTAAAATAAATTGTTTCAACGAATAGTTTAAAAAAAATAAATTTTCAAACTCAAAATTTTCAAAAAAAAGGCAAAAAAAATTTTTTGAACTAATTTTTTTCAAAATTTTATGTAATTAAGTACTAATTTTGTTTTAAAATTTCAATGTCTTTGTTAATTTTTAGTCGAAAACAGAAAACCGGATGCAAAAATGTCTTTTCGTTTTTGAGAAATAAAAAAAAAACCAAAACCACTTTTTTCTAAGAAAATCTTTGTTTTTATTTTTACCTATCTTGACTTTTAGTATAATTTACTAGTTTAATTTATAAATTTATTTTTTTGTAATTGGAGTTTTATGAGGACTCAATAAAGTAGAAAAGTATTGGAAAAACGGATCAGAAAAAAAATTATTTTCCAAATTTGACTACTCTAGAACTTCATTTGAGCGAAATTTTTATGCACTTCTACGAACATTTATTTGAAATATTTTTTTCAATAAGAATTAAAACATTTATGACCAAATTTAATTAGAAAATTGAATTTAAATTTTTTGCTATGAGATTTCATTTTTCTGAACAGCTGATTGTAAAAATTTCAAAAATATTCCATTTCGTTTTTCTGATGTGTTTCGATTTTTTTCTGTTCCGATTACATCAGAAAAAATTTTTCCGATAAAAAAAATTTCTGATGTCATAAAATAAAGCGTGCAGCTGGATTTCTGACACAAAATTCTTGGTTGCTATAAACACTCATCAGAAAAATGTTTCAAGTTTTCAGTGTTTCAATTTTTTCTGATGGATTTTTCTGATAGCTATAACCGGCGCCTTAAATTCAGCAAACTGACAGCCGACATCAATTTTTTTAAATATCTCTCTATTTTTCATTTCATTTCAATTCTACTCATTCCTCTTTAATATATTTAAGGCTGAACTCCTACTTAAGCTTTTGCACCAAGACATTGTTTACACGCGAATTCTTGGGCACGATTTTCTGTAAAAAAGAAAATTTTAACACCAATATTCAAAAAGAGCATGGATTTTAGTTTCCAATCTCTGTGCATGTACATTTCGCATTAGGTACATTTCGGTCTCCTTCAAAATTAAGCCTGTGTCGTTCGCGATTGATTCGTTCCATACAATCGTTCAATTCCGGTCTCGGTCAAAACCAAAATTGTAGGTGCATTAGTTTTAAAATGGAAAATTGGAAGATTTAAAAATGGAAAATAGAAAATTCTTCATGATAAACTCGAAAACTCATTGGTTTTCAAAGGGAAAATTTCCAAATGGGTTTTCGAATGGAAAATAGAAAGTTCTTGATGATGAAAAACTCGGAAAGCTCATTGGTTTTCAAAAGTTATATTGCAGTTAGTTGTAGGTGCACTGATTTTCACACGGAAAAATGGAAAATTTTGGATAGGGAACTCGGAAAACTCTGCAAGAGCACGATGAACTACAATGAGTTTTTGCATAGAATTTAAAGTGCATTGGTGTGTTTGTATGTCCGGTAGGGACTCCTAATCCGCCAATCCTCAATGCATTTATTAATATTTTCACTGTAGGTATAGGCTTAGTAAAAACAAAGTTTTGGGACAAACTTACTGGAAAGTCACTAAATAATGTCCCCCTGTCGAAAGCTGTAGGTATTTAATATTGATTTTTGTGGAAAAACGAGAATTTGTTGAATTTTTAAACGAAATTTGATTTTATTGCATTGGGACGTCCGTGAAATACTTAGGGGGGGATGGAGGTGTCATGCTGAGCGTGACAAGTTGTGACAGGGGGAACCGGGAACGTGACGTTCGCCAAAGTCAAACTAAAAAATATAAGTTTATTGCCAATTTAAGAAATTTGGAAATTTGTGTTCTATCTATTAATTTTTTTTTTGTTAAGGAGGAGGGGGAGTCTTTATTTCATGACGTAGGTAATATTTTAGGGGGGTTACAGCAAGTGTGACAAAGCGTGACACCGGATGAGGGAGGGGGTCAAAATAGCGGCCCCTTGCTTAAATGAGAGTAGAAAGTTAGTTTTAAAGCTTGGAAAAATTCAGATATGTAATTTTCTATTTTAACTGTGTTCAAGCAAATCACATTCCATTTCAACAATACCTGTGGTAATTACAATTATTTTTGAGTTGCTCTGAAAAGTGGCGACACGAAGTTCACAGGGTCGGCAAGTTTTGCATAAACTAAGGCAGTAAACAATTTCATTTCGTTCCTTTTTTAACTTAATTTCTTTTTTTGAACTGCTTGTGCCCTCTTTCTTAAGTCTTAAGTCGACCGTTTTCATTTTTTTGTTTTTTATATTTTGGAAACATTGTCCGTTGTCCTAAGGTCGCGAATTTGATCATTTCTCGAATGCGAATCAAATTTCGCACAATTGAACTGATTTTTTTTTTTTTATAAGCTATGAAACACTGGTAGGCGTATATGAATCTTATACACGTTTCATTAAAAGCATTTTATAAAAGTTATTCACTTTATAATTCCATAAAATATCTTTTAGTGTTGACAATGGCTTATTCCTTGACTAAAAAAAAGGATATATAAAAACTTGTAATAATTTTTATTTTATACTAGCTGACCCGGCAGACTTCGTACTGCCTTAATGGATAAATAAAAGACCTAATTTTGTATAAAATAAATAAGTCCGTTGGAATCATCGGAATGCGCGGGCTTTCCTTTGTATTTTCTTTTTATGATTGTTGCCTTAATGACGTTATTCATCACCTTTTTCACAGCAAGTCTTGTTCCACTACACAGTCGAGGTTGATTGATTTTACGCAACATGATGACAACTGACCCTACTTTTAACTGCAAATTATGAGGTGGTAAACCAGGCAATTCCAGTGAATTAAGAAACTCTGTGGGATAGTTGACTACGTCTTCCTGGTTCATAATGGTATCAACTGATTTAAAAGAACCAACAGAAAATTCTGAATTGTCGCTTTTAGATCCTCCACATCTTTATTTTTCGCCGCCAATATTGCTCGTTCACCCAGCCAATTATGGTTATTGAACTGTTGCGCTACATCTGGGAAAACACGCTGAATAAGTTCTTCTTTTGAGTCAATGATTTGATATAGAAATCTGTGGGTAATGTGATGAATCCGGTTGAAGGGTCCACTGCGATTTTATTATTCCCCATGTCTAACAATTGCTTCGCAAACACATTTGCACTTTCATCTTGTTGTAAAAATACTCACATGTTGGTTGTTAATTGGAGTGTCTTTACATACCGCCACAAATAAGATGATTCAAGGCATGTGTTAAGTTCATCAGCAACAGTTGATCGGGGAATAACTGGAAGAGTCTGACGAAAATCACCTGTCGACAACAGAATCATAGCCCCACCAAAAATATTTTGGTTGTCACGAAGATCTTTCAACGTTCTTTCGAGAGCCTCCAGTGACCTCTTAGGGGCCATTGTACATTCATCCCAAACAATAAATTTGCATACCTGTAAGATCTTGGCCATTGCACTGTTTTTGGCGATGTAGGCAATTCATTGATTCAGATGTTTAATGGCAGTTTCAGGGCAGAATGTGCAGTTCGCTCGACTTCTAGCAGAGTCGCAGCTATTCCAGATGAAGCCAACGCTAGAGCTATATCATTTCGCTATCTGATCCTCGCCAAAAGCAATGAAATAAAGAAAGCTTTTCCCGTTCCTCCAGGAGCATCAAGGAAATAAATTCCACCAGATCCACTGTTCACAGCTTCTATTAAGGTGTCGTACGCAATACTTTGTTGTTGATTTAATTTCGGAACATTTGTACGAACTGTTTCGGCCAATGCTTCAATGTCGTACTGTTGTTCTCTTTGCAACTCGTGATTAAATGCATCGTGAATATGACGATTTGGTCCCTAGTTTTCGACGCTGAAAGGATTTCGATGATGCATTCCATGTGTAATAGCGTGGTATGTCAGCATACATTAAAGTGCGAGCAAAATCATCAGTTTGACAGACTTTGAAGAAACTTGTTATGTTGTCGAAGGTGGACGTGCCGCTCTATCTGCCGCTTTGGATTCATTAAAATAAACTCGTTGACCATTTTCTAAATGGACTGCCAAATGGACTACTGTAGGGTGTCTTTCATGGATCTCAAATGAAAAGATACGCAATTTAGCGTTCGTTCGTTGCTACTTACATAGCGTCCCATCTGGTACCTACTGTGATACTTCGTCATTAATTTGTATTGGTTACTGCGAAAACGGCCATACCGCTACCTTTGTTAACATATCTACATATGTATCTTATCGACTTCACAGAGTTACAATATTCCACATTGATGAGGATCTCGAATGCTTTGGACAATATAAGCGAGTATGACACAATCCAACGATTGTCTACATCAATATTTTGTCCTCTAAGCTTCACAACTACCGATCGCCCATTATCTGCAACTTATCGCCGACGATACAATGGGTATCCATCATATCCCGTTATCGTTTCAGCAATCAGGTGTCAGGACCATCAATTTTCAATTTCTTCAAATTTAATTTGAATTTGAATTTGAAGATTATTTATACAAAGTATATGGGAAAATGATTTTTTTCTTTGCAAAGTATGGGAAAATTAATTTTGCTTATAACGTGTGTGTTTGTGCATTTTTTGGAATTTTCTAACCGTTTACACCTTCCCTGAACTTCCACCATTATTTCAAGACCACAATTAGCCAAATCGGTTGAGCCGTTGTCGAGTTTAAGCGAGACTAACGAACAGCTATTCATTTTTATATATATAGATTCTAGGTGATGCGATTCTTCTCGAAATATTCAATGCCGAAGAGAAAACCATTCACATTGCATTGCAAAATATACAAAAACATATAATATATCCCAAAAAACAGGGTAAAAAATGTTGGTGCACGGAATAGTTGACTTTTACGATGGCCAAATAAATATAAACGAGTGAGTAAATAATAAATATACTGCCGTGAGTGGGCATTATACTGCTATAGTGTACAGAAGACATTCGTCAATGAGAAAAAATACTGTACCTAGACTAATACATATATGTGTTTGAGTTTTACAAGATGCAAACAACTGTTTATATGATACTTTTTTATTCGACTCGGTTAATGTTGTTTTCTCTTTGAAAGTACCTTTCCAGATATTGAAATTAACGTTTTATGGGAAAGTGCACTCGGGCGTATACTTATTATTTTTCAGAAGAGAGAAGAAGAAACGTAACCTTTTTTCCGAAAACTATTTGAACAATAAAATTAATTTTTGAGGCACAAATCAGCAACAAAATAGCCGTTAGTTTCACATCGCTAGTGAAGCAGCAAAATCAATTCTTACGGCACAAATTAGCAACAAAATGATGAATACTTTTCGGTGCCGGCTTATGAAATGGTTCTGATGGCGTAAAAGACGTAAGACTATATTTCTTGATTAAAATATTCTCAAATGTTTTCAGATTTTTTAAGATCGTTGTTTCAAAAATTATAGGCGACTATTTTTAATCCGTATGTACTTATTTCAAATATTTTGAGAAACATCAGTGTTTGTGTTATTTGTGTTGGACTTTGAATGAAATATGAAACATATTGAGTTAAATATATCATTTTAGACTAAAGAAAATACCTGCTGTTACATTTTGACCAATACTAGCATAATAGATTGGTAGTTAAATGCTTGTGACTTATGGACGGCTGCACAGCAAAACCAAAAGGACATCGTTCGTTTAGAGGGTCCTCAAAAATAAATATAAATTTTTTGTTCGAATTACATCTTATTTATTTGATTTCTCTAAACGGACGCAAAACAATAACTGCAGTTTTGCGTCCATGCACAAGGGCTTTTCGTTATGTTTCATAAATTCTTATTTACAACTAGTTATGTTTTGTCAAAAAATAGCTCAATATGTGGATATTTCCTCCTCATTCCTCTTGTCTCTCACTTACGACAGATCCAAGCTAGAACAGATGATAATCCTATTTTCTAAGAATGGAAAGAATTCTAAGACTCACTTTTCTAACGTTGTTATCAATGTTTATAGTAGCTATTTCTTCAATAAAATGTGCTAGACAAGAAAATAGTTTTTTTTTTAATTTTAAGACAAAAACAAACATTTAACTCATAGTGGAAAAAGGGAAAAATTAATTTTGAAATTCTATTTAACGATTATAACCAATGTTCAGACGAAAACACTATAGGTAAGCCGCACTCACGCAATTCCCAAATGAAACCAAAAGCAGCCATTCAAGTTACTGAACCAAATTAATTAGATTTTCCACAAAACTCATCGCCAAGCATAATATCCAACAAAAGCCTTGAAAAGTCCGATTGGTTTCATATTCAATGAATTTCAATAATTCCCGATCAAAATTCAAATTCTATACTTTTAAAATACCCATAGAATTTATATAATATTTTTTTTTGTATTTGCACAATTGTTCGGTAGTGTGAATTTTAAAAGCAATTCTACCGGTACCTAGTAAACAAAATAGTCACGAATTTCGATGTAATTATTTGGCATACAATACGTCATATGTGCGTGTTTTTGATATGAGTCACAATTTAGAATTTTCAATTATACAATAAGTATAGTTTTATACTTATTGTATAATGAAATGAAATGTATAGATGCTGCAGTTTGGTGTAATCATTTAAGAAAGTCTGAGCCATGTATTAGTATGTAACTAAACATAAATATAGAACGGTACCAATATGGACGTGATCTGGCACTGGAACTGACATGGTCTAGTCTAGGGTGTTGATATATTTCATTTTCGGAATAAAAATGTTTTCACTAAATTAATTTTTTTTTTTTTTGGAGGAATGCGTTACGCACCATAAGGAGGTATCCATACCTCCCCGTGTGCCGGACTCTCCAATAAACTATATTGGCATTCCGGCTAAACCTCCAAAAGTGTCTCGATGATCTCTCCCCTCGGGACTACTCGCGCATTACTTCGAGGGGGAGTCCTTGTCTAGGCGGGTTCGGTTGTTTCTTGAACAGGCTCCTCTCGTTTCTTGGTTCTCAAGATCTGGGTTAGATACGAACTTATTCGTACCCATTTCTCTTCGCTTTGGAGCATCTTCTGGATGATGTTATCCTGCCTGATTTCACCGATGTTGCTGCTTAGCTCCTGCCGGAGCGGTTCCCATCTAGTGCATTCGAAGACGGTGTGATTGGCGTCATCTACATTTGAGTCTCCGTACTGACATGAGGGGCTCATTGTTTTTCCTATTTTATAAAGGTAGGCGTTGAAGTATCCGTGACCGCTTAGGAACTGAGTGACGTAGTAGTTCACTTCGCCGTGTTTCCGGTTACTCCATATGCTCACGTCTCTTATTAGCCTCGCAGTCCATCGTCCTCTGCTTTCAGTCTCCCACCTTTCCTGCCACTTCCGTTGTGTAATTGCTTCTGCTTCCGCGATAGCCGCAACTGCTCCAATTTCTGCTTTCTTTTCGTGTGCGTACTTTCGTTGTGCTGCAAGAAGGTCTATTGGTGTCACACTAGCGATTACCAAAACAGCTGGCTCTGACACTGTGCGGTACGCGCTGGCTATCCGTAGAGCCCCACATCTCTGTACCGATGCCATCTGTTTCCGGTACTTTTCCAGCTTCAGTGCGTCAGCCCAGATCTCACTTCCGTAAAGCAGAATAGAGTGGGTTGTTGCCATGAGCAGTTTTCTTTTACTTGCGGATGGTCCACCTATATTTGCCATCAGCTTAGACAGAGATGCTGTTACTTTCGATGCACGTTCCGCAGCCGACCGTATTTGTTCCCAGAAGCTCAGCTTTGTATCGAGTCTTATTCCCAGGTATTTAACTGCATTCTTACTCGTTATCAGCTCGGTGTCTATGTGGAAGTTGACTATCGTAGGAATTCGTTTCTTAGTTAGCAGCACTACTTCGGTTTTCTCCGTAGCCAGAGACAGTCCGTGGTCCGCCATCCAGGAGTTTGTTCTTCGCATGACCTGGTTAAGTTTTCTCTGCGCACTTTCAGTGTCTCTTGCTGTTATTACCGCGGCGACATCATCTGCGTATCCAACTAGGAAAGTGTCCTCGGGCATTTCCATACGAAGTATTTCATCGTAGGATATGTTCCAGAGGTCTGGTCCGAGAATGGAGCCCTGGGCTGCTCCTGCTGTGATATCCTTGCTTCTTGGTCCTTCTGTTGTTTGATAGATGAGTTCGCGTTCCTTAAGGTAGTCCTTTATCATCTGTAAGAGGTACTCCGGGATTTCGAACTTTCTTTCCAGTGCGGTCAGCATATCTGTCCATCTGACCGAATTAAAGGCGTTACGGACGTCTAGTGTTGCCAGAAGCACTATTCTCCTGGTGCAGTGGTTTCCCCTCTGGGCGATTTCAGCGGCTCTTATTACCTCTTCTATAGCTCCTATGGTGGAGCGGCCTTTTCTGAAACCATACTGTCTTTCGGACAGGTCTCCTCTCTCTTGAATTGCGGCTATGAGGCGTGGTTGCAGTAGTTTCTCGAACAGCTTTCCTGTTGTGTCCAGCATGCATAGAGGCCTGTATGCGGATGGAGAATCTGGACGGCCTTTGTTTTTGCTTATCAGTACAAGTCGTTGTTTTTTCCACCGTTTTGGGAAGGTCCCTTCGGAGAGGCAGCTGTTGTACATGTTGATAAGCAGTTGAGGGCAGGATTGGGCGATTTGTTTGAGTGCTTCTACTGGTACCCCATCTGGTCCAGGAGCCTTTTTATTTTGCAGGGCATTTGTGGCAATCGTCAATTCTTCTTCGCTAAAGAAATGTATTTCTTGTGGTGGATCGGGGGAGCCACCGTCAGATGGTCTTGTCGGGTGAGTTGGGAATAGAGTATTCACAATGTGCATCATTTTTTCTGGGCTTAGGTCTGCCGTGTTCTTCTGGGTCCCTAGCTTTTTCATAGCTATTTTGTAGCCAAGTCCCCAAGGATCAATGTTAATATCCCGCCGAAGTTCTTCCCATTTCCGTTTTTTGCTCTGTTTTATGGCACTTCTTAGCTCGTGGCGTTTTGCTCTGAATTCTTCGAGTTCGTTCTCAAGGTGTTCGTCTCGCCTCCTTCTTCCTCTAGTGACTCTCCGCCTTAGATGCAGGCAACTTCTGCGGAGTTCGGCAATTTCATCCGACCACCAGTAAACAGGCTTCCTTCTTTCATTTCCGAAGCTTTTCCGGGGCATAGAGGCATCACATGCCTGTCGGACAAGTTGCATAGTGGCTTCCACTTTCTCTTCGGCAGTTCCTTCCATTTGGAGTACTGGAGCTTTCCCTTCTTCGATCGTCCTGTTTAGTAGTTCCACTTGAAGTCTGTTGGTGTTCCATCTTATTGTTTGAGTTTGATTTCGGCGTGTGTTTTGTAAGTTGTCTTCAATACTAAAGAAGATATATTGGTGGTCACTGCCTGTGTAGTCTTCAATTACTCTCCAGTTCCTGATTTTGGACAATATACCCTCTGTAGCAAAAGTTATATCGGGTATTGTGCCTATGTTCCCTGCTCTTCTGAAGGTCGGAGTATTTCCTACGTTTGCAACGTTGAAGCTGCGTCTTGCTGCCATTTCAAGGATTTGCCTTCCTCGAGAGTCTGTGGTTGGCATGCCCCACTCTTGACCTCTGGCATTGAAGTCTCCCGCAACAACAATTTCTCCTTCGATCTCGCATATGAAATCTTCAAGGTCTTCTAATTTCTGTCGGAATTCGTCAATGAGGTCATTCGGGCTTAGGTAAACGCTGATTATTGTGAGGTTTCCAGTTTTCAACCAAGTGAAACCTCTTTGCGATCCTTTGCTTTTAACGTTGATATTTTTGTTTACAGTCCATAAGGCGGCGGCGGTGTCTAGTGTGTCAGAGATCCAGTTTTGTTCACTTCTATTCACGTATTGGTATTGCTCGCTTAAAATGATGACGTCTGCTTGTAGTTCATGTATAAGCTTGTACAGGAGGTTGTCCGCCGTTTTGCTCCCGTTGACGTTCGCTTGAAGTAATTTCATTTTGAGGAGGCCTTTTTCGCTTTTTCCAGTGCCAGTTTGAATGCTCGGCACTTTCCTGACCCGGGTATATGTTCCGTTAGGCAGGGTTGGTTTTCCAGGCTTGCACATAAGTAGCACTTTGGTGCTTCTTTGCATTCTTTTCTTTTATGGTCTGTGTTTCCACAGTTGAAGCACATTCCTTGCTTTCTCCTGTCTGGGCCATTGCAGTTTGTTTGCAAGTGTCCATAGTCAAGACATCTGAAACATTTTAGGACCTCTATTCTTCTCCTAATTCTACATTGGCTCCACCCTATTCTTAGAACCGGTTTCTTAAGGATTTCGATCGCGGCGCGCTCGCTAATGTTTACTATTGCCATCTTTAGGGCACTTCTGTTTATCTTGGTGATAAAGATTTTGAGGTCAATTGGTTGATCTCCCATTTGTTTTTCAATGGCTTTCTGCACTTCTTCTTCTGTGGTGAGCTCGTCAAGGTCTCTTATTTCCAAAGTAGTTTTTGGTTCGAGGTTTCGGATCTGAGCCTTATCTCCTAAGATATCTTGGATGGATTTCTCGAAAATTGGTCGGTTTTTGGCTTTTGGTGCAAATTCCAATAGCACGTCTCTCGCTTTTGTCTTTCTGACAGTTTTGACTATTGTCTCGCTATCTTCAGGGTTGACCTTCTGTCTTATCTCTCGTAGTATATCGCTAAAGCTTCCACCCTCATTTGGTTTAATGAGTATCGCTTCGGGTTTTTGCCTCCGTCTGCGCTTTGACTTATCTTTTTTCTTCCGTTTTTTATGTGCTTCGGATTTCGGTGTATCTTTTCCTGGTGGCTGTTTATGCTGCACTGTTTCAGCCTGTTTAGCTGCTTGCGCGTAGTTCCGCTCTTCAGTATTTGTCGGCGTTTTGGTTAGACTTTCTTGGGCCTCGGAGGTGGACGATTTTTGTTTTTCTGGGTCTTCGCCTTCCGGGACTATTTGACGTCTAACGCCGATCGAGTACTTCCTGGTTCTCTTGTCTTGCCTTTTTGCAAGTGGGCTGGACGGTGGCCTCTTTGCTGATATTGAGACTTGTCTGGTCTCATCCTCATTGGTTTGGGTTGCAGCATCCTGTGACCTCTGTTTTGGACGTTCATCCACGGTTTTGGCCGGATGGGCATCTTTTTGTCTCTTGCGTTGCCACTTCATTTTGTCCAACGATTCCTCGATCATTTCCATTCCGGCTTTGATGTCTTTGCTAACATTTTTTTGTTTGATACATACAAGTTTCATCGTGTTGAGCACGTCCATACACTTACTTATCTCTTCTAAGATGGTATCTTCCTCAGTTTCCATGGTCTTACTGAGATGTAGTTCTTCATCGACGCTCTTGCTTGTAGTTGTACATTCCTTGGAAGCCAAGTGTGCCACTCCCAGGGATGGGTTTACATTTTCCTTTTCGTTTTGCCGTTGCTGGATGACGCCGGGCGTTTCGCGGGCCTCGTGCTCACCACTGACAGACGAGATTACTGGGGATTCGACTCCCTGCAAAGTAGTGTTACTCCTTTCTTCTCTTCTCTCAGTTGTATCGACTGAAGGGCTTGATTCAGATATTGTGCCCTGACCATCTTTATTCCCAGAGGGTGGGGTGCGTTGCACCTTAGACCTTCGTTTGAAGGGGTCAAACGCATCATCATTTCTTTTGCTTGTAGCAGTACATTCCTTGGAAGCCAAGCTTGCCACTTCCAATAATGGATTCTTGTTTTTCTTGCAGTCATTGTATATCGACGTCCCGGAGCCCGCTTGCTCACCCCTGTCAGACGCCGGTACTAGGGATCCGACTCCCTGCACCGTAAAGTTACTCCCACTGTTAACTCTATCCATATTTGGTTTATTGTTCTGTGTTCCTTCACATAGTAGTTTTTGTTGGTCCGCGTGTGGTATTTTATTTCCCACATGCCCTGCACTTCAGGGAAATGCCGAGCGTTCCTCTATCCGCCACCTGAGGACGCGCCCTCTAGGGGAAAAACTACAAAACCCCCGAGGGTCACTAAATTAATAGTAAGTATACATTGGTATATAATATATGTATATGATTTTTTTACCACATCGGAGTAGTTTTTGAGGGTGTAACGAAGTTCGAGAGCATAACGAAATTTGCATGCATAAATTATTCAAATATGTTTTATACGCTTGTTCCTTTCAATGCTAATGAATTAGCCAGAACCATGAAAAATAAGCTTCTAGGACAGTTCCTTTTGGTCTCAAACTTCCTGAGAAAGATGTTCCTAATGGAAAACAGATTGCGTTTAAGGTAAAAAAAATAACTTATTCAAAGCGAAGCTGACTTTCATTAAAAAATTAGGGAGCAAACAAAATATAAACGTAAATAGCAAGTGTTAAAAGAAAATGGTCTTTTTGTACTGATGTTGAAAAGAATTAACTTTTTTTAAACTTGAAATTAAACTTTTTTCCTCCAAATTATATGATACCTAACCTTTTAAGGGATGGAACAATGGATAGGAAACAAATTAATCAGTTGCAAAACATCCTCTTTTTTTGAATTAGTTAAGGACTTTTGATTTTTTTTTGGCACGATACACTTTAAGTCTCATTTAGAAAATGTCTTTCTTTATAGTCGGTGTGGGCTTTTCAGTTGGAGTTTATTACAAATTCATATAGTTAAAGTGGAAATTAACAACAAACTTATTTATAATTTGTATTGTATGTTTTTTTATACGTTCTGTAATTAAAAAAAAGTTTTAGCTAGCTGTTCTTGGTTATGAAAATTCAAAGAGTGAATATTTAACATCGCCCACATAAGGACTCCCTTATAAAAAGATGTGCTCTCTACAGCTTTTCGTGAATTCATCGTTTTCAAATCCGATTTGTTAATAGCCCAAGAAAATTGTAACATCGCTGTTCAAAATAAGCATGGATTTTAGTTATAATCTCTATGCATGTACATTTCGCATTATGTACCTACATTTTGGTCTCTGTCAAAATTTGGCCTGTGTCGTAAGCTCATTGGTTTTCAAAGGGAAAATTGCATGTACCAAATTGTAGGTGCATTAGTTTTCAAATGGAAAACTGGAAAATTTCAAAATGGGTTTTCGAATGGAAAATAGAAAGGTATAGGTGAAAAACTAGGAAACTTCATTGGTTTTCAAAGGAAAAATTGCATGTAGTTGTAGGTGCATTGGTTTTCAAATGGAAAACTGAAAAATTTCAAAACGGGTTCTCGAATGGAAAATAGAAAGTTCTCAAGGAAAAACTCTGAAAACTAATTGGTTTCCAAAGGGAAAAATGAATGTAATTATAACTTTAAACTTTAAAATTTCAAAATGAGTTTTTGAATGGAAAATGACCGTTCTTGATGAAAAACTCTGAAAACTCATTGGTTGCCAAAGGGAAAATTGCATGTAACTGTAGGTGTTTTGCTTTTCAAATTGAAAACAAAATATCCAAATGGGGTTTCGAATGGAAAATAGAAAGTTCTTGATGATGAAAAACTCGGAAAGGTCATTGTTTTTCAAAGGTTAAAAAATGTAGGTGCACTGATTTTCAATTGGCAATGGAAAATTTTGGATAGGGAACTCGGAAAACTCTGCGAGAGCACGAAGAACTTCAACACCTAATATCAAGCTTTTGCATAGAATTTAAAGTGCTCAATCCTCAATGCATTAACATAAATTTTCACTGTAGGTATAGGCTTTCTGAAAACAAATTTGTGGGACAAACTTACTGGAATGTCAATAAACAAGGGGGACAATCGAAAGCTATATTTAATTTTGTTTTTTGTGAAATAGTCAAAACACACCGGAAAAAATAGAATTTGTTGAATTTTTTTACGAAATTTGATTTAACTGCATGCTTACTGACAGTAGAAAGTTAGTTTGAAACCTTGGAAAAATTCAGATATGTAATTTTCTATTTTATTTGGATTCAAGCTAAATTTTAACAATACCTGTGTTAATTATAATTATTCTTTTGAGTTGCTCTGAAGGGTGGCGATACGAAGTTCGCAGGGTCAGCTAGTTATTAATAATTTAAGGTCATATCTATTTTTTGAATTATTCTTCATTCTTAAAATTCGCGCGAATTTCGAACTATAATTGTGTATTTAATTTAATTGCTTATGAAAAAAAAGCATGTGTCCTCTCCTTACCAAGTGATATCTGGAACTGACTGATTTCCCAAAAAAGCAACTGCTTATATAAAAACATTTGAACGATAAATTGAAATGCTTCGTTCTCCATGATTCTCAGCGTTTGGTGTCTCATAAAATGTCTGTTTTTCAAAAAGGGTGTGGCCTAATTCAGGGTTGTTAGAAAAATCGAAAAAGGTATCAGATCTCGATCTCCTTAATTCTCAAAACTTTGAGTGACAAAAAAGGATTAGTTTCTTATGAAGAAAGGCAGGATTTTTTCCGGCCAATCGTTACACGGGCAATAGTAGTGCGGGGCGATATCAAGGCTTGCATAAGAACTTTATAGTTGTATGAAAAACTTACCTTACCAAGGGCAACGCTTCACCATCATTGTCAGGTTCAGACTCCATAAAATTAACTTCTTATCTTAGGCAAAATTCTCCCACCCATCCATACCGCACTAAACGAAACCTTTTTTTTCCTGGAGGAACAAACAAGTTTGTAATTTCTGTTCTTTGTCCTTTATCATTTTCTTCAATTTATGATTACCAAGTCGTCTACGCGCCTTATCATAAAAGAAACAGCCGGCTGTTATGATGTGGGACCCACTTAAAATTTTCGCGTCTCAGTAAAATGCATTGGATTTTGTGGAACGATAGTTCATAAAAGTCAATACATACAATGGTTTAGCATAGCAAATCAATCGTCATAAAAAAGGTTAGTGCAACCACGAAAGACAAGAAATAAAATAAATTAAGCCAGATTCCTTCATCTGCATTTCAAACACTGTCTGTCGCTTTGCGATGCGTCGAGCCACCTCATTACCACAACTAGTATTCGTGTAAAAATTATGTATGCTAAGACTTTGGAATTTTCTAACAATCAGCGCAGAAAGAAAAGTGATTTTATCTTTTATGTCTCCTTGATGAATTGTTTAAAGAAATAAAATTTGCGTTGCATTGTTTTCGTCAATCCTTTTTTTTTAATTGTCGCTAAGGGGCCGTCCATAAACTACGTCACGCTGAATTTAGCTGTTTTGACCCCCTCCCTCCCCCAGTGTCACGCTTTGTCACATTTGCTGCAACCCCCCTAAAATATTACGTCACACAACAAAGACCCCCCCCCCCCCTTAACAAAAAAAAATGTTATTGATAGAACACAAATTTCCAAACATAAAATATGTTTTATATTTTTTGTTTTGATTCCATTTTTTTTTAAATAAAAATATAAAATAAAGTGGCAATAAACCTAGGTTTTTTAGTCTATCTTCGGCGAACGTCACGTTGAAGTAGACCCCCCCCCCCCTCCCCCCTTGTCACATCTTGTCACGCTTAGCGTGACCCCTCCCTCCCCCTAAGTGCGAACGTATTTTATAGACGGCCCCTAAGTAAACGAACGAACTTTTGATCTGGTGGACGAACAGTCGAATAAAATAATAAATCTTAACACCAAAAATGCTATTCGGCTTACGTTCCCCCTCAAACGAGTAGAATAATCCTACATCTGGCGGAATCATCGTGTATGGAATGGTGTTGGATGTAAATCTAAAAAGTATTCCTCAAAGCATACATGGGTGGCCATAAGAAGTGAGGTCCCATTCATTTAATTCAAAAGTTTTCTATGAATTCGGTTGCAAATTCTTTTACTGCAAAATAAAATTAAGACCAACAAAAAATTGTTTAATTTTTTTAACAATAAGAGTTATAACTTGGCAGCCCTAGAAAGTAATAAAAACATAATATGTACCTAAACGAAAAACAAACGAATATGTGCTTAGTGTGTTTCTCTTGGGCGGTTGTGTTAATTAAATAAAGTAATCCCTCGCGAAAATTTAGACAAATTTTCATAGAATCCTCCTGTGTGCTATTTCCTTCCTTATTGCTCTGGTTTTATTGCTCGTTCTTTTACTGGTGGAAAGAGATAGTACTGTTGCAGGGGCGATTCCTCATAGTTGGCTAGTTTAGCGGCGCTAAACCAATAATTTCAGAATACATATTAATTTTATTTCTAATACAGTAATCCCCGCTTAGTTGCACCTCGCTTAATTGAACATCCCGCTTAATTGATCGAAAAAATTGGCTTCGAAAATTTCTCGTATTAGTAGCAAGGCTTTTTAGACGGTTAATTGAACCCCGCTAAGTTGAATTACTCGCTTAATTGATCTTAAAAATATGCAGCAGAAAAACTGAATACATGGACATTTTTCGGATAATTGGACGGAAAAAAAATTATAATGAAACAAACCTAAAAACAAATTCTCTTATGTCGTTTTCCATTGGTCGTCCAGAAGCCTTCGGATTTCGGAAGAGTCCAGAAGTCTTCTGAAACCATTCCATTGAACTGACTTTGACAGCCGGAATGCTTCTGAGAAGAGCAGAACTCTTCTGTTTTGAAAACAAGAAGAATGACACATATACCATAACCCGTTCCATTGGAGGTAGAAGAAGAAACGTCAAAAACCGACCAATGAAAAACGACATTAGTGGAAGCGCTAAAATTGTCAGTACTGTTCGCTGTATAACAAATGACAGCTAGCTATAGTTTGTTTTTGTTTTTTGGCATTGAATAAGAAGTACAGAAATCGGTGTTAGCTAAATGTACAGTGTACGTGCGTGAAGCAACAAACATTTCTGATGATGTCAATTTTTTTTCCGGTGCTGTCAAACTTTTTCCTGTGCTGCTAGTGAAGTTTTTGCTAAATTTCTCAAAAATAAAAATCCTTTGTCCATAGAATTTATTTGGTCTTGATCTTTAGTCTTTTCTGTCACAAAAACAAAAAAACGAATTCAGGGGCGCATTTATTTATGTTGGTGATCGTAAGGTGCTGTACAATTTCTTGTGCTTTTTAACGCTTTCAAATACCACCCAAAAAGGTGCAATAAATGTGATGAATTACGGATGAAAAATTAAGAAAATGTACTGAGGAATAAAAAAAAAACAATACAAATCGTGCGTGTGCGCCTTAAGCTTTATAACACCATGTACCTAATTCAAAAAAAGAATTGAAATGAAAAAAAAAATGAAGCACAATCGATATAATCTTGATTCGATCAAATTTCACTTGGCGCCCCAGAGATTAACCGTTCAACTGCAGGCCAGCCCTGTTGTAATGCATTTGTGTTTGTGAAACTCACACTACTTTTAAAAATGCTTCACTTCTTTTTCATAAGACCCCTTCCTGTACTTCTTATTCAATGGTTTTTTGTCATACGAGATATTTTAACATATTTGCGTGTGTATTCTTTTCGATAAGTTGACACTGAAATGTTTATAGAGTGAATTTCTGGGATGAATATTTTATTTTTTAGTTGACCTACTCGTGCAATTCAACGGGTTTCGCTTAATTGAACAGATATGTCAATTAAGCGGGGTTTCGTTAATTGAACCACCCAGATAATTGACCGAAAAATCTGACAAAATGGTCAGTGCAATTAAGCGGGGAATACTGTATATATAAACATCATTCTTATGTAAAAGTCAATAAACGACAACGAATACGTTACAATATTGTAGGTACTTAATAGCAACTTAAACGCAACAAAACCAATATGTATTTTTCATTGCATGCTAACAAAACTCTCATGCAAAAATGTATCATGAAACTATATTTAGCTCAAAAGTTAGCGCTAACAGATTTCATACAATCTTCATAAACAGAAAATGAACACATTTGAATAAATGCCTTCAAAAATGAACAGGAGGGTTAGCGCGAAAATCACAGCTAACGAGAACAAAACAACGAAACGACAGGCAAGAGCCAACAGTCAACACATACAGTTACAGATCTAGTTAGTTACTCGTGTAATCGAATCGTGTTCGTGTATCGTGTACGAATCGTATCGCATCTCTTGCCTGCCGTTGTTGTGTTCTCGTTTCATAGTTAGCTGTGATTTTTGCGCTAACCCTCCTGTTCATTTTTGAAGGCATTTATTCAAATGTGTTCATTTTCTGTTTATGAAGATTGTATGAAATCTGTTAGCGCTAACTTTTGAGCTAAACATAGTTTCATGATAGATTTTTGCATGAGGGTTTTGTTTCGTGTACGAAACGACTCGTAAGTCGTAACTGTAGGGTATGAGGAACAATGAAGGTTTAGCGAAAAATTTGCGCTTCAACCAGCAGCTTGTTGATTTTTTGTATTTTGTGGGGTAAGAGGTTTGTTGTTATTAATGTTAATTTTTATCTTATTGTTGTGAAATTTTATAAAATTTATTAAATAAATATTTATTTTTAAATTTTTTACAAGTGTATTTAAATGGATATTCCAATCAAAAATAAGCGATGATAGAAAAGACGAAAATACTGCTCCGACGATTCCGTCCGTCCGTCCGTCTGTCTATAATTGCATCAATAGATTTAACCACTGCTTCCATTGACCCGAAATTAATTTTAAATATAGTAGTTTGATCGAATTTGGATGGGACGTTTTTTTTTTTTTTTTTTTTTTATCAAAACTTAGGGTAGCCACCATACAATTTTTTCGGCCAAAGCTTCAATTTTCTCAGAAACAGCTACTCCGATTTTTCTTAAACATCCCGATTCCGAACGGCAAAGTTGAGAAGCACTTTTTCATGACAGATTGATACTCTTGGAAGATTTGTCAGGTCTTCGCAAGAGGCAGTACCCGTGAAAGATAAACTAAAAACTTTATGGACACGTGTAGGACTCGAACCCACGACGTGACGTTCTGCTTAGCAGCCAACGCATCTAACCACTTAGCCACGGGCAGCTGCAGTCCGATTAACGTCTTTTTACTTGCGACATATAGAATATATTGCAAGTATTGAATTCGTAAAAAAAAATTTGAGGTAATGATGAGATATCACATTACGATGATAAAGAAGTCGAAAAAAGTGGGTCCGGCGATTCCGTCCATCTGTGTGTCTGTCTGTCTGTAAACGCACAGCCTTAACCACTGGTCCGATTGACTTCAAACTTGAAAATTAAAGGTTTGAGCAAATTCGTGTGGGTCGTTTTTTTCATTTTTTTCAAAATTTAGGGCAGCCACCATACGATTTTTTTTGGCCAAAAACCAAAAGTTTTAATTTTCTCAAAAATGGTTCCTACGATTTTTTTCAAACTTCCTCGAAGATTTTTGTTTAAAACTCTGATATATTTTATGTAAAAAAAATATTTTTGTATTGCTCCAAAACGGTACCGCCTATAGAACCGTTTTTTTGTTATCAGATTTTCTCGAAAACTAAAAGTCCGATCAGGGTAATTTTTTTTCTGAAAGTACGTTTATATTGTTTAAATAATATTTTGTATTCAAAAAATGTCAAAATTGTTGAAAATAATGAATTAGTTTCTTGAATTTCTTTTATCTGGCAATACTGGCTCCCACTAAACTATGTACTAAAACTTATTGAATTCATTTTCCACATTTATACTTAATAAAGTTAGTCGCTCTTTATACTTCATAGAAGTCGTTTGGTCTTCTCTCTTACATAAGATAACAGGTTATGGGCCCAGAATACGCGAGAAATTAAATTCGATAAGGTTATACATATAATTATAGTTAAAGGTCACCTTGGATGTTGAATTTTTTTTTGATAAGAGACAATGGAGAGTGAGCTCTTTAAAGTGGAAAAATTGCAGAATTCCGAGCAATTCGCAGTATGGAAATTCCAAGTTACGATCTTGTTAAACGCGTCAGGTCTTTCTGATCATGTTAATGGGTTGAGTGCTTTTCCTGTTCAGGGACAGAAAGAGGAACATGCAGCGTATAGAGATCGTGAAAGTGAATGGATGCGATCGGATAGCAAGGCTCAAAGAATCATTGCTACGAGCATTGGTTCAACACCACTTAGGCATATAGTCAATTGCAAAAGTGCAAGGGAAATGTGGACAAAGCTGGGGGCGGTGTATGAACAAACATCGAAAGCTAGTGTCCACATGTTGCTTCAAAGGTTCTACAGTTTCACGAAAGATCCGAGTGATGACGTCGCAACGCACATTTCAAAGTTGGAGAATATCGTACGGCAACTAAGAGATGTTGGAGAGGAAATTTCAGAGAGTATGGTAGTTACTAAAATATTAATGACTCTTCCTGACAGTTTCAAACATTTTTTTTGCGCGTGGGAGTCGTCAGTCAAAGAAGAGCAAACTTTAGAAAATTTGACGTCACGACTAGTAATGGAAGAGGCGCGAATGTCTTCTCACTCTGAGACAACCAATACAACCGCACTTATCGCCAAGAAAAAGGGGCAAAGACAGAAAGAAAAAAATTCTAAGCCTGGTAAGTGTTTTACCTGTAATGGGTACGGACATTGGAAAAAAGACTGTCCGAAAAGATTTTCAGAGCAGAGAGAGAGAGGTGGTGGAAGTGGTGGAGTGAAGGCAAATGCTCTGGTTTCCAAGTCTTCGAGTATCGATGGTAGAGTCAAGACTGGAAGTGGCAGTGAGGAGCGAAGACGAAGCTTTTCTAATTCTTCGTGGACTGGAAGTAGAAGTGAAGGCTTAAGGGGTGACGCACTCATTAGTAATTGTTCAGAGAACGTTGGTAAAGTGAAGACTGGAACTAGCGGTGGGCTGCAAAGGGTAGATGCTTATGACAGACAGACATGGACTGGAACTAGAGGTGAAGAAGAAAGGGCACGCACAGACTCAAATGCACTGATGGTTAACGATGGAAAAATGAACAATCGATGGTATCTGGACTCGGGCGCGAGCGATCACATGACCTATGAAAAGAAGTGGTTGGTGAACTATCGAAGTTTCTCAGATCCTATTGGTATAAGAATAGGGAGTGGAGATCAAATTTATGCGTTGGGAATCGGGGATATTAATATTCTGGCTTCAAATGGTAAATCATGGACCGAAAAACACCTTTCGAATGTGCTTTATGTCCCTAAGATTTCTTGCAACTTGTTTTCACAAAATCGTGCATTGGACAAAGGTTTGAAGTTCATTTCAGATAGCTTGCGATGTGAATTTGTGTCTAAGGATGGCACCATTGCAGCAGTGGGAGAACGAAGGGAACAATTGTTCGAAATGTGTATCAAAGTGCAAATTGAAACTGACAAGATGGCTAATGTGGCAACTAATCAAACTTTGTCACTTAAACTGTGGCATGAAAGGATGGCTCATCAGAATGTAGCCCATATACGAAGTCAATTAAAGAAGGAAGGCATTGCTTTTGAGGACGATGTAAACTTCTCATGTGATTCTTGCATCTTCGGTAAACAACATAGGTTGCCTTTTCCCAAGAGTGAATTTGTCGCAAATCGACCAGGGCAGCTTGTCCATGTTGATGTGTGTGGTCCAATGGAGGAAACCTCGTTAGGTGGAGCTAAATACTTCATTCTTTTCAAGGACCACTTTTCGCATTATAAGATGGTGTTCTTCTTAAAGCATAAGTCGGAAGTGTGCAACTCGATTGAGCAGTTTATTAATCGGGCAAGATGTGAAACTAGTTGTCTAATAAAGATTATTCGAACGGACAATGGCTCCGAGTTTGTCAATGAAAGTGTGAAATCTCTCTTAGCAAGTCATGGTATTCGTCACGAGACCACTGTTCCTTACACTCCAGAGCAAAATGGTTCTGCTGAAAGGGAGAATAGAACTGTAGTTGAAGCTGCCAGGACGATGTTGCATGGGAAAAATTTAGAAAAGAAATTCTGGGCGGAAGCAGTTAATACAGCCGTATATGTATTAAACAGAACTGGGACTAGTTCTTTGAAAGGTAAGAATCCTTATGAGTTATGGTGGGATAAGAAGCCAAGAGTTGAGGATTTTAAAGTATTCGGCATCGAAGCGTTTATACATGTGCCCAAACAGAAACGTAAGAAATGGGATAAGAAGGCGGAAAAAGGCATATTTATGGGGTATGCGGACAACACAAAAGGATTCAGAGTTTGGTTACCTGCAGCTAGGAAAGTGGACATAGTAAGAGATGTGACATTCAGAGAAAGAGATGACGATGAGCAACATGTCATGTTGAGGCAGAATGACACACATGAAGAACCAGAAGTAGCTGTTATCCTACCAACTCCAGATGTTGATTCGAAGAACGGTGAAACCCATCAGCGCGAATGTAATCTAGATTTCGAAGATGAAGGTGCAACCGGGAGTGATGATGCTTTTAAATCAGCCGGTGAAGACGATGACTCAAACGATGATGGTGGAGGTGGTGAACGTACTCTTCCGTTAAAGCAGCGTTTGCGAGACTTGGATCCTGTTGACTATTCAGGTACGTGCAACATCTTATACAAACATGCTTTTCTTGTGCAGGGGGAACCTAATAGCTATCGTCATGCACTTGCCTGCGATGATGCAGCTCATTGGAAGGAAGCAATGGCAGATGAGATGGATAGCCTCTACAAAAATCGCACCTGGGACTTGGTTAAGTGTCCAGACAACAGGAAACCCATTGATAATAAGTGGGTGTATAAGCTTAAAAGCTTAGGTTTGAATGGAGCTCGGAAATATAAAGCCAGACTGGTTATAAGAGGCTTTAGTCAAGAAGAGGGTGTTGACTACGGGGAGACGTTCAGTCCCGTGGCTAAATTTACGTCAATTCGTACTATTTTCGCTATTGCAGCAAACGAAGGACTAAGCCTTACACAATTTGACGTGAAGACAGCCTTTTTGAACGGGGAGTTAAGTGAAGAGATCTATATGGAACAACCTCAAGGTTTCAATGACGGATCTGGCAGGGTGTGTAGGCTCCGAAAGAGTCTATATGGCTTAAAACAAGCATCTCGGTGCTGGAACAAGAAATTCACTGACGTTCTGAAAGAGTTTAGCCTAAAACCAAGTACAATGGATCCTTGTGTTTTCATCTCAGGCGATGTAAACAAGCGCTTAATACTTGCGATATATATTGACGATGGTTTGATTGCGGCGAGAGAAAAACAAGATGCTATGAAGCTGGTGAAGTTTTTGAAGAAGCAGTTTGAAATAACGTTGTTGGATGCAGAGATGTTCCTAGGAATCGAATTGGCAAGGAGGTCTGATGGTGGTATTTTTATCAGTCAACAACGGTATGCAGAAAGTGTCCTGAAGAGGTTCAATATGGAAAACAGCAAACCAGTATCCACTCCAGCTGAAACCTGTTCGCATCAAGAACCTATGTCGTCGGGAGATGTCAAATTTCCTTATAGAGAGGCGGTGGGATGCCTCATGTATCTGGCCATTGCAACTCGACCGGACATTGCCTATGCAGTGGGAGTTGTTTCTCGGTACCTAGATTCACCAAACCAAGTACACATCAATGCAGTGAAACGAATCTTAAAGTACATAAGAGGAACCAGGACAATGGGTATAACTTTTAAAAAAAGTAACAATTTTGATTTAGTTTGTTTCAGTGATGCTGATTACGCTGGCGATCCTGTAACTCGGCGTTCGACCACTGGCTACATTTTCATCATCTCTAATGGTCCAGTGTCGTGGTCATCACAAAGACAAAAATGTGTTTCTCTCTCTACAACAGAGTCTGAGTTTGTGGCTGCTTCACAGGCAGTGAAGGAAATGGTGTGGCTTAAACAACTACTTTTGGAGCTGGTTACAACTGGTGTGGGCGAAACAAGTTTGAACATGGATAATCAGGGTGCTATAAGACTCGTCAAAAACCCTGAATTTCACAAACGGACCAAACACATCGATGTTCGTTACCATTTTATCCGAGAGCGTTATGAAAGAGGAGATTTTAAAATAAATTATGTTCCTTCTGAATTTCAAAAAGCGGACATATTTACAAAGTCACTAACTAAAGATAAATTTCAAAATTTTCGTTCTCTGATTGGAGTTTCAAATAATTAATTAATGATTATTATGTTTTGATTTCATTTATTATTTAAAAAGTGGGAGTGTTGAAAATAATGAATTAGTTTCTTGAATTTCTTTTATCTGGCAATACTGGCTCCCACTAAACTATGTACTAAAACTTATTGAATTCATTTTCCACATTTATACTTAATAAAGTTAGTCGCTCTTTATACTTCATAGAAGTCGTTTGGTCTTCTCTCTTACATAAGATAACAAATTTTTTTTTTGGATTTTTTAAAAATATTCTTAAACTTTTTTTAAAAAATTCTGTATCTCAAAAACGGGTCAATGTTAAAAATTGAAATTTACTTATAAAATGTGTAGTTTCACATTCTTGAACCCAAATTAATTTTTCGACATTTTCGAAAAATTTTATATATAAAAAATTAGTTTAAAAAACAACCGCTCCGACGATTTTTTTTTTTATTTCAAAAATCAACAATTTCTTAAGAAATCATATGACATCATATTTTTTCAGATTGAATCTTTTTTTGAGGTAGATATTTCAATTTAAATTTTTATTTGCGAATTAAATTTTTTTTTTATGAGTTATAATTTGGAATACAGGAGCAAGTTCGTACGACCGAGTCGTGCAAATTTTTTTTAGGAGTATTTTTGTATTGCTCAAATAATATTTTGTTTTCAAAAAACATATAAAATTTTTTAGTTTAAAAAAAAATGTTATTAACTTGTTTTTCAATACTGCATACCCAGTTTAATTTTAGGACATTCTAGAAAAATTGTATCGGTACATAAAAAATAATTTAAGGAAAACCTCTCCATGTTAGTTAAAAAAAAAAAAACACACAACTTTTAAAGAAATCTTATGGCATAATTTTTTTCAAATAAAATGTGTTTTTTATGTATATATACATATTTCAATTTAAATTTTTATTTATGAATTTAAAATACTTGTTTTTATTTTTAATGTTTTTGTTGTGTGTTAAGTTTAGAGTACTGAAGCAAAGTGCGTGCGACCCTGTCGTGCAAATTTTTTTAGTTGTATTTTAAACTTTCCCGAAGAACGTTGATATAGCTTACCCACAAAACTTGACCTGGAATCGCCACTGTACTGTTGTCTTTCTTTCAAGGAATCTTTCACTAAAGCTAAAGGAACAAAAAAAATTTATCATTCGAAGTTTCGAAGCACTTGCGTGATGATTTCATATTTTTTTAAAGAATCTGTATGTCTCTATAGGTCTGTTTAATAAAGCTATTCCGCCCAGAAAAGAACAGAAAAGATCAAGAAATAATACGTTTGTGTGTTCCATGAGGAAAAACGTTGCCCCAAACTGTTCTGCAATCTTTCATTTTGTGTTCCATGAAGTTGCCCAGCTCAGATTTATTTAACATCGAAATCCGGAGAATGACCCTTCTCTATTGAATGGGCCGCCAATGCGGTTACATCGGAACCACCAAACAATTCTTGCGCCAAAGATTGTCCAACTATAAATCTGACATCAAAAGCAAAAACCCGGCTAAAACCGCATTGGCGGACCATTAAATAGAGAAAGGTCATTCTCCGGATTTCGATGGGGTTGAAGTTCTTCTCACCTCTAAGCGATATACGCTCGAAACGCTCCACATCCTGAACAACAAAAACAATATGAATCGCAAGCAAGACACACAGAGTTATCATCCGTATACTGCTCCCTTGATGCCTCATCATAGTTTTCTCTTTCTGTTTCTTTTAGTTATAGACTTAACTTCTTAATTAGAAGTGTTTTATTTGTACATTTAAACAAAAAAATAATTGTTAAATTGTAAGTTTTTCTTATTCTTGTTATCCATAATATTGTACTATGTGTTTTATTTTTCATGTGCAATAAAGTTCCCCTGAGGAAGGCAGCAACCCCTGCCGAAACGTCGGGAAAAGTTAATGTAACAGCCTTTTGTTTCATTGCAACGATTAAAGTGACCAAAATAGCCGAAGTAATGCTTAATTTTACTTTTTCAGTTGGGCAGCTTTGTGAAAACTCTGAAAAGTCAAAATTTCAAATGCCGATTTGTTTTATTTTTTGTCCAATCGAACGATATTTTTTATTATCTCAGTTGCCGAGTTTCCCGAGGAAGTAAAAATGTTACTGCCATACTCTCAATTAAAAATTGCTCGCAAAAACCTGGGGTGGAATCAGTTAAGGTGATTTATGGTAAATGATCATCACATAATATCACAAATTTTGTCGGTGTAAGGTGATTATCACTTGTGACAATCACATTTTTGTGATTTTTTTTCTGTGACAGACTTTATGGTGTCACTTTCATACAAAATTTGCTTCAATACTTTCATGAAATCAAGAGAAAAAAAATGTTTGTGTCCATACAAATATTTATTTGTTATGTGTTTTATTGAATAGAATATATTGCAGCAATGCATTTTTGATAAGATAAACAATATTTTTGGTGTCGGATGGTTAACCAACAGTTTCTACTGCAACGCTAGCCATATAACGGGTCCGACCTAATACGATAAAAAGTATTGTATTGTATTGTATTTTTATTGAAGCTCAAATTATTAACATTTTTTTCTTAAAGAGTACCTATATTGCACAGTTTACAGAGATCTGGTATAACTCTACCTTACAACTGAAAAGAAAAATATTTTTATTACAATTATCACAGATTAATAAGAAAATGGCGAAGGAAAAAGCTACAACAAAAAACCTTCGTAAAGTTGTGTTTGTGATTTCCATGAGCGGAGGAAAAAAGGCGAAAAAGGACTTAATCTCAATTATTGCCTTTAACTTAGAAATGATAAATAAACATTCATATAAACATTTCATGAACAAATAGCATATAAGCAAACAAATAAATAGTAATTAACAAATAAATACTTACATACACAATTGATAATTAAATTAATAAATAAAGATAAATAAATAAATAAAAATAAATACGTAGAGAAATAAATAAATAGATAAATAAATAAATAAATAGTTAGTTAAATAAATAGATAAAAGATAAATATGTAATAAATAATTTTTTTTTTGTTTTTTTTTTTTGGTTTTAACATTTTTATTTGTAATTTTTGTACTTTTTAATTTTTTTTGTATTTTCATATTTTTATTGAATAGCCAGGTTTGAGATTAAGTAGTTTTCGGACATACTACAGGAATCGTTATAGCGCTGAAATAAATAACAAATTCTACTTGAAATTTTATCGATGCCAGCCATTGCATGGAGATTATCAGTCGAGTACCTACCTACTGCCAAGGCAGATTTAAAATCATTTTTAAAATTATTTTGTGTTCTTTGTAATATAAGTAGGTGCACTTTTGCGCAATTGCCCCATACAGGCGAACCATAAAGCATTATGCTTTGGAAAATTATTTTATAAATTATAAGTTTATTTTCAATTGAGAGCTTCGATTTCCTATTAATGAAGGGATACAGAACATTAACATACAAGTTAACTTTATTAATTGTCTCCTGGATATGAAATCCAAAGGTCAGTTTACTCCTTAATATTTTAAACTAGGTTTCCATTCTTTTGTAATGCCATTTATTTGAAGCGTATTACTAGGTAACAAACAAGCTTTTCTTTTACGTTGTAAAAAAAAACGATCAAAAATATTGTTGATCAAAAACTTATTGCTTATTGCAATTCCAACTATTCAATAAAGCTAAAAAAAAGCAAATATTTGGTTTACGCTCTGCGAGCCGGATCTTCGCTTAAATACATTATAAACAACGTGTAGGTTTATAAGTATCTAAAAATTCATCGCTTTTAATAAGCAAAAAAAAAAAAAAACAAGTTTAGCCAAGTGATTCCAAAAATAATCATTTTTTGTGATAACTTTACGCAGAAGGAAAATTTCATTTGATCACATGTGACTGTCACAAATGTGATGATCATTTTTTTCTTTCAAAATTTTATTCAACTTGATTTGACTTGAAAAATATCATATTACTTTAATAATAAAACTATTTTGTCAAGAAGATTAAACAGGGAGCTGTTCTTTTCTGTTCTTACTTGTTCTGACAGTTTTTATTTGTACTGTTCAGTACTTGTATATATGATGAATTTATTTAGGCAAAGTTCATTTACATAGAAATATTTATTTAACAAAAAGCGCGTGCAACATAAATAAAAGACAAATAATTACATTGCAGGCAACAAAATAATTAAATTAAGAAAATAATACCTTTTATAGTTAAGATACAATCATTCAAGTTCAAGTTTATAGTTCAATAAAATATTTTATAATGAAATAAGAAAAGTTTTCATATGACTAAAAATATCCAGAAGTAACTTATTTGTTTTGTATAGAACATGTATTCAAAATTCAAAGTATAACAAATAAGATGGTAAAATAATTAATATCAACAATATATCTATATAATATATAAAAATGGATGTTTGTTTGGTTGTATGTCTTTTATGGACTCCGGAATGGCCCAACAGATATTTGTAAAGTTGTTGTATTCAGTGATGGTTTCTGCAAAAAAAAGAATTGAAAAAACCTCATAGAAGCGTGGCAACACTGGAAAAACCAAGCAAAGGTTAAAAATTTGATTTTTTCTTGCTTGGAATTTTTACTTTCAAAATGGGTTTTCAAATGGAAAAATAGAAAGTTGTTAGAAATGGATTTATTCTCATATGTCAACATCCATAAGCAATACAACGTTTGCGTTTCATACATTACTTTGTATAATTTTAACCTTACAAACATTTTCCAAAATCTTTTTTCTTTGCAAATTTATTTTCTCCTTGTAAATTATTTTGTTCTAAAATATTTTCATTCGTCGGTCGTTCAACTAATGTTCAATAAATAACTTATTTCAAAATACTTTTGTGTAACATAAATATTTCTTCTGGAAATATCTTTTTGTACTGAAACAATATTTCACAAAAGTAATTAATGAAAAACTCGGAAATTTCATTGGTTTACAAAGGGAAAATTGGATGAAATTGAAGTTGCACTGATTCAAATGGAAAAATGGAAAATTTTTGTTTAGGAACTCGGAAAACCCTGCAAGAGCAAGAAGAACTTCAAGACTTAAAATCAAGTTTTTGCATTGAATTTAAGGTGCATATTATGTCCGGTAGGGGCTCTTAATACGCTCAATCCTCAATTCATTTTTATAAAACAAATTTTTGGTCTTACGGGAAAGTCAGCAAATAAGGGAGACAATCGAAAGCTATACGGAATTCTGATTTTTTGAAATAGTCAAAACACACGGGAAGAACGAGAATTTGTTGAATTTTTCAACGAAATTTACATTTTACTGCATGCTTTAATGAAAGTAGAAAGTAAGTTGTAAAGCATGGAAAAATGCAGATATGTAGTTCTCTATTTCAATTGGATTGAAGCAAATCATATTGCATTTTAACAATATCTGTGTTAATTATAATCTATACTTCTATACTAATATTATAAAGAGGAAAGGTTTGATTTTTTGTTTGTTTGTTTGTTTGTTTGTTTGTTTGTTTGTTTGTTTGAAATGAATAGGCTCCGAAACTACTGGACCGATTTAAAAAAATTCTTTCACCGTTGGCAAGCTACACTATTCCCAAGTGACATAGGCTATGTTTCATTTTCAAAAAAATTAGGGATCCTTGCCAATTTTAAAAAAAACATACTTTTTCCACCCCATTAAAATAAAAAAAAAAATGATCAATTTCAAACATCGAAAATTATGTTTGTCAAATCTGAAATTATTTATATAAATTGAAAATGTATTATTTTATGTCAGTGAAGAAAATATATTTTCGTCAAATATTGTTTTCCATCGACAAAAAAAACGTACACTTGTCATTTGTTGCAGTCGATATATTTTCTTTTTTAGATTTATTGTTTTGAGATATAAAGGGCGTGGGAAGCGGGTAGTGGAGTAGCGGCTAAGTAGGTAGCGGGTAGCGCATAGCGTGGTGATGGGTAACGGGAGTGAGTAGCGGGTAGCGTGGTAAAAAGGTAGCGGTTAGTGTGTTGAAGTAGTAGGTAGCGGGTAGTGGGGTAGAGGTTTAGCGGGTAGCAGGTAGCAGGTAGCTCTGGAGGGTAGGTGGGAAGCGGATAGTGTGGTAGCAGGGTAAAAAAGTGAAGGCACTGCGAAGCGTGGCAGGGTACGGCTAGTTTATTGTAAAGTTGTTTTGAAGTGCGGCTAGTTGTACCTATACATAAATGTGTATTTATATGTATGTGAATCTCACCTACATATCACATGTTGTAGATCACTCATTAAGTGTTTTCATTTGTGTTTTCGTGTTAATGAAATTAAAATGCATAAAAGGGCAGGATCCAATTATTGGTCAATGGAAACAGACATGATTAATCATTATTAAGCGTTCTTAAGAGTGTTCCGGACTGAAACTGAAAATTCGAATTGCTTGAAGCGCCACCCAACTGCAGAGGAAAAATTTTAAACTAAATACATCTTGCTAAGAGAGATAGAAACGTGACTTCAGTCAAACTAATAAAGCCGTTACTGATTTGAAAAAAAATTTCGAAAAAAAAATGTGTTTGATCAAAGTTTTTTTTCAAAATGTTTTGATTGCTATGTGTGCCAAGCAACTACATACATACGTGCTAAATAAATGTAGAGATTTAAAAAAATAAATAAACATCGCTTCATAAGAAATATTCCTTATCAATAATACGAATTTTATGCATTGTTTTTGAATTCCTTGTTGTTTAAACAATTAATTTTATCTCCAATAATGTAACAGTTGTTAAATGTCGAATTTTATGCTCATTAGAAATGTTAGCGAAAAATGTTTTTATTTTGATGGAATTCTCTTTGAAAAATTACGATTTTTGGCCATTTTGGCGTTTTGAGCCTTTACTACTAAGTAATGAAGTACTTAATTGAAATTGTGCTCCAATAGTGCCCTAGAAACAGTTTTTGTCTACACAATGACACCTTAATCATTTCGATACGACATACAATCGCTTCACAATACCATTTGAAGAATCGCAGTTTTGGTCCGGATCACTCTTAAGCTAAAGCGTGCAGGTTTTGTTGCGACCAGAAATAATCGTATTGCGAGGGGGATGGGGAATGTATTCCACCCGTTAGCTGGGAGGCAGTTGCCTAAAAAATTAGCTCTTTATCCTGTTTTTAAATTAAATCGTTTCAAGGAATAGTTTTTTTTTTGCAAAATTAATTTTCAAATTGATAATTTCGAGTTGAAAAAAGTCGAACTATTTTTTTTTTAATTTAATGAAAAAGTAGGTAATTTTGTTTTTAAAATTCAATGAACAGGGGTGCTCTTATACGACATTTTCTTGTTTCAATCCAACCTTCACGACTAAATTTTTGGCACAACGCTCTTAAATCTCCCTCTATAAAAAAAAAAACATACCTACCAGATGTCAATGTCATATTGTTAATGTTACATTTCAGAAAATTATTTTTAGTTCATAAAAGTTCAAAGGGGTGGCTGGAAGTTTTAAGTTTTCTGGATTGTTCTCTTACCCTCAACACTCATTAAATAACTTTTGAAAAGTGTACAACTACTAGAAACAAGTCTGATGCAAATCCTTCTCATTTATTCAATTAGCAAGGAACAAATTAAGAAGTTGTAAGAATTTCCACTTGGTGTCTAGAAAACTTTTGAACAACTTTTCTTTAATATATTACAGTTTCTCGTATACCTTTTATGAGTTGGCACGCCCAACTACCTAACCTGACAAGCTTATCAACAGCATCTTTGAAGAAACTTCTTGGTTTGGGACGCACAACAACATAAACTTGGCATAATCTAATAGATATACATCAGTTCAACTTAGAATCAACACAAGCATCTGTGAATTATGCTAAGATATTGAGAACGTGATACAAGTTTATTTTTCCTATATCGCCTTGTTGTTTTTCTTTTTAGGAAACTGATGAGAAAAATCTTGGCACCCAGCTACGATGTAAGTATGTATTTGGCTTATTTATCAACTCTGATCTTACAATTATTATTTACTAATCAAATAAGTGACATTTAAGTCACTTTATTAATGTTACTTTCTTCATACAGAAACAGGCCCATCCAGGGTTTGTTGGTGTTGGTGTTGACTGCTGTGATTAGACATTAGACTCCTTGTTTGTTCTTGGCTTTAGTTAGCCAGAAAGGCCGCGCATACCTGTTGCAATGTGGTGAATGACGGTGAAATGTCTCCATCATCATGGATTCTATTTCTGTTTCTTTCATTACGCGCGTTCTTATGTAAGATGTAGAATACCTTGGTTTGCTTACTTTTAAGCTGCCGAAAGCATTGCGCATCGTATGAACTAAATTACTATAGTTTTTAATAAAACACAGTACTTTATGTATTTTTATGTTTATTTTTTAAATAAAAATAAATTGTTTTGTTTTAAAAATTACCAATTTATTTAATTGCAAATAAATAATATTTTTGCATAGATCAGCGACGCCGACGCGTTTCAGAACTCCTGTTCTATCATCGGGCTACTCTTTACTCAATCTTTTTTATTTAAAAAATAAACATAAAAATACATAAAATAGCAAACATGTAGACAAACAACATACCGGGGCATATGCATAAAAATCAAGTATTTACTAGCAGTAAATACTTCAAGTAAATACTAGATCAGCAAGTAAAAGGTCAGATTTGTAGTATTTACTTCATTTGGTATGGATAAAATAAAGTAAATGCTAGCTAGCATTTACTGGTAGTAAATACTAGATTCATCCAAGTAAAGGCTACAAATTCATCCGAAGATACAGACATTTGCTAGCAGCAATAGAAAAAGAAAACAAAATGCACGACTTTGGGATGAGTTTTGCCAAGAATATGTAAATGCGATTCGGTTTTTTAGACAAGGTAGAATTTATGAAAAAAAAGGTATAAATCGTTTTTTTTTAATTATTCCTTGTAAAGATACAGTTTCATTTTGAATTTCTTGAATATGAAATTTTAAGCAGTTTTTGAGACATCAAATTTTGAAAAAAAAAATTCAAATATTTTTAAAAAATCCAAAACAAAAATAATTTAAGAAATTGTTGAAGTTAAGTTCTTTTACAATTGCTACAAAGCATGTACAGAAAATGGCGTCATTAAAAAAGGGGCGATTCCATCTGCCACGAGAACTTTGTAGATTGAATTTCTTAAAATTGGTTAGAAAAAAAAATGTTCTTTCAAATCCTGGGGTCAGGAACTGCAAATGAACTCGTCCATTCACAGACAACTCTATTGCAAAACACTACCATGCATCACAGGTGTCTTGAATGCTGATGGATGCATACCATTTTCGATTCATATATTTCATATATTAGACATAGTTTACACGAACGAAAGCTGTATGAAGAAAGCCAATCTTTTTTGGCTGCCAAATGTTCTGCATATGTCAAAGGAAACTTCATCCAAATTGAAACTTTCTTAACAATATATTTGCAACAGAATGAATAGCTCTGAAACAGTATCTATATACTCTAACTTTGGTGAAATTCTGTGTCTTCACCGACGCGACGCGACGCCAGCATGAAATTCTGGAACATACTAAAAGTTGATTTGCAAATAAAAATGTTCGTTTCAAACACCCAAAAGTATTTACTAGCACATATTCAAGTTGCTTTTTAGGAACTTGTAAAAGTTGAAGTAAATACTAGTATGAAAAAGGTTTTTATGCATACCACTTTAAGTATTTACTACCAAAATTCATCCTAGTAAATACTTTTTCTTCTAGTAAAAGCATTTATTCAAGTATTTACTTGAAGTTTTTGCATACGAAAAAAAGGAAATACTAGTTAAAGCATTTACTACCATTTATGCATATGGCTCATCATCTTTACAGTACTTTAGTTCACAATTACTCTACTTTCTGCTGTCGTTCGATTGATGACAGTGTCCAAGATCGAAAAAAAAACCTTTTCGCAAAAACGCAAGCCAATAAAAAAAGAAACCCGAGTCAAGTGAATTGAATGTAAAGACATCATCCTATATTGTTACAAAACTGTTAAACTATCCCCATATGAAAATAAACTCCATCCATACAAATAAATGAATGTTCATACAAGTACAACGGTTTTGGGTCCCTCGGTTCTCAATCAATATTCATTGCTTCACAATCGTTTTTCGATTTGACAGTTTCCAATTTCAAAACCAATGAAATTGACAGAATTAGAAAGAAAAGCCAGAGAGCTGCTGACTTTTAATTGAATTTTCCCAGAGAAATGAAACACAAAGGAAAACTGTATGACCAACAGCAGTTATTACCGGCCGTTTCGTTACACAAGAACAAAAGAGACTTGCGTCCGCTGGTATGCTGATGAGGTAAGGCATACAAAGGGTAACTACTCTTATACAAGAGCGTTTCATTGCCCACCGTCCTTTACCATCCTACCCACAGTTACGGCCCGGAAAAAAATATCATACATACTTCATACGTTCGTCGTAACTTGGTAGCAATCGCTATACTCAAGCGAATGTGAAGGGTTTTTAGTAAGTTCCTCACTTTCTATAAAGAAACTAATTTCCAGACTTGGCGTTTATTTATCGAGTGTAGAAAATCGTTAAGGTATTGATTCCACTAAAAAGAAAAATATTCAAACTGCTTCAGTGGATGTTTAGTTTTCATAGGGACGTTTTTTATCCGATTGCCTTTAAAAATTGTATTCTATTGTATGAAAAAAATATTTAAATCAAAACTGCTTGTCAATGTGAATAACAAAAACTTTATAAGGCTTTGTGCGCAGTTTTTTTTAAATTCAAGTCCTCGAAGCTGTCGCAATCTTTTAAGGACTGGCGTACAGGATTTGGTAATTTATTTATTTATTTATTTATTTAGCTTAGTAATAGCCCACCCACTGTTCCTTTTTCCAAAAAAAAAAAAAAAACCAAATACCTACATAAACAATAAAAACTAAAAGAAAGGAAGGATTCATTTTGAAGGGTATTTCGAAGGGCTGATTTAAGTGCGGACTTGTTTATATAAAGGTCCAAGGATCAACTGATGAGCAAAAGCAATGTCAGCTATTTGACGCCGTTACCTTAATGATTGTAACCCGATTAGTTTCAGACGGTCAAGGTATAGGGAGGTAAGTTAGTTCTGTCGTCCCAAGGAAGGGCCCGAAGGGCAAAACGAATAAATCTTCGTTGAACGTTTTTCAATTCTACGTGAATGACATTCATAGTGAGGAGATCAAACCTGACTGCAACATTCTTGAATGGGTCGAACGTACGTAATAAAAAGGGACTTCGTCACATAGGGGTTACTGAATTCCTTGGACCAACGTTTAATAAAATCAAGCGAACGACTGGTTTTGTTAATTATCTGGTGAATGTGGGTGTTGAAATTTAGTGTTCTATCACAAAGAACACCTAAATCACATAGGATTCAGTAGCTTTGATGGGTACATTTTGAAAAGTATAAATTTTTGGTTAGTTAGTGACATTTATGACATTACTAATATTTAGTTCCAGAAAATTTTGTGTGCACCAAATGTCAAATCGATTGAGGTCGTTTTGGAGGAGAACATGATCAGGAGGAGTATAAATGGCTTTATAAATTTTCATATCGTCTGCAAACATTAAAAGAGAAGAGTCACTTAGAATAAGACTCGCATCATTAATTGTGAGGACGAAGATGAGCGGTCCAAGGTGACTACCCTGAGGAACTCCAGAGGTGGCAAAGATTGGCTTGGAGTGGGAACAGTGAAAAAGAACTCTGTAGACTCGGTTCTCCAAGTATGATATTAACCACTCTATAAAACATGGCGGAAAACCGAGAGCTTCGAACTTAAGTCGAATTATTTTATGGGATACCTTTTCAAAGGCTTTGGCAAAGTCTGTACAGACTGTGTCAACTTCATAACCTTTTTCAAGAACTTTGGAAAAGACCACTGTCGGACACACGGTCAGATAAAAACACTTCGCTGTCGGAAGAAAAACTTAAGGGTACGAAGTACAATTCATCATCGGATGCAGTCCAAGATAAATTATGAAAATTGAAATCACCTAAAACTGAAATTGCGTTGGCTACTTGAGAAGGGTTAGTTGAAAGACTATCGTGAAATTGAACAAAGATGTGCATTAATTCCTTTCGATCAATGGGTAGGTAAACTTGCGAAATTAACACTTTAAGGTTCGTATTACTTTTTACATCGAAACAAACAGAATCGGGTTTATCTGAAGGTAAGCAAGATACAGACGAACGCTGTTATATATCTTATTGTCCCTAAGACGCGACATTATATGACGCCCTTCTATGCTAGTGTCAGACAAGTGCTTAGTTAATTTAACAACCGGTGGAATAAGTGGATTGAGAAAGCCGGGAGATGTAGATGAACATGTGCTGGCAGGCCTTTTGCTCCACCTGCAGCCTGCAGTAGATGATGTTACATATGTTCAAAAAAAATGTGTTTCCTACGGTCAAAACTTGTATATACTTGAATAAAGAAAAAAAATGTTTAATTCTGATGGTGTAAAATTGGTATGATTACCTATCATTAGGTAGATGCTATTTGTGTACTTTTTATTAACTTCCCAGAAGAAGTTATTGTAATGGGGCCGATTTTGTGAATTTCCAATTTTTGCATATATGTTTCGAAGACACTAGAATCTGAATCAACCGTTTTTATGATGATGTCTGTGTGTCTATGTGTGTTCGTATGTGCGTATGTGCGTTACGTTTTTACGTCTCGATTATCTCACGAACCACTCATCGTATTGTAATGAATTGGTCTCATTCTACGCAGTATTGTGTTGTTAAGAGCTGGTTAGGTTTTGAGCGAAATCCGCTTATTGGTTTTTTAATGGCAACCAAAAATCTAAAACAACCCTAATATAATGAAAATTATGATAATTACTGCAATAATTTCAACAATAGTGTAAAAAATCTTACTCATCAATTTAATCAATAAATCAATGAAAAAAAAACAATATTCAAGAGTATCATTTCATAAGCTACATTTTATTACTAACTGATACATGTCATCTTATACTTTCTCTTTTTCTTTAAAGTACATAGCCTGCAGTAACGCCGAACTTTAGCTGGAGGTTCATCATCAGCTTCTTCATAACCCTCTTGACTGGTTTGTGGCAAGATTATTTGAATATTTTCCTTCAAACGTATGGAAGGGTAGGGATAGGGTTAGGAACTTCCAATCTGAATCTCATCCACGGTGCTGATAGGTCAGAGCTAAGCTTCTTCATGTACTCTCTACGTTTAAATAGTTTTTCTCCGTTTAGCAAAACATTATGCATGTAAATTATTGTAAGAATTGACAAAGGCTATGTTTAAAACATTGCTTAGGCTTGTAAGAAACAAGTGTTAAATATCCATCAAGGAAAACATAGACGTTCCCACTTGCCAGGAACGGGTGTTTTTCAACTGTTTGGGGATTATTTTCAATTTATAGGGTGCAAGTAGCATTGATTTTGTGGCAGGGAAATACTTGAACCAGTTGTCACACGTTATGTTGCGGTTTGTGCCATTAACTGGTCTTGATAGCTTTTTCAAGTTATACTCTCTGGCATATGGTATGATCCTTCTCTGAGGTGCAGTTTATCTTTCTAGGATTACAACTCTAATAAAAAATTTGAAATTTTTTTCATCACAGAATATTATTTGGGAAATATATAAGTAGTTTCAAAAAAATACGCTGATCGCTGATACGCTGATATTACATAAAAAAAAACCATCTATGAAAGGTACCTACCGTTTTGGAGCAAAATATTATTTTACATAAAATACATCAGAGTTCCGAAAAAAATTAAGATGATGTTTAAAAAAAATTGTAGGACCCGTTTTTGAGAAAATTAAAACTTTTGGTTTTTGGCTGAAAAATTAGTTTTGATCTTAACAAACAAAAAATCAAATGCAAGTGCAGACAGACAGACACTTTTTTCGCCTTCTCTTTCATCGTAATGTTTTTTTTTTTACGAATTCAACACTTGCCATATTCTATACGTCGCAAGTAAAAAAATAAAATATGGAAACTGCGCTCATTTCCTTTGAAATGAAGAAATATCTCCTCTACGCCTGCAACTATTCTGGTATGCACGAATCATGAATATATTTGAAATGAAATGGGAAGTGACAGTGACAGATAACGGAAAAGTTCATTTTGCAGTAAAATTGAATTAACGCCCCTTTGGGGTTCACTTATATCCTATTTTTTGACCACCCATAATTTCGAGCGGGTGTGTATGCTTTTTCGTGGGTTTTATTTAATCGATATGTTGTTGGTTGGATGCTGGATGCTGGCTGGTCGCTCTCCTGCAGTGTTTATGGCTTACCAAAGCTTAATTGGATTTGGGATTTTCCCTTTAGCATTTTTGTTTTGGTGTTGTTCATTCTCTCTCTGTCTCTCATTTCCACTCGATTGTACTATATTGCTATCAAATTTTTGTTGAACGGGAGGTGGACATGGACGAGTTCATGTATGCAGAAAATTAAAATAGATTAAGGTTTGAACGGTATTTCTGGCAGGAAACAGAAATTTGTGGTTTGAGCTATTTTAAATTACATTTCGGTTGGATTGGAAAAACGTTCTACTGTTCAATTCAATGTTAAGGAAATACATTTATGAATTCGTTGTTATCCGTGGCCCGTGGGTCTCTTAATTTAATTATCGGGCATACAATGCATACAAACTGGTGCAAACAATCATCTCTTTCTGCTGTTAAACAGATCAACAGCTCTTGTGGCAGCCCAATTTTTTTTCTGAATGCGCCCTTATCATTCTCCGTTCTTTCAACCATCTTATTCTTCTTCTTCTGCTAGTCGAATGAGAAGCTCGAGTATTTATTTATAGCACGGCTTTAAATGCTTTTTATTTAGATGATAGTTTTTGCCTTATCACACTTTATAGAAATAGGTATTTCATCGTGATAACTACATCTTCGATGCGCAGTCGTTGTTTGACTTTAACGAGGATGTTAAAATAAATAAACAGAGTGGCTTACTCTCTTGAACAATTTTCTGACTGTTTGTGGAGAATTGAGGGGACCTTCAATTTAACGCCGATTCCGAACGGCAAAGTTGAGAAGCACTTTTTCATGACAGATTGATACTCTTGGATTTTGTCAGTTCTTCGCAAGAGGCAGTACCAATACCAGTGAAAGATGAAATAAAAACTTTTTTTTATGTGCGAGGTAGTTATCGGAGTTAATATTGCCCACTCCAAATGTGCTACATTTTGTATGGTAAGAAATGTCGGTCGCAATAAGATCAATCGGGTACCGATTGCAGAGATTTCTACGTGATCTTGTGGATATTGACATTTGAGAATCACTCAGCGCCCCACACCACAGGGAACTTAATCATATAATGAATCCGTAATCGGTGCGACGATATTATAGTGCAGGCCTTTTCGTCTTTGCTGTCCAACATATAATATTTATATTGTATTATGTTTTCCTGTTCTTTGTATTAAAATCTCCAAGAACAACTTATTTATAATGCAAATTTACGGCATTCTAAATTTTTGTAGTTTATTGCAAAAGTGCAAAATCGAGTCCTTAATATATATTCTTTAGTTAAGTTTCCATTAAAAATGTCTGTTTGTTAAAATATAGTGTGCGGAATATATAGCTTTAAGGCCCATTTGCTCATTTGGAACATAAATTTATGTTCTACTCTTCTACTTAAAGTTTTTTTTTGTATGAGTATTTTATGTGGAACTTAAGAATTCCGGAACGTCCCATATAAAAATGAAAACTTCATGTAGAACATAAATTTATGTTTCGAATGAGCAAATGGGCCTAAATTGTACACTCACTATCTATTATCACTGATTTTACGTTTAGAATCCTTTGGAACCGTTTTAACAACAATTCGTCAAGTAGCATTTACTAACCATTGTTACAAAAAATTCCTCAAACCCCCCAACCCCAATTCTAACCAAATGTGAGAATTCAGAAAAAAATATATATATTAAAAATATAAATATAAACTTCCGCGTTAAAATCATTAATTAGGCACTACAGTTTACTCTTCTGTTCAGTCATTCATGATGGGGATTTATTTGATGAGTCTTTTTTTTCATTTTCAACATTCTGTTTTGTGTGCTCGTTCGTCAAGGGGGCTAAGGTTAAGAGTTCAAACCATTGGTATAAGTGGTAGCCCCAAACTCGATTTATCTAACGATAAGGGTATTTCTGTGTGTATCCAAGAATCAATGTAAGCTTCAATCCTGTATATAAAGGTGAAATGTTGCTCGGCTGGGCATTTGATGCACGGAAATACAGATTTTAAAGTCAGTTTACAGGGAAGTTATACTTTAACTTACTTTTTTTTAATTGTACTTCTTCGATTGAATTCATACGGAAATGTTTCCAAACGGCTATAGGACTACCCTGTTGAAGTCTTAAGTTAAATGTATATGCGGGTATATAACAACACTGTTCAGTCGCAATCGTCAAGTCGATAAATGCAGACGAAAGTAAATATTCAAAATGGGATAAGACCCAGGCTGAAATAATTATGTATGTTGACAAAAAATCAAGCACGGAAAGGGAGAGATAGCTATTTAGAACCAACCTCAAAGTTCAACGCATCAGTAAAAATTGTGGTATGAAAATCCGGTGGCCATTAGATGGCTTAGTCCGACATATGCCTGTGGTTCCTATGGATAAAAATCTGGTGTGCTAAGCTAATGTTCATCCATTCCTCTAGAATGTGTGTTGTTACTGCATCAGGCTATGATTTCACAAGAAAAATAAGCTGATCAGAGATTTAGTTTGCAAATATTCAAATGTGTAAAACGTTCTGTTGAGATTGAGAAATCAGATTTGTGTTTGCATTCGATTATTGTTTTTTTTTTTTTTTAACGACGACGGGAGTCTCTTTATATAATATAACTAACTGACCCTGCAGACTTCGTACTGCCTCAACCGATAAATGAAAGCTCTAGGCTTTAGTATAACGCTACTACTCTACCCGCTACCCTCTACCCGCTACACGCTACCCGCTTTGCTCTTTGGTTACTCTAGTAACCGTTACCCGCTACGTCTACCCATACTCGCTACACCGTTACCCCGCGTCTACTACCCATTACCCACAACCCGTCACTCCGCTACCCGCTGCCCGCTACCCACTACCAGACCACCCCTTGACGATATCAAAATTATGAAAGTAATCTCTTCTCCCGTTGACATCTCTCTTATACAGATGGTGGATGGGGCTCGCAACTACCCCAGAGCATCAGTTTATTCAATAGACCTGGTAGTCTTTCTATTAATTTATTGTACTCCTGTGAACAAAATCACGAACACTTCTTTCAATAGGAAATTTTCCAGCTTTCGTTCTTAACATGGATTAACAAGGATTCACTGGTGTCTTTGTCATGCAGCCTCTTGCCAGTTGTCAGACGGGTAGAACAAGTCTGGAAGGCTACATGACTTTTAGCGTAAACCATTTGGGATAACAAATTGAACTTTCGATCTCATTTTGACCATATAGTTTCGAGACCCAACTCTGCTCTTGGCTTTATCAAACGTCGGTCGAAAGAATTTTCTGACCCATACGTCACAAAAACACTTTTCACTGCATATGTTCATCCCCTCCTTGAATAATATGCTAGTCCTGTTTGGTTTCCATTCCAAGTAACACACTCTCAAAGAATTGAGTCAGTCCAAAAACGATTTCTTCGGTTTTCTCTTCGTCATCTGCCTTGGAATAATCCTCTTATTTTACCACCGTATGAGGATCGTCTTCACATTATCAACCTTCTCTCGCTTGGAAAACGTCGAGAAATCGCTGACATAATTTTCGTATTCAAAATAATAAGCGGAGCTATTGAATGTGCTTCCCTTCTCCATATGCTTTCCCTGAACACTACTCCTCGCAATCTCCGATCATTTCCTTTTTTTCATCTCCCATCTCACCGAACCAACTATGCCCATTTTAATCCTGTCACCCGCATGTTACGTTCAGCAAATAATGTCCAAGATGATGAAGATTTTCATTCCATCCCTTCTCGACTCCGCACTGACCTTATGTCTTCTTTTCCTAGTTTAATTATAATTTTAAAATAGTGTATAAGAATAGATTGTTTAAGATTTACAAATACTTACAGCCGTATTTATAAAGATTCCTTAAGAGCGCTTTAAGACGTAAATTAGTTAAGCATGCTTAAATATGTAATTTGCCTTTAAGTAACGTCACTTAAATTCTTATTTATAATCGATTATCTACTATTACTTAGCTAAGCGACGTCTCTGTCAAAAAAGTAATAGAAACGACGATTCTATTACAGAAAATTTAAGTTTTATCTGTCAAATTGAACAAAAAAAAAAAACCAAACCAAAACAAAACAATTCAGGAGGAAATCAAACGGAATCTGGAAGAATTATTTGTCAATTCCAAATTATTTTGATTCATTGTAAGTTTTATGCTTATTGTATTGGATTTTCATATTAAACTAATACATATTTTTCCATTTCAGATAGAATCCCGAGAACTTAAGATAAACCAACTTAAGCAAGCGCTTATTCTCAATTGTGTCGAATGTAGGCAAATGCTGTTGTGTAAAACTTGGATTTCTCGACTTAGGAAGAATCCCATGCACAGATTGTGAAAATTCCTCAGCATATGTCCAATTGGTCGACAATACATTGTACGAGTTTTGCCTAATTTTGTGTGAATTTTCTATGTGAAGGAAAATAAATATTATTGCATAAATACATATGTATGTAGTTCGCAACATCTTAAAAAAAAGCAATTTTCCTGAAGATAAATCCCTCGATGATTATTCTATCGTGTTTTTATCTTTCCCCGTTTTATTTCCTATCCCGTCGCAGAAAATTCTCGTATAGGTAACTGTAGGGGCAACATATTTTTATATTCCATCTTCTATATTTTATAGTTCAGAATAAAGCTATTTTATTTATTTATCTTCGGAAAAAAAAGCAATAAAATAACCAAAAACTAAAATAATTTCTCAATATCATGGAAATGTCAACATTTAATCAACCTTTAAACAACAAATTTTGCGTTTAAGTTAAGAGAGCTTTAATCAACGTTGCTTAAATCTTCAAAATGATTATAAATATGGATTTTCTACTTAAATCATAATTAAAGGTTGATTAAAGTTAACCAACCTTTAAGATTTGATTATAAATATGGCTGTTAGTTTTTAAGAAATTGTATTAAGTATCAATATATTTAAATTTAAATTTACTAATATTCTCATAAATTTTTAAAGACCAAACTAATGCCCCTTGAACTAGGGTGGGATATTTTTGACTTCTATAGCTTACCAACCTTCTATTCTAATAAATGAACAATACACAAGGCAAAGCCAATTAAGTATTAAAAACTTGACATTAAAGAAAACGTTTCAAAACAATTCGTTTTGATGTAATCTACAAGCTTTTGTAATATAATGAAATAAAGAAAAGAAAGTCATCTCATCTAGTCATCTCAGGAACACATGATTTTGTTCTGCATTGGCCTATAGCTGTGAGGTGTCTGTATTTGACATGACCTACATGCTGAACTGATTTTTGTCTTCCCTCTTTCTATTTCAATCTCAATGAACAGGCATATCTTCTAAGAAAAGAATAGAAAATAGCAAGGCGAAATATGCATACAATTACCTTCGAGGAGTTAAAATTCGATCCGATCCTCCAAACTCGATTCATAGAGCGCAGTCAAAATTGTTCATGCATATAAAATGGTTCTTCGTAATTTAGCTCTTCATTGGAATTAATGTGTTTCGAGATCACGACTTCGGCGGCGACTGTGAACAATGAACATTTATCGGGTTTTCCACAGTTCGCAGTTGAAAATTGAAATCCTTGCTGGGGAGAATTGTTTAAGTGTTTACTGATTTGATTTTTCATAGTATTTCTTGGAAAGAAAGCATGATGACCTCTATCACTATATAAAACAACTGTTTTTATTGTTTTTATTTTCTCCACTTCTCTTCCAAACCAAACATATAAATTCAACAAACATTTTAAATTTTAATTTTGGCATTGGAATCATAACAGGTTATTCCATATTACAGTTTACAGACAGGCACTGCAATATTACATATTTATTTGATATACCTTGTTCTGACGAGGTGTTCTTCTCCGCTGGAGAAACTCTGAGTAAGCCTGTCTATCGAATTCTAAATAGACCTTTAAGTATTATCGGACGATTGCATTTACTTCTAGGCAATTGTTGCAGAAGAATATGCCTCACCAATTCGCCTCCATACTCCACTACTTTCATTCAAAACCTTGTGAACTTTTTTATGGAAATACAATATTCTTACAAAAATAAAACATTAAATACTCACAGCTTACTTCTGAGGGAAAATACTTTCTATAACGATAGTTTTTATAACCTTTAAAATAATCTATTGGGCTTACCATTTATAGTAAATGTGTTCCGTGCATACTTTTCATACATTAGTGTCTTCATTTTCGTTCGATAACTTTGAAACTATGACCGATTATGCACAAAACATGTATAACACATCCCAATAAGTTCATCGTAAAAACATAAAAATTTCATCGACTCACAAAACTCTTCGCCGAAAGTCAACTCTAAAACCAGATAATCTTTCTGAAATATTCAGTCACCTTAGTTGTAGAGTTTGAGGATTGGTACCTTAATATAGAAAAGCAGTCGCTTGTGGCCCAACAGCTCGGACTGATACTTTCAGTTCATGCTATAGCATCGTATCCATATGCAATGCATCCACGATCGTGAAACCTATTAAAACATTTCTGCAACGACACCGACGAACTTTTCCAAGATGTCACGCGCCACTTCGCAATGGACGGTCGTCTTCGTCGAGTACTTTGCCAACACAATCGCCTCATCATCATCGTCAGTTTTGTTGAAGCTAAACCGTCTCATGGCAAATCAATATAAAAACAAAATACAACAGCAGACACATAATCTGGGGAATTAATTTATCACAATCGCAAAACACTTTTTAGTGCAAATTCAGCTCTTCTCCAGACACCCTCTTTACTAATTCTGAACTCATATGTATTCTTCGTTGAGTAGAGTTTATAAATATTTATGAAATTCTCATCACTTCTATGATAAACTGCAGCTATGGAAAATTTTTTAGGCCCTACTCATTGCTGCATCTTCGCAATAGTATAACAAGTAGCGACGGCTAACGCATCCAACCGCCGTGCCGCGACGCACGGTTGAAGACGTTATCTCAGGAACTCCATAGTTGATTTATAGAATTAAATTATTTCGCTAGTCTTGATACTTATATTTTCTGCATTAAAAGTTTGTCCTTACATAGTTAGCTACACAAAGATCTTGATGCACGCTTCACGGCTGAAGCTTACTTTGGCAAAATTATTTTCAAAGATGCATTGGATTGGACTTTAAACTTCTGTGCTCACCTTTTAAGGAGGCAATTAAAATATCCACCAGAGAGTTTCTGGACCTATTGTGATGTCTCTAAATATAAACTGACCAACTACGACGGAAAACGGAATCGATATCACTCTTCAATCGCATTCAGCAAAAAAAGCGAAGTTCCTTCCTTTTTTGGAAAGTAGTCTCTTGAATCTTCATTTTTATTGCTTCTGCAGTACGAAATGTTGCAAGGCATAACCAATTAGAAGCAAAGCATTCTAAGGAAACCTATATGTTGGGTTCGATTGTTAAAGTAGCAGAATTGTAATTTGTGACGTTGCTTCTGATCAACCCGAGGAAGCTATGGCAAATTCTTTAATTTGATTACAATATTTTTTATCAGTTAGATTCCCGAAGGAACCCAAACAAATATCAATTGATTTCAGAAGAAGATGTTCTTAATAAGCATGTAAATGAAGTTCTTTACTGGAAGTGGATATATGGGGGTGGCAGCTTATTTAAAATGACTTCCGCGTCGAAGGTCACATTAGTCATACCTACAAGTTACCCGCCTGTGGAGTTTGTCGGTTTGACTCCAGAAATCGGTGACAAGCCTCGTGCTTTCTTCTCCTCATTTAATTGAAGACGCCTTGTCGACGACGACGACAGAAAACCGAACCAAAAGAAAAATATCGTTCTCCAAAGAAAATTTGTCTCAACAATGTTACCATTAAATTTAACACCCAAGGATTCCTGTTCGAGAAGGAATAAAGTTGGATGAACCTGTCTTGTTCGAAAGTAAAGAAGTCAATAAAAATAAAATTAGTCAACCGGTAACCAAGCGAAAAACTATTCTCGAAAAAGTCGAGCACAACCAAAAATAACAGCTTGGAGGATGCTGATGTGGTCAACAAGATAATCGATAATAATCGGGAGTGTAAATGAAACTCAGACGTTTCTAAAAATTAAATTCAAGCGTTTAGCTTGAATACATTGAATCAAATCTATTTCCTTTCTGAAATCTACACTATTATATAAAGCTGAAGAGTTTGTTTGTTTGAACACGGTAATCTCAGGAACTACTGGTTCGAATGGTATAATTCTTTTTGTGTTGGATGGTGCCTTAATCGACTTAGACATTAGGCTACTTAACATTAAGCTGTGACCAATAGCAGCGAAGGATCTGTTTAAAATGGGGAAAAAAACGGCAAAAAATATACATTTTTCTGCGTTTTAACGCACTTATCTCAGGAAAAACTGGTTCGAATGGTATAATTCTTTTTGTGTTGGATGGTCTATTAATTGAGAAAGACTTGAGGCTATTTAACATTAAGCTGTGACCAATAGCAGCGAAGAATCTGTGGAAAATATGGAAAAAACGGCAAAAAATATACATTTTTCTGCGTTAAAACGCGCTTATCTCAAGAACTGCTTTATGAAATTGAACAATTTTTTAAATGTTGAATGGTCCATTTATCAAGGAAGGCTTGAAGCTATATAAAATTTAGCTGCGACCAAAAGGAGCGAAGAATTTGTGTAAAATGTGGAAAAAACGGCAAACAATACAATTTAATACAATATAAAGCTGAAGCGTTTGTTCGTTTGAACGCGGTAATCTCAGGAACTACTATTTCGAATTGTAAAATTCTTTTTGTGTTGGATAGTCCATTAATCGATGAAGGCTTTAAAATAAAATAAATAAATAGAGTGGCGCGACAGCTCTTGAAGAGCCAACGCCTAAGTGGCTTACTCTAATCAACAATTCTCTGAGTGCGTGTGAAGAATTGAGGGGACCTACAATTTAACGCCGATTCCGAACGGCAAAGTTGAGAAGCATTTTTTCATTACAGATTGATACTCTTGGAAGATTTGTCAGGTCTTCGCAAGAGGCAGTACCCGTGAAAGATGAAATAAAAACTTGGCCTGAGTAGGACTCGAACCAACGACGTTCTGCTTAGCAGCCAACGCACTTACCAGTTAAGCTACGGGCAACTGCTTTAGGCTTTATTCTACTTAAAATTAAGCTGCGACCAATAGCAGCGAAGAATCTGTGGATATGTGAGAACTGAGATTTTTTTCTGAGATCTCTGAGATGAAATTATTTTGGATTCGATTTCTCACTCAGCTATTTGACGTGGCTGACATATGTGCAGCAACAATTAGTAAGGTAACCATTAAATCTCAATGATAACTGAGAATTATGTTCCACCAAGGCACCAAATGATTTTGCCTCAGTCAAGGTGACATTGAGATCTCAGTGAGATGTTGTTAGGTGGAACTGGCCTAATAACTGCTCAAATTAGAATTTTGAGAGTTCAATTGATTTGTGAATGTGATTGATTGCACTATTTGTGCAGATTATTGTGTTTAAACCATATCATTTTATGTACTTCTTAACTAAAAAATATGCTCAGTTTAAAGAAAAAAAAATTTACTTAACGAAAAGTAGGAGAGAGATATTAGAATTAGGGAGAGTTCACCCAAGGGAATGCTTTTAGTATGAACAACTGAAGGGAATCATAAAAAATGCTCAAATTTTTCAAGTTCAAGAGAATTACGACCTAGGGAGAGTTGATTGCAATGCAATTTTACAATAACTTCCGAACAAAATTCCCACGCGCGCATGATGCACAAGTCGAGATGATACTCTGGCCGGTGGACGAGGGAGAGGCGGACGAAGTCGCGGGCAACTGCTAGTTTATAATAAAACTAGCTTATCCCGCGGTGTTACCCGCTTAAATTGTGGTAAAAATCAGTCATTGTTATTTTCTGACCCCTTAACTGCCAATGCCTCCTACTTCAGCCGATCTGGAGTTATTGAGCGATAAACATCTATCCATCCAAACTTTCATATTGCAGATTTTTGACAAGCTCGCCAAGAGCAATTCTCTGAGTGTAGAATTGAGGGGACCTACAATTTAGCACCTATTCCGAACGGCAAATTTGAGAAGCGTTTTTTTCATGACAGATTGATATTCTTGGAAGTTCTTCGCAAAAGGCAGTACACGTGAAAGATGAAATAAAAACTTTTTTGGGCACGAGTAAGGTTCGAACCCACAATGATCTGCGTAACAGCTAACTCACATAACCATTACGCCACGGGCACTTCAATTACTTAAGTTTATTCGCAAGAGACGAACCATTCTATTCTCTTCGTGTAAAAATAATTGTACCGCCACAAATACGTTCATTTTGAATATCGAATCTTAAAAATAAAAATATACCAATGCCAAGCCGTTCATGAGATATGGCTAAAATGTGGACACCCCATTTTCCCTATAGAATCGATAACTATGCATTTGACCATGTGATGATCTTAAACAAAATAGTTGTTCATGAACTTGCGTAGGCTTCGAAGTTACTAGCTGATCCAGATAACGTGGTTTTCTTATATGCATAAAAAATGCGTTGAGGACTCACTACTTTTGTACCAGTTTAGTGTTTGGCACCAAATTTTGAGGGAATGTTCGGGTAGTGGCGCAGATGGGTTTAAAGTATTTTGTTTGAAGTCGTTCATGAGATATGGGTAGCGGGTAGTTTGGTAGTGGGTAGTGTGGTAGCGGGTTTAGGTCTTTTTTATTTAGATTGAGGCAGTACAAAGTCTGTTTGGTCAGCTAATAAATAAATCCTAAGTATCAAAATTTTACTTAAAAAGCTGTAACAAGAAAAAATAAAAAAAAGTGTTGTCACTTTGTGACTATCACTTAATATAGATGAATTTTAATCAATTGACTATCATCTATCACATATCACCTTACACGATTCGGCCCGTGGTTTTAACTAACCTACTGATTTCGAATTCTTAGGAACCCCCAGCCATATCGATATCGAACATCGTGGCTGTCGATTAAATAATGTATCAAAATCAAAAATAACGATACGCAAATCCTCCAAGAAAACCCAATGTTTTTCCATAATGATCCTAAGGTTTTGGTGATTATTTTTATTATCTATTATTATTTACTTACCCGTGACTAACCCACATTAAGAATCGCTCAACGACATCAACGTTTGTGACATCTACTTAATCGAACAGTGGTTAGAATTGACGTTCAATTGTTCTCGAAAGAAGTACACTTTACCTCAATTGAAAAGGCATCAATCATCACAAAACTCCGGTATTACGTCCCAACAGCTTTCCCCTTTTTAGGAGTGTAAAACTACCTCACTAGCTTCTTCAACTGAGAGGCCTGATATGTCGGTTAAGTAAGGTTAAGATTTTGAAAAGCCTTGTAAATTGTTCATTTAAAATTCAGTCACAAAACTGTTGCCACCTGTAGTTATACAGTGCCTACATCAAGTGTTAACGGTTATATACATGTTTATAAATTTATTAATAATTACATAAATTGAATTTTTTACCTTTTAAGCAATAATTCAAAGTAAACTGCTTCGACGTTTTAACGTATATATTTAAAAGACCTCAAGAAGTATTGCTCCTTGACGTATTGAATGTTTTATTTATCTTTAATATGAAAAGCGTCCTTAAGCTTATTTCCGATTTGATTCCCTCAACTGAAGTATGTATTGAGAAAACCAAATATACGAACAAAGGTTATACGCCGGAAATCAATAAGATTTTCCCTCTTCTTCATCTTCTTCTTTTGACACAAAGTCCTCTACTCACACTTCCTCAGTTGATTCTTATATATGACAGCATTTCCTTGAGCTGTAATCCTTTAACACCAATCTTAGAAGAAAGAGGAGTATAAGGCTGTTAGAAGAAAATGGCACTAAGTTAAGAATATCAAAGCCATTTTTTTCTTTTGCTCCAAGAGAAATCTTTTCCGTCACATAAAAACATGTCCTTATTCACTTTTTATGTTTCTTATTTGTCTTGCTGTAAGTCCTTGCGACGTTGATGATTATTAGAATGGTTTTCCACAAAGAGAGGAAACAAACATTTTCCCTTACTATACCAGGCCACATGACATTAATGCAAACAAATTTGCCAATTTCATAGCACTTACACTACAATAGTCTGTCTTTTTCTTAGGATACGTATCAGAGCCCAACCTTAGTCCAAATCATTCATACAAGAAGAACCTTAATCCAAAAGGTGTAATTTCACTTCAATTCACTAGGTATCAGAAAAGTTTAGAACAATTTATTGTATTCGGCATTGGAATTTATAGTGGAGCGGGAGACAGTGTTCCCAGATTCGTTTTTGTTTTTTCCGGCCGGAAAAAAAATTGGGCGGAAAGGTGGATGGGAGACTTTTAATTTGAAATTTGTCTTTTGTTTAGCTCTCCCTTTAACGGTCAAATTAATTAACACAGAATAGCGACAGATTAGCCCTTATTCCGTGGACTAAGTGAAAATTTTATTAATTAAATTAAATGTCTCAATGATGGTGGCCGATGAGGTTGGTGAGAATGTATACGAAAATTAAAAAGATATTTTTTTCGGAAAAATATGAGTAGATATTGCTTCCTTTTAAAAACTATATTACTATTAATGAAAAAAAAAACAGATAAGAACAGCACAAGTAAATGAAAACTGTCAGAACAAGTTAGAACAGAAAAGATCAGCTACTGAGCTACCTGTTTTATCTTTTTGACAGAATAGTTTCAGCTATAAAATAATAAATTAATAATATTTCAACTCAAATCAAATTGAATAAAATTTTCATTTGTAACAAACAAGAAATTGAATATGTATCTACTTTTTGATCTTTTCTGTGCGGAACAGATTCATTAAGCAAACAGACCTTCATTTTCTAAATCTTGGAAAAGTAAAAGTAATTATTTACATATATGTAGGTACCTACTAGTTTTGTACAAGTCTGAATGATTTTTTTTTTCTTTTCCTTAAGTAGCATTCAGTCAAAATTGTAAATGTGTTCTTTTTTTTCTTCCAATACAAATGTGGGGAGATTTTGATTCGAGTTTGGGGGAAATTTGAAAAATTTATCTGACAATTCTGACGGCGCCGTTATGCTCAAAACAGATGTGCAGAATTTCTGCACACAGCGTTGCATGAAGCGTTTCAAGCAAGACACACGTGCAGAAACTCTGCCAAGTTTTGTCAAGACAAAAACGACACATTTTATTCAAGAAATTAAAAAAAAATCGAAAGTGAGTCAAGCTTTTTGAATTGGCGTGGGGCAGGTTCGCAGGGTGGAGGAAGACGAAACTGAAGGGGAAGGACAGCTATAAAATGTGTTCTTACACCAAACAGAAGACCTAGCAATAATATAAATTGAACCACCAGTTGGAAGAAGGGAACAAAACCATCTGGCCTTATTTTTGGTAAAGAGCAAAAAACTGTATAACTTTTTTATTTGACGATTCTGAGATTTTTGACATATGAACAAAATGTTGCTCTCGACGTTCTGAGTCGTATCAGATAATTTTTTTTCTTCTATCGCTTTCTGGTAGCTTTAAATATAGTAAGAAAAAGCTCGATTTTATTCCCTTCTTCCAACTGAAAATTTGAAATTCGAAATAAAAAAAACAAAGTTAATGGAAAAAGGTTTTATTCATTAAAGACAAAGCTTAAACTTAAGAAAAAATAGATATTTTTGTTAAAAAACACGGTTTTTTGTCTTCATGAGTAGTTTTAAACTAGATCGTTTTTTCTTCCAATACAATAAAAAAATCAGTTGGAAGAAGGGAATAAAAACCGACTAGATGGTGTTGTCTTCCAGTGCAATAAAATTAATTAGTTGGAAGAAGGAAATAAAATCGGGATTTAATCCCTTCTTCCAGATTTATGTGGTATCACAATGGGCCTTCAATTGGCCTAATTGTGTCTTTTACCATCCATGACAGCCATTTTAACCTTACCTAACCTAACCTAACCCCTTCTTCCAACTTATGCTTTCAAAATCACCTGTATTTACGGTGATCGAAATGATTTTCGTTTCTTTCTTTCACCTAAAAGATGCGTCTACGTCTAGAGATGACATTTGCATCAAAAAGTCAATTTTGTAAATTTTGTGTTTTATTCCCTTCTTCCAACTGGTGGTTCAATTATTGTTTTATTCAATAAACAGTATAATTATATTCTACATCGCACTTTCATTCATTTGCAAATTGCAATAGCCTTCGTCAGTTTCATAGAGGCCATCCTTGGCGGCCAGTTCGCAACTGGCTTCCAGAGCTCCATAGTAGATGGATCTGTTGATGGATCTGGGTGCTTTCACTCTCGAACGCATGACGCATAGTAATCAAAGCATCAGCCAATTGGACGATGTCGCATATTGGACGTCTTAGCCTCCGGCACTGGATATTAGTTGACGTCGATGACTTTGTTGAGATTTTTCGTCACTATTTTGGTGACTTCTTTGAGCTTCTGGAGATCGTATTTCTTCTGTGGCGTGACAAAAGCATTCAAAGCGATCGACGCCAAATTGCAGACAGCTATTTCATCTGGAGCTGAATACTCGACAATTTCTGTTTGCGATTGCAGGCGTCCTTGAGCCCATGTAGGGTGTTCCAGTCTCGACCTGAGATTCGATAATGGCAAACCTGAGGGCTTGAGCTTTGATTGTTCGATTGGCATGACCCTCCTTCTCGTATAGCGAGTGTAAAAGCTTCGAATTTTTCACCTCAGACTTCGTGCAATCCGGAACAAGTCTATTTGAAGTTCCATTTGTGCCTTATTTAATTTTCAAAACTGACAATTTGAAATAACACACACTGTTAACAGTGTCAACATTGTGTCAATATAAGTATTGCCAGATAGAAATTATTTGGAAAATTTAGTTTTTCAATTATGGCTGCAATGAAACTAGGCAGAAAATTTAGAAATAGAGACATCAAGCAGCTCTGTTTTGCATGCAGAATTTGCTCCCATAAGAGCCTGTGTATCTTCAATTCTGCTGCGCTGAAATTCTGCACATCTGTTTTGAGCTTTAAGAATTAAAAAATTTTTTATTTTCCCCATGAAATCGAAATATCATTCCTTTAAAATCTTAACACAAAAAATATCATTCCTAACCTTGAATTTTAAAATATTAAATAATGCTTTTATGTCCGTATTATATGCACTGAATCCTTCACTTTTACCCAACACCTTTCCTTTCCTTTTATAATAAGCAAATCACAGAACGGAAGCAAACAAAAACTTGCACAAACAAAAGATGAATCGAAAGGACATTATAATAATTATTATCCCTAATCTCATGTTGCTTGATTTCCGTTGTTTTATCATCACCCCTAAGATCGAACCGTTATTGGTCTTCGGGATCTCGAATTATTCCTTTTCGAATATTTTTCAGATTTTGCCTTGATAAATTGTCTAGCCAGACGAAATTTGTAGAATGACGATATCTAATAAATTTATTTACCTTTCTCCTGAGGGAGATCTACCTTTTTCCTGACGATGATTCGTCGCGTCGTTCGCCATTGTTTCTTCAATTTCATCAAGTCATTAGAGAGTATTCGCATAATTTAAGAATCCCTAGGTTTGAGGGGTGTGAGGATTTTGACACGAAGTGTTAAAGGACATAGCGTCAGTTCAAATACGCTTGCCTAAAGTCTCTGGAGGATAATGTTGGAATTGGCATAGCGAATTAATATGATGACACAGCGCACATAAACGTGACAGAAGAATAATGTTAAATGTTCGCCATCTAGTCACAGAAATGAACCTATTCAGGATTCTGCAGACAACAAACAAATAAACAAAACTCGTAGGTAGGTATACATTCGAAGGTCTAAAATCAATTTACTTTCCTTGAGGACTTATAAAGCGATAGTCTTGTTGAGAAGACATTAATAAATTTGTCGCAGTTGCCACAAGCTAGCTTCGCTGCTTACATCCAAGAGATTCGTATGTTTACCTTAAAGACATTGAGCAGAGGGGATGTCATTCAGCTCAATGTAATTTTGTGTAAATTTCTTGACAAAGAAAGAACTTGTTGTAGTAACAGTGTTTAAACTACTGAAAGAAGGAAATACAATTTAAAGGTGTAAAATTACCGAACCTTACAACATCAGACAAATTTAATGTTGTACCTAGTAGGAAACATTTTTGTTCTTTGTTGCCATCCGGGAAATGTGTATTGTGCATAGCTGTGTACCTTATTGTAAGCATCGAATGTTCTTCCTACTAAATAAGGTACTCTTCCAGATGCAGACTTTTGTCGCCAAGGCGACAAAAACTCCAATTGTGAGTAAGACTTAAAATGAAGCATTTAAACAACCGCCAGTCAGGAGACCAGTACACATTCGCTCCTTGGCTCCAAGTATCTTATAGAAGACGTTTAGAAAAGCCAAGACGGAAAACATTTTAGTTCGATAAATAAATTGGAAAGTGGAAAGTTTCTCTCCTCTTCTTTGTTGTTATATTGTTTTTATTTTTTTTCACAGATTTTAAGTGTTAGTGTCCGAGCCGTGGCTTAGTGGTTGGCTGTGTTGGCTGCTGAGCAGAACGTCGTGGGCTCGATTCCAGCTCGTGCCAATAGTTTTTATATCATCTTTCACGGGCACTGCCTCTTACGAAGAACTGATAAAACTTCCAAGAGTATTAATCCGCCATGAAAAAATGATTCTCAACTTTGCCGTTCGTCGTTCGGCGTTAAATTGTAGGTCCCCTCAATTCTTCACACGAATTGTTGATGAGAGTAAACCACTTCAAGAGCTGTCGCGCCACTCAATTTTTTTTTTTTTTTAAAGATTTTAAGTTAACGTTTATAAGCCAAACAAAATTCAAGTGTAGCAACATTCTGTTGTTGTTTTTGGTACTTGGTATTACAAATATCAAAATATGATTTGTTTTTGAACGATGGGTAGTAAGCTATTTGATTTGTGTGAAGTTTATCAGTGATTTGCTAAGAGAGCTTGTTTGGTTGACCACACCAAATATTGCAAGAATATTGAGGATTTTACGACAGACCCAGGACACAGCTACGTTGTGATTTTTACCGAAGAAGAAACATCTTTCGATAGTAATTCAACAGATTGAACAATTGACAAAGGCTGTGGAAAACAATGGCTTAAGAAGGATGGGGTTTGTTTCTAGCCATTTGGATTGAATTTCGCTCTTGGGAAAAAATAGTGTCTTACAAGCTTAAAAGCTGATATGTCTCGTCGAAAATATAAACGGTATGAAGAAACGGTTTGTAGACGTGCACTAAAGGTTTTATATTAAAGTTCAAACAAGGAATCTTTACACACATTTTTTGAAAAAATAGTCTTATTTCTAATTTTCTTAGAACTGATAAATAATATTTTAATTATCATTATATAGTTAAACTTATGTAAGAACTAGATGTTTCATGTCGGGTGGTCAAAGACGGGTAGTCTTTATATATTAATCAAAGCCATGTAAAACCTTTGTTTTAAGCATTAAAGTGGTTGCAATTAGAGACATAATTAGCATTTAAAAAGATTAATAATACTAAAAACAGAAAAAGAAAATAAAAACGCAATACCCATGAGAGATGAAATAATACAATTAAGGCACTGCATTGGCAGGATTCAATCTCACGCTTTCAATATCAAGGGTCATGGAACGGGTTCATTTGCATAGCCGTTGACCCGTAATAAGTATAATCTCTGAATATAATCCAACGATGAAAAGCTATTCCAATTTTAATTCGTTCCCAGCCCACTCAACCCAATCATTTTATTCTTCCACCATAAGGATTCGTTAAGAACTGCTCCCGAAAAGTTATGACCCCGTCCACTTGAAAGCAAAGATACATATACCCAATTGAATCATTTGAAAATTGCTGCAATAACACACAGGGATTTGAATGATATTAAAATGTCTATCTATCTGTTCTTTTAAGAAAGTCTGTATTTCTGAAAACCATAAGAGTCGTCATTCACTTCAAACCCAACACGTTTTGCCTGGTATCAAATCGCTCTGAAGGCCTCAATTAAATGAGCTTTAACCAATGGAGCAATGTATTGGATATTGTGGAAAGTCATGCGATACAGCTGGATCCATTCCTTCGGGGAAGCGGGTTTAAACATTATCGCTTACAGAACACCTCTTTGACACCACTGATTTGTATCTGCTCTTAAGAATGTTCCGGAATGGAACTGAAAATGCATATTGCTTGAAGGGCCACCTAACTGAAGAAGAAAAACTTTAAACTAAATGCATCTTGCTAAGAGAGAGCCACCTTCCAATGAAAAACGTGACTTCCGCCGAACTAAAAAAGCTGTTACTGATTTGAATTTTCAAATTTAAGTAGATTTCGCGTAAAAAAGATATCTTTTAACTTCAAAATAAAATGTATTTGATCGTAGTTTTTTTTTCAAAATATTTTGATTGCTATTTGTTGAGAACAAGTACGTAGGTACTCAAAAATTGACGAGATTAAAAACGAAAAAAATTACACTTCATAAGAAAAATTGCTTATCATTTATAAATAACGAGTTTTATTAAATGTTTTTTAAGTCTTTGTTGACAGAAAAATAAAATTTTCCTCCAAGGGGGGTAATTGTGAACAGGGGTAGTTGTAAACAAACTAAATTCTCTCAAAACCGTTTATAATTCGAAGCATGCCATGAGATAATTTGAAAAGACATTATATTTAAACCATATTGACGCGTGTAAGGCGTTAAGGGGCCGACCCATAGAATCCGTCAATCCGTCAGCGTCAATGCGTCCGTTGCTGCCAACGTATTTGCCGGATTGAACCGTCCCATAGAATACGTTGTACAATTTGACAGTCTCATTTTGTTGGTGTAAAAATAATTCACAAAACAGCAAATCCGAACAAAAAATTTCAAATTAAAATATGAAAATCATGTCAAAATTATTTATTTGCACAATATTTTCATCATCCATTACTTTTCCTTGTTGCTGTGGGAACACATTGAATTGACTGCTCGTCAAATTTATTGGTCAACGGAGCAACGGACGCAAAAAGTAGAAAGTTAACCAACTCTATCCGTCGTATCCGTCACATGCGTTGCTTATGGGACGAGTTTCATAAGAACGTGTGTATTCTACTGTGCTGTCAGTTGAAAACGTCAACGCTGACGCACTGACGGATTCTATGGGTCGGCCCCTTTATCTGTCAAAGGTTTATTTGAGTTTTGTTCGTTGACGTGAGTCATTCGTTTTTCTACGTTCTTAGCTTTTTGAGTGTTAATTAAAAGTGTGTCAAAACAAATAAAGGCGATCAAACGCCATAATGGCCTTAGTTCTCAATCAAATGTGAACTAACGCCATAATCCGATTATGGCCTTAATTCACAGTCGAATGAGAACTAAAGCCATCACTTGAATGAGAACTTACGCCATATGGGGTAAGTTCACATTCAAATGAGAACTGATGCCATAACATGCTTTGAGCTTTGAAGCAAAGTTAGCATAGCAAGTAATTACCTAACAAAATCTCATCGAGTTCCCAGGGACCTCAGATATTTCTAAAATGGAACAAGAGATCTCACTCTCAGCGAGTGCTGATATTTTCTTTTAAAATTTCTGAAAGAAAAAAATGTGTTGATCCGTTTTCTTGGTCAGCCATTTGAACGTAATCATGAGTTAACAATATTAATTTCAAGGAATCTCACTGAAATTTGAAAATTGTGCTACACCTAATAATTAGGTCATCGTAGGTGCTTCGTTCGGAAAACTAGTTTTCTAGACTCTGAAGTAATAAAAAAAATCGCGTTCTAAGAGCCGAAATTTTTTTTGGCAAACAGAGAAACAATTTGGGGTGTGAAAATAAAAAAATTCGCGCGAATTTTTTTATTTTCACACCCCAAATTGTTTCTCTGTTTGCCAAAAAAAAAAAATTCGTCTCGCTCCGCTCGCTTTCTAGTAGTACTGCGATTTTTTGATTACTTTCAAATTGTGGAAAACTAATTTTCCGAATGAAGTATCTACGAAAATATTGAGAAACTTAGGTACTCATTCTGAAGTTCAGTACAAATATGAAAAATCATTGGCCCTTAGTAATAGAACCCAATTTAGCCAAAATTCGATTTTAACAAAAAATCTGTAGTAATAAAACACACATCTCAATTCTAAACTAAAAATATGCTTAGAAGCAGCTCACCTGTATCTAAGTCAAATTTAAAATGATGGAATCACAATAGAGTTTTGAGAGAACTGACGTAGGCGCGAAGTTCACCATAATACGTTTTGCGAATTTGTCAACTTCAAAAGTGACAGCAGTTCTTTTTTTTCAGTTCACAATAACGAAAGAGTCACAATGATTGCGAAGAATTAGACTTTTGTTAAATTTGAACTGTTACTACGAAATGTTAAAAGCAGCTTTTCTAAATCTAACAAAAAGTGACTTTCAAACCGACTTTACTTATGTTTATTACTAAGGGCCATTATTTCTGTATTGATTTTTTTATTCGTTTAGAAAGCAACTTCATTCGATTACTTTGCAAAACATTATCAACAATTAAACGATTTCATTTGTTTTCCATCCTCGTAAATTTGTGCATAACTCCGCCGAAAAAACGAAGATTTAAAAAATATCATCGAAAACGGATTATTTTCGATTCTGGAGCCAAAAACTGAGGGGACCGCGAAAGTATAAATAACAAAGAAATTTTTCCAAAATTTTTAAGTTATGAGCGTGACGAAAAAAGTTAAGAATAAGGCAAATGTGGGACTATTGGATCTTATATTTGATTTATAGTAACCCGTGTTTAAAATATTTGTGTTTACGCCCCCGTAACTAATAGAGCGTTCATCGTTTTTTCGTTAAACCATATATTTACCTACCTACATTATGTTCCAATATCATATTAAAATTATTTTGATTGCTGCGAGTGGCTTTAATTCACATTGAAATGAGTACCTTGGGCCACTTCTTAAAAATGAACTAACGCCATATTACTTTAGTTCTCATTCCAATGTGTATTTAGGCCATAATCGGATTATGGCGTTAATTCACATTTGAATGAGAATTAAAGCCATTATGGCGTTAGTTCATATGGCCTTCGTTCACGGCACCGTTTTTAATTCGTCTGTATATTAAAATTTTAAAGTTATTGGCTGTTTACAATAACCCCATTATTTTCCTATCATGGGAAAATGTAAACACCGAAACGGGGTAAAAGTGAACAAGTTGGGGTAATTGTAAACATTCATTTTCAATGGTTTTGGTGTTTATCTAACGATGGGTGCTTTCATAAATGCATGGTTGCTTTGTTTGCATGCGATCATTTGCAATCATATTAACGTCACACAAAATACTTGCGCATGTATATTACGCTGCATTTATGAACACTTTTTTATGATTTGCGTTATATGTCAAAAGACACCCTGGAAAATCGTTTTTACTACATACCTGTCTCTTTTATTGAGAAAGAAATGCAGATTGCATGTTAGTTTTTAAACACTGCATTAAATATGTTTGGCTAAAATTTCGTTCTGTGTGAATATTTTTTGGGGTAAATGTAAACATCCTTATTTTGATTTCTTTTTTTCTTCATATGATTAAGATTTCAGTTTGTTCACTTTTGAAGCAAATATGCTTATGATGCCGAGTTCTTTGTTTTCATTTACCCCCTTTTTCCCATTTACCTAAGAAACGAAGGGGGTAAATGTAAATATCAAATTTTATGAAAACTAGTGAATAAACACCATTAAGATTAATACTCTTCAGTAGATGATACAATCCAAACTTAAGTAGCATCAACAAAAAATTTCGACAATGCATAGTTAAGCTGTTACAATGACAACAAGTTAGCAAAAACACAAAAATGCAAAATCGTTTACAATTACCCCCTTTGACCCTACAGTTTAAATGTCTAATTTCATGCTCATTAGAAATGAATGTTAGCATAAAGTCTTTTATTTTGTTGGAATTTACTTTGAAATAGTGCGAATTTGGCTATTTTTGTGTTTTTGAGTCCTTACTACTAAGAAATGGAGTACTTTATTTAAATTATGCTCCAATAGTGCTTTAGAAAGAGTTGTTTTCTACTTATTGACACCTTAATCATTTCGCTTCCCAATACCATTTGAAAAAACGCATTTTCGGTCCAGAACACTCTTAAAGTCTATGGAAGCTGATGAGCACGCGTTAATTCACAAAACTCCAAATCAACCGCAATTTTTTTAAATTTGCAATACAAAATTTCACCCATTAAAAAGCCTTTATAGATGAGCGTAAATCCACATTGTCTTCTTTTCTGTCTTTCAAAGAAATAAAGATAATTCACAACCATCTTTAAAATGTTTTTTGGTGCTATCCTGGATATTATCAACACATTATACTTATGTACCTACTTATTGTAGGTATTTCCCAAAGTTCAATTTCATATTATTTGTAATAATGTGTTCAAAAGGTTCTACCAAATCTAAGCACCCTTGATTTTTTGTTTCTTTTTTATTAATAATTTCAAAAGTTTTCTATTAAGTCTCCATAAAAGCTATCATCGCATTAAATTGTTTTCTGTCTGTTTTCCATTGAAATCTTTTTTCGACATTTTGACACTCCCTCTTTTTCGTTCTGTAAAACATGTAAATGGTAATTCCAGACAAACTTTCTCTGGAGTAAACACAAAAATAATAAACGAATTAAACTGCAGAAAAAAAATATTTTATTTTTTGTTCTTCCGCCACGATGTTGCCTGCCATTAAAACTAATGTGACCGCAATATTTTGTGTCAACGTACGTACTTTTCTCTCTAAACACTAAGAACATCAAAGTGTGCCCAGAAGATTTTCTTTCTGTTGTTTTTCTTTATGTGTTTAAGCTTATGAAAATATTAACAAGCCAATACCTTTTTTTAACTTTTAAATAAGGATTTATTTTTATATACGAATACGGGTATTTTGTTGTTGATTCATGGTTTGTACCGTCATCTGCGGTCGCAAGGGAAATGAAAAGCACAGGCAAACTTATATAAGCAAACAGAAATAGATGTACCTATATTATTTTGTCAGAGGGGATTTTTTTTCTCTTTTCATGTTTAAACATGGGAGGATGAATTTCTCATCCTTTTTGATGCAGAAATTTGTCTTAACATAGGTTCTTAACAGTTCGGTGAACATTAATTTTTGTTTCCCAAGCAAAATTGATATCAGCCAACGCCTTTGAGCCTATCTATCCTTAAATATGACCAGTAGTGGTCTTCTTTTCTTGGGTAGGTACAAAGCAGACAAAAAAATCTTCCGATTTTTTTTTTCTTTTCATTTGACATCAAAAAAACATATTTCTACACATCACTGTTCACTGTATTTTTGGAAAACCGTTATTCCGTTCTCATTTCTTTGTTTGTTTTCATTTCATCCCAACTGAAGAACTGGCTCTTATTTAAATTACCAGCCATCCATATCTGCCACCCTCAAATCAAACAAATAAATAAAAAACGATTGTAACCTGTAACCCTACAAAATAATGATACCTATCCATTGTCTTCAGATGAAGAATTCGATAAGTTATAAAAATCAATCAAACCCAATTGCAAGAATCAAAAATGTACAAAAACTATTCCACAAAATTGCAATTTGACCAAAACAAAATTTTCGGAAATAGGAAACCGTGCCCTCGCAGTGCGAGCCGTTAAACTTTAAAATTTACGTTCATAACATTATTGAAGTCAATTTTCCTGTATTATTGAGTTCATGGTTAAAGTTCAAGGTCAGTATGAATTATGTTGAATTCAGAACACAAATATACACTGTCTGTGTCTCTATTGTAGGTTTGTATGTTTTCATTTATGGACAAACATAAGTTGAAGCGGCAAACTTCTGCCATACTGATATTACGAATGTCCTCCCTGTCCCTGTTGCGATCAAAGCCAATGGACAGACGCAAACGGACGGTTGCACTACAGCCCACACAAAGTTAAGTACTTTACTTTACCGTACACACAACCAAAAAACAAACTGTGGAAAAGCCAAACGGTGTCCTTCCAACTTCAAGAACATAATGGTGATGGGTTGGCTTGTCTGTTTACCAAAGAATTATCTCTGGCAGGGAATTCAGAATGCGAATGTTATTTTGTTTGCTGTAAAGCTTTGTTGCAGGGTGCATTTAGTAGTATTTTGAATGCCAAAGGGAGTTCATTGCAATTTCCTCAAAGGACTGATTTTCTGCAGCAGGATGTATGTAATTAAAGAACACACATACTCACAGTCACCATAAGATTTTTTAAATATTTTTTTGTCTTCTTTTTACATTCTTCTAATTTTATTTATTATTTCCTGTCACACCGTCTTGTGTATTCATTTTTTAATCTCTAAGGGCAATAGGGCATTGTAATAAATGAATAACTCGTCTTCTATGAACTCCTTGATCCTTATACGCATAAAATTCAAAACATTTAGGTACATCTACACACACACACAAATGGAAATTATGATAATTGCATTGCAGATCCTTTCATACACACAGTTATAAACAGAGTCAAAGGGACGACCGTGGTGACGCTGGGGTGGAATTTGCCCGATGGCAACATAAAATATTCATCGTTCTTCTTAGCCTGCCTGCGTCTATTGTTAAATATGCAAACAACGACTTTCCAATTCTTCCCCATATAGCGCTGTAGCAAAGGTTGAATGTCATCCAACATCCTCCAAGGATCCCAAGTAAAATTAGTCTATAAATCAGCCCGAAGTATTGCAGATATTTTAACAAGATATAGACATACTCTTAATAAGCACCATCTACTGGTTTAATTAGCCTTCGGAGACAAGTTGCATCATCAGCTACCGAACACCTCATTTCTTCTTATCCTGATGCACCTAGCCGAACCTGACCTAGGTTACAGTTTGGGTTCGGGGTTAAGGTTTGGGGCTTATGCTGCCTTGTCAACACTAAGTCTCGACCTCATTTAAAAATCCGTTCCACCTGAAGACATGTCGAACGTTCCATGTCATTGCAATATGCATGGTAACAAACACATTCATATTGAAGGTATAAGCATACATATACATAAAGTGGATAAAAGGAGCAAAGATTAGTGACCTTCTTTGGGCTGAATGGCTTTTGGCGCGGTGATATTATTTATAGAATATCTCTCTTTTCTGTTATGTGCATTACCTATGGGCGTATATGGTAGCAGTAGTGGAGACTACTAACAACTAACAACTAACTAACATTTATATTTCTTAAAAAATGTATTAATTACAACACAACGCTACTCAGAACTTTGAGTTCACTTTGAGTTTAACTTCATTGTTAAACAATATAGACTTCATTGAAATGTTTCAGTCATCAGTCGAGACAAGATATCCATTAAAATTTCGCTAGATTCGTTCTTGTGTCCAATTACATTTCCAGTATTCCTCCCCTTTTAGTTGCGACATATAGAATATATTGCAAGTATTGAATGCGTCAAAAAAAAGTTGAGATTTTAATCAAATATGACATTACGATAGGGAAGTCGAAAAAAGTGGATACGGCGATTCAGTCCGTCTGTCTGTCTGTCCTTAAAACTGGTGCGATGGACTTCAAACTTTGGAAATTAGAGGTTTAAGCGAATTCACGGGGACGTGGGTGGTTTTTGGATTTTTATTTAATTTCAAAACTTAGATTTTTTCAGCCAAAAATCAAAAACTTAAATTTTCTCAAAAACGGCTCCAACGATTTTTTTAAAACTTTCTTTGTATTGTTATAAGGTATATAATTGTCCCATCAGCGTAGATATATTTTTGAAGGGAGTGGTACGAAATCCCCAAAAGACAAAATCACCATGGGAACAAAATCTCCAAAAAAAAAATCCAACTTGCCAAAATCTCCACGACAAAATCCCCACGGAAAAAATCCCCAAAGAAAAAATACTTTTTGCCAAAATCTCCTTGAAATCTCAAAATCTCCAATATTCAGGTACGTCTACTTACACCGTTCCTCTCACGACATGTGCATGACACTGTTATGACATGATAACAAATTATGAATGCACTTTCAGTTTGTCATTTAAAATGAATTACACGTTTATTTCTTAAACAACCTTAACTGAATACAATAATATCTCCAAAACAAATATGTTCAAGTAGTGAATCATGCGATTAAATCGCGCGATTTAATCGCATGATTCACTACTTGAACATATTTGTTTTGGAGATTTTGGCATGGAGATTTTGTCCATGGGGATTCTCTCTTTGGAGATTTCGCTGCTGGAGATTTCAGTTTGGGGATTTTGGGTTTGGGGATTTTCGCTTGGGGATTTTGGCTTGGGGAAAACGTCACCAACCCATTTTTGAAAATACGTATGAACCTATATGTTATAATATTTTGTGTTCGGAAAAATTTCGTATTTTTAAACTTTTTTTTTCAAAATTCTGTGTCTCGAAAACGAAATCGATATACAAATATAGTATGTATACCCTGATTAATTTAAGGACATTTTTGAAATATTATGTATACATAAAAAAAATTTGAAAAAAAAGCGCTCCAAGGATTTTTTTTAAATTAAATAATCATAAATTAAATAATTTTGTGAGTTTTGGATTACAGGAGCAGGTTCGACCCAGTCGTGCACATTTTTCCTTCGCGCTGCATGTCTTCCGACCGATAACGCGTCGCACAGTGGGGGAAAAATGAAAAATCTCATTGGTATGAAAGTTAGATTTTTTTTAAATGTTTGAATAATTTTTTACAGTAATTATGTTGCAGAATCAGGATATGAAAGAATTTTTCTTCAAAAAAATATTCTAGACATGGAAAACTTTATTCAAAGTTGAAAAATAGAGAAATGTGAAAACTGATGTAAATATGAGTCTTAAATGGTATAAAATCAGTTAAATTTCGACTTAAAAAAAAAAAATTTGCAAGTTAATAATATAGATGCAAATTTGGTTTCAACATTCCTTTTTCATATATTTATTTTAAGAAAACATATAATTTTCCGGAATTTTAAATTCAAAAATGGTTTTAACTACTTCCTCTGTTGTCTCTGTAAGCGGACATACTCATAAGGTAGTGTTGAACCTCAGCAATATTTTCCAAAAAAAATATCATCCAAATACGTCCGAATTCAGTTTTAAGAGCAATTTGAAGCTTAAAATGTGTGGAAAAAAGTATATATTAAAAAAACAATTTCGAATTTTCAGGCCCACCCTTTTCGGTGAAAAAAAAGTATCTGAGAAAGATTTCTTTAAAAATGGCCCTTAAGAGGGCCCCGACCCAAATATTAAATAAGAGATACGAATAAGATTGCAATTCAATAAAATAAATATAGAATATGCTTCTTATTTTTTTTTGTTTTTTTTTTTTTTTGAAACATTTTAACTGGCAGCATGTTACTTTTTCTAAATGTTTAAAAACTGACTAAAAAAGTTATTAATAAATTATTAAATTATAAATAAATTTTAATAATTTTAACATTATTAAGGCGTATTCATAGGATTTTTCAAAATTCCAGTTTATCTTAGACTGGGGCTTAGATATCCTATGTTATTTGAAAAGGATAAACCCGAGTCTTTCTTAGTAACGGCTAAGAGAGCGTCCAAGAATACGGCCCATTGTATTTATCCTTTTCAATGTTGGATTTAAGAAAAAACAAGTTTTGATATTGGTTGAACACCATTTTCTCTTCTTTTGGGCGTGGCAGGGGGTGGTGGATTCTGGAGATGATTCTCCTTGCTTTTAGCAATCTTTTCTGAAAATTTCAACAAAATCGGTTCAGTGGTTTGCAACCCCTGCCACGCCCAAAAGAAGAGAAAATGGTGTTCAACCAATACCGTTGAAATTTTCAGAATTTCAAATTAAGTACAATCATTCATTAATTGCCTGCAATGACAAACATATTTTTTTTTGTATTTTTAAGACAACTAGTTTTGAAATTACTCAAGAAAACACAACAAAAAAGGTCGAAAATGCAAAAAACCAAACTTTACCCCTTCCTACTCACGTCACCGAAAAAGGTGGGCCTGGAATTTCGAAAAAAAAACTTCAGAAAATAGTTTCATATGTATAGATTACAGAAAAACTGAAAAAACAACAGTAATAATGTAAATAAGGATATGTTTTCAAGATAAATGGTTTTGAAGTTATTCAAGAAAACCCAACAAAAAAGGAATATGAAAAACACTCAAAGGAGAATGGGCAAAAATGTATGGAAGCTGGCCTACGAACCAATAACAACATGCTATATATCAATGGAAAAGTTTTTCTGTCTTCTTTAACTTTTTCAATGGCAGTAAGTCCCAAATTGCTGTGTGGAAAAAGTTATTGCACAGTAAATTCATTCACAAGTAATAAGTGATTTCTTATTTTCACCTTGACCTTTGACCCAACAACGACATGATGTATATCAATTGAAAGGTTTTTTTGTGGACTTTAACTTTTGTCTTGGCAAGAAGTCCCAAATCACTGTGGGGAAAACGTTATTGCACAATTAAGAGATTCAAGGATAAAAATAAGTTATGTTTTGTTTTCTTTTGTAAAGCTTTTCTATTATGATGAAAGCAAGAAAACACATTTTTTTTCTATGACTTAATTGTGCAATAACTTTTTCCCCTCAGTGATTTGGGACTTCTTGCCAAGACAAAAGTTAAAGTCCACAAAAAAACCTTTCAATTGATATACATCATGTCGTTATTGGGTCAAAGGTGAAGGTGAAAACAAGAAATCACTTATTACTTGTGAATGACTTTATTGTGCAATAACTTTTTCCACACAGCGATTTGGGACTTACTGCCATAGAAAAAGTTAAAGAAGACAGAAAAACCTTTCCATTGATATATAGCATGTTGTTATTGGTTCGTAGGCCAAAATGCCCATTCTCCTTTACCCCGTCCTCATCTCCGAAAGGGCTGGGCCTATCAATTCCAAAAAAAATTCAAAATGTAGTTAAAATGTATAGATTACAGAAAGCATTAAAGAAATTACAATGATGATGTAAATAAGCACAATTACGAATATGTATTAGGGTTCCGTAAACAGAGTGTAAACGAAACCCTTATAACATCTCTGCGTTTCCTGTTCATTCGTCTTTCACAAGCGATTTCTTCGAATCTGCTAAGCCGATTGCAATGAAATCTGGTACCCATATTTAAGAATTCAATAGTAATCTAAAAATGTTCTTTTCGTATTTATAAAATAAATAGTTTCTAAGTTGTTGAAGAATGAGGAAAAAAACTCGAAAACACGTTTTTCACACATTTTTAGCTTCAAATTGCTCTAAAAATCGAATTCGGACGTATTCGGATGAGATTTGTTTTGGAAAATATTGCTGAGATTCAACACTATCTTATGATATATCGAGCCCTTCCCGCAAAATTATCGTAAGCGACATTTTTATCAAAATTGTTATTATTATACCACTCGAAAGCTTACATTATACCGCAGCTATCTACGTCATTAATTAACATAAAAAAGTTTTCTACGAAAAGTAATCAATCAATTTTATCGTAAGCGACATTTCAACTTTGTGGCATATATCGCAAACGACATAGTTTTTCTTAAATCATGTATATCAAAGTTCATTCATGTTGTTTTCGTTAATGTATACTCTGCATGTAAATTACAGTTAAAAGTAAAACCATGAGGTGGTAGAAAATTTGTTTCGAAAGAGTACAGTTTGTCCCACTGTGCTTGCTGATACAGTGATTCACTGAAAACTTTTAATAAAGAAACTTAACGGTTATCTTCCATAATTCATTTACTAAAGGATAAAATTAGAGAAATTAAAATATTTTTGAAAATTTTTAGTATGCAACATTATTTAAACATTGCAAATAAAATAAACATGTTGACGAAGTTTGCAAGAAATTGGTTGAGAAATCTAGAAAAAAGTGTAACAAGCGTAATAGGTATTAAAAAAATGGATTTCCTTTTCGATTTTTTTGTGATTCAAGATTTTATAAATAGTTATCTTGGAATGCAATATTACTGAGGATAATGTTAAGTATGACCGTGCAAAATTTGAACAAAATCGATCAAGCCGTACAGGAGATATATGGGAATAACCCAGAAATCATACTAAAAATCCCAAGTACTAGAATTTCATTTTGATACAGGGCCAATAAAGTACACAGATAAAAATCTGAAAACATTATGGCGGGACGTTTGCGAGTTGAGCCATTGAAATTCAATGCATGCTATCATAATGAAGCTTCGACCTCACGTTTTGTACGTAAAATTACGTAACGTGACTCCAAACATAAGCTCTTAGACTTCTCTAAGGCGTTCGACACTGTTGACCATTCAATACTCTGCAGAAAGCTAAGTAATAACTACGGATTTTCTTTCGAGACTTGTAAGTTGATGCTCTCGTATCTTAGTGGAAGACAACAACGCGTTGTCATAAATGATCGATCATCCAGCTTTATGAGTGTTTTAACTGGTGTACCGCAAGGATCTATACTTGGACCAATCCTTTTTTCGCTCTATATCAACGAGCTCCCTCTAGTTGTTAAAAATTGTCTAGTTCACCTATATGCAGATGATGTACAACTGTTGATAAGTCGTCCATTCCATGCTAAAAACGACATGGTTTCTTTAATGAACGAGAACTTGCTTCGTATCTCCACTTGGTCAAAGAAAAATAATTTCTGCTAAAATCCTGTAAAGTCGAAAACCCTGCCCATCTGCCGCAAAGCATTTAATATATCAGTTTTACACCCGTTGAAGCTGGATGGCAGAAACATTGATTATGTCGGCTCCGTTAGGAATCTAAGAATCGTTTTCAATCGTAGCCTCACATGGAAACATCATATTAACAGCGCGATTGGGAAGGTTTATGGTAGCCTTCGTGTTCTCCAGGTCACAGATTCATTCCTAAAAAAAACCAAAATGTTGCTAGCCAAAACCCTATTACTCCCTGTTTTATTGTATGGATGTGAAGTTTTCTGTGACTTGGACTATGCCACGACCCGCAAACTTAATGTTGTATACAACAATATTGCTCGGTATGCTCGGATTTTTATATAGCGCAGAATAATATATTATTAAAGTTATTTTGATTTCATTTATTTTAAAATTTAATTCCATCAAAAAGTAGTAAAACCGATATTTTCGTTTTTTTTTTAATTTTATCTTACTTATTAATTTTATCGTAAGCACCATTAATATAACGACATGGTAAGTAGGAAAACATCGTAAACGACAAAAACGTCAAAAACAGCTATTATTTGTTAGAAAAAGCGACAAGATTCTTATCAGTAGATTAAGTTTAAATATAATGTTCATGACTCCTGACTTTGAGCCTTTTTGGTTTAAAGGATTTGGATCAAACCAAAAAGAACTCTTCCTGTAAAATTCTCTTTTTGTCGCTTACGATAAAATGGCGGGAAGGGCTCGATATGTCCGCCTACAGAGGGAAACAGAGGAAATAGTTAAAACCATTTTTGAAGCTAAAATTCCGGAAAATTATAAGATTTCTTAAAATAAAAAATATAAAAGAAAAATATCTAAGCCAAACTTGCATCTCATATTGTTAATCTGTTTATTTTTAATATATTTACAGAACATTTTTTTTTTGAAAAGTCGAAATTTAACCGATTTTATACCATTTAAGAAATACTCATATTTACATCACTATTTTTCAACTTTGAATACAAATTTTCATGTCTAGAATATTTTTTTGAAGAAAATTTTTTTCATATCCTGATTCTACAACATTATTACTATAAGAAATGATTCCAACATATAAAAAATCTAACTTTCATAAAAATGAGTTTTTTTTCCACTTTTTACCCACTGTGCGTCGCCCGATTGAAATATTATTAAATATAAATGAATATTTATTTATTTATTTAATTATTTTATTATTTTTGCATTTATTTGTGTGTTAAATTTTCATACACTTACATATCTGCTTACTTATTTATTTCGTTATTTCTTTCTTTATTAAAGCATTACCTGTTATATAAGCCGTGTTTTTTTCACTACCCAGTAGCCAGCACAGCAAAATTTCCCTTAGCAAACAAAAACAATTTGGATTACAGTCGATAAAAAGGCCAGTAAAAAATGACAGTTGTACCGGCGATAGAACTTTCAATTATTGAAATGAAGATAGCGCTGATAGCGTTGAAAAGAATTATTTTTCTACGCAAATCTAATGAAATAGCTTCTCTGAACTCACTTAGATTGAAGTATTTGCTAATTTTTGTAATCCGAGACGCAACCCTCAGGTCCATCTTGCCATACAAATTGAATTTGATAGATAAAGTGAGTTGGAGCGTTTTATTTGCACTTGATTACTTTACTGGCTACTGAGTAGTGAAAAAAACACGACTATAGTTATAATCAAATTCAAATGAAGGTTTTTTTTCATTATTATTTTCCTTCATATTCATTAATGTTAAATCATTGATATTGACATTGACTTCACAGTACTTCGTACATAAATGTGATGATCTACAGACACATAGCAGCACTGGTGACTGAGACCATCGGCTGGGACAGAACAAGACATACGACAGAGAGAGACAGATAGACACATAGAAGGGAAGAACACATAACATAAACCTACGTGGCACAGAGGAGGAGACACAGATTTTAATTGTCTCATCATATCATCGCACAGGTGGCTCAGATAAGCTGGCGATTTTTGAGGAAAAAGAATGCTTCTGAAGCTGGGGCTTGAACCCGAAGCATTCGGCTTAGCAGTCAACTACTCTATCCTCTGTGCCATGGCCACCTGCACGTTAAATCATGTATATGCCTTTCTGAGGCTGAGATCCTTCATGGATTGTGAGCCGGATAAGTAAGTAAGTAAGTAAGTAAGTAAGTATATGCCTTTCAGAAACCTAATATTGAGATTCAGTCGTAAGATACAATTTGTTATCATATCTCTGTGCTGTGCAATGACTTATAATAATTTATAAATATTGTACTCTATGTAATTTTCTTACAAACAATAAAATTTCTAGATATACCTAAAAGTAATTTTTTAGTTTTTTTTGTCTTTTAAAGGAAAGGTGCAACCTGGGGCTGCATAAAGGAGGAAAAATTAAGTATGTATGTGGTTGCCCCGTCTACTGAAAACTTTGGCACTAGTATCTAGTAGAACAACTGTTGAGGTGGAGCACTAATTCGAAGCGTTGCGATCCTTCAATTATCTTGGGTCAATAGTAGCAGCCGATAACAATATGGAAGAACCTACTTTAGTCTTTCAAGGCTATTCAAAGTTTAAAAAAATCTTACCATTAGCAGAAACACCTGCTATATAAGAGCTTTCTTACCAGTACTCACCTATGGATCCGAGACCTAGGTGGTTAGGCTTAGCCAAAGGCGCTCTGAACTCTTTGCCGTGTTCGAGAAAGTCTAACGAAGAAAAATTGGCACCGAAGGACGATTCCGCAGACGATATAACCACGAAACAGACTTCTTGACAAAAATTAAGATCGGTATGATTCATTCGTATGAGCGAAGAGGAAACGGCTTGGAAAGTCCTTATCGGTACAGTAATTGTACATGAATTATTCATGGTAGGAGACAGCGCGTCAGAGCAAATTTTCGCTGGAAGGATGGCGTGTGGAATTGGTTGGCGTAGGGTTCATGAAAGAGCTTGCTAAAGGAAGCCGGGATCCCGGTTGTGGCGCAGATGAAGAGGGAAACTTCATTGGCCAGGCCGACGATGTTGATGATGAAGATAATTAACCCTTCAGCTTCGTACATGTAAAGAAAATATTAAATTTTCAATTAAAACAAATCTCGATTTGTACAAGTACATAATCAGCCTTATTTATTAGATTTCACTAATACTCGTTTGATGCCCGGGATAGTTATAACGAGTTTAAGCACGTACATCAACCTATTCCTATTCCTTATTTATAAAAAAATTTATTACTCGTTTAAGTTATGCCTGGCTTATATCAAATTTTGCTATTAAAATTTGACCAATCTAAAACTCCTGTAAACAAAATTGACACCTTTGTATATTTATTCGTCAAATAAATATACAAACCTGACACTGCCTTTCATTTTTTCATAAAATAATTAAGTGAAGAGCAAAATATTGCTTTTTGGGACTGCAAAAGTACCAGCAAAAGTAAGTATGAACAACAGGAACGGTTCCAAATAATTTTAAGAACCATGTACGGTCCGAATCCGAAGTTTTAAATTAAATGGCCTTTTTGGACGCCAATTCTCCTGCAACATAATAGCAAATTTGACAAAACAATTGTTTGACACATTTTCTTTCAAAATGACATTATGATACTAAAACGGACTTATACCGGCCTCAAACCTCCTATGAACCCGTTTTACTTCATTCGTTCTCTAAAACTCGTTTGTTTTTTTATAAATAAGCTTTTCAGTTTTAAAGGCGTTGTAAGGTCGGACGTCGGAGTAACCTTATTCCGTCTCTAAAACTTGTTTATAAATAAGGCTGAGTATGTTTATAATTTTCAATAGTTGAAATTGATCAGATTTGTTCATATTTTGTTGGATCGAAAAAAAAGTATGTTTTTTAACATTGGTCAACCTGTTTGGCCGGTTAGCGAACGTACAAAAAAAAAGTGGCGCGACAGCTCTTGAAGAGCCAAGGCCTAAGCGACTTACTCTCATCAACAATTCTCTGAGTGCGTGTGAAGAATTGAGGGGACCTACAATTTAACGCCGATTCCGAACGGCAAAGTTGAGAAGCACTTTTTCATGACAGATTGATACTCTTGGAAAATTTGTCAGGTCTTCGCAAGAGGCAGTACCCGCGAAAGATGAAATAAAAACTTGGCCTGAGTGGGACTCGAACCAACGACGTTCGGCTTAGCAGTCAACGCACTTACCAACTAAGCTACGGGCGACTGCCCGTAATAGATTTAAAAATAAAAAAACTCACTGGTCTGCCACTCGTTCTGAACCGTATTTAGAGTATGATTTTTCTAGACCCTCCCATCAATCAATCTTAAAACCGATACTTAATCGGCATCTGTTCTAGCACAATTAGAAAAAGCAATGCAACCACCAACACAATAACCCTTTCACCAATGGTCAAATCAATAAAAAAAAAAAAAACCAAAATTCAATTGCATTATCCATGTAAATCATTAAATTTTGATTTCCTCGTGCCGGGGACAATAATCGATCGCGATGATGGTAGAGAGATATTCCTTTAACTGAACCTTTATCCCATATTACCTCTAATAAGGCAATTCGGCTGAATTTCATGCATCATGATTTCATTTTGGTTATTTGAGCCATCACCACCATTATTAAATAAGATCCAATCATCTCAATCATGTTCAATCCACAATAGGGTGGTCAACTGGTCATCTGCTCTTTACATCGTTCAAGCATCGAATTCGAATCGACACTATGTGTGTGCCAGATTTCTGTTCGTCAACATTAAGTTCTGGCATTATCATCATGCAATCATTATTACCGTCCAGTCACGAAATAAAACAAAACCGATGCCTTTATCTCACATCACAACGAAAACGATTATAGTTTCTACTTGCCTTAAGATAAAGTGGAAAACTGAAGTTGTTTGTAGTATGTCAAAGAGTCATTTAGAGGGGCATACATTTCTGGATTACCTTAATTTCTCTCTCAAAGTGGGAGAAGATTTCACTTTCAAACAGTTTTTTGTCTGTCATCCAACTCCAACCTCTGCTCTGCACGATACCTACTGATATAAAAAAATGAGGTACAAGAATCTTCAAATTTGTTTTGAAAAAAAAAAATGTTTAAGGTAAAGAAAGAATACTACTGAATACAGCATCATTTCGACAAAAAAAAAATTACAAAATTATCTTGAATCAACTTTTGCATTTTAATTATTTTGTGGTATAAAATTATTAAACCAATTAATTTTTATTGCCATTGCTAACATTATTTTATGCAATTTAAATATCAAAATAAAGAAAGAAGCTGTGCCATTAAAACCACTTCATAGCTATTAACAGCCTCAAGTACTTTTAACATCTTCCACCTCGAAAACTCCTTCCGCATATTATAAAAACAAAACAGCGGAGCTTATTTTCCCTAAAAAGAAAAATCTTATGAAAACATAATTTTTTCTCATATTTAAACTTTGAAAACGTTTGTAAATTTTCAAGTTTGTTAAATAAGAGGTTGATGGCAAGGGAAAAAGAGAGAAAAAGTTGCAAATAATTTTTTATTAATAATGTAGTAATTCAACCATAATTAGAATTTTCCGGTGTTAAAACGACCATAAAAAAATTAAAAGACAAACTCCTGTTCCAAGTTTAATTAATTAATCTTCAATTGTTTTTAGAACGTTGACTTTAAGGAGCATTTCCATGCAATTATATAGGGAGTCACGAATGACACATTCTAAGCCTCATAATTTCCAAGAGACTAAGGAAGAGCATGGCAATCGTTGCAATTATAACATCGAAGGAATTTAAATAACTGTAGACAGATAATCTGATGATTGAACTTGACTTGATGGACTGCAGCAAGGGTACAGGGTGACTTGCATTAGATGTGATGCAGTCCTAGTTATTAAAAATGATTTAATTTTTATTTCGAAAAATGAATTATTATTTTTGAGAGATCAAATTTTAGAAACTAAAAATGAGAGACAAATTTCGTTGAACGGTTTGCATTTTGTCAAATCTTGAAAACAATATTTTTCTGTCCGTATACTCTGTATCCAACCTTTTAATCCTAGGTATATAATTTATGTCAATCATCCTGTGAAATCGAGGGAAGCGATAGTTTTAGAAACGTAGGATCCAGCGATTAAAGCTCACTAGTCATGTTAAGACCAGCAAAAAATATATTGTGAAAAGGCCGAAGTCGGAATTATAACCACAAAAAATAAATTATATAAACTGAGAAATATGCTTTCAAGTAAGAGCAACAGATTAATACAGACAAAATTAATGACGTTTTAAAACTCTTCTTGGCTTTTAAATTAAGTCTTTGCACCATGTGAAAAACATTTGAAGTTGCATTTATGGATATCCCTCTTCGTTTTCCATTCTTATTGAGATGGATAATGATGGTTAAGACAAAAAAATATGATTTGCTTTTCCCTTAAAACGCCGGCCGTCAACCAACCCCTTATTTTCGTGTTCCTATTATTTCATCGGTAAGCTCAAGTTAATATTAACTAGCCAAGAAAAAGCATCAGAAAAAATAGAAACAGGCTGAAACTGACATTTTCCCGTATAATTTGTTTATTTTTTGTTGATTAATGATTTCCGCGAAGGATTTTATAAACACTGCTTTCAATTAACACGTTTTTCTTCCTTAAGTTTTCTGTTGACAATCGCCGCCAATTTAGTTTTACAGGAAATAAATATGTTAATTAACCTTGTTACCGATTATTTTAATCTTTATAAGAACGGGATGACAAATCATTTACTGAGAAGAAATTACAAATCACAGTTCACATAAATAAAATTTTCATTAATTAACCTACATGTCTATGGACATTGGACATTTAGAGCTTGGTAACGATGATTACGCGATGGTAACGATGAAGCTACAATAGAAAATCTATTTAATTAAAATATTTTAGATTTTCTATTGTATTGTATTTTCGAGTTAAAAATCAACACCAATGTTTGCCGTTTTTATAATCAACTAACGGACCCCGCAGACCTCTTCTCACCCGGTATTTAAAACTTTCAGATATAGTTGAATTCAATCCAAGTACGGAATAAAATGAATTCTAAAATGTTTCCATTTGAAGATGCTTAAAATTGATTTTTGGACTTTTGAAATTCTTCGTGCTTCTCCATAGTTTTTTGAGATTCTATTATATTTTTCAAACCATTGATTTGCGTACTTGAATTTTTTTAAACTTAGATCAACAACTTTCTATAAGCTATTCTGGAACAAAAATTCCGTACAAAAAATCAACTTACGATCTTTGTTTATTTATATTTATAGGAGACCATACCGGACTTACATACATACAAACAACAAACATACATCCATTTTTGTGTTGAACTTTTTTGCAAATAGAAATTGAAATTAAATCTGGTGTGCATAGAAATTGCTTTTCCTTAACAAAAATGCAAATAGCACAGTAGTGCGGTATGCGGAAACTGATTTGAATACCACAAAAAAACAACATCCTCCGGATATTACAATATGAAAGAAATCGTTTTGTATTTGAATAATGGTCAAGATGGATGAAAATATTAAAATCACTTGCCTTGAGGACTGATGCAAGTGGTCCAGCTTGCAGAACAGTATAGTAACCCACATTTGAAAGCTTCAACTACAGACTTATTTATTCAAGAGCTGTTTTGTTTGAGGGAATCTTTGTTCCTATTAACTTTAAGCAAAATACTTGCACCAACTCTTTGGAAAGAGGAAAACAAATAAATTTAATGGATTTTGACCTTTCCACAAACAATATAATTGTTAAAAGATTGAATAACAAACAAAAAAATGATTTTTAGGGTTTTTGGCACCGAATTGCTGATTATTTTGACATGCATATAATGCTTATGCAGATGAGATCGAGATAATTGGAAGGAACCCTATCACACACCTCATTTATACAGAGCAGGTGCAAAAAAAAACTAGGGCTATAATATAGCCTCTCTCATTTATTATATAAATGATAATTTGACATACACTAAGTTCATTGAATAATAGTGGCGGCATCTGTCAAAAGTTGGTCGTGCCAACTCGTGCAATACTTTGCTCAGTAAAATATGGCAAAACAGCGTTTGGTGGGTCAGCTAGTAAGAAAATATAGTAAATGATACTCCTGAATATTGTTTTTTTCACACTTACTATCCCTGAATACAACTGGATCTACCATGAAAATTTCATTCATATCTATTGGGCCGTTTAGGAGTCCATACCTACATCATACCGGACATCCAAACAAACAAACATGAATCCATTTTTATACAAAGGGAGATTTAAACTCACAAGATTTATATTTTCAATTGTTCATAACAAATTACTAACAAATACCTAATATATTTTATTACATTGATAAATAAGATTTTTTGAACTATTGTTGAAATTTTTACAGAAATTATCACAATTTTCATTATATTAGGGTTGTCTTAGTTTTTTGATTTGATTAAAAAAACAGCTAAGCGGATTTCACTCAAAACCTAATCAGCTCCTAACAAGATAATACCGCGTTGAATGAGGCCAATTTCATGACAATACGTTGAGGGTTCACGAGATAATCAAGCCGAAATAACGTAACGCACATACGTACATACGTACATACTACATACAGGCGAACATACATACATACACACCAATAGTCATCATCATAAAAAGGGTTGATTCGGATTCCTAGAAACATGGAGATATGCAAAAACTGGAGATTCACAAAATCGGCCCATTAAAATAAGTTAAAAATCAAAAATCAAAATAAAAAAAAAATGTTCAGTCATGCAAAAACCTTCGGCGAGTTTATTTCTATGAGTTATTATTATTATTATTATTATTAGATTATTACTATTTATTACTTTGCCAAGGCTCTAAAAAAATATTTCCCGGAGAAAAAAAACTATGTTGGTATTTAAATGGATCCACTAACTATACTAAGAATAAATTCAAATTCATATGATTCAATGGTTAAAAAGGAATGTATGTATTTAGAGCAAAAATATTTGATGTGACTTTCTTGGAAAACTTGTCAAAAAACAAATCTACTAATATTACAGATATCTTATGATTTATGAAGATGTAAAAATCGACTTTGAGATCGGGAATATTTCGCAACCTATTGCCCGGAGGTCAATAGTGGTCTAGGACAAATTGTTAACTTCCCATAGGAAGTTATTGTAATGGGTCCGATTTTGTGAATCTCCAATTTTCGCATTTGTCGATGTTTTGAGGTCACTAGAGTCCGAATCAAGCGTTTTTAAGATGACATCGGTGTGTGTGTGTATGTGTGTTCGTATGTGCGTTACGTTTTTTCAGCTCGATTATCTCGCGAACCACTCATCGTATTGTCATAAAATTGGTCTCATTCGACGCGGTATTGTGTTGTTAAGAGCTGATTAGATTTTGAGCGAAATCCGCTTAACGGTTTTTAAATGGAAATCAAAAATCTAAGACAACCTTATAAAAAATGAGTTATTTTTATTATAAAAAAGGGTTTTCCAATATGAGGTGTTATTTTGAATAGCCCGCTATTTCGGTAGTTGTCACTTTTGAAGCTGTCATTTTTTGGCATTTGACAAGTAGAAACTACGCCATTAATAAAAATGGAACGATACACGCTTCAACAACGCATTGAAATTATTAAAATTCACTATAAAAAATGGTGAATATTTGGCAGAGACGGTGCGCACAAATAAAACATTTTTGGGTCGTCGTGAAGCACCTTGTCGGACCGCAATACAGAAATTGGTGGACAAATTCGAGCTGTTGGGACAAGTTAGTGATGTGAAGAATAAAACCCGTGCACGTCGCTCAAGAACAACTGAGAATATTGCTGTTGTAGCCCAAAGTGTTGAAGAAAACCCAGGTTTGTCTATTCCTCGTCGTTCTTTGGAATAAGGCATTCCACAAACGTCATTACACCGTATTTTGCATAAAGACTTGAGTCTTAAGGCTTATAAAATTCAGTTAACACAAGAACTCAAGCCGGCTGATCATCAATAACGTCGTGTCTTTGCTGGTTGGGTCCTTGAAATGCATGAAAATGATCCGGAATTTCATCGAAAAATCATCTTGACTGATGAGGCCCATTTCCACCTCGGAGGCTACGTCAACAAGCAAAACTGTCGCGTCTGGGGCTCGGAAAACCCAGGAGTTATTGTTGAAAAGCCTCTCCATCCTCAACGCGTGACTGTTTGGTGCGGTTTATGGTCCCGCGGGGTCATTGGACCTTACTTTTTCGAAAATGAGGCTGGAGCAACAGTTACGGTCAATGGATTGCGCTATCGAGAGATGATTAATGATTTTAACTTCCCAGAGGAAGTTATTGTAATGGGCCGATTTTGTGAATCTCCAATTTTCGCATTTCTCGATGTTTCGAGGTCACTAGAATCCGAATCAAGCGTTTTTATGATGATGTCTGTGTGTGTGTATGTGTGTTCGTTACGCGTTACGTTTTTCAGTCAATTATCTCGCGAACCACTCATCGAATTGATCTCATTCGACGCGGCATTGTGTTGTTAAGAGCTGATTAGGTTTTGAGCGAAATCGGCTTAGCGGTTTTTTAATGGCAATCAAAAATCTAAGACAACCCTAATATAATGAAAATTATGGTAATTTCTGCAATAATTTCAATAATAGTGCAAAAAATCTTATAGTTAGTGGGGAAAAAAACACAATATTAAGGAGTATCATATACTATATTTGATGACTAGCTGACCCACCAAACGCTGCTTTGCCGTATAAATATTAATTTTCAGAAATACTAATCCGATTAGAAAAATTGCTTCAATTATAGAAAACTACAATATTCAGGAGCAATATAGGCTGCAAAGTAGTTGTGAATGAGTCCACGAAATGGTACGATCAACTTTTGGCAGATGGCGCCACTGTTATTCAATAAACTTAATGTTTTTCATAAAATCATCAGTTTTATGGAATTTGACTTTGAACCAACGTGCGTGTACAACTACAACAGGATGCATCGGCTGAATATTTTGCAAGACAACTAATGTTTTTACGTATTTTTCTACTATGGGAAGTTAGTCGTGTGGACTCCATGGGTCGCACTCATATTTTTTGTCTTGAAATTATCGAAAAAAAATTCCGTAAGCATTTATCTCTAAATAAAGGAAAAGTCAATTTCGCGACCTGTTGACCACCAGAACTTTTTTAGTCAGCACGATATCAATGCCGATTTTTCACATCTTCACCGTAATAAAGGTGTACACAAAAATTCAGCCCACTAGGCTGATTGGGGTTTTAAATTACTAAAATAACTGGACAAGATTACATCTGCTACATTTTCTTAGACAACGAAAAGAGTAATAGTTTGTGTTGTCGGTTCCTCATTTTCATCATTTTTTTTTTGTATAAATGGCTTAGTTGAGAAGAACTTTTGTAATGACACACTGATAGTCTTGGAAGATTCAGTCAGTCAGTTCTTCGCAAAAGGCAGTACCCGTGAAGGTTGAAATAAAATCTTTAAGGTCACGAGTAGGATTCAACCCCACATCATCCATCATGTTATGCGTAACAGCTAACGCACATAACCACTTCGCTACGGCCACGGGCATAACAATTCAACAGGAAAGTTAATAAATACGCACCGGTATTTATATAATTCAATTTATTCAACTCAAAAATATTATGCTACAACGAATGAAAATGAACTGAAATATTATTTAATTACAAGTTACAAACAATAGAGGAACTGACTGCTAGGATATCTATAAATCAAGTGCTGTAAAAACAAGTACATCATATATAAGTTGAAGGTAGCGGAAGATTATAATGACTACAGTCTGTAAGGCAAGTGATGGTACATAACACCCCTTAACGCCTATTTGATCCAATATCTTCTTCTGTTCCGTATAATCTGACTTGTTTCCGTTCTCGACCAGATCTTCGAACAACTGCGGCTGGTGACACAGGAACCTGTTGCGATGATGCTGCTGCTGCTGACAGAGGACTCTGAAGCGATGGGTGTTCTTTTGGAGAACTCGACTGCGGTTGTTGATCAGCTGATGGGGAATCTTCATAGGTGTAGCTTTCGCGTCGTCTTAGTTGGTCAACATGCCTCTTAACGATTTGTCCGCTTTCAAGTACAATTTTATATGATAGAGGGCCTGTCTTAGAATTGATTACACCAGCGATCCATTTGGGGCCTCTTGAGTAGTTTCTGGCCCATATCAGATCATTTAGTTGAAACTGCTTCTTCACCATATCTTCTGTTCCTTTCTCTGATGCTGCTGTTTTCGTTGTCAAAGTGATGGCATTTGGGTGAATTTTGTCAAAGTAGGTTTTGATTTGACGATTGTACATGAGATCAGATGGGGAACGTCCCGTAGTTGCTGATGGAGTGATGTGTTGGCTGAGGAGGAATCGTGAGAGGTTCAGCTGGATGTTGGAACCATCCGGCATCTTCTTTAGGAAATTCTTCGCCGTTTGAACCATCCGCTCGGCTTGCCCATTTGAAGAAGGATGGAAGGGGGCAACGCGTATATGCCGAATAAGGTTGTTGTTGCAAAATAGCTTAAAGTCTTCTGACGTAAACGCTGTTCCATTGTCTGAGACAATGCTGTCTGGAAGTCCATGTGTTGCAAATAGCATTCGTAGAACCTGTATAGCACATTTAGATGAGGTTGTGCTGACAAGATGTACCTCCAGCCATTTGGAATGCAAGTCGACTACAAGGAAAAAGATCTTTCCCTGAAATGGTCCAGCGAAGTCTACGTGAAGTCTTGACCAAGGATGCTCCGTTACTTCCCACGGCATTGTATTTTCGGCTCGTTCTTCAGGTCGTGATGTTTGGCAGGCTTCACACATCTTTACTGTCCGCTCACAATCATCTCCAATGTTGGGCCACCATACGTAGCTGCGCGCTAATGCCTTCATCCGAACGATGCCCGGATGTCCAGCGTGGAGGGCTGTAAGTATTGCCTCTTGACCGGCTTTCGGGATAATGGTTCTGTTTCCCCATAACAAACATCCTTTCAACGTCGATATTTCATTCCGTTTGTGAAAAAATGGTCGAAATTTCTCTTCGGGCGGTTGTTTCTCGGGCCATCCCCTTAACGCCCAGCTCAGAACCTGTGAATAGATTGAATCTTTAGAAATCATTTTGGATATATCTTGTGGAGTCAGAATAGGGTTAACCAATGTTTCTATCATCAGAATTCCTTCACATTCATCCGTCTCTGGTTTTTGGTTCTGTAGCGGAAAACGGCTGAGAAAATCAGCAGTACCCATTTTGGATCCACTGCGGTGAATGATGTCGTAATCGTATGCATTGAGAAAGATCCGCCTTCTTAACATCTGTGCTGATAAAACGTTTGGAATTGGCTTATTCGGGTTGAATATCCCTAATAAGGGTCGATGATCCGTGATTATTGTGAATCGTCGGCCGTATAAAAATTCATGGAATTTTTTTATTCCTGCTATTATTCCGACGCTTTCTCTGTCGATTTGGGAGTAGTTCCTTTCGGCTTTTGTTAGTGTTCTTGAATAGAATGAAATAGGTTTCTCCGACCCGTCGTCGTATACATGGCACAAAACAACGCCTACTCCATAGGGTGAGGCATCGCAAATGATGTGGACTGGAAGTTTGTGATTGTAGTGCACAAGAACTCGGTCTGATGAAATGAGATTTTTTAGATTGTTGAATGAAGTCTCGTGGAGTTTTGTCCACTCCCACTTTTGGTTTTTATCCAGTAGGCGGTGGAGTGGTTCCGCGACTGTTGCTTTCTGTGGAATAAACGAGTGATAAAAATTCAAAATTCCAAGAAAAGCCTGAAGTTGTTTCTTGTCATTTGGTGCTGAGGCTTCCTTGATTGCCTTAACCTTGTCCGTTTTGGGACGAATGCCAAGTGAATCGATTTTAAAACCCAAAAAATCGATTGATTCCAATCCGAATTGGCATTTTGAACGACGCAATCGTAGTCCTAGTTTCCTGAACCTGGAGAAAATTTCACTAAGACGGTTTGCTAATTGACGCTCATCACGACCTGTGACAACGATGTCATCAAAATACGGAAGTACTCCCTCGATGCCACGGAGTGTATTTTCTATGAATGATTGGAAAATTCCGGGAGCTGAACTTACCCCGAACTGCAATCTTTTTACGCGATATGCACCCTTTTGGGTGACAATTGTCTGGTAGTTTGATGATTGTTCATCAACAGTGAGTTGCGTATATGCTTGGTTCAAATCAAGCTTGGCAAAAATTTTTCCATCATCAATTGACGCAAGGAGTGTCGCTATGGGTGGAATCTGCAAACAGTGTGGTTTAACTGCCTTGTTCAGAGTCGACTTATAGTCTCCGCAGATTCGTATGGAACCGTCGCTCTTCACTACAGGAACGATGGGTGTAGCCCAGTCGGAATATTCCACAGGCACCAATACTCCTTCCTTTTCAAGTCGATCGAGCTCGGCTTCCACCTTGGCTTTAAGGGCTAGAGGTACGCGGCGTGGAGGTAACCTCATTGGAGTCATGTCCGGATTGATTTCCAACGATATTGGAGGACCCGTATAGCATCCTAATTCGTTAGCGAACAAGTCTTTGTATCTACTGACTAGGTCTTCGACAAGACTTTCTTCCGAAACCATGTTGACGCCCTGCAAGCTGATTCCTAGTGGTGCAAACCAATTGCAACCTAAAACGCTAGATTTGTTGCCATTAACGATAACGACAGGAAGATCTGGTATCGACTTGCCATTGTATATAATGTCGACGTCGATTAAACCAACGACTGGAATGTGGTTTTTTTGAAAATCAACCAATTGTAAATCACAATTATTCATTGATGGTTTTTTATCTGGAAACATCGTTTCGTACGTGGACGACGAAATAATAGTAAAACTCGAACCTGAGTCTACCTCGAAACTGCAATCCCGGTTGTTAATGGTAATTAACACGTGTTTCTTCAAATCAGTCAAGGGATGAATGTGGTTAACGGCTGATTTCTTTTTGGATCGGTGACCTTTTTTATGTGCCTTGTTAGAGCATGTGGCTTTTGTGGAACGGCAAACGCGTTGTAAGTGTCCGGTTTTTCCGCAATTAGAACATACGGCATCAATATACGGACAGACAGTTCTCATGTGTGAAGCACCGCAACCATAGCATTGTATAGACGATGTTGAGCTTCGCTGGGGCTTTTGCTTTCCGATGAAATGTACTGAGTCGTCGGGATGACGAATTTCATGCAGATTTTTGGTAGCAGTCTCCGCTGTGGACGCCTTGGTGATAACTTTCTCTAATGTAAGATTGTCTTCGGAAAGAAAACTTCGTTGTAACGCTTCGTCTCGCAGACCGCAAACGATTCTGTCACGAAGCATGCGGTCTAGAGAAGGTCCGAAATTACAGGTACTTGCAAGTCTTCGCATTTCGGCTACATATGACGCAAAACACTCATCCGGTTGTTGATCCCGTTTGAAGAATTTGTAGAATGCGGATATTTCAGATGGAATTGGAGTAAAATGTTTTTTTAATAACGCTTCAATTTCGGATAGTGATAACGTGCTTACCTCTCTTGGAGATGCCAATGAACACAGGAGGTCGTACAATTGTGGCCCGCAAACTGTCAGGAAAACAGCTTGTTGTCGTAAATCCCCCTGTATCTCATTGGCAAGAAGGTACAGCTTGAAACGCTGAAAATATGAAGACCATTTTTCCGGCTGATTGACGTTGAACTGTTCCAAATATGATGTGACTGGGGTGCTCGTAGTCTTAGGAGAATTCATATTATCTGATGTAATATTCGGTCTTGCTTCGCCGTTGTTTGCCATGAGATGACGTAATATTCGTTAATTTATAAAAAAAAGGTAGGTACACTGCAACTACCGACTGCGCCAGTAATAAATACGCACCGGTATTTATATAATTCAATTTATTCAACTCAAAAATATTATGCTACAACGAATGAAAATGAACTGAAATATTATTTAATTACAAGTTACAAACAATAGAGGAACTGACTGCTAGGATATCTATAAATCAAGTGCTGTAAAAACAAGTACATCATATATAAGTTGAAGGTAGCGGAAGATTATAATGACTACAGTCTGTAAGGCAAGTGATGGTACATAACAAAAGTCTTAAAATTTACATTTTCAATCAACTTTTCATTAATGCATAATGGAAAATAGCTGACCTAACGAATCTCAAATCAAATCTTATGCTTCTTTCCAACTGCAGCTATTGTCCGTCCGAAAAAAATTAATATACCATAAAAAGCAAAACCAAGGAAGAAATAGTCTCGAAATATTTTTTAACCTATAGTGAGCCGTTTTCGTTGATTTCCTCATATATTTCCGAAGCTCAAAACATTACGGTAAAAGCTTGCTTTTTCATTAAAGATATATTTTAACGCAAGCACACATAAAATAATTGGCTAAGATTTCTTTCCAAGGTAAACCTGTATTATTATTGTATGTGTTCCAATAATAGAAGAAATATGTATTGTAAGGTATCATCATTTCTTTTTTGTCATGTTTACAGCTTCACACCGGGAAATAATTTCAAGAAAAATATAATGAAAGTCTAGTGAAATGATTGTCAAAAAAAAACTACAAACCCTACCGTAACATTTTATGAAGGAAAAATCTGAAAATGAACATCTATAATTTTTTTTTATTTAATTAGAGTCTTTAAGGAACACTTGTAATTTAATGGAAAAACCAACAATGTTCTTAAAGAAATTGAACTTTTATTGCAGTCGCGTTAATTTGTTCAGCAAGAATATAAAACTCCTTAATGACCGCAAACATTAGAAAAAATAAAACAAAACAAAAACGATTTTTTCTTTTATAATATTTTTACATTTTATTTGGATGCATTTCAAACCAATTGTGGTTCATCATCAGCAATACACTAATTTGACAAAGAAAAGTATAACAATTAGAGTAAAAGAGAACATTTATATTAAGTTAAACAAAGGTGACATAATATTGCCATTATCACTGTTCATGACATTGTTGTTGTTGTTGATGTAAAGACTTTCATATGCATCAAGTCGGCGGTTGTTGGTAACATGTTTTATCAGCTTTACATCTTCCAATTTCACATTGAAATGGTTGTTGGCGAGGGCGTGTGCAGCGACGGAGGATTTTTCGGGTCTGTTGTACTTTATGTGATTCGAGTGTTCGTTGAATCGGACACCAATACTTCGCTTTGTCTGCCCGATGTAAACAGCGTTGCAGTCTCCACATTTAATTTGATAAATTCCCGATTTGTTTACAATTTTGGATTTGTCTTTGGTTGATCCAAGCATGTTTTTAATTTTGCCATTACTGGAGTAGACGCATTCTATATTTTGTTGTTTTAATTTTGTGTGCATTTTGTTTGTGATGGGTGGGAAATACGTCATCGATGCTCTTTCTGTGTTGTTGTTGTCGTGAAGTTGTTTATTTTGTTTATATAGAGTTGTTAATTCTGATTTTTTGAGTTTTTTGTTGTGTTTATTTATCAATTGATCGATTATAAATGGATTGTATCCATTGATGGCAGCAATATCTTTTAATAGTTTGTACTCGGTGGCATAGTTTGTAATTGAAAGTGGTAGTTTACAAAGGCGATGGACCATCGAATGAAAGGCAGCGAGTTTATGTTGAATCGGGGTATATGAGTCGTTAGTGATGTACCTGTTTGTTGTTGTTGGTTTCCTGTATATGGCAAATTCAATTCGTCCGTTTTTTCTTGACAGGGTTAAGTCTAAGAAATTTAGCTTTTGGTTTTCTTCAGATTCATAGGTGAAGTTTATGGAATCGAACTCCGAATTTAGGGTATTTAATACCAAATCAATTTCACCTCTTTTTATCACCGCAAAAACATCATCTACATAACGAAACCAAATTCTAGGGAGCAATCCTCTTTCGTTCAAATTTGTTTCGAAAGATGACATAAAAACTTCCGCTATTAGTGGGGACAAAGGGTTTCCCATACTTGTTCCAGCTTCAATTATGTAAAAAATGTTTCTAAATTGAAAATAGTTTTGAGACATACATACTTTAGCTGTTTTTAAATATGTATGTATTTTGTTTCCGTCTATCTCAAACTTTTCAAGATGTTTTTGAAGGGCAGTTATGGCTTCAGGGATAGGAATACTTGGGAACAGGGCTTCGACATCGAATGAAATCATAATTTCGTCTTCTTCAATTAAGATGTTCTTAGTTTTTTCCACGAAATCGAAAGTATTCTTTACTGAAAAACTTTGCAATGGATATTTTTTCATATCACTCATATCTTAGACTTAACCCTGTCAAGAAAAAACGGACGAATTGAATTTGCCATATACAGGAAACCAACAACAACAAACAGGTACATCACTAACGACTCATATACCCCGATTCAACATAAACTCGCTGCCTTTCATTCGATGGTCCATCGCCTTTGTAAACTACCACTTTCAATTACAAACTATGCCACCGAGTACAAACTATTAAAAGATATTGCTGCCATCAATGGATACAATCCATTTATAATCGATCAATTGATAAATAAACACAACAAAAAACTCAAAAAATCAGAATTAACAACTCTATATAAACAAAATAAACAACTTCACGACAACAACAACACAGAAAGAGCATCGATGACGTATTTCCCACCCATCACAAACAAAATGCACACAAAATTAAAACAACAAAATATAGAATGCGTCTACTCCAGTAATGGCAAAATTAAAAACATGCTTGGATCAACCAAAGACAAATCCAAAATTGTAAACAAATCGGGAATTTATCAAATTAAATGTGGAGACTGCAACGCTGTTTACATCGGGCAGACAAAGCGAAGTATTGGTGTCCGATTCAACGAACACTCGAATCACATAAAGTACAACAGACCCGAAAAATCCTCCGTCGCTGCACACGCCCTCGCCAACAACCATTTCAATGTGAAATTGGAAGATGTAAAGCTGATAAAACATGTTACCAACAACCGCCGACTTGATGCATATGAAAGTCTTTACATCAACAACAACAACAATGTCATGAACAGTGATAATGGCAATATTATGTCACCTTTGTTTAACTTAATATAAATGTTCTCTTTTACTCTAATTGTTAATTTCAATTTTCTTTTTCTTCTTTATTTTTGTACTTTCCTTTTTCTTTCTTTTCTTTGTCAAATTAGTGTATTGCTGATGATGAACCACAATTGGTTTGAAATGCATCCAAATAAAATGTAAAAATATTATAAAAGAAAAAATCGTTTTTGTTTTGTTTTATTTTTTCTAATGTTTGCGGTCATTAAGGAGTTTTATATTCTTGCTGAACAAATATAATTTTTTGTACTTTATTATTTTTCCATTCGTTTTCAACAAGGATGATAACTTAATGATCTCATGTGGGGTATAATATAATAAGTGCCCTATCATTTTATAACTATAAATGAAATTAAATATTGAGCAATATTATGGAGTAGAATGAGGAAGCACATCAGACAAAGTGAAAAAAGTTTCTTAACAATTATTATATCAAAACAGAAGTAAATTAAGGAGATGAAGCTTTTACCAGGGTACCAAACTGATAAAGGGCGAATTTTATCTGTAAGGCCGTGTGTGAATTGCGTTAAGGATTGTGTCAAAATATCTACAACAACAACTATTAAAATATATATGACGTTTGGTTTGAAGTGGGGTCAAAATTAGACATTTGCCGTGTGACGTTTGAATTGCGATAACAAGGGTTTTTTCTAACCAACTTTCTGCCAATAATTTAAAAAATTTCCTCATGATTTAAGAGATTTAGCTCAGCAATAAATTAATTTCTTTTTCTAGATAGAATAATTTCGCATAAGAAACCCAAATAAAAAAAAGTTATTAAAAACACGTTGTCACTAAGAAAAAACGCGGGTGGGCAAAACGAAAAACTGTTGCTACTGTACAAGAATCAGAACCGGGAAAAAAAAGATTTGTAATAATAAAAAAAAACTACTCCTTAAAAGAAAAAAACTGTCATATAAGACATAAAAGAAAATCTAATAAAAAAAATCAATATGCCCACGTTTCTACAAAAATATTTTGTAAAAAACTAGCCCAGTCTCGATGGAGCTACTTGTTTATCTCTAAATTGTAATGAAATCTAGACAAAGTCGTGCCCTAAGATTCCTTATTGCGATTTCTTTATTATTAGCCGCGTTTTATTATCCTCACTAACCCATATGGGTTATCCCGTGATAATAAAACGATTTGGGTTAAAAAGGTAGAAGTTTAAGCTATGTTTTTATCCGAGACGCAACCCTCAGCTAAATTTTATTTTGCTTTTCCGCAAACAACTTGTTTTTATTAATTAATTGGATTGATTCTTATCCTATGGCTTTATAAAACTGTGGCTAAGAGTGGAATACGTGTTATTTTTTATTAATACGGCTGATATTACTTAATCTTTCTACAATAACTTCTTTTTTGTCTCACACTCGCCACCTAGCCGCCATATTTAGAACATAGTTTTTGAGTTACAAAATAAACCCCGATAGCTATCGGGATCCCAGGTTGTTGTTGTTTTGTGTACAAAAAATAAACCCATATGGGTTAGTGAGGATACTAAAACGCGGCTATTAGATATAGTTAATGTTGTGAGACTTGGCCGTTGAAGGGTACACAAGGGTACAAAACCAGGTGCTCCATGGCACCATTGCACCAATCTGTCGCCAGAACCGCTACCCATTGACGATGGGAAATTGCCACTTGGAAAACGATGATTCAATAACCAGTCAATAGTAAGCTTGATAGGGTTATGTGTATTCCAATAATTCTTATGTATAAGCGAGCTTGAAACAAATGGTATGAAAAATTATTTCCATTAAAGACGGACTTCTAATCGGCCAAGTCACACAACATTAACTAAATAATAATAAAGAAATCGCAGTAAAGAACCCTAGGCTTTCATTAGTTTTTAGAGATAAATAATCAGCTAGACTTGGCCTGTTTTTTACAGAATGTTTTTGGTGGGATTATTCTTGCGAAAATATAGACCATCAATATTTATTTACATTAATCACTAAAGTAAACACATTATTAAAAACTAAATTCTAAGTCAATTTATTTTATGAGAATTAAAGTAAAAACGAACAAGCCACAATTTTTGTGGCCATCCTATTTCCTTGAATTAATTTTTACGTTTCATTCAAAAGATATTCAAGCTGTGTTTCCTTTTCATATCTATGCCTAGTTGAAGGAAGAAAAGTTCGTCATAAAATTTGGTAACATAGAAAGAAAAAACTAGAAAGAAAAACAAATTAAATTTATTTCGTGTTGGGTTTTAAAACTGTTAGCCGAAACATGTAACACTTATAACACACCTGTATTCTTATCTAGGAATTAATTTACACATTCGTTGACGTTAAAAGTGCACTTAACACAACCATTCAGTACCCCTTAAAGCGAATGTCTATGTCTATGGAGTTTGAACTGAAACCACCAGTCAGCAGAAACCACCTGTCAGCAGTGGTTGAGTGCTGCCGATTTTCAGTTAGCCACAAAGATTTCAAACTTAATTAGCTGAAAGCCAGAACCAGAGAATACTTAAAACTACCTATATATGTGTCACTCTCAAAATTATATCATCAGCTCTGAAGGTACTGGCTTATTAACTGTCTGTATTAAGTCTTTAACAAAAAGGAATGTTGACAGTCATCTTAAAATTTAATGGATAGGGTTTTTTCTTCTCCTGTTTTCCTTTTTTCTAGTGTGTGTTTACTTTTAAAAAATTCTATTTACTGTAAGCTTAATTAGAAAAGGGTTTACGATAATGGTCTTGTTTGGGATCTTTTACGAATAAAATTTTATTATTAGGTTACCAACTGGTCTTTTGTTTGTAAGTAAGTAATGAAGCAAAAGGTTTCTGCAAATATTCTTATTTAAGCAAGTTGTGTTGTTAGTTAATTTCTGCAGGCTAATTTTTTCTTCCTTGTCAACGCAGTAGGAGTATATAATTGGTTTCCTTTTCATAATTTTTTGTCTGGAAGAAGAAGAGGAAAGATGTGGGATGTATCGAAGTTCTGTTTACCGTGAAGGCGGTGAAAAAAGGTTAGAAAAATGTAAGAAATAGATTAGTTACATAAAGTCCGTTCCTTTACTTTTTCAAGTTACTTCAAGTAAACTGTCAAATTTGCAGGAGTGGGGATGAATTCTCTCACAGAAAGTCAAAGTTACGAAAATGTAAAGGAACGCTTTTGTAGTAAGTTCTTTGTATATGGAATTTATAGTATTTTCAGCCTCGAGAATTTTTTGGTTGGAGAGTCGTCCCGTCTTGTCAGTTTTTCTATATACAAGATTTTAGTTCTGTATCGCGTTCCGGACGTAGCGTCGCTGTCGTCGATTCACGAGGCTGCAACTACTATAAATTCCATATACAAAGGTAAGTTCTAGTAAAATAGCTACATGACAGAGACGTCAAACGCAAAACCAAAATAAGTCTTTGTAAATCGTGTGTAATAACACTAAATCAACACGAATAAACAATTATTGCATTTAACATCGTTGTTGGCTGATTCATCAGAATCAGAAGAAAGTGACTTCAATTTTCCGATTTGGTTTGATGATTTGAAATTGAATTCAAAAAGCTGATGACAGCTGTTTTTGACAGCCAAATTTTAGCTGCTAAAAAGTGCCCGAAGAATTTTCTTGGGCAGATTTAGAAACTCTCTCATTTGAAGGGAAATGTTTAACTCTTAACTCATAGTCTCTCATTTTTACGAAATTTTTGTGTTAGAGAACAGAAGCAGTTTTTAGTAACTTTCGGCAGCTTGAAGTTACTTGAAAAAGTAAAGGAACGGACCTACAGTGTATTTGCAATCGATGGCATGAAAAAGAACTTACTCTCTGTAGATTAGTAATTCAAAATGCCTATTCCCATTTCTAGTGGCGATTAATAGAAATAGCAACATGGTCGTTGTGAATACTTGGCTCAAGCTGAAATATATCCACAAAGTCACCTGGGTAGTCATTCGTAATCAGGCTCGAATGTTTAATGAAAACACTAGCAACACAGTAAATAAATTTGACTACAAATTGATTGTAGAAAAGATTGTTGGTTAAGGCTATGTTTATGACCGAGCGTAAACGCATCGCGCGAAGCGACGAGAATCGCTACTAGCGACTAAATTCATTGTTGCTTATGAAAGTGTTTATGACAAAGCGATTTAGCGAAAAGCGAATTAAGCGATTACAAGCGACAAAAGCGACGAAAATTTGCAATCAAAATATTTTGATCAGTTGAGCGAAACGAGCGATTAAGTATGGACAAGTTTATAGAGAGTGTGCGTGATAAACATAACTTGCCTGATGGTCAGTGACAGTCTTTCCGTAGCATCAATTGGTACTTTCTGATTTCTGTTTTTTTTTTCAATCATTGCTTGATATCTGCTCCAAGATGTACTCAAAAGTTTCTTTGCTCATACGATAGTATTCCTTAAATTTTTCAGGAAATTTTAGCAGTCGTGAATGAAGATGATGAAATTCACCGTATGTTCTTCTTTCTGTAACAATTGGATGCACTTGAAACCTCTTATATATGCTTTTATTAGTTAAATATTTTTTACGCAATAAATAGCTGGTTTCTAATAATAAAACTTTCCTAGTCAATGCGCGCATTTTGCTTTCTTCACTGCCAAAACTTGAATAAAGTTTTAATATTTCAAACATTCAATCGCTTGAAGTTTCGCTCTACTATAAACACTCAATAGCTAGTGATAACGCAAGCGAAAATGTAACAAGCGATGGAGCGATTATCGTCGCATCGCGAGATGCGTTTACGCTCGGTCATAAACATAGCCTAAGGCTTACGGGCACTCTATGGCTTAAGGTGCGTGTCCATTTGAGAGTTCTATCGCTAGTAACCTCTCGAGAATTACTCTCAGGTGCCTGTCCATTTGAGAGGCAAATCTTTGAGAGTTTAATATCGAAAGTTGACATGTTCGGGTCTGAGAAAAATTTCTGAGAGTTCTTTCATAACCCTGTCCACTTGATATTATTTGTTCTGCTAGTCTTATACTGAAAGTGGTATAGGAAAAACATAAAATCTTTCAAGCCGTTTTTTTTTTGGTATAATTGCATTGTTTTGGAAAAATAAAATAAGCACAAGAAAATGCTGGGTTAAACCCTTGATTGACCCCGTAGTCGCTTATTAGGTGCGGGGTCTACCCTTAATTTCGACCATCAAATCGAAGATGCTCAATAAATTACTAATACAATAAATTGAACAAGAACAATACTCAAATTTTATTTTATTTTCCGTTCCTGAAAAATATTAGTAAAATTCCGTTAGTATATTGGTGTTTTTGTTTCAGTCCTAAAATAAAGTCTCCGTTCTTCTAAAGTTGTTTTCCATAAAGTCACATTAGTACAACCATAGCCGTAGCTAGGATTTGGTTTCGGGGGGGGGGGGGGGGGGGGGGGGGTTAAGATAAATGATAATTTTTTTTCAAAATCTTTATATACAGGGTGTCCCAAAATTCAACGATAAGCCGGAACCAGGGGTGGCCCTATTCATGACTGCATGGAAAAAAAATATAAAAAAATCAAACGCCATTTTGTTTCAAGTTTCAACAAAAAATGTAAATTCTCAAAATAAAAAAATCTCTCTTGACATGTTTTGCTACTGTGACCACAAATATTCATTAATTTTTGATTTTATATTTTTATCAGAATCTTAAAACATAAAGCATCTTTTCTTAGTTTCCAAAAATTCCAAATTTTTAGCGGTTTTTCCACGAAAATTAATCAAAAAAGTTTTTTTCCATAAAAATTTAATTTTTTTTTTTCAGTCATCGTGGTTATAAAAAAATTTATGGACACTACCATGGCATCTTTTTTAAAAAATTGGCGCAGGTTATCAAGATTCTAAATTGGTATAACACTTTGGCTAAAATTGCCAGAAAAAGAAGTAATGCATACTTTTTCATAACAACAACCGATTTTCAAAAACTTTTTCTATTCAAATAAATCACTTCCCTATGAGTCTTCAGAATGAAGCACGTTTTATTTAGGCCCAAATATTTTCAGTTTGTTTATTTTAAATCGTCATAATGTTCATTTAATTAAAATACAAAAATTCTAAATAAGAAAAAATGCATAAGTGCCATTTAGGAGTACAAACATATTTTATTTATTTTTTACAGTAAACGTTCGAATTGTTTGCCACCTGCATCAATATACGATGTTGTTGAATTGTTTTCAGTTTCCGTGAATTGTCAATACCATCTGCTCTTGGTCTTCTAGCACTTCTTCTATCTAAACGCCCTTCCAAAAACTCTTGATGCACATTTATAGAAAACCCGATAATCTGGATATCTTCCAGCATTTTCGAACCTTTCTCAGTATATTCGAGTAGCAGAATTAACATTGCACCGGCATTCTCCGTACACTATGTGCATGTTTACTTATCCAAGGGGGCATACGGCAATGGCATGATAAAAATGATGAAAGTTCAAGGATTTTTCAAAAACTAGTACACAATTTCAAAATCACACGTGAAATTAACACATTAATGGAATAAAAAAAAAACAGTGGAAACAGATCGTACTAAATTTTGAAGAAAGCGCATCAGAAAACCAATTTTTTCCATAAAGTGAAGTGATTTCTCTGAACAAATTTTTTGTTTGAAAATCGGTTGTTTTTATGAAAAAGTATGCATTACTTCTTTTTCTAGCCAGTTTAGCCAAAGTGTTATACCATTTTAGAATCTTGATAACCGGCGCTAATTTTTTAAAAAAGACGCCATGGTAGTGTCCATACATTTTTTTTATAACCACGATGACTGAAAGTGGACTGAAACTAAAAAAAAAAAAAAAAAATTTATGGAAAAAAACTTTTTTGATTAATTTTCGTGGAAAAACCGCTAAAAATTTGGAATTTTTGGAAACTAAGAAAGGATGCTTTATGTTTTAAGATTCTGATAAAAATATAAAATCAAAAATTAAAGAATATTTGTGGTCACAGTAGCAAAAAATGTCAAGAGAGATTTTTTTATTTTGAGAATTTACATTTTTTGTTGTAACTTGAAACAAAATGGCGTTTGATTTTTTTTATATTTTTTTTCCATGCAGTCATGAATAGGGCCACCCCCTGGTTCCGTTGTATTTTGGGACACCCTGTATATAAAAATGGATGTATATACATACGTTACAAATAGAAAGTTTTTGATGAAAAACTCGGAAAACGCATTGGTTTTTAAATCGAAAACTGCATGGAATTGTATCTATGTGCATTGGTTTTCAAACGGAAAACTGAAAAATTGGTGATGGGGAACTTGAAAAACTCTGGGAGAGCACAATATCTAACTATTGCATGGAATTTAAGGTGCAATTTTGGAAAATTGAGGAAAAGAGCAGGGAGCGGGTCATAATTCTGGTTTCAAAATTCTGCTTTTCAAAATTTAGCTTTTTAATCGAAAAATTCTGATTTTCAAAATTCTGCTTTTTATGGCATTCTGGTCACCAAAATTCTGTTTTTTCAAATACTGCTTTTCAAAATTCTGGCTGTTTTAAATAAAAACATTCTGCTTTTGTTATGTCTGTTTATTCATAAACATAAAAAAATTTCGGGTTGGGTTCAAAATTCAATTTAGTCACTATTCGTCCCCTTGCACTTGTCTCTAAGTCGATTAGCAAATTTTACATTTGTGTAACTTTTCAAGATAAAACATACATCATTCAACACAAAGTTTATCTTTTCCCTTATTGGATTTTAAAATCGAAATATTCATGGTAAAATTTGAACACTAACTCGAAGGCGTAACAAATTAGACTAACCTTACATTACAGATAATAAATTTATACAGATGTCTCATCCCTGCAGAAAAAAATGAAACATATTTTGCTCTTAACTGACAACGCCTTAACTGACAAAGAGCTTTTTGAAGCTTTTTTAATTGCCTAAATATTCATTTATGGGCAATGAGGCGAGCGAAAATTGATTTTTAATGCATTAAGTGAATGCGTTAAAGCTTTTGGAAAAAGCTTTTTTTTTGTAGCTTTCAGTTTCATATATCATTTCTCGCCATAAGGGTGAGACATCTGTATAAATATATTATCTGTGCTTACAGCTTACAGGAGATAAAGTAGGTTCACATTATACATACTGATTTAACTATGTACCTATGCAAACACAAAATAATCTCCTGCTAATCTCTAATGGGAGAAGGTATTCTGCGAATAATATAGAAAAGAGAGGTTTGAAAATATTAAAAAGCGCGCGCTTTAATATTTTCAAACCTCTCTTTTCTATATTATTCGCAGAATTTTGGTAAGCAGAATTTTGAAAAGCAGAATTTAAGAATTTAGAATTTTGAGCAGCAGAAATTCGAAAAGTAGAATTTTAGAAGCAGAATTTTGAAAAGCAGAATTTTGAAAGCAGAATTTTGACAAAATAATTTTGACCCCGGCAGAATTTTGACCCCAACCCAAAGAGCAACACGTTTGATTTTGTTTATTACATCTAGGATTTTGACTGTGTTGGAAAGTTCGTTGTCAAGCTAGAAAAATTTCATAACTTTGAAATTGGAAATATAGGTCTTATAATCATTTTAGAGCTTATCTCTGAAGGCGCTTAATGGTGGTGAAACGAGGTTAGCTAAATATTAATGTAAACAATAAAATGGATGCATGTTGATTTGTTTGTGTGAGCGGTAAAGACTCTTAAGTAGTCCAACGCATTGTTATAAGATTTTGACTGTAGGCAAAGCTAACATGAGCCAGGGATCCTGCGAAAACAAATTTTGGGAACATTTTACGGGAAAATTGAAAAATGGAAAAAACAAATGGTGGTCGAAAATTATACTTTTGTATGGGATCATAGCTGCAATTGTTCAAAAATTAGTAAAAAAATCAAAAAACTCCCCAAAACGAGAATTTTTTAAATTATTTTTAGATTTGAATTGATCTGGTGGCAGGCGAGACGAGGTTCGCGGGGTCCGCTAGTTTTTAGTAAAAAAGGAAACATATTTATCAAATTTATCACATTCTTTCACTTCCCCGAAGCCAATTCATTTGTTCACGAAACAATTTTTGATGGAAAGTTTAAAAATATTTCTTGAGTGTATCTTTACTTTAATATTAATATTTAATATTAATCATTGTTATTTATGCAGTATTTTTAAATATATTGTTAAACACATAATAAAGATTGGAATGCATATGAAAAAAATCATTTCTACTACAAAATTGAAGTCTAACTGAAGATATTGGCTTCAAAGCTTCAGAGTAGATGTTTTTGCATGGTATATTAGATATATGAATCTTAAATTAAGTTAACTTACCTTTATTTGAAATCAATAACATTTTTGTATTATTTTGTTTTGGAAAAAGTAGGAGAGAACTTCTTTCATAAAAAGCATTATTGTTTACTGAGGCACGAATAAAAACAAAAGCAGAAGAAAAACAAAACAAATACATAAATATAATATTTAACTATATAAAATAATTCTTTTTTCACACAGATCATCACAATTGTGAATTTATTATAAACAAATAAATTCTTTGAACAAAAAATAACACAGTATGGCATTATTTATTTAAACGAACGAATAAAAACAAAAACAAAAGAAGAATAAATACATAAATATAGTATAACATTATTATAAATCTTATAAATCTATGTTAAGGAATTTATTTGTATACATGTTATTTATTCACAAGAGTGATGATCTGTGTTAAAAAAATTTATTTTATATATTATAATATCATATAGATTATTAAATTCAGTCAAAAATGCTATTAATAAAAGAAATGTATCTTAACAGGCGTTTACAAACCTTTTCCACCGTGAAGGGTGGTTTAGCGAAGCAATAAAAAAATGTAAGATAAAAGTTCATTAGATGGTTTATAAGTATCAACAACAACAAATTTCCCAAAGGGAATTTAAGCTTAACGTCACTAACTTTACTACTCAGTACTCCGGAAACAAATTATTTTTATTAATGAGAAATTTTTTGACGTTTGGTTTAAATGGATTACATTTTTAGTCCGAACTGCGTCAAAGTAGGATGGGTTTAATTGGATTTTCTATTTTAAAAAAACTGCTTCCCTCTCAAGATGTCACCAAAATCGATTGCCATCTTGCCTCTACTACCCAAGAATATATATATACAAAAAATTCTCATGAATTTTCGGCTGTTAAATGACGAATGTCAATTGGATATCAAATGCGTCTCGAAAAAATTTGAGCGCTCAGAATACGTTCAGTTAAAAGTGTGTTCAGAGCTTTGTATATTTATTTGACTGGTACTATCAGGATGGCGTTTTTTACTGTAACCATCTATATAACGACTTATTGAAAAGAAAACCCCGTAACCCCCCCCCCCCCCTCTAAATATGGATGTGCTATCAAGATGGCACTTTTAAATATAGTCATCTATGTTACGACTTATATACTTTTAACTTTTTAATGGAAAATGGATGTAAAAAAAAATTTCGGGGGGGTTAATCCCTGTAACCCCCCCCCCCCCCTAAATACGGCTATGAGTACAACTTCAGAACGACTGCACGAATCTAGATGAAATTTCACACCCAGATGGCTTATGCATAATGTGGAATAGCAAAAAGGCTTTTTATCACTGTAAAATGTACGGTGAGATATATTTGTTTTAATTTTGCATATAGCAAAAGATTGACATAATTTTTTTTTTTGCATAGGCAGTGGTAGTTACATTAGTTTATGAAATGACTACTTTTTATCTTAGTTATCGTGGGTAACACCGAGGGCATAGCCAGTTACAGTCATTTTTTTTTTTAATTACAAAGTTCATTTTGTTTCTTGTAACGTCCATTGCCTAGCCTAGTTGGCTGCTGAGAGTTACTCGCAAACTACGAACTATGTTGGAATTCTGCGAGCTTATATCCGATAGCGATAAAAAAGTGTGTCCACTCGCGAGTAACTCTAAAAAAAAAAGTCAACTCTCAACTAGTTACTCTCAAGGCTGGATCGATTTGTAAACTCGTCTCAATGGATATGGCTGCTGGGTAAACCGAACCAAATAGTCAATTTTATGGGATGTAGGTAATGTTGATTCGTTTAAGGCTTGAGTATTGTCTTCTCTCCAAATATGGCAATTCCGCTGATTGATATAGCTATTTATTTTATTTTCTTCAAAGTGAAAATCCACAGTTTAGTAGCGTTGTTCTGCTGTTAAGAATTTCATGATGGATTGCCATACTTAATGAACAGAAATGTCAGTACAGTTTGAGATTCTCAACTGTTAACCGTATAAACTTCTAATGTAACTTTAAAACAAATCTTGGTGATTGTATTGTTATATTTCCTATTCAATCTAAGTCTGCGACATTTTATGGCGCAAAAATTTAAATTGTGTCAATTTGAACATAAAAATCAAAGAACCTAAAATTCCAACCTTAACGTTGGATTCTTACATTCTTGCTATAAATGCTTATTTTCAGAAGATCCCATTGTTTGAAATTGATAAAATTCTTTTGACGGAGAAGAAACATTTCAAAAGTACAATGAAATCAAATATGCAGGTATTTACACACATCATCAAGTTAAGGACAAACAAAACAAAAATTAAAATTAACCTTATGTACCAAGCTATTTACATTTTCACGTGTATCTATGCAAAATTTTTGCTGTGGAATCAACAAAAATTAATATGGGTACAAAATTCTTTTGAAAGAATTTCTCTCGAGAACATTTGCATTTGTATTCTTAGTATCTACATACGCACAAATGTTAATCCGAAAATGGGTAGAAGGGTGGGAAGGGTAAAAAAAGAGCTTAGAAACATACTTTGAAAGCCAATATAATTTGTTCGTCCTTATTTTCATCCATAGGGTTATTTGATTTCCTTAATCTATTTATCATATGAGTGTACAGAATATCTATTATTTTTAATTTAAAATTTTTATTGAACATTTCCAATGTGCGATTTCATGTAAATGTCTATGTTATGTACGTGTGCCCTACTGTTGGAAATTGTAAAGCTTCACTTTGAATTAAGTAAGCAGCTTCTACTGTGTTTGATTTAAGGAAGTTTAGAATTTTGTATAAATTATACGTCTTAATTTGAAATTTTTATTTTTCATTCTACGTTTATATTTTCACTGGATAGCACAATAAAATATTTCAATTATAAAATTACGCAATTCTTTTAAATTAATCTTGGTCTTTCAACAGGTTATGGGCACAGTTAGCAAGCCATTAAGATTAATTTTATTTTTTTGAAAAGAACAAAATTTTGAAACTATGGATACAAGACTTGGTCTGGAAAAGTTGACTGAATCTCTTGAAGGGAATGGGAAGTCGAATTATGTATCCTGGCGATTCAAACTGAATTTATTATTGCGTATGAGAGATATTTTAGAAATTGCTACCGGTGAAGTATTTAAACCAACTGAGTCAGAAGAACGGGCAAATTGTATCAAGAAGGACATAGAAGCACAGACAATAATAGGTTTAAACGTAGATGAGAAAATAGCACTAAAAATTGCAACATGCCAATCTGCTTCTCAAATGATTGGTCGATTGGAACAGTTGTATGGCCAGCAAGTAAGAAATTTGTTACAATATTACAGCAGCAATTTTTTAGTTATAAATATGATGAAGCAAAATCAGTCGCAGAAAATTGTCTGCAAATAGATGTTCTTGCACAAGAACTTCGAGCAAATGATGAGGAAGTTAAAGACTGTTGGATAATGTCAAGAATTATGAATTCACTACCAGCAAAATTTGACTATTTCCATGCTGCTTGGGAATCAGTTTCTGAAACAGATAAGACTTTTCAAAAACTACGCAATCGTCTTCAACAAGAAGAATTAAGACTGCAAGGGCGTGAGACAGAGAATTTAAGTAATGCGTTAATTGGTAAATATGACAGATTTAAGAAAGAGCAGCCAAGAAGAAGTTATATGTCAGCAAAGAAGCCAACAGAGTATCGATAAAGTCAACAAATACAATCTCGTTCATTCGAAAACAAATGTTTTAAGTGTGGTGAAAATGGACACATGAAGCGAGATTGTACGAATAGACCATGTTCTGATTATCTGGAGTATTGCAAGAAAAATTACAATTGTAACTATTGTCAGAAGAAAGGTCACTTCGCAAATGAATGTGCAAGTTTCTTGTTTCAGTGACGACAAAAATAAAGTTAAATCTTTTATAACAGTTGCTTTGTCATCAACTCTCTTGGACAATTTAAGAAACAAGCGAGAATTATGGATTCAAGACAGTGGCGCTACACACCACCTCACTGGAAATTTGAAATGCTTGACAAATGTACGATCGTTAGATATTGCCGTTCAAGTAGAAATTGGTGATTCAACGAAACTAGAAAGTGTTTCTTTTGGTGATGTGCACATGCAAGCTTATGATGGCAAGAAATGGTATCCAATTGTATTGAAAGATGTTTTGTTTGTTCCAGAATTAACATTCAACCTATTTTCTGTGATGACTGTTCTTGACAAAGGCCATACTCAAGAAGCTACGGCAGAAGAATCTTTTATCATGGAAGGTGATGAAGTTGTTTTAGTAGCAAAAAGATCTGGAATGAATTTAATTTGTCTGACGTCAGTTTAAAACTTTGGCATGAAAGACTCGCACATCAAAATATTTGTCATGTGAAAGAAATATTAAAAAGAAATGATATTCGATATATTGATGACTGGGAAAATAATGTCTGTCAAGGATGTGTGTATGGAAAACAACACAAAGTGTCTCATCCAAAGAATGTTGTAGTTGCTCAGAATCCACTCGACAGAGTTCATGTCGATCTTGGTGAAATGGATGTTCGATCTCTTGGTGGAGCCAAATATTTTTTATTGTTTAAAGATGACTTCAGTCGATTTTGAACAGTTTACTTCTTGAAGCATAAGTCAGAAGCAATAGACAAGCTTAGTATTTTCTTGAACCAGGTCGAAAATCAGTTTGGAAGAAAAGTCAAAATCTTAATGTCAGATAATGGAAACGAAAACAAAAACGCAAGAAGTAATAAAATATTTGAAGAACATGGTATATTCCATGAAAGATCTGCAACTTATACTCCACAACAAAATGGCAGAATTGAAAGGGATATGCGAACCATTATTGAAGCAGCACGAGCAGATATATACATCAAGGATCTTGGAACATCTCTATGGGCAGAAGCAGTCAATTATTCAGTTTTTACTATTAATCAAACAGGAAAGAGTAATGTGCCTGGAAAAACACCTGCTGAGCTATGGTTCGGTCGCAATGTAAGTCTCAAATCAATGAAGTCTTTTGGATGTGAATGTTATGTTCTAGTTTAAAATAACCAACGTAAGAAAATTGATAAAAAGAGCTAGAAAGGCATTTTCGTTGGATATGATATTGAAGAGCATGGTTATCGAGTATATTTTCCTACTGAACAACATGTTGAAGTCTCTTGTAATGTCATTTTTGATGAAAAAATAAGTCAGTCTTCTGATAACACTGAAGTTGTTTTCACTATGAATAATGAAGATGAATGTCCATTGCAGGAGCATCAAGAAAATCAAGACGAAGAAGTTAAATGTGTACAAGACAGAGAACAATCTCAGGAGGAGTACTTCGAGTGTTCCTCAAACTATCAAGAACCGATAACAAATGAAGAAATTCCAGTTTATAATCTCCGAAATCGTCAGATTATTAAACCACATCCGAAATACTATGATTATGCTGTAGTTGGTGACGTTGAAGATATATCCGTCAGAAATGCTTTGAAAGATCCTAAATGGCGTAGAGCGATGGAAGATGAAATGGAAGCACTGAATAAAATGGAAGTATGGGAGCTGGTGAACTTACCAAAGAATCGTAAGCCCCTTACGTGTAAATGGGTCTTGCGTGAGAAAGCAGACGGACATTTTAAAGCACGTGTGGTTGCCAGAGGTTTCGATCAAATTCAAGGTATAGACTACAAGGAAACCTTTGCACCAGTTGCAAGATATGCAAGTATTCGATTACTTTTAAGTCATGCTGCCAACAAAAGACTTGAAGTTTACACCTTCGACATAAATACTGCATTTCTTAACGGTAAATTATCTGAAGAAATATATATGTTGCAACCCGAAGGCTTTGATGATAGTTCTGGAAGAGTTTGTCGTCTCAAAAGAAGTCTTTATGGGCTAAAACAGGCTCCGAAAGACTGGAATGAAGAATTTACAAAAACTTTAAAAGGACTTAAATTAAAAGACACTGATGATGATCCTTGTGTATTCTACAATGAAGATAAGACTGTTATACTCGGAATATTTGTAGATGATGGGATTGTTATCAGTCACGACAGGAAAATGATTCACTTAATATTGTCGGAACTAGCTTGCAATTTCAAAATGAAATCAACTGGACCAATGGAAGGAAAATTGCACTATCTCGGAATGGAAATTCACCTCAAAGAAAATGGAATTTTGATAACGCAGCAGAAGTACGCTAAGAAAATTATAGCTCGTTATGGATTCAGTGTAGCCTATTCTGTAGCTACACCCATTGAACCAGGGATGTTGACAGATAAGCAAATAAATGATGGACCTTTGAAGAACAAGCCTTACCGAGAAGTAATTGGAAGCTTACTCTACCTTTCAACAATATCAAGACCGGACATAAGCTTCACTGTAAACTATCTAAGTTGACAAGTTAGCAATCCTAGAATGTGTCACTGGAAGATGATAGAACGTGTTTTTAGGTATCGAAACGGAACAAGTGACTTTGGAATATTTTTCGGTGAAGAAGCGAATTTAATAGCATACACGGACTCAAACTATAGCGGAACGGAACCGGATACGATTTCTACTAGTGGAATTCTTGTGGATTACGGAGGACCTATAGTATGGATGGCTCAGAAACAATCAGTTTTTTCTATTTCTTCAGCTGAAGCGGAATATCGTGCAGCAGTTTGTGCGATACAAGAAGTCTGTTGGATTCGAAGAATAATGCAAGAGTTAGGATTCAATATAAAACAACCTACTGACTTATTCATAGATAACAAAGCAGCCATTCATATGCTTGAAAATGCAGAGGAAGGGAAGGTAACAAAAGGAAAGAAACATATTGAAATACGTCGGAAATTTGTTAACCAAAATATTGGAAAAACTGTTAATCTTGTTTACATTAACACAAAAGAACAAGTCGCCGATATTTTCACAAAAGCTTTGAACAAGAAAACCTTTCAAGATTTGGGGATAAAGCTGCTTAAGGAGGAGTGTTGGAAATTGTAAAGCTTCACTTTGAATTAAGTAAGCAGCTTCTACTGTGTTTGTTTTAAGGAAGTTTAGAATTTTGTATAAATTAGGTATACGTCTTAATTTGAAATTTTTATTTTTCATTCTACGTTTATATTTTCACTGGATAGCATCTAAGTTTTTCAATAAAATATTTCAATTATAAAATTACGCAATTCTTTTAAATTAATCTTGGTCTTTCAACACCTATGTACATACCCTGAAGTGTGAATGATTTGAATATACCTACATATTTAAGTAAGTATATTTTAGAGTCCGAATGTTTTAATCCCTTTAGCAAAGCAACTTATGTAAATACACAATAGATTATGAAACAAAGTTCGCCATCAAATAAACTTTATGTCTTTCATGCAGCGAGGAGTTACACTGAAAAAACAAACGTTCGTTAATATAAGAAACGGCGTTTATTGTCTTGTTATTTATTGTCACAATAAAGTTTTTCTTGTCAGAATAAACGGCGTTTGATAATCGTTTGTTAATACTATTAATGACCATTTATTAAATGAAAAATAAAGCACTTAATCACCGTTTTTTAAAATAAGTAACTTTATTAATTGCCGCAAACATTTCAGTTATTAAAAATAATTAATCTTTTATTGCGATAATAAACAAGATTTTTAAGATGGTTTCTAAAAGATTTTATCCCAACGTTTATCCAATACCACAACCAAATCTAAAATTTACAAGTAGTTGATTTTTTAATAACTTTATTCACTGAAACAATAAACGTTGGTAATTAAAATAATAAATCGTTTACTGTGGTAATGAACAAAATTATTAAGAAGGAATCTTAGAGCATTATATCCCAACCATAATTTTCTTGTGATTCTTAGAGTTCACAGATTTTTTTTTCGTTACTGTGCTTGTATAAATACGAATGGATTTGCTTGCTTAAATAACAACTCACGGTGCTAGCAGTTCAAGGAATTTAAGTAATCAAGCAAAAATTAAGGCGCGCGGCGGCGCATTATGGGAGAGAAAGTGACTGTGTATATCGAGAAAATACACACAATGACACTTGCAGAAGAAACCAAAACAAACATCAATAAATAAGAATAAGAACCAGAGAAGTAAATAGATACAGAATTCTCTGATTATTTTTTTTTTTGAGAATCAATAAATTCTGTTTATTGGTGCTACAAACGGATTAATTAATATAATAAACGAAAATAATAAACACTTGTTTGTATTAACAAACGGATTTATTAAAATCAATAAACTCTGTTTATTGTGGTTATAAACTAAAATTATTAAGGGTTAGTCATGTTTCCAACCATGGATTATGCAGAAATTAAAAAATATAAACGGCCATTTATTGTCACAATAAACCTGTTTATTGGACAAATTCCATCACTAAGTTAATTGTCCCAATCCCAATAAACTTTTTGTTTGTATTTACGTACCTTTTTGGTTCAGTGTAACAATTCTGTCTTGTTTGACATTATGTGCAGCTGCAGCATAACGAGAGTTTAGAATTTCCCTTAAGTAAGTAAGTATATTTTACAACTTGGAACTCAATTTTTGGTTGCAAGTTGAACTGCTGAGAATTTTTAAAACCTTTGGATATATAAATGAAAAAATCAACTTTGGCAATATCTAAAGGTGAGTGTTTTTGAGTCTTAAGCCGTAGAGATACGTAACTATCGCCAGCCGCCCATATTGCATCGTTGAGCTAATTTTTGAAATGTTATACATTTCTCATAATGAATCAAGTGTTTTAAGTTTTAACAATAGAGATGGCAGATGGGATCTAAGGTATATCCTGCAGTGTGAGCCTATTAAAGCATGTTCATACAAAAAAATGTCTTCCCGTAGCACTAAAATGTTTATTATATGTTTCAACTAAGAATCTAATCTAGGAGTACAAGAATCAGTAATTTCAGTCATTTGCAAAATTCTTTAGGGATGTGAGATCAAAAGAAAATAAAAGAAAATTTGAACAGAGACTAAAAGGTTTCGCTGAGTACCCAGCGTTCAATATGAATTTCAAAGAGAATGAATGTGCATTTATGAAGTATTTTTCAGACTGGTCCTTCAATTTCTTCTAATGAAAACAAAATTAGAAAGATTTTGTGTAAACTTTTTCCATTGTATGAGTGTGAAACTCAACACAACTCAAGAAACCAATAAAATTCCTCCTCAATTATTGCATTAATTAAGAAGAGTTGAGAAGTAAAAAGTTTCTCAAATGTTGTTTTTCCACTTGATAATAAAAGTTTCTTCAATAGGTCTTCGTTTATTCTCTATTGGCATTTTTCTTTTTTACCCCTGAGCAAATCACAGATGTGTCAAGACAAAGCTCTCAGCAGATCATATTCAAAGTCCTCCAATATAAAAAAAAAGAAACAAACCAATGAAAGGTATCGTTTTGGAGAAATACAAAAATATTTTTTTTACATAGAATACATCAAATAAAATAAATAAATAGAGTGGCGCGACAGCTCTTGAAGAGCCAAGGCCTAAGTGGCTTACTCTCATCAACAATTCTCTGAGTAAGTGTGAAGAATTGAGGGGACCTACAATTTAACGCCGATTCCGAACGGCAAAGTTGAGAAGCACTTTTTCATGACAGATTGATACTCTTGGAAGTTTTGTCATTTCTTCGCAAGAGGCAGTACCCGTGAAAGATGAAATAAAAACATTATGGGCGCGAGTAGGACTCCAACCCATGAGGTTCTGCTTAGCAGCCAACGCACCTAACCACTAAGCTACGGACGACTGCATCAATGCTTTGAAAAAAATTTCGGGGAAGTTTAAAAAATCGTAGGAGCCGTTTTTGAGAAAATTAAAACTTTTGGTTTTTGGCCAAAAATATTGTATGGTGTCCACCCTAAATTTTGAAAAAATAAAATAAAAAAAATAGACATGCGTTTTTGCTCAAACCTCTAATTTTCAAGTCAACAGACAGACAGACAGACCTAGACGGTCGGAATCACCCGACCCACTTTGTTCGACTCCTCAATCATCGTAATGGGCTCTTAGAAATTAGGCCCCAGGAAATAAGGCCCCAAAAAAAATGAAATAAGGCCCCAAAGCTTATACGCAAAACAACAACAAAAATAAATTGCATTTTATTGGGGCATAATTTCACTTATTGGGGCCTTCTTTCATTTTTTGAAATTGGGGTGTTATTTCATTACTAGCAGTTGCCCGCGACTTCGTCCGCCTCTCCCTCGTCCACCGGCCAGAGTATCATCTCGACTTGTGCATCATGCGCGAGTTAAATAATAATGCAACACAATAATTTGATTTGGATGTTTATTGGTTAACGTTCTTCTTACGACTAACTTAAAATTATTTTGATATTCATTTATCTTATGGTAATGCTGATCTAATTAATTGATTATTGATGACTGATCAGTTAAGTTTCTTATTACCGGAAACTTAAGGTAAATTAATTCAAATGGTAATGCTGATCAGTCATTCTTCAAAATTAAAAGTTAATTGCTGACTGATCAGTCAGCTACCGGAAACTTAAGAGGTAAATGATCTAAAGTTAGTGAGGGAGGTCACCATACAAATATGTAACTTCTCCCCCCTTCATTTTAAGATTCTCCTGAATGGCTGGAGTCTTAACGTTTGGCTTAGCTACGTTATTAATTTTAATTTTTAATTTTCTATTCGTCTTGGCTATAAAGAATATTACAATAAGGATTATTATAATTATTGAAAACATAGTTATGTTACTTATTTGATTTATGGTTCTGTGATACGTTAATTCATTAATTTTGTGTAAATTTTCAATTTGTTGTATTTTTGAAATTTCTTCGAACTTTAATTTGTCTATTACGTTTAATTTTTGTTCTTCATCATAATGGAATTTTTGTATAAATTCTAGCTTATAATTAGAAATAGTCGAATTAAGTATATTTATTGAACAGTTATTAATATTTAATATAAAATTTCCAGTTAAATTTAATTTTCTATCATCACAATGATTAATTATAATTTCTTTTTCCAAGTTTTTACATATCAGGGTATCGTCATCGATTTGTATTACTTTTGTTTCTTTATTATACCGAAAAGTACAAACATCTTTGATAATACAAGAGTAACTTACATTAAGATCCCTTAAATATATGTTATTGGGACTATAGTCATATCGAATGTTGTTTATTTCAACAAATTGAAAGTTTTCCATATCTATTTCTTTTTTTTCATTATTTGGTATGGGCATGATCATTTTAAGTTGAGTCAAAATATAATTTTTTGGCAGTTTCACGGCGATTATAAGTCTGTCTTGGTCAAGTTTCATAAGTCCTATTTTGGAATTCTCAAGTTTATAAAAGTCTATACCTAACGTTTTTATTTCTAATCCTGTTAGTATGCTCGGATGGAGTATTCCCTGTTTGGCAGATGCTATATTGTCTAGTACATTATCAATTTTACTTTCCAATATCTGTAGATTCAATAGTTGTTCTGTAATAAGTTGTTTTCTTAACATATCTTTTTGGTTTGACGCGATACTTTGGTACGTATAAGATAGAGTATCTCTGTCAGTTTCTATTGTTTTTTTAAATTTGTTAATCGAGTCCATAAATTTTTCATTGATTTGTATTTGTTGATTAAGGCTTGTTATGGCTGCATGATTGTTAGTGTCAATTGTGTTCATATGTCCTATAATCTCTTGTCTATCATTGTCATCCATTGTTCCAAACAACCATTTTTGTCCTGTTCCTATAATATTAAGCAGTCCCCTTTTTTGTCTTCTTAGTGGCACTATTGCCCCAAGTTTTGATTTTATGTTAAAAACTTCATTCTGTATTTCGGTATTGTTTTCTAAATTTAGAGCTTGTAAATTTACTTCTATTTCTCCAATTGTGTTGAATATCTCCTTAATATCTATTATATGTAATATAGTCTGGGTATCGTTAATTATTTCGACTGGTCCCAAGTTGAGGGTGGTATATCCTCTATTCGTTTGTATTGGCGTTATTATGAGTGTTGCTTCTGTTACGTTCATAATTAACAGCCAGAGGGTCATCTGAAGCCCGAGATCACCTGCAAATTTATTTGATCTTTTAATATTTAATGGATCGACATTTTTTAAATTATGTTTTCTATAGTATGGCTCGTTTTTGTGTCTTAAGTGTTTGTAGTTTCGTATGTAACCTTCATTCCGATTTTCTTTATAATTTTCCCTAAATACATTTCTTTTACTTATTACGTTTTTCTTTTTCTGTTCTAATTTGTTTTTTAGGCTTATAGGATCAAATTTCTCAGCTTCATTTGGACTCATGCCCAAAGTTGAGTGGTATCTATTATTATATGTCTGAATAGCTTTATGTATTTTACGGTTAGTAGAGATGTCTCTATTTTTTATTGTTAGTAAAATTTCCAGTAAGGTAGAATGGAATCTCTCTATATCTGAGTTCCCAGTATGTGAGTTTGGTTTTGTCATATGAATTTCTATTCCTTCTTCTCTAAAGTATTGTTTTATGTTTTCGGAGTTAAATTCATTGTCACAGATAATTTTTCTTGGTTTTCCAAACTTACTCAATTGCTCATCTATGCATTCTAACTTTCCTGTCCAATGTTTGCTAGTCAAACTGTAACCATACGCTTTTTTCGTAAATTTATCAATAAATGTCAGATATATTAATTTGTTGAAATGGTAAACGTCCATGTGTAAAATATCGTTTCCTTTACTTGGGGTTTCAGTCAGTTTGAATTTAGGTCTTATTGGTTTCCTGTCGTATTTTCCTTCTTGACATGTCTCACAGTTGCCTAAAACTCTTGAAATTTTTTTAATAAGTTTGGGAAAATATATTTTGGTTTTAAGTTTGTGATATGTTTCTACTATACCAGAATGATTACTTTCTTCTACATGATATAAAGATATTTGTTTGTGGGCCTCTTCAACTGTTTCCAAATCCCTTGCTCTCTGAGTTAGCTTATAAAATATAATTTGTTTATCATGTCCATACATCTCAATTAAAACTTTTTGTACTTTATTGTATTCAGAATCTTCTACTTCAGAATAAATTCCTACTACTCCTGCTTTAATCGTTTGTTTAAAAAGATCTTTCCAATATTGTTCATCTTTCGTTATATCAACCTGAATCACTGTTTTATTGTGTTGCTTTTTTATTTCAGTTTGTACAGAATAAGTTAGTATAAGCTGAGTTTGGTAAACATTAATAATTCCTTCTTTTATTTGTATGGGATCTAGCAATTGCTCATCAGTTGAATGTATAGTTTCTGATGTTTCGTTTACATCCTCTGGAATTCTACTCAAAAAATCGGCTATTATATTTTCCTTGCCTTTTATATAATCAATATCAAACTCAAATTCTTGTAACTTTAGAAGTCCTCTTTGAACTCGTTGGCTAAATTCCTTGCCGTTATATTTCTTAGTCAAATATTTTACAGGCATATGGTCAGTTATTATTTTAAACTTCTTTCCCCACAGATATGGTCTAAAATATGTGGTAGCCCAAACTATTGCTTAAAATTCCTTATCAGTTGTTGAATAATCTTTTTCGTGATCATTCAGTGTTCTGGATGCATAACATACTGGCTGACCTTCTTGGGTAAGAACAGCTCCCAACGCATAATTACTTGCATCAGTAAAAAGAGAAAATTGTTTGTTGAAATCTGGAAACTTGAGTATAGGATGTTTTGTAAGGGTTTCTTTTAACCGTTCAAATGATCGAATATATTCAGGATCCTTAGTATTTATTTTCATGTTCTTTTTAAGGTATTTTACCATCGGATACGAGATTTTGGAATAATCTTCAATAAATTTTCTTAAATAACCAGTAATACCTAAAAATCCTCGCAGTTGTTTAATTGTCTGGGGCAACGAATATTTTTGAATTACTTCTATTTTGGCTGGGTTAGGTTTCATTCCTTCTGATGTCAGTATGTGGCCTAAATATTCCGTGTTTTTTTTAAAGAAAAGAGCATTTACTTAATTGTATTTTAAGATTGTGGTCAGCTAATCTTTGAAAAATTTTGTCTAGGGATGATATATGTTCTTCTAACGAAGTTGAAAAAATAAGTATATCATCAAGATAAACTGTGCAAATTTTTCCAATATAATCTCTCAGAATCTCATTCATAAGACGTTGAAATGTCGCAGGGGCATTTTTCAGTCCAAAAGGCATTCTGGTATATTCATATAGACCGTTTGGTGTCACAAATGCAGTCTTATGTATATCATCAGGGTGAACCTTAATTTGGTGATATCCCTTGGCTAAATCAAGGGTAGAGAAATACTGAGCTCTTCCCAGTTTATCTAGAATGCTATCTATATTGGGCAATGGGTATTTATCGTCCACAGTTATTTCGTTGAGTGCTCGATAATCAACACACACTCTAAACTTAATTTTTCCTTCCTTATCTGGTTTTTTGGCAACAACAACGATCGGTGAGGCATATCGACTGTTTGATTTACGAATTATTCCCTGCCTTTCCATTTCCTTAATTTGGGTTCTGACCTCTTCTTCGTGTTTTTGAGGCAAACGGTACAGTCTAGCATTTATTTGTTGGTCTGTAGATAATTTAATTTCGTGAAATACACTCTCACAGTTGGTTAGTTGATCTCCATCTTTGTACAGAAGATTTTTGTACTTTTGGAGTAACTCTTCAATGGGTTGTTTTTCTACAATTTTTAAGTCTTCTAGATTTACTTCCGTATCACTCTCCAATTCATAACATTCTATGAATGGTTGGGATTGAAAAAAAATTGGAAGAATCGTCTTATTTTCCAGAAGTACTTCTCCTTTTTTTATGTTAATGCATTCAATTATATTGCTTATGACATCCATCCCTAATAAAAGACTATATGTTTTTTCTCCTAATGGTTTGCCATATGCTTTTATAAAGTAATTGGAACTGTATCCGAATTCCGAAGGCACTGGAACTTGATACATTTTTAATTTCTCTTTGCTTTGGTTGTTAACGGTAGACAAATTTATTGTTACCTCACCAAGCACATTAAATGAGTTGCAATCTATTTTATTTGTATTTATTAAGCTCATTGTAGATCCAGTATCTAATAAGCATATATGTCTTTGGTTTTTTATGACGAATGCTATTTGAGTCTTCCTCCCACTGAGGCTGCATTCAGAAAAACCGGTGCTTCGATTGAATGAATTTCTTCATTATTTTCGAGGCCTATCTGTGTATCTTCAGCGTCGGAGTGAGCTATATTGTCAACGTCCATCGGTTCTACGTTTTGTCTGTTATACGTCTGTCTGGAATTATTGTAATGGGAACTTCTACTCGTATTACGTGTTTGTTGGCTATTTTGAGAATTATTATTTGCATGTCTTTCTGTGTTGTTATAATATGTTCGCGAATTGTTTGAGTCATTATTTTGTCTGTCTGAATTCGTTTGGGTGAAATTATTATTCTGAAAATTTGGTTTGGATTGTTGATTGTTTTGTCGGTAGGTCTTATCAGTTTTTTTAGGGTCATTGGTTTCCCATGTGTATGTAATATTACCTGAGTCAAAACCGACGTAGGAATATAATATGGTTTTTACTTTAAATAAATCAAATTCGTTTTGTATTTCCCTAGCTAGATTACCTCTACATAATTCTCTTATCTTATTTATAACTAGCAGTTGCCCGCGACTTCGTCCGCCTCTCCCTCGTCCACCGGCCAGAGTATCGTCTCGACTTGTGCATCATGCGCGCGTGGGAATTTCGTTCGGAAGTTATTGTAAAATTGAATTGCAGTCAACTCTCCCTAGGTCGTAATTCTCTTGAACTTGAAAAATTTGAGCATTTTTTATGATTCCCTTCAGTTGTTCATACTTAAAGCATTCCCTTGGGTGAACTCTCCCTAATAATTCTAATATCTCTTCGTTAAGTAATTTTTTTTTCTTTAAACTGAGCATATTTTTTAGTTAAGAAGTACATAAAATGATATTGTTTAAACACAATAATCTGCACAAATAGTGCAATCAATCACATTCACAAATCAATTGAACCCTCAAAATTCTAATTTGAGCAGTTATTAGGCCAGTTCCACCTAACAACATCTCACTGAGATCTCAATGTCACCTTGACTGAGGCAAAATCATTTGGTGGAACATAATTCTCAGTTATCATTGAGATTTAATGGTTACCTTACTAATTGTTGCTGCACATATGTCAGCCACGTCAAAAAGCTGAGTGAGAAATCGAATCCAAAACAATTTCATCTCAGAGATCTCAGAAAAAAATCTCAGTTCTCACATTTCCACAGATTCTTCGCTGCTATTGGTCGCAGCTTAATTTTAAGTAGAATAAAGCCTTCCTCGATTAATGGACTATCCAACACAAAAAGAATTTTACAATTCGAAATAGTAGTTCCTGAGATTACCGCGTTCAAACGAACAAACTATTCAGCTTTATATTTTATTAAATTGTATTGTTTGCCGTTTTTTCCACATTTTACACAAATTCTTCGCTCCTATTGGTCGCAGCTAAATTTTATATAGCTTCAAGCCTTCCTTGATAAATGGACCATTCAACATTAAAAAAATTGTTCAATTTCATAAAGCAGTTCCTGAGATAAGCGCGTTAAAACGCAGAAAAATTTATATTTTTTGCCGTTTTTTCCATATTTTCCACAGATTCTTCGCTGCTATTGGTCACAGCTTAATGTTAAATAGCCTCAAGTCTTCCTCAATTGGACCATTGAACACAAAAAGAATTATAGCATTCGAACCAGTAGTTCCTGAGATAAGTGCGTTAAAACGCAGAAAAATGTATATTTTTTGCCGTTTTTTCCCCATTTTAAACAGATTCTTCGCTGCTATTGGTCACAGCTTAATGTTAAGTAGCCTAATGTCTAAGTCGATTAAGACACCATCCAACACAAAAAGAATTATACCATTCGAACCAGTAGTTCCTGAGATTACCGCGTTCAAACAAACAAACTCTTCAGCTTTATATATTAGTGTAGATTAAAGCATACAACATTGTTTTCAAGTTTTCGTTTTTGTTTTCGTAAATAATTATTGTATTAACCTCTACTAAAATAAAATCAATTTTATTAATTAAGTCTAAAACTGAACTTACTCTTAGGTTGTTAATTTTTTTGGAAACTTCTTGTTGATTGATGGTCGGTCTGAAAGATAGTTTCAGTAGCCGACTAGCCTCCTCCCACGTAGAGACATTGTTGGTCAGCAACATTTCCTTAGCTCTGCCAACAATTTTGCACTGTGAAATAGCGGTCCACACAGCAGGGCGTTTCTCTTCCGGAGTCAGGTTGAGGTGGTGATCCACCAAGTTTAAGAATTGCGTTAACTCCTGTTTATTTCCATCGAAGCTTGGTAGATATGATATTTCCTTCATTACTACCAAGGCACGGCTTTCCGTTCTGGGTTCCAATCTTGCAAGGATTTGTGCCATTGTGGCCAGAAGAGATGGTTGGTCAGTTGCCATTTCGTCTTCTGATGTATCTTCTATTGGCAGATTCCTTCTGGAGTCGTGGATACTGTGTCGCGAAATGTTTATTTTGTTTTAAATTCAAACACACAAAAAAAACTGATTCTTAGTCTTTGTTTTTGTGTTTATTTATATTCTTTTTTTTTTGCCGACTGATTTCTAGTCGTTCATTCACACACAACTGATTTTTAGCTGCTACCTTCACCGAAAATGTTATTCACATACAACTGATTTTTAGTTGCTATTGTCAATATGTATTTATTTTTGGGTGGTGGTGGGGTTCGTGGATGGCAAAAAAAAAAAAAGAAAACAAAAAGTTTATTTCACTTCACGATTTTTTTTTCCGAAGTTCACCGACTGCGCCAGTTAAATAATAATGCAACACAATAATTTGATTTGGATGTTTATTGGTTAACGTTCTTCTTACGACTAACTTAAAATTATTTTGATATTCATTTACCTTATGGTAATGCTGATCTAATTAATTGATTATTGATGACTGATCAGTTAAGTTTCTTATTACCGGAAACTTAAGGTAAATTAATTCAAATGGTAATGCTGATCAGTCATTCTTCAAAATTAAAAGTTAATTGCTGACTGATCAGTCAGCTACCGGAAACTTAAGAGGTAAATGATCTAAAGTTAGTGAGGGAGGTCACCATACAAATATGTAACTCGCGCGAGTTACATATTTGTATGGTGACCTCCCTCACTAACTTTAGATCATTTACCTCTTAAGTTTCCGGTAGCTGACTGATCAGTCAGCAATTAACTTTTAATTTTGAAGAATGACTGATCAGCATTACCATTTGAATTAATTTACCTTAAGTTTCCGGTAATAAGAAACTTAACTGATCAGTCATCAATAATCAATTAATTAGATCAGCATTACCATAAGGTAAATGAATATCAAAATAATTTTAAGTTAGTCGTAAGAAGAACGTTAACCAATAAACATCCAAATCAAATTATTGTGTTGCATTATTATTTAATTGGCGCAGTCGGTAAACTTCGCAAAAAAAAAATCGTGAAGTGAAATAAACTTTTTGTTTTCTTTTTTTTTTGTTTGCCATCCACGAACCCCACCACCACCCAAAAATAAATACATTTTGACAATAGCAACTAAAAATCAGTTGTATGTGAATAACATTTTCGGTGAAGGTAGCAGCTAAAAATCAGTTGTGTGTGAATGAACGACTAGAAATCAGTCGGCAAAAAAAAAAAAGAATATAAATAAATACAAAAACAAAGACTAAGAATCAGTTTTTTTGTGTGTTTGAATTTAAAACAAAATAAACATTTCGCGACACAGTATCCACGACTCCAGAAGGAATCTGCCAATAGAAGATACATCAGAAGACGAAATGGCAACTGACCAACCATCTCTTCTGGCCACAATGGCACAAATCCTTGCAAGATTGGAACCCAGAACGGAAAGCCGTGCCTTGGTAGTAATGAAGGAAATATCATATCTACCAAGCTTCGATGGAAATAAACAGGAGTTAACGCAATTCTTAAACTTGGTGGATCACCACCTCAACCTGACTCCGGAAGAGAAACGCCCTGCTGTGTGGACCGCTATTTCACAGTGCAAAATTGTTGGCAGAGCTAAGGAAATGTTGCTGACCAACAATGTCTCTACGTGGGAGGAGGCTAGTCGGCTACTGAAACTGTCTTTCAGACCGACCATCAATCAACAAGAAGTTTCCAAAAAAATTAACAACCTAAGAGTAAGTTCAGTTTTAGACTTAATTAATAAAATTGATTTTATTTTAGTAGAGGTTAATACAATAATTATTTACGAAAACAAAAACGAAAACTTGAAAACAATGTTGTATGCTTTAATTATAAATAAGATAAGAGAATTATGTAGAGGTAATCTAGCTAGGGAAATACAAAACGAATTTGATTTATTTAAAGTAAAAACCATATTATATTCCTACGTCGGTTTTGACTCAGGTAATATTACATACACAAGGGAAACCAATGACCCTAAAAAAACTGATAAGACCTACCGACAAAACAATCAACAATCCAAACCAAATTTTCAGAATAATAATTTCACCCAAACGAATTCAGACAGACAAAATAATGACTCAAACAATTCGCGAACATATTATAACAACACAGAAAGACATGCAAATAATAATTCTCAAAATAGCCAACAAACACGTAATACGAGTAGAAGTTCCCATTACAATAATTCCAGACAGACGTATAACAGACAAAACGTAGAACCGATGGACGTTGACAATATAGCTCACTCCGACTCTGAAGATACACAGATAGGCCTCGAAAATAATGAAGAAATTCATTCAATCGAAGCACCGGTTTTTCTGAATGCAGCCTCAGTGGGAGGAAGACTCAAATAGCATTCGTCATAAAAAACCAAAGACATATATGCTTATTAGATACTGGATCTACAATGAGCTTAATAAATACAAATAAAATAGATTGCAACTCATTTAATGTGCTTGGTGAGGTAACAATAAATTTGTCTACCGTTAACAACCAAAGCAAAGAGAAATTAAAAATGTATCAAGTTCCAGTGCCTTCGGAATTCGGATACAGTTCCAATTACTTTATAAAAGCATATGGCAAACCATTAGGAGAAAAAACATATAGTCTTTTATTAGGGATGGATGTCATAAGCAATATAATTGAATGCATTAACATAAAAAAAGGAGAAGTACTTCTGGAAAATAAGACGATTCTTCCAATTTTTTTTCAATCCCAACCATTCATAGAATGTTATGAATTGGAGAGTGATACGGAAGTAAATCTAGAAGACTTAAAAATTGTAGAAAAACAACCCATTGAAGAGTTACTCCAAAAGTACAAAAATCTTCTGTACAAAGATGGAGATCAACTAACCAACTGTGAGAGTGTATTTCACGAAATTAAATTATCTACAGACCAACAAATAAATGCTAGACTGTACCGTTTGCCTCAAAAACACGAAGAAGAGGTCAGAACCCAAATTAAGGAAATGGAAAGGCAGGGAATAATTCGTAAATCAAACAGTCGATATGCCTCACCGATCGTTGTTGTTGCCAAAAAACCAGATAAGGAAGGAAAAATTAAGTTTAGAGTGTGTGTTGATTATCGAGCACTCAACGAAATAACTGTGGACGATAAATACCCATTGCCCAATATAGATAGCATTCTAGATAAACTGGGAAGAGCTCAGTATTTCTCTACCCTTGATTTAGCCAAGGGATATCACCAAATTAAGGTTCACCCTGATGATATACATAAGACTGCATTTGTGACACCAAACGGTCTATATGAATATACCAGAATGCCTTTTGGACTGAAAAATGCCCCTGCGACATTTCAACGTCTTATGAATGAGATTCTGAGAGATTATATTGGAAAAATTTGCACAGTTTATCTTGATGATATACTTATTTTTTCAACTTCGTTAGAAGAACATATATCATCCCTAGACAAAATTTTTCAAAGATTAGCTGACCACAATCTTAAAATACAATTAAGTAAATGCTCTTTTCTTAAAAAAACACGGAATATTTAGGCCACATACTGACATCAGAAGGAATGAAACCTAACCCAGCCAAAATAGAAGTAATTCAAAAATATTCGTTGCCCCAGACAATTAAACAACTGCGAGGATTTTTAGGTAGTACTGGTTATTTAAGAAAATTTATTGAAGATTATTCCAAAATCTCGTATCCGATGGTAAAATACCTTAAAAAGAACATGAAAATAAATACTAAGGATCCTGAATATATTCGATCATTTGAACGGTTAAAAGAAACCCTTACAAAACATCCTATACTCAAGTTTCCAGATTTCAACAAACAATTTTCTCTTTTTACTGATGCAAGTAATTATACGTTGGGAGCTGTTCTTACCCAAGAAGGTCAGCCAGTATGTTATGCATCCAGAACACTGAATGATCACGAAAAAGATTATTCAACAACTGATAAGGAATTTTTAGCAATAGTTTGGGCTACCACATATTTTAGACCATATCTGTGGGGAAAGAAGTTTAAAATAATAACTGACCATATGCCTGTAAAATATTTGACTAAGAAATATAACGGCAAGGAATTTAGCCAACGAGTTCAAAGAGGACTTCTAAAGTTACAAGAATTTGAGTTTGATATTGATTATATAAAAGGCAAGGAAAATATAATAGCCGATTTTTTGAGTAGAATTCCAGAGGATGTAAACGAAACATCAGAAACTATACATTCAACTGATGAGCAATTGCTAGATCACATACAAATAAAAGAAGGAATTATTAATGTTTACCAAACTCAGCTTATACTAACTTATTCTGTACAAACTGAAATAAAAAAGCAACACAATAAAACAGTGATTCAGGTTGATATGACGAAAGATGAACAATATTGGAAAGATCTTTTTAAACAAACGATTAAAGCAGGAGTACCTAGTAGGAATTTATTCTGAAGTAGAAGATTCTGAATACAATAAAGTACAAAAAGTTTTAATTGAGATGTATGGACATGATAAACAAATTATATTTTATAAGCTAACTCAGAGAGCAAGGGATTTGGAAACAGTTGAAGAAGCCCACAAACAAATATCTTTATATCATGTAGAAGAAAGTAATCATTCTGGTATAGTAGAAACATATCACAAACTAAAAACCAAAATATATTTTCCCAAACTTATTAAAGAAATTTCAAGAGTTTTAGGCAACTGTGAGACATGTCAAGAAGGAAAATACGACAGGAAACCAATAAGACCTAAATTCAAACTGACTGAAACCCCAAGTAAAGGAAACGATATTTTACACATGGACGTTTACCATTTCAACAAATTAATATATCTGACATTTATTGATAAATTTACGAAAAAAGCGTATGGTTACAGTTTGACTAGCAAACATTGGACAGGAAAGTTAGAATGCATAGATGAGCAATTGAGTAAGTTTGGAAAACCAAGAAAAATTATCTGTGACAATGAATTTAACTCCGAAAACATAAAACAATACTTTAGAGAAGAAGGAATAGAAATTCATATGACAAAACCAAACGCACATACTGGGAACTCAGATATAGAGAGATTCCATTCTACCTTACTGGAAATTTTACTAACAATAAAAAATAGAGACATCTCTACTAACCGTAAAATACATAAAGCTATTCAGACATATAATAATAGATACCACTCAACTTTGGGCATGAGTCCAAATGAAGCTGAGAAATTTGATCCTATAAGCCTAAAAAACAAATTAGAACAGAAAAAGAAAAACGTAATAAGTAAAAGAAATGTATTTAGGGAAAATTATAAAGAAAATCGGAATGAAGGTTACATACGAAACTACAAACACTTAAGACACAAAAACGAGCCATACTATAGAAAACATAATTTAAAAAATGTCGATCCAACAAATATTAAAAGATCAAATAAATTTGCAGGTGATCTCGTGGCTTCAGATGACCCTCTGGCTGTTAATTATGAACGTAACAGAAGCAACACTCATAATAACGCCAATACAAACGAATAGAGGATATACCACCCTCAACTTGGGACCAGTCGAAATAATTAACGATACCCAGACTATATTACATATAATAGATATTAAGGAGATATTCAACACAATTGGAGAAATAGAAGTAAATTTACAAGCTCTAAATTTAGAAAACAATACCGAAATACAGAATGAAGTTTTTAACATAAAATCAAAACTTGGGGCAATAGTGCCACTAAGAAGACAAAAAAGGGGACTGCTTAATATTATAGGAACAGGACAAAAATGGTTGTTTGGAACAATGGATGACAATGATAGACAAGAGATTATAGGACATATGAACACAATTGACACTAACAATCATGCAGCCATAACAAGCCTTAATCAACAAATACAAATCAATGAAAAATTTATGGACTCGATTAACAAATTTAAAAAAACAATAGAAACTGACAGAGATACTCTATCTTATACGTACCAAAGTATCGCGTCAAACCAAAAAGATATGTTAAGAAAACAACTTATTACAGAACAACTATTGAATCTACAGATATTGGAAAGTAAAATTGATAATGTACTAGACAATATAGCATCTGCCAAACAGGGAATACTCCATCCAAGCATACTAACAGGATTAGAAATAAAAACGTTAGGTATAGACTTTTATAAACTTGAGAATTCCAAAATAGGACTTATGAAACTTGACCAAGACAGACTTATAATCGCCGTGAAACTGCCAAAAAATTATATTTTGACTCAACTTAAAATGATCATGCCCATACCAAATAATGAAAAAAAAGAAATAGATATGGAAAACTTTCAATTTGTTGAAATAAACAACATTCGATATGACTATAGTCCCAATAACATATATTTAAGGGATCTTAATGTAAGTTACTCTTGTATTATCAAAGATGTTTGTACTTTTCGGTATAATAAAGAAACAAAAGTAATACAAATCGATGACGATACCCTGATATGTAAAAACTTGGAAAAAGAAATTATAATTAATCATTGTGATGATAGAAAATTAAATTTAACTGGAAATTTTATATTAAATATTAATAACTGTTCAATAAATATACTTAATTCGACTATTTCTAATTATAAGCTAGAATTTATACAAAAATTCCATTATGATGAAGAACAAAAATTAAACGTAATAGACAAATTAAAGTTCGAAGAAATTTCAAAAATACAACAAATTGAAAATTTGCACAAAATTAATGAATTAACGTATCACAGAACCATAAATCAAATAAGTAACATAACTATGTTTTCAATAATTATAATAATCCTTATTGTAATATTCTTTATAGCCAAGACGAATAGAAAATTAAAAATTAAAATTAATAACGTAGCTAAGCCAAACGTTAAGACTCCAGCCATTCAGGAGAATCTTAAAATGAAGGGGGGAGAAGTTACATATTTGTATGGTGACCTCCCTCACTAACTTTAGATCATTTACCTCTTAAGTTTCCGGTAGCTGACTGATCAGTCAGCAATTAACTTTTAATTTTGAAGAATGACTGATCAGCATTACCATTTGAATTAATTTACCTTAAGTTTCCGGTAATAAGAAACTTAACTGATCAGTCATCAATAATCAATTAATTAGATCAGCATTACCATAAGGTAAATGAATATCAAAATAATTTTAAGTTAGTCGTAAGAAGAACGTTAACCAATAAACATCCAAATCAAATTATTGTGTTGCATTATTATTTAACTCGCGTGGGAATTTTGTTCGGAAGTTATTGTAAAATTGCATTGCAGTCAACTCTCCCTAGGTCGTAATTCTCTTGAACTTGAAAAATTTGAGCATTTTTTATGATTCCCTTCAGTTGTTCATACTTAAAGCATTCCCTTGGGTGAACTCTCCCTAATTCTAATATCTCTCTTACTTCTGCATCGTTTTTTTCGTTAAGTAATTTTTTTTTTCTTTAAACTGAGCATATTTTTTAGTTAAGAAGTACATAAAATGATATGGTTTAAACACAATAATCTGCACAAATAGTGCAATCAATCACATTCACAAATCAATTGAACTCTCAAAATTCTAGTTTGAGCAGTTATTAGGCCAGTTCCACCTAACAACATCTCACTGAGATCTCAATGTCACCTTGACTGAGGCAAAATCATTTGGTGGAACATAATTCTCAGTTATCATTGAGATTTAATGGTTATCTTACTAATTGTTGCTGCACATATGTCAGCCACGTCAAATAGCTGAGTGAGAAATCGAATCCAAAATAATTTCATCTCAGAGATCTCAGAAAAAAATCTCAGTTCTCACATTTCCACATATTCTTCGCTGCTATTGGTCGCAGCTTAATTTTAAGTAGAATAAAGCCTTCCTCGATTAATGGACTATCCAACACAAAAAGAATTTTACAATTCGAAATAGTAGTTCCTGAGATTACCGCGTTCAAACGAACAAACTCTTCAGCTTTATATTGTATTGTATTGTATTGTATTGTTTGCCGTTTTTTCCACATTTTAAACAAATTCTTCGCTCCTATTGGTCGCAGCTAAATTTTATATAGCTTCAAGCCTTCCTTGATAAATGGACCATTCAACATTTAAAAAATTGTTCAATTTCATAAAGCATTTCTTGAGATAAGCGCGTTAAAACGCAGAAAAATGTATATTTTTTGCCGTTTTTTCCATATTTTCCACAGATTCTTCGCTGCTATTGGTCACAGCTTAATGTTAAATAGCCTCAAGTCTTCCTCAATTAATGGACCATCCAACACAAAAAGAATTATACCATTCGAACCAGTACTTCCTGAGATAAGTGCGTTAAAACGCAGAAAAATGTATATTTTTTGCCGTTTTTTCCCCATTTTAAACAGATTCTTCGCTGCTATTGGTCACAGCTTAATGTTAAGTAGCCTAAAGTCTAAGTCAATTAAGGCACCATCCAACACAAAAAGAATTATACCATTCGAACCAGTAGTTCCTGAGATTACCGCGTTCAAACAAACAAACTCTTCAGCTTTATATATTAGTGTAGATTAAATTGTATTGTTTGCCGTTTTTTCCACATTTTACACAAATTCTTCGCTCCTATTGGTCGCAGCTAAATTTTATATAGCTTCAAGCCTTCCTTGATAAATGGACCATTCAACATTTAAAAAATTGTTCAATTTCATAAAGCAGTTCTTGAGATAAGCGCGTTAAAACGCAGAAAAATGTATATTTTTTGCCGTTTTTTCCATATTTTCCACAGATTCTTCGCTGCTATTGGTCACAGCTTAAAGTTAAATAGCCTCAAGTCTTCCTCAATTAATGGACCATCCAACACAAAAAGAATTATACCATTCGAACCAGTACTTCCTGAGATAAGTGCGTTAAAACGCAGAAAAATATATATTTTTTGCCGTTTTTTCCCCATTTTAAACAGATTCTTCGCTGCTATTGGTCACAGCTTAATGTTAAGTAGCCTAATGTCTAAGTCGATTAAGGCACCATCCAACACAAAAAGAATTATACCATTCGAACCAGTAGTTTCTGAGATTACCGCGTTCAAACAAACAAACTCTTCAGCTTTATATATTAGTGTAGATTAAATTGTATTGTTTGCCGTTTTTTCCACATTTTACACAAATTCTTCGCTCCTATTGGTCGCAGCTAAATTTCATATAGCTTCAAGCCTTCCTTGATAAATGGACCATTCAACATTAAAAAAATTGTTCAATTTCATAAAGCAGTTCCTGAGATAAGCGCGTTAAAACGCAGAAAAATGTATATTTTTTGCCGTTTTTTCCATATTTTCCACAGATTCTTCGCTGCTATTGGTCACAGCTTAATGTTATATAGCCTAAAGTCTAAGTCGATTAAGGCACCATCCAACACAAAAAGAATTATACCATTCGAACCAGTAGTTCCTGAGATTACCGCGTTCAAACAAACAAACTCTTCAGCTTTATATATTAGTGTAGATGTAGATGAAATACGACCCCAATTCCAAACAATGAAATAGGACCCCAAAACATTTTTTGGGGCCTAATTTCATTTATCAATTTTTGTATTTTTCTTTAACTATAAAAACAAAACTGCAAACTTACAGTAAGCGTGACTGTTATTTAGATTGCATTAATGTAAAATTGTTTGGTGGGATGAGAATCTTGTCATACTAGTTAGATCAGTTCGGCATTAGACATCGGTGACTCAAGTTAAAAAAAAAAAAAAATGAATTGTGAAAGGTTTGCTGGAAAAAGGAGAAATAGCGAACTCCTTGATGTGCCAGTGCAAAAGATGATTTAAAAAAAAAAAAATCCGTGTATAAAAATATTGTGAAATATGTTTGTTGGAGGAATTCCTGCAAGGCAAGAATAACTCTTTTACCGGAGGGTACCTCGCACTTACTCCAAATCGAACAGTGACCCCAAGCAGGGGGTTGCAGGAGGGCAGCATGCCCCCCATACATATTCCACTGTTTTTTTTATCATCAATCTGTGAAAAATCGAATGTTGTAGCAGCAGATTGATGATAAAAAAATCGCGCTGTTCGATTTGGAGTAAGTGCGAGGTACCCTCCGGTAAAAGAGTTATTCTTGCCTTGCAGGAATTCCTCCAACACACATATGTGTAGATATGCTTCCAGAAGACAACATATTTGCTGAAGAAACATCCAGCGAAGGGGAACCTTGGGAAGATGAAACAAACGAAGAACAAGTGCCGATTCCTGAGGACAGCGTTTGCGTCATTTGCAAAGATCAAAGAAGCAACATAGTGTTTTTGCCATGCAAACATTTAAAAACATGTTCAATTTGTAGTTTGAAATTACAAGCAGAATCGATTGCAAATAATGAAAACAGCTTCAAATGCCCTTGCTGCAGACAGGCTGTGCAGGACACTATGCAAGTATTTGTATGAGTTTGGGGTGTTATTTCATTTCTAAAAATAAAAACAGTAGTAAACAAAATATTGGGGCTTTATTTCATTTATTTCTTGGGGCCTTTTTTCATTTTGTTGGGGCTTTATTTCCACATTAAAAATGGGGCTTTATTTCGTTATGAAAAATCACCCAATTTTTGGGGCTTTATTTCATTTTATTGTTTGGGGCCTTATTTCCTGGGGCCTAATTTCTAAGAGCCTTTTTTTTCATTATTATTTTCATTTCGTAACTGTAAGACAACTTAAGGCTGAACTACATCGAAACACAAAGTGTAAAAAGTACAAAAAAGTACAAAGCGATAAAACCATAGCAAACACACGTATACTGGTGTGACATCTATGAGCAAAATCTGAACTAAAAAAAGCTCAAAAGCTCTTTTTGACTTTGCTCATTTCATATGTAAAAAAAAACAATATTGGCTGGGACGAAATTTTTTGAATTGAGTTTAATGTCGTTTTCGATTGGTTTCACTCAAGAATTCACTCATTCTGAAATCGAATGGAACAGGTCAAATCGCTTCCACTGAGTTCTGTTTTTTTGTGTTTGTGTGAAATTTCAAAAGTCAAATATCTGATTTTTCTTTCAAAAATCCTCATTAAAAACAAAAACAAAACTGATTGAGTATTATTTTTGACTTTTTATTATTCATGTATTAGTGCTTCTTGAGTGGATTCTGATTTGAAATCAAGAAGAGAATTTCTCTTCTAAGAAGCGTTCTGTCTGTCAGTTTCGTGCGAATAAAACGCTTTCAGAAGGCTTCGGAATGATTCCGGACGCTTCCGGAGAGCCAATCGAAAACGACATAAAATTTGATTTGATTTGATTTTTCAAAAAAATGTCTAATCTCCAGGTAAGTAAATTGATAAATTATTAAAGAAACAGTGAAAATAAAAGTTTTCAGAATCGCTTAAACAAACTTCAAGACGCGGCAAATGCAATTTTTCAACTGGTGCAAGTTGTGGATGTTGTTGATAGGACAACGAAAATCCAACGCAGGTGGTGGGTGCATCCTATCAACCAAAATCGAACCACTCAAGGTGACTACAGCAACCTGTTGCAGGAAATACTTGAGTACGACGAGGATAAAATCTTTCACTACACGAGGATGGAAGTTCCTCAGTTCAATTATGTACTCTGAAGTCGTACCGACGGTTGTCCCAGAGCGTTGGATTTTCCTGGATGATCCCAATTAGCGCTTCATCATCAGCTTCTGCAAGTCCTTTCCAAAACAGTATCCATTTTTTTGAATATTGCACTGCACTTGATCAAACAAAAACGAAGCAATGAAATTTGCAGGAAAGAAACAGATATCGAAACAGACTTGACGGAAACACCTGCCGTTAGGGCCTAATTTTCCGGTGGGCCTACCCACAATATCAGAGCCGAGGAAAAGCGCCGGCCAGCGCCCTGGGGCAGTACAAGTACCACTCCAGTACAATTTACAGTTATGTTAAGGCATAACTACTGTTCCCTTTGCTGAAGGGCGAGGTCTATCTAACACCTCTTTCACACAATTGATCTTAGATGATAACAGACCATTTTGTGTGCTCCTATCTCTCGCGAATTTGAGAACAACCACAGCCACCACGATGCTCCCACAAGGGGGCCTACCTCATAGACAGGCTGCATCATGTAGGCTGATGTCATAAGACGCCAGAAAACCTAGTTGAGCAGGGGCTGCTGTCTCCCGTGGTACCAGAATATAGCTTCCGGTGGAGCTTCGCAACCGTGAAGGTCACTTCCAGATGAATTCCTTAAAATCCGAGGCCTGGCAACCTCAATGCTCGCATCTCCTGCAATCGGTCGAGGTAATAACCGACTGCATTTGAGCAGCAAAAAGGGCACAGCGTTTTAAGGCAAGAAGCCGTGCAGGCATAGACACCAAGATTGAAAGAAGGAAAGCTGAAAAGAGAAAAGAAATAAAAGGGAAATATTGTTGGTAACAGTGAAAGTTGGAAAGAAAAGGGGAAAATTAAATAAAAGAAATAGAAAAAGGAAACTCAAACATTAATCCTAAAAATCCTAAATTCTATTGAGCTCTCTTCGTCTCTGGAAAAGACCATTAGCAAAGATCTCGAAACCATCAACCGTGTCCCTAGAAAACAGAACGCGGCTGAAGTCCCATCGATCTCCAACCATGGTAATTCCCATTGCCTCAAGATCTCTACCCTCAATGTACAAAATACAATCCACAAGAACGTGACGCCAATCCTCTCTCTCCCCACAGGCACAGTCCGCCGAGTCAGCCAAGTTTCTCCTATGCAGAAATGCATTCAGAGATCCAGTCCTAACATTTGGAAGGAACTCAAAAGTTACCCTTCCAACTTCGCTAACAGGAAACAAACAGCAACAAAGCAAAACAAAACAAAGATCAGAGAAAGAAATATAATATTTGCACGAGCTTTAAGCACAGGAAGTAAGAGTTTGTAGCGCCATCTTGTGGAATACATATAAACTATTGTTTGAGTGTATTCGTTTTGAGAACTTTGTGCACAGCGAAAGCTCGCTCATAGTCAAGCTTTTGTTCACGCTCACTTTAAAAAAATGAGAGGGAGATATTTAGAAATTCATTTGTAGAAGCAGTACAGCACATAATTTCCACTGTTTTGTACTTTTTACACTTTGTGTTTCGATGTAGTTCAGCCTTTATTCAAACACTTTTCTAAAAAAAAAAAAAAGAATTTTTTTTCACTGAAAACACAACTCACAATGTTCGGAAAAATACTGACGCGCACTTGACACTGGAATGTATGAAAGCTAAGATTACACTTATGACTTATGGTCAAAATACAACAGGTTAGAAAAATCTTACAACTGAAAATCTCCGCCTACGTTAGCAGAAGCTTTTAAATAAAATTTACGAAGGTATGGCATTCTTAAGAAAAATTATTAACAGGATCTGTATCTATAGATTTAAAAATTGTGTGGGGTGTCCTGCATCCCAGTGTGTGGTTGGAGGGCTTATAACAGTTGGTAGATCATTGACAAATAGAGAAAAAGAAGTGGTCCAGGGACAGATCCCTGGGGAACACCACAGTAAGCAATAAAAGGAGTTGAAGTTCCTAGCTCAGTTCTTATCATATGATTTCTGTTACAAAGGTTCAAAAGATTTAGTGATGAGGTAGAGAAATTAATCTTATTACTTAGCTTTGATATTAAAATTTGATGGTCTACGCTTTGTAAAAATCTAAGAGCACCATGATTCCTAGATGATCTTTATCTAGGGCGAATCGAAAATCAATACTCAGTAGTTACCTTAATGACAGCAGATTTACAGCTTTGTTTAGACCGAAAACCGGACTGCCACTTCGAGAGTTTTAGATTGACTTGAATATAAGTAATCATTTTACTTACTAAAAAATGGCAAAAAACTAGTGACTTGATGCTTTTTGGAATCGGAACTATTATACCACACTGTTGAAACAAATATTTAAAATATTTTTCAAGAGTTGCAAAATAGCTGGTATAATTATTCGAATGAACTTTGGCGAGATGTTGTCAGATCCAATTGCATTTGATTTTACAGTTCGAAAAGCATTATTTACAATAATTTCATATTCATCGATACAGTTAAATAAAACCAGTTTAACATTATTATCCGGAACAACTACAGCCGAGCGCAAGCTATTCTGGAGTGACGCATAACGGCATAAACTGCCCTAATATGCATAGGATTCAATGAACATCCAGAGGACGATTTGTTAGAATACCAATTTCTTTAACATTTTTCCAAAGATCTTTAGAGCCCAAGAAAATTCCAAGTTTAGAAGAAAAATAATCTTCTTTACATCTTACATGAACGAATGAGGGAAGTGACTTTATTTCTGCAAAAATACACTGATTTCTGTTATAAACCGATAATCGTGTACGGACAACAATGCCCAATCTGTGCGACTTATGCATTAGCAATTCACAAGAGCCAAGGTCTAAGTCTAAGAAATGCCCTCATGTACATAAGCAACTCGCCTCCATATTCTCTTGGGGCCAAGCCTACGTGGTGCTTGCACGAAAAACCAATCATCATGGGTTGCACCTTATAGATGTTGACTTCAAGAGTATAAAAGCTCAAGCTTCAGCGATCACCGAAAACAACCAGCCTAGATGTGAATACCGCGCCGATCTTTCAGAATTTAAACCGTCTAACAGCCTAAAAGAATTGATAAAGAACGCGAATGGGCAATGCGAATGTGCAAGAATAAGAACCGGAAAAAAAGAAAAGAAAGATTTGTGATGATAAAAAAACTGTGTCAAATAAGAAAATCTAATAAAATAAATCAATATGCCCACGTTTCTACAAAAAGAAGTTAAATCCCACCAAAAACATTCTGTAAAAAACTAGCCAAGTCTCAATGGAGCTACTTGTGTATCTCTAAAAAGTAATGAAATCTAGAAAAAGTCGTGCCAAGTCTAAGGTTCTTTACTGCGATTTCCTTATTATTATACTTACGTAGTTAATGTTTTGTGACTTGGCCGTTGAAGAGTACACAATGGTAAAAAAACCAGGTGCTCCATGACACCATTGCACCAATCTGTCGCCAGAACCGCTACCCATTGACGGTTGAAAATTGCTCTGGGCTGCTTCGAAAGAAAAATTCTTCGAGTGATTTTTGGTCCTGTATGCATAAACGGTTAATGGAGGAGAAGATTTAACCACGAACTGTACGGGCTGTACAGCGACACCGACCTAGCTTATAGAGTGAATGTCCAAAGACTCAGATGGCTTGGTCACGAGGAGAGGATGGACACCAAAACTCCGGCCTGTAAAGTCTTTGAATCCACCCAGAGGGACGGCGCAGTAGAAGAAGACCAAGGCTCAGGCGAGCGCGCTCAAGTAGTAACTCGACGTGCGAAACTGAAACAGCTAAGTACTGTAAGTAATATACAAATTGCTTGAATATGGAGCTAAGCTAACTTTGAAGCATACATTTAACGCTATAATTACTTAAACTTCATTCGTTTCTCTTTCATTTTTCTTTAAAAAAAAATAAAAATTTAATAAAATTGTACGTGACGAACAAAGTATATTACACATCTTTGCAGAGGCGCAGTAAGATAAAACAAATTTGAATGCTAACGAATTTTTTCATGAACTCCTGGGCAAGGCATTTCATCGAAACAATCATTTACATCCGCTAACAGATCCAGCTTCATCAGTCACGCATGTCTTTATTGCAGATACTGGGAACTCTTAATTGCAGCCAAGCGCCAGTGAAGCGCAAAATATAATATTTGTAAACAAATATGTGACATGCTGTGGCGCCGAAAAACACCGCTAAGGGAAAAAGAGATATAATAAAAAAATGCAAGCCCAGACGATGTGGATGAATGCACTTCAAGGCTAATGATTTCTTTTTTAATTGACCGACCAGAGACTATACACGTTGATGACCTACCAATGAAACCAGTCAACAGTTCTGAAAATCCAAGAAATATTTATTTTTCCGGTTGCAAACAAATCAAAACTTTTATTTGCCATTTTACCTAATACAAACAATGATATTGCAACATCACATACACACAGAAAAATAATCCAATGTAAAATCAACACGACAAATTATTGTTATTACAATGATGAACAATTTTTAAATCAACTTTTTTTTCATTTAGATTTGAAATGGTTTCGTTTTAAATTGATATTTTTAGTGATTATTTTAACATGAATGCTTTTTGAACTGCCATTATTATTAATTAATAGTTGTTTTTAAAGTATTTCAGATTAAAAAAAAAGTATATCGTGTTGAAATAAAAGGGAGTCGTGTTAATAATCGGATTAAAATAGAAAACAGACTCAATGTAAAATCAACACGATAGATTATTGTTTCTTTAGTATTCAATCAACACGAAATCGTTTAAAAAAAATGTAAATCGTGTTGAAACAAAACGGAGTCGTGTTCATATTACTTCATATCGAGTTGAAAAACGCTGAGATTTGCCGACCAACGAAAAAGATCCGTTATCTTTTCAGCTACCCTTGTCTGGTTGCATTAGCATTTTAGTTTTACCTTGAGTTTTTTAGATTGCGCGTCTCAGCTCAAAAACTGTTTAGTAGCCAATCTACATTGAATCGTTTAAAATAAAAAAGAAATCGTGTTGAAGTAAGAGGGAGTAGTGTTCATACTACATCAAATCGTGTTGAAATACATTAAGTTTTGCCAAACCAGACAAAAAGATCCGTTATCTTAATTTGCCTTCAGTATCAGTATCAGTGTTGAACCGAAGTCAAACAAAACTAGACGAGCTGCTGGATAAATTTAATTTACCAGAGGCAAAATATTATTTAATAAGTAAGTACATACCTACATAAGTACAACATAATCAGTTATGATTTTTTTTATTAATGCCAATAGCAACAAAAATAATATAATATAACAAACGGCTTCATGCGTTTCTTTTTCGCAAAGGCGTCCATAACCTATGAAAGCTTGCAGTGTTTGTCAAAAGAAGACATCCAAGAGGCAGTACCACTTATTGGCCTGCGAACAAGTTTCAGAGAGAAATTGTTAGGTGAAGGAAAACTGAGGTAATAATGAATCCTTCTTGAATTTAAAAAGTGTTATTTAATAAGAACTATAATATTCCTTTATTCCTTTCTTTGCAGTTTGGGATTGCCGATGAAACTTTGTCGAATTCCATTGCAAATAAGTCGTTTCGTGGTTAAAAATCCAATCCAGTGATTGTCTCACATCAACGCCAGCGCCATCAACGAGTACCTATTCAAATTCTCAATTATTCAAAGTAAAAACTAATATTTCAAACGTTTTGAGTGTATTCTAAATTTTTTTTTCTATTTTATTTTAGAAACATGAACATCTTCTGGAAGAAAACTTAAAAGGCAAAGCAATTTTACAAGGATAATAATCACTTGATTGACTCATTTCGGGCCGATTTAATTAATATTATTTTAAAAGATATTTTTTTTCAATCTTAGAAGAGATTCTAGAGCTGTTTAGCAGCGAAATAAAAGTAAATAGATTCAAGAGGATATGTGTATTATTTTAAAAGGAACTTTCGTGTTATTTTGACATGAGAGCCATGTTGATTCAATTCGAATTCTGATTTTGTTTTAAAGTGAATATCATTTTGGTTTAACAGGGATCATCGTGTTATTTCAATTTTAAAATCTATTTGATTCAAGAGGATATGTGTATTATTTTAAAAGGGTAGTCATTTTGATTCAACAGGAATGAACGAGTTATATCAATACGATAATCTTTTCAAATTAAGCTGATATCACGTTATTTCAAAACGAAAAGAATTTACGCTTATTTTACAAGAAAATCATTTTAAATCAACACGAAACACCATTAGAGCAAAATCATAGCAAAAAAATGTTGAATCATTATTATTATTTTTGATTTTACACGATTTTTTTTCTGTGTGTACAAATAAAAACTTTTTAAGGACTCAAACATCATCATACTGCCTTTGTCCATGTATGTATGTATACAGAGATACATATCCCCACAACATTAAATTCGCCTTCTTATTTTGAACATCCGCACTTCTAGTACATACTTTTTTAACAATTTTCTTTTTCCAACCGTTATAATCTGTGTTTGTAGAAAAAAGTTCATCCAGTCTTATTTCTGCAAATTTTTCTTGATCATTATTTTCATCTACGAGCTATTTTCACTGAGGCAACCAAATTTTACTTTCCAACCACATTTGTTTTTATTTTTATTTCTATCTTTTTCGTGTTCTATTTTATTGGAATGTTCATGTTAGCTAGGATTGTTTCCTTAAGCCATTAAAAAAACAAAAAACAAAAAAAACAGATAAGTATTGTTGTGGTTGTATACTTTGAATTAAGATACTTTATATTACTTATATTACGATCAGTTTACTTTGTAAAAATACTCTTATGCTATTTGAGTCTTAAAATAAAATATAATTTAGTTTCCTTCTGAATATTAATACTCAACATGGTGCAGCCGAAAAGATAAAATCATAATTATAAGATAAATAAATATTATGTAAAATAAAAATTCATAAAAATAAAACTGCAGATTTTGAAAAAAAAAAAATTAAAAGGCTTCAATAAAATTATTCATAATGGACTACAGCAAATCCAACTCACTTTCACTGGAGGGAAATCTTGCATTTAATTTTAATCTGTTTCTCAAACATTTCAATCTTTATATGGAGGCAACTGAGAAGGATATACAAAATCTCCAAAGTGCAAAAAAGCCAATTTCTTGAATTTCAAAATGTTATTGAGAAATTCAAAAGATATTGCAACCTTAAGAAGAACATGATATATGAACGCATGGAATTTTATAAAAGACTTCAGAGAAGTGGTGAACCATTCGACAATTTTCTTAAGGATTTGAGAATATTAGCTGGTGGTTGAGGATTTAACGGGGAAAAAGATAATATTATACGTGATTTTATTATTTTGGGACTAAATAGTAAATAATAAAGATCTTGCAGACAAATGGATGACCACGATTGATCTGACCTTGGAAATAACAATAAACACATGTCAAGTAGTAGAGATAGAAGTAACAAGAATAAAAGAGGTTCATGAAATCAATAATCCTACGGAAATTTCAACGCTTAACAAGAGAGTAAATAAACCTTCATATTTAAATGTCAATAAAAATTATCCAATTCAACCAAAGAGAAATGTTAATCAAAATTTTACTTAAAATAATTCCAGATTCAATGAACAAATGATTAATTATGATCGGTGTTTGTCCTTACATTTGCGAAATAAGTGTCCTGCTTTTGCTTTTGGAAAAATATGCAAAATGTGCAAGAAACTCGAAGATTCAGAGCAAAGTTCAGAGGATTTTTCAGGTATTGATGAAATGAAAACATTTTCCTTACATAACCTAGGTAATATAGAAAGAAAAAATGTGCACGACTGGGTCGTACGAACTTGCTCCTGTATTCTAAATTATAACTCATAAAAAACATTAAAAAAACAAAAAACAAAAAAATTCATAAATAAAATTTTAAACTGAAATACATAATATGTACCTATGTACCTCAAAAATATATTCAATCTGAAAAAAATTGGTGTCATATGATTTCTTACAAAATTGTTGATTTTTCAAATTAAAACAAAAATCCTAGGACCGGTTTTTTTGTAATTAATTTTTTCTTTATAAATTTTTTTAAAAAATGTCTTAAAATTTATTTGGGTATGCAGTATTCAGGAATGTATAAATATACATTTTGTATGTTAGCAAACTTCGATTTTTAATATTGATCCGTTTTTGAGATGCAGAGTTTTGAAAAAAAAAGTTTAAAAATATTTTTTAAAAATACAAACAAATTTTTGAAATTTTTCTGAAAACAAAATATTATTTGGGCAATAAAAACGTACTCTCAGAAGAAAAAAATACCCTGATCGGACTTCTATTTTTCGAGAAAATCTTATATATAAAAAAAACGGTTCTATGGAAGGTACCGTTTTGGAGCAATACAAAAATATTTTTTTACATAAAATCCATCAGTGTCTTAAGCAAAAATTTTCGAGGAAGTTTAAAAAAAACGTAGGATATTATAATAGATTCGTGTAATTTCTCTAAAAGATTATAAGGTACCTACTTGTATACATTATCATAATACTTCAGATTTTATCGTTTATCCGTTTTAGTCTTATACTTTCGAAAAGGGAGCTTTAATGAGCATCAAGTTCATTATGGCTATTAAAATGAGGACAATTTTAGGATTGTGATTACCACAACTTATGTATCTACTACACATCTAAAAATACGGAACTAAAGTAAAACCTAAAACCGAAACTTATCCTAATTAAAACTTATCGTTAAACATTGCATAACGGCTACTCGTTTTGCACTATCAACTCGAAGCAACAATAAAAACCAGCGCTAATACCCTCTCTAATATACCGTAAAATATCGTAAACAATGCATTTTTGTTCGATTTTATTTCAAAAAATCTAATAATTGATTTTTTACTCTCCGTCAGAATTACAGCATGAAAATGGTTTGGCTTCTTTCAAAAACAAATACAAAATCAGTGGCGTAGCAAGCCCGCATATAGGCGTGGGCAAAGTCTTATCAGCGAGGCCCTTTTCATGCACATAAATACTATTTACCTTGAGCTATATTAATATAATATTAATATTCTCGAAATTCTTCTCAATGAATATTTTGTTCTGCATTAGGGTATAATACTGAAAAAAGTGAAAGCGGGATCTATGGGGGATCTAAAATCGAAAAGTCATAGTTTATTGGGGACCAATATTTAAAGCTTGTCTAGTGACTTGTGAGTGAGAAATTTCTTTTCCAATATTTTCACTGCGGCGTATACTTGTTATTTTTTAGAAAATTAAAAATTTAATTAAAATAAAAGTAGTTCTCTAGACGTTTAGAATAAGGGGAGATTTTCAGTTGTTAATTTTTGACCATCAGTGTTATCTTGGGTATCATAAAGCCCAGTGTCCTGTGCGCGTCAGTATTTTTCCGAAAATTGTGAGCTGTGTTTTCAGTGAAGAATATTCTTTTGTATTGAAGTATTTGAATATGTATCATACCCATGTATAAGGTATCGATCTTACAGTGACGAAATAAAAATACATATGAATAAAAATAATAAAAAAAAATTATTAGGTGTATATTTTCGAAAATTTTGTGGTTAAGGTGTAAGATCCCCAGAGTGCGGTAGCTGTTAGAAAAAATAAGTGCAGTTAAATATGTGTTTTTTTCTATTAGATTTTAATGAATTTTATTTCATCTTTTGAACTTTGTCTTTATGGAATAAAAATATGAATAAAAAAATAAATAAAATAAAATTTAAAAAGAAGTAGAACATATTTTTTTTATTTTTTTGTTGCAGTGCGAGTTAGAAAAAATAAATAAACTCAAATAATCATTATTCCTTCCGAGTCTTAGACTTAGGGACGACTTAAATAATTTTTTATGCTTTTTGGCTAAGAAAATTTTCTTTCACCGGAATAATTTGTCGCTGGAGTGCATAATGACATGCGAAGAGGTTTGTCCAATCTTAGTATAAATATTATGCAAACTCGGTTTTCGCAGAAACATAGAAAGACTTCCCAATGATTCAAAATCTGGCTTTACCAAAATCAAAGTTGATCTTTGCTAGGATTATAAAAAGAAAGGTCCAAACCAAAACTACAATTAATTGGTTGAAGAGGGAGGTCTTCGACCGTCTTAATGAGAAAAAAAATATTGAAAACAATTTCTTCGATTTTTTGCGATTGATTGGCTTTAAAATGGCCGTAACGTATTTATTTCTCTAATGAAGAAAACTGAATTGAGAATTATAGTTTGTTTTTGTGTTATTTAATACTGCAGTTAGGCTGCGTCCGTCAATTCCATTTATGTTGTTTGAACAACGATAGCAACTTAGAGGTGCTTCCACTAATGGCTTTTTCCGTCAATTCCTTTGTTTGGCTGGAGTTATAGCTATTTCACGGGTGCCAAGCCGGTGCCGTGCAATAACGCCGAGCGAAATAACGCCGAATTTTGAAATTCGGCCTTATTTCACTTTACTAAAGTGAAATAACGCCGAATTTTTGCATTGGGCCTTATTTCACAATGGCAAAGTGAAATAATGCCGATTCGGCGTTATTTCACTTTGTCAGTTTTATTTTTTTAAGTTTTCATCAGGTGTCATGGCATTTTCTATACTTTATAGTAAACAAAAGACAGTGTTTTATAGGTTGCCACGTTTTGAAATAAATTCGCGAAACAAAATTTTGCTTTTCACAAAAATTATTTTATCAAAAAATTAATCATAAGTATGTACCAAATATGTACATTGTACATATTCCTGCTTCATAAGTAGGTATTTTAAAAATACTTGGTCTTAAGCTCAGTTAAGTTAAGCGAAGTCACATGAAGTGAAAGTTTCAGTATTGGTGGAAATTTAAAACTATTTAAAAAATACATACGCAGGTAACAAGGTTAATAACTAATTATTTCAGTTTCTTTCAAAACCATTTAATTACCACAAATGAATTCGATTTTGAAAACGCATGTTGTTTTTTAAGGCTGTTAGAAGAGCTTTGCGGCATGGACCAGGAAGAATAATAATATTAGATTTTACATTTCAGTTAACACTACATTTTTAAGAATTTGATCAAATGAAAATTAAAAGTGATTTAGGATTTGGAACCTGAAACAAAAAATATAGTAGGGGTAGAGGTACAAATGTCAGCGAGCGTAGCGAGCGAAACAAATTTTGCCCAAAAGAGAATCAATTTGGGGTGTGAAAATAAAAAAATTCGCGCGAATTTTTTTATTTTCACACCCCAAATTGATTCTCTTTTGGGCAAAATTTTTTTCCCTCGCTTCGCTCGCTAGTAAATCGAATTGATCTTGAATGTTCAGAATCGTCATCATCTTCAAATTGGAGTGAAAAAAGGAGCTCAAAATTATTCATTGTAATGCAGCTTCTGCTTTCAAAACCGTTTAATGCATAACAAGATGTGTGGATGCCTTTCCAAATTGAAGGAAGCAGCAAAAGTTGTGAAAAATGAAATGCTCTACCCATTTTGTCGGCAAATAAAGAATAGGAGTGGTCCAATTAATTTATTAGACTTCGTTTGTATTTGACATTTGTAGTTAATGTGCTTACACGAACTTAAGATATTTCTTTTTTTTTTTGTACTATGAACATTTATTGCTTGTACATAATATTGACAAGTACAAATAAATTTTGTGAATTAAATTTTTTTTTTCATTTTGTCCCATAAAATATAAAAAAAGTCTGACCTAAGACCTACCATACTCGGTAAATTTTTTTCTACAGTTGATTTTGCGTCCAGCTTAAATGCTCTTTCCAAAAGTTAAATTAAACCGGCTTCCTTGTTTTCTCTTTCTCGGCTTTATTTCTCAGTGAGCATTCGGCGTTATTTCACATTGTCGAAGTGAAATAAAGCCTAATGCTGAAATTCGGCGTTATTTCACTTTGGTAAAGTGAAATAAGGCCGAATTTCAGAATTCGGCGTTATTTCGCTCGGCGTAATTGCACGGCACCTGCCAAGCCGATCATCAGACTCCTTTATTAGCGGTGCTGTCTAGTTATTTTTCATATTAATCGAAAAACTTTTTGAGTTCACTTTAGGACTTGAACCAGCTAGTTGGTGGAAGCACCTCTATAAGTTGCTATCGTTGTTCAAACAACATTAATTGAGAACTATTTTTCATTAATGATAAGATAAAATCATGATTCGTCAGCATTGATAAGATAAATCTACCAGCTTTAAAATTTTCCGCCCTAGGCTCAAGCCTACTCAGCCTATATGATTATACTTGGCAGGAGAATTAAATTCAATCTATCTCAATTCATATCGGAACAAATTTTGTTTTTTGCAATAAAAAAAACTTCATAAAATCACATGTAGTTTCAATTAAGTTTGCAAATTATAAACTTTCGTTTACAAACGAAAAGTATTTTTTAAACAAATAGATTCGAATGTGATGTGAAGTTATAACCGAACAGTTTTTTTTTTAAACTAGAGCGTGTTAGCTGGGTAAAATTAAAACAAAATCGTACGAATGAGAGGGGGGGGGGGTTATTTTTTCGGGAGGGCCAATTTTCTAAAAGATAGAATTTTGTAGGGATTTTTGAAATAGTAGCGTATGTTTCATTGGAAGTGTTTCAATACGTTAGTTAATATTTGATGACCATTCATATTATTCCAATAGGGCGGCGGCAGCTTCGCGCGAGGCCCCTGCAGGCGCGAGGCCGTGGGCGGTTGCCCCACTCGCCCACGCCTAGCTACGCTACTGTACAAAATCATCATTTTTTAATGAAGCAGTTAACCTGTATTGCATATTCATTGTGATTTAAACGAGTAAATTACACCATCATCAACAGTTCATTTGTATATATAATATAGGATTATATATACAAAGACAGTTCAGATCCGTTCAACCAACCTCGCGAGAGATAAAATTCACAACAGATTAATATTGTGGTCGGCTTGTATTTACAACGTGTTCGAATTACCGCCATCATGTATGGGATTGTGGGAACTGTTTTGGCTCTCGATGGTCCCAACAAACTGATTACACTATGACTATAGTGTGCCCATCAGCCATCAGATTTTGAATAACAGAATAACAATCCAACTTTCTTTTGAATTAAAGTCCACCCGCCAACCATTTAGCAGAAGTTCAACCTTTACCACAAATGTCTGTGATGGTTTAAACCTTTCCTTCATAAGCCAATGAGCCCACGAGGATTGCAAAAAACATCAAACAATTCGTCATCATGAATGAGTGCACACAAGAGTTAACTTTAGAGCCGGATTTATGGCCAAAGCAAAATTTCTGTTTTATTATTATCGACCCGAGTTTTTTGCGTAGGTTTCTGTTAAAAAGGCCATTCAGGACTGCACTCTGTTGTTTGTTTTTTATTGTAAATTTTCCGTTGCTGCATATTGAATTCATTCAAATCGTTGTTGCCATGGAGAAGTCAATTGTGAATGCAAGCAGCATTTATTTTCCTTTCTTGAAATGGTGTTGATCCTTTCCATATCTAAAAAAAACTATTCTGACCACTTAACGAAATCACCGTACCGGACGTATATATTGCTAGTGAACTGCGGAATAAAGCCATGTTTCATGAAAATTAGCAGTCAGCCTTTGTCGGTAAGTTTTTTTTAGCTGATGAAATTATTATTCAAGTAAGATGAGAAAGAAAAAACGCTTGCAATATGTTTGGTGATTTATAAAATTTACGTTTCGATAATATTAATAGGTTATTACTTACTTACCTACTTAACTGGCTCACAATCCATGAAAGATCTCAGCTTGAGATACTGCAGCCTTCCATCGGGAACGGTCCCTCGCATGTCCAGTCGTCGAAATCAAGCGCATCTGGCATCCGCAGTCACTTCCTGTTTGTTCGGTGTTCCTTGTAGTTTTGAACCTGGGGGCTGCGATGAGAAGACTTTCTTGGCTGGAGCGTTGTCGTCCATTCGCTCGATGTGGCCAAGCCAATGTATAGTCGTCTTTTTTTGGCTCTCAAGAGTACATCCACATCTTGGTACAGTTCCTACAGTTCGCGGTTGAACCTTCTTTTCCATTCGCCATCGCCGCATACGCCACCGAAAATCCGTCGAAGAATATTTCTTTCGAAATAGCCCAGTATCAATTCCCCTTTTTTACTTATCGTCCAACACTCGGCGCCGCCATTGAGTAGGACTGGTATAATGAAAGTTTTGTATAGCAGACACTTTGTCTTTCGATTGAGGAGTTTTGAACCCCGTTATTTTGCCAAACCGAAGCAGCACTTCTCTTGGATCGACCGATGATGTTTTTGTCGTCCGCATAGCCTAGGTAATGGGTGGATTTGTTGAAGATAGTGTTTTCCGTGCTAACACCTGCCTTGCGCATCTTCTCCAGGACTATGTTGAAGAAATCACATGACAACGCATCTGCTTGTCTAAACCCTGCACATGTTTGAAATAACTCAGATGAGCTGTTACCCATTTTCAGACTGCACTGCGTATTGTTTAGCGTCACGCAGTACAGCTGAATCAGTTTGTTCGGGATCCCGAATTCAGACATCGCCATCACAAGCTCTTGGCGGTTGATGCTATTATAAGCAGCTTTGAAGCCGATGAAAACGTGGTGGCTTTCCACAATGGTACATGCCGATTATTTTGTTGCAGAAACGGTTTAAGACGCTCACTCAGTACCTTGAATAGGATTTTGTATGCAACATTAAGTAGGGATATGCCTCGGTAGTTTCTGCATGACATAGCATCGCCTTTTTTGTAGTTGATGACCTGGTGCATGCGATTCATCAAAACACCTCCTACATATTTAAAGAGTTCCGCAGGTATGCCATCCGACCTGGCGGACTTTCTTATTTTTTTAGCTTTTGGATGGCTCTTTCTACCTCTTCTGTACTGGGGGCTGTTACTGGGTCTTCATTGACTGGTCTTGCTTCTCTTTAGTCATTCGCTTGCTCAACATTATGCGCATTCAGCAGCTGTTGGAAGTGCTGCTTGAAAACATCTACAATTCTTTGTAGGTTTCCTTCACTTTCTTCTCTCTTTTCAATAACGCGCATTCATCATCATACCACGGGTTCATTTTCGGGATTTGCCATTACCAGAAAGTGGTCAGAGTCGACATTTGCTCCTCGGAAAGTGCGCACGTTCAAGATGTTGGATGCGTACCCTGCGCCGATTAGCATATGGTCGATTTGATTGGTGGTTCGACCATCCGTAGATCGCCAGGTTACTGTGTAGATATTTCGTCTTGGAAACCTAGTGATACTTATTACCGTATTACGAGCTGCAGCAAAGTCGATTAGTCGGAATCCGTTCAGGTATTGAAGTTGTATTAATAATTGTATTAAACTGAATGGAAATAATAAGTAAACTCGCTACTGCGATCGTCTGCGTAAGGAATTCGAACGAGAATGCCCTCAAACGACCCCTCACCACAGGACGAGCTACTCATTTTTAGTTTTTCTCACTCGTTAAGTGAGCTCATTGCAGAGACGGTTTTTCTCTTATTCTCTTTTCTAATTATTCTTTTGTTAGACTGCGTTTAACAATTGCTTAAAACGGGGAATGATCATGAGTGCATTGTTCATTAAGTCATTAATATTCGCTCTCATCTTCATTCCATTTGTATTGCAACACTATTTTCTTTAGGGTGACGTGGTCATCGATGCACCACCCTCTTTTCCAATGACCATAACTTTTTCCAATGAACTCTTTTTTGGTATTTTTGTATTTCATTCTTTAGATATGTTATGAAAATACGTACGAACTTATATTTTCGATATGATCTGAATTCTTTGTGTAAAAAAGTACTTTTTCCCAAAAAACCAAATCGTGCATGGTGCACCATGGTATGTACTGAATGCACCAGTCGTATGTACACGATGCACCACAAATTAATTTAAAGAATTAAAACAATTTTTTAACGTCATAGACAGATTTATTTATTCAAACAAAAATATACGAGAACTTAAATATAAAAAAAAATCTATCAAAAGACCATATCACTTAAGGGAATTTTAAAATAAAAATAAATAGAGGAGCTCCACTAAAGCAAAGTTATTATAGGATTTAAGTTCATCAAATGGACGGTCTAGAACTTTAGAATTCAAAGCAACTGATGAATTTGTGGTATCTTCTTGATCAGATAGATTTTAGCTGCTGCAGTCGTTCCTTTATTTCATCTTTGTCTTTTTGCACAGTAAACCACGGTGCATTCAGCACCATGCTTATGTGGTGCATTATGCAGCACCCTGATATTTTTTTAAACAAATTGAAATAGTTTATAACAAAAGGAACAAAACTATTCACTTCTTATTTTAAAATGTTAGCGAATGTTCAAAAAACTGTTAAATCGATTTTTTATAAAGAAATTCTTTAATTTCATTCAGATATTAAAAAAATAAGCTAATCTTATTTTTTCACTTTATCACTGTAAATTTATAAAACACTCCGCACAAGTGAGCCACCAAAGAGAAAAACTTTCAAACTTAAGTCTATCGGAGTTTCTGAAAGTAACGGTTACATTTGAAAGAGGTATACACTAATCCAGTGTCCGGTTTGGCGTGTATAGCCGTGGTGCATTCTGCACCACTGGTGCATTGATGACCACGTCACCCTATGCATACGGTCGATAGTAAAATTGTCCTTGATGACACTTATCTTCTTTCTTCTATCTTCTATCTCGTAGGGTGTCGCCCACAACCATAATACAGAATACACTAAGTATACATAAATCAAACACAGAGCACAATCAAAATAAAACACTTTGCTTAGAAACACTTTATACAAGATATACAAATTCTCTTTGGTCTTTGCAAACCATCGATTATCCACTGAATTCTTCTAAAAAAAATAAATAAATAAATAGAGTGGCGTGACAGCTCTTGAAGAAATGAAGCACCAAGGCCTTAGTAAAAAAAAATATAAAAACGGATGTAACATGAGCAGAATTCTATAAAACGAAAATTTTGTATTGATACGCTCCCCTCATTGAATTCAAAATCGTAAATTATTAAGATAAGGCACCATTTTGTGCACAAACAAAAACAGAAGACAATAGGAATTCACAAACCAAGTTGTTTTTTGTGGATGAAATAAAGCTTGTCGGCTAGTAATAAATAAAAAGTTGCATTTGGAAGTCCCCAAATTCAGAATCAAAAGCTTATGTATGTATATACAGTTTTTGTTATAACCTAAAGTACTGTATTTTTATTATGAACTACAGTAGTTTCGTTTATAAAGAATCTGGTTTGTGCTATACTTGAAAGCAAGCAAACCAAGGTATTTATACAACTAACACTAGGACGCGTGCAATGAAAGAAACAAAAATAGAATCCGTGATGATGGAGACATTTCACTACATTGCAACATGTATGTGCGGCCTTTCCGGCAAACTCAATTCACGCCACCCAAGCGAATCTTATTCGTCTTGGCTTTAACTTTTATTCCTCATTAAAAATTTTAGTGGGCGCGATGACGGGAATTTCTTGTATGGGGGCTCCTGGGCTATTACAAATATATGGTTTATTAAATTATAGAAACAAATCGGAGTAAGTTTTTAATCTTAACCCTTTACTTCTTCAATATTAAACTCTATACCCATAAGCTCTTGCATGAACAGTACCTACATCACTGCGTTCAAACTTAAAATTGATGGGCTTGCGGTTGACCTGACTTTTGGTTCACAGCAGGTTGAAGTTTAAAGAGGTGTTGGATGAGGGTCTACCACGATATCTAGAAATCAATTATCTAGAAAGTAAAAATCTCGAATATGAAAATCTCGAAAACAAAAATCTAGAATGGAAAAAATCTCGAAAACAAAAATCTAGAAAATAAAATCTCGAAATGCCAAAATCTAGAAAAAAAAAATCTCGAATGCAAAAATCTAGAATGTATGTTTGAATTTTTGAGACAATGTTTAAAATTCGCCGCGAATTTTAAACATTGTCTCAAAAATTCAAACATACATTCTAGATTTTTGCAAGTAAAGCAGAGCCTCCCCAGAACTCAAAACAAAGTTGAGTCCTGGCACAGAAAGCTTAAGGTTTTAGTTGGAAGGCCTCACATTGGCCTGTACAAATTAATTGAAATTTTGTCGAATGAATCTGTTCATGTTAGGTGTATTGTTGAAAAACTTCAGATGGGAGACGGAGAGGAGACTAGAGTTAGACGAGAGTACTTACAAAAAGAAAAACGTATCTTGAAAGTCCTCGATGAAAAGGAAGAGAAAAGTTATGTTGGGTTCCTAAGAAGTCTTGCGGCTAACACAAATTTATAAAACTTGTATTAAGTATTTGTTTTTTTTTTTTTTTTGAAATACATATTTAATTTGTTTTTGTTTTCTTTTTTTGTTTATTGTTTTGATTTTCTTATTGTTTGCAACTATTTTTCTTGCTCAGAAAATAAAATATTGGGTAAACTGATGTATTTGTGTTTTATTGAGTTTTAACTGTTAAAAATACAAAAAAAAAATCTCGAATTTTTATTTTTTTTCGAGATTTTTTTCTAGATAGAGTCTTTCGTGATTTTTGTTAATTCTGGATTTTTGTGGATTCATGATTTTTGCGTTATAGATAATTTTTTTTTATTTTCGAGATTTTCGGCATTCGAGATTTTTGGCATTCTAGATTTCGTCATGATCCCGTTGGATGATTTGGGCTGGTTTGACATGTCAGCGGTGTCGCTTATTGCTACGTTGCGTTAACTCAAAAGTGCTAACAAAACACACGTACACTGTTGTAACATCACTCCTTACAAATAATCATCGAAATGGATAACACCGTTTGAAGAAACTACGTGACCTACATAGTAAAACATCAGAAGTGACATTTCAACTTGACTTGCTATTTTGGAGGATTCTCTTCTTCTTCCTTTCTAAGATGGTTTAGTAAGTATAGTGTATCCGTTTAAGCAAAATAAAGGTAGTTTTGGTGACTTTCAGTTGGTTGGGCAAAATATTGATACAAATTAGACTTTGTGGTACCAGTTTGATATAATTCTTTTTAGAAAAATAATATAATGATTGCTTTGACATATAGAGTGGGTAAGCGATAGTGCTTCGATGCTGAAAGTCTTCTTCCTTACCCGAACGACAACGCAGTAGAGGAAGACCCCAACTCAAGTGGACCTCAAAGTTGTAGAGTACCTCAGCCAAATTGGTATGCAGGAAATTGGAGGCAGCAAGCAAAAAAATCTTGTTCAACCAGAAGTAAAGAGAACATTCTTTCACGGTTGTTAAGTAAAATCCCAAAAAATAGTTATAAGAACTGGAGAACTACCATGCCAAAAGGATTAAAATAAGGAGTTTATTACATTTGAATTCATATGCACTCCCAACCAAATAGCAAACTACTATACCTCTATATCTTGCACTCAGCAAGTGAGTTTAAAAAAAAGATGAATACAACAGTAATAATATTGCATGTCATATCTCATATGCAGCATTTAGATTACTTCTTCAACATTATGTCTCACATACAACAGCGAGTGCTTTCCGAAAACTTGGAGGACAGGAACTATGGCGACAGTAACAGGCAAGCTCGTATCTAATTTAAAACGGCTCTTAAAGCAACGTACATAGATCTGGATTTTTATGAAAAGTGGATAATAATCTTCAAGGCTTCCCAAAAACTGTATTGAGATTTGAGATACATGCACAAACTTTTTCCGGAAAGTTTAAATGGTTCTCATAACCATTTTTGGAACTATTTATCCGCATTCAAACACAAAGAATGGGGCCATAGAATGGCCGCAATACAGGACCACAGAGGGTCTATACTTCTTTAGGATTTGCAAGTTACAAACAGTTTTTGTCAGTACCCTCGTTGGGGAAGGTTCCCCCTGTGTTGTGTGTCGTCTGCTGTGTCGCTTTCCATTTGTCATGTTTTATACATATTCGTTGTGTCCATCGTATATCGTATTCGTAGTGAAAAATAAAACAACAATTAGTTAACACATTAAAACAAATAAAAAATATATAAACAAATCAACAAATAAAATTCAAAAAATTCCACTCACAAAACAAAACAAAAAAACAACAAAATCCATAAAATAAACGCGTATGTACATGATGTGACATCAACTTCAACAACTGACGAATAGAGAATTATTATTGTTAGAATTCCTGGGTCGGATCGGTTCACGCCACTGTTAAGGTATATATAACACTAGCATGGACGCTGAGTCGAAAAGAAGTCTGAGATTCAATTCAATAATCTTATTAGAGCTCGTCTGTTTTGGTTTTGCAATTTTTTAAATACTGCATTGACTGAGTATTTCAGGGTCGATGTTAGTAATATTCGTGCGTTACGAATGAATTTTCTGTCGACATACCTCCACACTGTTTTAAACAGGCCAGTTGTTTTTGCACTAAGTGAAACCAAAGTAGGTGAGGCTACTGATCCTACTGAATTTTATATTCAAGGGTGGCACTAAGGACACTATTCCTTTCCCACTATGGCCTTGCCATTTATATTAGAAGTGATGTGGCTTACCAATTGCGACCGCAGTAGGTATAGCTCTTGTTTAAATCCTTTCTAAAAAATTTTGTGGTTCAAATTTTCCATAAATAAGCACATCATACATTACTAGGTATGTTCAGCGACACTGTTCTGCACACTTTGGCACAGTTTGGAACAGAAAAGTACAGCTTTTTGGTGTTCATTGACACATTTGCTGTTCCAAACTGTTCTGCTTTGGTGTTCATTGAGTCTGTCTAGAACAGTTTGGAACAGTTTAGGACAGGATTTTCTGTTCCATCTTTTTAGGTAGAACACATTTTGTGTTCTAAACTGTTCCAAACTGTTGTGACATTTCTCATGCAGCTGTGCTGTACTGTGCTGTACTGTGCTGTCTTTTTTCTCGCTGAACAAAGCTACTGTTTGCTTTATAGAAGCCCAAATTTGGACAACTTCTAACGAATTTGATTCACTTTCCGACTCCATCCAAAGAATGATTTCAATGTATACACCATATTTCCTATCTTCTCCATTCGAGCAAGCCAACACCCGAAGGAGTTTGTGCTGAGATTTTTGCTGAGTTTAATCATCTTGCTCAGCTGGCCGAATCGAATACCGGTAATTGACGGCCAAGCAGAAAGCACTCTTGACTTGTTGATTACCCCTGACCCTGATAAATGCACAATAAGTGTATTATCGCCTCTAGGCCGATTTGACCATTGTGTCATATCCGCAAAAAAGGCAAATCCTCCTCTCCCTCCAATTTATCGTTCGATTGCAATAACGTGCCTTCTTTCAAAGGTCATGGAAACGCTGACAAATTATCAGCTTAAGAAATATCTTGAAGAACGAAAGCTACTTAAATACCGGCAGTACGGCTTTCGCAGAAACAGGTCCACTTATCATCTGCTGGCTTATCTCAACGAAGAGTGGAACAAATCTTTACACGTTTTGGAGAAAGTAAGATAATTGCACTTGATATTTCAAAGGCATTTGATAGAAGATAGAGTTTGGCACCAGTCTCTCTTATCGAAAATGCGTTCTTTCGTTATTGATGAGTCCCTCCTTCGCTGGATTAAAAACTTTCTTTCGAACCGTTCTATACAAGTTGTATTGGACGGATTCAAGTTTGAAACCCACAAAATAAATGCTGCTGTCCCCCAGGGCTCTATTTTGTCTCTAACCCTCTTTCTTATTTTCGTTAATGATAATGGTATTTGATAAGCTCATTAAACTCTGACTTAAACTGCATTGCACAATGGGGAATAAGAAACCGCGTAGAGTTTAATGCTTCAAAAACTCAATGCTGTCTTGAACCGTTGATATACCCTCCTTGCCAGTATCCATGAGTGGCACCGAACATCTCGAAATCCCCGGTATGTGCATCTCCGACCACTCCTTTTGGAATGATCACATATATAAGACGATGCAACAATTTTGATTTCTCCTTCTGATCTAGCTACTATCTACAAAAGATACATATATACACACATCCAAAGCTTAAGTAGAACTCCCACGTTTATGCTGGTGCGCCGTCTTTCACTGAAAAATTTTATTAGTAAAATTGCTACGACGAGAAAAATTCGTACATTGAACGAATATTCGTAGATTGTACGAAGCTTTTCTGTAATAAGAAAATTACGAATCTATTAGTAAATTTTGATTAAATTTTTGGTAAAATACACGAATTTTTTCTTTCTATGTACTAATATTATTCGTAAAACAAAATTATGAGTAGTTTGTACGAATTTATTCGTGTATTGAACTAAATCATTCGTAAATCATCGTGTACGAATGGTTTCGTAATTTTTCCAAATTCATTCGTAAGATTTACTCATGCATTTGTTAAATGTACGAAGCAAAACTAATATTCGTAAAAAATCTAGTCTCGCAAATTGCTTACGAATTATTCATAGGATTTACTCATTATAAGTAGAATGCAACTTCTTTATCTGTACATTCTACTAATACTTCGTATATCATAAGCTCCATTCGTATATTTACCAAACGCATTAGTAGATTTTACTAATACATAGTACTATTTTTCCTCCATTCTAACACTAAGCTAAACATTAGTACATTTTACTAATGACTTCGTAATATTTTTCCTTTATTCGTATATTTACCGAGAGTATTAGTACATTGTACTAATACGTCGTATTATTTACACTCCATACGTACATTTATCAAGAGCATCAGTACATTGTACTATTATTATGTAATATTTACACTCCATTCGTACATTTAGCTATAGCTTTTGTAGATTCTACTAATACTTCGTACATCTACCAAGAGCATTAGTACATTGCCGCTACTCGAATCGAATTGCGTCATTGTTTTTAAATCATGGCAACGGCTCATTTTGGTTGTGATTTTGATCGTGTTTAGTTTGGTTTGTGAGTTTTTGTTAAAAAATAATTAAAATAACATAAAAAGCGTGCTAAGAGCACTAAGTATTTGATGACAGAAAGAACGAGTAGGTAAGTTGTATTTGAAGAAATTTAATACGATACCCAAATTAACAGACAATTTGCGGAAAGTTTTGGTCGAGGCTGTTTTACAATTCTGTATTATAAAAAACCACGATCTCACAACAAACGACTGTGATGCTCTTTCGCAACAAATTTGTCAGGCGTTTCCAAAGGAGTTAACGGTAAGAATAATGTGAAACTAACAAAAAATACTTATTAAAATACTAATTACATCGTTGTTGTATTTGAGCCACAACAAAAAGTTAAACGTTAAAGTTAAAAGTTAAAAGTTAAAAAAAACAATGTTTTCTATCTGGCCGCATTACAAATCCGCTGACGGCTTACGTTTGGTGAGTTATCAACTTTTTATTAATGTTCATACAGAAAAACATTATATTATATGCATATCAATTTTTCAGGTTAATGCCGATTTCAACTTTTTGTTTGGCCCTTCCAAGGGTGAATCCCTCGAAAACCTAAGTGATTTTTGTAGGTCATGGACATGGTTGATGTCATAAACCCTAAAAACATCGAAAAAATTAAAAATTCGGATGATGAGGTAAATAGTACGAAGTATATGCTTTACGTAAATTTACGAATGGAAAGTAAATAGTACGACCTATTAGTACAATGAACTAATGCTTTTGGTTAGCTTACGAATGGCAAGTAAATATGTAGTACGAAGTATTAGTGCAATGAACTAATGCTTTTGGTTAGCTTACGAATGGCAAGTAAATAGTACGAAGTATAAGTACAATGAACGAATGCTTTTGGTTAGCTTACGAATGGCAAGTAAATAGAACGAAGTATTAGTAAAATAAACTAATGCTTTTGGTAAATCTACGAATAGATAGTAAATAGTTCAAAGTATTAGTAGAGTGAACTAATACTTTTGCTGGTTTAACGAATAGGGAGTAAATAGTACAAAGTATTAGTAAAATGAACGAAAGGTTTTGGTAAATTTACGAATAGAGAGTAAATAGTACGAAGTATTGGTAGAATATACTAATGTTTATGCTGATTTTACGAATAGGGATTAAATAGTACGAAGTATTAGTAAAATGAACTAATGCTTTTAGTAAATCTACGAATCGAGAGTAAATAGTACGAAGTATTAGTAGGATGAACTAATGCTCTTTGTAAATTTACAAATGGGGAATAAATAGTACGAAATATTAGTAGAATGTACAAACGCTCTTTGTAAATGTACGAAAGGAAACGTAAATATTGTCATTCCATTCGTACAATGTACAAAGCTCTTTTAAAATATACAAATATGAATACATTGTACGAATTTATTCGTGGCTGAAAGCTACGAAAAAAATTCGTACGATGCACTCATATTTTCGTACTATTTATGCATGAAAATTTTTCAGTGTTTGGACAGTATCCAGAGCAGAGCATTTAAGATGACCGGTGACAGTACCATCGTTGAGACATAAACGTCACTTGAACATCGACGTAAATTCTCATGCCTCACCCTCTATTACCGATATTTCAACGGTATATACTCTGGTCAAAAAGCCAGTTGCATTCTTCCCCTTAAGATATTCAACCGGAATACCCGCGCCTCCAGAAATGCCCATCGGCTCACCCTCGAGCCCAACTTCGTACGTTCGGTCATGTTCAGAGAATCGTTTCTTAGCCGTACTACGTGAATGTGGAACTCTCTTCCATAAAGGGGAATATAAACCCCTTGAGTGTGTGCTTCTTATAAAAAAACAAACAAACTGTATTCATCTCTTGACAATTCATAGCGGGTTTCGGGAACAGATTTAATTTTTTTTTTTTAACCTCTAACTATTCAGGAACAGTTTTATGAAACTAAATTAATATAATACTTCATAACTTTGTGATTGTTAAGTTATAACGTTGACGGGAGTGTTTTTGAGATGTGATTATGTTCTGTGACTAAAGTTTCTTGGAGATAGCTAGGTTGTCAAAACTTTTTCATGATATTAAATGAATGCGTAAATGAGACTTCATACTTGTATCTGTTCCTATCCAATGTTGTACGTCCAATTTTTGATACGTAAATGATCGGCATGATTCAGAATTTAACTCCTTACAGAGCAGAAATAATTTATGTTTAAAATTGTAATTTTTCACTAGGTGCCAAAATGTCACCTCGTGCGACACGAACAAAAGTGTCAAATGACAGAAAAACAAACAATAAATCCATTTAGTACCAACAATATTTTAATTTCCCAACTCATTACAAATTTCTAGCACCCGTCAGCCTTAACCTCCGTCCGGGATAAAATAACTTAATATGCGAACCAAAAAAAGGAAATTAAATTCGTAACAATAGCATATACCTACACATACATATGCTGCTTTAACAAATGGAGATACCTTTTGTTAAAATATTTAACCCATCCCTTTGCATAAGGTTTACGTTCCGAGTGTGTTTTATAAGGATTTCAATGTACCATCATATGAAGTGCGATATGAGCCCAAAATAATGAAAATAAAAGGTAACAGTTTTATCTTTTTCCATCCGGTGCGGTGTATGTAGCGAGGTTTTCTTTTTTTTTAAGTCTGGTCCTTTAGTAGAAACCCTTCTCTGACACTGCGATTAATAGCACCGACATTAACTGAAACACACGATGTCCACAGAACATAGACAGACTTCAACTCCAACCTTCAAGCAATCCACTCACCATGATGTTTCAACTCCAATGTTTGAGAAAATATTTGTTTTTGTATTTAAAGAAGAGTGGTCCAAAAAAGTTACTGTCACATTCACGAGTACACTGAACCAAACTTGAGTTAAGCAAATGGATTAAAAAAAAGATACGTATATAATGAGTTAATAAATAACTTACTTAATAAATAAATAAAACAACAAATAAATAAATACTACATGTAAAATAATAAAACAAAAATTAATAAGAAGATAAATAAATAAATATAAAATATAGATCCAAAATGCTTTTATAATTTTATTAACTGTAAACGGAAATCCGATGGACTTCCTTCCAGCTTTATTTTCTTTAACACATCTTCATGTGATCCCACAACAATATCAAATTTATTTGTCTCCTTCTTTTCCCAATCATAAAGCATAGAAATCCCTAATAGGAGTTACTTTACCTATTTAAAGGACTGTCCACAAACTTCTCTGACTGCAATCAATATTACCAATGATTCAGATTCAGTTATTGATAAAATAAATAAACTTGAAGATAATTTTAATCCCGGTCCTGATGGTGTCCCTTCAATTCTTTTGAAAAATTGTGTGTAGGATGCCTTATCAAAAACTCTCACTAATCTTTTCTTTCTGTCTCTCTCACAGAGCGTTTTTCCCGATCATTGGAAAGACGCCTTTATATACCCAATTCATAAAAAAGGTCCCAAAAATAAGGTTGATAATCATAGACCGATAGCGAAACTAGCATGCATTCCTAAGCTATTTGAAAGTCTTGTGCATGATTCAGTCTATTTCCATTGCAAGTCTATATTTTCCCCCGCCCAACATGGGGCGGTCAACAAATACAAACCTAATAGAATTGATCTGTGAAGCTTTGAAAGTTCTTGAAAAAGGGTATGAAGTTAACACAGTCTATACAGACTGCCAAAACCTTTGATAAGGTTTTGCATAAAATAATTCGACTTATGTTCGATGCTCTCGGTTTTCCGCCATGTTTTATAGAGTGGTTAATTTCATACTTGGAGAACCGAGTATACAAAATTCTTTTTCGCTGTTCCCTCTCCAAGCCTATCTTTGCCGCCTCTGGAGTTCCTCAGGGTCACCTTGGATCGCTCACCTTAGTCCTCACAATTAATGATGCGAGTGACTGTTCTCTATTAATGTTTGCAGACGATATGAAAATGTATAAAGCCATTTAAACTCCTCCTGATCACGTTCTCCGCCAAAACGACCTCAATCGATTTTACATTTGGTGCACACAAAATTTTCTGGAACTAAATATTAGTAAATGTCATATAAACTAACCTTTTCACGATAACGGATAGTTGAGACCTCAAGAATTTACTCTTTTCAAAATGAACCCATCAAAGCTATATACTGAATCCATATGTGATTTAGGTGTTCTTTGTGATAGAACACTAAATTTCAACACCCACATTCACCAGATAATTAACAAAGCCAATCGTAAGCTTGATTTTATTAAAAGTTGGTCCAAGGAATTCAGTAACCCCTATGTGACGAAGTCCCTTTTTATTACGTTCGTTCGACCCATTCTAGAATATTGCAGTTAGGTTTGGTTTCCTCACTATGAATGTCATTCACGTAGAATTGAAGACGTTACATGAAGATTTTTTCTTTTTGCCCTTCGGGCTCTTCCTTGGGACGACAGAACCAACTTACCTCCCTACCTTGATCGTCTGAAACTAATCGGGTTACAATCATTAAGGCAACGGCGACAAATAGCTGAGATTACTTTTGCTCATCAGCTGATCCTTGGAAATATCGATTCTACCCCCCTTCTTCGCGAAGTCAACCTTTACACTAATCTCTGCTATCTTCGTTCCCGCCTGTTTTTTTATCTCCCTTATCTTCGAACTAATTATGGGCACTCTGAACCAATGTTCAGAATTCTACGGTACTCGAATGATGCGATGCACTCTTTTGACCTTAATATGAACAAGTCCGCACTTAAATGAGCCCTCCGAAATGCCCTTCAAAATTAATCCTTCCTCTCTTTTAGTTCTTATTGTTCATGTGCATTTCTTTTTTTTTTTGTTTTTTGTTTTTTTTTTTGTAAAAAGGAACCGTATGTGGGCCCATTGTCCCATTTCAAAAACCCCCACTGCTTCGATAACAAGATCAAAAAAAATAAAAAAATAAAACAAAAACAATTGTTAGCTTTTAAGTTTAGTTTTTTAAGTTAAAGCTTGTACTAAGCTAAGTAAAATAAAATAAAATGAAACTTTACTCCCCAAAATATCACTTCATTCATAATTAATAGCAAAACTAATAATAAAATTTTCAGTACGGCCGGACTTAGCTTAAAAATGAAATAACAAAAACAGATGACAGATGGCAAATAGGAAATACATAAGTCTTATGCAATTCACATATTGGACCATTTCATGGTGTTCAACAGACTAAGATGATATCCCAAACAACTACTAGATCGTGCCTTTCGCCACTATATGTTCGTCACATATGGGCAATCTTAATTGGCCTATATATCATATGTTTTCCTGATGCAGCTTCGTTTTATCTTTTGTTATTGGAACCCTTTCACTTTCAATTCCTCCGATGCATGCAAACTGATTGGAGCCCTCAAAAATCATCATAACAGTCGAATTGGCTGGGTGAACACCAGTTATGGATTTTCAGTACCTATAGTCTATCGCAAGAAAATATGTTTTTATGCAGAGCTCTAGCGAAACCAATGCAAGAACCAAATCCTATGACATAATAATTTTAGAGCTACCAAGCTACTGATTGACGATTTTGTTTTCATATTTGGTTTCGGAAAGCGACCGACGACGCGACGGTACCGAATTTGGATGCTGTCATCATAGATCAACGTAACGAATTATTGCGACATCTTTTTATTTAGGTATATGTATATAATAATCGAACCATCCCAGTCAATGGAAAGAAATGTTCGTCACCGGAGTATCATGTACGGTGAGAAACAGCAAGAAAGAAACTCTTTCTTAAAACGCAAATGAAAACTATAAACCAATTTGCAACGTTGAGACCGTACTTTTAACAGAAATATAATAATTCAGACGCGAGATCCAGCTTCTCATAGGTATACCTATTATTATTATTTTTTTTTTAATTATTATTGTGAGGAAGGAACTGGGCTAAAAATCCAAACCAAAAGAACAAAATATATCAAAGCATAATAATTGTTGTTTGATCTTTTTTTTTCAAGAACCTGAATAAAAACATTCGTAAAAAAAATATTTCAAAGTTTTCGTTTAAAGGATAAATATTTATTTTAAAATATTTTTTTTCAAGCCCTTACAAAGTTTAATTTTTTTGTTTTATCCTTAAAAGTCATTGTGCTTTGATTTGTTACTGTACATCATATGCTATATACATATATGTATGGCTCGTACCTGACTTTATATTAGGTTTTGTTATGAAAAGAAGGGTTTTGTTTTTTTATCTATACATAATTCATACCAAGCAAAAGCTGCTGAAAAAAAATATCGTAGATGGAATAATGTATAGCTTTCCTTCCGCTCTGTTGTCCGCACTGTACTCTAGGAGAAGGAATTACTATGTTTTTGTTGGTCTTTGTTAAACATGAATAATGTAGTGTGATTTCTCTATCAACAATACTCATCCCTTGAGTCTTTGACATATAAGTATACATTTTGTTTCATATGCCTGGACAAAGTTTTTTCTTTGTATTGTTTTTGGCCATTCTGCGATTAAAACAAAAGTACATGACAAATAAACTAAGTCTCAATAATTTACACGGATGGAAAAGTATTTTATTTGCATATATGATGGGTATTTTATTGTCTTTACAGAAAAGGTTTTCTAGACATTGTGCACTAATAAAGAAGAAGAGATGCTCTTTAATTTTGTTCTTACTTTATAGTTATTCATGCCTGGCAAAAATCCTCATGCAAGCCCTCCAAGTGGGTCCCAGGCGGGTAATGTTCACCACAGTAGTCCTGTGCGTTTTTGGCGCACGATGAAGGCTGTCGAGTGTCGAGTCAACTCAGGGGAGTGAACGGGTTGTCGACCCTCCGGTTGCCACTAGTAGCAGCAATCCTATTCCCTGTACTAGTCGCAACCTTTACTTGAAGGATCTACCCGTCAGAGGTACAGCTGTGACGCTCGGCTGTTCCAAGGGACACCCCATCCCATCACCGCTCCTGCTAGGACGCCGCAAGCGATCCCAAGAAAGGACACTCTATCCGGAGGGGCAAAATTTACGACATGTGGAATGACTCGACGGGTGAGCGCGCTCGCCGATTGGTATTGGTAGCGATTAACTCTGGAGTTAGTTCCACAACCTCTCTTACACGGACATATAGCTCTGTGTCGGCCAGAAAGAGGTCTAGGAAGGCACAGGCTGATTGATATCAATGTAATACTAAGCGGATTATGGCCGCAGTCGGTATCATAACGGTCTAATTTTGTTTTTAGAATATTTGGAACTCGGGCATTTCTTCACTTTTCTAGAACTCGATCTAAAGTCATCACTGAGTTCTTAGAGCTTAGCACTTGTGTTTTTTAGATTCTGGAAAAATATGGAACATTTCTAAACCTTCCCTGAACTTCTACACTCAGAAAAAAAATCCCATAAAATCAATAGGAATACTATTGTAGGAATGGTTATATACCATTAAAATTAGTCAATGCGATTTGTACCATTATTTCAATGGTTTTAATACCATAACGTTAATGGTACGTAAAATAATAGGTTCATACTATTGATTTAATAGTGAGATACCATCAATTATTTTCGAAATTCGAAGTTTTAAAATTTTTCGAATATACACTTTAATGGTATAATACTTTTGAAATAATAGTATCGTACTTTTAATATGATGGTACAATACTATCGATTTTATAGTATTATACTATCGATATAATGGTATCGTACCTTTCATTCAATGGTACTGTACTATTGATATTATGGTATAGCACCATTCATTTTATGGTATAATTGTACTATTAATATGATGACACATTACTATTAATAGTACAGTATTATTGTTTTAAGAGTACAATACCATAACTTACCTATTTGTATTGGACTAATCTTGCAATGGTATTTTAACTGTACATTTAAAAGCATATTATTATTATTGAATAATATTTTACTATTTGAACTGATTCAATTTTCCATATATTAAGAGAGCTTACCAGATGCCAAACTTATCCACAACCTGTTCAAAAGAAAAAGATCCTAATAAACATAAAAACAGCAATATATTCAATTTTTTTAAATCACAATTTATTGCAACAAAATTTTTCAATTAACATTTTTTTATAGATTGCTTAAACTAAACTTAAAATAAGTAACTCTTTCTCTTTTTCAACATTATTTTGTTACAATAATGACAGTTGAATGGGTTATTAAATGTGAACGTTGAATTAAAAAAAAAAGACAAAGACTCTTTAAATTCAAATTTATACTTAAAAGTTTACTTATATTTTACACATTTTTTTTTTGTAGTAAAAACACCAAAATTAGCTGTTGTTAAAATATATGTAACACTGTTATTTATATTGATCACTTTTGCAAACTGTTTTGCTCTTGAAAATATAATCTATGACAGCACTCACGGACTTATACGAAACGAATGACAAATTTTTTACTTTAAAAGAACTATAGAATTTTGACACACTATATAAGATAATACTATTAAAAAACGGTACATACCATTAATGTCAATGGTACTTGTCCTATCAAAACATATAAGATCTAATAGAATCCACCATAAAAATATTGTTTTTCGAATTTCGACAGATTTAATAAGATGGTGCTATTATAACAATAGTATAAAATATTAATGTCAAAGGTACTTATCCTATAAAACATTTATGATTTAATAGAAATAACCATTACACATTTTTTTTCGAATTTCGACAGGATTAATAAGATGGTACTTTTAAAACAATAGTATATACCATTAATGTAATTGGTCCTCTGCCTTTAAAAATATGTAATATCTAATAGGATCCACCATTAAACAATTTGTTTTTCGAATTTCGACAACGTTAATAATATGGTACTACTACAGCAATAGTGTATACCATTTATTCAAGTAATAAAAGTACTGTACCATGATGTTTATAGTATGTACCATAAACATTAATAGCAAAATACTATAAAATCAATAGCATTTCCTATTAAATCAATAGTATATGTCCCATAAGTATTAATAGTTTCAAAACTATTAAAACAGTGGTACAAAACTATTGAAAATACTATTAAAACACGTTTTTTTTTATTAATGGTAGTCCCATTACCAGCCTATGGGATTTTTTTCTCTGAGTGTACGAATATTTCAAGACCAAAATTAGCCAAATCGGTCCATCCATTCTTGAGTTTAAGAGAGACTAACGAACAGCAATTCATTTTTATATACATATGTACATACACATACAGAAAGATTTGTTCGTTCGTCTCAAATGCTAATGAAGTATCCAGTAGAGTTCTTTTTTTCCAGGTAAGTACATTTCAGAATCAGATGTTCCTAATGGGAAAAAGATTATTTTAAGCAAAGGTTGAAATATATTACTTATTCAAAGCCAAATTGACTTTCATTATAAATTTGAAGAGCAAAGAAAAAAAGGTCCTTTAGATAGACATTCTTCAGTATCCCATACGAAACTAAACTTGTGAAATTTTAAGAATAAAGAATGTTGAATTAATTAAGTTTTTTTAATCTTTAAATTTAAATTTTCGTCTAAAGAAATGTATTTTTTTCTTTTCAAATTAATAGGCTACTTAGGAAAGAAAACATAAATTGGAACGAATAGTAATTAAAAAAAACCTAATTTTTTGTTAACGAATTGTTTGACGTAATCAAGAAACTTCCTAGACTTTTTTTGCACAAGCTCTCTTGTTTTTCACTTTAAAGTTGGAATGAACTTCATCAGTTCTCTTTCCCAATATCTAGTTAAAAAGCAAATGGAGTTCTTTCATTCACTTTTAATGGCCACTGGAAATACAAAAAGTTCGTCAACTACTGTACTCGATTCTTTTTGTGTCTACAGCTTCAAATGGAAATTACAAAACATATTTGTTTCAATTTCATTTGGCCGAAGTCCTAAGGTACAAAAAGTAGCATTTAACACAATCTTTTCAGTAAAGGGTCTCTTTTCACATAAATTTGTGGTTCTACATATATCCCTCAACATTTAATGTTATACCGTGAACATTCTCCCTTGGACAATGTCCTATAACTTCTCAAATCCAATTTTTAATACAAAAATCAAATCATTTGGAAAGTCTAAAGGTAAGGTTTTTCAATACCCGGAGAAACTTATCTTACACAGATGGACTTGTTTATAAAGAGCAGTGACCAATGCTATCGACTGGGTAGTAATACCTATACCTACTACAATGCCATGGACGACATATTATACACATATGTAGCTCTCTTCAGAATGAACTCAGCAGGACCGATATTCTGTTGTCAATAGCCCGGAACTTATTGGTTTTCCCTGCATCAGTGTCTGGAGGTTGACTTGATTGTCTGCATGGGATATTGTGATGATTTTTTGCTATTTAAAAGTAAAAGAGAAGAAGAAGCATATTTTACGAATCGCATCCGTTTTTTGTTCAAAGGATTCATGCTTCATGCTATAGGAATGGTGCTTGCCGCAACATTATAATAATTTCCCTGGACCTTAGAATCTAACTGTCAATATTGTGTATAAAGTTGTGCCTTTCTGGTTGCAGTCAAGAAATTGCAAGACAAAATAATTAACTTTCACTTGGTCTTAAGTAAAATGAAAATTTAAATATTTATAATTCAATGATTTCTTATTTTAGGGCTCTTACATCTGATACATTTTATTGAAAACACTGGAATGTTATTTTCAAAGTCTTTTTGTATTTATAAATGCATTGGTATTTCTACCTATATATATGCAGTGTATGTATATGTAAATTTTTGGACGGTTGGACTGTTTAGCAGTCTATCTCAATAAAAGTCTAAGCCATTAAGGCAGGTACACAGGCAAGGGTGCTTACAAGTGCGATATTGGTAGGAATTTTTGTATAGCTTCTTTTCCAGTTCATGGATAGAATTGCGTTCTTGTGGTAAAGGCATTCGAAAGGACTTTCTCTTTTTGTACTATAGGTATTTACACGAGTGAGGCATAGCGATAGAGATACAAAACACTCCAAAAAGTATCACACCCACATCGGTTGCAAAGAGGCTAACAAGGAAATTAATGTAAACTTAAGGTGTTTTCAAGAATTCACTCTACAGCGTGGATAGCAAACAGTCAGGAGGACCTGCAACTTCAATACCTATTCGCTCGACTTCACAATAATAGTAAAATATAACGTGTTCCCAACGTACTTACGCTTCTGTCTCGGTCTTGTTCACATAACGAGGAAACAATGACAACTATTGCAAAAAACCTCCTTCCGTCTGCCCCTTGTATATTTCTATACCCATCCCATAAGCGTTTTTTTCTTCTTTTCCTTCGTTTTTCTCTCTTCCTCCTCCTCTAAGAGAATTTCAACATGTTGCCTATGCTTGCCGATAAAATTTCATTTAAATTCGGATGTTCGGTGACTTTTTCCATTCAGCCAAGCTGTGTAGATTCTAGAATGTTCGTAAAATCTTGTATTGATTTTAATACCACCCGAATAGTAACAACTTCCTCTTCAAGAAATTTTTGTTTTTTGTTTTTTTTTTTATAAAAAAATATCCATCCTTTCATGCATGCGTCGTTGTAGTTTTCATTTATCTTCGATAAAACAAAACAACCAGAAACAACCTGTCATTTTTTTTGTTCGGGTTCTGTTACACAATTGCAAAATGCCATGAAAAAGAAAAAAAGAATAAGAAATAATAACTTTCAAATGTATTTACCAAGAGAAACTATTCTCGTGTTAGCTTTACTCAGCCAACGAAGAATACCAAAACGGCTCCTTATTCGAAATTGAGGTCCGTGTTCCATAGCCCGAAGGTCCACCACCTCCGGGCTATGGAACAATTAAAAAAAGTTTGTTTTAATTCTTCCTTCTTAGGTTTACCCACCGGAGTAGCCTTTGTCAGTATTTATGTAGACTTGTTTCAACAATTCTTCCAAGGAGATGATCTTATTACTTCCTGGTAGGACTAATAGGTGAAAGCGTGAAAGATAAACATTGTTCATTTAAAAGTTCCTTTCTCTTGAATTGTGATTCCCACGTTGGGATAAATTTAGCGAGTGTGACAAAATATTGTATTCAATGTAACAGAATTACCTTTCTTGCATTTTGTGTAAAATAAAACTTGAATTCGTTGAACGTTATCAACACGTTGTGCATTTGTGGTGACAAATTGTCACCTTTTCCGGTTTTAAAGAATCCTTTTCCCTTAACAAGCGAACTTGCATTTTGTAAAAATATTTTATAGAAATGTTAAACAGCAAATTGTTAATTTCTGGCTGCATGCAATACATAAAGTTTATTTGAGGGCGAACTTTGTTTCATAATCTATTGTGTATCATTTGCATTTAAATAAGTTGCTTTGCTAAAGGGTATTAAGAGAACCAGTAATTAGGCTTTTTGGATTAAAACATTCGGACTCTAGTTATACCTAAAAGAAAAGATATAAACGAAATAAAGTCCACTAAATAGTATTCATTCATTGGAAAATGTTTCGGCAAGTTTTTCTTTGAGATTTAAGTGAAAACATAATAACCTTTACCCAAAATCTTATCAATTTTGTAATAAAAGTGAAAATTCCTATAACTGTGCATCTTCATATCTCCCTTTGCTTGATGCTGGAGTTTTTAATGGACCAAACCCACAAAAAATTGCTTGATGAAAAAATGAGCCTGATGAATACTCATTGGTACTGCAAAGAAATTAGTTTAGTTTAGTTTAGTTTATTGTCAATCAGAAATACAACATCCTTACAGATTTGATTACAAAATATTTAATAAGTAGGACAACAAATATTTACAATGTAAAAATACAAAAATTCATATAAGTAAGACGAATTTTGAAACGTAAAACTATGCAGAATACATTAAAATATACAAAAGTTTATTCTTAAAAGTTACTCTTGAACAAGTATTGGATTTTCCCTGGCTTATCTAATCATTTTGTTCATTGATAACGTCTGCCATTGACCTTTCACTTCTAGCTCTCCGTGCTCTCGTCGGCGGATTCTTTAAAACATGCTTCGACTTGGGCGCCATCTATTGGGATATCTTTCAGCGTATAGTCTTTCGGCTTCCTGATCTCGACAACAAGTTAAACCGTAGCAGAAGTTCGTGTACGCTAACTCTTCTCGAGCGTATGAGTTTAATATTGTTATTTGTTGATGAGTTAATATTTTAATTGTAAATGGTTGTTTAGTAAATATGCGATGCCTTTTTTTTACCTTTAGGTTGTTAATAGTTTTTTCATTCAAGAAAAATTGCGGTTTAATTAATCTTAAGTCCCTAGCAGGTAGAACCTTTCACCGGCGAGTGGCCGCGGCCCCAGGTATAGTAAGAAAAAATTGCAGGTCAGTTTTCAGACGTTATCAATGAATAAAATGGTTAACCCAGGGATAATGTAATACTTTTCTACTTTATTGAGTCCTCATAAAACTCCAATTACAAAAAATTAAATTTATAAAATAAACCAATAAATTAAACTAAAAGTCCAGATAGGTAAAAATAAAAACAAAGATTTTTTAAAAAAAAGTGGTTTTGGTTTTTTTTTAATTTCTCAAAAACGAAAAGACATTTTTGCATTTGGTTTTCTGTTTTCGACTAAAAATTAATAAACACATTGAATTTTTAAAACAAAATTAGTACTTTATCACATAAAATTTTGAAAAAATTAGTGCAAAAATGTTTTTTTTTTGCTTTTTTTTTTGAAAATTTTAAGTTTGAAAAAATTTTGTTTTTAAACTATTCGTTAAAACAATTTAATTTAAAAACAAAGTGAAAGAAGAAGTTTTTGGATTTTCAGAAAGGTAGGTATAGCACGGTGTTGTAAACGAAGCCGTTGATTTTTAATATTTTTTTTTTACAAAATAAGTCAATTTTTCAGAAAATTGCCGCTCCCGGCTAAACGGGGGGAATAGACCCCCCCCCCCTCCTATACGATTTTTTTTTGTCTCAATTCAACCTACACGCTCTAGCTTTTTGGCACAACGCTCGTGAATCACCCTGTATATTATAATATATGTAGATATGGCAAGTATTGAATTCGTAAACAAAAATTTTAGATGATAATGAGATATGACATTACGATGGCTCTTAGAAATTAGGCCCCAGGAAATAAGGCCCCAAACAATAAAATGAAATAAAGCCCCAAAAATTGGGTGATTTTTCATAATGAAATAAAGCCCCATTTTTAATGTGGAAATAAAGCCCCAACAAAATGAAAAAAGGCCCCAAGAAATAAATGAAATAAAGCCCCAATATTTTGTTTACTACTGTTTTTATTTTTAGAAATGAAATAACACCCCAAACTCATACAAATACTTGCATAGTGTCCTGCACAGCCTGTCTGCAGCAAGGGCATTTGAAGCTGTTTTCATTATTTGCAATCGATTCTGCTTGTAATTTCAAACTACGAATTGAACATGTTTTTAAATGTTTGCATGGCAAAAACACTATGTTGCTTCTTTGATCTTTGCAAATGACGCAAACGCTGTCCTCAGGAATCGGCACTTGTTCTTCGTTTGTTTCACCTTCCCAAGGTTCCCCTCCGCTGGATGTTTCTTCAGCAAATATGTTGTCTTCTGAAAGCATATCTGCACATATGTGTGTTGGAGGAATTCCTGCAAGGCAAGAATAACTCTTTTACCGGAGGGTACCTCGCACTTACTCCAAATCGAACAGCGCGATTTTTTTATCATCAATCTGCTGCTACAACATTCGATTTTTCACAGATTGATGATAAAAAAAACAGTGGAATATGTATGGGGGGCATGCTGCCCTCCTGCAACCCCTCTGCTTGGGGTCACTGTTCGATTTGGAGTAAGTGCGAGGTACCCTCCGGTAAAAGAGTTATTCTTGCCTTGCAGGAATTCCTCCAACACACATATTTCACAAAATTTTTATACACGGATTTTTTTTTTAAATCATCTTTTGCACTGGCACATAAAGGAGTTCGCTATTTCTCCTTTTTCCAGCAAACCTTTCACAATTCATTTTTTTTTTTTTAACTTGACTCACCGATGTCTAATGCCAAACTGATCTAACTAGTATGACAAGATTCTCATCCCACCAAACAATTTTACATTAATGCAATCTAAATAACAGTCACGCTTACTGTAAGTTTGCAGTTTTGTTTTTATAGTTAAAGAAAAATACAAAAATTGATAAATGAAATTAGGACCCAAAAAATGTTTTGGGGTCCTATTTCATTGTTTGGAATTGGGGTCGTATTTCATAATGAAATAACACCCCAATTTCAAAAAATGAAAGAAGGCCCCAATAAGTGAAATTATGCTCCAATAAAATGCAATTTATTTTTGTTGTTGTTTTGCGTATAAGCTTTGGGGCCTTATTTCATTTTTTTGGGGGCCTTATTTCCTGGGGCCTAATTTCCAGCAAACCTTTCACAATTCATTTTTTTTTTTTAACTTGACTCACCGATGTCTAATGCCGAACTGATCTAACTAGTATGACAAGATTCTCATCCCACCAAACAATTTTACATTAATGCAATCTAAATAACAGTCACGCTTACTGTAAGTTTGCAGTTTTGTTTTTATAGTTAAAGAAAAATACAAAAATTGATAAATGAAATTAGGACCCAAAAAATGTTTTGGGGTCCTATTTCATTGTTTGGAATTGGGGTCGTATTTCATAATGAAATAACACCCCAATTTCAAAAAATGAAAGAAGGCCCCAATAAGTGAAATTATTCCCCAATAAAATGCAATTTATTTTTGTTGTTGTTTTGCGTATAAGCTTTGGGGCCTTATTTCCTGGGGCCTAGTTTCTAAGAGCCAAAAAAAAAGATTAGGTGCATATTATCTTAAATTTTGTGGTTGGTGTGTATGATACACCAGAATTTAGTGCTTGTTTGAAAAAATAAATGCAGTTGGAGGGTTAATAATGTATTTTTTCGCTATAATATTTGAATGAATTGTATTTCATCTTTGGACTTTGTTTTTATAAACAAAAGTATGAATACAAAAAATAAAACAAAATTCTAAAAGAATTGGAACATACTTATGTTTTTTTTTTTTATTGGGGTGCGCCCGACAAAATATTATTATTATTTCCATGATGAAATTGAAATAACACTCGACGGGCCTTATTTCAATTGCATAATAGAAATACAGCCGCATTTTACATCGAAATAAGGCCGCATTTACAAAACACATAAAAAACTTGAAATAGGGCCTAGTTTCCATGTCAACTTGGAAATAAGAGCACCCTTTTTACCGTTGTTGGGAAGCTCTTGAACAGAGATTTTGTTTCAATCGCACCAATGTGATAAACAATAACTGTTGTTTAAATGAGAAGAACATATTCTTCATGATTTGTGAAAAAGTGCAGTGATAAGTGTTCCATTAATAAGAAAAAAAAAAGAGTTTTTTTTCAATAAGTCGAGGCAACAATGGAGAACAGAAGTGGAAAATATTTTTTTTTTTTTTTGTGAAGAATGTGAGGGTTTTAGAAGAGAAAGTTCCCTTCTATATGTTCAAAAAGGAAAACAACTTTATAAATCTAAATTAAACACAAAAGTGTCAAAAAGATTCGTGTGCTATGAAAAAGATTGTAACTTTAGTGTCATCGTTGATTTTTCAAATAACCACGTAAGTAGAGTTCCAGAGTGCATTCAATTCAACACTGTCATCCTACTCACGAACATTTATATGAAAAAATGAAGCTTGCGAACAGCATTAAGAATAGATGTGCGGATTCAACGCTTAGAAAAAGTGGATTCGGCAAGTATACAATGAAGAATGTGCAAAAATCGCAGGAGTGAATTTTCCATTTGGTAAAATGCAAAGGCAACTTATTAACATTAGAAATAGTGTCTTTCCAGAATTCCAAAAAAAAAAAAAAATTGCTCCGATGTACGCAAAATTTTCGAAAATGAAAATGTACGTTCGAATTCGAAATTCAGGATGTCGCGGTACGAAAAACAAAAAACGTTCTGTAAGTCAACTATCATCGAAGAGAGATTCTCATATACAATATTAATGACTCCAACAATTGCTGATGGGATACATAAATTACCGGAATCTATTCTAAAATGGTACATGATGGACGCAACTCTTAGGGTTGTACCATTGTGTGGATAAAAACAACTTTTGATAATTTATTTTTACTACCAAACACACGTTAGAACACAAGATATAGAGTAGCTAGTGAGCTACAATGACTTCTAATAAACTTTTTTTTCAAGTTTCCCTTCTTTTATGTTCTAATTAGGTAATAGTAAAATTGAAGAATGATCTCTGAACATTTTTCAGTTTATTGATGCCAATCTCTTCAAAATCAAGGCTATACGAGTTTCGTTACTGATTGTGAAAAAGCTTTGAGAAATGGGCTACAGAAAACATTTCCAGGAGCAACTCTAAGCACATGCTGGTTCCATTTTTGCCAAGCTTTGACGAGGAGAGGAAATAAGATTCCTTTATTTCAGAGGAAAATCAGCTCAAATCCTGAAGCTAAAAGGATTTTTAAAATGGTCTTGAAAAATTGAAGTCTAATGCTGCTACTCTGAAGATTTCGACGTTTGATGAGTTCTTAAAATACTTTCAAATATTAATGGATTGAAAATGTAACTAGTTTTTGTTTGAGAGTTTTGAAAAATTTTAACTTTCAAAATCTGAGTTTCAAAAGTGATTTACCTTTGGAAACTTTGTAGAAATATTGGTTTTTTTTCTCGATCTCACTAAGAACTACTGAAAGCATTTAATTGTGAAAATAGTACTTTTTTACATAAAATTTCGAAAAAAATTAGTTCGAAGTTTAAAAAAAAAAATTAAAAATTTCAATATTTTGACATTGAAGATTAATTTTTCGAAAACTATTCCTGAAAATAGACCTCCCTTCCATATAATTTTTTTCTTGTCTTAATGCAACCTACACACTCCACCTATCAAACACATTACTCGTGTATCACCCTTTGTAAACAATATAAACATTGTTTAAACAATATAAATAATTATTTCTCCCAAATGAAATGATTCTGAGTTTAAACAATATAAAAAAAAAATTTAAAAAAAATCATCCAAATACGAGTTGTTTCTGAGGACCTTATGAAAAAAGCTTCATTGACTCCACTAATGAACAAAAATAAATAGAGTTGCGCGACATCTCTTGTCTCTTGACGAGCCAAGGCCTAAGTGGCTTACTCTCATCAAAAATTCTCAGGATTATTCCGAACGGCAAACGAACGGTTGAAAAGCACTTTTTCATGACATATTATATATATGAAAGCCTTGGAAGCTTTGTCAGTCTACCCCCCCCCCCCAGTTTGCAGAAAATGTATGGTAGTAAAAAAAAGAGTTCAAGATATGTCGCACAAACCTACTTATAGGTATATTTATAGCCATTCATTATAAAAAAAAAATAAAAATAGCCAAAAACATATACATACATAAAATATATTTTAGCTATATTATATATATATTATATTTGAAAATTTAAATTTCTTTCTGAGAACCACAATTTTCCTTGAATATGTTATTTCAAATAAATTGTTTTAGCTAGTTTTCAATTGATTGAATATTTTTTGGTGAACAAAGTTAGAATTGTTTTTTTTTTAATTTAATTTGTTTTTTTTTTGTATAAGATTTTTAAAAAAAATTCTAAAATTAATACGGGCATGCTGTATTTCAGAATGTTTAAAGAAACCATTGCATTTTAAAAGGAGCAATACAAAAAATATATGAAATACATTTTCTTAAATGAAAGAAGCTACATATTTGGGATGAACTGGCAGCTAAGTATGACTGCGTAGATGTTAAGGAATTGAAAAAAACTTACTTTGTCAAAATGCCAATGAAAATCATTGTCATCATTCCTCTCTGCAGCAAGAAGCAATAACTTTTTAATAAGGAAAATCAGATGATATTCTTGACTCAAAGCGCTTCTGTCAGTGTCGGACTGTAGAAAATCCAGAACCCCGACAAATTTGTTTAATATTGGTGCGCAAGCTTCAAACAGAAAAACAGAAAAATTGTTCATGATAAGAAGCAAAAGATTCGGCGCAGCATGATGTCAAAAATGACAGAAAAAATAATACTGTTATGAAGGTATTATGTGAAATTTGGAGGTTAACACACGATCCTTTAAAAGACTGTCTAACTACTTGCCTACACGAACGATATTAAAATAACTAACTTTCTACTTCACAGTTTAAGGTAAGCAATGATATACATAGGTATGAAAAACAACAATTTGTAAGGTAACCTTGGCTATTGCAATAAGCAGATTATATTCAAAGGCCTCTGATTTAATAAAGAAACAAACCTGAGCCCGCAATTCAATTTTTTACTAATTAAGTCTTGTTTAATCAGTGCATTGGCGATCGTCAAAAGAGTTGCACGCGTTTCTAAGTGTCAGGCAAAAATTAACCTTAAACGATTACGAAGTGTTACGGAGGATGATGATCTCATCCTCCATTCATATCAAATTCCATCCAAGTCCCTTAAATCTTCCAATATGGATAAAACAATAAATAATGTTAATTATTATCAACCACTACAAACATTGTGCGATGACAACCGCATGGATAGTGGAAACAGCGAATCTGGTGAAATTGTGAAATCAAAAGTATCCATTCCCCCAATAATTGTGTTGAAAACAAAAAGCGATGTTCTCAGAAAAATAATTGAAAAAATAAAAGTCAATGATTATATGATCAAAAACATTTCCTTGGGCCCAAAAGTCATGTGCTCAAGCATGGAATCTTATGACCTTGTAACAAGTGCATTAAAAACAGAGTCATGTGAGTTCTTTTCTCATGAAAAAAAAAGCAAACAGGCCATTTAAAGTTGTGCTATCTGGCTTAGACCTTTATGAAAACACTAAACTGAAGAACGAGTTATCTTCACTCGGAATTAAATGTCTTGAAGTTAAACCGATCACTATTAAATCGAACCTACAATATGTGCACTACAAATACATTGTTCTAATTGAACGCGGTTCAATAAAAATGAGTGAGCTTCGTGCCAACTACAAAATTATATTTAAAAGACTGTCTAACTACTTGCCTACACGAACGATATTAAAATAACTAACTTTCTACTTCACAGTTTAAGGTAAGCAATGATATACATAGGTATGAAAAACAACAATTTGTAAGGTAACCTTGGCTATTGCAATAAGCAGATTATATTCAAAGGCCTCTGATTTAATAAAGAAACAAACCTGAGCCCGCAATTCAATTTTTTACTAATTAAGTCTTGTTTAATCAGTGCATTGGCGATCGTCAAAAGAGTTGCACGCGTTTCTAAGTGTCAGGCAAAAATTAACCTTAAACGATTATGAAGTGTTACGGAGGATGATGATCTCATCCTCCATTCATATCAAATTCCATCCAAGTCCCTTAAATCTTCCAATATGGATAAAACAATAAATAATGTTAATTATTATCAACCACTACAAACATTGTGCGATGACAACCGCATGGATAGTGGAAACAGCGAATCTGGTGAAATTGTGAAATCAAAAGTATCCATTCCCCCAATAATTGTGTTGAAAACAAAAAGCGATGTTCTCAGAAAAATAATTGAAAAACTAAAAGTCAATGATTATATGATCAAAAACATTTCCTTGGGCCCAAAAGTCATGTGCTCAAGCATGGAATCTTATGACCTTGTAACAAGTGCATTAAAAACAGAGTCATGTGAGTTCTTTTCTCATGAAAAAAAGCAAATAGGCCATTTAAAGTTGTGCTATCTGGCTTAGACCTTTATGAAAACACTAAACTGAAGAACGAGTTATCTTCACTCGGAATTAAATGTCTTGAAGTTAAACCGATCACTATTAAATCGAACCTACAATATGTGCACTACAAATACATTGTTCTAATTGAACGCGGTTCAATAAAAATGAGTGAGCTTCGAGCCAACTACAAAATTATATTTAAAGCTCTCGTCAGGTGGGATTACAAAAAACATCAACCCAACAAAATAACGCAGTGCTATAATTGTCAAATGTTTGGCCATGGCGCCATGCATTGTCAAGTCAAAAGCTTCTGTGCTTCTTGTTCTGGTAATCACAAAACCTCCGAGTGCAACGAATCACCATCATCAGCTAAATGTGCAAACTGCAACGAGCCGCATAAATCAACCGACCCATCATGTATCAGTCGAAAACAATATATTGAGATACGTCAGAGAATCTCCTCACGTATACGTGGAAATCGCAACTTCGTCTCAAAACCGGTTTCAACAGATCAACCCACAGCAAGAGTAAACCATGTTAAATTCTCCATGGAAGACTTTCCTCAATTGCCTCAAGTTTCTAAGAACAGCCGAACTGATCATCATCACGAACAACAACATGCGACACAAACTACTTCTCTGAGCACGAGTTCTCACGCTCGCTCTGAGCATCATAATATTGCAAACTTACATAATTAACAAAATAAAAACTCTCTTTTCTCTTTAAATGAAATTTCTAATATTCTTAAAGATGTTATGTCTCAATTACGCTCATGTCACTCTAAAGAAGAGCAATTTACTGTCATTACCACTCTTGCAGTGAAATATGTTTACTCAATATGATGAACATAAACCCTAGAATTATTACTTGGAATGCGTCAAGCATTCGAAATAAAGAAACAGAATTCTTTAACTTTATGATTCAAAGCAAAACTGACATTGCTCTGCTTACGGAGACCTGGCTAAATAACGAAAGTAGTTTCTCTCATGATAATTATGCATGCTATAGGCTAGATAGACAACATTCAAGGGGTGGTGGGGTTTCTATTGTAATACATAAAAATATTAGGCATACGATTTTACCAGCTGTTCGTCTTGAGGTAGCTGAAGCTATAGGTTTAGAAATTGTACTCCAAGACTCATCTAAATTAAGTGTTTTCTCTCTTTATTTCCCAGGTGGAAATTCTAGTGATGAAAAAAAAACAAAATTTAAAAGAGATGTTCTTAAAATAATAAGGTCGAGTCCAAACTTCATCATTGGAGGTGATTTCAATTGCAGGCATCAACAGTGGGGTTGTATGAGAGCTAATTGTTGGGGCAATATACTTCACGATATCGTTTCCGTAAACAGATCTCTCTCATTATTGCATCCCCTCACACCAACATATATCCCAACTGCTAGATCTAGAAATCCTTCAACAATTGATCTATTCCTTACGAATAATCCTCTACAATTCTCGCAACCCTTAACCATAAATGCTTTGAGTTCAAACCACCTTCCTGTTTGTGTAGAATTATTGTCCAAATGTGCCTTTAGCAATACTGGAGTCCGCTTTAACTACTCAGCTGCAAATTGGGAAAGATATCGAAGTTTCATATCTGAAAATTTGTACGATGGAATCTTATCCCTAGACAATATCCATTCCTTTAATCAGGTCGACACTGCCACTGAGAAATTTGAACAAACCGTAAATAACGCTGCTGATGTATCTATTCCTAAGATCCGGAGTACATCTTCCTCCGCAAATTCTCAACTGCTTCCAGAATATATCTTACAGCTAATTCGCTTGCGAAATTCTGAGAGGAGAAAGTGGATTCGATACAAGCTTGACATATTTAAAACTAATGTAAAAATTCTTAATTGCAAAATCCAAAATGAAATCCTACTCTTTCGTAATAGAAAGTGGAATAACTTATTATCCAGTTTTGAAAAAGGGTCAAAACCCTTTTGGAATGTAACAAAAATAATTAAAAAAAAGAGTTCTACTATTCCACCGTTTAGAGTTCAAAACAATATTTTGATCACTCAAGAAGAGAAGGCAAACGCACTGGCGGAAACATTTAGCCAAAATCATTTAGTGTCAGCACACTTGAGTGATGTTCTTACTGTTAATCTTGTAAATAATAAACTTAGTGAATTTAGATATTCTGTTGTTTACCAACCTGGTGCGTTTATTCGCAATAATCGTTTTGTGAAACACTTATTAAAGGATTTAAAAGTTAAAAAGGCATCTGGTTGCGATGGCATTATTAACCGATTATTAAAAGCCTTGCCTAAAAAAGGCATAACCTTTTTAACGTTTATTTTTAATGCTTGTATTAAGCTTTCTTATTTTCCTGAAAAATGGAAAGTAGCAAAAGTGGTACCCATTGCCAAAGCGGGAAAACCAAAAGAAAATCCAGCTAGCTATAGGCCTATAAGCCTTCTAAGCAGTGTAAGTAAGTTATTCGAAAAGGTGATAAAGAGTCGACTTTTACAACATATTGAAGATTATAATATATATCCCCTGGAACAATTTGGATTTAGAACTGGCCACTCTACCAGCCATCAAGTTCTAAGATTAAAAAATTATATTAAAAGCAATCTTAACTTAAAGCGTTCCACTGGTTTAGTTTTACTTGATATAGAAAAAGCCTTCGACACCGTTTGGCACGAAGGACTTATCTACAAGTTGTTGTTGTTTAATTTTCCAGATTATCTGGTCAAAATTATATGGAACTTTTTGAAAAACAGAACTTTTTTTGTATCTACTGGCATTGCTAAGTCCGCTATATTTGACATTAGTTTTGGGGTCCCCCAAGGTTCCGTACTTGGCCCCATTCTCTTCAATATTTTCTTGTCAGATCTTCCTTCTTTTGAAAACAACACTGAAGTTGCCATGTTTGCAGATGACACTGCACTATTTACAGCTAGTGTTCTTCCTCAAGATGCACTTACTTGCTTGCAGAGTTCTTTAGATACTCTCCTTAATTATTTTGCAAAATGGAAGATAAAAGTTAATGCTGAGAAATGTCAAGCCATGTGGCTCACTCGACGGAGAAAGCAAACTTTTCTCCCGCAAACATCTCTTAAAATAAATTCAATAAACATCCCATGGACAGACAGTTGTAAATATCTTGGCATTATTCTAGATAAAAGACTAACTTTCGAAAAACATGTATCGATCACAATTTACAAAATAAATTTATTAATTAAAATCTTGTATCCCTTTATTAACCGAAAGTCTCGTCTAAGCATGCGTAATAAAATGTTTATTTTCAAATCAATTTTTCAACCGGTTCTTACTTATGGTGCACCAGTGTGGTTTGACTGTGCTGAATCATCTTAAGAAACTGCAGATAAGTCAAAATAAAGTTTTAAAATTGATGTTAAATTTACCTCGCTATTATTCTACGGCACGGCTCCACAAAAGAGCGAATGTCAGCCCTATCAAAATTGTGCTATATAAGTTGCAAAATAATTTTTTTGAGCGATCCTCTTACTCAGACAATGATTTAATTCTAAGCTTGCAATAATTAGGGGAGAGTGGGTATGTTTGGGACACAGGAGGAATGGGACTTAGGCATTTTCTCAATTCCTTCAGTTTTTTTTCTCTTTCCTTGTATGACAGATTCTGTCTTCAGTCTGTCCCCATCCCTCAACAAAACAAGTTGTGTCTAGGAAAAAAATTACGGAGTGGAGATTAAAAAAAGGTAATTTGTGCATAAAAAGTAAAACATCTGTGTAAACTTTGAGTGAATTTTTTTTTAAATGTGTGAACTTACTGCACAAAAGAGTGTAATAATTAGGTAGCAACACCATTTTTTAAGTGAATTCATCGTTGTTTTGGTTAATTATTGTCACACGAAAAGTGATATTATAAATTATTTATATAAAGTGCCACGCAGGATGATTGGGACATCACTATTCCATCCTATAGTTGTCCCAATCCTATTGATCGCAGGAGGAATGGGACAAACCCAATCCTCCTCCTCGCAGGAGGAATGGGACAAAGTGAGTTGGTTCATGAAATGATTTTTTGCTTTTCTTCTGTCGGACTTTTGCCTTTTTTATAGCTGAAAATAGGTTGCCAAAATGTTATTTTATCTTTAGAAATTAATTTTGCTCAGATACGATCTATAAGATCTCGGCAAATGTAATGTATTCGAAAAGTGTCCCATTCCACCCCATAGTTGTCCCAATTCTCCTGCTCGTAGGAGGAATGGGACAAAGTGAGTTGGTTCATGAAATTAATTTTTTTCTTTTCTTCTGTCGGAGTTTCGCCTTCTTTTTAACTAAAAATAGGTTGCCAAAATGTTATTTTATCTTTAGAAATCAATTTTGCTCAGGTACGATCTATAAGATCTCGGCAAATTTAATGTATTCGAAAAGTGTCCCAAACATACCCACTCTCCCCTATATAATTCAAGTAATTGGGTTTATGTGCAATAGTAGTTTTTAAGTTTCATATGAGGGTTTTTTTCTTGTACTTTTTCCCTTAAACATTGTTTATTGTTTATTATATTATTATTTGAAAATTGTTATAAGCTTTGTAATTATAGAAGTAAAGAAACTAGTTTTTCTAAATCTCTAAAATTGTACTCTTTGTAAAAATTACATTCTCTATACTACAAATAAATATGAACTGAACTGAACTGAACTGAAGTCTTGTTTAATATTTTTTTGTTCAACTAAAGCAGACGCGTGACTGTTCACCACGCTTCAACCACCACGAATCGCTACTTCAAATCATTCCTTTTTGGGTTGAATTTATTTAACTTATTCCTTATTAAATATATTCCCTTTTTAGCCGATTTTTAATTCATCGAAAAAATCTAAAAATAACAAATTGGCAAATGAACCTATCTGAGTATTCATCTTTCGAATATATAAGAGCGTTATTCGTCAGATAGTCAATCTGACGATTGAAAAATCCAATATTTTGTTATCTGTCGAATAAACACGACCTGCTTGTTTATCTGAAGATTGAAAATCGGCTCTTAGTCTTTCTGAACTAAAATACGTTATAGTCTAAGAGCTAGTGAACCCTTTGAGTAACGGTCTTCCTGTAAGGTTGGAAATTTGTACACTTATGATTCATAGCATGCTAAGAGCAATAGCCATGACCTGGCAGGTGTCACCCCTGCACATCACCCCCCAATATATTTTTCAAATTGTCAAATAATTTAAAAAAATAAACTTGTTTCTGTAAGCACCAAAATTTAATAGCATGTAGTTTTTTCATTGTAAACCCTAAAAAAAATTGACAGGCGATTACGATGAGCAGAAACATGCGACAGGTGTATTCAAAGTAGCACAGTTGATGAGGAAAAATAAACTTTCTCCTGTAAAGTTGAAATTTGGGTATGTTTTTCCGTAAACATTTTAGAACACATTTGTAAAATGACAGGCGATTTTGAACAGCCGAAGACCTTGACAGGCGAGGGGAAAGCTGATAAAGGGCATGCTGATAAAGGCATGAACGCCTATGGTGCAACTGACATAAAACAAAAATAAAAATGATAAATACAATAAATTTTATTAATTTTTATTTAATCCACATTTTAGTTTTTAAAACCAATTTTCTTCATCACTGTCCGACACTTCACTTCTGCTGTTTTCATCATCATCTGACTCTTCTATAAAGTTTTCTTCTTCTGAAAGTAGAATAAAATATATTTGAATAAATCAATTAGGTCATTAAGAATTGAATTTCAAGCTCATTTACGTTGGACTGTTTACTAAATCTTTTTGAAAAGTGTATTGTACAGTTTTTTTACTTCAAATTCACCCTTTTACAAATCAAATTCAACCTGTACTTATAATGAAGATAGTATGTATTTGTAAAAATAAAATCACAAAGGATCGTTTTTATTTAAGACTATTTTTTGTCTTTATTGAATCCATTTTTATTCAAACATTATGGTTAATAATATTACAAATCTTCTCCTGCAGCTGCAGCGGGTAACTTTGCATACATATTCATGTAATAATTGTGACAATTTTCGGAAGTTACCGTCTCGACAGAAGTGTTTATTATGTCAACCAAACTTTGGTTATTTGTTGGATCGGCTAATAAGTTTCTTGCAGCTTAATTTTCGAGAAAACTTCTTCTATTGGATTTAGCATTGGGGAGTACGGTGGTAAAAAATGAAGCGTATGAGTTGTTTGATCAACAAGGTTTTGAACTTCTTCCGTTTTGTGAATACTTGCATTATCAAGTATTAACCACACATGGCTTAAATGTTGTCTCTGGCAGGTGGCCATGGTTCAGAGGATAGAGTAGTGGATTGCTAAGCCGAACGCTACGGGTTCAAACCCCAGCTTCAGCAGCATTCTTTTTCTACAAAAATCGCCAGCTTATCTGAGGCCACCTGTGCGATAACATGAGACAATACAAATCTAAGTCTCCTCCTCTGAGCCACGTAGGTTTCTGTTATGTGTGCTTTCTTTCTATGTGTCTATCTGTCTCTCTCTCTGTTGTATGTCTTGTTCTGTCCCAGCCGATGGTCTCAGTCACCAGTGCTGCTCTATGTCTATAGTTCGTCACATTTATGTGCGAAGTACTGTGAAATGTAATGTAATGTAATGTTGTCTCTGTAGCTCTTCAAATAATCCACACAAGACTTTTCCCCTAATATTGATAGCCATAATCAATGACACATTACGGCCTCGTACCGTTGGCACTGTGACTCGAGCAGCGGTGCCGGCCCTTGATCTGGCTTTTCTTCATCTAGATGGTAGCTAAAGCCAGATTCGTCAGTAAATAAAAACGATCTTATGTGATTTTATTTTTGCAAATATCTTCATTATAAGTACATACAGGGTAAATTTGATTTGTAAAAAGGTGAATTTGATTTGTTAAAGGGTGAATTTGAAGTAAAAAAACTGTACAATACACTTTTCAAAAAGATTTAGTAAACAGTCCAACGTAAATGAGCTTGAAATTCAATTCTTAATGACCTAATTGATTTATTCAAATATATTTTATTCTACTTTCAGAAGAAGAAAACTTTATAGAAGAGTCAGATGATGATGAAAACAGCAGAAGTGAAGTGTCGGACAGTGATGAAGAAAATTGGTTTTAAAAACTAAAATGTGGATTAAATAAAAATTAATAAAATTTATTGTATTTATCATTTTTATTTTTGTTTTATGTCAGTTGCACCATAGGCGTTCATGCCTTTATCAGCATGCCCTTTATCAGCTTTCCCCTCGCCTGTCAAGGTCTTCGGCTGTTCAAAATCGCCTGTCATTTTACAAATGTGTTCTAAAATGTTTACGGAAAAACATACCCAAATTTCAACTTTACAGGAGAAAGTTTATTTTTCCTCATCAACTGTGCTACTTTGAATACACCTGTCGCATGTTTCTGCTCATCGTAATCGCCTGTCAATTTTTTTTTTAGGGTTTACAATGAAAAAACTACATGCTATTAAATTTTGGTGCTTACAGAAACAAGTTTATTTTTTTAAATTATTTGACAATTTGAAAAATATATTGGGGGGTGATGTGCAGGGGTGACACCTGCCAGGTCATGGCTATTGCTCTTAGCATGCTATGAATCATAAGTGTACAAATTTCCAACCTTACAGGAAGACCGTTACTCAAAAGTTCACTAGCTCTCCTACTATTACTTCTAACGTGATCAGAAAATTTGAAATTAAAATTTATTCGATATTTTTAAACGTAGGTATTACAAAATACATTTTTGTAGTAGAGGGAGTACCTTTGTCGTTTTTTGAATGGAGCCCTGGAATTGTATTAGGTTCAGATCTACGTTTTAAAGGCACAATAGTTCTTTAACCAAGGTGTTTGGTGGTATGACTCGAATGATAGTATGCATTCCTTCAGTCCTCCTAAGAACACAAAATAAAATAAAATGTAAATTGACATTTATGTACATATTCTTTTCTCATTGAAGCTACAACAACTTCTTACTTTTAAAATGTAAGAAAAAATATAATAATACAGTTAAATCAATCCGACAAAAGACTCCCAAGACGTTTTTGCCTTCCCTTGATTCTCTTGTTTTGCAAAACTTTAAGCTAGGTACCTATAGAAACCTATGAGTTAAGTCTATAAACTACGTTTTCTTTGCTTTGTTATTATTATTATTTTTTTTTTTGTAATTTCTCTTCCGTAGAAGGTATTGTTGTTCTTGGTTGATGGTTCAAGTTATTTCAAATCCACTTGGTATTTTAGCTTTTCATAAAAGTCCTTGATATAAATTACTTTTAAATTGAAAATTTGTAAGGGTAAAGTTGAAAATGGTTTGAATTGAAAGCTTTTGTTCTGTACCAGAGAAGTACTTAACTTCTATATAAGCTGCTACTGGTATCTCTGCTTAATGACGGTGTCTCTTCTATATGCAAAGTCGAGATTCTGTTCTGAGGGCACAGAAATCTGAAAACAATTAAATCGATTTCCTTTAGAAGTAACGTAACGTCCTTCATCAACCATTGCCAATCAACTACCTTTTTAACCTTTCATCGAATGTTCAATGGACACATAGAGCCAGTCAGAAGATTTAAAGTGTCCTTCATTTTTAATTGATTTATTGCGCTTCAATTGTTCAAAGCATTATTTTCTACTTCTAACAGAACTAAGCTTATGCAAATGTAAGGACTTGTCATCATAATAGAGTTTAGCCCAAACTGGAAATAAATAAATATAACTTTAAAAGCCAATTGATTTGTTGGGTATTGGTTGAAGTCTTTCGAATAAATATTGAATAATTAGTTTTAAGTTTGCTTCTGTTTAGTAATAAAATTATAAAAATGCACGGGTCTGAAAACAGACCGATTTGCTTAACCCGGTCTGAGCAATATTTTTGGATTAAATGTAGTACATTTATTGGGATTGGTCATTGGTGACGATATCTGACATCCATAACAGGTTCATTTATAGTTTTTTTTCAATCTCACTCGACAGGTTCATAAATTATAACCTACGCTTCAGACCTTCAGAGCTGAGAGGACAAGCAACTGAAAACACATAAATCACTCCTTTGCGACGCAATATTCATGACTTTCTCAAGTCCATTTTCCTTTTTGTAAAAAAAAAAAAATACTGTCAATATAAAGACTGAATTCCTTAATTAGTCTGTTACGGGAATAATAAATCTTTTTCGACCTCGATATCAAGTGTTAATTTTTAATTGATGACCTGATTTTGTTTTAAATTTCATTGACAAATAAAATTAAAGATTTTCAAATACGTATTGGATATAATTATGCAATAAATATCTTTTTGCCTCTCTCTTAAAACTAATGTGGTGATAAACTTACTCTCAAGCTCTCCAAATGTGGTGATATAGGTACTTAAGGGTATGTGTCCCAGAATAGCGAACTCAGATTTCATGTAAATGAATTTATATGTGTTAGTGGCCTCTACTCTTCACCGATTCCTTTTTTTTTTATCTCAGACGAGAATTTGCAAGAACCAGTTTCCACGATCACGATCAGGCACATGAAGGAGAAAAAAAAAGGCAATATACGCAGACGACGCACGTCTAGGTAGAAAAGGAAGCAAATTCATATACGTACATGCAATGCAATAAAAAAGACCCAAAAAAATAGGTATCAAGTGAAGAAATGTGCACATTTTTTCCTTTTTTTCTTTGAGCTAGGAATATGTATTATGAAAACAATGCATGTAAGTAGGTACAAGAAAAGTGGTATCATAGATATTGTTGTTGCAGCACGAGACATCGCGATGTGATAAACGGTTAGGTTCTTATTTCTTTTTGTGTTTGTCTAGTTGAAGAAATATAAAAAAGATGAACCTTTATTAGAGGTGTAAATAAATAATTTTTGAAGAGGCAGGATAACTATTTTATATGAAATGGAAACGCGATGATTGCGTTTGTAACAGGCAGGTACCTTTCATCTTTTAGACAGATGAACAGTTTATTCAAAAGAGTCATGAACCTATTATTGAAATTTTTGACCTTACGCAATAAAACGATGCAAGTAGAGGGTGTCTCAGTAAGAGTGCTCTTTTTAACATTGGAATCTTTTTTTTCATGCGAGTGGCAATTCTGAAATTTGACATCTGCCACCTCTGTTTATTCTGACTATTAAAAATGGAATGCTTTTCGAAAGAACAACGCGTTATATTTGTGAATATCTACTCTCGCAAACTTCGCAAAATTTTCTGCCGAGAAAATTAAAAAAAAAACATATTTTATTCCATACTTAATCGGAATATATCTTATTTAGAGGCCAGTTACAGCTTTAATTGGTTTTCATCATTGAAACTCATCATTGAAATTTTTCTGATAGGTCGGTTATTATAGCAATCATTGAAAATTTCTGTCAGGAATTTTTTTCCTGACGTAATTCAATCATTGGAACTGTGAGAAGTTGAACATTTATGTAAATCATTAAAATTGTACAAAATTGAAACGAAAATCATTGGAATGGTTTGTTTAATTTTTTGACATAATACAATCAGCTGTTCAGGAAAATGATTTTACAACCGGAAAATAGAAAAACACATTTTAATGAAAAAATAAGTGTGTAATTGAACTTTTTCATGTCAATAAAAATTCTTGTAGTGATTTCCGATCGATTGGTATATAATTTCTTTTCAAAAGAAAACATGTCGATTTCCATTGAACTACATGAAATGGTGGCCCGTCGCTGTTAAAAATCAATATTTTTTGGTTTCAATGGAAAGGAAAAACGTAGCAATATCTTTTTGTAAGTGTATTAGTGTTTCAGCTGTTAGCATAAATAAACAAGAGAAACAATTATTTATTCTTCGTCCTATAATTTTTCATAAAATTTTCGAAATTTTAAATGGAGTGCCTTTTGTTCTTGGATAGCAATGCATTACTTGCTTCATCAATCGTCAAATTCTTCCAAAGATCAAATTGAAAATTTTCAGCATATCTTTGTCTTTGGATGAGGAATGCTTGTAATGATGTCAATGTTATGTGTACCTATTCTTGAGAACACAACGATAAACCTTATTTATTTTCATTAATATTCTTTATTTTCATTATTATTATTTATAATATTCACTATTCTATTATTTATCGTAATTATAACATAACAAAAACGCACTCTCTTCTATTTTCTTTTTCAACACATAATTATTCCATTTGCAAAAACTGTCAAGTTTTTAGGGTGTGTTAAAATCAGTGTGAAAATCTGTGTAGATTCGTCTCAAAAGACGAATTCAAAACGAATCGATTCGTCGGGAAAAAACATCAATACTTTTCTCATTGGAAAACGTTTATGAAAAAAATATTGCCGGCCCGTCGACGACACATCAATGTTTTGGTTCAATGGAAAACCACAATAGTTAAATATCCATTCAAAGATTTTCCGGATCCATTTCAATGATAGCTATAACTGGCCTCTTACAATACAATAAAAATATCACAACTCTGTCATAAAATACTTGTCTTTATTTTTAAATGAAAAAGTGCACTCTTACTGAGGCACCCTATACTTATTTGTTCCAAACGAATTAAAAAATTAATTGGGTTCTCCCATTTATTTGTAGTACATACCTACGACCTTACTTCTTACTACCTACCTACCTACACAACATTTTTGAGCTATACAAGGTGTCGCAAAAAAATAATACATATTGCACTTGCACTTGTCATATATTCTAATAAATCGCAAATCTCCCTCGCAACCACCAAAACAAAAAGATATGTTAAGAAATTATGGCACATGTGCGATATGCTTTGAACCTCATTCATTTTCTTATTTTGTCATGTCCAACAACAAAAAACAAAAAGAAGCCACTTACGTACCGCATTTTTTTAATGCGCTTTCTCTATCTCCCGCTCTAACCCTTCTTCTATAATTATGTCATCTGCACATATCTATTTTCTCATCTTGCATCTTTCTTCTACTTCTATGTAAAGCAATATCGAGTTTTCTTCACACTTCTATGAATTGAAGAACAAAAAGTACATTTTCCGTTGAGGAGAAAAAACAACATCTTTTGTAAGAAAGAGAAGAGAAAGCAAAAAAAATTGCAGCACCACCTAGTGGCATTCCTTTGAACCCTGCTTCTTTGTGTGTGTAATCGACCATTCTTTTTTGACAAAAAACGCAAAAAAGACGATTTTTCAAAAATTAAAATAAAAAAGACCATTAGCAAACAAATTATTTTGTTATTTGATTTAAATAAAAAAAATAACAGAAAAAAATAAAAAAAATATGTGCTAGTTTTATTGCCTATATATCACTTACAATAACCTTACAAATATTGACCTTTTGAAGTTTATTTTTAAATATGTTACAGGTTAAAAATTAAAAAAAAAACACCGACGTTAAGTAATACATATATTATTCTTTCATATAAAAAATATTTCAAAAAATTCAAAAATATATTAATCAATTTCCCGGGCAAACGCGCAAAATGCTAGACAAAAAAAGGTATTCTTTGTGTTTGTGTTAACAAAAACATTTGACAAACATAAAAACAAAAATAAAAAAAATTACTCCGTTGAAATTACATATTTAAAGCTTTGAAAAAAGTTGATTTGACTTCACTACCTTTTATATTTTAGAAGTTATACTTAAAAATGCATTCATACTTTTTACGTAATTTGCTGTATTTTTCATTGTTTTTCGAATTTTGTGTGGAAAAAATTATAACGATAATCGAAAAAAAAACACCGACGTTAAGTAACATGATATATTGTCATTATAAAAAAAAATATAAAATAAATAAAAATGTAATATTTAACCCATTTCCCATTAGTTAGCGCAAGCGTCTTTCAAAATTTTATAGTTTTTCCGTTTGCTTGTCGGTTTTGAGGTACATCGAATTTTTATTTTTTTTTAATTGCACAAACATTTGACCCTATTTAATATCAATCGAATACCGTTTGTTTTATTAAAATATTCGAAAAATTGCGAACGCTACACAGTTTCGCGCAAAAAACCAACCTTTTTTTACATGGGAAACCCCCCCTTAAGCTTAAGTTGCACTGACGGACGACGACGACGACGCGGCGTCCAATTTCAAAATTATTCAATAGTATCTATCTAGCTATATATGTGGTCAATTCGTTTACCTACTTAAACTTAACATAAAAGTTGAATAAGGATGTAATGCATTCAATGCGATTCAATGAACCCAGAAACTAGCTAAGAGTAGGTACAGGACACTGTCAAACACAGATAATTCATCGACAACCCTAAATGCGTTCTATTTTGTCCAAGGGACATTGTTTTCCTTTGAACTCTCCACTTCACACTCCCTTCATGTGTACTTTCATTACCTACTTTCAACCGGGGATATACAAATTGAAGTATGTAGATACTATGTTTTCTTATTATCATAGACAAAAGCAGAAATAGAAGAGAAATAACAACTCTCACAAGCATCAGTTTAGTCTGTCGTTTGTCTGTTTGGACTTTTGCAATTGGATTGCTCTGAATTTCAATTAATGTTTTTTTTGAAGTGCATTTCTTTTCTGACAGTCTCGGACCTTATATTGGCTACCGTCTTACAAGCATAATGATATGATAATCAAATATTTATTAAAATTTTTTTACTTTGTTTGTAGAAGTTAGGTACCTTAAAATAAAAAAAAAACGTTTTTGTGTTCCACTGTTGCAATGTTTTTTAACATGAACATCTAACCTTTTTTCTTTTTACTTGCGACACATAGAATATTTGGTATCTTTTGGATTCAAAAAAATATTTGATGCTATATTATAACATTTCGATTTACGATGATAGAGAAGTCGAAAAAATTGAATCTGTCGATTCCGTCCACCTGTCTGTCTATCTGTTAACGTTCCTACATCCTTTATCACTGGTTCGATTGCCTTCAAATTTGGAAATAAGTGGCGAATTAGAGCGAATTTGGGTGGACCACTTTTTTTATTACTTTTTTTAAAGACTAAAATTCATGGTAGGTATAGCCACCATAGATACAAATTTTTCGGAAAAATATAAAATATATTAATTTTCTCAAAAACAGCTAGTACGACTTTACATAAACATTCTCCTACATTTTTTCTTACAAAAATATTTTTGTATTACTCCAAAATGGTTCATATCTTTCATAGAACCGTTTTTGTATTAAAATTTTCTCGAAAAAACTAAGAATTAGAAGAACACCCAAACAAGTGAATCTTCAATTTTTACGAGTGAATCTTCAATTTTCACAAGTGAAACGAATCATTGCCATTGCAATCCGGTGACGGATCACGAATGGTCGAAGAACATCAGTTATAGGAAGAGGAATGAAAGCGTTGTTTTTTGTTTGTATTTATAAGGGACGCATCCTGTGAGTGTGACCTGTGCCTGTGATCAGTTGATCACGTGGAACAAGGGTATGTTATCAGCAGACATACCCTGGTTCGCATAAGTTCTACTCCTTAACTTGTGACTTGTGAGCTTGTGACAGAATTAGATTGATTTTAAAACGTTTTTGAAAAACAGTTTTTATTAGAAATTAAAATAAATAGCGTTTCAATGATTCAAATTAAAAATAAATAAATTGAAGAAAAAATTTGTTAGATATTTCATTTTAATATATATTTTTCTTTAAATATTTTCTGTAAATTTATATCTATATCTACTAAACATATAAAAGACTAATTCGTTAAAATCCTGGTTATCTTATCAGTTGATAACAGGTCGACCGATTTTCTTAATTTTTATCTTAAACTAAAGAGGAATAAGGGTAGGTAAAAGGTTTAAGACAAACAAAATTTATACTTTTCAAGTCACAAACGGTGCAAATGTTAAAAATAATGCTTTTCTCAATACAACAAAATACCTACATCAATATGGTGCGCTGCAATAACGCCGAGCGAAATAACGCCGAATTAACTTTACTTATTACTTACCTATGATGGCGCTACAGTCCAGGTCTGACCAAAGGCCTCACCCAACAAACATCTCCAGCCAGCTCGGTCCCTAGCTAACTGTCTCCAGTTTCGCACGCCAAGTTGGTTCAGGTCCTCTACCACCAAACTTTTGAACTTTACCAAAGTGAAATAACGCCGAATTTTCGCACTCGGCGTAATTTCACTATCGCAAAGTGAAATAATGCCAATTCGGCGTTATTTCGCTTTGTCAGTTTTAATTTTTTTTAAAGATTTTATCAGGCGTCAGTGATATTTTCTAAAAATCATAAGTATGTATTTTAAAAAACTTGGTTTTAAGCTCAGTTAAGTTAAGAGAAGTCACATGAAGTTTAAAGACTTTCCGTGCCGATAGCGCGAATTCGGCGTCGTGATTATATCTCGGCAACAAATGTTCGGCGGCCAGTCTTTTTTTTTATTATTGACGAAGTGGAAGAAACACCCTTTCACCGCGGCATTGGGAAATGCCGAAGCCGCCATCACGAAGAACACTTGAAAGAACAGCCTTGGGACAATTCTAAAGGAACCGTCGATGAAGAGCTTCTTCATGCGATCGCACAGAGGTAAATTTTCCCAAAAAGCTGGCCATAACTATAAAAAAAAAAATTGCGATTTGTTGTTTTTTTTATTTTTTATGCAAAGTTGCTTACAAATAGTGTAACCAATAAGCCTCATAGATCATTCGATGCAGATTATAACGGTTTAATCAGCAGATGCTTTCCAAGTGCAAACTTTAAGGAGACAAATGCAGTAGCTGGTTTGATCTGGTGAGAAGGAGTCGTTTTGGTTTATTTTTTTCCTTCATTTTTTGGGCGCTTTTAAAACTTATTATACATGGATTCTCTTGCTAGTGGTACAATTTATTGAGATTATATTTTTTGTTGCTATATTTTAAGTTTATAATTAATTCTGGGGCCTTCTTAGGAAGAGTACCTATTTGATCGGTACAATATTTTTATCATTTTTAACTTTAATAATGCATAAGTTAAGTTTTTCTGCATATTTCTGTAGTGAAAATAGTCTTAAAATTTGCGTTTGCATTTCCTTATTCAGAAACAGTCAAAATATTTTGCGTTCTTCTTAAATATTTGCACTTTGAGTTGCTGCGGAAGGGCATTTTTTTGTTTTTTTTTTTTTTTTAATATAGGTAAGCTTTTTTACTTCTTACGCAGGATCGCGATCAAGTTTCACTTTTCTTTCAAAAAATCAGCTTTCCGAGTATTTGAGAAGATGCACATCTCGTGACACTTCCGAAAAAATTAATTTTTTGACAGAAGCGTTCGAAAATTAAACTAATGTTGACATTTAAGACCAAACAAACAAAATTTTGTCTCTGAGCATAAAAGAAGGTGGATAATTGCCGCAAAAAATATAAAAAATAATGACAAATTATTTCTGAAGCTATTCTTCCAATTGGGCATCTCGGCAAAGTTGCACAAGAGTCCCGAAACAAGCTCAAAAAGCGGTTTCGAGAGTGCTTCGCAAGAAACTTTTCCAGGCAGCAAAATATTTTCCATAATCCTTTGGTATCTTTGGACCTTTCCATCAGTTGTTTGAGGAATTTTTTTTTAAATACAAAACCAACCCTTCCATCTGAAGTGCTTCATTTTTTAGTAGAACCTGAGCTCAAGCAATAAGAATAATTAGTTTCGAGTACCTAAATTAATAAAATGTTTATATATTTTGTTCATATACACAGTTTTGTTAATTTTTGTTTATTTAAAGCCGATTTTTCATTCATCGAAAAAATCTACATCGAATAAATAAGAGCGTTATTTGTCAGATAAAGTCTATCTGACGGTTAAAAACTCCAATATTTTGTTATCTGTCGAATAAACACTATCTGCTTGTTTATCTGACGATTGAAAAATCGACTCTTACTTATATATTTATTTATTTATATATGTAGATATTTATTTATTAATAAATTTACATTTTTATTAATTGGACTATTTATTTACTTATTTATGTATTTATTCATTAACCTATTTTTTTTTCTAAAAAGGAACAAACGTGCAATGAAATAGAAATGCTATGTATTTTTATCTGAGAAAATACTAAATTTTAAAACACCCATTTTCATCCTTAGTACATGGAGTTTGGTGCATTTGGTTGTATATTAGGTTGAAAATTGTTGTTTCTTATGAAAATAAAAAGAGGGAACGGGTCGTTATTCTGTATTCCAAATTTCTGTATGAACAAAATTCTGTATCTGAAGAAAAAATTCTGTATGAACATAATTCTGTATTCCATTATTCTGCTTTTCTATTATTCTGTATTTCAAAATTCTGTAAATCCAAAATTCTGTTTTTCAAAATTCTGCCAATCCATTATTCTGCTTTTAGAAATTCTGTAATTCCAAATCTCTATCACTTTTTCGCACTCGCTTGATTTTGGATTTTTGGGCACTTTTTGAAGGAAGATAGTCTCTACTAAAATGAGGTCTTTCAGATACAGATTTTTGAATAATCTGGCTTGAATTAAAAGCAATATTTTGAGCTGAGGACTTGACGGAATTGTTTGCGGCTACAGTATCACACTCGTTTGCACATGGCTCATGCGAATGTTTACCCGATTGTTTAGTTATAGTGTGCACATTATCAATCAATTTTGTTACAACTCGAGCTTTACATTTATTTTTTATTCGCTTAGCGCACGCCCAATTAAATGTTTTTTTTTTTGTTTTCTTTGTTCTTTCGTTGTAGAACATAAAACCATCGACAAACAATTTATCCTTTCCTTTATTAGATTTTAATTATTTAATATTTGCCATTTTTTCTGAATTCAATTTATCACGATTAACTTATAACACTTAACTTAATCTGTCGAACGCAAAATGTGTTATCAAGGTATGTGATTCATGTAAACCATATGCAAATTAGTTGGAGAGAGGTCCGTTACATTATAATATGGAAATTAGTTGGAGAGAGATCCGTTACGTTAGAATTATATTCTATGCTTCAAGGTTCTGCATAGAAAACATCAAAAATCTGTACTCCTAAATTCTGTAAATGATAAAAGAAAAATTGTTTTGATAATGAAAAAAAGTGCGCACTTTTTTTCATTATCAAAACAATTTTTCTTTTATCATTTACAGAATTTAGGAGTACAGAATTTTGGAATACAGAATTTTGGAATACAGAATTTTGAAATCCAGAATTTTGTATTTACAGAATTTTAGAATACAGAATTTTGAATTTACAGAATTTTAAAATACAGAATTTTGAATTTACAGAATTTTAAAATACAGAATTTTGGAATACAGAATTTTGAAATCCGAATTTTGGCCCATACAGAATTTCGACCCCAACCCATAAAAAGAGCCTGCTTCAACAAATTCAATATTTAATTAAAATAATTGGTCACATAAAAACATCCTCAAATTTTTTTTTATATTTCCATGCAATAATAAAACAAAAAAACCCAAAAAATAATTTTGGCCAGCTTTTTTACCTGTGTGGATCGGCCCAATTTCCATTACTTGCCCTTCCAAAGATTATAATTCGGTTCTGACTTTGAGCCCCCGAATCAAAAAAGAGAAAATTCTCTGCTTGATCGGGCCCAGTCGAGTACTGGCATATATCTTCCGGAAGAACAAGCTCGTACAATGATGTAGGGTTCTGTGGGACACGGCAGGCTACGGTGCGCTGCTTTGTACCATCTTTTTGAAGGAATCATGGCCCGCTTGGCAACTTTCCTCGTACAGCCTCCGACTGTGCCTGGTATGCACCATTTAATATGGTTGATGTCGATTCTAGCGTCGTTGCTGCCCTCTCCCTTATTTTGGACACAATCTGTAAACAAAAATCGAACCTTTATTAGTTTTTAACTCTTTTTTTAAAGCTTTTTGAAGTCTATATCTCGGACACTTTTTTTAAATTCAAGTCACATTGCAAAGGAATCAGAACTGAAACATAATATTCCAAAAAATTATGATGACGCTGACACTCATTGTTGTATGAGTACTTTCTTTTTATTTGTTTTTATTTTTTATTATTTGTATTGTGAGCTTTTTAAATGCATGTTCTGTATTTGGCTTTGATCTTAGAAATTACTTTTATTGCAAAATCATATTTGCTGGGTCAGCTATAAGGATAAATAGTATTAGGTATATGTACAAACATAGGTACACAAAATGATTGAAATGAATGAATGAATTAATGCACACAAGAAAAATCATTCAAATCGGTCCATTCAGGAGGAGTTCAGAGACATACACACGTACAGTAGAACTTTTTATATAAAGATTTTTGTAAAAATCGAATCTATCAACTTTATTTTTATTAAGTTTAGCAACACCAAAATTCAAAAAATCTTAAGATCAACAGTCATTGACGTTGGTTTTGATCCTTGCTACTTTCGTTAGAAAGAAAAGATTTCGTTGCATACTTCAAAGCTGATTATAAACGATACTATCCCTATTAAAAACAAAATTTTTAAATATCGCTACTACCTTATATGTAGTATATCTTACCTTCGAAACGGCTACTTAGGCAGCTTCACTTCCATGGTTGTTCCTCCAGACTTCCTGGACGACAATGCCAGACTCTACTAGGAATCCTAGCATAGCACCGAAGAGCGGTCCTCTTATCGCACCTCAAAAAGTCTTGGATGCTGTCCACACTTCTCTTTTCATAGTTGAAACTATGGCCTTTATATGTACGGTGACCATATTTTCCGAGACAAAATAATGAACAGTACCCAAAAAATGAAAAATGTTGACTAGTTTTCAAGATTGTTTTTTATATCATTGAGTAATAGTAAATAAATATAATATAATATAAATAAATTAATAAATATAGTAGGTATAATTATTAATTTAATTTAATTTAATTAGTTTAATTAATTACCTATATATTATTTTTTTTAATTTTTTTATTTTAAAGCTGAAGTGTTTGTTCGTTTGAACGCGCTAATCTCAGAAACTACTAATTCGAATTGTAATTTTTTTTATGTATTGGATAGTTCATTAATATAGGAAGGCTTTAGACTACATAACATTAAGCTAAGACCAGAAGGAGAGAAGAATCAGTGGAAAATGTGTAAAAAACGGCGAGAAAGTATTCATTTTTGTTTTTTTGAACGCGCTGATCTAATGAACTGCTTAATCAAAGTTAACAATTTTCTTTGTGTTGAATTAGGAAGGCTTCAAACTATTTAAAATTACGCTGTGACTAATAGGAGCGAAGAATTAGCGGAAAATGTAAAAAAATGGTAAACATTATTCATATTTGAAGGCTTCTGTTGTTTGTTAGAAAGCGCTGATCCTAGGAACTGCTAAATCAAAAAACAGGGAAAATTATTCATTTTTGACGGCTTCGAGCTATGAAGAATTTCAACTTAGGGATAGTCGATTGTTATACAATTTTAAAATAACTTCGCAACGAAATTCCCACGCATGCGCATGATGCACAAGTCAAGACGCACCTCTGGCCGGTGGAGGAGGGAGAAACAGGCAACTGCGAGTATGTGTTATTTTTATTTTATATTCATAAAAAAAACTTTCATCGATAATAAGCAAAACAAACATAAGATAAGAATAATACAGATTCTTTCAGTCTCTAACTTATTTACAAAAAAAAAAAATAAACAAGACTCTTTTATATCATATTGGCAAGTCAAACATATGTACATTAATATTGTTAATAAATTTTTTTAATCAATTCTAGATTTCCTTTTGAATAATTCTTAAATTCATTGCATTTGCAAATTAAAATGGATATTGTTTTTTTCGTTTGTCCATACATTGTTTAAAATTGAGAAAACTCTCTGTAGGGGCATTAGACCCAGGAAGGCATAAACAAAACTACAGTTTTTGAAATGTTTTCATACTGTATCTTTTTCATTTAAAAACTTGAATACTTCAACCCACCTATCTCCAGCACTCATTTGGATCTCCTTCCATTCAACGATTTTTTCTGAAGAAACATAATTTTTTACACATAAAAACTCGTCGAAAACATCAGTGTCATAAATTGAAATATTGCTTCTCTTTTTCATAATATACATTAAACTGAACTCCACTTTGTCCCAGGAAGGGGTTGTTTGTAGAAGTACCCATTTTAAATGTTCAATATCTACATACGCTTTGGTTTAAATAATCAAGACAACTGCTGTAGAATTCATAGGCATATCATTTTATATTCTTTAGTACATCAGGATCTTCTCGTTCAAAATATTTGGTAATTTTTCTGAACAAAATTGGCAAAAAACCGTCAATTTTTCTTTGTTCAATTTTAGATTTAAGTTTTTTAATTACTAGAGACCATCTAGTCTAACTAAAACCCATTAATTTTTATATTCTGTGTCAACTTCATCGCATATTTCTTTTAAGTGTTCAACACGAATTGAATAACTATAAAAATAGGAATATACACTAGTCAAAACAATTAAAGGAACACTTGAAAAAACTCAAAAATGGAGTGGATTTTTATAAGGCTGTATCTCAGTAGAAAAAAGTCGGATTGAAGTGAAATTAAAAGTTTTTCAAAGGTCATCATTTTTTCTTTTCAAATTATTTTGAGTTAAAAGAGTACCGTTAGTCGTTTTTGCTTGAGCGAAAAAAATGTTCACTCAATTTCAAAATCGAAAAAAAATAAACTTTGAGGTTTCATAAATTGAACGGAAATTTTTTTTCAATCCAACCAATCTAAGATTCAATTTTAAAATTTTGTTGGCTATAATTCACTGTTTGGTTCAGGTCGCTACGATTTTTTTTCTAATCAAAAAATGGGTTTACATGCAAAAACACAATTTTGACTTTGGACCCTAATTACTCTGCTAAATATTGACTTACAAAAAAAATAAAGGCAGATTTGAAAAATTTGTTAAATTTTCTACACAAAAACATTTTGAAAAAATAAAAATATTGCTTTTTTCAATTTTTTCTAACAATTTATAAAAAGGTCCAAAATACGCATTATTCATTTTTTTCATAAAAACTACCGTTATTTTGTGGTTTTCAGTGATACAACTAATCTGAGGCTTAATTATTAAAGCTCATAAAATTTCCTTGATTTTGGTGAAAATTTCACATCAATACGATTAACCGTTTCTCTGTTTCGATCAATCAAACTTACGAAACACTTTTTTTTCAATTTTAAGGAAAGCTTTGTTTTCTCTTATTTTTCTGTTCTTTTGAATTTGTTTATTTTTTAAATTCTTTTTATTTTTTTTTCATTATCATTATGACTTTGTGAAATTCGGACGAATTTCCTTGATTTTGATGAAAATTCGTCCGAATTTCACAAAGTCATAATGATAATGAAAAAAAATAAAAAAGAATTTAAAAAATAAACAAATTCAAAAGAACAGAAAAATAAGAGAAAACAAAGCTTTCCTTAAAATTGAAAAAAAAGTGTTTCGTAAGTTTGATTGATCGAAACAGAGAAACGGTAAATCGTATTGATGTGAAATTTTCACCAAAATCAAGGTAATTTTATGTGCTTTAATAATTAAGCATCAGATTAGTTGTATCACTGAAAAACACAAAATAACGGTAGTTTTTGTGAAAAAGTTGAAAAATGCGTATTTTGGACCTTTTTATAAATTGATAGTAAAAATTGAAAAAAGCAATATTTTTATTTTTTCAAAATGTTTTTGTGTAGAAAATTTAACAAATTTTTCAAATCTGCCTTTATTTTTTTTGTAAGTCAATATTTAGCAGAGTAATTAGGGTCCAAAGTCAAAATTGTGTTTTTGCATGTAAACCCATTTTTTGATTAGAAAAAAAATCGTAGCGACCTGAACCAAACAGTGAATTATAGCCAACAAAATTTTAAAATTGAATCTTAGATTGGTTGGATTGAAAAAAAATTTCCGTTCAATTTATGAAACCTCAAAGTTTATTTTTTTTCGATTTTGAAATTGAGTGAACATTTTTTTCGCTCAAGCAAAAACGACTAACGGTACTTTTTTAACTCAAAATAATTTGAAAAGAAAAAATAATAACCTTTGAAAAACTTTTAATTTCACTTCAATCCGACTTCTTTCTACTGAGATACAGCCTTATAAAAATCCACTCCATTTTTGAGTTTTTTCAAGTGTTCTTTTAATTGTTTTGACTAGTGTATTTTTACTACAATTACTTCTATGTCTAACGGTAAACATTGAACAGCAGTTTGAATGCAATTATTTATGTTGGTATCTATGTTTGTATAATAATGATCTTCTGATTTTTGTAATTGTGAGAGTAGGAAGTGTTCTGAAAAAGAAAGACTACGAATTATGATGTTTTTATGCTTAGGGTTTTCATAAAGAAAAAATTATAAAATAATGAACAAATAATGAGCACTTTCTAAAATAATTAACATTTTTATGTTTTCCGACACACAATAATTCATAATGAACATTTTCTTCAAATAATGAACTGTTCATTATAATAATGAACGGATGGTCACCGTATTTATATGCCATTTTTTGGCCATTCCTTTGGCATTTAAAGGCATCCATTATTCTACAAATACATTTAGACAGGTAAATTATATAGACAAATGGTTTGCGAATTGGATGAATTGAGGTTAAAAAATAAAAATGGATGAATTTTTAACCACTACTGTCATATTTTAACCTGCTCCGCAGCTAGTCTAATAATTTTATTCAATGCGAAGTGAAGTGTCAAAATTTAACCAAACGTCAATTTTTAACCCATTTTTAACTGAATTCGCACACGGCCTTATTCGTTTAAAATTACTTACCGGTTTATAAGACGAAAAAAGTTTTAAAAAACCGCAAATACTGATTGTATCAAAAACTATTCAGTTTATCTAATAATTTAAAATTCATAAACTAAATGAAAAATAAAACACAAAACTTTACTTACCCGTAACTGCTGTTTATATTATTTAAAAAAAATCACAAATATCAAGAACGCACAAATCGGTGTTTAGCTGGGCTTGTTTTAAAAAAACGCAAGTTATCACAAAGAAATATTCAATTGCAATGAATTCATAACCACGATCCACGAGGAACCAAATTCAAATTCAATCGCGTTTAAGCCTACTTGATCAAAATGATTTTTCGATTCAGTTTAAATTTTTTTAGAGAAATACACAGAAAAAAACAGTGGTAATAATAATGATAAAGTATAAAGTTTTGTAAAAAAAAAAACAACAGTGTAAATAATTATTTAAAAGTGGTACATAAACATATTTGCATGTTTTTGAATTTTTGAATAAAATGTAAATTATTATTTCAATTATTTATTTTGTTTTGTTTTTTTTTTACTGAATTGTTTTTTAATTATTATTAAAAATAAAATTGAATTCAATAACTACGCAGTATACTCTACTTTCTTGTTGAATATTCACATTTTTCTGAAGGATTTACGAATGAAATGTGAATATAAAGTGCATAAGGAACAAGTCTTAAATAAATTCATTTTCGCTTCAGATACGCTTCATTAAAATCGATGTAAGGTAGGTACTTGTGCGAATTCACTAAAATAAACGATTTTTGAGTCGTAAATGAGTATTTGAAATGGCTCAGAGAAGATCAAATTATTATCCACATAAATGAATATTTATGTATAAAATCGCTTGTGGGCCTCCATTTAAATGAAGGATTTTGTAGTAAAAAATAAATCATTAAAAAGGTTCAAAAATGTGGTTCGCTACCTACGAGGATGGACCCAAATCGGGTCAAAAATACATTCAGATTCGGGTGTTTTCTTCACTTAAGGGAATCATTTTCTAGTTATTTATGAAGAGAAATGTTTGCTGGTACGTGGTACCACACGCTCCCGCACTCAAAAAACAGAATCTAGCCAAAAGCCAAATAATAGCAAAACAAAACGAACAAGCACTTTTCAAAAGAAACTTATCTCTCTTTTTTGCTCTTGTCCCTCAATTCCCAAAAACAAATCACATCACATTTGACATTCACATATCACATATCACAATCCAATATTCCAATTCCAATATCCAATGTCCAATTTCATCCCGGATTGATGGGATAAGATGAGAATGAAACAAATTTCCCTTATATTTATATTTGAAGTTGAAGATTGAAGAGCGTCGCGTGGGCGCGTGGCTAGGAATTGGAAATTGGAATTCGTATCGTAATTCGGAAAATTTCCCACACACATACAAAACACAATTAAAAGTACACACAGACACAACACACCTCTCACAAACACATCCAACTAAAACTAACTCCACTCCAATTCAAGGTTGTTTCGTTGTTTTGCTTTTGAATGAAATATTGAAATTGTTGCTGTAATGGAATAGAATTGAATTATATGGAAACGGAAAGGTAAAGAAAAAGATAATAGTAAGAAAGTGAAACGAATTGAAAAAGGAATACTGGAATACTGGAATAACCAATACAGGCAAGGCACACAGACACAGTAAGGAAAAAAAATCAAAGAAAAGCGAAAAAAGAGACTGCAGCTGCAGTTAAAGAGAATGATCCAATGAACTGAAAAGAAACGAAGAGAGCATGACAAAACAAAAGTTAACGGCAACCACGCCATAGCCAGACGATATAAAATTTCTTCAGTCTGCAAGTAGTTAAGATGGCGTTCGGTTAGTCTAACGGAGTTTCGTGTGTACTGTGCGTTTCGAGCCTAAGAAAAAATATTCTTTTCCAAGAAAAAAACCCATACAGTTGCAATATTCAGTGGATAAATTTGTTTGTACACTGTTTTATCTATTCTGATGTGATTTTTATTTATTTTAAAAATTCACTCTATCCCTATTAAGAGTTTAGAAGTAAAAATTCTTCTTCTTTTTCTATGGTCTTGCTATAAAAGTAAAGTTAACGGCCTTGCGTTGTCTCCTGTTTTTTCAGCGTTAAAACTAAAAGAATTTACATACCCATAAAAAAGAGAATATACGTAGAACAGCCTTTTTGTTTAGTGTGGGTGTGTTTACCTTTTTCCAATTCTTCGTGTCCTATCGTCGTTGAATTCGCGTCAATCAATTGAATGCAAAATATTCACTGTGAATTCCAAAAGAAATAAGAATTACGTGCAAAATATTGTGGTTTAGTGCATTTCAATGAAAGAAAATACGATAACACGGCCGGAACAAGTTTGAATGTTCTTGCAACTGCATCCCCTTCTAATGGTGTGAGTAAAAGGGAGAGCAAATTTTATGGATAAAGTGGTTTTATTGTATTTTGGGCTACAACTGTGTTTGTAAGAGTTTGACAGGAAAAAGAAAATAAAGAAAAGAAAAAATACACAACACGCTACTGTCTGCTGTGGTGTCTAACAAAAAAAGTAAATACATCACGAAGATAAAAAAAAAATATAAAGAAAAATGTGCAGCTAATAAAATTTGTCTTCTCTATTCTGGAATGACAATAATATATTGGTTCTCTTGTTTTTATATGATTAAATAAAATTGTGTCTGTGTGTGTCTATTGTGGAAAAAGAACCCACTCGATTGGGTTCATAATAAAAACCGGGCATCCTTTCATTTCATCTCTAAAATGGGATTACCAGGAAAACGAGGAAGAGGACAACCACTATGCGTTGTTTTTGGATTTAATTATCTGATGCTGTTCTTGCTGTTAGCATCATTCCGGATCGCAAAGTGTCAAGGAAGTCAAGGTAAGGAATTTGGGTCTGGTACGGGTTTTGCTTTCCTTAGCAGCGATTCCGCTCAATGCGTTTTTGTTGGCTTTATGTTCTAAAACAAAGTCAAGGAATAGAAAATAAATTAAGTGCTGACTCGGCAGAGAGCTTTTATAATTGCGTATAATATCCGGTAATTGTAATTAATTGGAGTGTACTGCTTCTGTTGGTTGTGTTTCTTATAACAGAAGTAGTAATAGATATGTAGGTATATGTAGGTAATTTTTTTATTTGATACAACAACATCTAGGTATCGGTTCGGTATTATGATTGTCATTGTAATTTACAAATCGTTCCTTGGAGGGAGTAGGTATTAAATTATAAACTTAATTGTTTTACCCCACTATTCTATCTTCTTATGTAGACAGTCTGTTGCACATTCAGAAATAGAGATTAAGATCTATTGTAACCATTTAAGCTTGATACACACAATATAGCAAATGAACCAAGCGGGTGGAAAAGAATGTGGGTTGGTAATGGATAAACATGTTTTGTCTTTTGTACGGCTGTCAATAATACTACAAGTTTAATGATAGCTTTTCTTGGTTTGATTCCTTGAATTGATTTAATTGAATTGTTGGAATTGTGATTGTTACGTTTTTGTTATGGCTTTGTTTTGTTTTGTCCATAGTGTCACGTTGTTATTAAATTTTGGTTGTGTATGTTCCTATAAGAGAAAAGAGAGGTGTTTTTTAATCTGTCGAATAAGCTGTTGCAATAGTTTTATATCTTAGGTAGGTACGTGTTTGATATTGTAGTAAGAAAGTTACATTGAGCTGATGAACATAACATACATTTAGTTTGACAATTCTTTCACAATTTTTAACTAACAGCCCGATTCTCCCTCTTGTGAGGAATCACAAGTCATAAGCCCTTGTGACTATTTCTTGTGAGGATTAATGTGATTCGATAACATTTGTCGGATTCTCCCACAATCCTCACAAGAAAAGTCACAACGAAACTCACCACAGCCAATGTGAATTATGGTAATGCGTTGCCAATGGATTCTTTGTAACTGCAATATGTGTTTCAACGCAACATATGATGCGATCTCGTCAATATTGGCAACGCTTTTACTATTGGGGATTGCTTTTATTATTAGGGATTGCTTTTATTATTAGGGATTGCTTTTATTATTGTAGTTGGTAGTAATTTCAAAGGCGATGAGCAATGATCGCTATCAGTTGTGAATAAAGAAAAAGAGCGTATGTCTTTTCTCTTTCCTTCCTTTTTTTCAATATATTCATTCATACTCATATATCAAAATGTCAAATCTCAAATAATTTTCTAGTTATGACCTGCTCTGAAGGAGATCACAATTTCGATTGTTTTTGTGACTCTCACAAGTTGTTACTTTGGGGGGAGAATACGAAAAAGTCACAAAATCAATTTCACCTCTTCTTATGACTTGTGAGGTATCAGTGATGATGGGGAGAATCGGGCTGTAAACATGCTTAAGGTAGGAATATTTGTATACCTTTATATTTATTTAAAATATCTGACAAAAGATTGATTATGAACAAAATAAAATGTTTGCTGACACCAACTTCCTCGTGTGTTATAGCATTAATATGATTTGGTTTTTCTGGGATGTCTCGTTGAGACTAGGAAGCTCATCGATTATGTAAATACTTCAACGCGGTTTTCTGAAAAATGAAAACGAAAAGCTTTGTTATTTGCTTCAGAAAATAATAGTTGTATATAGGCTAGAGGGAGAGGCTGGGAGAAAATATTTGATGCATTTTTAACTTTTCGATAAACAGGTGACTTTTCGCAAACATGTTAAATTCAATGGTTAAACATTGTGACAACGAACTGTCTTGCAAGTAATGATTACAAGAAACTAAAGATCATAAACAAATATTCTTTTTCTGTTTTTGGCAAAATGTCTAGGTACCTAACTACTTAGATCTATGCCCATCAAGTTAGCACTACCAATTTGGAATTTCAAAAATGTAATTATGCAATTAATTGTCGTGAATTTGTCGTGAAAAAAAAATGTGTCGTGTACTTATTTTAAAAGTTAGTCCCTGGTAGTGCTTACTTGATGCAAAAGTTAGCACTACCACCCCAGATTAGTTTCTGGACACGCTAACCGAAAACTGAGAATGCAGATAATAAATTGTCGTGATTTTGTCGCTGGAAAGAAGCGGAACAAAAAAAATCCCAAAAAATTTTTTGGAATTTATTTTGGTTCCAAAGCATAAGTACACGTAGGTATGGGAAGGTAAACAAAAGTTAAAAATTAAATGTTGTATTGATTAGTTTCTACAACACACCTCTTTTTCGTTCGAATTCCAATTATGAACTGAGCTTCAAAACAAATACAAATATTTTGACCTTTCAAGTGACAACATTTTTTCGTATTTATGAAACTTGCAAGATCTAACCATCACTTATTTCGCACCCAGAAAGAGAAACCTTTATCGTTCTGCCTTAATTACCTAAAACTTATCAAATATATAAAATGTATGCAGATGAAATTTAAATAATTACGGACTGCTTGTTGTTTAAAACTTACTTCTTAAACAAATAAATTAATTTTCAAGCTGTCAGCAATCCATCAAACATCTTTGGTAATCTAATCACTATTTACCTGTATATAACGCTTTTTTGGAACTCTTATTTCTTATAAATACATAAGGCTTTGAACTGAACCTATCCAGGGCAGTCCATTCCCGAAATGTTTTTTGACAATAGATTTTGAGATTTTTCCTGCCAAAAAAAAGATGTGTTTGATTTTAATATACAATTATTATAGTACCTAACCTACAGTATAGTATAGGTACCTACTCTTTTCACCACGTAAATGCCTTGAAAGTTTTCATCTGATAGGCAACAACATTGGCACAGATTTTTTGCAACCACAGGAATAAATATGTGCCACCATGCGTCGTGATAGATTTCACATTCTAGTCAAACACAAATGAGCAATTCAAACAAAGAGATCATCTTGCGTTCTTTTTTCTTTTCATTTATTCTTCATGAGAATAATGGCGTAGGTACTACCTATTTTATGGAATGTCTACACTAACACTTAGATAAACTTTGTTTACTTGTCACTTTTCGCAAGTTTTCTCAGATGACTTCGGTAAACGATCTGGTTCATGTTTTACGTTATTTTAAGGTGCTTGTATTGTGTTCTTAAAAAAAAAATGGTAAAATAATGAAGTAAGGTCTAGTATAAATTTCATCTATTTAATGTCTGTACAAAATTAATACTTGATATTATTGAAAGGAAAAGTCGAACATTTTTTTAATTAGAATGTTTGGTACCGTCAGGCTGGATGTTTAAAAAAAAATGGTTAAAATATGAAGGAGTGGTATGATTTTGTCCAAACTTCTTTGAAAATTTTAATGATTGAATATAATTAAAAATTATCAAACAAGCCTTATTTAATTAACATTAGATAAAAATATTATATACCTAGTAATATTTATATATATTTTTTTTAATGTAAAAAAATTCACGTTAAAATGTTGGATGTTTTCAACTTGTTGCAGAAATATGATTCCAAAATGACTTTGACTCCGGTGTATAAATTGTTGCAAATTGTATACTCTTTGTTCTACCCTTGTAACTATTTTATAAACAATACATTTAATTTTTTTTAATAATAAATGCCAAATGATAGGATGACTGGCATATAGGGTAACTGCACCAGTCTCCGGCCAGACCCCAGTGTCTGGATGATTTTGCACTTTATGGGGAATAAGAGAGAAATTAAACACAGAATTTGCAAAAAAAGAACAAAACACAGAATCAGTAACATTTTCCACATACACATACGACGTTTCAAGCCGATCGAATGTATAACGGAAAACTTAAGTTAAGTTAAGTTTAAATTTAAGCAGCAGCCGATGCTGTTCTGCTGTTTTTTTTTAGCAAAAAGTTCCCGGACACTGGTACGAAAAACAGCGAATATCTAGTCTCCGGACGGCTCCAAAAAAAAAAAACTTTAAATATTTTATTATCATTATTTGTTCTCTGTTACACAAACAATATTTTGAAATCACTATGGGGTACATCGATCGTGAAATACTACAGCTCCTTTTTACCGAAACCTGAACAAAACCAATTTCTTCTCTCCACTTCCACTTTCTTTTTTATTTGAGAATAACGTTATTCTTTACTGGTATGCCGTATGCATAACATATGCATACAAAAAACGCAGCAAGAAACCAACCGAAACCACACCTATTGAAGGGATATTATTTGAATGTGATGTGCACAAAAAACAGTGCACCAGTTAATTGTTGAAGGATTCCAAGTGCCTGAAAACGGGTTTGGAAAAAAGAAACAAGTTTTCAATTATTTAAAGCTATTTTTTTTTTTAGGATGAATGCAAACAACTTAATGTACGTCTTACACGACATTAGATCAAAGAAGGTGTCACGCAAGCAGCAATCAAGTTTGACGAAGTAGGTTCGAAATCGTCCGGAGTCTCCGTTTTGATTGTCCGGAGACTGGGCCCGATTTCTTTTTTTTATTGCGTCTAAAATAACAATAACTAGGCAATATTTTTTAAATTAATAAGATGCCAAACAATCAGGAAATAATTATCAATGAACAAAATTAATTGCTCTATACTCAACACTTAAGAGAACAAAGATATTGAGTTTTTAAGTGGCACTGTCCGGAGAGGATACTCCATTTAAGACCGTCCGGAGAGGAGACTAGATCAATCGTCCGGAGAATCCGGAAAATCGCCCTTTTTTAGAATTCGTCCTATTAAATCAATGTAAAGTTACTTTCAATTCATTCGTATACGAAACTACTGAGAAATATCTATAATCTTATCAAAATATTAAGATTTGAATGAAACATTAATAGAAATAAAGATATTTACATTGAAAGTAAAAAAAAAAGACTGGTGCCGTTACCCTATTTCGTGTGACTGGCAAGGTTGCCAAAGTCAACCTCTTAAAGTTTGCACTTGGTTTTGTTTCATAAAGTCTAAGCAATGTAGTTTATTGCTCTGTCATAAAACATTCCAACTCGATTTTCGACCAACAACAGCAAAAGGACTTTGGTGGTGCCATCCAACTAATCCTACCTGAGGGTGTGTGTGGGTGTATTAGGAACAGGAGATCTAATGGCCAACGAAGATTTTTCTATGAAGACTGGTTTTCAGTAAAGCCTAGTATACAGTTCTTTGCAAAAAAATAAAAAATAAGAGGTGAAACAAAAATTTTTGTTCATGAAAAAATTTCTGAAAAATAAATTAGCTGTCACTGTGAAACTTATGTCGAATATTTTAATTTTTTTCTGCCAAAACAATGAGCTTCACATTGTTTTGTTTGAAAAAAAATCGAGGTGAGTATAATTTTTTTTTCGATTTTGGTTTACAGCTCGGATGACACAGTGGTGAAATGAAAAATATTTTTTTCGGCAAAAATCTCTCCATAAGAAATACATTAGTTTTTTTTTTTTTTAAGAACTGTATACTAGGCTTAAATAAAAACAAAAAACTTTTTACGACGGCTGCATCTTAAGTGTAGACAACGATAATTTAAAAGTCTCATTTCTACTAAGAGGCGGAGGCCTATAGCTATATCCAGAAAAAAAAAGATTTTGCAAAAGTAAAGAATAGTGATCTGAAGAAAAAACTTTCTGTTCCAACAGTTGATCGCCGAGAGTGACTGTTTTTTTTTTTTGTTTATTATCGTTTTAAGGATATCAAAATTTATACTTATAAAGTGAGCGAAGTAGGTAAAAATGTTAAAATCTTCATAAAAAAAAAATATTGCAAAAGTTATTCACATTTTTATCTGCAAATTATACATTTTCTTTCAGTTTATGAAATTTTTTTATTTTTTTTTTAATTACAATACGCGTTAAAATTGAACAAGAACGTGCATACATCACATTTTTATATTGTTTTTCCTTTCTATCAAAATACCTCAAGGAATATCCAGCCTCTGTGGTTAAACTTTCTTAAACTGCCTGTGGTTGCAAATTAAATTGCAATCCTAAGGCAGGCAATATCATTTGGATATTGAAAATGCCTTTTCTGGCACATATTTACACTAAGATTTACAATAGTTAAACTAGAACATAAGGTAGGTAATTACTTCAGGCTTATGGTATTATGTAGGTAATTTAAAATAAATATTGGACTATGATGCTTTAAAAATTTGCATCTAACGTTAACGTTCAATATATAAACAGATAAATAAGCGAAGAACAAAAAAAAGAATACCTAAATAAGTAGCTTGATAAAAATGATTAAATCAAAGTGGTTTTCCCCTTCTTTTTATATTGCCCTATGGAAGGCAATAGGACATTGATTAAAGTTGTCATGATTGAATATTAAATGTGGGGTGGAAAGTGGAAAGAGAAGTGTGATCGAGATGACAGAAGTTTTATGATATTAACAGAAGACAAGAGTCTAATTAAAGTGTAGGACCGAACGAGTAATCATCCCTCATTAATTTACCGACCAGTGAAAGTAGTTAAATACATATACATTTTTGTATGAATTTGTGTAGTAGTTCATAGATGTTCTTTATATTCTCTTGAGGTAATACTATGTAGAAATTTTGTTTAAATCGATGTGTCACTTTTTTATTAGTATTTGAGATGTTCTTAAATATTTAACAATATTTAAATTGTTAGGTACCTATTGGTTATGGTTAAGAAGAACTACACAAGTTGTTGTTAAATTTATTGACGTGACGCAATCATACTGCACAAAATATTGTTAATATTTGTTTTGCCACTCTTTGAACCATTCTTCGCAAATATAAGAAATATTTATTAGAAACATGTAGATAGGTAGGTAGGTACTTTTTCACCTAACAAAGAAGCTCCCCTCCATTCTGTTCAACATTTAAATCCACCAATGTTCCATCTCCCAGAACGAATAATTGCCACCAATGAAGCATAACTTTATGAATTAATTCGAAAACCAATCCTTAAACAAAAATTACTCAACCTAATAACTCAAGTTCTCTCTCATAAACTTTCAAAACTACACAAAAAAAAACCTAACTTATCGATCGTTGAAACTTCCTTGTTATTTAATTTTTCTTTGTGTTTTTGATTTTTAGGTATAGTCTTGGGATGGGAGTAGTTCGGTCATAAACATTATTTCAGTAATTTTTCGCATTATTGCTCCTCGTTTATCGAAGATGCACACTCGTTTTTTTCTCCTTCTAAGATGTCTTTGAAACCTACCAGAAATCACCCTTCAGGTACGATCTGGACTTCACGCTTCACAAGTCAATAACCAAGATAAATGTTTGCAAGAAGTGGTCTCTTTGTTGGCATATTTCTCAAGCAGGGTTATAGAGCCTGTTGATTGCATTGTTCGAAACATTTTTGTAAGTTTTCTGTATTAAAATATCAATTTGTGACTGTGAGTGAATAATTTTGTTTCTAGAATTCGAATATCTAATCAATTTTCCCAGAATCGTCTTTTTTTAATCTCAAAGCAAAGCTCAAACTTTAAGTGTACAAACATAACATATGTATGTACTTGTCTACGAAATCACAATATAGGTGAACATTATCGTAATATACCTATTTAAGTTATCAAAATCACTTTTGTGAGATACTTAAGTAAAAATTCAGATAAAATAATCGTCAGCGATACCTTCTCCAAAATCGTTCATAAAGTATTTGTTGGTATGACTGAACAAAGTAAAAATAAAGTAGACAACTGATTTCTGTTGCGTGGGTTTAAGTGGGATTTGACACATATACGAAAAAAATGTGACATTATTTGACAGAAATTGACAGCCTGAATTTGTAATCATTATTTATTATGTAACAACGTAGGTTATACCGACATATTTTTGTCAATCTCCAAAAATTCCTTATAAATATAAAACATTTTCAGAAACAAAAGCGCTGACCGAACAAAAATATATGTAGGTACATTTGTTAGGATAAACAAAAGTTAACATTATTTCTTTAGGTATTCTAAAAGATGTACCTATACATATTAGGTATTCTTGTGGACAAAAAAATTAGTCAACTTGATTTTTTGATCAATAACAAAACCTGTCATCTGTCTTGTGTCTTATTTTTCTTCCTTTCCTTATAATATCAAATGTACGACTTTCTGGTTCATAAAATAAACAAATAAATTCAAAAGACAATTTTCGCTTGTTTATCAGCATTGGCCGAACCCATTCAACCGATAAGATAAATAATATTTCTTTTGAATTTCAATCACAGAAAAAACCGAAAACCTTAATACTAGGTTTTATACCTTATCGATTATATGGCGACGTACAGTCTATTTTCGCAACAATGAAAATGAGTTTGTGTATAGCAAAAAAAAAACTACCATTACTCGCCGCCCGTAACAGTCACCTGCCAACAGTATGTCGTTGTAGGTATATGGTACCCAGCCTCATTAGTTGTTTTTGTACATGTTTGTGTACTTTTATAATGTCAACTACCTGCTAAATAAAAAATAATGTAAACCTGCAAACCAACAGCACCATGTGCTGTATTGAATCGAAGAACTATCAGGAAATTCAATTGTGAATGGAATGCACAACGATGACGATTTGTATAAACCACGATGACGATAATTCGCAATGCCAAGGACGCTTTAAAACATGCAATCGAAACAATTGCTGTCGTCAGTTGAACGTAGTTCGTCGGTACAGTGGCGTTGAGTCTTACGAGTTAAGCTATCTTTTTCTCTTTTTTTTGCATGTTGTGATAATTTTGGACGAAGTAAAAATCTGTATGTCGTACTCTATTGATTTTGATTCCATTGAAACAATTTTTATTTTAGTTTGGAAAAGTCTGTACTTATTTTATTATCAGTCTAGAATTTGTCTGAATGCTCTTAATTTGCGGGCGAGGCGAAGTTAGCAGGGACCGGCAGAGGTACATACTCATTAAATTTTTAAGCACCATTGGAAAGATTTTAACAATATTGTAGTAAATAACAGAGTCATATGTCATATCTATTTACCAAAACTCGAGGAAAAATCTCACATTATGAAAAGTTAGAACTGTTTTTGAGAAAATTGAAACTTTTAGTTTTTGGGCGAAAAAAAAACCTTCCACGCGAATTCGCCCAGACCTCTAACTTTTTTTTAATCTACACTAATATATAAAGCTGAAGAGTTTGTTTGTTTGAACGCGGTAATCTCAGGAACTACTGGTTCGAATGGTATAATTCTTTTTGTGTTGGATGGTGCCTTAATCGACTTAGACATTAGGCTACTTAACATTAAGCTGTGACCAATAGCAGCGAAGAATCTATTTAAAATGGGGAAAAAACGGCATAAAATATACATTTTTCTGCGTTTTAACGCACTTATCTCAGGAAGTACTGGTTCGAATGGTATAATTCTTTTTGTGTTCGATGGTCCATTAATTGAGGAAGACTTGAGGCTATTTAACATTAAGCTGTGACCAATAGCAGCGAAGAATCTGTGGAAAATATGGAAAAAACGGCAAAAAATATACATTTTTCTGCGTTTTAACGCGCTTATCTCAAGAACTGCTTTATGAAATTGAACAATTTTTTAAATGTTGAATGGTCCATTTATCAAGGAAGGCTTGAAGCTATATAAAATTTAGCTGCGACCGATAGGAGCGAAGAATTTATGTAAAATGTGGAAAAAACGGCAAACAATACAATTTAATCTACACTAATATATAAAGCTGAAGAGTTTGTTTGTTTGAACGCGGTAATCTCAGGAACTACTGGTTCGAATGGTATAATTCTTTTTGTGTTGGATGGTGCCTTAATCGACTTAGACATTAGGCTACTTAGCATTAAGCTGTGACCAATAGCAGCGAAGAATTTGTTTAAAATGGGGAAAAAACGGCAAAAAATATACATTTTTCTGCGTTTTAACGCACTTATCTCAGGAAGTACTGGTTCGAATGGTATAATTCTTTTTGTACTCGATGGTCCATTAATTGAGGAAGACTTGAGGCCATTTAACATTAAGCTGTGACCAATAGCAGCGAAGAATCTGTGGAAAATATGGACAAAACGGCAAAAAATATACATTTTTCTGCGTTTTAACGCGCTTATCTCAAGAACTGCTTTATGAAATTGAACAATTTTTTAAATGTTGAATGGTCCATTTATCAAGGAAGGCTTGAAGCTATATAAAATTTAGCTGCGACCAATAGGAGCGAAGAATTTGTGTAAAATGTGGAAAAAACGGCAAACAATACAATTTAATCTACACTAATATATAAAGCTGAAGAGTTTGTTCGTTTGAACGCGGTAATCTCAGGAACTACTATTTCGAATTGTAAAATTTTTTTTGTGTTGGATAGTCCATTAATCGATGAAAGCTTTAAAATAAAATAAATAAATAGAGTGGCGCGACAGCTCTTGAAGAGCCAACGCCTAAGTGGCTTACTCTTATCAACAATTCTCTGAGTGCGTGTGAAGAATTGAGGGGACCTACAATTTAACGCCGATTCCGAACGGCAAAGTTGAGAAGCATTTTTTCATTACAGATTGATACTCTTGGAAGATTTGTCAGGTCTTCGCAAGAGGCAGTACCAGTGAAAGATGAAATAAAAACTTGGCCTGAGTAGGACTCGAACCAACGACGTTCTGCTTAGCAGCCAACGCACTTACCAACTAAGCTACGGGCAACTGCATTAGGCTTTATTCTACTTAAAATTAAGCTGCGACCAATAGCAGCGAAGAATCTGTGGAAATGTGAGAACTGAGATTTTTTTCTGAGATCTCTGAGATGAAATTATTTTGGATTCGATTTCTCTCTCAGCTATTTGACGTGGCTGACATATGTGCAGCAACAATTAGTAAGGTAACCATTAAATCTCAATGATAACTGAGAATTATGTTCCACCAAGGCACCAAATGATTTTGCCTCAGTCAAGGTGACATTGAGATCTCAGTGAGATGTTGTTAGGTGGAACTGGCCTAATAACTGCTCAAATTAGAATTTTGAGAGTTCAATTGATTTGTGAATGTGATTGATTGCACTATTTGTGCAGATTATTGTGTTTAAACCATATCATTTTATGTATTTCTTAACTAAAAAATATGCTCAGTTTAGAAAAAAAAAATTTACTTAACGAAAAAACCGATGCAGAAGTAAGAGAGATATTAGAATTAGGGAGAGTTCACCCAAGGGAATGCTTTAAGTATGAACAACTGAAGGGAATCATAAAAAATGCTCAAATTTTTCAAGTTCAAGAGAATTACGACTTAGGGAGAGTTGACTGCAATGCAATTTTACAATAACTTCCGAACAAAATTCCCACGCGCGCATGATGCACAAGTCGAGTTGATACTCTGGCCGGTGGACGAGGGAGAGGCGGACGAAGTCGCGGGCAACTGCTAGTATTCTATATGTCGCAAGTAAAAATGCGACCAACTGGTGCTTACGTTTAAATAAAAATGATAGGTACCTATGAAATAATCGAAACTTGCTTGGTTTCTCAATAGTCTTCAATATTTCTTTTTTAAACTGCTAACTTCTAACATAAAAACTGCTTGAAGATAAAATCAAAACAGTTCAGTGTTGTGATAATCGGAATGCCACAGATTGTGTGACAAAAATTATTCAAACTACGGAAACATATTTCCGTTCAAATTTAATGTAAACCAATAAAATTAAAGTATCGGCACGACGATGGCAGCATCAATTTATATAAAAAAAATCTAATCTTCACGAAGGCTTCGTTTTTAATTTTTTCGCTTTAAGTTCCATCGAAAATTCATGCCTTCCATCTACTAAACGTCTTCTACTTAAAACTGATTAAATCTACCGTATTTTATGTCCTTCCCCGTACCGTTCAGTCTAGACATTAAGTTTTTCCCTCAAGAAGAATATTTTTTTCAAATCTTAAGCACACACTTTGCTGTGGTTGAGTGTTAAGTTTTTAAGAACTTAAAATGCTAGAAACACTATCTCCTCTTTCGTCCTGTTCCTTGTAATTTATATTGACATTTGAAAGCTCTTATAAAAAAGAATTTTTAGGTTATTATTTGCGAAATTAAGTTTTATACTAGACTCAGTTAAGATATTTTATTCAGGGGGTGACCAGCTAAAAAAAACACACAAAAAAAAACAACCATTTGGAATGTCTCCAAGAAGTTTAAAAACTACAAAATATTTTCACATTTAAGTGTCAGCCAACATTTCTAATATATTTTCTGTTTTTTGTCAAACTGAACTTATAGAAAGCTGGTCACTCTGGGTAGACTAATTGTTTAATGCTATTTTCTGTTGTCCGAGAAATCCTCAGCATTTGTTTTATTCGGGGAAATAGGGAGAGAACGGCTTTCTTTTGGTATGGTGATTCAGATATGAAGGAAAGTTTATGCTGACAAAATACCTATGCAAGCATAACACTTTCCAGTCCTTCTGTTTTTCTTGTGACCTAGTTTTATGTTGTTCATGCAATTTTTGTATTATTTAGAAAATGGCCAAACACAATAAAGGGAAAACTTTAACTCTCCGTTATGTGTTTTATGTTCACTGTTCTAATTCCACCCAAAGCCCACAGCTGTAGAGCCCCTTAGGGGTGGAATTTAGTAATAGCAAAGAAGGCACACAATGTAGAACATACAACACTGAGACCTAACTACATAATGTGATGACTTCAAGAGAGTATATTGTCCCATTTCATTTTTGTTTATACTCTACTTTCCATGAAGAAACAACAAAACCACCCTCGTCCGTCAGTTCAAAGCACAAAAATTAAAACATAGTCATAATAATAATAATAATTCATTCCCCCTTGTCCCTCAGATGTTTTCTTTTGTAGGTATATTAGGACGAGTATCATTGCCGGTTGGTGGTGTGTTTTGAAGTCCCATTACTTTCAATCAGAAATAATATCTCGGAACAAATTTTCCTCGTTTTTTTTTCTTTTTGGGTCTTTACATTATCTGCGACCGAGCAACTTATTGAGGGTGAGTTTAAGGTGAGAGAGATGAAATGTATTTACCTATCTACTTTCCTGAATACCTTGCCCTTAGACTATCCCTATCTAGAGGTCTATGGCAATAGGGCTGATAAAATCTGAGCGTTTGCGTTCTTGGAGGAGTTATCAAAGAAAACACCAATCTGCTGTTTCGGTAGGTAGGTATATAAAGGCAGTTTTGCAAGCATTTATATTCTTATCATTGAATTCGGTAGATACACCTGGAACCTGAAACTGGAATACCTACAACTGACAGCCTGTTTGTAAAGGCAATGTAACTGAAAACCAGTCGGAGCAAAAGAAAACCAAAAGTGCGTGTGATTTCCGTAAGGTCTTCGAAATGTTTTCGAACAAACTTATTTCGTTTAACTCGATATACATATTTTCATCGGCTTGACGGAGTTGCCTTTTGGATATTTTAAGATTTTATTTGGAAATAAAAAAAAAACTTTCGAAAAACAAATTCAAACCCTAGATAGATAGACTAAGGAACCGAGAACGAATTGAAATAATTTAAACTTTGGTTGGTAGAAGAAGGATCACAAAAGCGATTCCTCACTTAACGTTGTCTACACTTCTACAGAATCCAATATAATCTGTTGGAATTGAGGATTACCCTCCGGGTGTGTGTTCCAGAGCGAAAGGCATTCTTCAATGCTGATCATTTTCAACCTAAAATGCCTTGAGGTGCTAAAATCTAGAAATTTCCCATTGCCTGTAATCCACCGAACATTTGTTAATTTGTCTGGTTTGAAAGACATTTAAATTTAACTATTATAGTTTCCGTGTATGGGGCTCTCTTATGTAGAATAGATTATTAAGATGACGTTTAACAATTCAGTGCCAGAATGACTTTAAAAATAAAAATAAATAGAGTGGCGCGACAGCTCTTGAAGAGCCAAGGCCTAAGTGGCTTACTCTCATCAACAATTCTCTGATTGCGTGTAAAGAATTGAGGGGACCTACAATTTAACGCCGATTCGGAACGGCAAAGTTGAGAAGCACTTTTTCATGACAGATTGATACTCTTGGAAGATTTGCCAGGTCTTCGCAAGAGGCAGTGCCCGTGAAAGATGAAATAAAAACTTGGCCTGAGTAGGACTCGAACCAACGACGTTCTGCTTAGCAGCCAACGCACTTACCAACTAAGCTACGGGCAATTGCCGACTTTGCAGTCGGTTAATTGAACTTCAAGTCTTTGCCTGGATCGTTTCCTTCAATATCCTAGACTTGTTTTATACTGTTTTTTTTTCCATCAGTAGAAGTTCTGCCTTAGGTTTATGATCTGCCAAAACTCTTGGTACAGTATTTTAAAGTTTCAGACTCAAACTTGTATTCATCATAAAACCTTAAACGGCAACCCTATTCAACCAACTCTCAATCTTTCTACCTGAATAAGCATTAAACACATAGCAAAGGCATCACTGAGTTGGTGGGTCGTTTCGTTGGTTGTTGTCCCTTTTTTTTCTCTTATCAATGTGTAATGGAAGATAAAATATCGTTGATGGTCTTGTGGGGAATCCTTTCCGATTTGGAAATAGTACGAAAAATTCAACGCACAATATTATTATAACTCTGTGAAGTTGGGTTTAGACTTTTTTTCCTTGCGTCACGTCAATACAAAAAATGTCTAAAGTAATGCGCATCGCATCCAAATGATCCGAAAAAAAAATGTATTTTGCTTAAATTGTTGTCAAGTTCAGTTGAGTGAGATTGGAATTCTTGTTTGTGGTTGTAAGATATATCAGCCAGAATGAGTTTACCCTTTGAATCTGGGTTAAGTTGTGAATAAAATAAAATAAATGCTTTGATTTTTTTTTCTTTTTTCACTTTTGTTATGATGTAGGGGATATCGAATATTACAGCATCTGAAGGTTTTCAAAAAGCATCCTCGACAGTTGAGTTTTTGATGTAGATATTGACAAAGACCCAATTTTTGAAATAAAAACTGTTTCATCTACAATTGAAACTTAAAAAGTTGAGAAAATAATTTCAAATTGAAATTAAGGTTTCCTTATCTTTCGAACTCTCTCTGAAAAACTTCTAACAAAAATATCAAATGATATTTCGGACTAATTCTATTTAATATTCGTCGCATCCTCATTTTAGACAGTAATACTTTCCATAAATATAGTTATGTTGTAACCAATTCTATTTTGTAATACGTATTCTCAAAATCCCTTTAGAGTTTCGTCATCGAAAATTATGTCCATGCTAGCTAAATGACTCTTGCCATAATGTGTACAATATACATCCTCCCTTCTTCATTCGCAATAATCAACTTAAACACACTCCGCCATTAGTCTTAACTTTTATCTGTCATTTCAGCAAATCGATTAACCTATTTTCCTTTTATTTTCTTCACACGTAACGATCAACAAACAAAGCTAAGAATAGTCTATGCCACAGTTATAGAATACTGTATTTTCTGAAGGATTAAGACTCATCGAATTCCAGTTAATCCATGTCATAACCTCAAAGTCCATTTAGAGGATAAATCCGATGGGGGATGTCTTGGGCGAACAATAAAAGTAGTAAGTAGTTGATACCTTGGGGATTTACGATTCTTGGGTTGTGTAGTCCATTTCACACGCTGCTGCGGCGTGGAATTGTGTGTTATCACAGTTCGTTGGATGGAAATCATAAGCCAGTAATGTGATCCGACACTAAAACTTAAATGCGTTACTCATGAGTGATGACGTTATTTTTAAATTAACACAGGTCAGTATTTGAAAACTCGTTACCCAATTTGATTGTTCCGGAGAGGGCTCTAGCTGTTAGAGAAACAAATTTACAGACAAAGCTCTACTCTCATAACCTTCTTAAGGCTTATTTTTTAGTGGTTTCAAAATTTCAACGTAATGTTTGGAACCTCTATTAGTTCTATGCACTCCCTCAAACTTGATTCGTGGCGCTTCACACGTATTCTGTGACATGTGCTCTTCGTTCACCTTGCTTTTTTTCGTCTTTTTTCAAAGAATTTCACTAGGTACCTACATTGCACTCGACTCTTGTGCAATACTGCCACTTTTTATCTGCGGAAACAAACAAATTATTTTTTACTTGGGGAGATGTTCTTAAATCATTTTCTATTTAGTTAGCTAGGAGACATTTTCTTTGAACTTTCAGTCCTCATTTCATTGCTATAATGCAATTATATTTTTGCGTTAAATCTTTGGAAGCGCTAAATTTATGCATTCAAACAATTAAAGAAACTATTCAAAAGAGAAATAAGCTTCACACAACACAAATATACACACACATGCACACTTATTTACTATCTTACCTGTACAGCTTACAGCAAATAGCATAAGTCAAGTGCTGTAATTTATTCATGACGCCTGAAAAAGTGAAAAATATTTCAACAAGAATATGAAAATATAGGTAATGAAATTTCTTGCATGTATGCATGACAGCTAAAATAAAAAAAAATTAAGGTTCTGGCTGTGCTCAGATGGAGTTCTTCTTCCTTCCGTTTTTCGGATATCTACTCAAGGGGTTACTTCTTCTTCTTTTATAAACAATGCAATGCAGCAAAAGAAAAGTTAATGATTTGTTTTGTTGTAATTGTAATGCATTATGTACTCTGTGATCCTTTGATCTCAGTTATGAAGAAAATTTAACAAAAATAAAGTTAAGTTGAGTTAAGTTGGGGAGCAGATGAACAATGTTTGTTTTAAGGTTTGTTTACTATGTAGGTAAATCATTGAAATACAGTACCTACCTATATCCCGGCTATCTGACTCCGCGCTTTAATGTACAAATGCACAACTCGTTTATCTGAGCAATATATTTATACGCTTGTTTTTTTTTTTTCAAATTGCTCACAAATTAGCAACACAAAAGAAATAACAATTTATTGTTCTTTACCTAATCAAGTATTTTCTAATTTTTTTTTTGAACTACATGATATACAACACAATATAATTATTTCGCTTTTAAAGCATTTAAGCGGACCCTATTATTGGTCTCAGTTATGCATGTAACCGGATTCGCATAGCTACCTTTACTGGCTAATTGCACAGAATAGATAGCAAAACCTAAGAAGCACTCATCCGGTGAGCACTGACTATAACTTAAAATTCCGTGAAAATTTACCACTGAAGCTTGAAGCGTAAAAGTTAGCGTTTTAAAAATTTTGATGGATGGTTTTTGCTTAATTTAAATTTTTCACTAAAAAAAAAGAAAACATTAGAGTTTTCTGCGTAAGGCTTTGCACTCTTAAAGGACTTTATTGATAGGCAAACAAAGTAACCGAAATCCATATTACAAAGTCTAAAAATGACTCAGTTTATTCTTTCAAGCTCTTTAACGTGAAAAAATAATGAAATCAATTCGCCTATAAAGGCAACCATAAAAAAAAAACTAATTCCCTCCAACTGTTTGTCGGTTGGTCAAAGGATCTTATATCAAAGCTATTAATGAACTTTTCAAAAAGACTTAAACGAGTAAAGGAAAACTCAATTAAATAACAATGATCAAAAACAACTGTGATCTCCACACTCTCGCGTTAATTTTTACGACTCATTCAAAAGACATTAAAGCTTTAACATCTATTTTAATCGCTTTAATCGTTTCTTGAGAAATATTTTTGGAAACAAACTGCTAATAAAATTCTTTCACAGCTACATCCACATGCCATTGCCATTAAATCTATGCATATATCAATTTCCTCAACTTAAATGCATATTTTACGAATATTTTAATTGTCTAAATCGTAAAACTGAAAAATGATGAATCAAATTTGTTCCATGTAAGCTCAATAGATAAAATTTCAAATAATAATAAAAAACACTAATATACTAGGTATACTGTATACATACCTATATACCTGCTCAATGCTACATGTCCGCTGTTTTTTTTTTTCTTCTAGAAAAAATATCGTAAAAAAACACGACATAAAAGACGAAAAAAGGAAACACATGCACCTCAGGTTTGTACATCTAAACTACACAATACACCTCACTACGACACTGTTTGACAATAGAAGGTTTTCTATTTGCAGCTATTCAATTCAAGCCCACAAAACAAATGTGCTATGGGTCTGTAGTATAACCACCTGTCGGCAATCGTTAGCTGAAGGCACCTTCCCAGCTTGCCTCCTACTTTTTTGGTCTTAATTAGCTGAAAGGCGTAGAGCACTTAAAATTACCTCATTTCTTTACCGGTTGCAAAATTATGTCATCAGCTCGCGAAATACTTGCGTTGACTAATTAACTGCCCTAAGCCTTCTCTTGTAAAGTCGTAATAGTAAAACTAAAAAAAAGTACCTACTAAAACTGACTGTTCGACATTTTAAAAGTGATGGTTTTTTTTACCCCTTCTAAGCTGGTTGGGCTTTTGTCGTTGTTTTTCTATTTTACTGAACTGAAGTAGATTTTTATTTCGAAAAGGGTTGCTATAATGGTCTTCTTGGTTATTTTTTCATTTCAACCACAACTTGGTTTATTAGGTTACTAGTTAATTATACGGATTTGTTGGTTCCATTTTTAACTTTGGTTTTCATTTCATTACTAAACTTATTATTTTATAATTATTAACTAGCAGTTGCCCGCGACTTCGTCCGCCTCTCCCTCGTCCACCGGCCAGAGTATCATCTCGACTTGTGCATCATGCGCGCGTGGGAATTTTGTTCGGAAGTTATTGTAAAATTGCATTGCAGTCAACTCTCCCTAGGTCGTAATTCTCTTGAACTTGAAAAATTTGAGCATTTTTTATGATTCCTTTCAGTTGTTCATACTTAAAGCATTCCCTTGGGTGAACTCTCCCTAATTCTAATATCTCTCTTACTTCTGCATCTTTTTTTTCGTTAAGTTAATTTTTTTTTTCTTTAAACTGAGCATATTTTTTAGTTAAGAAGTACATAAAATGGTATGGTTTAAACACAATAATCTGCACAAATAGTGCAATCAATCACATTCACAAATCAATTGAACTCTCAAAATTCTAATTTGAGCAGTTATTAGGCCAGTTCCACCTAACAACATCTCACTGAGATCTCAATGTCACCTTGACTGAGGCAAAATCATTTGGTGCCTTGGTGGAACATAATTCTCAGTTATCATTGAGATTTAATGGTTACCTTACTAATTGTTGCTGCACATATGTCAGCCACGTCAAATAGCTGAGTGAGAAATCGAATCCAAAATAATTTCATCTCAGAGATCTCAGAAAAAAATCTCAGTTCTCACATTTCCACAGATTCTTCGCTGCTATTGGTGGCAGCTTAATTTTAAGTAGAATAAAGCCTTCCTCGATTAATGGACTATCCAAAACAAAAAGAATTTTACAATTCGAAATAGTAGTTCCTGAGATTACCGCGTTCAAACGAACTTTATATTGTATTGTATTGTATTGTTTGCCGTTTTTCCACATTTTACACAAATTCTTCGCTCCTATTGGTCGCAGCTAAATTTTATATAGCTTCAAGCCTTCCTTGATAAATGGACCATTCAACATTAAAAAAATTGTTCAATTTCATAAAGCAGTTCCTGAGATAAGCGCGTTAAAACGCAGAAAAATGTATATTTTTTGCCGTTTTTTCCATATTTTCCACAGATTCTTCGCTGCTATTGGTCACAGCTTAGTGTTAAATAGCTTCAAGTCTTTCTCAATTAATGGACCATCCAACACAAAAAGATAAGTGCGTTAAAACGCAGAAAAATGTATATTTTTTGCCGTTTTTTCCACATTTTCCACAGATTCTTCGCTGCTATTGGTCACAGCTTAATGTTAAGTAGCCTAATGTCTAAGTCGATTAAGGCACCATCCAACACAAAAAGAATTATACCATTCGAACCAGTAGTTCCTGAGATTACCGCGTTCAAACAAACAAACTCTTCAGCTTTATATATTAGTGTAGATTTTTGTGTCAAGAGGATTTTTAAAGAAGAAGTCTTGATTAAATATTTTTCTTTTCAAAAGATATTTAAACTTTTGATGTGCCATTAATATAATTGGTGTGTCTTTTATTATCGTCGTTTCCTCAAGTCTTATGTTTTACTTGATGAGAAGATGCTTCTGAAAAATTTAAATTCACGCAAACAGCAACGCTGAATTGATGGTTACAGTTTTCTTGGAAGTTTTAAGTTGGATCATTAAAAAACTTGGGAAAAGCAATTTGTAACATTGCTTTTTTTCTAAGTTGTTCTTTTTTTATTCATAGGAAAAACATTTAAAGTTACGGGTAAGTCCTACCTACTTCATAAAACAAAGTGTTTTCTTATTTCTTAAACACCCGTTTCGACTTTTAAAAAATTCAGTAAATAGTGGAGTCCCCGAAGAGGTAGTATGTTTAAAATTGTACACCAATAGATAGTACTAGCAGTAAAATTCAATATTTTCCTCTCCTTTGCAATAGCCATGTCAAAGTTCAATACCAAAAAGAAATGCTTAAAATTTTCAACAGGTGGCACTGCAGTTGCCCATTTCCATTTTAACCGAAGTACGCGGCAAAACTTGGCACACATCATAAAATAAAATCTCAACGTCATTTTTAAACAAAATGGTCAAAATGCGAGCAGTGAAAATAACTTAATTTAATTTTTCTTATTTTTCGGAGCGGACAATTAAGATGGCAATCACTAATTTGTAATGTCAAATTCGCTTTTGTTAATAGCAAAAAAATAAAGGATACGGCAAAGGCAAAGAGATTTTAATTTATTTTCAAAGGAAGAGACACACAGTTAATGACATCCGGAGAATGGGATCTGCGTGCTGTGAAGGCACTAGAAGAGGAGGAACAAGCCCAATTTCGTTCAATAAGTGTTTAGACGATGCGATGGTTTACTGGACGTTCCACCTCTGCCACTAACACTTTTCCGTTCTTCCGATGTGGAAAAAAACAGCATCATCATCAGTTGCATCCCAATCACAGCCGTTCTTACTTTCGTCGTCGTTGTCTTCCGGTGGAGGTGCCGCTAAGTCAACCGGAACTTTCTCACCGCTGCAATTTAGTCCTTCACCCATTTTCACACCGCCCGCCACCGATACGACACGGTGTGCAACTTTATCACACAACTCGCCACTTTCGGAGTCTGCATCATCAGATATTGGGTAAGAAGAGTGCTGCTTCCGGTGGTCTTGAAAGACGTCGCAGTTGCAGCAATTACAATTGCAATTACACAAGTTGTACTGGGGATGGTGCCAGCAACGGTGGCAGTGGCAACATTAGGATTGTCGGAAAGCCTGAGTGATAATAACGACTACGATTCGCCAGACAGTGGCTCGTGTACGGTACCACTGACCAAGGACTCTATCTAGATGATGCGCTTTCATCAGGAGGACCATTTGGGCATATTGTTGAAGTGACGTTTTTTCGTTCACCCTTGAAATAGAAGTTGAAGCAATTAAATAAATTTGTATGTACTTTTTTTTTTTAATACCAACATTTTTCAGTCTGCACAGCTTTAAACACAATTTTCAAACAAATTCCGCAAGCAAAACTTGTCCGAAACGTACGAAATCGGACAAAATTCCGCTCCGAAAAAAACCTCGATAGGGCAGAATATAAAAAACATTTTGTTTATGATTCAATTTATAAAACATTATACTTTGTGTTAAGGTATTCCAATAATAAAAGTTTTTGTGATCCTCGCGATTGTCAAAAACCAAACAAAAACCTTGACAAAAAATACTGCAGTGAACTTTGAAGCTCCTTTAGTGCTGTTAATAAAATTTCTTTCTTTTCTCTAAACGTTTTTGCATGATAACACGGATACTTTTTCTGTTTGGTAAATGCTATATACACAATTTTCTAACAAAATTTGAAATTCTAAAAGTTTTTCTCTTGAACAGTCATTTACATAAAATGAAAAATGAATAATAAGAACCCTCACCGGCAGAAATATAGAGCAATGTGTTGAATAAAAAAACACTAAGAACAACAGGAAAAGAAAAAAAAAAGAGAAACAGAAATATGAAACTTAAAAAAAACTTTCGAAATCCATTACAAGACTTGTTTATTGCATTATATTTTCATATAGCAAAGCCATGTTCGTCTTCCCACTCGACCCACAGAACTCCTTGTTTTCTGGCCCACTGAATGTACATTTTTTTTTTTTTACTTCATTCGCCTACAAAAATTCCCGACAGAAATCTTCTCTTGACTTTTAATTTTTTGATCAACTTCACAACCATAATCCACGACCTATAATCCAAGAAGAGATTTTAAATCAGTGGGATTACTAAAGAAAAAGAAATAAAAGAAAAACTACAAGTTGTTTCCATCAAGTACAGCAAAACCAGAAAAATGCATTATGGATGAGGGAAGAGATATTAAAGTTTTTGTGTTATTCGATACCTACCTACCCAGATACCCACAGCATCAGAATATATCTGGTCAGAGTGCATCTTCACAACCCAACAAAACAAAACTGGTCTGTTGCTCGGTTCTACTCGATGGTCCTCGAGTTTTTGTTTGAATGGAAATATGCTAAATCCCTGCATTATAAACCATAATCCATATAACAACCACTGCTACTCCGCACAACTCCCTCCTTTGCTAGTACAACTATCATCTTTGGAAACCCATATTATCAGAAGTAAGTTCTTAGGTTATAGAGTCGAATAATGTATGTGACGCAGTATTAAATACCGGCAGCTCGACAAACAAACTAACCCAGATCACATTTCCAAACACCTTCTCTTGGTCTTGATAGACTATATAAGCTATACGGGTCTGTTGAAAGACCCAACATATTCGAATGTATGCTGCTTTTTAACAAGACTTTTGTCTCTGTGGTTGTTATGTGATATTGTTCTAAGCTCAACACGGTACAAAATTTGCGTTACAAAGAAATAATAAGAACAAGAATAAAAATATTTACTTGTTTCATTAATGAAAACAGACTTCGAAATTATTTTAATTCCGACTAACATTTTCAACATGCTGTTTTTATCTGTCTTTCCGAAATTCAATAATATTTTATTAGTGTATTCAATAAAAACGCATTGTTTACATTTAGAGAAAGGTGCAATTCGAAGGTTTAATTCTTGAGTTTGTATGTTCTTAAGAACGTTTCTCACTATAGAACAAACGAACACATTACGAATGACCAATGGCCATGTACCACTTACTCACTTACAAGTTAAAATAGAACCTGAAAGATGCACACCTACTCTCTCGAGTATCATTTGCTTCGAGATACAAATATGTTTACATTGTACCACAAAGTTCTTCGTATCTTATCCCGGGCTTCATTGACCTCCTACATTAAAGTGAAGTGCTTTGGGGTTGGCTGCAATTATTCGCTTAGTAGAAGAGATAAAATGCAAGAGATACGTTTATCCAATGCTTTATTATTTAAGTTTGGTTTCTATATGTTGCGTTATTAGACATCGGTGCTGATCAACTTGCTCTACTTAAGGTGTGTTCTATTGAAGAAAAAATCGACCAGTAAGTGTTCCAACTTCCAACTTTGATAATCGTTGTGTTGAATGAAGGACGGTACTACTTTTAATGAACCTTCACAAGCGTCTATTATATCAATTACTTGGAAAAATAAATGAAGCTCAAGAGAAGTGTATCTTTCAAGCAAATGTGAGATAAATCTGTATTCTGAATTGCTTTCATTTTTTTTATTTTGGATCACTTTTGTTATCTCTTTTATTTGTAGGTTAAAAGAAGAATTCGTGTTAAACCCGACTAAGTTAAACGTCATGTTGGGTTTTTGTTGCTTGGGGATTCCGTAATGATTTGCGTTTTATCTTCGTCTTTTGTTATTTTTATAGTAATGAGACGTAAAACAACACCAAGAGAAAGAAAAAAAAAACCTTTTGAGGAACGATTTGCAAGTTGTAGTTGGAAGATGTTGATGGATGTGTGATGCTTATCTGTTGTTCTCTTTTTAAAAGAAATGATCGAGGAACATAGTTGTAGGAACAGCTATGGATGCGGCTGTTGCCAGTTATGGGTAATCATTTTATAGGTAGGTAGGTATCTTGTTGTTAAGATCTAGTGTTCCTTAATGTTGATGCACTTTAAAGTGCTTTATGGGAGCTGGTTGGAGTTTCTTTTTTGTTTTGTTTTTATTGTAAAGCGATAAGTGGGAATAGAAATTGGTGTCTGATGGAACTATGTTGAAGGTTAGCAATAATAATCATCACTCATCACTTTCCTATCGTATTACTTATTTCCTTTTCTTGTAATATTTAGGGAAAGTGGCCTTTGATTGTAGGTTAGTTTTGAAAAATTGACTAGCCACTTGAAGTAGTTATACAACTTCCGAAACGAAAGTCATCTTTGAACACTGTTCACTCCTTATAATAGTGGAGAACCCAAGGAGTAAACAAAAAATGAAAACCTTGGATGTGAAAACTTCGAACGTGTCTTTGTCTTATACCTGCAAAAAATCTAACCAGTAAGACATGTGTGCTATCGATTCAAAAAACAGAAAAAATTATAAAATTCTAACACATATTAAGAAATAAATAAAAATTTCAGAAGAAAAGACATAATTACCAAGAAATCTTAAGCCTATATCGGAAAGCGACTATGCGTGTTATTACAAAAGTCAAATAGACAGTTAGAAAAAATTTGATCAAATAAAGGGTCCTCCAAAGGGTTGGGGTCAAAATATTTTCAAAATTCTGCTCTTCGAATTACTGCTGCTCAAAATTCTGATTGCCTAAATTCTGCTTTTCAAAATTATTCTGCTTACCAAAATTCTGCGAATAATATATAGGGTGTCTCAATAAGAGCGCAAGTGGCAACTCTGAAATTTGACAAATGTCACCACAGTTTGTTCCGATTACCAAAAATGGAGCGATTTTTGAAAGAACAACACGTTATAATGGTAAAAACTCATTACAAAAATGAGGAAAGTTACGCTTCGCAAACTTCACCAAATTTTCAATCGAGAGAGAGTACCTGATATGTCAAACATTCGAAAAGTGGTCAAAAAATTTGAAGACACTGGATCAATTATGGATGGTAAGAATCCTTTGCGTTACCCGAAAACTTCAATTCGACAGTGACTGTGAACGGCATTCGTTACAGGAATGTGATAACGGACTTCTTGTGGCCTCAACTGCACGGCATCAATCTGGACATCAACAGGTGGTTTCAGCAGGACGGCGGCGGCGGCGCGGCGCCGGTGCAACCTACCACACCGCGCATGAAACAATCGACTTATTGCAGCAACGATATTCAGAACACATTATCTCAAGAAATTCTGATGTCAACTGGCCAAATTGCTGGAAATTTTATTCCATACTTAATCGGAACATGTCTTCTTTACAATACAATTAAAACATCACACCTCTGTTATAAAATAATTGTTTTTATATTAAAATGAAAAAGTGCATTCTTATTGAGACACCCTATAGAAAAGAAAGGTTTGAAAATATTAAAAAGCGCGCGCTTTTTAATATTTTCAAACCTTTCTTTTCTATATTATTCGCAGAATTTTGAAAAGCAGAATTTAAAAATTTAGAATTTTGAGCAGCAGAAATTCGAAAAGCAGAATTTTAGAAGCAGAATTTTGAAAATAGACCAGGGTAGATAATTTTTGAAAACGAAAAAAATCGCAGTAGAATAAAACAAATTAGAAATGGTGGGGGATGCGATAAAAATGAAAGGAAAAATAAATTACGGGCCATCCGAGTTCGGGAAGTGGGTGGGGGGCGGGTATTAAGGGGAAAAATGGTTTATCTTGATTTCCGGCAAAACTAGAGGTCCTATGGAAAAATGTTAAATGGCAAAGTTGTAGGTAACAAAAAGATCTATAACTTTTGTTCAGACAACTTTTTCACATAACCTCAAAATATATATGAAAAATTCAAAAAACCAAGTTTTTGGTTTTTTATTTTTATCTTTTTCAAAAAAAAGATTTTTCTACGAAATTTGGTGAAAACTTCCCTTATTATATCCCAGATACACTGTAATTTATTAGGTTAAAAATATTTATTTTTTCCTCTTATATTGACATAATATCAAAAAAATACCCTAATTTTGAATCGAAAAATCACGTGTCAAAAGTTCGCCTTTTCTTAAAAAGTCGGCATGCTATTTGTTTGTTCAAACCTCTACTTTCTGATGGTGTAAAAAAAAAATAGACATTACTATAGTAAATATTCTCAGAAAATGCAAAAAATTGAAAAAACTCGAATTCGATTTTTTTTTTGAAACAATCGATATAACCGTAGTGTTCTATCCATTATCATATATCTCTGTTAGGAATGGGTGAAACCGAGTTGGCGAACCGAGTTGGCAAACCGAATAGGTAAACCGAGTTGACCCGTTCAACTCGAGTTGGCAAACCGAGCTACCTAACTCGAGTTAAAGAAAATTAACAGAGTTAACTCGAGTTAGCGAACTGAGTTGACCAATCACTAACAGAGATATATCGACCCCTTGCCGCAGTGTTCTTTCCATTATCATATATCTCTGTTATCATTATTGTTATGACCAAGATTCAATATTTTATGAACTTAATATTTATTAAATACCTTATACATTTTTACTTGTTAATATCTAGATACTTTTCACTTTTGTTATTGAATTATTCTGTTCTGAGCATATTATCAGCTTCAAACTTGGTTGGGTAACGAATTGAGAGCAATAGATTGGGGCTGGAAGCAACACCAAGGTGGCATTATGCCCAAATTTACAGAAAAGGAATTAATTCCGGAAGTTTTGCTTAAAACTATTTGCTGCAGCTGTGAAAGTGGATGTAACAGTTTAAAATGTGCCTGTCGAAAACATGGTTTAAAATGTACAAATCTATGCACGAATTGTCATGGTTCCGAAAATTGCTCAAATATGGAAGAAAAAACTTACGAGGAAGTAAATGAGGAAATTTTGGATGAAGAACCAATGCAGTCCGAAAATATCATTGGAGACGAGGAAGGTGGTGGTCTTGAAGATTTCGAAGATTAACTGCAGTTGGAAAGGTCTGTCACATCTTGCGATGAAGAAATGCAATCAGAATCAGCTTTTTAACTTATATGTATATATGTAGAGGAAAGGAAAGGATTTAAGCAAGAACACTAGATTTTAGTTTTAATAAAGTTTTTGTTCAATTATAAAGATTTTAAATAATGTTTTGATTGTAATTAATTAATGTTAAATATAAAAAATATAGAAAAATAGGTAATTTAAATTGGATCTTCGATTTGACTTTCACTAAACTTTTACTTTTCTTAGCTTGACTTTTCTTGTCGTACACTTTACTTTTCATAACGTAATTCTATGACCGAATAAAAATTAGTTACTTTACATTTTTTTAGTCTAACTCTAACCTTTAGTCTTTTCATAAAAATGCAATGATTTTGAATTAAAAAAATAAATATTTTTAACCAAATAAATTACAGTGTATCTGAGATATAATAAGGGAAGTTTTCACCGAATTTCGTAGAAAAATCTTTTTTTTTGAAAAAGATAGAAATAAAAAAACCAAAAACTTGGTTTTTTGAATTTTTCATATATATTTTGAGGTTATGTGAAAAAGTTGTCTGAACAAAAGTTATAGATCTTTTTGTTACCTACAACTTTGCTATTTAACATTTTTCCATAGGACCTCTAGTTTTGCCGGAAATCAAGATAAACCATTTTGTTCCCCTTAATACCCGCCCCCCACCCACTTCCCGAACTCGGTGGCCCGTAATTTATTTTTCCTTTCATTTTTATCGCATCCCCCACCATTTCTAATTTGTTTTATTCTACTGCGATTTTTTTCGTTTTTTTTTCCATTTTTGAAGGCATCGGCACTAGTCTAAAAGCAGAATTTTGAAAGCAGAATTTTGACAAAATAATTTTGACCCCGGCAGAATTTTGACCCCAACTCGTCGCGAAAATGGGCCGACACAGAAACAGAGGTTTAAACCTTTATGCTGTGACAGCAGACAAAAATGTTGTAAAATCGTTTTTTATTGGATAATGATGAAAGGGAACTGCAATGCATTGAAAACATTTATTTTGAATAAAAATTAGGTACTCAATGTTGCTTTAGGGTGCATCAAAAATTCAAAAGATCTAAAACTTAACTAAAAATTAGGAGATTTCTTGACAAGTTTCGTCGAGAATTTTTTAACTTAAACCAAAAATTATAGGTTGATACCCTTACAGTTTTCATTTTTCGCCACACTCAAAATTTCAATCGAATAATCAAAGTAAAAGTGATTTTTTTTATCAGAACAGGTTTGAATAAGCCTTTTTAATTTTTAGGAACGAAAATTTCCAAGTTGAAAGTAAAAGTAACCTAGTCGTGCATTCAATGCTGAACAAATATCCGAAATATACATTCAATCACTTAATGGTAACAGTTAAGGAATTTGGTAGTCGTAAAACCACAATCTATTCTATTTTCGACAGTTAACAGGACCATTCGACCCACTCGTGCATATCTGTAAAATCAACACAATACTGAAAGCATTTAATACTGAACGTTAGGTGAAAATAATGTTCCTTCGTTTTAAAAAAATGGAAGTACTTAGCTTTTTCAAGCAGGGACTAAAGTGAGGGTGAAAAAAAGTTATGGTCGGTAAAAAAATAGGCCCGTAAGTGATTTATAGGCCCAGTGGGAGCTTTACTCACTGTTCCCCATTTTTCTTCATACCTCAATTTATTTTAAGGATATTAGGGTAGAATTTTTGGCTTCTCAAGCCATACCAAAAACAAAAAGTAATACTAAATTCTAAATGATAATAACAAACTTCGGTTTTTTATAGCAACGATGTTTCTCTAGGAACATCACAAAGTCTTGTAGATACAATATACAAATGAGTAATAATTTTCTTTTGTCTTTCGTTGTCTTCAATATTTTTAAGGGAATGGTTCTTTGGGGTGCGTCTCATTTTTTTTTTTACTTTGGGTTCAAGGTTGTATGTAGGTGGAAAAAAAATTCTAATAATTGTATTCCTAAGCTTGGGATTATTACTTCCATGTCAGAAATTATTTAATCTAATGCTTGTGTGGTGGATATTATCTGACATGTGAGCGATGATAGAGCTTTCCTTTCAACGGATAAATGTCCTTTTTATACATATATTTCCTTTGTAACTTTATATAGGGCTAAGTATTTCTTTGAAATAAGTTATGGGATAGTATAACTGATGAGTGAAATTAAGAAATTAAATATAATTTATTAATGTAATTAATTAAACAGTGGGCAAGGCCTTATCTTAATTAGTAGTAATATATCCAGTTTAACCACACCAAGGTACATTTGCTTCCTGGTGTGTCAGTAAAGGATTTGTTTTGTTTTGTTTTTCTTACTTCATGATATAAATTGCGCACTAGCCATTCGTTGATGAAAATCTGTGTATCACAAATTGTTAGTATTTACCAATGAACATAAAGTGAGGATTAACAAGAATTCTTGAAAAAAAAATCTATGATACCAAGAAAGAGGAAAGTGGATATGTTAAAAATTCCTTATGGGCGTTGTGAAGAAATTTGTAGTTTTGATTCCGTTCAAACTGTTTTTGAGACAAAGCAATCTTTAAAAAATCAGATACCTAGGTACATCTTTTACAAAAAAACTTTGCCTGTCAACAATATCGGAATTAGTTGTTGAAAAAGACAATTTTTTTTATTACTTACATGTTCAGAAATCTGAAAGGGATGGGGCACACTCCACTCTCCACAATCTTCCTTGATTTTATTACAGTTTATAATTCGTTTGGTCTTATTTGCAAAACAAAAAAAATGTCTGCATATTTCCTTTCTTTTGATCTTTTTTTTTACAACCAACCAATTAAACTTAACAACATCTCCAGCAAACAAGCCTAATACCACCACCACATTCCCCTTCATCACCAAACTTAAAACATCACGTGTTATAAATACAGTGTCAAAGACCTTTAAAAATTAGCCAAAACAATTTTCAAAACTAATAATTGATTAAATAATTTGTTGTTAATATTTTACTTCAAATGCATCGGATTTATATATTTATAGATAACAGTTTTCGAGTGTTTTGTTTCAAATATTTGTTCATAATAACAAGAATATATATTTAAACCGTAGTCATCGAAGAATAGTTAGTCTATTTTTCTAGAGCTGAAATTTGAACGCTAAAGGACTTCTCCAACACGAATTAGTTATCTCTTATCTGTATTGTGTAAAAGTCAAAACACAGAAATTCCTCACACCTCTTTTGAGTTTTGTGAACTCTTATGTTTTTTCTTGATCGGCAAACTAAACTTCGCCAACAAAAAAAATATGCTGTAGTTATCCTTGTTCCTAGGTGACATAATTTCTACCTTTTCACTTGTGCACAATACAACTTACATATAAAATGTAAGAAAGAGTCCTTAAAGGGCGTTGTTGCCGTTGATAAGAAAGAATAAACGTAATCGTTGAGCGCAGAATGGTGCAGAACATAAAAGCAAAACAACAAATTGAACCTTGAAAAATGTAAATGGATGGGGATTAAAGCAACTGCCTCTCAAATACTTTAAGTTAAAGATCCTTGAATAGAAATCAACAAGAATTCAACCACCGTTTTTAAATAACAACTTCTGGTCGTTAGCAAATGGTCTAAGTTCCACAGAAATAAGTCTGATGACGTTAGGAATTCAAACACAGAACACATAATATTATGTTCATTGTACATAATCTTGAATTCTGAAAACATTTCTTTTCATTCCGAATAAAAAACTTCACCAACAAACATTGGTCTTTCCTGCTAAATATCGTGTGTTAAAAGAGTTAGAGAAAATACCTTAATTTCAATGTTCCTTATATGCTATTTAATGAGGATTAAAGCGTTAAACTATTTTGTTTACTTGCGACATATAGAATGTATGGCAAGTATTGAATTCGTAAAAAAAGTTGAGATTTTGATGAAATATTACATAACGCTGATTGAGAAGTCGAAAAAAGTGGGTCCGGCGATTCCGTCCGACCGTCTGTCTGTCTGTCTGTCTGTCTGTCTGTCTGTCTGTCTGTCTGTCTGTCTGTCTGTAAACGCACCTACAGCCTTTACCACTGGTCCGATTGACTTTCAACTTGATTAGAGGTTTGAACGAATTCGCGTCGGTAGTTATTTTGATTTTCTTAGACCAACCACCATTGCTTTTTTTTGTCAAAAACCAAAGTTTCAGTGTTCTCAAAAACGGCTCCTACGATTTTTTTAAACTTCCTCGAAACATTTTTTTCAAAACACTGATGTATTTTAGGACAATAGAAAATATTTTTGTATTGCTCCAAAACGCTTTCATAGAACCGTTTTATTGTTATCAGATTTTCTCAAAAACTAATAGTCCGATCAGCGTGATTTTTTTTTTAAGAACGTATATATTGTCCAAATAATCTTTTCTGTTCAAACAAATTATTATTATTATTTTTTTTCAAAATTCTGTATCTCAAAAACGTAATGTAAATTATATAAAATTGAGGTGTATAACGTATATTAAATACTGCATACCCAGATTAATTTTAGGACATTTTTGAAAAATTTTATATATATAAAACAAAAAAAAAACCGTTCAAAGATTTTTTTTTAAATTTTTAAAAATCAACAAATTTTTAAGTTATTATAATTACCTACCTGCAAGTTTTATGTTTTAATTTTAATGTTTTTTTGCGAGTTAAGTTTTGGATTATAGGAGCAAGTTCGCTCGACCCAGTCATGCACATTTTTTACACTGAAAAAGGAGACATTTTTTTGTTATGTTTTTTTCTTGAAGCGAGTGTCACCATTTTGCAGTTAGATCTGCATAGTTGCTTTCCTTACAAAAAAATCAGAAAAGAATAAGTACCTTCTTAGGGAAAGGACGGAGAAAAATACGAAAGTAAGCCCTTATCTCTTGAAATTCTCCAAGTTTTAGAGAATAGAAGAAAGAAGAATGTGAAATAGGTAATATTTTATTTTAAAACATGACTTAATAAATGTTCCTCAGGGAAGGTGCGGGTATGTTTTTAACTAGCAAGTTGAGTTGCGGCACAAATACATAATAAAAACATTTATCCTTAAGGTATTCTTCATTCTTATTATCCTTAAGGTATTCTTCATTCTTATTATCCTTAAGGTATTCTTCATTCATACTAGCTTTCACAATCCTGCGATCAGACACCGCCCGCCATGTAGGATTCTTAACACCGTGCCTTCAGAAAGGCCTTATTTACATATATACACGTTGAAGGTATAAAAAGAACTTGTTTCTTTGCGCACTTAAAGAAATGAAAGAAAAAAAAAAGAAAGAAAACGGAAAAATATAAACTATTCACAGAGACCGGAGTTTTAATTTATAACAAGAACGTGTTTCAAACAATGCTCGCACTGATTGGTTAATTTTTTGGAAGTCACGTTCTGAAATGCGACAGCGGGCGCGGGCGTTGGCGACGTTCGGCGTCGGTTCTATAGCTTTTGATTCGTTTTTCACCAAACTGTTTTGTGGGAATTACTGATTTATTAGGCAACACATGTACTTTGAGGACTCACGACTGGAATGCACCAGCTAGAGCTCGTGCAACTCGCAAGTATTTCTTAGGCATGTTTCAAATACGTTTTAAATTGTTTAACGTCAAGCAAATATGTATTTTGGATTTATTGATCATTTAAGTGATGTATAGGTATGTCAGGTACCTAGCTAGAATTTAAGAAAAGTATATGAAGTATAAAGGTTAGGAAGGGTGACTCCATTATTAAGATCAATGGTACCTACCTGATGAAAAAGACATCGTCTTGGAAAGCATATATCAAAATCATGCTATTCTCTTGGCGAAGGAAGATATTTATTGAATCAGTTTTTTTTTTAATTTTTATTTACATCAAAAAAGCTATTGTTGTGGTCCCTGCAGTCCTTGCCTAACATTTGTTTTTCCTAAAGTTGTTATTTTTGCTAGATACAAATAATCAGATTGGAAAATATTTTTGGGTTTCTCACTTAACACGCTTATATCTACATACATCTTATTATGTTTTATCAAATTGTTCTTATACTCGTGTATATTGTTTACTGTTGGAGTTTATTCCTCTTCTCTGGCAAGACATAATCCGCCTGTAAGGCAAATAAAATAAATTGCCTTTTACGTTTGATTTAAGAGGAATGAATGGAGGAAATATATATTTATTAATTCCTCATTTTAGGTTGAATACAGAAGGGCAAAACTTAATCCTGTGCCAACGCCCGCTACCACGCAACGTCCGCAAAACATAATGGCAAAGAGTTTTTAATCTTGAGTCAAATACAAATAAGCAAAACAGCTGCCAGACTACTGTCAGAGTAAAGATAATTCCCTTCCAGTTACAAAAAATTATTGTAGGTTTGTTTGGCATTGCTTTTAAAATTCCTGTGCGATTGAAAAAAAAAGTCATCATACTTGTCCTTAAGTTATTTATGTTCAAGTAAACACCAAAAATTCGTATTGCGGCCTTCTTTTATGGCAGCAACAACCGTATGTTTTTAAATTCTGTTTTCTAGAGAAATAAAATTAATTACACATATTTCAGGAGATGAGCTTAAGCTTATACGGAAGATTGTTCTTGTTTTATAATCCTGTATCAGGGTTCCAGCCTCATTATGAATTAAAATGTTTTCTATATCAACATCAGAATTTTGTATTGCAAGTCTGAAAGTTTAATGCTTAGCGTTTAAATGGCTTAAATAGAGCGTTTTTGCATTTTAACTTTTCTGTGTATATTCATACACTAAAATTAACTGATTTTGTTAAGTTTTGTCTGGTACCTAATTGTTAGTGATCTTGGAATATAGGCAAGTTTAATCCGGACGCCCATATAATAAAAGGATCTATACCCAACCATTTTTTGTAGTATAGGACATCATGTCCTAGGTATAACTTCAAACTCATAATCATTTGGCCCCGCCGGCAAATATTCAATCAAAACTTCAGAACATTTGACACCTTAGTAAAAGGTGGAGAATGAAAATAGCTAAGAAGGAGCGTCACCAATGTACCATATGTTTTTAATAGACAATAGTTTTCTGTTTTAATTTAAGTACCTCCCTATATTTTTCATGGTAAATTATGGTTTCCTGTATCTACACATTTTTGAAATCTTTACAAAAATTTATTTAGTTTACCGAATTCATAAATAATCCGTTTGCGTTGAAAACTAAGCCCCCTTTTTATTAATTGTGCTGCAAAAATGTATTGCCTTATGATTTTATAAGTATAAGTAAACAAAAATCGATTTCCGTTTGGGGTTAAAATTAAAAAAAAAAAAACAACTCCCCTTGGGGAAACTTTCGTGGAAACACATCACACAAAAATGTGAACGGAGTAGAAATACGTTCAACTGAAAAGAGGGAGTACTGAAAACAGCAGAGGAGCAGTGTCAAGTTTTCAAATGTAAACGAAAATTTTTGGATAATATAAAGGGTAAAGAATTTCAAACCAACCAAGCCAGACCTTTGTTTTTGTTTAATTTTTTCACTAGCAGCGCCGCCGTTCCCCATACCGTTTATCAGATATAGAATAGACAGACAGACAAATACTGTCTATTGATATAAACTGCTGCCATGGTTAGCTCGTCGTAATCAGCTATTGCAAGAAACAGTTTTCCAAATGAAAACCGCCCTTTGCTGTTTGCGAAGTTATTCTTTTCTATTTGTTTCGTCTTTTATTTGTGTACTTCAGCAGGATATTTGGTTTGCGCGCAAATAAGGATGCAACCTCATCTATTTTCACTCTCCTTCTATTTCATTTTCAGTAGAACGATTCGGAAATGCAATTATATGCCACTATACTCTGACGTAGAGAAATTAAAAGCATGAGAAGTGAAAATTCTACGAAACAGTTTTGCCGTTGGGGAACATGGTTTTTTTTTATAATTAGCACACACTCAAGGTGTTTTTTATGCCCTTATTATGCCAGAGACACAGTGAGTGCTTTAAGAAGGAGGAAAGGGGTTGGAGAGGAGGTGCCGGTGTACATTGGTCTTAAATTCCTGAACATTGCAATGATTTGGAAAGACAGAGTGTGGAAGGGAGTTCCACATTCGTGTAGTACGGCTAAAGAACGATTCTCTATACTTGAGGGTACGACCGAAGTTGGGCTCAAGGGTGAACTGATGGGCATTCCTGGAGGCGGCGCCGGTATTACGGTTGAATATCTTTAGGGGGGGAATGCAACTGGCTATTTCACTAGAGCAAATACCGTTGAAGTAACGGTAAAATAAGGTGAGGCATGAGACATTACGGCGATGTTCGAGAGATGTAAATGACTCAACGATGGTATGATCACCAATCATCTTGAATGCTCTTTTTTGGATACTGTCCAGAAGACTTAAGTATGACACTGGAGCACCAGCCCAGACATGGGAGTTATACTCAAGCTTTGGACGTATGTAGGTTTTGTAGATGATAGCCAGATCAGAAGGAGAAAAAAATTTCTTGCACCGCCTTAAGAAACCTAAACATCTTGCGGCATTTTGGCGACATCGCATATGTGCTCGTTCCACAAGAGGTGGTCTGTGATGCACATACCGAGAATCTCGAGATGTTCGGTCTCATTGATGCACGTGCCACTCATGGAGAGTGGCAAGGGGGGTATGTCTCGCTTTGACGATATAAGACAGCATTGTGTTTTCGAAGCATTAAACTCTACGCGATTTTGTGTTCCTTAGTGTACAATGCTGTTTAGGTCAGAGTTTAATGAGCTTATCATATTTTGCCGTTGTAGTTCCACATCCGAAGAGGAGGGATGTGAGTCTGGAAACGAATATGAAAAGCTAAGGGTACTATCGTCAGCGAAACAATTTATTGGATTAGAAGTTACAGACAAGAGATCATTTATAAAAATGAGAAAGAGGGTCGGAGACAAAACGGAGCCCTGGGGCACGCCAGCATTTATATTGTGGGTTTCAGACTTGAATCCGTCCAATACAACTAGTATTGAACGGTTCGAAAGAAAATTTCTAATCCAACGAAGAAGGGATTCATCGATACCGAAAGCACGCATTTTCGATAAAAGAGCAAGATGCCAAACTTTATCAAATGCCTTTGAAATATCAAGTGCAACAATCTTACTTTCTCCAAAACGATGTAAAGATTTGTTCCACTGTTCGGTGAGATAAACCATCAGATCACCAGTGGACCTGTTGCTGCGAAAGCCGTACTGCGGTACTGCAGGTCATTAAGGAGCTTTCGGTCTTCGAGATATTTCTTGAGCTGCTTAACTGCGGCTTAACTTTTCACTTCTGGTCGCTTGACTGATTTATCTCTTGTTCCTCGCGAATTTTGAAAAAAGTGACTTTTGACTTCAATTTTGTTTTTGAAAACTACCGCATTTATTTACTTGACCATAACATGTTTATCCTTCTCTTACAATAGGTAGATCTTGGGATTGTATCTTTAAAAAGTGACCATAGGGAAAAATGGAAACTAGAGGTGAGTGTTTGAGAAGAGGTGTCGGTTAACTCTGGTCTTGATTTCCTGAATATTACAATGACCTTGAATGAAGGTAAACAGTTCAACATTCTTGTAGTGGAGCTAAAGAACGAGTCTCTATACGAAAATATAATCGAAATTCGGCCCAAGGAGAGCATTCCTGAAAGCTCAGGTATTACGGTTGAATATCTTAAGGGGATGAATGCAACTGGCTATTTCACTTAAGAATAAACCGTTCAAATAAGGGGTAAAGTAAGTGAAGCATAAAACATAACGTCGGTGTCGTAAATGACTCACCAATCATCTGTTTTGAATACTATCCAAGAGGTTAAGTGCGTTACTGAATCACCAGCCTAGAGGTGGGAGTTGTACCTTAGCTTAGGACGTTAAAAAGTGAGAAAAATCTTACATCATCCAAGTCTTCCGACTATGGTTGCAAGGTAGGTGTCGCTTTGAAGCCGTACAATCGTCTAATATTATCCCCTTCATTCTCATTCGCTTTTGATTAAATTCTGCTGGCCTAGATTAGAACCGGGAAAATGAACGTCTTTGAAAGCGAGACATTGGTTTAGACATTTAAATCAAAGCTGTGACATTCTATCCAATCCCCCGAACCCGTCGGTTTTTAATGTTCTTTATTGCTGTCAGCATTAACTTGCTCTCTTAACCGTTTAAACCAAGCTTCTAGCTTTTGGCTTAGTGTCCTTGGCTTGCGTATTAACCTTTCATGAAAAAGTTGCTTCTCAACTTTGCCGTTCGGAATCGGCGTTAAATCAATTCTTCACACGCACTCAGAGAATTGTTGATGAGAGTAAGCCACTTAGGTCTAGGCTCTTCAAGAGCTGTCGCGCCACTCTATGTTATTTTATTTATTTTTTTCTATCTTTCGTGCTAAGAAACAAGTTACTGATATCAGGCTATGTTCTTCTTGCCTAAAAGCGTTCACCCATTAGCAGCGTTGTTCTTTCGTGCAGTTCTACAGAAACTGGTAAGTTGGTTATTGGAAAGATCCTTCGTTTTCACCACTCTCTGTCATAGAGTGATCTCGTAGATTTAACTGATACAGTCTCCTTCCCAATTGACTGTAAAGTCTCTTAAGATTTGTATACCGCTTTCCAATGTTAATGTCTTTTACGGAACACCAAAGGTTTAGGAAATAAAAAAAAATAAAAAATTAAATTTATCATTATTTAAGTCTTGCCAATCATCAAGACAAATACAAATCTTTAAACAATATTTAAAGTCTCATAAATTGCACAGTAATCATTCTCTCTCAACTTTATTCCATCATTTTTTTTTTATTATTCAGAAAATTCGAACTGTTCTCAGCGAGAAGTTTGTATCCCCAAAACCTTGAAAGTCGTCAGTTCCGTGATGCCTGAAATTGATTTTCTAATCTTCGCAGCAAACATGCTTCCAAGCAATTAACTGTGTGTCAGCACAATTCAAAAGCAATTCTTTAGTCTTGACCTCGCTTTTTTTTTAACCTTACCTGCATTCAACGTAGTATATTTCTCATCAGCCACCTTTGGCATCGTGTCGTCGGTCGTACCTGTTTTTTTTTTTTTCTTCTATTTAATCCATGAACCAATGAAGTCACCAGGAGGCAACCAACTATCAATTATTTGATTGACATCAATTCGATGGCAAGCCTGCACTCCCTTGGTACAGCGAGTGTCTCCCTGCTTCATGTCAATGTGTTCTTTGGTATATATGCAGTGTAAGCTTATCTGAATACCAAAATAATTGTATAGAAATCTCTTGTCGTACAACACCTAGATTGGATTGGTAGAGCGGTTATAAGTAGTGGTAGTGACAAGCAACTTCCAATGAACGACATAATTGCGATTAGCATCGGCATCGTGTCAGCGTTTAGACTTTGGCGACATCGAATCAATCAAACGTCAGAAAGTGGTTTGTATCCGTTTTGGAATATAAGAAACTGGTTTTTAAATTACGAACACAAACAGTTTCTCCCTAAACTTGAATTGTGTTCACCTAGCTCCTGAAACTTTTTTAAGGTTTCAAAGGCGAAGTGCATGTTGGTTAATGCCTTCACACAATTTAAACGATATCGGATAATTGTCGTAGTAAATATAAACTTTAGACATTACCTATTTAAGTCCCAGAAGCGCGATAAAATCGACCTTAAGTCGATTGGATGCTTGGTCTTTAGAGCGTCGAGCATGAGCGCGCGCTCACATTCAAGTTGGATTATCCTCAAGTCTGACAAGTAAAATTACAAATTACTTGGCGGTTCTGATCGAGGAGCCAGACCACGACACATACTTCCCAAATCACGGTTGCAAAGTTTAAAAAATCTTACGATAGCTAGTTATAGCAATAATGAAAAAAGTACAATGTCCCAGAAGCCAACAAATAAGCTCGCGGGGATAATCGCGTCTGTGTCACTATATCGCTGATATCGCCGCTATAGCTCTGGCTTTGTGCTTGTATCCCAAAGGTGCTGTTTTAATGTCTTGTTGCCCCTATAGACTGCTCCAACGATGGCGACGATAATGATTATAAAATGAGAAACATGGGTAATACATTCGTAGGTACCAACGACGACGAAGGACCGTGTTGTGTCGTGTCGGTCGGGTCTCCAGTGTGTGTGTTTTGTTATTTGTAAACGGTAAGCGATAATAATCCAATAACAGTGGGACATCATTAAAACAATATGGTTCGAAAAAGAAAAGAAATTGAAGGCTATCAAAGATACCTCCCCAACCCCTTCAAGAAAAAAAGCGGACAGAAATTAGGTGTAAAAGTAAAATTCAAAATTTAAGATCACTTATTATTTTTCGTCAAATAAATTAAGCAAATTTACCGCTGTGTTATAAAAGTGTCCACATTATGTAAGACCATGTTCCAGACATCATCCCAACACCAACGACACTCTTCTGCCTGGAGCAAGCTATTCAGATGATCGACCGATTCCCAACAGCTTCTGCAACATAGCAGAACAACATTTCGCTACTTCGCGTAGATGAAATTAAACCAAGCTTAGAATACTTGTATGTACGCGTAACTGGATCTGGATAGACCGGGAGTGCTTGAACAAGGCGACGTTTCCAATTAATGAAGATGCGTTTGGAAAGATAAGCCCAGCAGTCACCACTATGTCGACGCCAATATTCTTCCTTCCCACGACGACACAATAAGAGTATTTGATGGCATCGGGGTGTTATGGAAACAACCACAGATTCACATACTTGCATTGAATATGTCGCCTAGCAGCGTGCAGCAATAAAGGGTCTTTAGGGAGAGATTATTCTATTAGGCGAAAACATTGTTGTTCGCAGAGATAAACTAGGATAAAAAAAAGGAAAACAAAACAAGGTTGTGCATCTGCATCATGTCCATTGAATTCAGCGCACAAGTTTTGATGCTATAGATCTGTGCTTGGGTATGGACTAGGTTAACAGTTATTAGATTCGAGCGATAATAACTTTGTTTGGATAATTGAGTTCTAAAATTGATTTCCTCATGAGAAGACCATAAAACATGGAATTTGTGAATAGATGGATATGGTTCGTGTTTCGAAAGCGGAAGTGGAAGTTCTAAGCGCTTTTTGTGGTCTCTTATTCGGAAAGCCTTTCATTTTGTTTGTAGGTATTATTTGATCATTTACCACAACAACTCAACAACTCCCAACGCGCTCATGCTACTTTGGTCAATTGAGCTTAATTTCTGTTTATGTTTATGTTTATTTTGGAATTTATTGCTCTTGAATTTTGAGCACGTAGTTTTCACTGTTATCAGAAAATTGCTGTTGCGAGAGTAATGAATGGTCAAACAACGATCCAGATGAAAGGTTATGTCTGAGTTTCGTGCATTGAGTAGAAATATGTTTACTTGCAATTCAATATAAGATATTTTATTCAACGTTTCCTAACTGACTTTATTGGGTCATGGACAACTGCCAGGCGAATAGAATAAGTAATTTTAGATGCTTAACTATAGCTTCTACAAGGCGGGTTGTTGATCCGACGTATGTGTTGGGGCTAGTCACTTCCAAGCAACAATGTCAAGCATTGATTAAGCATTGAAATCTCTGATCCTTCAGGTAGTGAATACTGCCAAGATAGACGTCTTTTACAGTAGCAGTTTCCAAGAATTGGTTGCCAAATTCCGATTCTTTTAACGAAAGCAACGGATGTACATAAGTCGCAAATGAAAATTAAAAATTAAATAAGTGTACGCGCTTAAATGCAAATAACTGTTATTCTAGTTACAGAAAAACATATTTCTTAACGCAAATCAATTTTACAGTTTGAAGACGCAGTTCGTCGTCGTATAATAACTGCTGCTTTTTTTGCTCAATACCATTTATGTTTTATTGCGAATAGAATGCAACTCATGTCGTTATTAACATCTATAGAACAAACAGCAATAGAACGACATAATACCACCCTTCCCTTCCTCATTGCTAAAATGTCTTCATTTTTATAAAGTTAGTACAAAGTAATAAATTAACTTGTCAAACAAGAAGTCGTTAATGCACTTGCGACTTGTATGTCTGGGCTCACCGTCAAACCTTCACCACCTTGCTGCGCTTGATTAACGATCTTGTATAATATTCACTGAACAACTTCCTTTTTTGGATTTCCAAAAAAAAAATGCTTGCTTGCACACTTGTCAAAGCCATGTACTTATCTGCCTATCTACATTCGGTACGTACCTACCGTATGCCCGCAGATATGAATTTTGTATACTTTTTTGAAACACATTTCCTCTTTACGTCTAGGATGGCCTCTTGCAGACTTATTTCTGAATAACCGCATGGCATATAACGTATAACTCAATGCATTATGCTAGGTCGCAACTCTTGCAATTAAACTTTCATAAACTGAGAATGGAAACGTCAATCATATGCTCCTTCATACATACTGTCCGTAGGGAATGGTATTCGTTTAAATGTTTGTTAAAAAGGTGTCTACAGAAATATGTTTTCTAATTCCGTAAATTGTGTAAGCCAACCATAAATACGAATCGTTATTGACTTGATTACGTGTTATACTAACGCGGGTGTTGTTCTTGACTTTATTTTTACATTTTTAAATGTCTAATGCACTTCAAAAACAAGCATTTCCGTTTTGCAAACAAAAAAGATTTCTTATCAGTACTACATATTACACACCTACAGTCCTACATACGAGTACGACAAAACTAATATTTAGGTTGTTAAATATAGGTACATATATATATTTTTTAATTTCTGATATTTATTTAATATCATATTTTTATAAAAACATTTCAATTCTTTGGATGTGGTGAAATGTTAATTTATTTTCATTTAATTTGCGATAAACCAATAAACACTTTCGGAAACCGACGTTATATTTTTTTAAATTTTGTGTAGTAAAATAGGTACCCTACGTAAAAAAAAATCACGACAAGCGGTGAATGTTTTCGGAAAGCCGTGAGTTTTGTGAGTTTAATTGGAGCGAAATTGTTGCATTCGTATGAAATGCAATTTCTGTCATTTTTTGTTTTTCTCTTTTTTTAAGTTGTTATTTCATGTGAACAATAATGCTCTTGAATGTATGTTAGCACAGTTGAGCTTCGTTAAAATAATTCAAGCCTTTTAGTTTCTCAAATGTAAATACATCGATAGTATTTCAATTTGAAGGATATTAGTTCTTTGACTACATTTTTTTGATTCGGCCAAGGTTCTATTATATGATACAGCATGCGAATATCCTTAATTTCCATGTATCAACTGAGAGTTTCTACTGTACCTACCTATTGAAATATTTTTTTTCATTTTATAACTATGGATATTACATTTTGGTCACATTTTTTTAATAAAAAGAATGGAAAATGTGGTTACAGGAAATGAAATATTTGCGGTCATTTATATTATTGGAAAATCGAAATAGTAACTATCATTTCGATACATCCGCAAATATCCAATCACAATCAATCAGACATATTTTTAAATCATAAATGAATGGTTTTTTTTTTACAAATGAAAATTAGAATCAGTCTGTCAGATATTCAAAATTCCATCACTAAAGACATAAGCTACCTACATTATTTAAATTGTGGACATTTGCATTGTCTGTGAATAATGTGAATAATTCAAATACTGATTTGAATATACTTATTTACTTTTATTAGAGTTTCATCTTTTGATGGCGTGATAATAAAGAGAAAAGCAAAATTTTTAATTTTTGTTTAACACATTGATTAACGGTGACGTGAAATAACGCCCAACGAAATAGAGCCAAATTTGAAATTCGGCCTTATTTCCATTTCAAAAATGAAACTACCCCAATTTGGCTTTAATTCTTAGATCAGTTAGAAATTGCGCCAAAAAAATTTGGAAATAATACCAATATTTTCAAAACAAGTTTTTCGGCTTTTTTGCAATCTTAAAAAAGAATTAAAGCCGAATATTTCTTTGAAAACAAAAAAGCTGAATTCTTTGTAAAATTTGTACAACCAAGGACATATTTGACCATAGGTATGGCCAAATGACACTTTCAAATCTTTTTTTTAAAGAACTTAAAGTATTCTTTTTTAAATGAAAAACCATTCCTATAGAGCGGATAAATGATAATTAAAAAAAGAATTTAAACTAAACAAATATTCATGTAACCAAGATTAATAAAGTAAATATAAGTACATTAACATATTTCAACTCTGAACACATTTGATGTTTTATACAATTTCTCTGCAAATTTTGCATAGAATTGCGTTGTTATTCTTACATGAGTTTATCTATTGAAAAAATTATGAATGCCAAAGAGATTTTAAATTATTTATTTGATATAAAATTCAAAATTATTATTTTTAGTCATTCGCGCAACGGAAATTTTTTTTATTTTCACACCCCAAATTGATTCTCTCTGGGGCAAAACATTTTTTTCCGCTCGCTACGCCTTGCGCGAGTGACAGTTATTTTTCTCTCAATTCAAATGTTTTATCAAGTATGTACCTGTTGGAACTGCTTGAATGAAAAAGATCTTGCTTTGTTGAGTTTCAAATTTAAACTGATTTTATTTTATTTTTTAACTGCTATTTATACGAAAAAGTTTGTTTACATTCGATAAACAAACTAAGTAAATTATATTGTGATTGATATAATAAATTATTCTTAAGCTAAGTAAAACATTTATTTTTATAAACTAAGTGGAATATATGTAACTATGTATATTAAATTAATGGACTGCCACATTACTCGCCCTCTAGTGACAACGATATCTGTCTGGAATGTGAAAGTAAGAGGTTTGTGGTCCGTGTAAAGGACAAACTGTCTTCCTTCCACCATGTGTTGAAAATGCTTAATTGCCATGTAAGCACTAAGAAGCTCACGGTCATAGGCACTATATTTGGTTTGATTTGGTGAAAACTTTTTTGAAAAGAATCCCAGAGGTTGCCAATGGTTGTATACAAACTGTTGAATTACAGCTCCTGCAGCTGTATCGGATGCATCTGTCATTAACGACAATGGGGCGTTAACATCAGGATGTGCAAGTAGGGTTGAGTTTGCTAGAGCGTCCTTACAGGCTTGAAAAGCATTTTCGAGTTCTGGGGTCCAATTGATAATAGTTTTATCATTTTTCTTGTTGCCGCATGGATACGCATGAAGAGGAGCCTAGATTTGAGCAGCTTTTGGAACAAAACGTCTGTAGAAATTAAGCATTCCCAAAATTCTTCGCAGCTCCTGGACTATTGATGGCTTCTTGTATGAGATGATGGCGTCAACTTTAGATGGCAGTGGTTTGATTCCGTCTTCCGTCACAAGGTAACCCAAGAAGCTTACGGATGACGATTCGAAAGTGCATTTGGAAGGATTGTTGGTAAGTCCATACTCTCGAAATCGCTGGAAAAGCTGTTTGAGATGCTCTCGATGATCTTCTACTTAGGTTGATGCGATAAGAAAATCATCGATATATGGAAAACAGAAATCCAGTCCTCTTGTAACTTCGTGGACGAATCGTTGAAACGTTTGCGCAGCATTACACAGGCCAAAAGTCATTACCATGAACTCAAATAGCCCAAAAGGAGTGATGATAGCTGTCTTTGGGATATCTTGTGGTTCCACAGGGATTACCTAAATAAATTAAAGTCTATTCTTGTAAATTCAAAATGTTTTCTATATTGACCATTTGTTCCAAAAAGTAGCAAGGAAATATGGCCACCTGACTCTTACAATGTTAATTATTGCCATCATATGGTAGTTTGACACTTAAGAAAAGTGAAACACTGCCATACGACACGGCACCAATCAAATACATACGTAAACAAAGTTTTTCAATTGATACATTTTATACGTATGTAAGTATGCAATAATTGTTCCTACATGACATAAGAAAAAGAATGTGAAACAAAAGCTGCCGATCAGATGTCAAGGGGAAAAAAGCTAACAAGCCATTGCAAAGCGGCCAATTTGGCGAATCGGAAAATTGGAGCGAAATCTTCTATTTATAAGCTAAGAAAATTCCAGTGTTGGCAAATATTTTAACAAAGTTTGTATAAATTTAAAAACGAAATAAGACCAAATTGGCCTAATTTCGTTTTAACAAATGAAATAAAACCAAATTTCAAATTAGGTTTTATTTAGTTTTCGAAGACGAAATAAGACCAAATTTTCGAAATTTGGTCTTATTTCGTTGGGCGTTATTTCACGTCACCATTGATTAACAACAAGGCTCTTTTTTCACAATAAAGACCAACTCGGTCTTTGTTCACAGCAAAGGAAACAATATTGAACGACTTAAAAGATCCACTTCTTGAATTTTTAAAATTTTAATAGTAACTTTGCTCAGATAAAATTCGTTATATTTTTTCAGATCATTTTTACTTGCAACATAATATAGAATGTATAGTGGAGTCAAGGGAGCTTTTTTTCAGTAAGTCCTCAGAAACAGCTCGGAATTTGAAAAAAAAAATTTCCAAATTTTTTGTTTTTTATATTCTTTAAAGTCTGAAACAAATCATTTGGGGGAAATAATTGCTTAAATTGTTTAAACAATTTTTTATTTTGTTTATAAAGAGAGATCCAAAAACAATGTTTTTGATAATTGGAGTGTTTAGGTTGCATTAATACAAGAAAAAAAATATATGGAAGGGGGGGTCTATTGTACCCCGTTTAGCCGGGAGGGGCAATCTTATAACAAAAAAAGCCTATTTTATTTAAATGCAAAATGAAAGAAGCATTTTTTAGCTTTGCAAAAAGGTATAACACGGCATTAGGTGAAAAGCCGTTGATTTTTAATATTTTTTTGAAAAATAGGCTTTTTTTGTTATAAGATCGCCCCTCCTGGCTAAACGGGGGACAATAAACCCCCCCTTCTATATGATTTTTTTCTTGTCTTAATGCAACCTAAACACTCCAAATACCAAAAATATTGTTTTTGGATATCTCTTTATAAACAATATAAAAATTGTTTAAACAATATAAGCAATTATTTCCCCCAAATGATTTGTTTCAGACTTTAAAGAATATAAAAAACAAAAAATTTGGAAAAAATAATTTTCAAAAGCCCAGCTGTTTCTGAGGACTTTCTGAATTTTTTTTCTCAAAAACGGTTCCTACGATTTTTTTTAACTTACTCGAAATTTTTTGTTAAAACATTCATGTATTTCAAGCATAGACAATGTAAGGGTTGTCATTCGTGTAAAAAAGTAAAAAGTCTCCCTTACCCCCCATGTCATCCAAAGTAAGCAAATTAAAGACCCCCTACCCCCTCAGAGTACCTCCCATAGAACCATTTTTTGTTATCAGATTTTCTCGAAAAATAAAAGTCCGAAAGTTCGTATATATTGCCCAAATATAAATAAAATTTTGTTTTCAAACAAATTTCAAAATTTTGTTGGATTTAAAAAAAAATAATTACATGTTTTTATTTTTTAACAATTTTTGTGAGTTCAGTTTTTGGAATACAGGAGCTAGTTCGTACGACCCAGTCGTGTCCATTTTTTTAATCAAATGTTTATCGCACTGTGTATTACGAATGTGTTTTTTTTTTAACTTGCTTAATTGTATTAATTTCTTTACTTTAATATTAAAGTGTATATAGAGAAAACTTTAATAACTCTTTTTTTATTTCTTTTAATTTCAGGTATGTGTTAAAAATATCATTAGATGGTTTGATAATATCTTTAAAATTGGTAACACTAATCCATGTAAGTTTTTAATTGTTTTTAATTTAATTAAGATTTAAAAAATTTTCCCTCGGTCTTGTTAAAAAATTAATACAAATTTGCTTTTCAAGTTTTGAACGGTTTCGTTGAACAAATATGTGATCCACGTACGATAACAAAATATACCTGTATATTGATGTTTTTTCCTCTTTGTTCTATTACTTGAGAGAAGTAGGCTTCTCAACTATTCCGCTTGTGATTTATTTTTGTTTTATATGGGATCTTTATTCTATATTAATCCAAACGCCTCCAAGGCTATTTGTCATATTTAGAACATTCAACATTTATCTGCTGGCATTTTGAGAAAAGGAAATCAAGAAGCTGCTTTCTCTTATTCAGATAATATTTCCATCAGAATCAAAGTCATTTTGCTCTCAATTTTGGACAGTTGGAAAAGTAAGATAAAATAAACGTGTTCGTCGTTAGCTTTCATGGAATGACGAATTTGTATGACAACAAACAAAATGAATCTTTTCCCCTCGAGATTGTAAAACAATCATTCCCAATATATATATATATTAATAGAGGTATAGGTTCATTTTTTGTAGAATCAACTTGAATGTAATGGTGAAAAAAAACACAATTTAACCATAGCTAGCGAAATGTCGAAAAATAAAATTTTGATTAAAGCAATTAAGTTTACAAGCTTAAAAATAGAAAAAATTAATAAATTAAAATGCCTATTTTTTTTACATACTGATGTTATTTATATTCTTAATCAGCTCCCAATCCAAAGCCAAGAACTCTGGCGTCCGAAGTTACCTGGTCCTTGTATCGGAGGTTCGGTCTTCCTTGTCTTGAACCTGCAAGAGAAGGCTTACTTACTTGCAGCGTTATCGACCATTTGCTCAATGTGGTTGAGCCAGTGTAACATCTTTTTTTGGCTTTCTGGACTACCTCCACATCTCGTGACAGTTCGTACAGTTCGAGATGGAACCTTCTTCTCTATTCGCCATCGTCGCAGAAGATTTTTTTTTCGAAAGTCCTCATTTCCGCTTCCCCTTTTTTACTTATCGTCCAACACTCGGCGCCCGTAGAGTAGGATTGGTTAAATCAAAGCCTTGTATAGCAGACACTTTGTCATTCAAGTGAGGAGTTTTAAACACTGTTGCTTTGCCAAACTGAATTAGCAGCGGTTCGCTAGGGAAATTCTTCATCGGATTTCCACTAAAGTTGTCGTGCGTGGGATTGACGTTTGTTTCGAGGTAGGTGAAATTCCTAAAACTCGGAATCGCTGCTTCCAACAGTGACGTTTTGGCCTAAGTTGTGGGCAGATGTTATTTTGTTTAAAATGTTCTTTTTTCCACAGTCGAAATTTTTGAGTCTATGTAAAAAACAGCGAGTTCTGGTTTAATATGAAAAGAGAAATATGGCAATATGTACCTATGTATAATGAAAATATTCTAAACCAGCCGAAACAATCATCATTCAAGTCAATGCTTGCTGTTGGTGAAATGCTGTATTGTATTAAAGTCACAGTACCTACTTTCTGATATTAAATAACGTGCTCACACTAAATTTTTAAAAAATTGGAAAGCCTATCTTAAACTAATTTACAAGAAATCCGTAGAACAATGCCGCAAAGCTTAATTTTAATCATATTTATCTACTCTCGACGTAAAATTTCGAATATCAAAGCTCAAATAACAAATGACACATTTGTTTTAATCTCCTCAATTTAGTCTGTTTGTCCAGGCACCAGCATCGTTTGCTCCACAAACGTAGAATTAATCATATTTCATGCACCTCGTTTGGAAATTATTCTTCTTTTCTTTCCGAACATTTTTCATAACTTTTCATGGATCCGTAATTTATCATTTGTCGTTTTGTTATTGTTTTTCTTCTACAGAACAAATGATTCAGAATTTGTGAGAAAACAATAATAGAGGGACACGAACAACAAATCAATAACGAATGTGCTTCGAAGAATTTATCGTTTGTGTTCGAAATATGGGATATTTTTTTAAGGAAAAAAAGAAAAACACTTCACCTACTTCAATCCACTTCCAAAAGAAAAAGAAATCTAGAACACAACTTGAAAATATCTTCCAACAAAACTCCGAGCGGAGGGAGACGTAACTGCGTGGCTATTGACATACTGCGTTCTTGTCGCTATGTGCATGCATTTCTTTCATATTCGTTTGGTCGATATCATCTTTTATTTTACTGTCCAAAGGCGAACTGGCATAGCTCTATTTTTAATGCTGTTGCTGGTAAACTTATGGTTCGAACAAAATCGTAAAATAGAAATGCAGTGTTACACCTTATTTGAGCGTTTTCAAACTATGTCACGCTCAATTAGTAATAGAAGATGTCTGTTTTTTTTTTTCTCAAGCAGTCTGGTAATTTAATTTAGGTAGTCAAACACATTTGTTTATTGAAGTGTGTTCTGTTTTGATTGGCTTGGATAGAAAATGAAATTGAAATTTCCTTTTCAAAGCATAAAATTTAGATGAATGGAGGGCCATTCAAATGTCAATAATAACGAACAACACGTTTGTAGGCTCTTCAAGTGCCTGTACAAATACTAATTGGGTCAGCTCTATGTAAACATTTAAGCGGATGAAACCTGGAAGCTGTGTTCCTTGAAGATTATTGCCTTTGGAAATTACCCGTTTTATTTGTTCTTGCTTTGTTTTTGAACAAATAAGCATCGAGTTGGAGCAGTGGTGTGTATATGCATTCAAAGTGGCCCTTGGCACAAACAAATGGTGTCTTAATGATGATAATATTGTTAAAATGGTATGATGAATGTTAAGCTGTTTTGATTAGTTTAAAAACCTTAAGTTCCAATAAGGAAAGGCTTGAGTTTAATTCGGGTTCCGAGTTGACGAGAGAATTTATCTAATAATTCAAATGAAAAAAAACACTTTTTTTAACATTACACATAATGTAGGTACATATTTACTTTATAGACTAGCTCATACGTACCCTTGACCATTTGCAATTCCTTGAGGTTTCTCTAAGATCTCCTGTATAGTTAAAATCTGATTGTAGGTATGAAGCTACACTCAGGATCAGGACCGATAAGAACCTTTCAATATTCTGACGAATGGTTACCGTAAACACTGAGTGATGTTTTGGAGGCTTCTGCCCCTGAAATTGGTGCCGTTAATGAGGATATTCGCAGTTCTTCGTTGGCTACATCGATGTAATAGATCATAGGCGCTCGTCAATCCTAATATGATCCTTCATATCTCCTGTATATAGGAACATATACAGGGTGATTCACGAGCGTTGTGCCAAAAAGCTAGAGCGTGTAGGTTGAGTTGAGACAAGAAAAAAATCGTATGGGAGGGGGGGTCTATTCCCCCCCCCCGTTTAGCCGGGAGGGGCAATTTTCTGAAAATTTGACTTATTTTATTTAAAAAAATATTAAAAATCAACGGCTTCGTTTACAACACCGTGCTATACCTTTCTGAAAAGCCAAAGACTTCTTCTTTCACTTTGTTTTTAAATTAAATTGTTTTAACGAATAGTTTAAGAAAAATAAATTTTCAAACTCAAAATTTTCAAAAAAAAAAGCAAAAAAAACATTTTTGAACTAACTTTTTTCAAAATTTTATGTAATTAAGTACTAATTTTGTTTTTAAAATTCAATGTGTTTGTTAATTTTTAGTCGAAGACAGAAAACCGGATGCAAAAATGTCTTTTCGTTTTTGAGAAATTAAGAAAAAACCGAAACCACTTTTTTCTAAAAAAAATCTTTGTTTTTTATTTTTACCTATCTGGACTTTTAGTTTAATTTATTAGTTTAATTTATAAATTTAATTCTTTGTAATTGGAGTTTTATGAGGACTCAATAAAGTAGAAAAGTATTGGATTTTCCCTGGATTAATCATTTTTTTCATTGATAACGTCTGCCATTGACCTCTCACTTCTAGCTCTCAGTGCTCTCGTCGGCGGATTCTTGAAAACATGCTACGACTTGGGCGCCATCTATTGGGATATCTTTCAGCGTAGAGTCTTTCAGCTTCCCGATCTCGACAATAAGTTAAACCGTAGCAGAAGTTCCTGTCCGCTAACTCTTCTCGAGCGTATGAGTTTGTTATTGTTATGTGTTGATGAGTTAATGTTTTAATTGTAAATGGTTGTTTAGTAAATATGCGATGCCTTTTATTTACCTATAGGTTGTTAATTGTTTTTTCATTCAAGAAAAAATGCGGATTAATTATCTTAAGCCCCTAGCAGGTAGAACTCTTCGCCAGTGAGTGGCCGTGGCCCCAGGTATAGTAAGAAAAAATTACAGGTCAGTTTTCAGACGTTATCAATGAACAAAATGGTTAATCCAGGGGAAATCCAATACTTTTCTACTTTATTGAGTCCTCATAAAACTCCAATTACAAAAAATTAAATTTATAAATTAAACTAATAAATTAAACTAAAAGTCCAGATAGGTAAAAATAAAAAGAAAGATTTTCTTAGAAAAAAGTGGTTTCGGTTTTTTCTTAATTTCTCAAAAACGAAAAGACATTTTTGCATCCGCTTTTCTTTTTCGACTAAAAATTAACAAACACATTGAATTTTAAAAACAAAATCAGTACTTAATTACATAAAATTTTGAAAAAAGTTTGTTCAAAAATGTTTTTTTTTTGCTTTTTTTTTGAAAATTTTGAGTTTGAAAATTTATTTTTCTTAAACTATTCGTTAAAACAATTTAACTTAAAAACAAAGTGAAAGAAGAAGTTTTTGGCTTTTCAGAAAGGTATAGCACGGTGTTGTAAACGAAGCCGTTGATTTTTAATATTTTTTTAAATAAAATAAGTCAATTTTTCAGAAAATTGCCCCTCCCGGAAAAACGGGGGGGAATAGACCCCCCCTCCCATACGATTTTTTTCTTGTCTCAACTCAACCTACACGCTCTAGCTTTTTGGCACAACGCTCGTGAATCACCCTGTATATCCCGAAAGAAATTCATGTTGTAAATTAAAGGTTAAGGCCGTAAGAAATGGTATAAACACGCTTTCTAGTTGGAGATACAGCGTAGAGGAACTAGCCTACTGCTGCTTTAGTAGATGATAGATACTAGCATATTCCCTTTCTCGATAGTATTAGCCTCAACTTGAATAATTCTCATATGAAAACTTTAAACTAAACTAGAATAAACTTAAAATTATGTGTTTTTATATCTCTTTAACCCTAAGTTCAGAGGATAGAGTAGTGGATTGCTAAGCCGAACGCTACGGGTTCAAACCCCAGCTTCAGCAGCATTCTTTTTCTACAAAAATCGCCAGCTTATCTGAGGCCACCTGTGCGATAACATGAGACAATACAAATCTAAGTCTCCTCCTCTGAGCCACGTAGGTTTCTGTTATGTGTGCTTTCTTTCTATGTGTCTATCTGTCTCTCTCTGTTGTATGTCTTGTTCTGTCCCAGCCGATGGTCTCAGTCACCAGTGCTGCTATGTGTCTATAGTTTGTTACATTTATGTGCGAAGAACTGTGAAATGTAATGTAATGTAATCTCTTTAACCCGATGAATATTTCTTTTAATAAAAATATCAAAATTCTTAAACAAGAAAATACCTACACCATAAATTTTCCACGACAGAAAAGTTAAACTTCTTAGGGATATGATTTATAAGCTACTCTATAAGAAACTTGCGGTTTGTATAAAATTTTAATAAGTTTTTTTTGCGTCTAAGCTAACATTCTTATACATTTTCCACTTTCATATTCCGCAAGGAATTTACCTTTAAATTGTCGTTTTACATAATGTTGAAATTTGAATAACATTTGTGTGATTTTTCCAAAGTATTTTTTTTTGTCTCTGTTTAGGTTTGAAAAAGGTGTATTTCCTTCCAGAGATCTCATACGCCTGAATCAAAAAAATTCATAGTCACGTAGGTACTGCACGTACCTACGATGAGGCTACAACAGGGTTTTCGCTTTTCGAGTGAATACCTGTACGAAGTCTACATAAACAAGGAAAGCTGAAGAATTAGACTAACTTTTCTGCTCAAAACATTAACTGAATACGGTTTTCACTGAAAATTGCAAAAAAATTTCTTTGTTTCAATACACCCTGTTTCTATCAGTTGTAAATATTCTGCATATGGTGTTATTGATTTGGCCAAAACAGTGGTTATTCCCCATAGTCCCACAAACCAAATCGTCTCCATTTTAAATTTCACATCTGACTTGGTTGATATGCATGTTTTTCGAATTTAATTTTGCACGAAACACAATTGAAGAGACAAACGAATGTATCTTATTTGCCTTAGAAGTACACCTAACATTGCAAAGTATTTAACGACATTTGTTTGTTTACCTTTCATGTTCATGGACCATAGGATGGGAATAAATGGAGAAGACAGATTTGTTTTTGCGACAGAATGTTATCCCTATTTTCCTGAAAACACAGCCGAAGAAGAAGTTGTGGCTTAGTGAAACTTGTAAAAATATGTACAAAAATTGTCATTCAGAAAAATCGGTTACCTGGCAGGGCAGGGTTATTTCTTTGATGATACTTTTTAATATTGATTTAAAAAAACTGGCGGATCATTGGCTTTGAAGGAGTTAACAAAAAATAACACTCAATGTAATTCCGAATTTTGAACGGATTTCTTAGAAATAATAGTTGAAGATTTTCACAATTTTGCAAATTTTCTTCTAATCTGTATTACAAAATGTACTACTGTTTAAATAGTCTTCTGAGTCCTTGAATTTGCACCAATGTTTATTTCCAGAACATGTGGTATTCCTTAATGCTTAATATTTCACACCTGTCTTTAGCTATATCAGTTTCCTTTAGCAAAAAAAATAAAAACAACCATGAAGAAATGACAAAAATAACTCCAACAAGCTTTCAAGAGAATAATTTTCTGATGTCCTCTTCCTTATCCTGTCAGTGTTAGCAATACTGCGCTGCCTGTGTGTGTTTTTATCTCTGGAATTTGGTGTTCGATTTTCGATTCACTTCTGAATTCTGACTCTGGCTCTAGGGGACCAAAGCTTTTGTACATTTATGCGAATGTGACAATATATTGTTTTTAGTTTTCCTCCTCTTAAAGGAAAAGTGGTTATTCTATGGCTATTGCTAGGAAGAACATGAGGATTTCGCCAGGATGTTATAGTTGTTTGATGGGCAGACGATGGAGTGTATCTTATCCTGTTTTCCGTTAATGTTCGAGCTATAAATTTTTGTGTCAAGAGAGTCTGCAGATGGCAAAAAAGGCAGACATTGGGCGACTGTATGTTTGTTTATAAATATATTTTCTGTTTGTTGTTATTTTGTGTTTCATATGAAGTTTAGTCGAATAAGATTTTGGCAAAAAAAGCCTCGTTGAAAAGGTTTCCTGCACTATAGCCATAAATTGTCTTCTTTTAGCAAGCTATCTCGAGTAGGAGGTTCCAATCAATTTTTTTTGTCTATTTATCAACCAAAGCTAGGGTTACAGCTACAAGAAACGTATGTATATTTGGTTTCTACTGATGTTTTTTTTTTCTATTTATTTTTGCGTCTAGTTCGTGCTTCGCGAGGTGACATTTTTTCACCTAACGAGAAATTGCTTTTTCAACGCAAGCAATTTAACTGCGCCTACATCAGGGTTGTTTAAAATTGCTCTGTTATTTACAAGTCTAGGGTGATACTAAAAGCCTGATAAGAGGCATTCGAAGAATCGTTAACTGAACAAGTTGAAATTGCTTTGATAAAAATCATTCACTACGTGATTATATGTTCAAGCGTGCAAACTAACGGCGCGCGATAGAGGACAATTTCAGAGTGTTTGATGTTAATGGGAGGCCCATGTACATTCTTTAGCCAAATGAGATTTGTCTGCAACGTAGAACGTAGTTAATATACATTGTTAGAAATGGTAGAAAGTCCATAATAAAAAAGGAAATAGCTGTTCACATCTATCAAATAGGCAAAGAAATTTATAATCACGGCAATTGTAATTGGGAAAGTGTAATTAACCATTTTCTGCATAAAGTACTTTTCTGCGTTATTTAAACAAATTACGTACTGTAACAGCTTTACACAATTAAAGAGTGTTACAGTAATAAAATAACAAAGAATAAAAGCCTTTTTCACGGTTGGAGTGTTTTGTGATTAATTAATATTTTTATGAAGGTGTTGTCGTTTACTTAGCTGGGTTTCAACTATTAAATAAAGAAATAAAAAAAACGGTTGCAATATAAAGTAAAGAAAACAAATTGAAAATTGAACTCGACACTTCATAGTTTCTCTCGTTTTATGACATAGCATTTCGATTCCGAGAAAGAAGTCTTGTTTGAGATTGCGTTTTAAAACTGTTGAAGAGAAATTTCTTTAGAATTATAGTCATTTAATTTATTATATTTAATGAAACGTATAAAACAAATAGAGAAAAAGCAACACTCAAAGAATAGAAAATAATTTGAGAACGACTAAGCTCATTTGAATCAAATTTTTGTTCCATTTTTGTTAGTGAAGAGATTTTTACGAAAAGGTATTTGGGAAAATGCTTCGGATAAAAATATTCCGAAATGGTTTTTCGAATAGAAAAAGAAAAAATCTTAGTGAAAAAATGTTAAAAGATAAGAGGATTAATAAAAGAGAGCGATGGATGTGCTGCGACCAATGACACCCCCTGTGTAGCCGATACGGCCAACATTCTAAAGAATAAATACAAATACAACTAGAAATACAAAAAACAATAATAAGAATGTTAAAAATCAACTTCTTTGCCCTAAATTACAATTAAAACTCTAGTTAAAATAAAAGAAAAAATTAAAGAAAGTTTAATGTTTCACAAATTAGTTAACCTTAAAGTTCGTCCATGTAAAATTTAAAAGAAAAAACGGTTTTTCTTAGAAAATAGTTGTTTTGGGTTTTTTTTCAAAAATTTGGCTTTGACAATTAATATTTCAAAAACTATTCCTTCAACAATTTTGTTTAAAAACAAAATGAAAAAAGGAAAGTTTTAAACTTTACAAAAAGGGTATATTACGCCTTTATTTACAAAATAAATCGATTTTTTAGAAAATCACAACACCCGGCTAAATAGAGGGAGGAATAGACCCTTCTTTCCCCGATTTATTTCTTGCCTCGATCCATCTTAAGTGGTTTGGTTTTATCTTTTGAGCATTTTTGCTGCAATTCACTCGAGTTTTGTGTATTATACCACAGAATTCTGCAAACGGTAAAAGAGTTACGATCAATTGATATTCATTGCGATATTGAAAAAAAAAATTGATTTGTTTTCACCGAAATCTTTCATTTTATCGCATTTTTTTATTAGTTTTTTTTTCCAGTAGGTATTTAATGATTTCGGACTTCGCCAAAAGGAAAATTATTTTCGAAGCTTTTTGGAGTTTATCTTAAGACGAAATTATGGGCGAAACTAGTTCCATTCAATGTGAAAAACTTGAAACGTCAATCAGTTAGCTGAATTTCATGTACTTTTGAAAAGTAGATGCTAAAACTGTGTTGTTTTTCAATTCAATGTTTGTAATCTTATTTTATGTAAGCCTCATGTAGCATGATGTAAAACAGCAAAGGCTTGTACATACATTTTTTTTTCAATTGTTTGCTTTAAAATATAATTCAAACGTGTAAAACATTACTCTCGCCTACTTCAAATCTTCTTATACAACGCTCGGAACATGGTTTCTCGAAGAACAAAGACTCTCAATATATGTCAAGTTAGCTAAGTGTTTTGTGTGCCCTCGGTTGTCTTGCAAAATAAAAAATAAATAGAGAGCAACAAACATCTCGTGATTTATTGTGCACTCATAAAACAATCAAACCTATGAAATAAAGATTAGGTAGCCGTTACTGCTCCATATAAAATGTATTCCGCGTGTACACAACATATTTCCTTAGTTCCATTTATGTATCTTTGTGTTTCAGATCGTGAGCAAGTTTATTAGCATTCCATGTCCATTAATAGTTGCACCATTAGAATACTAAATGGTCATTCTTTTTTATCTGTTTGCTGTTGGTTCAAGTTCTTTTGTGAGTGTGACTCAGTTATAAAGATGAAAGCTTCAGATCTAGGTTCATTGGATTGTGTGTGTAGTGTAGTTAGCTCTATTCGGCAGCAGATATGTTGGAGCTGGAAGTAATTCATGGGTTGAGCGATAATCTTATTGTCATTCAAATGACTACCTACTTCACTCTATACAGTCATATCATATAATGCATTGATGTACATGATGCACACATAAAAAGATATGACGGGTTATCATTATCAATAAACTGCGATAACCTGAGCTCAAACTCCCGAAATGTGAGTAATTCCAGCTCGTTGATGGGATGCTTGTTTAAGAGATGCAATTTGCCATCCAGATACCGAGACGCTATCATAAGCCTAACGTGAGCATGGTTGATAATTTGTGATAGTTCGCTTTCCACAGCTCTTCGTGAGTTAATCGCTTTCAATCCGATTTGTTGCTTGCTGAATGCTCAAACTTCCAAAACTAGAGAACAAAAGGTATCGAATTACGCCGTTTAGGGTTGGCACGACCATCGTTGAAATTTCTCAACAAGCAGTTGAAAAGAGACGGGGTTATGCTTTGTCAATTATAAACTTATCTGCCGGCCGCCACACCGCCGACCACATTACAACATTTGAACAGACAACACGAAAGAGCGAGAACATTAAGTTGATGTACGACATAAAAGCTGTGTTAAACCAGCGGCAATTAAGCATTAATAGTGTTATTCGATCCGCTACCGCTACTCGCACAAACTGTGTTACAAAAAAGTTATATGCATACAAAAAAGCAACGCTGTACTTTATAAATTATTTGAGGAATTTGTTTTAACTGTTGCAGTGCGTTTTTTGTTTGAATTTCATTTCAAGTTTGAAGTTCAATTTAAGTCCTCCATGGCCCATGTTCATTATGGGCTCTATTATTCACTTGGATGCAGACGCAGTATGCGGATAGGTGTTTGCAATGCAACCACTGCTTTATACAGAAGCTAAAAATAATGCTTTTTTTCTTCGTCAAGTGGGCTGTTTTTTCTTCAATTCGGCATGTTATCGGCCTAATACAATGACGCCGAGACCGTTTTGCTCTTTTCCAAGTAGACATGTGGACCAAACTTTGTGAATCCCATGAAATGGAGACCATCATCTTACAGGCCGATGCATGAGCAATTCGTCAGCAGAAGTCCACTGTTTCAAATGGTGCTTGATCGCTGGTTTATATCGTCGACGAAACGACGCAGAAACTTATTTAAACTGCACTTAAACAGCGCAAACCTGGACGTGGTTCGTCTAAAACCGACGGATCTTTGAAGAAGCCACAGCTCTTTGATTTCGTTGCATGATCTCTCTTCCAAAGACAAGAACCGCATTACGGACTGATATTGCTCTTTTTTATATTAGCTGTCTACGGGAATGTACTACATCTAGAGGATACCACCAAGCTGTGAGGCTGAATACTTATCACGCATATCCACGTACTCGCTACTCAATGGTATATGTTTTATAATTGTTTTGTCATTAAAGATGGTTAGCCAGTCGTTTGATTGGTTGAAAATTTGGACATACATACATAGCCGTATATAGAAGGATTCCTTAAGAGCGCTTAAAGACGTTACGTAGTTAAGTATACTTAAATATTTAAATTGCCTTTAAGTAACGTTGATTAAATTCTTATTTATAATCGAATATCGACTGTTACTTAGTTAAGCGACATCTTTGTCAAAAAAGTAATAGAAACGTGCCCGATTCAATCTTTTCCCCCATTTGACTTCCTTAAATAACGTTGTGAAGAAACTGTGGTGGTCTTTTCTTCCCATGTGGAGTCTTTCTTTCCTATCACTCGGATATAAAAAAGCACTAAAATAACTAACGGAGAAGAGTTAATTCTCAATCTCATAAAAATGTCAACATTAAATCAACCTTTAAACGAAAAATGTTGTGCTTAGCTCTTAACCTAAGTAACGTTGCTTAAATCTTCAAATTGATTATAAATATAGACTTTCTACTTAAATCATTCTTAGATGTTGCCTAAAATTAAGCAACCTTTAAGATTTGTTTGTAAATTCGGCTGACAATTTTTTGAAAATAGTCGCTTAACAAATTTATTTTGCTCATACAAAATTTTGTCCGTGGTTTAGTGGTTAGGTGCGTGGTTAGGTGCATGGGCTGCTAAGTAGAACGTGTCGTGGGTTCGAGTCCTACTCGTGCCCATAGTTTTTATTTCATCTTTCACAGGCACTGCCTCTTGCAAAGAACTGACAAAATTTCCAAGAGATTGATATCTGTCATGAAAAGAGTGCTTCTCAACTTTGCCCTTCGGAATCGGCGTTAAAATATTCAATTCTTCACACGCACCCAGACAATTGTTGATGGGAAAGCAACTTAGGCCTTGGCTCTTCAAGAGCTGTCGCGCCACTCTATTTATTTATTTTCTTTCATACAAAACTTTATGGCAAAAAAAAAATAAATCAAATTTCCTCAAAATGAAAAAAAAAATCTGAAAATGTTCAAGTTCTTACAAGGAGAAAGGTAACCGAAATAGTAATTCAAATGTGTCATTTCGTTGCTAATTGTCTATAAGTTGCAAACAACTTGTCAATATTTCGACAAACTCTCTATAATCACCAACCACCCTGTTTTTCCCATAAAGTCCTTGAAAACGTCAGTGTAGAATAGAACATGTTATCAATGCAAAGGAAACACAAAACGGCTGCGATACCAAATATGCAAATAAGATACCAATTAAAGCTAAATAAATTTTGAAATTGTTTATCGAACTGAAAATTAATTCTCTACAAAGCACAACGAATGTGCCAATTTTTTATCTTTCCTTGCTCGAATACTGCAGCTTCTGTTACAGTTGCGGATTTCAATGATTTATTATGCCAATGCGGTGTTAAACTAAGTAGGGCAATAAATAATAGATTAATGAAACCATAAATTACGTAACTTAAATGATCACTAATGTCATGTCAATTGGCAGAATCAACAATCGTCGATTTTATTATCTACTCACTAAAATCTGAATGCGAATAACATTCAAATATTAACTCATAATTGACACTGAGTGGTGGCAATCCACATATTAATGCAATAAAATTGACGGTACAAAGATATTTGTTAATGATAAATAATACCATTTTAGTAAGCTGCTACCGGAGAGATAGCGAATACTTTGTTTTCAATTAAAAACAAAAACGTGTTCCCTTGTCTTCATTCAACTGTTTTAAATACAAAAATATCACACGAAGTGCAATCACATAAACTTACTTATTCAATAATAAGGAACTACAGGTTAAAAAAGTTACTGCCATATTTCAATACGATCAACCAAACTTCTGACGTCATGTGATATTTTTTCCTTAAATTGGCTGTAGATTCCTTTTTCAAATGACACATAGGAAAACTTCTATGATACGTAATAAGCATTTATTTCCAATCCAATAGCATAATGTGGAAAAGGAAGTGCGAAAACTTTTCCTATTGAAAAAGTTACTTTTCGACTATCTTTGACAACAATAGCAAAATAAATGAAAGTTATTCTTATTTCTTTATATTTTGTCATTTTCTTTTTTGAAACAAAAGAAAAGTTTTCAAACAAAGAAGAAGAACCCAAGGATTTCCTAGTGGGTACTTCAAACTTTTACTGGCGTTGGTTTTTTTTTTATTTTTTTTTTTTTTGTTAATCCTTGCAAGGGAAGACATGATTTGGTAGAAAATAATACCTTATTAGTTTTGAATTCAATGGATTGCTTGCGTTCGAAGCTGAACAAAAACTAGGCAGTTCAAGTAAAAATCTATTTACATAAGAATGCATACTTTCTATAAAACTCGTTCACACTTTCCAGGGTTTTGTAGTTAACTAAAAGGAAAATAAACAATGATTAAATTTATCGTTATTTGAATTGTTTATGTTAGTAACTGGAATTAACTTCAGTATAAATTTTTGAAATGTACGCTGTTTGCCTTTGGTTTATCGCTAGCTCGTAAAGCGGAGTCCCTGAGAACTAATTCTCAACATGAACATTTTTTTTTTTTAATAAGTACGAATTTGCACGTTCGTTCAGATGCCTCGTTTTCAATATCAACACTGACGTTCAGGAGATAAATACTCAATTAAAAAAGAGCTCAATAGCTGGAGCTGCAGACGAAAAAAAATTCAATATTTCCGCGCTCTGCCAGATTAATCGCCCTTCCAAGATGGCTCTCGTTTGGTGGATAAGTTTGACTTCTCTGACTTGGGCCCATTGTAGACTCATTATTTTAGTATTTTCCTAAGTCAGACCTGTGAACTAGCCAGCAAGCAGAGGGGCTCTTAAAGTTAACATTAAGTACTAACGCAATCGGCATTGTTTTTACTTTACATCTGTCTCAAACAGTTGGCTCTCTGTTCTGTGTTAGTGTATAAATTTGTGTAGGTAGTATTAGGTACACATTTCTTTATTACTTAGATACGACAAAATATACATCACAAATGCATTTGCTCTATGGCTAACAATTTTGTTGTTAACTTTGTGCCACTCTCTTTTGTCTTAATGGTGACGATTTAACACAAAAAATATTTACAGCTCATACCCTATTCCTTCCTAAAGACTCCGTAAAGGGTCTAGCTCAGTGTTGGCGAACCTATGGCACGCATGCCCAAAGTGGCACGCAGATAAATTTTCGCTGGCACGTATAATATTTTTAATTTTCATACATATATGTACTGAATAATCCAAATGCATTTTTGATATTGAAAAAATTGTGAACTCAATTCAAATTTAATGCATAAATTTTTATATTTAAAAACAAACATCCAGATTTCTGGCGCCTTTATTCATAACGATAAAATATAATCATATAACACTAGTCAAAAAATTAAAGGAACACTTGGAAAAACTCAAAAATTGAGTTGTTTTTTATAGGGCTGTATCTCAGTAGAAAAAAGTCGGATTGAAATGAAATAAAATGTTTTTCAAAGGTTATCATTTTTTCTTTGAAAATTATTTTGAGTTAAGAAAATACCGTTAGTCGTTTTCGCTTGAGCGTAAAAAATGTTCACTCAATTTCAAAATAAAAAAAAATACCGTTTGGTTTGTCATAAAGTGAGCGGAAATTTTTTTTTCAATCCAACCAATCTAAGATTCAATTTGAGAATTTTGTTGGCATTAATTCCCTGTTTGTTTTAGAGCCGATTTTTCAATCATCGAATAAAAATAAAAATAACAAACTGACAAATAAACTTATCTGATTATTCATCGGTCGAATAAATAAGAGCGTTTTCCTTCGTCAGATAGACGAATCTGACGATGGAAAAATCCAATATTTTGTTATTTGTCGAATAAACACCATCTGCTTGTTTATCTGACTATTGAAAAATCGGCTCATAGATCGCTACGATTTTTTTTTTCTAATCAAAAAATGGGTTAACATGCAAAATCACAATTTTGATTTCGGACCCTAGTATCTCTGCTAAAAATTGTCTTACAAAAAAAAATATAGGCAGATTTGAAAAATTTATTAAAATTTCTACACAAAATATTTTGAAAAAATAAAAATATTGTTTTTTTCAATATTTTCTATCAATTTTAAAAAAGGTCCAAAATATGCATTTTTCAACTTTTTCATAAAAACTGCCTTTATTTTGTGGCTTTTAGTGATACAACTAATCTGAGGCTTAATTATTAAAGCTCATAAAATTTCGCATCAATACAATTTACTGTTTCGCTGTTTCAAACAAACTAACCATTTTTTTCGCATGTTAATCCACCTGACAATTTCACGTTTCTTTCACTGTTTCTCTCAAAACAAAGAAACGGTTAATTGTATTGATGCGAAATTTTATGAACTTTAATAAGCAAGCTTTTGTTTTAAAATTTTAATAAATTTTTCAAACGAAAACGACTAACGGTATTTTCTTAACTCACAATAATTTTAAAAGAAAAAATTATAACCTTTGAAAAACTTTTTATATCACTTCAATCCGACTTTTTTCTACTGAGATACAGTCTTATAAAAAACCACTAAATTTGTGAGTTTTTTAAAATGTTCCTTTAATTTTTTTGACTAGTGTATAATTTTTAAAATGCATTTTTCATTTAATAAAAATAATTTTTATTGGCACGCATGTATTTTCATTTTATAAAAATAATATTATTTGGCACGCAGTGAAAAAAAGGTTCGCCATCCCTGGTCTAGCTTAATACATAGCCCAGCAGTTTTAAACTGAAAACCACATCTTATTTTAACTTCATCTAAGATCAATATCTTTGCTTTTGGCTTATACTTAATGCATGAAAAGTCCATAAACATTATAATATGTAGGTTCGTTAAATTAGATTTTCTTCAAAGAAATGCTTTGAAAGTTCCGACTCGTCCATATTGAATTATAACTTCGCACAAGTAGACATATTCCGCAAAAGCACAATCGAGTATCCATTAAATTATTACCTACCTATTAAAATTCCTGAATCAAGTAATGAAAAACACATTGTAAGTCAAATTGATAAACAAAAATCAGTTAATGAAGAAGGCAGGTAGTTACTTGGTACTTATCAACTTTTTTGTTACTAGTTACAGTGCTTCAGAGCTCCCGCAACAATACCACGATCGTTTTTTCTGTTTATAGAAATTAAGGGTGTTTTCAGATAGGCTGTATTAATTTTGGAAAACTTATTTTCTTTTTATAGTTCATTTTTTTTTCAACCGATGAAAAAATATTCATTCAAAATTTTTCAGTTTCAATAAAACGTTTTTTCTTATATTTAAAAGATGCCTTAATATTAAAATCATGACACCCTTTGAAAATAAAAATATCCACCCGATTCCGATTAATCTGCCATTTTTATAACGATTTTAATTCAATACATGCACTCAATTAAAAAGCCATTGAATACAGCTACATATTTACTGATTTTAAAATATTCGCCTGCAGTTAGTGGCTACAAAAAGGTAGAGAGGGTTAATATGACGTACAAACATATATCAGACATCAAACGTTCAAGAGAAGTTAATTAAATCTATCCCTGATTGCGAATAAATAATAAAATATCAACATCAAGGACAGTAAACAAATGCATACTAACAACGGTTTCAGAGTACAGACGCATATCATTCTTTGAGGTTTACGAAAACAGTATCCATTTAAGGGTTATTGGATTGTGTTTATCAGATAGGTGGAGTTTAAATGTACTTTGTATATGTACTTGCATTAAACGTTGCATTGACTACTGCACTTAACTTGATGATAAATAGGAATGGAGGTTGTTAAAAGCATGCACGAACGTTAACTTGTTTCATATACAGTTCTATCAGTTCGAAATCAAATAGCAAACAGTAGTTGGTTTAGCCAATGTTTGCGTTAGTAGAATTTTACAGATTATGAAGTGAAATTAACTGTTTTCGATGATGTCGTTAAGGCGACATGAACCGAGAAATTAAATAAATCAACTGCACAATTATGTGTTAATATTGAAGTGACCAAATGTATATCAATAGTTTAATGTTTAACTACTTAATATCTCTAAATATTGAAATCTAGATATTTTCAACGGTAACTATTCTATGAAAGCTCCTGAAAAAAAAAATACAAACTGATGTCTCAGTAAGAGCGCACTTTTTAAAATTGGAATATTTCTTTTTATCATGCAAGTGGCAACTCTGAAATTTGACTGATGTCATCTCTGTTTGTTCCGATTACTAAAAATGGAGCGCTTTTTGTAAGAACAACACGTTGTAATGGTAAAAAGTCATTACAAAAATGGGGAAAGTTACGCTTCGCAAACTTCACGAAATTTTCAGTCAAGAGAGTGTACCTAATATGTCAACCATTCGAAGAGTGGTCAGAAAATTTGAAGAAACTGAGTCAATTATGGATGATAAGAATCCTTTGCGTCAACGTACTGGTCGGTATCTTGAAAACATTGCTGCTGTAAACGAGAGTGTTGTCGAAAACCCGAAAACATCAATTCGACAGTGAATGTGAACTGCATTAGTTACAGGAATGTGATAACGGACTTCTTGTGGCCTCAACTGCACGGCATCAATCTGGACAACAGGTGGTTTCAGCAGGACGGCGCAACCTGCCACACCGCACATGAAACAATCGACTTATTGCAGCAGCAATATCCAGAACACATATTATCTCAAAAAATTCTGATGTCAACTGGTCACCAAGATCGTGCGATTTAATGCCGTGCGATTTTTTTCTTTAGGGTTTTCTGAAATCATTCTGAAACAATTCCTGACCTCAAATGTGATATCCAACGTGTCATTGGTGAGATACAGCCACATCTCTGTGAAAAAGTTATGGAAAATTTCATGAAGAGAGTAATGGCCTGCCATCGGCCGGAAATTTGATTCCATACTTAATCGGAACATGTCTTCTTTACAACTTACAATACAATTATAATATCACAATTCTGTTATAAAATACATGTTCTTATATTAAAATGAAAAAGAGCACTCTTAAAAAAATATAGATGCCCCACTTCTTAAAAAGCAGGCATAGTGGCAAAGTTTAGTGAGGCATTCTACATTCGAGTGACTAAGAATGATGTGACTGAAGTTGGTAAACTAACGAGTAATCATTCTTTCTTTCCATGTCTATTGCCCCAGATGAATTCCACGAGTTGTAGCAGGAGTTTACTTGATATCTCTCATCTCGGCGTATAATATATTTTCGTTAATTTTGTTTAGTCCTTCAGCTTTGTTTTGCCAACTTAATATTATTATCTTTACTAACGCATTTTGCAAATGTGTTAGTAAAAATAATAATAATAAGTTGGCACAACAGCTCCGACGACTCAATACCTAAGTGGCTGACACTCTTCAATAATTCCTTGCAAGGGAATTGAGTGATCAGTTTTTTGCCGATTCCCAACGGCTGAATTGAAAAAGACCTTTTGCGTGACAAACAAATGATACTCTATAAAACTGTACTGAGTACTTCGCAAGAGATGAAATAAAAACATTTATGAGAACGATGAAAACGTGATTAGTCCAGTCACTTTAGGGTTTCACCTCGGAATTTGAGATAATAAGCTGGAAACTCGTAGTTGACGCAAAAAAAACTGAGTTTTTCAATCTGGAAAGCTTTGCATGAGAGCCAGGGAAAAACTAGTGGTCCTTTTTAAATTATTCTTTTTGATCTGTTTTCTCAACATCATAGACTATCGGTTAGCATCATCAAATGATGCATTAACGTTCAAAGTGAGGAGAAAATGGACAACAAACTTGTGTGCTTATTCAGTTGAAGCGCAGTGTATGCCTGAGCGCTGGGTGCTCTCCGCCCTCTATATCTCGAAAAGGGTTGAGCGTATAGAAAAAAAGTTTAGACAAAAGTTGTGGCAAATTTTCTTATCTTTAATTTTTATATAGGTGTTGAAGTGATTGGAACCATTGAAAAAGAGATAATTGCGAAAAACCGATTTTCATGACATTTGACCGCGAATAACTTACGACGCAGACACGAGATAATATGAGACTTTTGAGACAACTTTTAGAACACCAAAATAAAGCTGTATACGAGTTTCCAGCTTATTATCTCAAATTCCGAGATTGACCCTTTTTTTCTCTAATAAGTGACTGAACTAATTTTTTTTTCAATTGTTAATTTTTGTGTTTTAGAATAAAAGTGTTATAAAATAATTATTGAATCAACACTTCTTTTTGTGCTTTCTAGTTGGTATTGTCTCAGAATATTTTTATTTTGGGTTTTGTAGTTTTAAACATTTCTTTAAATTCATAAGATCATAAGTGGTCGCTAGTGTGATCCCTTCACAACATGCAAGGAATATTATTCATAAATCATAACTTACATCTCCTCCATTAGTGTTTTAAAATTGATTAAATAAAACCATAACACACTTTTACAGCTTAAATCCTAACACAAAGTTAATTTCCTACCTAAATCGTCTTTATGACGTTTAAGCTCCTTGTGGCTTCATTTTCGCACCTGTTTCCCCTAGAAATTGTCTTATTAATAAATTATAATTTATAAGTATAACTTATTAATTATTTCTTTAAGTTCATTGATTGGATTCATCCGATTAATCATCATATTAAGACTTTCCGCTTAGAAACTCGTTTGATTAAAGCAGGTGAAAGGAAGAAACTTCCTGAATTCTCCTTTACTTTTTTTTCTCCCATAAAATATAAATCAAGGGAATCATATAAGTGAGACTCGACCATTTTATTGATTTTCCGTGATAACGAAACTAATAAAAGTGGCCTAAGTTGAGAAACTTAAATACCGAAAAGGTTAATGATTGCAGACTGACCGATATGATAAACTGAATAAGATATGAAAAAAAACTCAAAGTTTAGGGTTGCCGAACTAATTTTACTTTTTTTTCATAATATTTTGATAGATCTGAAAGACATTGGAAAATAAGGAATAAAATGTGCACGACTAGGTCGTACGAACTTGCTCCTGTATTCCAAAACTTAACTAAAAAAAAAAAAACATTTAAATATAAAAACATAAAGGTACTTAAAATTAATAAACAAAAACACATTTTATCTGAAAAAAATTAATTTCTTAAGAAATTGTGAGCGTTTTTTTTAGAGAATTCTTTATTTATAAAATTTTTCAAGAAAATATTGATGTATTTGAATTTAAATTTTTTTGATTGATCCGTTTTTAAGATACAGAAAAAAAAATTAAAAATATTTTTTAAGAATCGCAAACAAATTTTATTTGGGCAATATATTGTACTCCTCAAAAAAGAAACTAATTGGACTGTTTTTTTTCCAGAAAATCTTACAATAGAAAAATGTTTCTATGAGAGGTTCCGTTTTGAAGCAAAACAAAAATATTTTTTACATTAAAAATACCAGTGTGCCGAAAAAAAATTACGAGGATGTTCAAGAAAAATCATAGTAGCGCTTTTATTCTATACGTCGCAACTAAAAATAACCAGAGTTTCCTTTTTGCCAAAATGTGTTTTCTGACTATATTTTTTCATGTCTTGTTTTTAACGAAGCCAATACATCTCTTTTAGTTTCGATGGCAACACTAAATCGACATATAAACAAAATATCAAAAATATCACATTATCTTTTTCCAATAAGGTTGTTTATTTTATCTCGTGTCCGTTTTCTATATGTATTTTGTTTATTTAACCGATTGTCAATTTAATACAACTTCGGTCCGACTTCTCGCCCTCAATCAATCATGTTAGGCCTTTTTAACCTACAAACAAACAAACTCACAATACGAGCATTTTCATAAATTTCCGCGCTTCTATGCTATCGAGAAAGTGAATTGAGTTGTTTATTTGGTGATAGCGACCGACGATAGCGTTAGAGGGATGAACCGTCTTGTAATATTTGTGTGTGTTAAAAAGAAAAGATAGACAAGGAATTATCATTTGGCGCGTAAAATATGTTTAAATGAGAAATTGATTAAAAATCATAATAAGCTTGAATGATTTTCAAATCATTGAGAACAGCTTCTTAAATTCAATCCAAACATTAATGGTTTTCGATTTAAAAAATTCTTAAACCAATACTTATGCAACTTTTTGCCTCAGAAATAGGACTGCCATGCAATTATGTATAATATTTTGATAACATCGGTCCTCGGAATTTATTGTTGAAATAAGTTTTTTAGTATACAATACACACTGGCATTGTATTTTTGGCGATTAATAAAAAATGTAACATCTTTTTCGTCACGCGATGTAAACAAGAACATCAATAAATGTTGCACATCAATCGTCTTCAAATAATACAAATCATTCTAACAGCATCAAAGAACTAATATGTTTGTAAAACCATAAAAACATACATTTTTTAGTCTGGGTAATACCTCCACCCAATATGGTTGATGCAAATATTTGTATATGCGTCGAACAATTACAACACCAATATTCAACCAAAAAACCACAAGAATCACAAAGCAAATCGAATCTGGATTGCTTAGCATTACGTATAATCGAAACCAATGAACTTGTGTGCCTGAATTTCAATTTTCCAATTCCATAAACAGACAGACAAACCAACGAATTCATTGAGTCGAAGCATTAAACATCGCATCAGACATCAACAAAAACAGGAAGATCAAAAGTAGCAAACGATTCAGAAGCCAAACGTAATCGGGAGGCAAACGCAGTTTGCAACTTTATGTAAATAAATTCAATGAATCAATCGATTACTTTTGGTGTTTCCCCGTCTTGTTGGTGATGTTATGATTATTTGCAACACTGCTTCCGTTCTCGAGCTTTGAACTTTTACTATGCACTTGAGTATCACGATATTTTTTTTTTTTTTTTAATTTGTGGTGTGACGATTTACTCAAATTTTACGCTCAATAGACTTTATAGACTTTCGACCAGCCATCCAAAGGATTGAAGCGATGTTAATGATAATAAAACGCCTTTTGGTTTTTTCTGTGGCGAAAGACTAACAATCATCGTCCACAAATTCAAACCAAGAAAGCGCACAAACACTTGTGAACAAGAAAAAAATCTTCAAATATCTTTTAACATTCAAAGAAATTAAAAGTTCCATATATATTTGGCAAAAGCTTCAAGACCACTTACCTAGCGGGTTCTGAGTAAAAGCATCGCTTGTGGTTGTGGGATAAACGCAACGATATTATCTTCCGCATTAAATCGTCGCTCTTGAAGAGGTAAAAAGCTTTGTGTTTTTAACCCCTTTTTATATATCTTAACCAATTTTAAGGAATATAGGTATATTGTTAGAACGAAAATGAAGATAATGAAGTTCTGCCTTTTTGCCTTCGAGGTAAGGGAAAGTGTTTTAGTGTGATAACAAATTTTTTTTTAAAAATCCTTAAATTTCCATCAATTTAAAATGTAAAACCTGCATGTTTTTTTAAAGGTACATAACTGATTTGTATATTCATTGCATGATGGTGCACGTTGATGATGATACATTTTTTTCTTTCTTCCTCTCACGTAGAAAGAAAATACCCATGATAATTCCAACATTGAAAAAAAAAACACAATCCGCCGCCGCCGTCATCGTATCCTGCATGCCAGAACCCCCACAATATTTGCTGAAGGGGAGGTGTTCTAATATACACAGTGTCTTCTATAGATTTTTTTCTCTTAATTTTTTTTTGCCTCAGATGTTATCTGGTTTTAATTTCAATGGTGAAAATTCCAGCCATGGAATCATAAATTTCTGAAGACACACCAGGCATTTGCCCCTCTTATGTGTCTGTAAAGCTATTATTTATGCTTATTCTTCTCCAATGACTTTTCGGATTCTAGGATTCTCTGTCGGTTCTGTTTTCTATTTGTATCATTTGCCATCTGAAAATATGTTTTCGTAGATACTGATGGCAAATTGCTTCGTGTCACAGCATCTGTAAAAGCAAGAATACCCTTTAAAAACAAACAGAGAACATGCACATGCACACCCACAAACGACATCGAATCGTTGCAGTAGAAATAGAACAGCAGAACAGCAGGTTGCACCCGAGAGAATTCGTAATTGAGTCAATAACTCTTCGTATGATTATTATTAGGTTTAGTACGTGCCTCTAGCGACCGACGTTTTACTCGAATATTGTCATTTCTTGAGCACCCACCTTTTTGGCTACCTTTTTCAGAGTTGTTCGTTTTTTGTGATGTTAAGAAAATAGTTGTACGCTCGCTGAAAAATTTAATATCCCAAAAATGTACACATATAGATGTAGATTGATTTGCCAACTATTTTGTGATGCACTAAATTCCAAGTCAAGTTATTTTGTCACATCATAACGTCAAGTTTTTGTTGAACGCTGAAAAAAATTAAAGGGTAGAAAAATTTTAAAAAAATCCTCTTGGTTTTATTTGTTTGCTTGCTACTAATAAATTTATCGAAGTGGAAAATTGTATATGGATGTATGTTTGTATATAAACAAGATTTAAATATATGTAGAAGGAAAAATTTATTGTGCCCTGAATTTGAATGTATGGTGCAATGTGCACATGTGTAGAGAACAATAAGGGTGATGTTATTAAAATTAATGGTACAGCTTAGTCACATGAACTTGCCCTTGTATAACGCAGGCAGAATGCAGACAAACATTGGACCTACCTGTAAGTTGTGGTTGGAAGAAAGTATGCAAGCTGAATGGAAATTCAGATTTGAAGACTTCTTAACTGTGACTTGTAAGTGTGACTTCAGACATTGATTAGAACGTTCCTAGATCAGGCCTAGTATGAAAAATTTAAATTTGTTTTGAAAAGGTTTAAGACAAGGGTGGGTGCATTATCCTGTCATGCAACGTCTTCAACATCCCTTGGGCAAAAATATGTAAGGCTCACTCGTCAAAATTACCCATCGGCATTGTCCTTGCATTAACACAACAACAAAGGACACCTTACAGCCTTACACAGTAGTTGGATTAAAACCACGTAGGTATTTAAACAGATTGTTCACCTGAAACTGCTAAAAAGTCAGATTACTACAACAGTACCGAAATCAAATGGAGAATCGCTCATCCTTGGCGTAAAAAAGGCAAGTAATATGTTAATTCCTCTTTCGGGTTACTAAAGCGTTACTTGCCAAAAGAGCCAAAATCCAACTTAGATGACTGGATAAAGAGTTTTCGACGAAAGAAGTAGAAGACAACAGCCACTCAAAATCAAAAACAAAGGACCGGACTTAATCTTGAGTATGCAAGTATTCAGACATGAAGATGTTGTGAAAGTTTTCAATTTTAGTCTAAAGAAATAGAGAAGATTGATTTGATTCCTCGTTTGGAAGATGATCAAAAACACAAAATTGCAACTGACGTCTACTTATATCATATTCCTATGCAGAATTGCAGATTTTAATTCATTTTAAGGCTTAGAATTCATTTCCGTATTTCATTGACATATTATGAAAGCAACATACGAAGGATCAAAGTGGCAAGTTTTGCATGATGGCAGATTGTCGGACGATTTTGAAATCCACTGCGGAGTCAGGCTAGGTTGTATTATGTCGCCAATATTGTGTTTGTTGGTGATTACGATAAGCGATGGACTTTGACATCCTATTTAAAACATCAAGATAACGCGGAAGACGTTTGCTTACTCTTTCGTAGGATCATAGACCTCCATCAAATGACAACTAGCGTGAAGAGAGAAGCAGAAATCGTGCGGCCGAAAATCGATTCCGGCGAAACAAAAATGATGAGCCTCAAAACCTGACCATCCTCTCTAATCAACATTTCTTCTCATCCAGTGGAGAAAGCGGAAAGCTTCCAATATCTTTTCAGTATCGTCTCTATCGAAGGTGTAACCGAACAAGACATCATCTGCCGCATCGACCAAGCAAATGCGGCATTTGGTATGCTGTCCAGAATATGGAGGAATAACTCTCTCAGCTTAAGAGCGAAGCTACTACTTTTTCTTACAAATGTCTAATCTGTGCTGCTGTATGGATGCAGCACCTGAAAAGCTTCTTCAGCCATGACAAGAAATCTGCAAGCCTTAGTCAATAGAGAGGTCTTCGCAACATCCTAAGTATTTTCTGGCCCAATCCAATCAGGAAGATAGGTCAGGAGCCTATTGACTCTATTATACGAAGACGTAAGTGGAAATGGATTGAACATACGCTTCGAAAAGGTAGGTATTGAATTAACGATTGCATTGCAAGTCAAGCACTGCAGTGCAACCCGCTCTCACAAGAAGGGAGAAGAGCTGGGCGACCAAGAAGAACATGGCGGAGGACAGTCGAGGAGAAAACCGAACACGATGGCGCTAAGGCGTAGTAAAGGCCCTAAGCCCCTTTATAATGGTCCCCCACGGACTTAACAGTAAGAGAGTAAGTAATTATTTTTTTGGAAAAAAGTGAACAAATAACACTGATTTTTTTTAATAATAAGCTCAAATTTAATGTCATAAGATTTCTGTTTTCAGCTCATAATTCTTTATAGGGGTGATATCTTTTGCGTGCTTCTTCATAAAAATCGTAAAATTAAAATACATAATTTGATGTGTTATTATATTCTCAAATCCGTGTTTTAATTTTTATTAATGTATATATTTTTTTTTTTACTTACAGGTACGTGTCTCGTTGTGAAAACCCTTAAAATACCAACATTTTTCTAAAGAGTTAAGCACAAGCTCAAACGGTCGCCAGCTCTGGAAAAACTTACGCAAAAACGGTATTGGTAAAACAAAATTAGGAGTAGTAGAGGATATTGATGGCAACAAACTTAACGAACAATTCATTTCTTCTCTACCGTCACAAGTCCCCCTGCCCTGCCCCTCAATTAGTTTTACTGATCAACGCGATCGCAATGAGCCTGGTTTTTATTTTTCCGCAGTAGATAGTGCCGATGTAGTCGAAAGTGTTCTTTCCATTAAGTCAAAAGCTGTTGGGCTCGATGATATACATCCTTCTTTTCTGTGTATGATTTTGCCACTTATATTACCATATATCACTTATGCCTTCAACACTATTTTGACATCCGGGCTATACCCAAAGTTATGGAAAGTTGCTAAAATCATTCCACTTCCAAAAAACGCTAAAAGAGATGAATTTAGACCTATTTCTGTATTGCCATTTCTATCAAAAGTCTTTGAAAGGATCCTTCAGAAGCAAATAAATAGTTTTCTATCTACTAACTCTCTGCTCAGCCCTTACCAATCTGGCTTTCGGAAGAAACACAGTTGTGTTACCGCACTTTTAAATGTTACCGATGACATCAGAAAAGCATTGGATAAAGACGAAGTTACGTTTCTAGTTTTGTTGGATTTTTCGAAAGCCTTCGATTCTGTTAATCATGTTAACCTATGTAGAAAGCTTATGCTTAATTTTAACTTTTCATCTAGTGCAACGAAATTAATTTTCTCTTATTTAACCGAGAGAAAGCAAGCAGTGCAAGTTGGTGACTCCCTCTCAAATTTTTTACCGAATGTTACTGGTGTACCACAAGGTTCTATACTGGGTCCTCTTTTGTTCTCTGCTTATGTAAATGAACTTCCATCTTCTTTAGTAAATTGTAGCTCTCATATGTATGCTGATGACGTTCAGCTGTATTTCAGCTGCCCCCTTGGCTTAATCGAACATGGAGCGTTCTGCGTCAATGAAGACCTTAAGAGAGTTACAAATTGGTCTTTGTCAAACGGACTAATTTTGAACCCAAAAAAATCCAAATGTGTAGTCATTTATAGAAAATCTCTAGACCTTTCTTATTTTCCACCGATTGTTTTGAGCAATGCTCCAATGGAATATGTGGTTACAGCGAAGAATCTTGGTGTGACTTTTAATCGTTTTTTGACTTGGGATGATCATATCACTGGACTAGTTGGTAAGGTATATGGAGTACTCCGTACATTATGGGTAACACAATCTTTCACTCCACCAAAAACGCGTTTGCTTCTCGCTAAAACCCTGGTAATACCTATTCTGGTCTATGGTTGCGAAATCTATTGTAACTGTAGCTTCATGAGCAGGCGAAAACTTAATGTAGCTTTCAACTCAATCGTTCGTTATGTCTTTGGATTGCGACGGTATGATAGAATATCAAGTTTTGCTCCGCAATTATTGGGCATGCCTTTCGAAAAATACATAGAACTTCGTAGTTTGATTTTGCTTTCTGACATACTTCTCACACGCCAACCACAATATTGTTTTGAAAGAGTAAGAACCGGGTCTTCAAACAGATCTCATCAGTTGATTATCCCTCCTTACGCATATTTAACATCGGAACGTCAATTTTTTGTAAATTCTATTAAGCTTTGGAACACCTTACCTCGTAATATTAAACAAAATCTGAACGCAACAAACATAAAAAGAGTGCTTAGATCTTATTTTTCAGTATAAAATTTAATGTACTTTTATTTATATTATGATAGTTTTAATAATTAAAGTAACTTTTTTTTTTTTATCTTTGCTCAGCCATTGTTTTTGTAAAATAAGCTTACAGCTATCTTATAAGATTTTAAATCTTACAGTTGTCAAGCATTTTCGATATTGAATAAATAAATAAATAAATAAATAATAACTCAACTGTTCACTGTGCAGTAAGTTCGTAGTTCGAGCTATTTTTTGTGATCAAAATTTTGGAAAGCATTCTCAAAGCTTGTGAATAAGTATTAAAAACTTTATGAGTAAGAATAATGGTGCATAAAAAGAGTTAACGTCACCAAAAAAATAAAGAAACATAAAGGTATCAATTTCCAATGCTGTGTTTCGTGACAAAATTGAAGATTCGTGAAAATATTTATGGCTTTCCCCAATAAAACAGAAAAAAAGAAAATGAATCAACGGAAAGAAATCAAATAAAAGCTACATCAATGCTTTTTGAAAAAAAGAAAAACAAAAACTCACAAATTTGAAACCCACGTTAATGTCGTGTTCTTTTAGTTTTTCTCCCAAGTGCTAAAAGAACTTTCATCTTTTTTTATTGAGCTGTATCTGTATAAATGAACAGGATGCTGTTGTTCTAGCAATGTCAGAAAACCAAAACGGGTGAATAAGATAGAAAAAAAAACAATGAAGAGTTGTGGCACTGAAGTTGCTATCATCATTTGGGGGTGGGTTATACATATAAAAGCTGAAACACCACTATTGAAGTCGTTACAGAAGAAGCATTCCACTTTGTTCCTTCCCATGGAACTGGTAATACACACACTAAAAAGAGGTTGCTTGGCATTTTTCTTCACATTTATTGAGATTACAAAAATGCTAAGAGGCATTTGGAGGCAGAAGTAGAATATTTTCGCTCGATTGCTTCTAACGCAACCAACTTTTTTTCAATTTTCATTGGTTCCACATATGGGGTATACATTTTTTTTTTGCTTTTGTCAAATTTAATAGCTATTCAAAAGAGCTTCTGAATTTGCAGGAAATATATTCTTTTATTCAAACATTACAAAATACATAAACACCAGTTAATCATGTTGATGTATGCCATAAAAATTATATGCCATCAGACAATTTTTTTATTTCCTTTGGAAAAATCAATAAATTTGAATGCAAATGTTCAGCTTTTGTTAACATAATGTGAGTCACATTGGAACTCTTTCTCGATTTTATAAAACATACGACCTACATATATTTAAGTTTTGATTATAAAAACTAAAATCTATTTAATTAAAAGAAAAAAGTTTTTATTAGAAAATTACAATATACCTACATGGCTTTCGGGACACGGGTTTTCTTAAGATCACCGGCTGCTGATTTAGCAAAAGGTCTGCTCTCACCCGTATGGCGTCGCGTCGGCCTAATCGTTCAGCCTGTTGCCAATGGTTTTCTACGCGAAATGCGGGTTTTCAGGAACTTGAAAATCTCTTGCAATAATGCACATCTGACATCGAATTCTTCTTGCTTTTCATTGTTTTAGCTTCGATTTAGATATCCCCTGTCAAGGACTACGAGAGTGCGAGGGAATGAATATACAGCTGAAGAATGTTCGCTCGTTTATTGACCTCAAATATCAGGGCGCCTCGGTCTTCGTTTATATGCAAAAATTATCAGGATGCGTAGGATTTCTATTCCTTAGCCCGTTTTAAAAATGTTAAAGTTTGCTGGCATATATTTTGGGCATATCGCATATATCGTACAATGTTGTACTTGTTACTTCTGACTCGATTATCCCTTCCCCAAACTATTTATTTAGTCACTTTGAAAAGCAGTTGATTTTTGTTTTTTGTTTTTTTTTTCACAAATATGCCATAGAATTAAATTTATTAAAGAAACAAGCAACAGGGGATGTCCCTCGCTACCATTTCCAACGAACAATTTTGAAGCTGATTTACACAAACTCTGACCCTCGAGGGATCTTGAATCTGTTTCTTTTTTTCTTTTTAAGTGGACTCAATACCTTCCTATCCATTTAACGACTTTCTCCACTCGTTTAAAAAGCCCCAAGTGCGAAAACTACTTTCCTCATAGAAAATCATAAACTTGCTAACAGTATTTCACACATTACGAACATGCATTAAGTTTGTGTATGGTGTATTTATCTGCTTATTTAATTTTATGTACTGTTCATATACACACTTGATATAAGTTTGTTTCTTTTCTGCTCAATATCATCACAAAAGGCATAAATAACGAAGCGAAAACAAGATCTGGTACATGGTCGTTGAGTACCTAAGCCCTTTCTTTGCACATAAGCGGATTTCTGAAAATCAATAAAAGATAGAAATTCTTCCACTTACGTGCTACTTTGGTTTGGGCATAAAGAGTGTTATCGACTGACGCACGAGCACGACACACGACGAGCGCTGTGAAGCAATTTGGGGATGAAAATAGGGTGCAAAGACACAGCGCAACGAATGGCTCGTGTTGCGTGTCTATGCGTTTCTTGTGTCATATTTGAGATTCCTCTAAATCATGTTTTTTTATTTCTCTCTTATTTCTTGTATTTGAGAGTCAGTCTTTCATTAGAAACTAGAGTAGTTGCCCAATTCTTACTTTCTACATCAGCGAGCGTGGGTCTCTTGTGTAACGCCACTTCCCCATGGCCGGTTGGTCGGTATATGCTGCTGTCCAATATGTACCTAGTTTTCCTTTGTGCTCCATTCCTCTGAGACAATTCAATTAAAAGTCACCTCTCTATATCTGACGTTGTTTTCTCATTCTCTCAATTTAGTTGGTTTTGATATTGGAAACTGTCAAATCGAAAAACGCTTGAAAAGCAATCAATATTGATCGAGAATCGAGTGACACGAAACCGTCTAACTTGTACGGACATTCATTTGATTGGATGGAGTTTATTTTGCATATGAGGGTCGTTTAACAGTTCTCTAACAAACTGGGATGATGCCTTGAAATTGAATCCACATGACTCGGGTTTCTATTTTTATTGGCTTGCGTTTTTGCTTAACAGCGAAAAGGTTTTTTTCGATGTTGGAGACTGTCATCAATCGAACGACAGCAGAAAGTAGAGTAATTGAAATTGATGGCAGTGAGGTAACGTTAGGGATATTGCTCGACACTGATGTAGGGATCCAAATTTGAAAGAATGATAAATGCAGTAACAGAACATTCGTGTTTTTTTCATCGATTTGAACAAACGAAATTGTTTTCAACGAACCTAAATGAAGAAGGTTTAGAAGAGTAAACATTAAAAGGAATTATTTAAGGACCTGCAATTCACCAAGGCTTCCTTTCAATTTGAGCTCATTTCGAATTTTCTTTTGTCTCATCTTATATGCATACGAAATAAACATATAAAACTGAAAACTTGGTCAAATAATAAAACACTAAGCCGTCTTTTGCAAAAACGCCGCCCCACTCTGTCCATCGATTTTCGTCTGGCGTAAAGTCAGTTACTAAATTAAAATAGTTATTTACTAACAATGTTTTTATTGTTAATTTCTTATAAATAATGCTTTTTAAACTAGAGAATCCGATAAATGATTTGAACCGGATTCACGCTTATTTACGCCAAAATGAATAAGAAGTAACTCATCAGATTGTCGACAAGAAAATTCAATTTGGCTTCACTTTTGGCTTGAAACATAACCTTGTTTATTCCATATTTGTCGCGCTCTCCTTAAATCCACTTCAAATTCGTGTTCAAGCTCTATTGGGTCCCAGCAATTGCTGATTAAGATTATAATCGTATACGAGTATGTCTGCTAGAACCAATTACTGTCAATTTATTTTTGCAACTTGTTAGAGTTTTCATGCGGAGGCGCTGGATGCATGAAATGTAATCGCTTCTGCCAGACTCAAAAACTCCATCCCAATCGCAAAGTTACGTCACACAAAGCAAAGAAAATTTGATTTAAAAAAAAACTCATCGGTGGATTTCTATGGCCTGAGTTGTAATCAAAGATCACACATCAAGGCACCCACACGAACCCATCCTTAAACTGTGTAAAGTTCATGACGTTTTAAAACATCAACATTCGTATACAAATTTTGCGATAAACAACATTTTTATTCAATTAAACGTAATAGGTAACAATTCATGTTGTATCACTTCCTTAACCCACGCTGAATAATCCAAAAAAAGGAGGCGGAGAACGAAATCAAATGTGTAATTTTCTGTTCCCACGAACAAAAATGAAAGAAACTCAATGTGAACCCTTATTCAAATTTGGTGAATTTTGAATTTAAGAAAAACATCATTTACACAATTTTCAAAAACGATTCTTGTCTTAGACAAAAACACATTTAAGCATCTGAATTTTTTTACTTCTCGAATTATGGTCAATATCAATAGTAAAAATATTTGAATTCTAATTAGGTAGATACTGTTCTGTATTGTAAGTCTCTTTCACGAATACAATTTAGCAAGGGAATTTTAAATTTGCTGCAATAGTAAGGTAAGTAGGTCTAGGTACCTACATTTTTTTTTCAAAAAAGGAAGAACGCCATTTCTTAAGAAAATAATATGTTCCTCCTGCGTCCTGCCTACCGTGGAATTGTCATGTTTCATTTTTATATTTTTTTTTTTTAACCAAAGCAACACTTCATGATGCAACGAAGGAGAATTCCATACAAATGTTCATACATATTTCGTTATGAACTCCAACGCATTTCTCTTATGGTCAGTATCAGTATGCGCACGTAATTGATTTGAATACTACGCGTTCATTTGTATGTAGAGTGTTATTGTAACGACAAAGCGAACATATCCTTTAAATGTGCAACCATAGGATGAGAACATGAAAAGCGGATAATTTAACGGTTATGACACGCGTGGGTTGTTCCATCAGCACGAGAAACACACAAAAACTTTGAGCTTACCTACCATTCAAATTTTAGGCTGGCTTCCTCTGCCTGGTGTATTGTGTAAAACCTCTGGTTTTTATAAACATACCAACCTGGAACCGTTTGCTTCTTTGACTCTTCAAACTTAATGGGGGATCTTTTTCATGCAATGAATTTTCGTTTATGCCAAAAGAATTCATTGCATATGTCTGATTAAATTTAAGCACCGTGTTGATTGGGTTCTCTTCATATAGCTTGTTGACATGGAAGAATTTGAAGGCGTGAAAATTGTCTCGCTCTTTGTTATAATGTTTTCGTTTGAAGAAGTGGTTCGAAAAACAATAATTTCAGCACAATACAGGAACAAAAAGGGCAACGTTCACTATTAAATCCCATGATAAATTGCGGTAGACGATAGATTTTCTTGATTGTTTTTAACAGCGTTAATAGTAAAAAAAATAAACTAACACGCTCAGGTTGATGAAGTTTATGCTTTCATATACTGGGATGCGGTCCGGTTCTCCATCAACAAGTTCTAACACCTATCCCGATCATTTCCCGACGACGCCATTTAATTTCTGGACACACTGTTCTTTTTCTAATCCATCTTTTTTGAGTAAATGTAGTCCGTCGCGCTGTCTTTTGCCATATATCATATCATAAAAAACTTTCCGGGCTGTTGCTGTTTCGCTCATACGAGATAAGAGTGAGATCTGCTTCGCAGTGTATCTAATATAGATCATGAATCTGCGGAATCATCTGTTCTCACAAACGGGGCCAACTGTTCTCCGTGCAAACTTTTTTCTTGAACGCGGCTATGAGATCACAGTGCATTTTGCTAAGCACCCAAGTCTCGGATTCGTAAGTAAGTACTGAAGTTATGGGATGATGATTTGGACCTAGCAGCAATTATAAAGGTGTCACATTGCTATACAGGCATGTTGTTGCATTGGGCCCCATTCCCAGCAGGGAGTTCTGAAGCCTTTTGGTTCTGATAAGCTTCGGGTGCTGCCTGGATGCTCTTTCGCCATATCTTTATTTTTCCATTTCTTGCCATCCAAGAATAGGCTGTACTGATGAATGGTTAACTTCAACTAACCTTGAATCTTTTTTAATGTTCGATATTCGTTCAGCTTCATTAACTAATGAATCCAAAGTTGGCTGTAGAGTGAGTCCGAGTCAAGTTTTTTTAGAATGTGATGTTAAAAGCTTTATGAATTTTTTGAAAATCTAGATAGTTGTTATTACTTGAAAACATTGCCTCAACACTTATAAGCAACACATAAGCAGTACACAGTTTTCTATGATAATAATTGACAAAACCAATATTCGACTTATTTAAGTACTAAAAACAAATGATAGCCAGTTTCTATACTTTCATTCCAATAGAAAATTGCTTTTTTTTCGAAGCCTTCGCTAGATCCAATTGCCTTCAATTTTAAGAGAGACGTTCACCCTCATTAAAGAAGAAACCAAATACTTAAATTTATGTAATTAAGAATCATCAACAACAGAATGCTTATTTTTCAACTCATTTAAGAACTTGCCCTGTTATCTTCCTAATTAGCTTCCTTTTTAAGTGAAATATCAGTTTAAATAAATTATCTAATCAATTCCATTCAAATATTTCCTTCAGCTATTAAAAATAATCTAGCAGATAGACGTTTCTTTTTTCAATGAATGATGAGATAAACGTCGTACGTTGCCCTCTAGCTACAGATCTGATCTGCATTGAGCGCCTTAAAATCACAATCATTAATTCAATTTAGAAATTTACATTGATATAAATGTACTTCTTGTTCCCGTCAGCATTATAAATCGGCCACTTAGACGCACTCGAAAAAGATAGAACAGACCATAGCTATCATCAGGAGATGCCATCCCTACGACCGACACGATATATATTTCTTAACAGTCAGCATCAATCAATGCTTCTGCTACAAACATACATAAACAATCTGACGAAACTTTTCTGAAAATTAAATTGGTATTTTTCTACTTATTTGAGTTCAAAATACCAATGAGGTGGTGTACGATGAGACAAGTTAAACCACACCGTGCCACTCTGTGGCTCTTCCTCCATGACATTGAAAAATTACGTCGTTAAATGTCACTGACAGATCGCAAACATGTTTTTGTTGGTGGTAGACCAACAGTCAGACACAAAAATAGTAAAAAAGAAAAAAAAACTAAATACTATTTTTCAAACCAAATAAAAACACTATTTTCGCGCGAAACAAGACAAAATATAATATGACACATTCATCTGACAGCTGACAACTGACAACTACTGGTTGAAAAATAATAAATCTTAATAAAAAGAAAACAAAATGATGAATTAGAACAAAAGGGCATCAACAATATTGTGAAGAAGAAGATTCTATTTCTCAGATAGGAAAGATATCACAGATTATTCCTGAAAAGCCTGGCTGGCTGAAAAAAGATGAACATTTATCTGAATTCAGAACACTAATTACGAAAACACACGGTCGCTTGTCGGTTACGTTCTTCTTTTTTCGACAGCGAATAGTGGGAGAGTTGAAATCTAAAAATGGAAAAAAAATTCTTTTTGCGATAGGAAAAAAGAATTACCTCAGAACAGAAGTTTCCCCTCCCTCAAGAACTTTAATTTTCCACGAAAAAAATATACCAACCTAAAAATACATAAATGAATTTGGAAGTTATTTTGAAAGCTTAAAATTTTATAAAGATAATCTTAAGACAAAAAGGCCAAAAGGTATATACAAGTTTTTTTTTCTTTACTTCAATATTTTTTTCCAAAAATTACATTAATCGTTCCACTTATGTGCTTAGAAGCACTACTGTCTCTGACGTGCAGCATAGACCTAACGAATATGATTTTTTAATTTAAAACCATTTACCATCATGTCAAGAGGAATCAGCCTCTTTGGTATAATGATGAGCGATAGCAATAATTTAGCTTGTCCACGACAGTCTGTGAAGAAACACTGACCACAAAAAAAAAACTACGAAATGTCATGATCAAAAAACAATGTGGCAGCAAAGACTTCTTGATATGAGGTATTCAAATATAATGAGTGATATGTAGGGCAACCAAAAATATGCTCGAGCATGTTTTTTTTGGAACGTCGAATTTGACAATTGACAAGATAGAAATACGTTTCATGAAAAAACAAACATTTTGGACCCTATTCGTTAGAGCATATTTTAGCATATTTTGTTATAAATGCATATTTTTGCATATTTTGCTTTAAAATGCATATTTTGGCATATTTCATCATTATTTGTAATTTTTGTTGCAAATGTTAGAGTAATTTTTTTTTTTAACTTTTTTTCGAAAAATTCGCGATGCTATTCAAGTATTTTATCCAAAAGTAACGCATGTCACTTGTGAGGCCCACAGGCTCCATAGAACTTGGTAAACACTTCGAGGTCAATTTCCAGAAGTTGATATTTTCATCGCAAACGTGAAAAAAGTGTTTAAAAGCTCCGTCAAGAATAAGGGTATTCAAGGATATTGCACCGGACACACCGCTTCCTTCGCAAACGATTACGACTAATTGGGTATCTTGGAGGGAAGCAGTTTAATGTGTAGAAATGTTTAAAAAAAAAAGTGGAAAGCTTTTTCGAAACACTACATGAAGAGGAATCTGCTGAAATACGAGGTGTTAAAAAACAACTGGAAACAAGCGGCCTTTGGCTAACATAAAATTATTGATCGATGCCCAAGTTAAAATTAATACCATCGACTCCAATAACGAAAAAATAAATAAAATTATCGATATTTCAGAAAAATAAGAGGGCTCAAATTGTTTATTATGGCAGCATTTATTTGTAGAAAAAAAAACTGCATCTGAAATAATGGCATTAAGGTTTGCACGTATAACTGGCGGGTGATGTACCTACAAAAATGTTTTCAGAGAAAAATTTTTAAGTAAAACTGTTTTCCTTAAGTGAAAACAAAATTTTAACAAATATTTTTTTTTTAATTATTCTGGTTTATGTTTTCATTTTCGATTTTTGGTATTTATTTAGCTTTTTATGTTTTTGTTTTTTTTTTTTTGTTCTTTTATTTGTCTCTAAGGATATTTTGACCTCTGTTTTTTTTTTGTCAATAAACTATAAAAAAAACTCAAAATTTAAGATTTTACGCTATTTCAACATTTTTTAGAGCATATTTTTAGAGCATATAATTGGCTTTTTAGAGCATATTTAAAGCGCTATAAATGGTTTTTATAGAGCATATTTTTGGTTGCCCTAGGATATGCATAAAAACAAAGTATTTATTAAAGTAAAAGATAAAAATAAATACTTTGATTTCAAGTATTTCAGTATTTCCTTCGTTTCGTATGCATATAAAAAGTAGATACTAAAAAGTAAAAACTTTAAGTTATAGTTTGTTTTTGTGTTATTTAACACTGCAGTTAGGCTGCGTCCGTCAATTCCATTTATGTTGTTTTGCAGTGTTAAATAACACAAAAACAAACTATAACAAATAAACTGACTAGTGTCAAAACTTTCAAAAATCTGACCCTTGTTGTACGCAACGAATTGTTGTGACACAAAGATAGGAAATCAGAAAAAATGAAAGCGGCACAAGATAGCATACTTTGAGGAGCTTGTAAAAATGCGCCTATATTCATTGCAAATGATAAACAATAAAAAGTCTGCAATGGGAAACCAAAAATCAGTGGAATTGTTAGCGCATTGCGTAGTGCATTGGCTTCACAACTAGCAGGTTCTAGGTTCAAATCCCAAAGTGAACTCAAAAAGTTTTTCGATTAATATGAAAAATAACTAGGCAGCACCACTAACAAAGGAGTCTGATGATCGGCTTGGCACCCGTGAAATAGCTATACCTCCAGCCAAACAAAGAAATTGACGGAAAAAGCCATTGGTGGAAGCACCTCTAAGTTGCTATCGTTGTTCAAACAACATTACTTTAAGTATTTACTGAATTCATCCAAGTAAATGCTGTAATTCATCTAAAATTGAAAGTAAATACGTTTTTTAAATTTTATTCAATCATAATTTTAATAATTTCAGCCAACTGAATCAACTGATATTTGATTACTTTGAGTTTTGCACCCATTCCTAAATTGCTAAACGTAGTGCAGTGAACACTTTCATAAATGACAGATTAGATTACTAACTCAGTATGGTTTAACAGTTAGCATTAAACACTATTTGGTCAAGTTACATATCCCACTTGTAACACTGCTACAGCAGCTCACCAGGGCTATCAACATTCAACAGGCTATCATCTAATATCTGGGTGCAGGTGTTCAATCGACATGACATCTGTCTAATCCCAGGAGCGGTTGATATATTCTTCTAGATGCAATTTTGTTTTTAGTATGGAAATCTGTATTTGCTAAGTCATTCTTGTTTTGCTCTTAACTGTTGCTCATAATTTAAAGGAAATTTTATCCAGTTGAAAGCTTAGTTTCCAATTGATTTCGCAACAGAATTCACTGTTCTACCAACAGTACTTTGATGGACACCAATCACCAATGTCTTCAGCAAGACTCTAAAATTGGGTCACTTGAAATAAAAAAAAATAAATAGAGTGGCGCAACAGCTCTTGAAAAGCCAAGGCCTAAGTGGCTTACTCTCATCAACAATTCTCTGGGTGCGTGTGAAGAATTGAGCAATTTAACGCCGATTCCGAACGGCAAATTTGAGAAGCACTTTTTCATGACAGATTGATACTCTTGGAAGTCTTGTCAGTTCTTCGCAAGAGTTAGTACCTACCCGTGAAAGATGAAATAAAAACTTTTATGGGCACGAGTAGGACACGAACCAACGACGTTCTGCTTAGCAGCCAACGCACCTAACCACTAAGCTACGGGAAACTGCCACTTAAAATCCTCACCAATAAAGTATTCACTTAACCAATCCACATTTTCCTTCTCAAAACGGTACAGATGCTTAAAATTAGACTCCGAATTCGATCTTCTGACTTAATAAACTTTTTGTGAATTAACACGCATAAATTCTGCCATTTCAACAAAAATGAAAAAAAAAACCGCAACAAAGGAAATATTAATAACTTGAACCTGATGTCAATGTTATTAACACTTCAAATAAAAATATAGGATTGAGGGAAAAAAGTATTTACTGTAATATTTTCAAGTTGCTATTTTGTAACTTTGAAAAAATTGAGTAAATGCTTAAGAAAAAAAGTATTTGCTTGTTATTATGCATACGGAATAAAGTATTTACTGAAAAAAATCATCCAAAAAAAGTATTTACTATCGAAGAAAGTAATTACTATATTTTCAGCATTTACTTTGTTTTTATGCATATCGAAATGAGTAAATACTTAAAACAATTTAAGTAAAAGCATTTACTAGGTTTTATGCATACGACTCAATATGTAGGTATCTCAATTCCTCAGCCAAAAATTAAAAAAATATATGAACCTTCCATAGGGTAGACGAACAATGTTCCCTTATGTGAAACTATTCCCGTTTGTCAGATGTTCAATAGATTTTAACCTGCTCACTTTGTCACCCTTTTTTTCCAAGATGGTTTCCGGATATAGCTTAACATTGTTTGGATAAAACTGGTCCAAGGTGGTAAAATCTGAATTGCTAACAAATCGGAAATCCAACCGCAGTTTTTAAGCGATATCATCATCAGCAGAATTTAGGCATGTACCATGGCACAGGGGAATAAGTTGTCGACAGATGCTAAGCCCAACGCTGGTCGAGTTCAAGCCCTAGCTTCGGAAGCAATCTTTTTCTTCGAAAATCGCCAGCTTCTCCTCTGTGTCACGTAGGTTTATGTTATTGGTGCTTTCTTTCTATGTGTCTATCTAAAGTTCTGTGGAAATCTGGGACTGGAGGTGTTGTGCGTGAATCTGAATCCCCATTGTTTGGCAAAATTTCTAGTTTTGGACATCTCAAGCTGTGTAAACTGCGGCCTATTATCGGTCCGTCTCCGTACTAGTATACTACCTCTGGGATTCCATGTCTGGAAAAAAAATAGATTTTAGTTTAGATACAATGCATTTTACAGATTGATTTTCCAACAAAGCTATTTCTGGAAACCGTGAAAAATAATCGCTGACAATTAAATATGTGTGCGACTGGCAAAAGAAAATGTCAGCTACGACCATCTGCCAGGAATTCCTTGGGGTTTCCTTTGGAAGCAGTGGTTCATTCCTTGGAGTAGAATGTTGAATGCATACTTCACATCCTTTGATGACATGTTCCAACTGTGCCGCACATCCTTGCCACCAGACCGATTGCCTTACCCGAGGTCTGCATTTGTTGATTCCTTAGATGGCCTTTGTGGATTGTGGTTAAAGTCGTGTTGCTGCAATTAAATCTTTCCCTGGGGTGTAAAAATTTTTGTATAAGAACTTTATCATACGCGTCCTGAACCTTTGTAGTCATGGGTGTCAACAACTCATCTAGATTCTTAAAGGTCCGTCTCAGTAAAGAATTTCATACCTGTTACATAATCCCGAAATTTTTCGCATGTCGTCCATGCTATCGCCAACGCCTCTTTTTCTATTTGAGCGTATCTTTTTTCTGTGTCGCTCAAAGATTTCGATACATAAGCGACTGACTTAAGAAATCCGTCACCATCTTCCTGTCACAAGACAGCTCCAAGCCCAAATGAAGAAGCATCCTACGAAATGATGGTTTTATAGCCTGGGTCAAACATTTTACACACAAAATTTTCTTTAAGTTTAAAAATGCATTGTTTTGACTCACGTTCCATGTAAAGCCGACGTTGTTTCTCAGAAGCCCATTCAGTGGATGACAAATTTGCGAAATTGGGGACGGATTTGCCTAAGTAGTAGACGAGACCAAGAAACCATCTCAATTCAGCTACGTTGCTTAGAGGTGAAAATCCGTCAATCGCTACCACCTTGGATTTGGATTTAAATGTAACAGACTTAATGCTTCTTTGACACTTGGCTCCATTAAGAGTTATTCTATTAGACTCCAACCTTCTTAAAACATTTGAAACGTTATCCTCATGATTTTCTATGGTGGATCCATAGACAAGTATATCATCTTTTTGGAACAGTATGCCTGGAATGCCTTTAATTATACGCTGAATTTGCTTCTGAAAAATTTCAGGAGAGGTTGAAAATCCAAATGGTAGCCGAAAGAAGGAATAACGCCCAAATGGGGTCAAACACATTGTCAATAGTTGGGAAAAATCCATTTTTCGTGAAGAATGTTGCTCCAGATAACTGATCAAGTATGTGATCCGAACTAGGCATGGCACGCACTTCACGTACAACGCACTCATTTAGTCTATGTAGATCAACACAAAGGCGAATGTCTCCATCGGCTTTTGGAACAATAACAAGTGGGGCAAACCACTCTGACGGATCATCAACGAATTTGATGACTTGCAGCCTTACCATATCGTCTAATTTTGATTTTAATTTGCCTATTAATGGAATGGGTACTCTGAGTGCAGTATAAATACTGCCCCGGAAGACAGCCTAATTCCTGAAATAATGAAGGAAATTCTGATTCAATTTTTACACTTGAACGAGCCTGTTCATAACTACATATTTGTAATTATCGCATTTAGTCTCTGTATTAATTTTAATTATTCACATATGCTCAAGCTAAGAAGAGGAGCTTTGAATTATTGTTCTATGACATAAATAGTTGTGTATACAAATCTATGACTGCACTCTAACTTTGCATGAAATGAACCAATTATTTTTAAATTTTCACCTACTAGTGTAAGAAAAATGTTTATAAAAAATTAACAGTGGAATAACATTAACCCGAGCACCGCTATCAAGAACAAAATTCACTTTAATACCATTAACGGCAATGTCTGCGGTCCACTGAGGCTATTGCCAGTTGCTTTAGTGTGAAGAGTGCCAATAAACGTCTCGTGATTCGTGAATTGTTTGATATGAAGGAGCTAGGCAATTAATATTTTTAAGAGAGATTTTATTTAATTTGCAAACATAACTGAAAAACTTATTGTTTGCGGGGATGGGGATCATTACCACAAAATTCACATTTCTTTTTGGATGCAATTCTTTTTTTATTTATTTATTTCGTCAATTGCGTAATTGCTATTGCTAACTTTAACTTCTTTTTCTGTCATTTTAAGCGAAAGATAACTTTTAAGAATGTGCGTATTCTAACTTATTTTACTTCTTTTCTCGCACTAACTGCACCGCTACCAGTAGCTAGTAGTTTTATTACTGAAACATAATTCATGATGAACAATGTGTATAGGTTATTCACATCAAAATAAATGTACCTACGTCTTACGTTATATCTTATGCAAAGGCACTACACAAATACTTTAAGAAAATATTGCTGTTTCTCCACCTCATCTGAAAACTAAAATATAGTCTCTCAACTTCCAAGTCTCACAAAAAACAAACTTTTTTGGTGAACCTACTTCGTCTTTTCATGTTAAGAAATTCCGTCAGCTCTTATGTCTTCAGTTGAATTGAAATTGCAATTAATGTCTTAACAGACACTCTGCGTGTAGCTTTTGCCTGTGAGAAAGAGATTAACTCTTAATACCTGACAAAATTAAATCATAAAAGTACATAAAACCACCTGGTTGTGGTGATCGCTGAACACCATCGCCAACTCACAATCGTTCCTAAACATATCAACCACTGTGGGTTGTGTTTTAATAACTGTAAGTTGATCATTATGATTTCTTTTCCAAGAGCAACCGCACGTTTTAATTGCTTAAGACTTTCTGCTCCTCTACTGAGTAGGGAGGATACTTCATGTCATGGGGATATGCTTCAATGTAACAACTTTGCTCTTATGCTAGCTACTGCTTCTATTGCTCTATGACCTAACCAGCATGATATAATAGTCTTAATGTTTCTTGAACGTCATCGTTGTCATCATAATTTCTTCGTAGTCGTTGGTTATCAATGGTCCCGAGGGAAGCTTATATTTTGTCGTCTTCTTTCTTAAATTCACTGTCTGCGCTTGTCTGTCAGTTAGAGAGCCTTCTTCTCTCCACTCCGCAGTGAGTCGCATACATAAAATGTATCAACAAAGTTGTCAGGGTAGATTCTGCTTTGGAAGAAAAAAAGAGGGTCTTCATTAATCTTAGATGTGACTGTGATTTAAGTATCCATTAGGGAAAATGTACATATACATATATATGTGCATTTTTTTTATTGTGCTTGTAATGAAAACCACAAAGTCGAAGTTGAACCCCTAAACTTGAAAAATAAAAAAAATGTTTCACTACTTAGACTTTGATCGTTTCAATGAATTGAAAAATTAAATCGTGACATTGCTTTAAAAAGTCAGATTTTTTTTTTTAAGTAACAAAAATGATATTGAGTTTCTAGCGCATTTCAGACGACCCGAATTTGTTTTTGTATTGCATGTTATGGTACAACATTAATGTATATGGAATCTTGATTTATGGATTCTATTTAAAAACGATGAAAAGACGAGGGCCAAGGCTTATTATTATTTTTTTTATTTTTCCTTTATGTACTCTTCGTCATTTATTAGGTCGTTAATTTTCCTTTTATTTTTTACAGCGGCAAAGAGACAGTAGTAGAGAGAGTGGAATAGTACAGACACGTCAACATTAAAAATATTTCCATTTAAAATTGGTATTGCGAAGTACAAAAATTGAACCATTTAAGGTTTCTCGTTATTAAATGAATTAAACAAGATAATATGTAAGAAAAATTATTACACCTCAGTGTTTGTCATCAACAAACAATATTTTCCAACCTTTCCAATTACCTGCACACAACGGACAGATGCTCCACAGACACTCAGGAATTGTTAAAGAGTATAAAACACTCATGTACCTATATTATTTTATTTAAGTACACGTGTTTCAATTCGTCCTTTAAGGAGATGGTGTTTTCCATGTTGATACCGGCTCTTTGAATATCTGCTCCAGGGCTATTTCTATGCTTATCTAGTTTTTTGAAACCCGTCAGATTTAGAACACCTGGGACGAGCTAGTTCATAATTGCATATTGCATTGCTTATTGTGTAACGCCATGCAGCAGAGTAGATACGATCGTTTTTTTTTAAGATCGTGAGTTCAAGCATCGGAATCAAAAGCTCTTGGGCAATGAATACTATCGTATGCTGCTCTACAGTTGATAAAAAGTAAGGTATATGGTGTATGGACCAGTGATTCGACGATGCTTTCTTCCATACCATATTTGGGCGATGTTATATTGTTGACCATATCTTCCATTCTTGAAAATTTCCGCAAACATACCCTTCGAGTCAGAGTATTGTCATTTTATAGCTCTTGGATGTCTGCTGCCACCTACTGGTATAGGTACCAGCCTCTCCTTAAAAGCTGCTTGAAATTTTTTGAATACTTCCTTCATTTTTCGAGGAGTCTTTAGTCCTCTACTTGACTAGAAGCCAATTGCCAAGTTTTTTTTTTAAGAACTTTAATTGCTGGCACGAGACTTAAACAAATGTTTCTATCATTAGCGAACTTTCTTGTGTTCAATATTATGCAAAAACATGTGAAAAATGTATCTATTGGTAATTTACTTTTGAGCTTCTTCAAAATTATAAGGCTAATTAAATTAATTTTGCTGTGCAAGTGAGTGTGCATAGTCACATCACGAGCTATAGATTAATAACCTAATTCAAAATTAAAAGGCTAATCAAAGAGACAGCTCTCGTTCAGACTTAATTAATCCAATTACGCTTTTTTCCAAATCCTAATGGCGCACATATATGTACATACTTTTTTGTGTTTAAAAACGAGCGGTTTAGTTTTTTTTTCATCAACAGATAAATAGATTCCTCTTTTTGATCCGGAGCTCAACGTATGTACATCGTATTCTAAAGAAAATCAAAACCATTGCTAAAATGTACCCTCATTCGGAAAAAAAACTGACGAAATTGGTCCCATATGGTGCAACTAATCAACTCTTCTTCACTGGCACTATGTATACAAATCTCTTGTCTCTTGCGTTGAGAGCCCCTCTAGTGAAACAAAAATACTAAAATGCAATCTGATATTCGTACTTCAAACTCTGGCTCTATTCAGTGAATGGAGTGAGGGTTCATATATTTTGTTGTGTCTTCATAAAATGAAATTAATGAGTGCGAAATCCAAATGCCATCCTTGAACAAAGGAGTTTCAGAAGCTAGCCTTTTATTCTTGAAAAAAAAGGAAGGGGAAAGGTTCTGAGGGATGTTAGGAAGGTGTTGATATATTATATAGCGACGTAATTTGAGACGCGAACGCGTCCACAAATGAGCAAGTATGTTGTCATTAAAAATTACTAAAGCGAAATGAGCCTTTGTATGCTTGATTTTCTAGCCCAGGGTTGTCGCTAATCTAAATTTGAAAATGTTGAGACGAAGGTTTCAGAACGAGTTTCAGAGGCGGAATAAAGAAACTCCGACTCCGACAGTTTAGCTATCAGTTAAGCTTTCAGTTAAACTGATGCGTAAGGCCCTCCGCACACGAAGCAACTGTTTTGCAACTGTTTTCCTATTTAAGTTTGTCACAAGTAAAATGAAAACTCAACTTACGTCTAAATACGAAATATTTTTAACTGAAGTGAAAGCTAAACTGAAACCTGAACTGATTGTTGTATTATCATTATCACCCCTGTTCTGATTTTCGTTTACGAAAGAAAAACTTTCGTTTATAAAGAAGAGGTGTTCTAAATTTTTTCGTTTTTAATTTGTTTCGATTTTGCTGGCCGAATTTGAAATCGTAAATTTAAAAATGGGAGCAATTTCAGAGAAATATTTGTCAAAAATTGAAGGAAAATTCTTACGAATTTAGAAACACAGTTTTTTTAGCTTTGCGAAAATCAATTTCGAAAACGAATTGAATTCGGAACGAAAATCAAAACAGGGGTGTATTTATTATGAAAACCACAAAATAACATAACAACTCTTCTTTTTCGCGCTCTCTATGTTTAAATATTAACGGTTTAGATGCTTAAAAAACCAGATTTCGTCTGTATACAGATGAAAGTTAGAAACAGTTCTAAATGGAAGTTGCCCGTAGCTTAGTTGGTAAGTGCGTTGGCTGCTAAGCAGAACGTCGCCGTCGTTGGTTCGAGTCCTACTCAGGCCAAGTTTTTATTTCATCTTTCACGGGCACTGCCTCTTGCGAAGACCTGAAAAATCTTCCAAGAGTATCAATCTGTCATGAAAAAGTGCTTCTCAACTCTGCCGTTCGGAATCGGCGTTAAATTGTAGGTCCCCTCAATTCTTCACACGCACTCAGAGAATTGTTGATGACAGTAAGCCACTTAGGCCTTGGCTCTTCAAGAGCTGTCGCGCCACTCTATTTATTTATTTTATTTATTCTAAATGACATATGGTTTTTAGTACGTTAACACGATTTATATAATATTCCATATGGAAAAAGTGCCAGTCCATATTGAAAATCCATATCGTGTAAAGTAGGCTTAAATAAGGGAAAGTTTGACCTGGCGTTAGGTCAGTGTAAGTGCTTATACTCGTTTTAACTATTCCGAATTTAAAACGAGTATTAGTGATAAATTATTAACATTGCGTTTTCAGTTGGACTCATTACCATAATTAAAATAATTAATCGAAAGGTAGTAACCATGAACCGAATTATTTTCTCGTTCTTGGCTTAAAAAATTTAAAGTTCCTACACAGTTTGTTAAAAATAGTTCCAGGATATTCATTCTTAAATAAACGCCGCCGAGCAGCCGCCGCCGCACAGTGGTTCCATTCTATGGACATTATGGAAAAAACCTATAAAAACTTAATGGATGGACCGATTTTGTTGAAAATTTAAATGTTAAATAAATATTGTGAATTTTAATTATTGAACTTGAAAAAAAAAAAATTTTTTCTTTGTAATTTTAATTCAAAAAAAGCTAATAAAAACGAACGTTGTATTTATATATATATACATTAGGATGGTCCTTAAGATAAAATTAATGAAGACATCCGCTCAATCGTCTCCAAATACATGAGAAAAAATCCTCTAATTTTTTCAGATTCTTATCTATAGCCCTTACTGGCCCTGTATCGAAATGAAATTTTAAAACCAGGGACTTTGAGGCTGTTTTTTGGATTATTCCCGTATATCTCCATTTAGGCTTAACCGATTTTGTTCAAATTTTGCACAATTATACTTAACATTATCCTTAGTGATATTGCATTCCAAGATATTATTTAAAATATATTCTTCAATAACAAAAAAATCGGAAAAGAGATCCATTTTTGTAGGACCTTTTGGGTTTATAACACTCTTTTCTAGATTTCTCAAAAACGGCTGAACCAATTTTTTGGAAATTTCTTCAACACGTTTATATGCAAAGTCTTAATAATGTTGCATACCAAAAAATTTCATAAATGTTTTAATTTCCCTGATTTTTTCACAAGGAAATTAGACCTCGTGATTTTGCACTCAAAACGTTCTCACGATCAAAGTGACTAAAAGTGACCGTTAGTTTTAACAGGGTTGTTACATTACTAAACAAGGAAACAAAAAATGTAAGTGCCAAAAGTTAGCAACGCTTAGCTCTATAAAAATATGTCACATAAACAACTTTTAAGCCTAATTCTCGAAGTACCTTGCTTAGAAGCTATTAATTTTTTTTATTGAAAATCAAATTAAGAAATATTGAACGGATTATGAATGCAAAATGTTATATTCAACATAAAAATCACTTTTTGTTTGCCTAAAATTGATTCTCGTTCAAAAAAATTACACATAAAAACCGCTTCCATTTTTTTCCGAATTCTGAAAATTATAATAGACTCAACATTGAATTGATGGTATGGAGAACCAGAGTGAGAAAAGAACATAATTTTCTTCTTATTTCGCATTTGTATATTTATACAATCGAAATATAGGATCAAAATTGCTGAAAGAAATATTTCACTTTTGGGGGTTTTTTCCACTTTGAAACCACTGTGCGCCGCACAGTGGCCCGTTTAGGCTAAAGTCATTCCAAAATTCATTTTTTTCGTTGTTCCAGAATTCAAAATTTGTTGTTTCGCTGAATTAACAAATATTTGAAGTTCTTGAAACCGAAGTTTTTTTTGAATTTTCCCAACGGTTTGGTTTTGAGAGGGGGTCAAAGTTGAACTTTTTTTTCAGTTTTAATAACAAACAATTTTTTTTTCTTTTTCTTGACTTTGAGAAGCTATATTACGAACGTGGGGAAAGAATTTTTGTTTTTTCTTTCTGAAATTAACAAATACGGTAAAATATATGTTTGGAAAAAATATTAAAAAAAAAAAATGTCTATATATTTTTTTTTTTTTTTTGGACACCACTTTTTGTACCTTTTTCTGACTTTACATTGCATGGAAAAAAAAGCTTCAAAAAGCATTAAGCAAAACTCAACGCATAATGAAAGCTGAAGTATTTCTTAATATAATCCTGAAGAAATAATTTGCGCCAACTTGCGCCCAACTGAGCTAGAGCGATTTTATTAATCGATGGCAGGCACTTTTTTTTCAATTTTCTGGTTTTTCAATGGCAAATTAATGAAATGTTTAATACTGTAACTTTTGAACTAGTTGAGATATCACCACAATTTTTTTTTTCGAAGAAAATGTTCACGGCTAACAATATGATGAGTTTTAAATTTATTACATTTGCAGGGTGTTCCAGAATTTTCGAACAAAAAATTTTTTTTTTCAAATTCAAAAAATTATCTGAAATGGGGAATGAATTCACCACAATTTTGTTTTTGATGTCGGAAATATTTTAAAATACGATATGTCATAAATATTACATAAATCGGAGGCAATAAAAAAAATTAAATTGAAGGGTTTATATTATATCCATAATAAAATATTAGCAGTTACTTTTGACTTAAGGAGATTAAATGTTCAGTGATTATTTATGTAGGTATTAATTTTTAATCGGATTAAATGTTTATTTTTTATTGCTCGATGTCATAAAATTTTAGGTAAAAAAAGGTTTTTTTTTTAAGGATTAAACAATTCCAAATTCAAAGACTAGGTAGACAGGTAGAATTTATAATTAATGGTAGAGGTAATAATATAAGGTATAAAAGGATAACTTAGCACAATGAAGTTATCATTTCTAGTTTGACTGAGCATAGAAACAGTAATAAGGAAACGTTATAGAAAATGGATATACCATACAGCAGTTTGTTCGACATTTTTAGTGCCAATCTGAAAGATGTCAATAAGTTTATATCCGCGGTTATGACTGAATACGAAATATCCGATGAAAGGTTTCTTGATTTTGAAAGAAAATTGAGTACCTTTTTCATAAACGCTAAGGCAAAATGGAATGCAATGGGTAGGTCGAGAGTGAAATTCGTGAGCAAACATGAGGATTGGCTTTCCTTGTCCCTTCATTTAAATACCATAGAAACGGAGGAAATTATTGATCTGCCATCTACATCTAGTTCATCAAGAGGGAGGCCAAAAAAACATTAGAAGAGTGTGCAACATCTACAAAAAAAAAAAAATTGCCATATGACTGAGGGCTTAAGCACTGAAAACCTAACTGAAGCGCTAGTCATTAGATTAAATAGTGACCACGAAAAGAAGAAAGGAGAAATAGTCAAGGCATTATCAAATGCAAGCCCAGTTAGGATCAAAAGAGTCAGAGAAAGCTTTCCAACTCCACAACAGGATCCTATAAAATATACCAATGACAGTGCATTAGCTTTGTTTATGGACCTGGGACTATCAAAGGAAAAATATAAAATTCTGAGGGGCTCGTTGAGGAAGCATAATGTTGACATTCTTCCATCCTACAATATGATAACAATTGCAAAAAAAGAAGCCGTTCCACAAAACTGCGAAATAACGGAAGTATCAGCTAGAGTGAAACTTCAGGATGTAATGGACCACACTGCAAGAAGGTTACTTGAAGCTAAAACAGAATAAAGACTTATACAACATGCTTGCAGCCTCATCTGATCCACTAATTTCTTCTCTGAGGCACTTAAGGACCCAAAACGATATGAAAGCACTTTATTCTCCGGAAATGTTGAGTTTATTGAATATTACCACGGACCAAGATGATAGTTTTCAAGAAATCTAATGTTTATACGTACATTTCAACTGTTTTTATTGTATAATTTGCTGTTCAATTTGTTATTTATTATTATTCTAATGTCAATTTACAAAAAAAAAAAAAAATTAAAAAACTTTTTTCGCCACTGTTCCTCTAAAATCGGTGTTTTACTTTTTGCCCTACTGTTAAACGTCAATTCCTTTTGTTTTACGTCAGAAAATGAATTTTCTTGTTTGTTTAATTCACATTTAATCATTTTTATCTCACTTAATATAACTAAGCTTTTTGACAGCTATTTCCGAAACACCCTGTAATGTTTTTATTTTGAAATTCACCAATTTCATAGCGTTGGGTGTAACCTTCAAAATAAAAAAAAAATTGTGGAAATATCTCGACTCGTTTAGGAGCTATGATTTTTGGAACCAAAAAAGCCGAAACGGGCCACTGTGCGCGGCCACCCGGCTTCTCCGATACTTTGTTATACGTATAATGTCTCTCTCTCTTATAAATGAACGGAAAACATATTTGCTGACATTCACTATCCAACTCCCTTCTATAACCGCATTATGTCTCATATTCACCAGTAATGATATCCTGACTCGAACGACAAAAAAAGAGGAAGGTAAGTCTCAAGCTTTGACATTATTCTACATGTCTATTTTGTGTGTACCTAAATGGTGGAAAATAAAGTTTAAAACTTTGCAAACGAGATGCATCGAACAAAGAAGAGTATCAGGAAGAGGTACCTGCCTACAGCACGAGCAGTGGGAAAAAATAAGGCAAACTCATTCCAAAGTCAACAACAGATTCCACAGGACTATTTTCACCATCTTGCAATCGAGTATTTTCAAATTTAAGTACACTTATAGGTACAAGCTTAAACGCAGATATGAATTGTGTCTGCGTTAAGTCGGAAACATTCTTAAAGATTTTGTTGATACGAAAGATAATTTCCAACGACAAGAGTGTCCTGCTACAGCTAGTTTGTCAGAACTTTAGAACTTTTCAGGAAGTTGTTATTTGCACTCAATATCGTTGTTATGGTGATGCTTGCTGCTACCGGAAAGCATACAGATTGTGTGCCGTTGAGACCTTCGATGGGGTTAGAGAATATAAAATATTTTCTTTTGTTTATTTCCTTATCAGCTGTGCTTATGCTTGCTGCTATTGTCGCTTGTGGTTGTATGCCAAGCACTTCATGCCCTTGAGTCTTTCTTTTATTTGTTGCTCAAGGATAACCGCTTATTTCGACTCAAAGCGGTTGTGCATAAGACGTATTTGCATCTTTGTCTCCTCCATTTTCCTGTTTGAATTTTCATCCTCCACACACTTGGATTTGGCCTACACGGTCTACTCTCTCTTAACTCTCCTTAACTCAAACATTTTGAGCATTTTTTATCATTGTCTTCAGTTTTCCATAGAAATTTTTTTTTTTAAATTTAAATCATTAGATTTGTTTTGTGTTAACCTTCTGTTATTAACTCTCTCTAACTCGAAGAATTTCTTGTTTCCCTAACAACTCGACTTAGGGAGAGTCGACTGTGTTATTTTGTTATGGGCGTGTTAGAAAAGGATAAGAATGTCTTTGGTGTGAAAACCTTAAAACAAACACATTTTCCTGACTTGGCTTTCTTATTGTTTCCTTTGTCGTATTTTTCTATTGTGCTTCAAGTTTATTATTATGGTTCTGGCTTCGCTTTTGAAAGGAAAGCCATTGTCTCCATTAAATCAAGATGGATACGTTAGTTCGCCACCAGACAAAAGGTACTTTGATTTTGACGAAGAAGCTTGTTTGCGAATCCGATAATATTTCTTCCTCAATTTAAATTAAAATGTTTGCTAAATTAGATCCTTCTCTGGTTTTGATTTTGTGTGTCTGGTCATTTTAATTTCATTGAAATTGCAAAGAGTACTGAGCACTTATGTATGTAGCTTTTACTTAAAATTCAGATATTTGAAATAAAACTACTTGGAAGTTGTCATACTCACCATAGGTACAATCTGTTGTCTTATAAAGCCTGAAAGTTATGGTGACGTATTAAGAGACCTGACGGTCTTTTTTATATTGATTTTCAACAGCTTGTTATTTAATTGACTTTCGTCGACTTGTTATCTGTTACTACAACTAACATTAGTCTTTAGACAAATTGTAGTTACTGTTTCAAACTTCTTCTACTTTACGTTGATTGTGCTGTAATTAATTTTTGATACAATTTTACCCCAATTTTGAACTTAATTTCAAACTTTAATGTTTATTTTGCCTTTAATGAATGTCTCTTACCGTACATACATAAATTTCAAATCAATTTTAAAACTTTATTTCGAATATACATAAGGAAGCTCCAACCCCGAAGGCGGGCGACATCATAGATTCAAAATTAAATTAACGAAAATTGAATAGAAGAACAACTCGTCCTTAAGGCCTTGCCGTCTCTACAGCCAAACTTGGTTAGCTTAATCTCATTCTATTCAAACTGAATAACACATTAATTATAAAATCTTTAACGAAAACGGCACTCTCTTTTCATATACCTATGTATGTACATAAATTTAAGGACAGGAGTAGCTGAATAGAACGTTGTGGCTGGTTCCTCGAAAACATGTCTTCCAGTCGCTTAATGCTCGATGGTTGATAAGTAAATTGATTTATGCTAATATTTTGCAAATTGCCTCGAAATCATTCATTCAGTTGAAATTTCGTATTGAATCGAGTTTGTGTAAAGAGTGGATACACATTTGGATTGCAATGGTTCTGCCTTTCCTTGATGTTTGGCTTCGATTTAAAAACGAAGGATGTCGATGGAATTTATGGTTCTTGCATAGAAATTCAACAAAAGACGCGAATCACGTCTAAGGTGTAAAGTTCCCTTTAAAAATAATAATTTTCTACCTAACCGAAAAATTATCCATAAAGAGGGTATACAAATATTTGTGTAGCTCCTTAGAAAAAATATGTAGGTACACCAAACGGAAATGATTATAATCTAGGTTTACCTTTTTAAATTTTTTAGATTTTGAATTGAAATTTATTTTGAAAATTACAAGAAAAATTTATGAGAATAAAATAAACATTTATTGGCCTGGCCGATGAAGCTTTTAACTTCATCTGCGTCACAATCGGTGTCCGGTCCAGGACAGCTTAACAAGTTCTTTCAAGTTTCTGATTCTGGATCGTTGGCCGCTGTCATCTACAGGGTGCGCCAGAGAAACTTACTTATTTGAAAAAATTCCCGCGCGGTGAGTTGGGCGGGTAGAGGGGCAAGAGGGGGCGCATCTGGAGGGGGAAGTTCCCAAGTTTGTTTCTCCCTCCAGTCAGTTGCCATCATGCTCTGGTCTAGAGAGCAGCGGGCCTTCGCAGTTGAGAGCTTCTTTTCTAACGGTCGCTCATGGAGCTCGTTACAGGAACATGATCGAGGAATTTTTTCTTCCAAGACTCGAAGAAATGAACGTTAGGAACGTGTGGTTTCAGCAAGATGGAGCCACAGCACACACAGCACGAGACTCAATGAATTTGTTGCGACAACATTTCCCCGACCGCCTCATCTCTCTCAGAGGCGATCTCCAATGGCCGGCACGCTCTCCAGATTTGACTCCATGCGATTTCTTTTTATGGGGTTATTTAAAATCCCTGGTTTATGTCGATCGACCACGGACCATAGCACACCTCAAGAACAACATTCGCGACGCCATTGCCAACATACCGATTGATATGCTGCGAAGAGTGGATTCGAATTTCAACAATGGACTTCATCAGTGTATGCGCAATGGGGGTCGCCATTTATCCGATGTCATTTTTAAGACTGCATAAAAAAAAATTGGGATATTGTATTCTCAAATAAAAAAAAATTTAAAACAATAACTGAAGTACTTTTTTTTTATTGACCTTTCAAATAAATAAGTTTCTCTGGCGCACCCTGTATTTTCGCGCTCCTGGGCTTACGCCTACAGTTAGTAGAGCGGTAAGGACTTCCCACCGATTGATTTCTTATGATTGTTATCGAAAGTGACAAGTTCAGAGTTTAGAGAGCCTTTGGCTACTCACTCAAGTGATGCCGTAAAATAACGCCGAATCGGAGTAGTAACGCCGAATTTTAGCATTCGTATCTCAGGATTCGGCATTATTTCACGGCACGACCCAAATATCAAATCTAAAAGAGAGTACTGGCAAAACTACCGTTCTTTACGGGAACAGTTTCGAAGCACTGATCAGATTTCTCAAATTAAAGGGCCTTGGATGACTAACGCCTACCCCATACGAACGTATCGCGATCAGACGCGAATAGTGCGATGATATATGTAAAAGCACTCCGTAGGTCCCTTAACGTTTATGAGGCTGATATTCTTAAAATTGCCTCGCTCGCGAGGAGTGCATAGCTTTTTACTTATTGCGTTGAAGCAAACATTAGGCCGCACATTGCGTGGCCGCTTCCGTGTAATTTCATATATGTATATTGTACATATATAAAAGTCTCATGGAAATCTGTTGAAGACTCACTACTCACTACTTTTTTATCAGAGAAGTGTTTGGCACAAAATTTCGAGGGAATGTTCGTGTAGTGGTGTAGATAGTTTTTAACTATTTTGTACAAAATCGAACAAGCCGTTCATGAGTTATGGTCAGAGTAGCGGTTAGTAAGGAAGCGAGTAGCGGGATAGTGGGGAAGCGGGGAGCAGGGTAGCTTTTATAGGGGTAGTTGGTAGCGGGGTACAAAAGCTTATGTCTTTTATTTGAGGCAGTTCAGTCGTTCAATCGTTAATATCCGAGGCGTGTTGTCAGGTTCGTAGACTATTTTGTTCAGGTGGAGCAAACAAACCCCAAAATTAACCTTTCTTGGAAGGGACTAGCCTCGACATATTAAAATAGCCGTCAAAATGCAGTTTCCGTCAATTTTGTTCGAATATTAACAAATTTTACACTACTTTTCGTCTCTGAAGAAATGGAATGTTCTGAAATTCAACATTTGTGTGGCTAAAATATCTATGTATTCTTTCCGGGATAGCAACAGTCTGTATCTGGCACTGGTCGTTGTCTTCTTATAGGTATGACTTGAGGCCTCTTCGCCAAATCCTAATTACTTCAAAATGTTAAATGCAAGGAACACATTAAGTTAATGTTAACAATAAATTTTACTTATTAACGAATAATTTTTACATATTTATTAGTCTGTTGCTATAATGTTTCAACCAAGAATTATTGCTACTCTTATCTAATTTCCTTCTTAATACATAAATTGTACTTGAAATAAATCTTCTAGCCCCATTGAATTGGGACTCTTAACTACCTACCAGTCTTAATCATATCATGCCTATTGGTTTTTAAAACAAACAAAGATAAATTTATTTCAAAGAACATAAATATCACTTCGAGGATGGTGAGAGAGTGAGAAAACGTAAAAGAAGGACCTACTTAGTCGTAAAGGGTTTTAACAACATGGAAGCTATGTACCCAACTCATCCCATGAACTTCGCACAAATTATCGTAGATTCAAAGATAAACGAAATAGCTAAGCCAAATAGGAAACAGTCGAATAAAAATACCGTTAAAGAAAATGCGTCAAAATGTTTCTATGAGGGGAAAAGGTATACTCATGAATGTTAGGGACAATGAAATAACCCACATTTTTTTATGGGCTTGAGCGTTTTTTATTCCTTCACACCTCATAAATCAGTTCTACTTCCAATTTATGGGCAGTAAAATTTTAAAGAAAAGGGAAACGCAAGTGAAGTGAAATAATTCACCCTACCTCTGTTTTTTCTTTTATTTTGTGCGAGTCTGTTATCGTCTGGCTCAAAAATGTCTATCGGAGAGAAATTCATCAAATCCACATGCATATTCATTCACCTACAATACAGCCCTTAGTGCATTCCCAGTTGGGAATTATCGACAACCAAAATGTGCTTTCACTTAACAACGCTATTCATCAATGTCATTCTCACCACCCTACTATGAACAGTTGCAATGCAAACTCTCTCCCACAAAGCCCTGGATGAATCGGCATTTAGGGTTGGTACGATGCACAAATTTGATGAGCGAAATGATGCATATGTTACCGCTAACTCACAAAAATTAGTTGTCTGTGGAGTAAAATGGAGAATTGAAAAACAAAAACGGCGAACTTTTGTGTGTTTTGTCATTGAATGCATTCGAAACTATGAACTATTGCGCGAGCAATAGCGTTAGCATTACTTTTTTTCTGTGGAAATGGTTATTTTAGGTTGTGTCAGAGGCCAGACTGAGCTAGACACACAACTTGGCTTAGGTATAGTAGATTAAATAGGATAGATTGATTTGGCTGTATCACTTTTCCGAATAAAAGTGGCGGTAGATTGTGATGATGAGAAAACACAGCGCCAACAACGCGGCAGTCGACACCATCTATGTGCTGTCATGTGACATGGCACACTTGTGACTCGTGTCATTGCTCGAAAGATTTATCCTTAGATTTGTGTTGTGTGTGAAAATTCAGCCCTTGATTCTGGAAGGAGGGAGTAAGCGGATTTATAATCGGCAAATGTGTCACAGGGTGGAAACGACACTCCGTTTTATTGTTTTGTCAGCAAGGAAAAAATTACTGGGATAGACTCCAACTAATGGTTTGGTGATTTTTTTTTTTCATTTCACCGCTTGATGCGGCTATTTAAAATTTAAGAAGAGTTTGTACATTCTCCTGTTATTCTGTTTTTCTTTTTTTGTTTCAACACATGCCACGTAATCAATTTCATCAATATAAATTGATTCGGTCACATGTGTTATGAGGGTGTTTTTTTTTTTTTTTATTTGTGGGTAACTTCATGGGGTGGGAAAAAAGTCATCTGCACCGCGTTTTGGTGGCCCTTAATAGAATAACATATGAGGTATCATTTTACTCATTCTCGTTTTTATTGCTTAGGTCACGAACTAAAATTAGGTCAGTTGTACAACATTACTTGTATATATAAGAAGACTTGCTAGTATGAAAGTTAAGTTAAATATACTTTTTAGAGATGAGATGTAATGAAACTCTCCCAGATTGAATATCGTCGCGTTGAAGAAAGAGTGGGGCCTGAAGAAAGCAGTTTGTGACATCCTGTACTCCTGTCTGCGTCCAATGTCAAATAATCACACCAATTAATTTTGGTTGTTTTTTTATTTTGATCTGTCCAAATTCGGTTCAAGCGTGTTATACATTTTTGTGTGTTGACCTTAAATACCATTAGGATACCAACCCTCCACAAAGTTTATATACGAAACAAAGATATTTCCTGGAATAAATAGAGAGAGAAAATTAAGGCGTTGTAAGTTAAAATTAATTCCATTAATTTTGACGAAAAATAATATAAAAAAAAATTGTTGTATTTCTTACTTTTAATATAATTTTTGTCTTATTGCTGATAACATCATTTTTTTTTCTTAATTTGCAGGTGAGTCATATTTTGATGACATTTTTATGCCGTTGATGAACGTAAGTCAGTCAAAATAAATTTGTGAAAAGGGGCCGTCCATAAACTACGTCACGCTGAATTTAGCTGTTTTGACCCCCTCCCTCCCCCGGTGTCACGCTTTGTCACACTTGCTGTAACCTCCGTAAAATATTACGTCACAAAACAAAGACCCCCCCCCCTTTACAAAAAAAAATTGAATTGGTAGAACACAAATTTCCAAACATAAAATATGTTTTATATTTTTTGTTTTAATTCCATTTTTTTTAATAAATAAAGTGGCAATAAACTTAGGTTTTTATTCTAACTTTGGCGAACGTCACGTTGACGTAGACCCCCCCCCCCCTCCCGCCTTGTCACATCTTGTCACGCTCAGTGTGACCCCTCCCTCCCCCCTAAGTGCGAACGTATTTTATGGACGGCCCCAAAGATGCACATCATTAAATCACGATTTTTTGAAAAAAAAAAATTCCTAGCGTGGGATTGAGTCAAGCGTGAAGAACATGAATAATGGTCTTATCCTCTTAAAGAATCATCATTAACATAGTATGTAAAAGTTTTCAGACTTTTTGTCTGTCTTGGTCTTGGCTTGCATGTACAGTTAAAGCAAAAAACATAACAATACCTTCTTAAAAACGGTGCCTCACCAACAAAGCTTTAGGTTAGAATGAAAACTAGGAAAACTACTGACATATTTAAGCCTTTGTAGTTGAGGCCCAAAGAAATATTGAAAAGTTACTCAAAAGTCTAACTAATTGTTGTTTTTTGTGAAGCGACAAAGAGTGAGAATATTTATTCCTGCCACATCACTACGATCATCACAAATTCTGTCAGAACGCTTCGAGTACATGTACCCGCACAGAAATACTCATTGTTATGGCGGCAACTTGATCAAGTGCAGCTTCGCATCAAAATCTATATTAATAATTGTCCTCCTATTTTTGTCCATTTAAACGGGAAGATTATTTGACTGTATGCCAAATAAACAAGAACAAACAAGAAGTCTAACCATCCACAACAAGCAACACCAAAACATTCTGGTGGGCCTCTTTATGAACGATGAAAGACAAATTAATTGAGTAACTTGGAGTAAATAACTGCCAGATCCGAATTGATATTGACATACCAGAGCCAAATGCTTACTCTGTAGTTCGGTGCCAAGAGTTTTCTTTTATGGAGTCAATATCTTCAACAATACGAAAAAGCGAAAGGTAAAAAAAAGTATCACGTCCTCGATATCTTACGAGAATACACAAATGCTTGTGTTGATTCTTTTTGAACTGATGAATGTAGGATTATGGCTTAAGTTTCTGTTGCTGTGTCGCCCGAACAAGGTGTTCCTTTAAGATGCTGTTGATAAGCTTGTCAGATAGTTGTGCGTGCCACTCAAAAAATATATAGGTACTCACAAAAAACCTATTCACAACAAAAAGTTGCTTAAAAGTTAGGCACCAAATAGAAATTCCTACAACTTCTTAAATTGTTCTTTGCTAATTTAATTAATGAGAAGGATTCAATTTTCCGACTTGTTTCTAGTGGTTGTACATTGTTCAAAATTAGTTTAATGAGGGTAAGAGAAAACTTGAACCTTCCATCCATTGAAACTTTTACAAGTTAAAAATGGTTTTCTGAAATTGAGCTTTCAAAGTCTAAGCAAAAATACTCTTGCCTTAAATCCTTTATCAGCATGGTTTAAATATTCTTTTAATAAGCCTTAATTGAATAATTATGTCGGCTTCCATTGACCAATGCAATAACATCAGGGCTTTTTACTCATTCCGAAATTGTATGCATTTTAATTTCATTAAAACGATCAAATATCTTAAAAAAAAAATAACACTTAATTAGTGGTCTGCATGTGTTATGTAGGTGTACATACACATAAATATACATACGCCACACAGATTAAAAAACAAAATAAGACGACATCACGCAAAAAGCTTCGAATGATTAAATATAAACATGAATAATTCAGAAGAAAATATATGTATTACTTTTTCGGTACGTATAAAAAGAGTCCCTGAAAGAAGCATAACGGTGCTATGTAATTCCATCAGTAAAAGAAGGAGAAACCAGAAAATAAAATGAAGGAAAGAGCACACAGGAGGATTTTATGCAAATTTGTCTTAATCTTCGCGTGGGATTACTTCACTTAATTAACACAACCCCCCAAGAGAAACACCAAGCAAATGTCCGTCTGTTTTTTTATTTTCATATTTCAACGTTCTACGTATATTCCGTGCTTCGGGCTTTCAGGATTGCTTGGCAATTAAGTCTTCACGGGTTGCCAAGTTAGATCTTTAAGTGTTAAAAAGTAATACAATTTTTTGTCGGTACTGTTTGATCTTGATTAAATGTTGCAGTAAAAGGATTTGCAGACATATTTAAGAAAACTTATGAATTTACTAAATTGGATGGCAGGCCTTTTTGCCTGTTGCCAATGTTACGTCTTATGGCAACCCATGGAGGAATAGTTTCGAGTTTTCGAGATCAAATAACGTTTCCGCCCGATGCGGAACTGAGCCTCGTTCGTATTTATTTTTTTTTAATTTAATTTATTATGTTTAAGATTCGTTTTTTTTTTTTTTAGAAAGAAGGGATGAAACTTGCTAAGTGTTTCTAGTGTTAAGGTTTATATTATTTAAATCGAAAAACAGATTAACGCCAATTATACCAAGTTTAATATACGACACAAATTTTATCACTCTAAAAATTCATAAAGAAAGTGATTGTTAAGAACTGAGTTGCATGTGGGAAGCTGGGAAGTTTTACCATACATTATTGTTGCACGAATACTGGTTGTCTTGAATGTAGTACCTGCTCTCTCCGCATCATAACGCTACAGATACAGACAGTGTTTAAAATGCAGATGAAATAATCTGGATTACTTTTTTTAGATTTTACTTTTGTCTTGTCTTTCGTAGATCAACTAAGCTTTTTATATTGCAAGATTTTTATAAAGCAGAAAAAATGACTTTTCTGAATCATGGTATTATCGTTCCACATTATATCATTTATTATGAGAGAAGATTATTTAACAGCAGCGTTTCGTGTAATGTAAAATTAAGTTTATTGATTCGCACATCCTTTTTTAAATGTAATGTAATGTTAGGTATTAAGTTTTTTATCGAACACTTAACAGTGCATCGTCAATAGCTAAAATAAATATTAGGGGTCCTAAGTGACTGCCTCGTGGTACATCTGACTTTGCGATGACAGGTTTTGAATAAGAGTTTCTGAATTTTACTCGGTAAGACCTATTACCAAGGTAACAAGAAATTCATCTAACGAATCCTGGAGGAAAACCATATGAATTCAATTTAAACTTAGTAAAAGTATGCGAAAGTTGATTGAAGGCTAAATTTTCACAAACAACTTGCTCAAAAAGCTTTGGAATGCCAGACAGTTTAGAAATAGGCCTATAATTTGTTATATCCGATTAGTCTCCTTTTTGGAAAACAATTGTTCCTTGCAATTGTTATTGCTCCTATATTCCAAACTATAATTCACAAAAAAAGGAGTGTCCGTGGCTTTTAGGTTAGGTGCGTTGGTTGCTAAGCAGAACGTCGCGGGTTCGAGTCCTACTCGTGCCCACGGTACTTGGTACTACCTCTTGCGAAGAACTGACAAAACTTCCAATAATATATAGTATCAATCTGTCATGAAAAAGTGCTTCTCAATTTGCCGTTCGGAATCGGCGTTAAAGTGTAGGTCCTCTCAATTCTCAATTCTTCATACGCACCCAGAAAATTGTTGATGAGAGTAAGCCACTTAGGCCTTGGCTCTTCAAAAGCTGTCGCGCCACTCTATTAAGTTATTTAATTCACACAAAAAAAACAACATAAAAAAATAAAAACATTAATAATCTCATAAATAAAAATTTAAATTGAAATACACCTCAAATATAAATTTTATCTGAAAAAAATTGATGTCATAAGATTTCCTAAGAAACTGTTGATTTTAAATTTTTTTTTTAATTCCTCGGAGCTGTTTTTTTTTTAAATAATTGTTTATACAGGGTGATTCACGAGCGTTGTGCCAAAAAGCTAGAGCGTGTAGGTTGAGTCGAGACAAGAAAAAAATCGTATGGGAGGGAGGGGGGGTCTATTCCCCCCCGTTTAGCCGGGAGGGGCAATTTTCTGAAAAATTTACTCATTTTGTTTAAAAAAATATTAAAAATCAACGGCTTCGTTTACAACACCGTGATATACCTTTCCGAAAAGCCAAAAACTTCTTCTTTCACTTTATTTTTAAATTAAATTGTTTTAACGAATAGTTTAAAAAAAATAAAATTTCAAACTCAAAATTTTCAAAAAAAAAAGCAAAAAAACATTTTTGAACTAATTGTTTTCAAAATTTTATGTAGTTAAATACTAATTTTGTTTTAAAAATTCAGTGTGTTTGTTAATTTTTAGTCAAAAACAGAAAACCGGATGCAAAAATGTCTTTTCGTTTTTGAGAAATTAAGAAAAAATCAAAAAATTTCTAAAAAAATCTTTGTTTTTATTTGTACCTATCTGGACTTTAAGTTTAATGTATAGCACGGTGTTGTAAGCGAAGCCGTTGATTTTTAATATTTTTTTAAACGAAATAAGTAGATTTTTCAGAAAATTGCCCCTCCCGGCTAAACGGGGGGGAATAGACCCCCCCTCCCATACGATTTTTTTCTTGTCTCAACTCAACCTTCACGCTCTAGCTTTTTGGCACAACGCTCGTGAATCACCCTGTATAACAAATTTTTCAAAAATGTCTTAAAATTAATTTGGGTATGCAGTATCGCAGATAATCGAAAAAGTCAATGTCCACAAAATAGGAGTATCGCGAAGGTTAGGTTATAGTGGCTGTCTAGATGTTGTTGGCTCACTTAGACATTGTAAACCACTATGGAAAGTAACTCATGGGAGAGTTTTGTACTATTTATGAAATTGGAGAGACATCTTATTTCATGTCAATCGTTGAAGGATTTACTTAAATTACTTGTGAAAGCATAACAGATTTCACTTTTCTCATAGGTATTTATTATTTACTGTAAAGATCAAAAGAAAGTCTTGTAAACTCTTCGATAACATACTATAAGCTACTTGGTTCTTCAATGACAAGTCTTGTTCCTTCTATTTTGAAGGTTTGTTTCTTTAACATAAATTAAACATAAATTTAAAAAATCGTTCGATTGTGTTCGTATTCAAATCAAACGTCTTTATAACCCTAACAAAAAAAAAGCAATTGAAAACACGCGCACGTTCGCCATTCCATTTGTCATATAAATACTTTTCTAGTTCACCGTCTGGAATAGAACCCAATTAATTTTTCAATCAGCTTTCAAACAGCAGCACGTTCAAAATGTTCTCTCCACAGTAATTACAGCCGCAAGCAACGTGCTGCTATCTCGGTTAATGCTGCTGTTTCCAGTGGCATCGACAGTCTATGTCGCGAACTCTGAATTTACAAGCGCGAAACGGAAAAAATCGCAAGGCGTGATAGCATATCTTTGTCGAAATGAAAGCTATGCTTGGCGTCATGAGTTTGCAGAACGAAGGCGAACGTGTGGATGCAGCGCGCTCAAAGTCTGCTCCACTACCGATGATGATTACATCCAATAAAACTCTTACTCAGCTCGATTGTTGGGCTACTGTGGAGTGCAATCGCAATTCATGTTCGTAATGGAAGGGATATAGAGCCGCGGGTAATTCATTGAAGAAAATAAAAATTCAAAAAGATGCAGATAAGTAGGTGCACAGATGAATTGCGCGGGCAGATCACGTCCCCATGAACATTTATTTGAATTTTTCCGCACCACTTCTTTCGAGAAAACCAATTCTTAATTCATATCAGATTTTTTTTTTCTTTGAAATTCGAAACTTTCGTTTTAAATAAAAACAGCGTCACCGTATCACCGTATAATGCTGGTAGACGTTTCGTTTTGCTTCGGATCAGAAAGTGCATTTTGCTATTCTATATTCCTCATAATCTCTTCAGGTTTGTCCAGAAATTACTTTAAATTCAACAGTCAAATGAGTCCTTAGAAAAAATACGAATTGTTCAATGCATGCTTGCCTATACTGTTATGGTAAGAAGCACTTTCAAAGGTGACATCTGTCGTTGAGTAAGTCTTATCCAGCATCATTTAATAGTTATCTTAAGTTGTACATCCTTGGTTTATTCAAGATCTTAGCCACCGTACCACGTCCTTCCGGTTTGGAGTCAACGATTTTAAGAGCTGTAGTTGTCATCCATTCGTTTACGTAGTGACCCAGCCATGCACTAGGTGCAGAAATTATTAGTTTCATTTTTCTTTGACAGACTCACTCTACATTTTGACTATATGTCCAGGCTTTTTGCATCTATGACAAATTATCTTGGAACGGTCTGCTTGCATAGCCATCGAGTCACTCGATCTTCCACTACGTGCACTAGTGCCAGCTGCACGCTTTCCACATTCGTTCAAAAGACGGCATTTAACGAACTCGATGGATAATTTAGACGTATCCATTGTTTCTAAGGCAGTAACTAAGCCATCAAAACTTTTGGGTAATGTTAAAATCAAATGGCGAACCGCATCGTCAGTAAATGTTTTCGCAGCAGCAATTGACCAGCAACGCTCTTACGTTCGTATACACTTATTAACGTATCATAAATTTCCTTCGCAAATTCCTTGTCTTTGATGGATTCCAATTGAGAATCACCAATACATTGAACTAAAATCGATTTGCATTTCTTCTCTTCAGATTTTAGTCTGTCTATAGTTTTCGATGAATTTGCATCAGCTTCCAAAAGCGATTGTAGGGAGTTTGTCAAAAAAATTTCTAAAGATTTCCCTGAACTTATTTACAGATTAAATTAATGAATTAAAACTAAGTGGAACATTAGCAAAGTAGCAAATTAGTACTTTAACAGAAATTTGTCACTTGATAGCAAAAAGAGTAATTTCCTATTTTACCCTTGTCTTCAACTAAAATGTCAAATGTGTAAACGTAGCCTTAAAATATTTATATGAGCTGTTTTGGTTCACGGATTTATTGTGGTTTGCTTACTTTTTCAATTATACTGCACTGTAAATATGCCGAAATTAAAAAAAAAGAAGAATGCATTCGGAAATGTTCTACGGATTCAGTTTTCGTGATAAATTTAATCTGGTTGAATCGCTCGTTTGCTTCCCGCAAAATCGTTTAAAAACTTTGCTGCTGTGCAATGCTGATTCAATTCAACCACAATAACCTCCCCTCTTTACTTAATACTCGTAGAACTACCAAAATACAATCAAAAAACTTTGTTTGCCACAAAATCACAATTATTTTGAGTCGAAATACACAACAGTGTTGAAAGTTTATGACCCTGCGGTTAACCTATGTTTTGGTAGTTGGTTTGGGCAGTTGGTTGGCTGCTAAGCTGTATGGCCTCAGCTTTTATCACTTGTTTAACACACCGACTCACCACACACAGAACACATTTTCATCACTCTACAAATTTTCGTTGAAATGAACCACACCATTCAAAGCTACTACGTGATCAAAACTGTTGAAAACGCCAGAAGTGTGAATTATGACGACAAAATGAAGAACTTTTGAATGGATATGATAGTGCGGAGATATGCCTGACATGCTGTTGTCGTTTCTGACTTCATACTTATTGCCTTTCGAGGTTATGTACAATGAAGCTGTCGCGATGTACCCTCCAAACGGCAGGATTATTTAAGAAAGTCCGCACAACTGGCTAGCTGTTTCTTTTTAGATAAGGCGCGTAGACACATTATTTGGTAAGTTTAATGTGGAGGATAGGATAAACAAAGAAATGAAATTATAAATTTGTTAGACAGGAAAAGATATTAGGTAATGTACTTCCAGGATGAAGTGCTGTATGGCTGGGTGGCACCATTTTGCGCAAGATAAGAAGTTAATTTTATGGAATCTGAACCTTTTGTTAGTCTTGGCAATGAGAGTGGTGGCAATCGTAAGGTTTTCTTACACAAGCCATGCGGATGGATACCACTTAAGAAAATTGGTTTTTAATGCGATTGCCTGATCCGGGTGAGACTAAGACTGACTCGGCAGTCCATAGGTTGACGATGCGGCGGTCTATAGTGGCATGAGGCGGTGGAAAATTGTGGCCAGGCCAGGCCAGGTAGCCACCAAAATAATCTATGGCAAGCTCCAGTCCGCTACTGATACTAGAAATATTTTGCGCGGTTGCCTGTAATGGCCGGTGAACAATTTTCACCGTCCAAAAACAAAGATACTTTGAGTGAGACATTTCCTGGAAGGTATAATAAAATGAATTTTTCCTAAGCTTTATTCATAAAATAGCTTTTATTCGTGATTGTGAGCAGTACCGATGTTTATGGGTGCTATTTAACCTTTAAGCGTGTCTGGAATCATGTGGTATAGCGTATAGGGCCACTTAACAAGAAAACAAAAGTTAACTATAATCGCATTTCATTTTATTACTCATACGCCACAATGAACTGAAAAATCAAATAACTTAATTTCTTTCTCAAGCAAAAATTAATTAATGATTCAGTAAAAACTTAATCTAATGAACTGAGAGTAAAAAATAAAAAAAAAATAAGTGACTTACTCTCATCAACAATTCTCTGAGTGCGTGTGAAGAATTGAAGAATGACAGATTGATACTCTTGGAAGTTTTGTCAATTCTTCGCAAGAGGCAGTACCCGTGAAAGATGAAATAAAAACTTTTATGGGCCCGAGTAGGACTCGAACCCACGACGTTCTGCTTAGCAGCCAACGCACCTTACCACTTAGCTACGGGAACTGAGAGTAGTTAAATAAATCATCAGTAGACACTAATCGATGATTATTCAATTACACAGAAAGAAATGGTGTACTACACAACTCTTAGGGTATTTTACTTTTTATCCACACTGCAGACAGACTTTAGGAAGTTTTAGTTTCTCCTAAAGTGGTAAAATTAACACAATCAATATCCATAAAAAAATCTTATAACTTACTCAAAAACCCAAAGAAAAAGTTTACTCGTCGTTTGTTGAATATATTTCCAACTTTTCTGGATGAGTCTTTTGATGTTGTCAAATTCTTCCCCAGCCTGAGAAAAGAGCATTTTTTGAGAATTGTCAATGTGAGTTATGTACCTCCTTTTTACTTGCGTCTATCTGTCTGTCTGTCTGTCTGTCTGTCTGTAAACGCACCTACAGCCTTAACCACTGGTCTGATTGGCTTCAAACTTGCAAATTAGAGGTTTGACTCTGAGCGAATTCGCGTTGGTCCTTTTTTTATTTTATTTTTTTTAAGATCAAAATTTAGGGTAATAGCAATCATATTTTTTTTTTTTATCAAAAACCAAAAGTTTAAATTTTCTCAAAAACGGCTTCTCAGATTTTTTAAAAGTTCCTCGAATTTTTTTTTCAAAACAATGAAGTAGATTATGTGAACAAAAATGTATATTGCTCCAGAACGATACCTCTCGTAGAACGGTTTTTTTTTCAATTCATATTCAATTCATATTCAATTCATTTATTTTCATAAAAAAGCCTTAAGATAACATCTTTTTCGTGGCCTAAAAATTTAATATAGAAATGTAACAATGAATGTACCAAAACATATTAATATTAAAATACATAGGTACTTAAAAAGAGATAAAAAGCAATAGGGGTGATAAGAAGATAATAAACTTATAATATTAATTAACAAAGAGAGAGTGGAAATGTAATGCTACGTCATGGTTCTGTAGATAAACGGTAATGGAGGAGGTAAATTTATCCAAATTTACAATACATTTAAAATCAGCTGGTAAGGCATTCCAAATTTTGGCAGCTAGGACAAAAAAGGACCTTCGTGTTTGCAACACAAAAGATCTTGGAATGTTTAGATTTCTAGTACGAATTGATGATGAGAATTCAAGCTTATCAAATAAATAGGATGGTTTTTTAAGATGCACCAAGTTAAAAGTATATTTACAAATCTCAATAACGAAAAAAGACATTAAAGGCATACCAAAAACACAATTAGACAGGTTGGACACATGGTCATATTTTCTCAATGAGTACACAAAACGGACACATGCATTGAAAGCTACATTTAATTTTTGTTTGCTAATTGAGTCCATGCCAGCGTAAATAGGGACTCCATATGAAATAAGTGGAGCAAGTAAAGTTTTAACGAGCATAAGTCTACTTGATTGCGGTATGAAGTAGGAAATTCTCCATAAGCGCCTGAGACAATTGTAAATAGATTGAATAATTTTGTTTACATGGTTGTTCCAAGTAAGGGTTTTATTGAAAGTGAATCCTAGGTTAAGTACAGTTGACTTATAAGGAATAATATTACCATTAAGATAAATATTCGGAAAATACGATTCATTTAAGCTTTTCCTGTAAATAATAATACTTTCCGACTTACTAGGATTAATAATTAAGTTATTTTTCAAAGTCCATTTATAAATACTACTTAGATCTTCATTTATACTATAAATTCCATCTTCTAGTAATCCTAATTGAAAAGGTAAATAAATTTGAAGATCAAGAACTAGGAAAAATTGACCTCATCAGACAATCATTGTAAATATCACATACAAAGGGCGTTAAAGCGGGTAAGAGCAAACGTATAAATTTTGGAGAGACTTCATCAAAAGCTAACGCATTAGATTGAATTGAGCACAGAGCTGTAGTGCAGTCTGATAAAGAAATTGTATTAAAGTGAAAACACCCATCAAAGCGTTCAGATTCTTGGGTTGTATTGGAAGAGATTGGGCCTGGTGACGCAAAAAAGTTATTAAGCTTGTTCGCAAAATCAAGGTCAGCATAACTTAAGTCATTAGAAGCGTAGGTTGCACCCAAATTTCTTAAATTATTCCATATTATTTTAGTTGAATTCTTAGAAACATCCAGAAGATTAAAATAAAAACGTTTTTTTTGCATCTCTGATAGCCTTAACTGCAAGATTTCTACAGGCTTTGTATCTTTCCCAATCACAAGTAGAACGAGTATGCTTAAAGACACTATACAAAAAATTACGCTCACATAAAAGATTATGAATATACGTTGACATCCAAGGACAATTAAAATTCTTACGCTTCTTTTTAATTGGGACATATTTGTCATATAAGTACTTGATTATATTATTAAGAAAATCCACTTTAAAATCCACTGATGAGGAAAATCTAATAGGCATCATATCTATTCCAGAAAGTTCGTGAAAAAGTTCATTTAAATTAATGTTTTTGAAATCGCGATAGAAATAAAAGCTATTATTTATATCATAGTTAACTTTAACATCATATGAAAGAAAAATTAGATCATGATCTGCGACACCAACCACTTGATTGAAAAATAATACTTTTGACATATTAGAAACAACAAATAGGTCAAGACAGGTAGCACTATGAGATGTGATACGTGTAGGCAAGTAGCTTACTACACTTAGGCGGCTCTGCGAAATAAGGCCCCAGGAAAAAAGGCCCCAAAGAAAAAATGAAATAAGGCCCCAAATTGGGGTATATTTTCATAATGAAATTATACCCCAAAAATAAGGCCCCAACTAAATGAAAAAAGGTCCCAAAATTAATGAAATTAGGCCCCAAACTGTGAAATTTAGCCCCAATTTGTCTTTTTTATAAAAAAAACCGTTAGTCAGATAATGAAATATCACCACAAACTGTTCCAAAAACGTTCAAATGGTGGCCCTTACAATTTCCCTGCAACAAGACCCCAAAATAAATGAAATAAGGCCCCAACTTGTTTTACTTTTATTGGAAAAATGCAATTAAATCCCAATTCGTCTTTTTCATAAAAATAACTTAGTAAGATAATGAAATACCACCCAAAACTTTTACACAAATGCTTGAAATGTGACCTTAACAATTTCCCTGCAACAAGGACTCTTAGTAGAAGAGAAACTGGTGGGTCATAAGGGGCGAATTTGAATTAATTGCGAGCTAAAAAACCTTCAATTCTATGCTAGTTTCAAGGCGATTAAATCTCCAATAATATTCTTTAGCAATTCTTAATCTTGCACTTTTCATAAAAACTTCAAACGTCTCTCCTGAAAAATGTTGAAAATCGACTTTGGCGTTTTTTCTTTGAGACCACAGACTTGTGGGTCATAAGGGCAGAATTTGAATTTGAGACTACTGACCCATTTTGGTGGATCATAAGTTGCGAAATCAAATTCGGGTCTTCTAACCCTTGTGGTTAATTTTAGATAATTGTTTGTCAAACAATAAATTGAGTAGAAAGTTTTTAACATTTTCAAGCTTTTACCCTTGCATAACGGTTGAAATAAACCGTTAAAGTCTATGTGACGTAACGTAAAAATGCAAACTCACCGAACTTTTCGGTAAGAGTTGGGAATTCTACAAGAACACTATACTTGAACCCACTTTCATTTTACTGAGTTCTTTTAATTGCATTAATAGCTCCACCAGAAAGACCTTTTTTTATTGATAGAAAGTTCAGCAGATATCTAATTTTTGATTTCATAGTTCATGTTGAACACGTAAGAGCCATTTACTTTGTTTTGTTATTAAACCTTAACTCCAAAATCAGTGTAATATGTTTTAAAAATTGTGGTTTGAAACAAAATACAGCAGGTGCAATTGCTAGCGAGCGAAGCGAGCGGAAAAAATTTTCCGTAATTGTACCTTACTACCAAAATTGCCAAAATAGGAATAGGTAACAACTTGTTTTCTTCATAACAAACTTTATTTAAGGTGATGTCACCACAAACTTTTAAACAAATACTTGAACTGTATCTTGAACATTTTCCCTACAACAAGGAGACTTGTAATTCTCCTGTCCATCTGCAATGGACTCGGCTTGAATTTTAAAGTTGCATTCATTGCAAATCTTAAGATTTAAACAAGGCAAGCTTTGGGTCCTCGATTAGACAAACTTGGTAATGCATTTTTATGTTAATTTTGAAAAATTAAATTAAGCTCCAAATAGTTTTGAACTGAAATTAAGCCCCAAAACTTTATTTCAAATTGAAATTATGCCCCAAAAGAAAATGAAAAAAAGCCCCAAAAAAATGAAAGAAAACCCCAAAATTTGAGAAATTTCGTTGTTGTTGTTTTTTGTGCTTTTTTTGGGGCCTTATTTCATTTATTTTTTGGGGCCTTTTTTCCTGGGGCCTTATTTCGCGCCCCCCACTTAGGCCATGAGAATCAAATAAATTTTGTAGATTTACTGAGGAGTAGCCATATCGACATCAAATCAAATCTGGACTCTTTGTTAAATTTATTTATGAAGCATTAACCTTTTTTTTACTGTTTTTTTTTGGTGTTGTAGACGAAGCCGTTGATTTTTAATATATTTTTTTTACAAAATAAGTCAATTTTTAAGAAATTTGCCCCACCGGGCTAAACGGGGGGGAATAGACCCCCGCTCCCATACGATTTCTTTCTTGTCTCAACTCAACCTACACGCTCTAGCTTTTTGGCACAACGCTCGTGAATCACCCTGTATATTTAAATTTATGAAGTGCCCTAGGTATATAAATTAATATTATAAATAAATAAATACATTTTTGAAAAAAAATTATATATAAAATTTTAAAAAGAAACCGCTCCAAGGAATTTAAAAAAAAAATTAAAAAATCAACAAATTCTTACGAAACCTTATGACATGATTTTTTTTTCATATATGTAATATGTATTTACCTCAAGTACATATACATATTTCTATCTACATTTTTATTTATGAATTTTAACTAGCTATACGTTTTTATTTTCTAATGATTTTTGTGAGTTGGAATTTTAATAACATGAGCAAGTTCGTACGACGCACGTGTGTCGTGCACATATTTTTTTGTTATATTTTGGAACGTTTTTCTGAATCATATGAAGCAGAATGCCAATGCTCTGTTGGTTTCGAAACTTGACTTTGGATATGACGTTGCACTGTGAAGGATACAGATACAGATATGTATATCTTTCTTGTCGAATATCCTTCAGGCTATGGGGGATTAAAGCATTTGGTCCATTTGCATTTTTGCCACCCTTAATACGTCTACGAGAATGTGAAAACTGTTTGATTGAGGTTTATCGTACCTTCGCAGAGATTGCAGTTACAAATGTTAATCGCACGTCTCGTTGCAACCGACAAACGACGCGACAATATGAACGCGACTACCAACCACAGACGACGATGTAGGACTTTCAGTAGTAATTTCATTTCGTACTATAGTACAATATGACTGTCCCACTGATGCCCTTTGGGCTTGTTTGCACAGATGCCTTTGTTTTTATTATGAATACAACGTGCAGAAGCATGTAGCGAAAGGGGCGCTTCGAGAGTGAGTGGCATTTTCAAAATATATGAATGGATGTTGTACTTGGATAGATGTTTATCTCTGTTAAAACAGCTGCTCCCTTATAAAATTGATTGTGGTAAAGTTTTTGTTTTGTAGTGAAGTCAGTTTGATTGGTGTGGGGATTTGTAAGACCCAGGTGTAAAAAATGACTTCGACACGCTGGTCGAAAACTTGATTCAATAAAATGATCAGATGGATGTATTGTATATTCCAGAAGCCGTAGATGTTTGTGTTACCTATGTTGAATCTTTTTTTTTATTGTTACTTTTCAATAGTCGCAAGTTTTTGTTTTTCATTAAAAGCAGCTGAGCGAAATTATGGTTGATTATAAAGCTCCGTGTTGAAAATCACCAGAGACTTCATAACCGAGACAATCCTGATACCTCTAAATTTCTGTTACTATAGTCCTGAAGATGATGTTTGTTTGCAAAATAAAAACTTAAACTCTGATTTTTCATACAAGTTTTGACAAATTTCCTGGACTTTCTGCGATAGCAAGTTCAAGATGTTTCTTGATGGCCTTTTGTATATGTAAGTATAACGACTCTTGTAGGTAAATTTGCTTTGCCTCGACCTAGATTGCATGCAACAGTAACAGTATTAACATTTAATTTTGTTTTTATTTGAAAAATCGTTAAATTTCGGACTTTGTGTCTGTATTCATAACGAATTTTCAATGTAAGCCATTCGAATTCAGGAAAAATCGATTCAAATATTAAAGAGTCAACCATACCGGTGAATAGGTACAAGAGTTTCAGGTGACTCTAACTCAATTGAATTCCGAAAATTCTATTTTCCCAAATATCAAAAAATTTAAGAGTTTGTGGGTGCACTTATTGATGAGGTTTTGTTTATTATTGTTTTGTTCATCAGGCAAAAAAAAAACAATAAAATGCCCTCAAAGTCAAGATTTTGCTCGACCAAGGAAACTTGAACACCATTTAAGATTGAATATCTGGCAACCCTTAAAACGTATCAGCTCATTTTAAACTTTGTTTTAATGATTGGAATTTCTCCTTAAAAGAAGTCCAAAGTGATTAGTACTGACAGAGTAATTAATTTTAACTTGGGTCAGGGTACACCAAAATTAGCCTTTGTTTAAATCGTCAAAAACTGATGTCAAAGTTCAAATCAAACTTGAAAACAAATTGTTTCTTATAAAACTACCAAGAATCACAACCAAACGTTTGGCACACGAATATCCGGACACCCTGTTTAACATATTTTGGGTAGCTAGCAGAACATCCAGAAACGTTGTGCATAATGCAGTCGTCAATATCCTTATGCTGGCAGAAGAATCACAGAATTTTAACTACCGCTTTCAGCAAAATGTGATATGGGTTCCGCTCTAAGGATATCTATTAAAATTGCATTGAAAACACGCACATAGTAACTAACCAACAAAAATTCTCTCATAAGAGCCTTACAACCTTCCTGCAGCCAGAAGCTGGCAATTTCCGGTCAAGAATTTCATATTCTGCTTTGATTTCTCTGTCCAATATCAATTCATGCATTCACCTTGCACGCAAAAATACAACATTATATTCTATCATGTGAAGGTAAAAAAGCAAAAGGATAATAAAGTTCATAACCTTGCAGAACTTATGCTGAGTTTTTCAAAGTTATCCCTGTCAAAGGTTTTAAATACTGCAATTTATACTGTGTTAAACTAATCAATCCTTGCACCAAGTCCCCAGTTGAACTAAAGGTGTTTGCTGGAAACCTTGCTATCGTTATCCTTCATGTTATCCAATTACTCCAAGCAACCTTTTCTAAGACTTAATACCTTTACATGAAATACAGCAACGCCCTCCCTATTACGTGACTGCTTTCTTATGAGTTTTCTTTCCCATTCAAGTATTTAACGAAAACCTTTGAATGTTAACTCGAAACTCTTCCTTTTTACTTATTGTTTTTTAAATAACCAAAGAGAACCCCCTTGATGGTCCTGTCGGGGGCTTTCCTTTTTTTTTCTTGTACGTCTTATTATTTCTTCTTCCTTTCCCGATGTCCGATGGCTGCATCGTCTCAACTAAGTTTGCTCCACCTTAACGTTACTGAATAAGAAATGCACATCTATGTAATCTAATTTCTCTTCTAGTTTTTCTTTCTTTTTAAGACATGGTTTTCAAAGAAGCCTCGACTACAATGGGCATACAACTTACAAAAAAAGTGTTTCATTTCTACCAGACATGTAATGAAATTGTAATTTGAAAAGCATTGACAAGTGTAGGTAAGCTCCAAGGATATCCTATCGCTAGTGATTTCTATGGTTTCCTTTGGGGACCTACTCAACTCTTATAATGCAATTCTTCGTTTCTATTTCTCGACGCCAATCGGCGTCTGGTCTGCAGAAAAAATCCCTCTCCCAAATCTGAACCAGACAAACAAACATTTTCACTTACATTTTTTCAAGGATTTTCCTAAGCAGCTGAGAACATTAAGCGAATTGACTTTTCTTTGTTCGTTTTTAATAAATTGAGCAAAAATACTTTCATTTCATTCAAATTGCTCTTGATATAATGCAATTGATTCTAAACCTTTTTTCAAATAAATACATATTTAATTGCTTAATATCTGTTTCTTTTACGAAAAATTATTACGGATTAAAAGAAGTTAAACATTTTCAAAATGCTATCAAGTGATGGTGTCAGCAGGGTTTTTTTTCATGAAAATAGAGTCTTTTTTCCAAAAATTTAGTATTTTCAAAAAACCCTTACAAGATTATTAGTTCATATCTTTTATGCATGTTTTCGTACCTACCTTCAACTCTTTAAAAAAAAAAAAAAACTTCAAGAATATTTACAATCATAAAAATAATTCGAAACGTCATTAAAAATTTCTGTTACTTAAGATTCCAGAATTGAATGTCAAATACCGAAAGGAAAACACTACCAAAAGTGACAAAGGTCAATACTTTCGTGTTCTTCACACTACATAATATTATTTTAACTGATATCTGCATGACGGGACGGTACATACAGGAATGCAGAAAAGAAAAAAAGGAACTCGCCTCTCTGTCTGACAAGATGTCCCTTGAGTGCAATGACTTTCCACACTTCTACGGTATTGAAATTCTTCGCGACCCAAAAGAGACGGTTAAAATGCCGATTTTGTTTTATTCGGTCTTTATTATTATTTCTTTTAAGATTCCAAATGAGTCGTTCTGTTTATTCACTTGAATTGGAATTGACATCAAGTTTTTTGACTTTAATTTATTTTTCTTTTTTTCAACGAGTGTGTTGTGTCATCTTTGCTGTCACAAGAACTTGTCGAGGAGTGTGTTGCTTTCGAGTAAACGTGTATACATATGTCTGTATTTTAATAATCCCCGTAAATGGTATTGGATAAGTTTTGATTTTTTGCTCTGTTTCTATAGAAATAGAGAGGTTTTGATGGTTAGAAGAAAATTAGTCCAGTAAAGAGACTCATGCAGAATTAATTACCTATTTTTATTTGCTTGACAAAAAAAGTGACGAATATAAGATGTGAAGTGCTGTACATAAGACAATTTCTTATGTCATCATGCATTCCAAGAAATATGTGTCTATGAATGTATGTTATCTTTTAATTTGGGGCATCCTCAGATGCAAGCCCTAGAGCACAAAAGCCTGAGCCCTTCTTGCGAATTCTCATTCTAAACAAAAAGTTACCTTTTAATTGGAATGGAACCATTAGTTTCTGGTTCTTCAGATTAGCACGCTATCGATCAAACGAGCTAGTTATCGGACTGTTACTCAGAATCGAACGGAAACTCGGACTCGGACCCGGACACCAATGATAATGACTCACCAAACGTTTACGAAGCAACGCTAGTCGGGTTGTCAGGTATCAGTTTAAATATTAAATTTTTTTTTAAATAATTCAAACAAAAACAAATTGGAAAATCCAAACAAAACCTTATAATCATCCAAATTAAACAATTCAACCACACTTCAAAAACTCGACATAATGCGAACGGCAGTATGAGCACAAGAATACAATAACAATGAATTGTTTCCGATGGATTAAATGCGCATCCATGTCGAGTTATCTACAGCGAACATATGAATATGATGTGTCCCCGGGGATACATGTATGTATGTTGGCAATATAACATGAGGGTTCAATTTTCTTAACACATCAAGATCAAAAGTTGCAATTCTCATTGTTCAAATTTCAAGTGGACAACTGGTGTAACACCCTTGTTTTAATACACTGTTAATTTATAAGTTGCTAAAGGGTTCGTTATTTAATGTCATCTGGATACATTGGTTAAGCTTATTGTGTACTTTGTTATACCAGGAGCGGATGGAGTTTGAAGAGTTTGCTCAATGCATTGTGTATGAAAAGGGAAGGCTTTACATTGTTAATCTTGATTCGCAGTCTCGGGACCACTCTCAAGAGATTTCGCTTACAACAAAATATGAGAAATTTAATACACATTTGCAAGGGCTCGGTCCTCATTTCTTGTTCAATTAAATTCAATTATTTGTTTTCAATAGTTCGGCAATGAAAAACATCACTACTACAATTTTTATATTATCATAAAATGAACGAGAACTGTTCAAAGATGATTCAACTTCCGCAAAATCTACCTGTGAAACTTAATCAAATACTGCATACCTGTATCGTTATGAAATTCCGAAATGTATGCGTAGTCTCAACTGGTGGCCCAAGGCCCACCCAAATGAGTAACAATTTGTTTCCTTTCAATTTTTTTGTTTAACAATGGATCTTTCAAAACACCCAGCCTCTCCAATTCTCCATAGTCTAATGAACTCCTTTTCTGCGTAAAACCTCTCATAAATTTAAAACGGGTTGACACTTTGGCAAAAAAGTTGTCTTATTTTTCTGATTCACTTCGACTTCACTAATTGATTGGTGTGTTTTTGTATCAAAAGTAGGCAGTTTACGCTACCCAACTCTCAAAAGACTTGACAGAAAAATATCCTTGATATTATCATACGTCATATTGGAATGTAACATAATATCATTTCACAAAACTTTGATCCGAATTCAGTTCACTGACTTTTTATAGAGAGTTCAATCTCTTATTTTTTCTTCATCAACTAAACACGGTTCAGTAGAATTAAGTGCACCAAGTTAACAAATTCGCTTACAATCTACAGCCTACACCATCGTCAAGTCAAAACCTAACCAATATATCATTTTTTTTTTATTTGATGCGAAAGATATTCTAATTTTAGTTGCTCCCGTGGGTAGGCTTTAAGTGGCTTGAAAAGCAAGTAAAAACAACTGTTATCGAAAGTATCTCTTGCTCTGCTGGTAGTTTCTTGTGCACTTTATGAAGGCAAATAATTTGCAGTTATAATATTCTCCACGAATATTGACGGCTGTCATGTTGGTAACTGGGATAAAAATAAGCAAAACCGAATACGAGGGTAACGACTAATAAGTTGTCAACATGAATTTTTGAAATGAAAATTATTACCTAATATGAGACGGAAGAATCTTATAACTGTTCCTAATCAACGACTTTGAAAATTGTTGTCACATACAGAGCATTGTTAAGCTTAATACTTACATGCCCTTTAGGTAGAGTGAATTCTATGTTGAAGAACATATTAACAAGTCTCTGTCGTTTATATGGAAAATCTGTTGCCGGGACGGCAAATAGGTATATTGTGTATATGGCCTAGTATATCTTCACGCCTTGTAGGACACCTGAGTAGGAAGCTCGTTGTATTCGTTTGACTTTATCAAGACTGGCTTGAAATATTTGACTTAATTATCTTTATTGTTTCTGTGACTGGACAAACGAGTGAACGACAGAACGGGGCTCTCGCATCGAATTTCTTGAAAACTATGTACATACGTACAACGTACTATGTGACTTGTTTTACTTGTTATGCAGCTAACAAATTGATTCCTGTAGGCTCGATTTAGTATTAGTATATCTTAGAATGTACCTATCTCGTAATAATTTATGGGGATTAGTTCGATGGTAGGTATGATGTGTGTCTCTAAGTGCTGAGCTTGACGGCTCATTTATGTTGCAAGGTTGAACATCACTGACTCAGCCAGAGATTGGTTCATTATTTAGGGTATTACCACCACAGAATGTACAGTTTGTTACACTGCGGTAAGTTGACTTATCGTAATATGTCAAAGGTCTTAGTTTAGTAATTGAATGTAATATAATAATTGTATATTCTTGTTAATCATAGGATTTTAATATCTTCTTTAAAGTTATTGAAAACAGAATTCCATTGAATTTCAGTCAATTTTCACTTGGTCTTAAATGAAATTGAAGGGTTTACTGCAGATAACCATTACAAAGGAATTTGAACATTCACTTATAACAATGAAATTGTGTTTGTAATTGACCAACGCAAAGCCTATGAAAGATCTCATACGTTATATAGGTATAGTCTAATTCGACCTTTCTTTGAGACTGTTTGCATATTGAGTAGAACAAATATGTTAATTGTTTAGATCCGGAATGGAATTAACGTAATAAACGAAAGTAAGTTGCAATTTACAAATTTTGAGAAATGCAGAACAATTTCGTTCCCCAAGTGCAAGTTAAAATTATTCAAATCGATCAATTTATTTCTTAATAATAAAAAGCAGAACCAATAGATGGCAATTAGAAAATATGTTTTATACATTATATGATTGCATAAGGTTTGACAAAAGGCTGGAGCGTATGGGGTCAAAAAAATGTCGATGTTGTCTGCATAAGTCAGCCAGTAAGGCCCGTTCATCCCCTTGCGGGCTCCTTTGAAAATGTTAACGGCTTTGAATAAATTAATTTGCCTTCAAACATAGGGTTTTGGTGTATAAACAGATACTTTGTTGTTAGGTTAACTTCTATAGACATTCTATTCCCAGTCTTGAAATTATGGAACCGTAATTTCTTCCTTAAACTGACCTTAAAGTGCAATCTGCTCCTTTGCAACTAGTGATCCTTCTACGTCCTTACAGTTGATTCTGAGCGGCGTTTATCTATACATTACATACTGCGTCATGACAATCTTTTTTTCCTTTAAAATTATGCCTTTTGTTTATGTTACTTCCTCTTTTTCATTTCATACATTTAACATTTCTTTCTCGTACTCTGGTTCTATGAGATAGTTGCGTTGTTGCTCAGTACATGGCATTCTTACTTTCAGTCGCTAGCATCATACAAGAAGCTCTGATTTCTGCTTCTTCTGCATATGATAGAGATAGCAGTACTGATGACATCCCCAGCATTATGGTAGGTATAGTGGAACTTTTCGAGGACGAGCGTTAATGCCTAAATGTAGGTATTGCTGGTGTGTTTTGAAATGCATAGCTTAGTCGTGTTTGCTTGATCCTGAATATCGTAGTTTTTCTTTCTGCCATTGTCAATCCGCCTTTATGCAGATTGCTGATGAACATAACTCCCAAAACCCACTTAAAGTTAGTCAAAGTAGGGATTCACCCTCCAGCAGCCCATCGAGACGGCAGCGGCGCGGCGTCTAGTGTCTTTCACAATGGATGCCACAATTATCAAACATAAACCTCTCAAGGTTGTACGTTAAAACCTAGATAAAGGACACTTTATGCTATTGATAAAGTAACAACAATCCGATTCTATATTGATGTAATTCAGAGGTCAAAACCTTACCAGTTTTCAAATACATAATTATACAAAAGACAACAATCTCAATTTATATCGGCTATACCGCATCTGAACATAACTAATCCAAAACAGTTCCGAAATCAATTTGATATTATCTTAAATGGAATATACACTTCAGATGTAATCGAAAACCTTTTTTCCAATTTAAAAGGGAAGGTTCTTTTCAATCCGCACTTCCCATTTTCGTAATCAACTCCAAACAATGGTAATCGATGTCGCAGATAATCGACAGCAAACAGAACCATTCATTTGTTGAATAACACAAAAGAAGAAATCTTATACAAATAAAAAAGACCACCTCCTCACTCTCGTTGTTGAAGCCTAAATGCCGGTGTCAAACTTTTTTTGCTGAACTGTTTTTATGAACAAATAAATCCTCATTTAAACCAGAGACCAGAACAAAACATTTCAATAAGTGTCGTGTATTGTAAAAAAAGCAAAACAAAAAAATATGGAAAGTAGCCCTGTGTCGTTCGTGATTGATTCGTTCTTTTTGATTGGTTCACTTCAAAGAACGATTGATTGCAATCACCCGTTCAATAAAGATCCGTTCAATCAAAGATCGAATCTATCTTTTTTCCATCTCGTTCATTCAAAGATCGAATCAATCAATCGTTCAATGCAAGGTAGAATCGGTCTTTTTCCATGTCGTTTCGTTTGTTCAATCAAAAACGAATAAAAAAAATAAAAAAAAACATATTAAAAAGAAATGTCTCGTTCATTCCATTCAGTAATCTGTCACAGTTTGAAGTAGAACACTTCTTGTTCTTTATTGAGAGATGAGAGCGAACTTGAATATTGGATAGAGTTCCTTATGGTACGATCATCTTGTGATGTGCCGAACCGTAAATTTTGCAGAACTCCAGTTGAACGAGTCAACTCGGTTTGCCAACTCGGTTCACCAACTCGGTTCACCAACTCGGATTGCCCTGAAAATCGATCTAGAAGACACTTAAAAAGCGGAAAAAAATCCGCTGATGGAATTTGCATGTTAATGGCTCAATAGAGAGATAAGGTACGAATCTAGGTCGCTAGAGGGATATTTCGTTCTAAATGTTACCGGATTGTTCCGAAACTCGGTCTAGAAATTTCATAAGAAATGGAAAAATTAAAAAAAACCTTACAAAATTAGAAACAAGTTAACTCGTTTTTTTTTTTTTTTTTAATCGGCGAACCGAGTTGCAAACCGGATTGGCAAACCGAGTTGGCGAACCGAATAGGTAAACCGAGTTGGACCGTTCAACTCGAGTTGACCCATCACTAGATCATACTATTTAATTTTCTTTGAGAAAAATTAATGCTCAAAAATTAAAATGAAACTGCAATTTTTCCTCATTTTTTCCTCATCGGTTATAGCGAACATTTTCATTTCTTTCAAACAAACAAACAAACCTAGCAAAAACATGGAACGATTGTAAAAAGAATCATAGAAAAGGAGAGCGAAGTGCAAAATAATTATTGATTGAAAAAAGGAACGATCCGAAAAATGAGCGATTGAAATGATTGGTAAAATGAACGATTGGAAAGATTGAATCTTTGAAATGAACGAGATGTGAACGATTGAATCTTGGAAAATGAACGATTGACACAGGTCTAATGGAAAGAGATTAAAAGTGGATTCATGCAAAGGCTTAATGGTAAAACCTTACCCATATGCTGATTCTCCATGTTGTGGTTGACATATGGTTCGCCGTCATCTTCTCTATTAATATGAAGAAAGGTTGGTCTGGTTTGGTTGTTCTACTCTTTCATTGTGTTTTGTGTGAAGTATGATCCCCATTGGTGGGACTTTCGAACACTTTTTGTAGAATGAAAGACAGCGCGATAAGTGCTTCACACGCTGAATAAACAATAAGCCTTGCTATTCCAAAAAAAAAAGTATGATTTATCTTGAAAAATTATGTTTGTCAAGCCGCCTTCCTGGTTAAGGAAAATTTACTTTGTTTAAGTTTTTGCTTTGAGTTCGGACGAGTTAATCGCTTAACATCGACAGTATAGAGAAGTTTTGGGAAATATGGGAACATTTTGACAGGGGTTCGTAATAACTTATTGACGTTAAAAATGTTGTCGGCACAAATTTTGTTGGCAGAGACATACAATCCCATGTCATAAATGTTAAAGACTAAGTTTTACTTTAAGAATGATTCATATGGAGAGATTAATAGTTTAACTTTTTCTTGTCTCTTCAGTCTAGTTAATAGGTTTTCAAAACAAACAAAAAACTTGAACTAGTACAATGTTATGAAGCGTTCAATCAACTTTAAAATCGTTTTCATTGTGTAAACCAAATGTAAAGTAATATTGTTAAGGAACAACTCATCAATAAAGAGATCTGTCCAATCAATTAGTTGCTGAACACGAACAACATCTCAGCGATCACCTTTTTTTTCTTTAATTAAAATTAGAAAATTGTCTAACAAAGTTTTAAAACCTTCTCCCACGACCGACGAAAGCATCAACAGCTTAGCTCGGATTCTACTTTGGTATGCTACTACTACTCATGTGCAATGCACAATGCTTCAAACCGATTCCGAACGACAGCATAGTGCCCCTCGTTGGACGATTGTGTGTTTGTTCCAATGGACACTCGCAACTGGACCAGGGAATTACTGTTTTCGAATTTTTGTAGTTAGTCGTGCCAGTCTTAGAATGTTTATGAAAAAAAAGCAAAAACTGCATTGCACACTTTACGACCGCCAGTCAACGAGTTTGACAAATGTATGGTCGTTTGAAGAGTGGACCAAAGTTGTGTGCCAAATAGTGGCTTAATTTTAATCCCTAGAATAATCCATTCTTTTGCAACATAGAAAAAGTCTATAGTAAACCCGATTTTAGATATTGATAACTGGACGAAGTCTGAGAAAATATGAATTGAAAAGTCTTTTTAGTTTCACAAATCGCCCACTGTAAGCCTTACACTCCATTTCGAGAATCGGTTAAGAACTTTGTAGTTTACAGAATGCCAGAAAGCTCTGTCTCTCATCGACAGTACCATCAAGCCATCAAATCAAATCAAAAGCCTTACACTCCATTTCGAGAATCGGTTAAGAACTTTGTAGTTTACAGAATGCCAGAAAGCTCTGTCTCTCATCGACAGTACCATAAAGCCATCAAATCAAATCCCGAAGGAAAGAGTTATGAGATTTTGCAAAACGAATGTACGTGACTTCGATTTCATACGCGCAAATTAATTTATGGTAACAACAAAACAATAAGGGAAACAGAAAACGACGCACGTCCTCGTCATCATTCACAGTGTTGATGTGGCCAGTCCATGCCTTACAAAAAAGAATCCGTGAAATACAATCCAATCAGTGAACTCTTTCCATTGAAAGAATGAAACAACTCCAGCTTGATAGAGGTACCAAGTTGGCTAAAAGTGAAATTCCTAATAAGGATCAGGGTACGTACGCATTTCTTTATGTGGAAACATGACCGGTTACAAGAGGTAGAAATAATAATTCCCTGTGCCTTGTTGTGATGCATCGATAACAAGAACTCACATACCATACATTCACTATATTGACCACAACCAACAATAACGTCGAAGACGAGTTATGCTGCAACTGCAACACATCGCAATTTCAACATTAAAGGACAATGAACGCATAGCAGACAGTTTTTTGAGATGAAAAAGAAACTGCAGTACTGGCAGATGTCTGAGAAACCGCACATCATCATGATTTCTGTTGTCTTTTATCGAAGCAAAAGGCGAATCAGGCAACAACCGTGACAACCAAGTATTGTGTTGCAGTTATGAGATTACCAGAACGAGGAAGACGGTTGTTAAGTGGTCTTTGGTTCTTAGCAGGCTTTTCAGCCGTTGTTCTTGTTTAGTTTGGTTTATAACTGTTTTGAATAAGTATCTCATTAGAAACAAAGGAGGCCTTTTCGTTTTTTCGAAAATAAATTGACTTCTTTTAAATTGAATACCGAAATTGATTGTTCAAAATAATGAGAACAAAGTGCGGCCTGTGTGTCGTTGCACAATATTGTGTATACGTATGCGTACCGTTTTGAGTTAACAGTAGGTATAAATGCACCCGTTTTAGGGATTCTGATTTATTTTCTTTTTGAGCAATTTATTTTTACAATTATTCACATTCAAGAACAAAATATTCGAAATCTTACTAATAAGGTAAGCATGTCGACAATATCATGGAATATCACGTTGACGGACGATGTCTATATCTCTTCGTCTGTTCGACATTCGACGGGCATAACGATATAAAAAAATTCAAAAATTTTATCTTTTCTATATCAATTCTAATAGCTTTGTCGACCTACCTTTTCCAAGATTTATTCGAAGGGCCTAAAAACGTTCATATGACATTCTACTCCTGCAATTGAATTTTTGATGAAGAATCCGGGATTTCGGGTTTTCAGGTATTGGGTATTCGGGATTCATGGATGTTCGGGATTTTGGTCTCTCGGGATTTTGATTTTCGGGATTTTGGATCTCAGCCCTGAGAATTAAAGTTCCAAATAAGGGGTCGATCTCGATTATTTTTGATGTCTAATACATTTGTCAAAACATTGAATTCTTTATAAAATCTCGGAAAAGAGAAGTCTCTTTCAGCTTGTTTAAACGCTTTTTTTTAAGTTTTGTTGGACGATTTAATTTATTTATTTCTTTTTTAATGCAAAAATGCACACCTTAATCAAGGTCCAATCTTTCTTTCAAAATTGATGGCCATCACTCCAATCAACATATTCATCTATCTTTCGCCTGACGATGTCAGCTTGTCAACGAGCCCCCATATCACAAAGGAAAAATGATACAAAATCCATTGAAGGCGAGAATTTAATTTGTATTATTGTTGTGGGGCTTCTATTTTCATTTTTTTGTTGAATGAAAATTTATTGCTTGAGAAGTGGCTGATGACGTTGGTTGGGTGCGACAATAGGGAGGGAGGATTGAGTGACTTGGAACTAGATGAAAGATTATACATGTACATAACTGCGGTCCTTTGGCTCTGGTTGCAGCACTCTGTTTTTAATAATAGACTTCTTCCGAAACTATTCTTTGCAGAAATCACTGCACGATTTTTGTTGGAACTTGTGTGCTCTGTTCATTGGCGCCACAATTGCATTAAAATTCTACACCTAGGTTGAGAAGATGGAATTTCAGTTTTTCTCCGTAAATCCAAAGTAGTTTTTTGTCGGTTACTTATCTGTATAAGTTGAGTCAATCCAATATAAGTTTTTGGCTCGATATTTTGTAGTAATAAAAAATGTTAAAAATAAATGGTTTCGATGAGAGGTTACCAATGCACATATTTTCATAGAAATGAAAAGATATTTGAAGAAAAAAATTTGAAATGAAATACAAAGTGATGCAGAACGAAAAAGTTCATTTTGCCGTAAAATTGAATTATCAACCCTTTGAGGTTCACAAATATCCTGTTTTTCAGTTGACCCCCTATGATTTGGAGCGGATGTGTACGCTTTTTATAGGTTTTATTTTATCGTTGCGGTGGGTTTGTTTGTTGGATGTTGGCTGAGAGCAAAGTTCTTGTCGCGCTTCAGTGTGAATGGCTTTCGGAAGCTTAATTGGATTTGGGAATTTCTCTTTAGCATTTTTTGTTTAATTCTCATTTCCACTCGTTTGTTTTGTTATTGTGTAATTTTTCTCCGGTAGAGAGAGAGAAAGTGCACGAAATGAATGATGAAATGAGTGCATGTTTGCATAAAATGGGATTGAGGTTTGAAGTAGAGAAAAGGTGGTCTGAACTAGTTCTTAATTACATTTTGGTTTGATTGGAAAATGGTAATTTGTTAATAGGTGTTGGCATTGATTTTTGGTAAAGAAATAGCGTTTTGAGGGTTTAAATGTTTTTGTTTTGTAAAAGCAAGAAAAGATAAAATTAAAACTTTTAAGTTGTAACATTGAATAAGTTTGTCGAAGATCTTCCGTAGCAACTCTTGTGGCGGCCCACTATTTTCTTGATCGCACCTTTAGCTTCTTCCGTGTTTCGATCATGATCTGTGTCTTCTTTTCTTCTGCTAGCGAAGCTGCAATGATCGCCGCCGGCACACCACGTACGTTTAACTAGGAATTGCATTTTAATGAACGTTTACTCCAGCAATCACTCCAGAAGCAATCTTTTCTCGATACGTTCCAATGTTGCGGGTGGTTCTGTACATTTCAATCTTGCAACAAAGATTATCGGATGCAAGATCGGAAAATCATTTGACTTCAATTTTGGCCTTAATCAAATTATATTTGCAGTCAGAGACAGAGTAGGTACTCAGAGTTGGACAAAATTTATTCGCATAACGAATAACGAGTGAATAAATAATTGTATTCGTTATTCACGAATAACGAATAATTTCATTTATTGTTACTCGAATTTGTTAAGGAATTTGGTAGAACAATTAATTTTTGTTTGTTTTCAATTAAAAGTTATTTACATATCTCATCACTACTCTTTGTTCAAACAGTCGGACAGTTTGTTTGCTTTTGGTAAGTTAACCATGTTGGCGTATGAAAAATTTCCTTTCATTTATGCATATGAAGGCATGATGGTGTAAGGTGTATTATATTTGAAAAATCTTTTTAACTTCAGGATAGCGATCCAAGACTTTGAACGTAGGATCTTCTTCAGCAAAATATTGGGATACATATTGGGATATGGTGCAATTATAGTTCTATGTCATTTTTGCTTCCGAAATCTCAATCGAAGTTTGACTTTGATCAAAGGGCACGTAAGTGCCCAGCCAAGCTCTAGAACTACTCCCTTTTTACAGGATCGAACTCAAACACTTTTTTAACCACCTATAACTTTTGCACCCATTGAGTTAGAAGCTCAAATTTGAATTAATTTACATGAGTTCTCGAATTGTTATATTTGCTTCAGCGGAAGTCATTTGAGGTATTCCAACTTAATTAATTTATTAGAAAATTGCTGAAGACGTACCTATTATTTATTTAAAATTTCGCGGGGCAGTTACTTACACTAATGTTAAAGTTTGCAAATTACTAGCTTTTATAGTGTATTTCGAGATTCGCGCCTCAATAAAAAAAAACTTGGCAAAAAGATGTGAAATCACAACAAAAACATAAAATGTAAAAAAAAGAGCCAAGCCACCAAAAGTAAATTAAAAAATTATTAATGAGACAAGTGTTAAATGTACATACTTGAATTCATTCGTTATTTAAAGTTACGAATTATATGACAAATAAATAACAAATGAGGAATGAAATAACGATTAAAATAATTCATGAATAAATTAGTGGCGAATAATTTTTTATTTGAATAATTATCTAGATAACAATTTATTCGAATAATGTCCAACTCTGTTTGCAGTCATAGCTTGTCTTCAATGAGGTAGTAATCGAAGTCAATGTTTACTAATAGAAAATGCGAACTTTTTGTATACCTACTGATTAAATGTCAATCTTAATGGTTTCTCATTAGTTAGGGGATGGTCTGGTCCCGCAGTGAAGTCAATCGGCATGAATCTGATACCGGTCCTTTCTATCTACAACATCCTTGTATTAAAATCTCTACGTATAAATTTATATTTAAAAGAATCGCTTTAATTCTAATCAATGCATGCATGACATTATTCTGATTTTATTTCGAACACTGAATGTGACCTTAAATCGAACCCCCATATATTTTGGCGATATGTTAATAGTAAACGTAAATTTGACGGCTATCCAGCATGTATGACCTTTCAAAATTCTTCTAGCCATTTTCCAGAGACAATTTCTAACATGTTTGCAGATTATTTTAAGACTGCTTTTGAAGATTTCTCTTCTGCAAACACTTGTACTCTTATCACTCCTAACACACAAGAATACAGTCATCTTTCATCAATTAATTTTTCAATTTCTGAGTCTTCTATACGTGACAATATCTTAAAGCTAAATGAATGTTTTAGTCCTGGTCCTGATGGAATCCCATCGTTTATGTTGAAAAAATGTGTGTCCTATATTTCTTATCCGTTGTTTCTTCTTTTCAATGAATCTCTGAAATGTTCCAAGTTCCCAGATCTTTGGAAATATTCATACTTAAAGCGGGTCCATAAAAAGGGTTCTAAAAATTTAGTTACTAGTTATCGTCCTATAGCGAAACAGTCCGCTATTCCTAAACTGTTTGAATCCCTCATTTGTGATATAGTTTCTTTTAATTGTTCTTCTATCATATGTGAAAATCAACATGGATTTGTTAAACAAAAATCTACAATAACAAATTTGTTACAATTTTCTACTTTTTGTTTGGATGCATTTGAAAAACACTCAAGTCGATTGCATTTTTACAGACTTTAGCAAAGCTTTTGACATCATTTTAAATCACGAGATTCTTCTCAGTAAATTGAGTAAAATTGGACTTAACGACCGTTTTGTTATGTGGATTTCGTCATACCTTAAAGATAGATATTATAGTGTCATGTTCAGATGTAACCCTTCATGTCAATTTAAAGTCAATTCTGGTGTACCCCAAGGTAGTCACCTTGGCCCGTTGCTGTTTGTTTTATTTATTAATGATTTGCCTTCTGTTTTAAACAATTCTTTATCGCTTATTTATGCAGATGATTTAAAAATATTTCGAATTATTAACTCGATCAATGACTGTGACGATCTACAAGAGGACCTTAATATGTTTTGGGAATGGTGCAAGAATAATCGTTTGATTTTAAATATTGACAAATGTAAAACAATGTGTTTTACACGCAAACGTAATATAATAAACTATGACTATGTGTTAAATTCGTCATCCTTGTGTAGGGTATCTAACTTTTCTGACCTTGGTGTTGTACTTGACTCAAAATTAACGTTTACTGATCACTATAATTTTATAATAAAAAAAGCTAACAAAGTACTTGGTTTCGTCAAAAGATTATCGCGTGAGTTCCGTGATCCATATGTCATCAAAATTCTTTATGTTTCTTTTGTCAGGCCAATTCTCGAATACGGTTGCGTTGTATGGGCACCATACTACTCTATTCATATACACTCCGCTTCAACTGAATAAGAACACATTTTTTCAAAAGTTTGCTGTCCATTTTTTCTTCACTTTGAAAGTTAATGCATCATTTGATGATGGTAACCGATAGCTTATGATGTTAAGAAAATAAATCAAAAAGAATTATTTAAAAAGGACCACTAGTTTTTCCCTGGCTCTCATGCAAAGCTTTCCAGATTGAAAAACTCAGTTTTTTTTTGCGTCAACTGAATAAGCACACAATCTTTCACTCTCATTATCTTCATTGGTTCTTAGAGTTTTAAGTTAATTGGTATACCAAATCAAAAGTTGAAGTGTTCTTAGTGACATTTAGCCGTTTAATTAGAATTAACAAAAAAATGGTTATATCAGAAGCTTTAACAGTTCTGGAAGAGCTTAAATTGATTCGTTAAAAGAATAAAGACTGACCGTGCGTGCTATAGCTACCAATATTGATCGGAGTCTTAGTCTTGTCTATTCGTACCTCAGAAACAAAAGTTTGTACAAGAAAAACATGAAAGGTGGTAAAAAAACGGCAACATTCGAAGTTGATCGACGAGCAATTTTCAGATGTGCTTCGGGTTTATGTGCCTCCGCGGTAAAAATTAAACAAAAAGTTGGTGTAACTGCAGGTGTTTTAACAGTCCACAGAGTACCAAACAGCGCAGATCATTTAAAACGATTGCAACTCCAAAAAAAAAACCACCACTAAACGAGCAGCGAAAAGATATTCGTTTAAGTTTTTCTAGATTCGATGTGAGTTGGAAAAATGTGTGGCACAACACGGTTTTTCGGATAAGAAGAGTTTAAATTTTGATGTCCCTGATGGTTTTAATTATTACTTTCACGATTTGAGAAAAGAAGAACGATTTTTAGCGCGGCATCATGGTGGAGAAGGTGGAGTTATGATATGGGGAGCACTTAGCTACTATGGGACTATTGAGCTTGAGTTTCAAACGTCAAAAACGACTGCAATTACCTACAAAAGAATATTGGAAAGAAGGTGTCCTTCATTTTCGGATATTGTTGGACCCTACAAATGGATTTTCCAATAGGAAAACGACCCCATCCAAACGCCACGCACTGTCAAAAGTGGGATACAGGACCAGAATTTGGAATTGCTTCAACGGTCGCCCTATTTACCTGACCTGAACCGTATAGAAAATGAATGGGGATGGTTGGTACGTAAAGTTTATGAGTCAGGCCATCAGTTTGAGGACAGAAAATCGCTTATTCCAGCCATTAAGTTACCATGGAGAGAAATTTCGCTGGACTACTTAAAGAGTTTATACGATTCCATGTCAGCCCGAATTTATGAAGTAATCAAGAATAAAGGTGGTAGTACCCAATACTAGAAATAACCAATAAAAAAAATATTTAAAGAAAATCTTGTTAATTTCTTTCCGTTTGATTTTATTTGCATTTTTAAAAGTTGTGCTTATTCAGTTGACGCAAAAAAAACTGAGTTTTTCAATCTGGAAAGCTTTGCATGAGAGCCAGGGAAAAACTAGTGGTCCTTTTTAAATTGTTCTTTTTGATTTGTTTTCTTAACATCATAAGCTATCGGTTACCATCATCAAATGATGCATTAACTTTCAAAGTGAAGAAAAAATGGACAGCAAACTTTTGAAAAAATGTGTTCTTATTCAGTTGAAGCGGAGTGTAAATAGAATAGAAAGTATTCAACGTAGATTTTTAAGATTTTGCCTACGATTTTTTCCCTGGCCTGATAGACTTCATTTACCACCATATACTCAAAGACTTCCCTTAATAAATCTCCCATCTCTTTCTGGTCACAGAGAGTATTTACAGTTCTGCTTTATAACAGGAGTAATGAATGGAACTATCTCATGTCCATCTATTCTTTATAGATTGAATTTCAACTTGAGTCAGGCCACCTTAAGAAGAAATTTACCTATTCGAACTATTTTTAGTAGATCTAACTATGGCGCTAACAGTCCTCTCAATCAATTAATCAGTAATTTTAATAAATTTTCTATTCTCATTAACTCTACAAATGACAATGTCAAATCTGCAAGCTTTAAATTTAATTTTTTTGTTATAAGTAGTTAAACAATGTTAGTTTTAAGTTTAGTTTTAAGTAATCAATGTAATCTTAGCGTTAGTATTTAACGTATTTGAATATATATAATATACATTGCAAAAAGTCTATTCTCTTTAAAACTCATCAACCAATTGTTCTTAATTACGGAGACATGTATTATTTAACTTAGTTGCCATGTCAAATTTTGTTGCAGCATCATTGAATTTTTGCTTGAAATCCACCATTACTATAATTGTTCCTCTGGAAACCTTTTTAACAACAATGCGTTCGGTACGGTGCACTCATTTAACAGACGAATGATCACGGTCATGTCCAATGCAGCTTCACTTTTTGCTGCAGAACATAAACATATTTTTTTCTATGCTGCATGCATTTTCGACAGTCTTTACCATGGTGAAAAGGATTGAGTGGACCCAAAAAAAGGAATATAAACCGCAAAATGAAGTCCTGAATCCGGCAATCCCAACAAAATGTGAGAAATCCGGGGGAAAAAAATGAAAACCTAAAGTTGAAAAAAAAGCAAACTTCCGCGTTAAAGTCATAAATTAGACCCTAAAGTTTACTCTTCTGTTCAGTCATTCATGATGGGGATTTATTTGATGTGTTGTTTTTTTTCTTATTCCTTTTTTCATTTTCATCATCCTGCTATGGGTGCGCATTCACCAATAGGACGAAGGTTAAATCTATTGGTATTAGTGATAGCCCCAAACTCTATTCGCCTAACGACAAGGGATGTTGCTATGTGTATCCAAGGACCAATGCAGACTTCAATCCTGAATAAAGGTGAAATGCTCGGATAGGGCACGCTGATGGACTGTTATGATGTTGATGATTCTGTAAAAGCTATAAACGGCAAACCTAGCCACCGGAATCACGGATTATAGGCAGTTAACAGGGTTGTTACAAGTTTTGTTAAAACATGTCTTGTTCAGGGACCACCCTATTGAATCTAAGTAAAAATTTTATGCGAGTAGATAACAACACTGCTCAATCGCCATCGACAAGTCTATAAAGGCAGACGAAAGGAAATAATAAAAGAAAGACAAGACCCGGACAGAAATAATTGTGTTTGTTGACGGAAAATCAAGAACGTTAGGAGAGAGGAAAGCTATTCCGAATCAAACTCAAAGTTCAACGCATCAGTGAAATTTGTGGAATGAGAATTTTTCTGAGAGTCCGTTTGGTCAGATAGATGGACAAAGTATGTGCAAAAGTAGTAGTATGCAGTAGTAAAAAGATCTGGTGTGCTAAGCTAATGTTTATCCATTCCGCTAGGATGAGTGGGGTCAATACAGCAGACTATGACTCAAGCAGAAAAAGCTGATCAGAGAATTAGCTCGCAAAAATATTCGAATGTGCAAAACTTTTGGTTGAGATTTAGATTTGGCTTTTGGTTTTTTTTTTCTTTCAAGTCTCTTCCAAAAGCTTTCTATTTACATTGGTATCGTCTGTTTGGATTTTACTTCACAGTATAAGAGAAATCAAATTTGTGTTTGCATTACATCATGGACTTTTTTTTGTGTGAAATAAAACGACGATGAGAGCTTCTCCCCTCCTTCTAAGTGCTCGGTTTTATTAAATCGAAGGAAGATCTTTTTGACTTCCATATCAATTTGAATAGATAAGTAGATTGGGTTTTACGTTTGTTCTATTTTCTTGAATTAAATTTAAATCCTTTTGATGTTTTCTTTTAAGAACTGTTTTTTTGTTATTGAATTTAATTAAGCTCCAATATTTATTGGAAAAATTAGTTGCTTCGAGGGAAAGAGCAAACTAAAATTTGTCGGTAACGTAAGATTTTTTTATAGAGAAAAATATAGTAAGAGTTGTACTGTATGCTTTTTTAGAGACTGCGCTAAATTCCGGCTTTAAAGTCAGTGGAAACGGCATATTATTCTTCTGTACTACTGTGCGTATCTGTAGAACTGGTTAGCATTTTCTGTTCTTTAAATATTTTCAAAGATTTCTTATGTAAACAGAAGGTTCAACGTAATACGATTATAGTTGTTCGTTACACAAAAAAAAAGTACCACCCGCTTGGATGGGCGTAGTATGTCTTGCCTTCATAACAAATGCAAACACTTGTTCTAATGTTCTTTTGAAAATCAAATTACCCTAAGTGAAATTGCTTTTTCCTAAGTATGTCATTATTTTGTTTAAGCGAATTTTATACTTTAAGGTAATGTATCTTAACATATTGCCAATCGAAATAATTGTTTGCTCGACCCTTGGGACAAGTTACATAGAAAATTGATAGCAACCATAGTCTGGGAGCTTGTGATAATGCAGCAAAAAACTATATGTGATGTTTCACTGTCTCAAAAACCATTTGCTTCACAAAAGTTGGTATTTATTTACATATTCAGTACCGAAATTGTAAGAAACAATATTTTAAAATTAAAAATTAAAGTGAGTATAGTTTCGAACAGCCGTTGTGTGCAGGGTGTGTTCGAGAAGCAATATAATGAAGAATTAAGGTCGGTTCATATTACTCACATCCGCCAACACGAAAAGTTGATAAACATGTTGAATGTGAATGCGATTTCGAGAGCTGGGTCGTCTAGTTGAAATAGTCGTGTCTCTCTTGTAAATGTTTAATTTCTTACTTTTGAAATATTTTAGAAAACAAAGTTGAGAAGTTTACAACAATTGTTTCTTTCTTTCACTATAACTTCATGGACGCTTAAACATCTGGCCGAGTATCATATCGATACCTTCGGCTTTGTTGTTATTTATCCGGTTAACAGCTTTTTTGACTTCTTCAATGCTTGCTCGTTGCAGCACGATATTGTCATCTGGAAATAGTAGAATCGTCAATTTTTCGAAAAGCTAATCGTTTAGAAATTCACTATCGTCATCACTCCAGAATGCCTTTGCGATCGGTATTCAGATTTGTTAATTTCTCATTTTCTTCATTTTCAACCTATTTAATGTTTCCAGTTTCGATTTTTAACTTCCCATAGGAAGTTATTGTAATGGGTCCGATTTTGTGAATCTCCAATTTTCGCATTTCTCGATGTTTTGAGGTCACTAGAGTCCGAATCAAGCGTTTTTAAGATGATGTCCGCGTGTGTGTGTATGTGTGTTCGTATGTGCGTTACGTTTTTTCAGCTCAATTATCTCGCAAACCATTCATCGTATTGTCATAAAATTGGTCTTATTCGACGCGGTATTGTGTTGTTAAGAGCTGATTAGATTTTGAGCAAAATCCGCTTAGCAGTTTTTAAATAGCAATCAAAAATCTAAGTCAACCTTATAAAAAATGAGTTATTTTATTATTATAAAGGGTTTTCCATTAAGAGGTGTTATTTTGAATAACCCGCTATTTCGGTAGTTGTCACTTTTGAAGCTGTCATTTTCTGACATTTGACAAGTAGAAACTACGCCATTAATAAAAATGGAACGATACACATTGAAATTATTAAAATTCACTATAAAAATGGTGAAAATTTGGCAGAGACGGTTCGCACAACTAAAACATTTTTGGGTCGTCGTGAAGCACCTTGTCGGACCGCAATACAGAAATTGGTGGACAAATTCGAGCTGTTGGGACAAGTTAGTGATGTGAAGAATAAAACCCGTGCACGTCACTCAAGAACAACTGAGAATATTGCTGTTGTAGCCCAAAGTGTTGAAGAAAACCCAGGTTTGTCCATTCCTCGTCGTTCTTTGGAATAAGGCATTCCACAAACGTCATTACACCATATTTTGCATAAGGACTTGGGTCTTAAGGCTTATAAAATTCAGTTAACACAAGAACTCAAGCCGGCTGATCATCAACAACGTCGTGTCTTTGCTGATTGGGTCCTTGAAATGCATGAAAATGATCCGGAATTTCATCGAAAAATCATCTTGACTGATGAGGCCCATTTCCACCTCGGAGGCTACGTCAACAAGCAAAACTGTCGCATCTGGGGCTCGGAAAACCCAGGAGTTATTGTTGGAAAGCCTCTCCATCCTCAACGCGTGACTGTTTGGTGCGGTTTATGGTCCCGCGGGGTCATTGGACCTTACTTTTTCGAAAATGAGGCTGGAGCAACAGTTACGGTCAATGGATTGCGCTATCGAGAGATGATTAATGATTTTAACTTCCCAGAGGAAGTTATTGTAATGGGGCCGATTTTGTGAATCTCCAATTTTCGCATTTCTCGATGTTTCGAGGTCACTAGAATCCGAATCAAGCGTTTTTATGATGATGTCTGTGTGTGTGTATGTCTGTTCGTTACGCGTTACGTTTTTCAGCTCAATTATCTCGCGAACCACTCATCGAATTGATCTCATTCGACGCGGCATTGTGTTGTTAAGAGCTCATTAGGTTTTGAGCGAAATCGGCTTAGCGGTAGCGGACAACCCTAATATAAGAAAATTATGATAATTTCTGCAATAATTTCAATAATAGTGCAAAAAATCTTATAGTTAGTGGGGAAAAAAACACAATATTCAGGAGTATCATATACTATATTTGATTACTAGCTGACCCACCAAACGCTGCTTTGCCGTATAAATATTAATTTTCAGAAATACTAATCCGATTAGAAAAATTGCTTCAATAATAGAAAACTACAATATTCAGGAGCAATATATGTAGGCTGTATTTTACTGTGCAAAGTAGTTGTGAATGAGTCCACGAAATGGTACGATCAACTCGGCAGTGGCAGATGGCGCCACTGTTATTCAATAAACTTAATGTTTTTCATAAAATCATCAGTTTTATGGAATTTGACTTTGAAGCAACGTGCGTGTACAACTACAACGGGATGCATCCGCTGAATATTTTGCAAAACAACTAATGTTTTTACGTATTTTTCTACTATGGGAAGTTAGTCGTGTGGACTCCATGGGTCGCACTCATATTTTTTGTCTTTAATTTCCTTCTTTAACATGCAAACAAAAGTGACATCGAAAAATATGCCTCAATGATTTTTATGTTTTCATCAGGCCTAGGCTCTAAATTTTATGTTTTCCTTCTAATAATCTACCTTTACAAAGACGTAATTTATTTGCGTCTTCATTATTCACTACCAACCCTCAAAGTAGAAATCATCTAAAAAAATCAATTTTAAAATTTCTCCTTTTAGGTGTTCACTTGTCGATTTTCATTCGGTTGTGGCAGATGGCACTGTCATTTTAAAAGTGTTACTCTTGGTTAGGTTGCTAAGTCTTTATTGTAAATTGAAAATGAGATTCTTATTTTTTAGTGAGTCTTTTTTTTTTTTGTCATAAAATTTCCGCTGATGACGCATTTTGTGCTGTTTAATTTTTTTTTCTGTATTTTATTTTTATTCGATTTCGATTGAACACGATACCAAATCAAATGCATCAAATTGATTATTTCATGATTGAAGAACTTTTAATGAAAACGGTCGTTTTATGCTTTCCGACAATGAGGATTGTTCTGGTGCTTATGATGAAACAAAGGATTCAAGTGATTCTATGTGCACACAAAGTGTTAATTAAGTTGAAAACGATGAATATAGGTTGACCGCGCTATCAATCTGTTGATGCGGTTGATTGAATGATTTGAGCTAATGATGAGGCCGCAATTAACTTTAATTAAAAAACAATGGACGCAGTATAAATGTATTGTTGTTTTATTAAAAAGCGTTTCCGTTTTATGGCTTTTTTAACTCGCACAATTTCAACGAAATCAATGAATGTTTGTCCGTGTGTGTGGGGTTTTGTTGAAATTTCATTGTTTAGGAAAGTGAACAATAGAAAGCTTTAGCTTTTTGCTTGTTTAAAAATTTCCTCTTGTATTTATTGAATTGAAATTTGTAAAAAAGTTTTGAGTCTCAAAAAGAGAAAAATCGATTTTATTTTAAATTTTTCATGTCTTTGCCGCTGTTTTAGTTGGTTAGATGTTTTTCGACCAAGAAAAACACGCCAATTTTGAACATCGAGATTTTTTCGAAAATGGCTTCTTAATTAGCTACATAAGGTACCTCTTTAGTCGGATAAGTACCAAGCTTTCACATAATAAGTTTCTGCACCCAGCTGCGTCCCTCTTTATCTATTTCCATTGTCGCCCGTTAAAGAGGTTGAATTCCTCTTAGACTTATGTTTTCTACATGAATATCAGTCCCCATTGAGTCGTGGCGTTGGGTTGAGTGCATTGGTTTTCAAATGGGATAATTGTAAAGGACTCAAAATTCCTCCCAGATGATTTAGTGATTTTAGACGATTAAACGGGGTTTTGGTTGTTATGCTTGGAAACGTTCATACCACTCACTTATGATTTCAACTCGATTTAAAAAAAATGACGCCGAATTCTTGATCAAATTTGTTTTTTTATTGACTCTCTGTTGCTAAATCTCGAGTGAGACAAGGTTTGTGGGGTTATCTAGTATCTTATAAAGTGACATATAAGTTGTTCTAAAGAAGAATTTTGACACTCGATTGTCATTTTAGAATTTATAGCGGCTTCTAAATAGAAAGAGTTTTTATTTTTAACTACCTTCATATAAAAGCTGTTTTTTTAATTTGTTGAAGTTTTTCCCTAAATGTGGCTTTTTCGGGTTTTAAGACTGATTATTGACCGTTTGTGAATTTTTTGCTGTTGTGGGAGTTTGGTACAATTTTCTAAATAGACTCACTGACCCAGGAGACTTTGTACTGCGTCAAATAAAAGCCCTACCCACTACCCGCTACTCCTTTATCCCACTACCCGCTACTCGCTACCCATAACTCGCTGCCCCGCTACCCGCTATTCGCTACACTGCCCATATCTCATGAAGGGCTTGGTCAATTTTGTTAAAAAAAATACCTAAAACATTCCCTCGAAATGGTGCCAAACACTCCACTGGTACAAAATTATTCAGTCCTCAACGGATATGCTTGAGATTTTTGTATATTTATTATGTACTTTCAGCATTGACTGGCTGACTACTGAAAAAAAAAATTGTTTTTCGTGTTTCGTAGTTTGCAAGGCATTTAGTGTTTAAAAAATAATATATCCGGCATAGCATAAGCCCTCCAGCTGCACTTTATGAATATCATGCTGTTTTTCTGATTTCGCATCAATTTTCGATCTTATTTTGTCAAAAGTGCGTGGGATGCTGGCACCTTAATGATCAATTATCGCTGATTTGTTCACTATATAAAGTTGTCAAATCATTCTAATTTCTCGAGTTATTTTAACAAAACACACAGTTACTTAATTGATTTGCAAAAGAACTGAATACAAGTCTTGCAAACTAAGCACATTTTTCATGATGAATAATATCCATCCAACAATAATATTTCGCTTTACATTCCATGAAGAGAAGAATAATTACGAATGTTGGTTCGTGAGTGTCGATCCTTGTAAATAAAGTTTTCCAACTTTATCCAAGCACACAATTTCCATGAATTCTTCTTAAACTCTTTTGTTTGAAACTCCTTTAAGATGATATTAATCTTGCTTTTAACTTTTCATAGCAGAAAAGGAATTTGATTGCGAAAAAGTTCAAGCAAACCTCAAATTCAAATAAAATGTTAAAACAAACTTGTAAATTGTTGAAAATCCTTTGCCCTTGTGTGAAGTTGATGATACAAATATTTTAAGATTTACAAGGACTTGTAAGCCTTCTTTGTTTGGTTTAAAATAACTTTGTCAGAGAAATTGGAAAATTTTATTAAAAATGTTCCTAAGTATAGACTTCCTATGCCAAAGGTTCTTCAAATTGGCATTCCTTGTTTTCGAAGGAAAATTTTGAGGCCTATGAGGTATTTTGATAGATTATTACTTTACTTGCCACCTACACGCGACACAATTCTTATTATGCTTCTTCCTTGATGTTTCTTTCGGAAAACAAGACGAATTTGTACACCCACTCTTTGCTGATATGTAAGACATTTTATACTTTTAAGGAAGGTATGTTCTATACCTAAGTAGTTATACCTACATATACATAATATATTTAATTCTGTACAATATTATATATTCATATTATTAATACCTTTCTTGTTTGTTATTCTTGTTCTCCTTGCAGGTGCGTTTAAAAATTTCATCAAGTTCTTGTTCTTATTTAAAATTCCTTACGGCAATCTCTTAAGGAGGTAGGTTCATTCATACATATACATTTAACATATAATATCCCTGGAGGAAAAACAGAGTACGTACGTCACACATTTGACGACGACATCAGCACAAGCAAAAACATTGTCACGAGAAAAGCGTAGCTCTGGGTCCTGGTTTGTTGTCGCGTGCAAGGAATTATCAACAGAATTGATAAAATCTCATAGTACACGTGACGTGCCGTTCTTGTCACACATCCTTGTTTGCATTCAAAATGTGATAAAATTACTTTTTGGCTTTCTCGCATTCCATTATCATACATGAATACAGACTAACGCCAAAAGTATGCCCCTTGAACCAAAGTGGGATATTTTTCATTTCGGTGGTAAATGAAAATTTCAGTCACACACGACACGCAAGGCAAAGGCCAATTAAGTATTAATTACCGATTTTCCACCCCAAAAAAGTTCACAAATCGTATAAGAATACGGTTCTAAACAATTCGTTTTGATGTGCTCTACAAGCATTTTCTATATGAAGCAATAGAGAAAATAAAACTATCCTAGAGCTAGAGGAGCACACGAACATAATATTCTGAATTGGCCTATAGCTGCAAGGTCTCGTGTTAGACATACCATGCTGCACTGATTTGTTTCTTTCAGTTTCAGTCCAGAGTCATAACTTCATGGGATAAGAATAGCAAGAGTCAGCAGAATATTCACGGATACTATAAGCTTCGGGGAGTTTAAAATACGATCCGATACACAACAATCAATTCATACAGTCAAAATTTGTTCATGCATATAAAATGTTTCTTCGTCGTTTGGTTCTTCATTGGATTTTATGTGTTTCGAGATCCACGACAACAGCGGCGACTGTGAATAATAATCGGGTTTGCCGCAGTTCACAGTTGGGATCCTTGCTTGGTGATTTGTTTCTTAAATTTTTAATAGTGGCTCAAATCGAGAGTGAATTTGTAACAGTTCAAACATACAGTGGAAAAAAAGGCAGTTGTTAAACCAGAGAGTAGAAAATTAAAAATATTAAAGCCAGGAGTGTTTCATACGATATTTTTGGCTGTACAAATTTTAGTCAAACGTCAAAGATGACAGAACGATGCGTTAGTAATGAAGTCGAAATAATTTTGTGTTTGCTGTAGGTCCCTCTATAAAAGCTTTTCTAATGAACAATTTTTAGAGCACAAGAGACATCTCTATAAATTTGATATGCGTAGAATAAATATTTGAAATTGAAGTTGATGGACTCACTACTTTTGCACCATTAGAGTGTTTGGCACCAAATTTTCGGGGAATGTTCGGGTATTGATTAAGTTATTTGGGTTTAAAGTATTTTGTACAAAATCAACCAAGCCGTTCGCTATAGAATCGTAAACTATGCATTTTAGCATGTGACGATCCTTAACAAAAATGTGGTACATGAGTCCAAAAAGGTTTCTGAGTTGGTACAACCTTAGTAGCTGCCCCAGCAAACGTTTTTTTGCCATATAAATGTTAGTTTGACTTATTTATAAGGCATACGTATACATACGCAAGATCTTCCCATCATTCTTTAGTAGTAGTAGTGAGAAGCGTACGGGTGGTTGAGTATAAAATTTTAGCTTAGGTCTTTTATTTGAGACGTGACGAGAATTCTTTTCATTGTGTCAAACGCTTAAATACAAAACAAACGGTCTCCCTTCATGGCATTCAAGGCCGCTATTTTATGCCTATGCAGCTTGTTCCCTTCTTTCCTGAACATTTTATATTCATTCATCTTCGCGAGCCCACATTCTGTGGTCGTTCAGTCGCTCCGAACCCTGCGAATTCTTCCTATAAGATCGACTTGGCAGTAGTAATGATATATTTATATAGTCATGTCCACTTCTCTTCCACGCAAGTTAGACATGAGTCGTTCCGGACATATATAGTTCCAGGAACTATGTCCTCTCCCGGAGACATTTCCTTTCGTTCCGAAGTCTGAACCTAAATAGTTCCGGACATGGACATGAAAGAACTAAACATGTTCATAGTTCCGACTGGATATGGTATGAAAATGGAAAGAGAACGAACTAAACATGTTCGTTCATAGTTCCGACTGGATATGGTATGAAAGTGGAAAGAGCATGAACTAAACATGTTTGTTCATAGTTCCGACTGGATATGGTATGAAAGTGGAAAGAGAAAGAACAAAACACATGTTTGTTGAGCAGTTCATAGTTCCGACTGAATATGGATATGTATGATATGAAAGATGGAAAGAAAGAATCGCGCTCTATGTGCTTGTAGGTATACACTAACACTATTCACACACAAATGGAACGAATGAATGTGAAATACCAAACCAACCACCATTGTATTAGCATGTGTAGGTAGGTTGAAGATGGATTGAAGCGTGTTTGTATTTTTAATATGATCTAGAACGAAATGAACGTTGATCGGTCTGATGTCTGATATCTATGTTAATACTCATAGTTCCGAAGGTTCGTAGTTCCTCGCGTATGACATAGTTCCTTTGGATCGGAGTCGGAACTATGAACATTAAAAGACAAAACTGATTTGGATTCTAGTTTATTTCGTTCATGAAAGATGAAAATGAAAAATGATGTGCATTTTATTCGTATTGGTATTAGCAATTAAGCATGTGTAGTGTATCTTTGATTGTTTGTTATTGTTTTGTTGGTTTTTGTTTGTGGTTTGTGGATTGAAAGAAACCAACCAAGAAAACAACTCTGCCTTTCGCTTATTAGTTCATGTTACCATGTTCAAGTTCTTATGCATTTACAGAACCTTAACAGTTCCGCGGAACTAGTTCCAGGAACTAGTTCCGACTACCAAAAGAACCGTTCCATGTTCGTTCCGGTCATGGAACTGTTTTGCGCAACTCTAACGCAAGTCACTCCACTTTCAGGACTTATTATTTTCCCTTCATCGAGCACTTCTAGGGCGCTTCATGAAAGTTAAAAAGTTGAAAATTTTGTTTAATGAAAAAATAAAAACTTTCCCCAACGATTGTTTTTTTTTACTTTCAAGCAACCTTTTGGTGTCTTACGATTTGTATTTCGATAGCTCACATGACCGATTATGTAAAAAACCTCTCTGCTTCACACACCCTTATATGTATATCCTGAAGACCCAAACATTTCTCCGATCATCACCTCATGGAATCAAAAAGCGCTTCGGCGCAAGTCAACGTAAAACGGGATAATCTATATGAGATATTTGGTCAGCTTAGTTGCACAGATTTAAGATTGAAACCTAAATAGGAGTTGCTTTTGAACTGGTAGACTCAACCAACATACTTCTATAGTACCTCATCCATATGCAATGTATCTATGACGTGAGACCTAATAAACAATTTCTGCCACAACACCGACGAACTATACCAACACGCCGCGCACCAAGTCGCCGCCATAGTCGGTTACTTTGCCAACACAATCACCATCATCATCATCGGCAGTCGTGTTGAAGCTGGACCTCCTCATGCCAACTCAATATGAAAACAAAAAACAACAGCAGACACACAAAATGTGGTGAATTAATCTATCACAATCACAAAACACTTTTTAGTGAACATTCAGCTCTTCTCCAGACATCACCACCCTCCGCTTCTAGTTCTGACCTTATATCTATTCCAAGTGGTTTGGAGTGGAGTTTATAAATATTTATGAAATTCGCACCACTTCTAAGATAAGTGGCAGCTACGGAGAAAATAGTTGGTCCTGCTCACTGCTGCATCTTCAAAAGAGCAGACAGCGACGGCTAAAGCTACGGTTGCGGACGTGATCTCAGGAACTCCATAGTTGATTAACAGAATTCAATTATTTCCTGAGTCTTGTTAATTAGACTTTTTTGCCTGCAAATATTGCCCTTAAATAGTAAGCTACACAAGGATCTCTGATGCACGCTTCGTGGCAGTAGCCCACTTTGGCATAATATTTTCAAAGATGCAGCAGATGGGATTTTAAAATTCTGTGCTCACCTTTTAAGGAGGCAATTAAAAGATTCACCGGAGAGTTGCTGGACCTATAGTGATGTCTCTAAATATGGTCCGATCAACTACGTCGGCGGTGACGACGACGACGCGACGGCGAACATAGACAACGGAACCGATATCACTTTTCAATCTAATTCAGCAAAAATAACGAAGTTCCTTCCATTTTTGGTGACAGTTTGCAATAAATTCTCGAATGGTAGTCACCGGAATCTTTATCTTCATTGCCATCATATTGCAGTACGAAATGTTGCAACAACCATTAGAAGCAGAGCACCCTGAGGAAACGCACATTGGTTTCGGTTGTCATAGCACCAGATTTGTAGTCAATATGCGATTTCAATTCTGTCTAATGGCATGCCTCCTTCTGAACGCAAGAAATGACAGAAGCTTTGGCAAATTTTTTAATTGGATTACAATATTTTTTATCAGTTGGATTCCAGTAGGACTTCTGGCAACCCAAACAAATTACAATTGATGGCATGACGAGATGTTCCCAATTAGCATAGTAATGTCGCTCTGTATTGGAATTGCATTATTGTAAGAAAAGCTAGGCTAGCAAAAAAAATGGGGGTGGCTGCGGGTGAGACTGTTAATTAGGGGAAACTAATGGAATGACTTTCACTGGTGTTTATACGAATTCATATATGTCTTGGTTGAACAGTGATTAAGAGATAAAATGGATTTAATGGTAGGCTAATATACAAAAAATCGAACTTTTTCAAGCAACATGAACGTTAAGGAGATCTCCCATGTATTTAACACTACTGATCCGGAACGTTGTATGATATTTTGATGCAGTTCTTAGGGTCTTTCCTGTTGGCATATAATACTTTTATTGGTGGACTTCGATGAAGCTTTGTATCTTCTGCTGTCATACGAAAAAACTTCATTCTTTTTGAACATTGTCCAACATAGTGAAGCAAATGTGACTGCTAAACGCAATACAGCGGTGAAGAGCCATACTTTGATATTAGTAGGTATTTTTCGTTCACAGGAGATAGCAGAATTTTCCTGCCACTTCATCCAACGCTTATGCGATGATTGATATAGTCAGCTCAAGAGTAGCTTTGCCATTTAATTTATCATATACCTCAGAAATTAAAACTTTTTCACACTTTTGAAGCACTATTCCAGCTCCTCCTCTAACCTGATATCCCTAAGGATCCTTGATCCTAAGTTTACCATTGCAAATTTCTGTGCTATAACAGCATGGTGCAGGTTTACTCGGGCTAGTTTTGTAGCGTGTGTTACCATAGTTGTTGCTTAAAATTAGGGTCAACGGCTCCTTTCCCTGTAAGCCTTTTCTCTCCTCTATACTTGGAAGCGATGTCTTGTCGGCTTACCTCCAAATCCATGGGAGCAAACGAGTCCACTTGGCTGCCGGAGTTGGATTGCTTTGCTTCTTGTGGGGGTGGCACCTCCGAAGATTCTAGTCTTCCACTTGGGGCTCAGGTATGTAAACTTTACAGAGTGATTTCGGTTCCGGGTTATTAATACCGTTGACCCCTATCTTGCCAAACGTAGAGTGAAGTTTGTGTTGAGCCTTCAGACTCGATGCCTCAGCAGACACTTCATCAATGCTAATCACCATTAGTTTGCCTTTGCCTTGCTTTTTAGAGAACGCCAGGCTTGGCCAGCCAGTCCCTCATCTTGGGGCTGGGTAAGTGCCAATTGCCTTTTTTCTTCTTTTTGGCTACGGAAGGAACATCGTGTTCATGTTTGTAGCCTTGATGCTTTTTCGTATAGCCAATCTGCTGTTTCTTTGTCTGCGCAATCGACTTGAAAGAAGCCAGCCCTATAATTGAGACCACTAAACCTGAGTTTGTGCTTACACACCAAAGAGACCTGAGAGAGCAACATGAGGCAAAACCGCAACCTCAACTTCAGAGATCACCCTGGCATAACTCCTGCCCAGTTCTCCGGCACTAGCGGAACTAGGTCCCACTTCAGCTATTGCTCCTGACCTCGGCTTTTTGTTATGTTGTATTTAGGGCGGAGTTATATGGCAACTCTTCCTTTTACCCTCGTCCTGGCTCTTGGAAGACACTGTAGCCTCCTTTATTTCGTTTTGTCGCTGACTTCTTCAGGTATAAGGCCCTGAATATATGGCTTGTCATGGGTCGAGTTGGCAGTGGATGAGGTTTCCCATCGTTTTTGCCTTCTAAGGCTTTTACAACATCACTAGCTCCCTTCATCTGCTTCGATGCTCCTTGAGTCTCCCGCTTAGAAATGTTGCAACCCGATATTAGTGTCGAACCCTGGAACAGGTGCTCCATCTCGTCAGCCACATCTCCTGCGATCAAAGCCCGAGGGAATTTAATTGTTGTTTTTTTTCATTATTGTAATAACCTAGAGAAGAAAAAATAATACCAGAGCTTTGGATTAGTGTTAAAAGGTCTTGCTACTTCTTGATTCGACCTGGTTTCAAGAAGGCACCGCTTTTATGTAGTTAGATAACCCCCACTGCAAAGTATCCAATAGGCGCGGTAACTCCACCCTGGATTAGGGGGTGGTAGTTCTTAGTGTTGTCCTCTTGGTTCCATCACTAAAGCTTCAAGCGGGTTGATATCCAAAACCTATAGTCTATCTATACCATACTTCAAGCGAATTACATAAATACAAAAATAAAATTCCATCCCCTTTAAGCGATTTAAAGTAAACTGCTAAAAGGTTCTTCCGTTTATCTTTCAAAGGCTTCATTATAGGCATTACTCTTTGACACCGTATTGAATGTTTTATTAATCCTAAATATAAAAAGCGCTCTAAAGCTTATTTCCGTTTTCATTCCTCTCACTTAAGTTTCGAAAAAACCAAATATCCTCGACATACTAACATAGCTTTTAAGACGCAAATCAATAAGATTTTCCCTCTTCTTCAAATTCTTCTTTTGACACAAAGATCTCTGCTTACATTGCCTTATTTGATTCTTATATACGACAGCATTTCTTTTAGCTGTAATCCTTTAACACCAATCACAAATAAAAGAAGAAGCTGTTGTAAGAAAATGGCACTAAGTTAAGAATGTCAAAGCCAACTTTTTTTTTCTTTTGCTCCTTACGAAATCTTTTTCATCACATAAAAGCAATGCTTATTCAGTTTTAATGTCTTTTTTTCGTCTCTCTGAATTTTTTGAAGCGATGATGATTATTAAAATGGTTTTCCATGAAGCAAGGATTTTCCCTTACTACAAAGGGCTTCATGACATTAATGCAAACAAATTTGCCAATTTCATAGCGTTTACACCACAATAGTCTGTCTTCTTCTAAGAAGACGTATCAGAGTCCATACTTTTTCCATGGAATTCACTTATATATGCAAGTACCTTAATCCAGAAGGCTTATATATTTCACTTCAATACACTGACAGACAAGGAAAGAAAAATATTACTTTTGAGTAAGACGTAAGCTCGAATTACCTGTTTCTTTGTCGAATTTTTGACGTTTTGGTTAAGACGTGCGTCGGTGTTAGATACTAATTCATATTGCCAGTATTGCCTGCCAAATATGTACGTACATACGTAGATGTCTTCGGGCGTGTCCAATGTTTCGAAAAGCAACGTCTTGGTTTCGAAATCAAATGCATAGGAGTGATTAATTTCAACCAAGATGAGGAAGCGTTGATAAAGACTAATCTTTTCTTCGATTGCTTTTTTCACATACACATGCAGTGCTGCATTTCTATTTTACATTGATTCCCAACAGTTTGTGATTTTCATTCAATTCGCACCGTATACTGGTATTTCAGTGATACAATATACAAACCCGAAGAATATGCTCCTAGGGAGAAAGTGGGATCCTAATGGTCTTATCATAGCAGAATGTCTAGTTTTGAAATCGCCAGAATCTTGATCTTGCATTAGCACTATGGTTTTTGTCTTGTGTCGTGTATATCATAAGGAGCTACTAAAAATATAGCTGCTACAATTTTCCAAATGCAGCGTATGTATACTTTTTGGTTGGCACTAGTTTCCCACATAGCTAGACCTTGTTGACAACTCAACTCATCTCTTATTGTACCCGCAAAGAGATGCAAAAACTGTAGTCGCCATTAAAGTTGCAATTTTGTTTTGATATTCCATTTTTAAAGTGTTATGGTACTTACTCTATAGCTGAGCACTTAAAATTGCATATTTTTTTTTAGATTTTACTGGAACGCATTTACTGTAATAAACGCCAAAGTGTCAAGAATTGTACTCCTCACAGGTTGGAGATAGAACGCAGATTAACGAATGCAACTGCGAAGGATGACGTGGGGTGTAGTTTTAGTAGTTTTATAGCCAGTCAAATGATGATGATGATGGAATGAGAGTATTGTAAGAACGAGAGTCGAGATGAATAAAAAGTATTTATGGGATGTCAATTCGCAAGGAACTTAAAATATACACATTTATAGTGGATGGATGGCTGCATGAAAAGTTATTCTATTGAAAAGGTCGTTATGATTTTCCATGCATCATTGAAAGAGTTTTCTTTTTCGAATTATCCTTTGTTTCATATTCTATAGTTGATAGAGTGTGAACACAATTTTGAGGAGGTCTAGAAATAAATTCCTTAAAAATGATATGATGTTGATGTGTAGGTAATATTTAACGCAAGGTTTGAATACTTTATTTGTAAAGTTAAAAAGTTATGAAGAGTAGTATGGTTGAAAGTTGCTGCAACAAGCTGATCTTATGTTAATGAAATAATCTTGAAAGCAGCTTAACCAGAACGTGTCGTCACAGACTTGGTATTTTTTAAATTGCTTGTATATGGAAAATTAAGGTGGTCTTGTCCAGATTTTCACCTTTTGAAGGGAAGGCATTCCACATTAGCGTGGTACGACTAAAAAAGGCACTGGATGGAATACGATTTTACAGAATACTGTATCATCACTTCTTGTTGTAAGACGGATATTGCTTTTCTATCAGAGGCAGAACTCAGCGGCTTCCAGGGTGTAACTAAAGAAACAACAAAACTTTAGTTCTTTGATGTTCTGAAGCAATTTGTACTTGGTGACGTCAATTTTGTTAAATGAAAATGAAGGGTAGAAATAAAAATACAACAAAATAAAACAGTGAGGAGAGTACTTTGAGTTAAATTAATGTTAATTTTTGAGTTAAGTAGTTGGGCAGTGGAAAACATTGCAGCATTTTACTTTTCGAAGATCTGTGTTAGAATACGTCTCATCTAACAAGCGTCGCCAGCGACATCGGTCTCTACCGAGCTGTCTCCAATTTCACCAAGTTTGGTATTCAGTTAGTTATTATGGTCCTCTACCATCTGGATATTCCACCTGTTAAGCCTTTAATATGTTCACAAGTCTCATAAAATCAGAATGATGAGAGTCTTAGAAAGTAACACTATTGTAGCTTTTAATTCAAAGATGCAACGATTGACAAGTGTAATTTTGGTCGTAATTTCAGCACTGGTGATACTGACTGAATGTATGGGCAGACAAAGTCCTGCAACTCTCAACTTTGAGGCTCTCTATACCGAAAATTTTTCCAAGACGTCAGTGTTGAATGCCCTTTCTTGTTGACATAAGAAGTTACTAATGAATTTTACAACCCTTTCTGGATGCCAAAACGAGATTTCCCTTTGTTGTTCTAAAGACACCGATGAAGAGGTATTAGGTGTCAATTTGAAGACATTCGTTGTTTTCAAGACTGTAGAGTAGTGAAAATCTGAACAGTTGATTTCTATCCAGACCTATCCGGCTGTGGTCAACGGCTTCAGACGTTTGCAAAATTGGGCGGAAATGATTTAATATGTAGGTGATGTTTAGGAGACTCGTAATAATGTAAAATTGAGGTGCCATTCAGTAATGTATACTCAATGGCTAAGGAAGATCTTTATAAAGTTCATTTTTCAAAAAAGAGAAATAGAGCAATACTTATTTTTAAAAAAATGCTTTCATTGCATTTTCTTAAGTTGAAATATCATTATTTCCCTATAATCATAAAGCAAAAATATATTAACTTTTATTTAACTTGAAATTTTAAAAATTTCACAAAAGAAACGTCCGCATTATAAACACGGATTCAATCAAAAGCTCTTTACTTAAACCCTGTATCTTTCCTTTCCCTTTTATAATAAGCCATCCACAGAATGGAAGCAAAACAAAAATTATCAATCAAAAGAACATTACGATTATCCCTAATCCCTGTTTGCTTGATTTTCGTGTATTTATCATCTCCAATTGTAGCACCATTGCGTTGCTCTGTTGGTCGTTCGGATCGGCCGACAGCCAGACAAAATTGAAGGAAAAATAAAAGGTATCCGACTCCCCTCTCCACAACGACGCCTAATAAATTTATTTACCTTTCTCCTGAGGGACAGTGATGATTGTTCTTTCTATTTTCTTGCCATTGTTTCTTCAATTTCATCAAGTCATTAGAGAATATTCGCTTAATTAAAGAATCCCTAGGTGTGAGGATTTTGGCACGAAGTGTTAAAGGACAGAGCGTGTTGGAAGCTTGCCTTGGAATAGGCGAAGCGAATTAATATGATGACACATAGCGCATACAAACGTGACAGTAGAAATATTTATCATCTAGTCTCAGAAGCGGACCTATTCAGGATTTTGTAGACAGCAAAAAAAAGTAATGTTAAGGTTTAAAATTAATTTATTTTCCTTAAGGACATCCAGAGCGACAGCTTTGTTGAGAAGACATTAATAATTTGTCACAGGAGCCACAAGCCAGCTTTGCTGCTTACATCCAAGAGATTCGCTTTTAATCCTTGTTTTTGGGTTTTCCGTAACCGACTATGAGTACAGGGGGTGTCATTCGGCTCAAAGTAATTTTGTGTAAATTCCTCGAGAAGGAAATACCATACTTCCCACGAAGTCCCAGTGTTTAAGACCTGAGAGAAGAACACACATTTCTAAGGAATGAAATTTCAAATATCTACTGAATTTTATATCATCAGACAAATTTAATCTTGCTGTAGGAAACATTTGTTGCCGTCCGGAAAATGTGTATAGCTATGCACCTTATTGCAAGCAACTTCTATGCTGTTCCTATTTAAGAGGTACTTTGCCAGATGCAGACATTTGTCGCCATGGCGACAAAAACTCAACCGGTGAGTAAGACTAAGAAGGCCGCATTAAAAGAGCAGCCAGTGAGTAGACCAGTACATACATATTCGCTTCTCGGCTCCAAGGATCTTATTGAAGACGACCGACCGAACGCTCGTAGTTGGGTTTAGAAAAGCCAGCACGGAAAACATTTTAGCTCGGTAAATAAATTGGAAAGTCTCTCTTTCCTCTTCCTTGTTGTTTTCTTTATTTCTTAAAAAATAAAATAAAAACAAGTTAACGTGCATAAGGCAAAAAAAAAAAAACAATTAACTGTGTTAGGGTAGCATTTTTGGGTTGTTTTTGTTGATAAAACATATGAAACCGACAGGTGGCAGCGACGGAAATAAGATTAATAACTTTTTGAACGAAAGGGAGGTAGTCGTTTTATAATTGGACAGTTCCGAAGCTAATAAGTCATCTTCTTAGAGAGTTTGTTTGGTTGACCATACAAAATATTACTAGAATTACTTGAAATTGAAGGAAGAGCTAGGTTTTGAAGTTTTTTCTAAGAAGCGGGATCTTAAGATTATATGGTTTTAAGGTATGATATAAAGTTAATGAACACATTTAACACTTAGAATTGTAAGCACTACCAGAAACCAGAGTAAGTAGAATTGTTAAAACACGGAGGCTTCGAACAATATAAGAACGAACGATGAACGAAACAGAACTCACTTTGGTTCGACATTTCTTGAAAAACATGTTCTCATTGTTGGTGGTTCCTCGGGATAATCTGAAATATTGATCTTCCGTAAGAAAGAACTGTTTTGATTTTTTTGAATTACAAGTCATCTTATAGTAGAGTTCGATCAATTTTAGATTTTTTTTTCAACTCCTCGATCTGGATAGATGAGGTTTGTATGAAACATGTTGGCTCCTTTCAAAGGATTGCTTTCCCCAACGCCTCATTTAAAGAGGAGCCCATTCCCTTCTCAGAGTACAACACTGTTAATGTTCTGCCCACAAAATCCTATCCTCTATTTGACTTAAAAGTCAATAAACACATAAACAGTTGGTATGTTGGGTTGTTGAAAACTAGACACTTTTTTAACTTCTGCTTTAGGATGAATACCTATTGTCGATTTGGGTGTTCTGAAACGATATTAGTTAACCTTTATGGTTTATTATTATGTATGGGCGCCGCGCCGCCGCCGCGCCGGAACACCGTACCAATAGATAGCCAGCCTTATTACCGTACCCGATCGGAGAAAATGTCAGATCGGAACTTTTATTAGGCCAGTTCCACCTAACAACATCTCACTGAGATCTCAATGTCACTTTGACTGAGGCAAAATCATTTAGTGGAACATAATTCTCAGTTCTCATTGAGATAAAATGGTTACCTTACAAATTGTTGTTGTACATATGTCAGTCACGTCAAAATAGCTGAGTGAGAAATCGAATCCAAAATATTTTCATCTCAGAAATCTCAGAAAAAAAAATCTCAATTCTCAGCTCAGATTTTTTGTTCCACTTAAAAAATCTCTGAGGTCTCAATGAGATGTTGTTAGGTCTGGCCTATTTCCAAGTTCCAACTTCTTTGTTGTTTTGTGAGTTAAAAAATATTTTTAGTACCGACACTTTTTTGTTTCGGAGACAATTGGACAAAAACAGTAGTAACAAATCGCGATGCATCGCATGAAATCGCGAAACGTCGGTCTCAATTTGAAATTCAGACGCAGATTTCAAATTTTTTCGTAGATGTCTACGATTGACCTGTCCGAAATTATACGGTGGTAGAAAATTCGTAGAAATTGTACGAATCAGAGAGAATTTTTCTCCGATCGGGTACGGTAATAATAAGGCCGAGCATCCTGATAAGATCGTTGACTGTGACGTTCCCTTGGAACTCGGCAATGAACGTGTTTTGATGCTGCCATTTCTATGACTCTCTATCCATTATCATTTCATTAGTTTTTTCATGCAAACTATATGATTCAATGCTTTGCCTGAATACTGGCTCCAGTTCTATTATTATGCGTCGACATTTGTTTGAACGGGGAACACTACCAACTTCACGTCTAAACTAACTTGGAAGAGACTAGCCTCACCATATTATCCTCCTTCCGACTGTGGCAGGTTATTGCCTTTACGGTTATTAGGTACACCAAAATTTATTTATTAACATGCTTGGGCATAGTTTTGCAATCCACATAATAAGTGACATATATTTTCAATAAATTTGATCGAATGTATGCTGCCATTATGACTACGAACATTGTATGAAATAATTTATGCTGAATTGGGGTCAAAATGAATTAAAACCGAGTGATATATCGTCAAAAATAATTTGTTCCCCCTCTGCCACCTAATTCATAACATCGAACCGCACTTGAGAGTGCGTGTTAAATTCAATGTATTCGTGGTTCGAAAAATAATTTTTTTTAGTTCTTAATCAGTTTGTCACGCGAAACAACGGAAGAGGAAAGTCACTCGTGTCTGCTAAACGTCGTGCAGTACGAGTTAGTTCCGGAAGAACGCCTTATTTTGCAGTTTAACACGCGGTGAAGTCCATAGAGATGCAGATAAATTGAAGGAAAGGTCCTCTCTTAGGGTTACCTTTCATCACACACATAGACCTTTAATGCGGATTTGAAATTATTCACTTTGAAGTACAGTGCTCACGCCCCATTGCATGCGATAGAAAATGAGATATATTTTGTGTTTGTCAGATACGCCTTTTCTCTTCATAGAAAGTGAATGACATGGTGCATACAATGCAATCAAGAGTATGACACGTTTTTGATGAAATTATGTTCAAGGGACATTGACTTCTTCAATGTTTCATTTTTTTCAGAGAATTTTGGTGATTTGCTTCATGATTCTTGTATTTGGTTTTGTTCACATTATTCCACTGTAGAAAAATGTAAGCGTTTTTCTTTATCTTTTTTATGTATTGAATGTATCTTCCTGTTCCCATGAATGCGTGTTCTCTTTGGTTGCAGATGACAACTAGCAACTGGCTACGACCTTCGATGTTGTCTGTTATTGTTTCACTTAAATTTTCTGCCGTAATAGATACTATGATTGGAATATTGCTAGATCAAAATAGAGGTCTCTGCGACATCCTTAATATTTTTTGGGCACAATCGAATATCAAGCATCTTCACAGTTTCAACCTGCTAATAAAATTTGTATTGAAACACTTTATTGAAATACACAAATGCTAAAAATCACTCAAAAATAGCAGCACACTGAAAATAAGGAAATAAAAATTTAAAATCACAAGCCATACCCGACAAAAACACATTTGCAACCACTTTTCCGCTTCCTTCATTTTATTTTTAAATAAAAAAGGATTCAAAAAATTTTCCTGTTCATGGAATCCAATTTTATAGAACTGATTTTTATGGGGATTTTCGAATCACGTTAATCGTTTTCACATACAACTAATCCCATTCTTTACATAGCTATACGCTCCAGGCACGCCCCAAATTGGATCCAGTCACGCAATAAATTTTACTATTCAATGTCATGATTAAGGCAAAAAAGCTCTTAATATTTTTTTTCTCTTCTCTTATTTCTTATTCACCTCAAGATACACTCAAGATCGCTATATAAAGGACATATACGTTAATCAAAAGTGATTAGATTAGCATTTACACAAATTTTAGCCTTGTTGCTCAATTTGACTGAATTTCAACCCAACCCTACTAGTAAACATTAAAAAAAAATACAAAGAAAAATGAACACTATCGAGATGACACGCAGTGTGGAGTCCTCATAAGGCAACATTCCCTCGTTACACTTTAAATGTCAATTTTGCACGCAAATATAACGACTGTCGTCGTCGTCCTTTGTTTGGGCATGAAGTGCTATCGATAAAGAAGAATAAATAAAAACAAATATTTACCCCACATTTGAGCTTTATATGTTGCCATTCTTCTACAGTCTACACAAACAAAATGTGGGATGAGTTTTTTCTAGTCACATGCAAATAAAAAAATAAAAGACATTCCACAACATTCAGTCAAGCACTTGTGTCCCACCGAGAACCTTTTTAGGAGCCCTCCAATCACACAACACCTACTTAACTCCAGAAGGTGGATCCGTTCCACTTTTGTGCTACTTAAGTTCTTCGTCATCTGAAGAGTTTTGTGTCATCAACTTTTATGCATTCAATCATAAGCAAACTGTAAGGTTCCGTGTCGTCGTTGCCGTCTCACACGATTTGACACTTAAGATGCTGTCCGAGTTGAAGACCAGCTCTCCTCTCGATGGCAATGCTTGTCAAGAGGTTGGCTTCGTGCTGATGATGTTTATAACTTATAAGGATGACTATGACGATAACGGTAATGGACCTTTTTCAGTCCGTCGTTTATCATTCGATCGATAAAAAAACATGCAAAATTGTATAAAATTGTTATTAGCCTAGCTAGAAGGTTCGGGTTTGCTTCTTACACATGGTTTGAATTTGCCTCTTTTATTTCGTCTTGCATTTATTGCCTCATTGATTGCATTCATTGCCCTAGAAGAGTAAATTTTTATGAAAAAGTTTATTATTTCATAACATTAACAAATTTCTTAGACAATATGCACTTCTTCGCGACAAATGATACTCCAGCAAAGTTTGGCAATGCTTCGCAAGATGCAGTCTTATTAAAAACGAAAACAGAATTTTGTGTAGAATTCCAAATCAATTCTTCTATGATATTGGTCAACGCACATAACCATTACGACTACCTCAACCTCAGCCTTAGAAATAATTCTTAATTTCACATCCCTTGATGCACCCTTCTGTAAATGCAAGAAATTAACTGTCTTTTGTCCGTAGCTTGGTGGTTTGAGTCCTACTCGTGCCCATCAAGCTTTTATTTCAGCTTTAACAGACACTGCCTCTTGCGAAGAACTGACAAAACTTCCAAGAGTATCAATCTGTCATGAAAAAGTGCGTCTCAACTTTGCCGTTCGGAATCGGAGTTAAATTGTAGGTCCCCTCAATTGTTCACCCGCACCCAGAAAATTGTTGATGAGAGTAAGCCACTCGGCTCTTCAAGAGCTGTCGCGCCACTCTATTTTGCTCAGTTAAACCGACCGACATCTGGAAATCGGTCATGCTCAGATTCTTACGAAATAAATTTGCCATGGTGTCTGTGTAGATTTAATGATCCCTTATTTAGATTGCAATTAATCCTCCCAAAAAATAGACATGCATTACGAGAAGAACTACGCGAACAGCCTACTAAACTTTTTCTAGACTTCAAAATGGCTATACAAATCCCAGGACTTATTGTCCGAGTATTACAAGTCATCTTCATTTATTCAAGTGTGACAGTCAATCCATTTAACTTTACCTAACCTTACCTCATTCACACGTCCATTTCTAAAGATAATTCGTTTGCCAAATGTTTTACTCAACGATGTGCTATAGTTATATATCGCCTTGTTGGAACCATGTCGTTTGGCATGTATACTGCAATAAACTCTGTTGTTTTTTTTTTGTCGGGCAGTAAAAGAGCGTCACTTGTCACGTGTCTCATGAGGATCAGGCCACTTCTGTTGTTTGCCAGTGAGTATGGCCGAAATGCGCATCATAGTTGAAGATAATTTAACGATGAAAAGCTTTTTAAACTTCCATTCATTCTTCTTCAATTCTGCAATCATAGCAAAAGCGAGTTGCTATGAACGGCGCGGCGGGCGGACGATTACTCGTATGTTCCTCGTTAAATTTACTAAAAGTGAACAGAGAGTGAATGGAAATCTATTATCCATCCCTACAAATTGTTCTATTAATCAAAAAGGTTATATCCTCCATTTTTTCAGAAACATTGATGCCGATCAACATGCTCACTTGAAAATATGTATAACAATGAACAATCTCTCTAATATCCAACCGCCATCGATTTAAATGTGCCATGTAAAATTTTCCCGAAATCGACAAGTAGGAAGAGATTAGCGTAAATCCGCATTGCAATTTTAATATTTTTGTGTTTCAAGAAAAGACCCGGAAATTAATTCTCAAACATCCTAAAAACATTATCTGGTTCTTTCAAAATTTCATGATATTATTTTTATTTCACTCACATAATGTACATCTCCTCAAAAACAATTTCACTTTTTTTTTATTTTTAAAGTTCTGCCAAATTTAAACATCCGTAATATTTTTTTTCTTTTTTTTTAATATCTCAAAAGTTTTGCTTTAACTTTCCATAAAAGCTATCATCGCTTAAAATTGCTTCTGGTCTGTTTTCCAGATATATTCTTTTTCGACATTTTGACACTTCCTCTTTTCGTTTTGTAAATGGTAAATCCAGACAAACTTTCTCTGGACTAAAAACAAAAATAATAAACGAATTAAAAAGCAGAACAGAAAAAAACTTAAAATGTTTGTTCTTTCGTCAGGATGTTTCCAGCCATAAAAACCAATGTGACCGCATTATTATGTTTTAACGTTACCATCATTCGTACGTTTTTTTCTTCGTTTTTCTCCAAGAACATCAAAGCCAAGGAATTTTTTGCTTGGTTTTATTTGATGTGTTCGAGCTTATGAAATATTCACAAGCCAATTCCTTTTTTTTTAATTTTATAAATAAGGATTTATTTTTATAAACGAGTGTTTCGTTGTCATGACAATTCATGGTCGGGAATCGGGATGAAACCGTCATCTACGGTCGTAAGGGATAGCAAAAACACAAGCAAACTTATACAAACAAACAAAAACAGATATATTTTTTCAGAGGGGAGGATTTTTCCTTTTTTTTTAATATGAAAACTTGGGAGGATGAATCATGGATCCTTTTTTTGTATACAAAAATTAATCTGACGAGTTTGACTTTGAAGTCCAAAGTGCAGTCAGAATTTCTTCCAACCCGGCCATTATTTCAAATAAATATTTCCACAAAATCATTGTAAAGTAAAACTGTTTGTGCTTATTTTCCAGGTCGTGCACATGATAATCGGACAAAATACCATCTACGAAATGATTTTATAAAATTACATAGCTCGTCTATCTGGCCGATTCATCGTCTAATTGCCGTCGCCAATCTTCCCCGCAAATAGATGGGAAAATATTTTACATGAATTACATTCAAACTATGCGTTTTCTTTGTCCTATCCTTCTGACCCTATTTACATCCCTAAAAATGAAAGGGCACCCTTCTGTTCTTGATTTTTTTCTGACAAACTCTCCCAATTCAACTCAACTGATACCTAAATGATTTGTCATCTGATCAACTGAAAGTAATTCTCGATCTTCTTACTAACGCAAATTTAAAAGAAGATATTGTATACAACTATAAAGCTATAAATAAATCAACTTTTAAAATTACTGTCCAAATAAAATTAAATACAGTTTAACTCATTTACTTTCAGAAATACAGCGCTATAGTATAGTATAGATTGCCAATCTTCAAACTTAAATTAAGGTATCTTAACAAGCTTATAGATTCGTTCATTGAAAACAGGAATGCAAAATGGATCAAACTAATTGAAACATTGACAAATGTTCAAAACCTTTTTGGAATGTCACGACGATAGTTAAAAATAAGCGAACTCTTATTCCAGTCATTAAACAAAATGATGTTAAATACATAACATGTAGTGAAAAGGCAGAAGTTTTTTCTAGGCAATTTTCTTCAGCTCGCCTGTTGAGGATTTTCCTACTTGTTGGTTTGTCCAAGCTAAGGATATCAAAAACATAATGAAACTATCTCGTGTTCGCGCCGGGACCTAATGCCATTTTTAACTTTTGTCTAGCCAACATTCCTTGAGTAGGTCTTAATTTCCTAACTCAAATAATCAACTCCTGCCTTAAGTTGCAATACTTTCCTCAGGCTTGCAAAGTTTCAAAATTAATCCCAATCCTGAAACCTCGTAAGCCCCCTAATGATCTAGCTATCGTCCTATAAGTCTTTTGAGTAACCTTGCAAAGATTTTTGAAAAAGTTATTCAAAGAAAATTAATTAATTTCATTGATGAAAATTCACTACTACCAAACCAACAATTTGGTTTTAAATTTGGGCTTAATATCTGCAATTCTATCTTAAGAATCACTGGTCATATAAAATCGAACTTCATTGCTAAAAAATCCACTTGACTTGAGCTACTTGACATCGAATCTCCTTTTGATTCTGTTTGCTTTAATTCACAAGATGATAAATTTTAATTTTCCCACGGCCTGAATGGCATTAATTCGTAACTTATTGAGTTATCGTAGGTTTAAGGTTCACGTTAATTCTGCTTTATCTAATAATAATAAACAACTGATTACAGCAGGGGTCCTCCAAGGATCGGTTCTGGCTTCTATTCTATTTTATATATACTTGGCAGACAACTGTTCTTCGTCAATTTTCGCTAATGATACCGCTATACAGGGTGATTCACGAGCGTTGTGCCAAAAAGCTAGAGCGTGAAGGTTGAGTTGAGACAAGAAAAAAATCGTATGGGAGGGGGGGGCCTATTCCCCCCCGTTTAGCCGGGAGGGGCAATTTTCTGAAAAATTGACTTATTTTGTAAAAAAAAATATTTAAAATCAACGGCTTAGTTTACAACACCGTGCTATACCTTTCTGAAAAGCTAAAAATTTCTTCTTTCACCTTGTTTTTAAAATAAATTGTTTTAACGAATAGTTTTAAAAAAATAAATTTTCAAACTCAAAATTTTCAAAAAAATAGCCAAAAAAAAATTTTTCAACTAATTTTTTTCAAAATTTTATGTAATTAAGTACTAATTTTGTTTTAAAATTTCAATGTCTTTGTTAATTTTTAGTCGAAAACAGAAAACCGGATGCAAAAATGTCTTTTCGTTTTTGAGAAATTAAAAAAAAACCAAAACCACTTTTTTCTAAGAAAATCTTTGTTTTTATTTTTACCTATCTGGACTTTTAGTATAATTTACTAGTTTAATTTATAAATTTAATTTTTTATAATTGGAGTTTTATGAGGACTCAATAAAGTAGAAAAGTATTGGATTTTCCCTGGATTAATCATTTTGTTCATTGAAAACGTCTGCCATTGACCTTTCACTTCTAGCTCTCCGTGCTCTCGTCGGCGGATTCTTGAAAACATGCTACGACCTGGGTGCCATCTATTGGGATATCTTTCAGCGTAGAGTCTTTCGGCTTCCCGATCTCGACAACAAGTTAAACCGTAGCAGAAGTTCCTGTCCGCTAACTCTTCTCGAACATATGAGTTTGTTATTGTTATGTGTTGATGAATTAATATTTTAATTGTTAATGGTTGTTAAGTAAATATGCGATGCCTTTTATTAACCTTTAGGTTGTTAATTGTTTTTTCATTCAAGAAAAATTGCGGTTTAATTATCTTAAGCCCCCAGCAGGTAGAACCCTTCGCTGGCGAGTGGCCGTGGCCCCAGGTATAGTAAGAAAAAATTGCTGGTCAGTTTTCAGACGTTATCAATGAATAAAATGGTTAATCCATTGAAAATCCAATATTTTTTACTTTATTGAGTCGTCATAAAACTCCAATTACAAAAAATTAAATTTGTAAATTAAACTAATAAATTAAACTAAAAGTCCAGATAGGTAAAAATAAAAACAAAGATTTTCTTAGAAAAAAGTGGTTTTGGTTTTTTTTTAATTTCTCAAAAACGAAAAGACATTTTTGCATCCGGTTTTCTGTTTTCGACTAAAAATTAACAAAGACATTGAAATTTTAAAACAAAATTAGTACTTAATTACATAAAATTTTGAAAAAAATTAGTTCAAAAAATTTTTTTTGGCTATTTTTTTGAAAATTTTGAGTTTGAAAATTTATTTTTTTAAAACTATTCGTTAAAACAATTTATTTTAAAAACAAAGTAAAAGAAGAAGTTTTTAGCTTTTCAGAAAGGTATAGCACGGTGTTGTAAACTAAGCCGTTGATTTTTAATATTTTTTTTTACAAAATAAGTCAATTTTTCAGAAAATTGCCCCTCCCGGCTAAACGGGGGGGAATAGACCCCCCCCTCCCATACAATTTTTTTCTTGTCTCAACTTAACCTTCACGCTCTAGCTTTTTGGCACAACGCTCGTGAATCACCCTGTATACAGCTCGAATGAACTTCCTCTCGATATTTGTTCGAATATTCAAGAAGACCTACACACTCTCAGTTCCTATTTTCGTAAATGGATGGTAAAATATAACGAACAAAAGACTCAAATTATGGTTCTTACACGTAGAAGACATTCTAGATTTCTACCTAACAATCCACTTATTTTTTGTAGTATCCCGTGGGCAGAAAATGTTAAATATCACCTTAGATAAGATAACCACATAGGAAGTGTGTTAAACAAAACTGATATTTTGATTAAAATCTTATACCCGTTTATAAACGGAAGGTCTACACTAAGCGTAGAAAATAAGCTTTTAATTTTTAAAGTAAAATTTCAAGCCGTTATTGTTAATGGTGTCTCTGTTTGGTATATATGCGCGCGTACTCATATTAAAAAATTACAAATCATGCAAAATAAAATTCTGAAAATGATTCTTGACTTACCGTGGTATTTCTCCACCTTCGGAATAGAAAAAGACAAGAATATTATTTGGTTTGTCGTTTAGTGTAAAGACGGTAAACACTATCAGCTTAAACACAGTGACTATTCCATTAAAATTCGAATTTGAACTATTTGATATGATTACAGTTCTTTGAAAGTTACCTTATTTGTTACAATGAAGCCGGGAGCCTACGGGAAAAAATAACAAAAAGAGCTGGCATCCCTAGAAAAGACTTGGATCAAACTTGAATTATGAGAAATTATGGCGTGGGGATATAATGGAAGCAGTGTTAAAAGTATTTGTAACTACTTCGAAAGTAAATAAGAACTTGTGAACAAAAATTGTTGGTCTTTCGTTTAACCTTGAAAATTATGAGAGGAAGAAACTGACAAGTTTTTTTTTTTTTTATTAAAGTGAAGCATTTAGTACACTTTATTCAACATTGTAATCTATGTGCATTGTCCTTACTCGCAGTGGAAGAAATGTTTTTTAATGAGATTTCTTTTTCAGAATTACTCAATGGCAGTAATATGTAATGGCTAAGGAAAAAAAAATTGAAATAAAAACTTTTCCAATTAAAAAGGAAAATACGAAGGACTGAGATGGTTAAAATTGTGAATTTTCTTTTCACTATTATTGGTGTTTTTTTTTCGCTAAACAATGAAAGCTACGAAAGATAACATAATAGAAGACAAACAAACTTTAATGCAATTTTCAAAGTATCGAGGTCCTTAATCAGCATAATGATTTTAAAAGTAAAAAGGGCGAAAGAGGAAATTCTCATTTTTCGTGCATGTTTCTTTTTCGAATTGAAAATTTGTTTCCGATAAAAAAAAAGGTAAGAAGAAAAGAAACAAACAATTATATAGAAAGTTCTAAGAATAACTTTTATCGACAAAGTTAAAGGGCAAACGAGTTAACTTTGCACTGAGTCCTTTAAGTTTCTTGCTTAGGTTTTTTTTTGTCATTTTATTAATAAAATGTTACTTTTTAAACTTTTTACAAATTATTGATTGTGTAGAGTGTAGGCAGAGTTATAGATGAACGTTGGATTCTCAAGAACTGAAAAGAAATACTAGTTCGTTTTCTCTATTTCTACCCGACACGCGACCGACGTGTGTACATAAAAAAGAACGTGAATAAATTTGTAGTTATTTGACCTTTTTTTTAAACAACTTAACATAGAAGAAATGGATGATTTCGTTATTCGGTCGAGGGTTTCAGGATTTCATTTATTGTTTGTTCACTAACATGGAATATCTTGATGAGCTTGCCATCTGAAGGTTCAGTAGATAAGTTAAATAATATTTAAATAACGCCAACTTAAATAATTCTTCGTTCTGAATGTAATTTTTTTTTTCATTGATGATTGAGAATTACTCATGCTAGCAGCCGATGCGTTCCACAACCTCTCTATGCCAAAATGTCCACCTTGTGCCTTGTCCCAGCTTTTCCAAGTCTGAGACTTGCTGCTGATTTGGTATCAATAGGGCCTACTGCATTTTCGTACACCCACAGAACCACGATGCCATTACACCCACAGAACCACGATGCCATGATGATTTGATGACTATTAACCCCTTACTGCATGATTTTTTTTTTGGATGAAAAAAAAAAATTGTATAGATTTTGCAAAAATAAAAGACATTTGTTCCAGGATTTTTCATTTATTTCGAAAAAACTTGAGAAATACGAGTTTTACGGTTTGGGTCCGATATGCCATACCATGGAGAAATGCAAAAAAAGAGATTTTATGAATACATATATATATTGTATAATGTATTTATGTATTATTGAATATATTTTGGTTTCAAGGAAATACCCATTTTTTATATTTTTTATGAAATTTTGAATTGCACTTTGGTACTCATCTTCGACTTTTCTGTCTTTTCTGTTTTGGATGATCAAAAAAATAGCTAAACTCAATCAATAATTCATTATTTTTTGTAAAATTCAGTAAACAAGTTTATTTTCTTTAAAACACAATACGAAACATAAGAATTTTTAAACAAATTTAAAAATTATGAACAAAAAACTGGTTTGGCTCATATATGAGCCACCATGCAGTAAGGGGTTAATATTCCTCCGTCCCACCATTGAAACCTATCTACTAGAGACGTAATCAATAGCGAACCTGTGTTATGATAATTTACTGTGAAGGGTGTGTTTGGAGGGCTTATTGTTTTATCGTTAGCAGAACATCAGTTTGCCGTTGTGTGCATTTATCAAAGAGCTGGGGAGAAAAGGCTTTCAGTGACATTGTGTTTTGCTTCTGCTTAATGATTAACAAAAAATTGTGTTAACTTGAACGTCACGTAATAAATCAAGCATCGCCTACTCCGGTCGAAACACATTGGTCGGTGTTGCTGCTACGAGGCCCCAACACCACCGTTTGCAATCACCAATTTAGTATCCTTTGCTTCTTGCCAACTCTGTTGGTCTCAGTGCGCCTGGCTGCGTTCAGCAATAATTCGAATTTCGTATTCCCCCGTTTGTGCTACGGTATTAGGTGTTTTGGCAGATATTAAGGTGTGTTTTTGGTAGTGTCGGTGCCTCACTTGCAAGTGCCGCGTGTCACAACTAGAGAAGAAAAGCTTAATATTTACATAGACTTATTATGTACAAAGATATAGGAATAGAAAACGAAGTGACCAGACCATGGATAATTATTTACAAAGGATTTATGTATTAGGGTGCAATCATATGTTATACCCTTTAGTGAGATTCATTTTACATCTACTGAAGATAATGAATGGAGAAAAACAATCCTTCTGTAAAGTAATAAAAAATATTGTATGGCGTTGTCATAAATGAGCTATGATGGTGAAGGGTTGATTTTTTAAAGGTAGTTTGGAAGAATCTCATCTTGGGAGATTATATTTCTATACAAATTAAATAAACTACGTATGGTTTTTTGTAAAAAATAAAATTGAAAGACATAATAGGGATGCCACTGTCGTCTTGTTTTTCCCCGGAGCAATTATTTGAAAATTATGTAATAAGTAAACAAAATTGGTTCATTCCGATTTCCGACGCTTTAGCAGAGTACATCTCATCTCTTTCTACCCCAGTTTATAGGCTCTGCCGGGGCTGACTTTCCCTTTCCGTACTACTTGTGGAACCAATAACACATCAGCGATTTCGGTACCCGCAAAACTGTTAGGCGAAATGAATAGGTAGGTAATGAGTCATAGATTAAATGTTTCAAGCACATGTGGTGCCCATCACATCGAGTTTTCAAGGTAGATACATGTCAATTACTATTTCTGCTATCTTCACTTTACGAACATAAATGTGCGCAGTACATACACAAATAGTACTGATAAGTGATCATATCAGCTATTCGGTCAGAGCAAATTTGTTCCACTTTTATAAAAAGAGTGATTTTCCTTTTTCTGCTTCGGACATTTTCTATGTACTATTCCTTAGCTTCGATCCCTACCTAACCGTTACCTTTACCGTAATTGTGTTGTACTTTTCTATTCTTTTCTTTTGTTTAGTTTATTTAATAACCTCGACATCTTTAAACATATTTATTGTTTGAAATTCGAAAGAGTCGAATCTGCTGCAGCAAATAAGTTATGTGTCGATTGTGGACAATACATTGTTAAATCACAGAAAAAAATGTTTCCGAAAAAGTGAGAAGTGCATATATATACTCTCTTTTGGACGTTCTATTAATCAAGATAAACCATGGATACCAACATTTTTTTGTGTTTCGTGCTATGCTACTCTAATACCTTGGCTTAATCATTAATGCCATTTTCCGTACCAGCTATATGGCGTGAACTTACTAATCATTTTAAATCGCGCGATTTAATCGCATGATTCACTACTTGATCATATTTGTTTTGGAGATTTTGGCATGGAGATTTAGTCCATGGGGATTCTTTCTTTGGAGATTTCGCTGCTGGTGATTTCAGTTTGGGGATTTTGGGTTTGGGGATTTTCGTTTGGGGATTTTGGCTTGGGGAAAACGTCACCAACCCGTCTGTTTCAATTGCATATTCAACAACGTTAAAAGAAACGTATGAAAATATGCGCTGATCTTTGTCTGGTCAGAGTTTGTTTGCGGAAAATCGACTGTGAAACATGTACCATTGATGATGTAATTTTACCACCACTCCACATTAAACTTGGTTTGATGAAAAACTTTGTAAAGGTTTTGATTAAGGAGGGAGATGGTTTTTTTTCAGTTAAGTGATGTCAAACTCAAAGAAGGTATATTTGAGGGACCACAAACACGTACTTTAATGAAAGACCCTTGCTTTGACAAAAAGCTTACTAGGAAGGAACTTGTTGCCTAGTTATCTCTGGAACTTGTTATAAAAGAATTTTTGTAGGCCAGGCCTTGAATTTACTCGACAATATTCACACTTTTTTACTGAAAAATGGTGAAATATTTGATGGACTGACGACTCCAAAATTATTTTGTATAGAGGGCCTATATAGGTATACTGAGAATACGTGAAACGTCACCCCAATACCGAATACAGGCCCCAATACACATTCCTTATACAGAATAAAATTTATTGCATAATGGACCAAAATGTTTGTGTTGACATCTTGGAAAATGTATTTTTGCCTTACTCCCAAGATGAAATTATCTTGAAGTGAAAACCACACTTCAAGATCATTTCTTATGATAATGACCCGAAACATACTAGTCGAAAAGCAAAAGAATGGTTTCGGATCAACAAATTTCATGTTATGGAATGGCCCGTCCAATCTCCCTGTTCATTGCAACTCTTTATGAAGACCTAAAAAGGGTTGTTCTTCAATGTTACACGAGCAATGACAACCAGCTTTGGACAGTTATTCAAAATTCGTGGAATGCAATACCTGTTCACTGTTTTCAACGATTAGTCGACTCTATGCCTAGGTATTGTCAAGCTGTAATAAAACATCGAAGTTATCCGTAGAATTATTGATAAACAGTCGTGATTTCATTGATAAAACAAAAGTTGACGAAATATTTACTAAATTAATATTTTAATGTTGAGTGTTAATATTAAGATCAAGAAAATTTATTATCTAAAAAGAATGTTCCTAATTTTTCTTTTACCAAGCCATAATGCTGTAGAACAGTTTTGTTTTTTATTTTTATGTATATTTTCAGTATATGTATTTTAATTTTCTGTTTATCTTTCAAGTACTGCTATTTTCATGTTCACAACTGTATGTACATAACTAAAAGTTTTAGTTTTATGATCTAGTTAAGGCTTTCAGCAATAAACAATCTCTATAGGCAACGTAACATGGCCAGGGCCACACATATCTATGAATAAAAACTCAATTGAGTATTTGAGTCCTCTTGAAAGCAACTTTCTCACAATTATCATCTCGGTCCTTATGTATGATGCTTTTTGATGTTTCGAAACAAAAGTTCCTCTGTTGCCTTTCCCGATCCGTCAATTGGTCACTGTAGAAATTCAACATTCAAACATTCAAAGTTACAAGATGTAATTTACCTTAAACACTGGTCAGCAACTTGAAGAAATTATTAATTTATCTTAAGGAAATTCTGAGGAAATGTCTCTTTTCCGCCTGAAATCTTCAACAAAATTAAAATTAACAAACAGCAAAATAAAACCCTTCGAAGCCATACGCCCTAAGTCAAACAATGATTTATAATTCATGTGTCACATCCTATTAAATGTCGCAAAGTCTTCTTAGAAACAAGCAACAGAATGTTCGCTTCTGGCCGTAATTATTCCATTTTAAAATGAATAACTCATGCAAACCGTAATGAGATCTAAAATTGAAAAGAAGGTGAATTTTATCCCTTGAAACCTTTTCATTTTAATTATTCCGAGTATAGGTAGATCAACAACATTCTTCCAACAATCTGTTTCAATATATTTTTCAAATGTGTTGTCTCCTTTATTTTTATTTAACATTTCCTACTAATATAAAAAGGTTGTTTGAAATTTGTTCTTCATCTTTTTTATTTATTTTCCATCAATTCCTGAGGGTATTGTAATAAATAAATAATTTTCTTTCTACGAAGTCGTTGATCCTTACGCACAAAAAGTCAAAACATACACAAGCGCACACACAATAATGGAAAATATGATAATTGCATTGCAGATGCTTTCATACACAAACACATTTCCTTATAAACAAAGTCAAAACAACGATGACGGCGGCGGCGTGCGGTGATACCGGGTTGATGTCGGGCGGTATTTGCTCCAGGGCAACATAGAATATTCATTGTTCTCTTTAACCTTCCTGCGCCCTATTTTCAAATATGCAAACAACGACTTTACAATTATTCCCCATAGATAGCGCTGCAGCAGGGGTTGAATGTAATCCACCATCAGCCTAGGATCCGAGGTAAAACAAGTCCATAAATCAGCCCGAAGTATTACAGATATTTTAACGAGATGTAGACATGCTTTTAATAAACACCATCTACTGGTTTAATTAGCCTTCGGAGACATCATCAGCTACCGAACGCCTCATTCCTTCTTTATCCTGATCCGCCTAGCCGAACTTGTCTGATCTAGGTTAGAGCTTGGGTTGGGGCTGGGGGTTAAAGTTTAGGGCTTAAGTTCACCTGCTAGCACTAAGTCTCCACCTCATTTGTTAATCCGTTTCACCTGGAGACATAACTGACATTCCATTCCATTGCCATGCAGTAGCAAATACATTTATAACCAAGGATTACAAACGAAAGGCTGATAAAAGGAGCAAAGATTAATGACCCTCTGTTGACTGCTTCGCGGCAACGGCAGTGGCGGCGCTATTGTCTATTATGTACATCTCTCCTTTCTGTCGGGTGCATCCTAGTAGTAGTACAAGAGCCTTTTCTGCTTCAAGTTCAAACTCGAACAAAACATGAGTCATTTGCTTTAACTCCTATCAAGGAGTGTTGCACACAACCAAGTTAGCTGGAGTTCGGATATTTGTTTACTTAAAGTTGTATACGGTATGGAGTTTCAGGAAAAATCTTATGTTCTCCTAAGGGCACTAGAAGTATATTGATGAATAGGTATTTTGGTGCAACTGTGGGACAAAGTTAATTCTGCATAATAAATGAATGTTGCGACTGTGGGTGTGTGTTTTGAACAAGAACCTGCAGTATAAATGCTTTGCAGTAATTCAAGTTCATTCAAGATATTGGAAAGGGTTGTATTTAATGAAGGGTGTGTTTTCAAAATAATAAAGTTTAAAGTTGGGGCACTAAAGTGCAAACAGGAATGTTCAGTCTAGAATTATTTTATTGATGTTATAGTTGCAGTCAAACTTTTAATCCGGAGTGTCCCCTTGGGGTTTTCACAGACACGGTTAACTGGCAAATATTATGAGCCAAATTCCATAGTAGTTTATATCTTGGTCTGGAATTTATTACCTGAAAGCTTGGGGATATTTTGATTCCTTATAAATCCTTCTGCGAAATATCATAACATAATATAAGCATTTAAGTATATAAGTTGTTAGAGATTGCTTACAACTTTATGCATTTAGTAAACGTGTTTGGATGCTAAGCTTTAGTTTAGCTTTGATTAATGAAATAACGATTGAGAGAAGAGTCAAAAAAAGTGGATTTCGCTATTCCTTCCGTCTGTCTTTCTGTTCTTTCCCTTACAGTCTTAACCACTGGGTCAATTGATTTCAAATTTGGACATTATTGGTTTGAATTTTTTTTTTTTTTATTATTTATAATTTAATTAGCGTAGTCCCCATAAATTTTTTTTGGTCAAAAATGAAAAGCATATTGTTTTGTAACGAAGTCACAAGAATTTTTCATATAAAATATAATATTTTCCCTTACGGAATTGAATTATATTATACAATTCACACTCACTTCCTTTGGAAAATATGTACTATAAAAGGTGACTATTACAATAGTTTTAAAATTGCCTCTTCTGCTACTACCGAATGATACTATTGTATCAGTTAGTAATATCGGAATATCCCCCCACCAGCGCTAACTGGTTTCGCTATTGAAGTTATTAAGTCCGTTTTTGATTGCTACCAGGGGCTTTGGTACCACACTTAGTGCTACGGCCGTCCGTTTTAATTGCCACCAAAGGCTTTGGTACCTACTGATCCATGGTTAGTGCTACCACAACCCCCACCAGGAGCATTGTACTTGCTGATCCGTGCCACCAGGGGCATTGTACCTGCTGATCCGTGCCCCCAGAGGAATTGTACCTGCTGGTCCGTGCCACCAGGGGCATTGAAGCTGCTGATCCGTGCCACCAGGGCTATTGTACCTGCTGATCCGTGCCACCAGGGGCATTGAACCTGCTGATCGGTGCCACTAGGGGCATTGTACAAACCGATCCGCAGCCATTAAGGGTATCATCGCCGATCACCGCACCATAACGATTTTGTCCAAGGACATGTCAAAAACATACCGGAACAGTAACCAACGACCGTCGTATAGGGATAGCTCAGACCAGACTGCATCAACAAAAAAATACTTATTTTTGTTTGAACAACGATAGCAACTTAGAGGTGCTTCCACCAATGGCTTTTTCCGTCAATTTCTTTGGCTGGAGTTATAGCTATTTCACGGGTGCCAAGCCGATCATCAGACTCCTTTATTAGTGGTGCTGCCTGGTTTTTATTTTTCATATTAATGAAAAACTTTCATAGCAATGATAAACAAACAAAAAAGTCTGCATGGGAAACCAAAAATCAGTGGAGTGGTTAGCGCAGTGCGTAGTGCATTGGCTTCCCAACTAGCTGGTCCTAGGTTCAAATCCCAAAGTAAACTCAGAAAGTTTTTCATTAATATGAAAAATAAAAACCAGGCAGCACCACTAATAAAGGAGTCTGATGATCGGCTTGGCACCCGTGAAATAGCTATAACTCCAGCCAAAGAAATTGACGGAAAAAGCCATTGGTGGAAGCACCTCTAAGTTGCTATCGTTGTTCAAACAAACATAAATAAAAACCAAAGCAGCCTGACTGCGAGTGTTAAATAACACAAAAACAAACTATAAATACTTATTCATATCTTTATATTAAGCTTTTAGTATTTTAAGGTGTATTCTATCAGTCAAAAAGGTCAGAAGAACCAGAATTGAAGTTTCGTGTTTCTTCAATAAGACGCGACCGGCGGGCAAAACCTCTGCTGGAAACTAAAAAGTTTCTTACAAGAAGAAAAATGTTTGTTGCCAAATGGTGGTGTATGCAAAAACTTAGTAGAATTAAACAGAAGTTCTTTTTCAAATATTCTATTTTAAAATATCTCAATGAAAATAAAAGAATTTTCAAAGTGCTGCACTCAGGAGATCACAAAAATGCATTCATCGACGAGCAATGTGAGAACAAAGTTCATTACCCTTATTTTTTTATTCTATCCCTACTATACTATGTTTTTTCCTTGAGCTTATTTTTTATTTTTTCTCATTGTGAACCTTTTTTGTTTTAATCAATGAAAAATAGTTTTCCACTTAATAAACTTCACTGCCGGTTTTCGCTGTTACACGGCCATTTGCACCTTGAAGCACCGGAAAGAACAAAAGATCAAGAGTAAATTTACAAACTGAAGGTTGGGATTACAGCGGCTTGTGTGGGTGGCAGTTGATTGTAGAACTTACAATCAACCATGTGCTTTCGAAAGGAAACTCATTCACATACATAGAGAGGCATGCAAGTTAAATTCATGCCAAGCGAGTGCAGAATGAAGCGAATTTTGCCTTAACGCTGCTGTACACTGATTCGCCATAGACGAAAATACCCATACCCAAGCAACTGACTTGCATTGTTTTCTGTGAAGTTGCTCAGACGTGAAAATGCCCATTTAATTGCTGCGTTAAGTAATTACAGAGTGCATATTATTCGGGTCCATCCTTCCGACGAACGTTTGCTGCAAGGTTGATTTAATGAGGGGATTTGCATATTGAAAACGTCTGCCTACCTTGTGGTGGAGTAACGATGTGTATTATATACATTTTCCAATTAGGGTGGTTAATGGTAAAGCGGGGGTCGGTTGCTTGTGAAGGCTTACAGCAGAAGACCCTTTGTGTTGTGATGTTCGTTGAAGTAGATACAGATAGTATGTGCGGTGAGTTTTTGTTTTTATGTTTTCTGCTTCAATTGGTTGTTATTTTTAAATGTTTGAATGATTTGTTACAAATTTGTTTTATAATACACCGGAATCATTGTCGGGAAGAAAATTGAAGGGTTATTTTAAGTCGATACCTAGTTTGTAATGCCTGCAGTTTTCAATTAAATAAAATGAAACTAACCAGTGTTGAGCCCTTTCGAGACACAATTAAATTTTGATTTTTCTCCGTTTACTTACCCAAGCGTTCTTGTCCACAGGCCAAAAGAAGTCTTTATGAACTATTGGAAATTCAGGGCAGGTTAAAAGTTCATAAATGTATTCTGAACTTACCTATAGCCCACGCTATTATATTTTATATATTTATTAAACGATTTCTTTTTTCTTCTTTCAGTATTCGAGTTCACATTGGAGCCTCAAGATGTAGTCGTACCAGAAGGTAACTCAGTTCTATTACAATGCGCTGGAAAAACGCAACACAGCTCACACCAGAAAGCTGGCAAGACATCACCAAATATTCGGTGGCGAGGCCCTGACGGCCAAGATCTCGGAATTGTCGGTGACACTTTTAGGTAAAGAATTAAAACATCCAAACCCATTTTGAATAATCTTCCAAACCATACTTTTTTTTTAATTAAGAACTCAACTTAAAAACGGTTCTCTATACATTAGTTCTGTTGAACAGAACCGAGGCCTTACCGGTTCGTACCAGTGCCTCCTAAGTGTTGATGGCATCGGAACGATAGTCAGTCGATCAGCGATTGTATCGATTGCTAGACTTCCAGAAATCAATCAAGACTTCATGGAGTCATATCTCTTGCCCGGACAAACCGCCTACTTTCGCTGTATACTCGGTCACATACAGCCTGGCATCAAAAATGTCATTCAATGGATAAAAGATGATGCTCCTTTGACAATAGACAATCTAAGAATGGTTATTCTACAAAATGGTGCTTTGGAAATTGACGAAGTTAGCAACTCAGATCGGGGTACTTATCAGTGTAATGTTACATCGGGAGTGGTGTCAAGACTGAGTAGCAAAACTAATTTGAATATTAAGAAATTAACTGAAGGTGGGGAGAGTCAAGTAGCACCATCGTTTCTGGTTGGCCCATCACCAAAGACTGTTAAGGAGGGAGACACTGTGACACTAGACTGCGTAGCAAATGGAATGCCAAAGCCACAAATACGATGGTTGCGAAACGGTGAAGAGTTGGATTTAAAGTGAGTTTTTTGTTAATCAAAACTTGTTTCTCATACAAAAACGCAATTTTTTCCTTTCTTTATTGCAACAGTGATTTGGATTCTCGATTTTCAATACTGGGAACAGGATCCTTGCAAATTTCTGCTGCCGAAGACATCGATTCTGGGAACTATCAATGTCGCGCAAGTAATACAGTCGATTCACTAGATGCCCAGGCCACACTACAAGTTCAAGTTCCTCCAAAGTTCATTCAAAGTCCCACCGATAAATCTGCTTTTGAAAAGGAAGAACTCGAGCTGGAGTGTGCTATAAGAGGCAAACCGAAGCCAATGATCCATTGGATGAAGAATGGTGATATTATAACTCCCAACGATTACATGCAACTTGTTGCTGGGCATAACTTACGAATCATGGGTCTCCTTCAATCGGATGCTGGAATGTTTCAATGCGTTGGAACGAATCCAGCAGGAAGTGTTCAAGCATCTGCTCGCCTAAAAATCATTCAGCCAGGTAAGATGCAGAAACATATAAAACTAATGCATTTTGACTTTAAGTAAATTAATACGAATACTTAACAATAAATGTAAAAAGCTTAAGTATATGTATAAAAGTTCGTATATTGTACCTGTGTATCCATTGATGTTGAGAATCCCACCCAGCTTATTCATACGTACTTAGAATGGCCGAAAATATTTAACAAAACGATGTAATGGCCTCAATAAAATTCCCAAAATATATAATCAATTTATATCCTCGATATTAATATCCTCTGATGTTGCTTTTAAGTTTCCTTTGTTGCTATTTATTTAATTTTTTGTTTTTTTCACTCACCAAAAGCTTTTATTTAGAGATTATTGTTCAAGTTTTGACAGTTTCGTTTTTTTCTATTTTCCACTTTTCAGCGCATAAAAAATATTTTTTTTTTTTGGTTTAACCTTTTTTGCATATTTATGTCATGTACAATAAAAATTAATTGCTGTAAAACACGTTCAATAAATATAATAATTTCATGCAATCTATTACAAAAAAAAAGTCTGAGAAGCTTTTAAATGTAAAATATGTATGTATACCAATGTCTAAAAAAACACATGGCTAAAACATTTAATATGAAAAATAGCTAGCATTAATCTAACTCTAACGTATGTATGTACAATGTTCATATCAGTAAAAACGATTTCAGTAACTTTTAGTTGGCTAAAATAAGTCAAACACATGCAAAAATATAAATCTGCCGTTTAGGTTTTCTCATTGCATTGCACTGCAGATGTTTTTAAAATGAAATAAACGCAACTTCATTTGCAAATATAATAGAGGAGACCGGGGTTAGTAGACTTAAAATGTACTTATCTTTTTTTTTTAATAACTAAAAAAGATATCCACATCCACACTAATTAAATGCTGTTTTATTAATAATTTTTTGTGCTTTGTAAAAAAATATGTCTTGTGAAATTAGTTAATTTAAGACCTTATTTTCCTTAATTAACGACCTCAGGTTGATCAACTTACCCCAAACCCGGGGTTAATTGACTATGACTATAGAGTCAGTTGACTATATTGTTTTTCCCTTTTTCGATACTAAAACTATAAGAAAATAGCACTCAAACTAATTTTATTTGAAACAAAAAATAATATTCAAAGACAGCCCGGCAATAGGGATAGAAAGATGTCCAACATCTTCTGCTTAAATTTTAGCCGTTTTACGCATATCTTTGTATCGTTTTGTAGGGAGCCCAAAGTCATGCTTTTTGCTTTTTCAAGAATAATTTGTGGACATAAGCTTCGAAACTGATTTTTCAGTCGCCTCATTGTTGTTTTTCTATTGGAAATTACCAAAAAAAGTGAGTCGATTTACCCCGAACAGAAAAAGTCAACTTACCACGAGCCCGAGCGGTCTTTCAGCACTTAATGATTTTTTTTTTCGGTACTCAGAAATCAAATAAATATTTAACTGCTAGGTGTTGTGAGTACAAACATTCACTTGCTCTTATTCCTATAAAAAATTGACGTTAAAAGCAAACACCTTTAAGAAAAATAAGAAAAGATAAAAAATTGCTCACAAACGCAAAAAAAGTGTTTTTTTCGCAATAAATATTGAACGGCCTTAGACTTTATCAAAAGACAACATGAAACTAACCAGGCTGCTGTGTTTAAGGTAAAACAAACTTGAAATTGTTTTGTTTTGAAGTTATTGGCAGTTAGTCTATGTACTTGCCCCTAAGGCCAACAATATCCGGTTAACCTTACTTTTTTCTTGAATGACGAATCAACGAAATGCACAAAAACGAAGACATAATTAGAAATAGATTATTTTAACAACCAAAACATCAAAGTGACGTATCTGACGCGTCAATACGTTTGTGCCAATGAATGTAGAGCAAGCGAGAAGCTCTTCTTTCCAGGGCCGCTTTGTATATCTTTTTTTAGACCCTTCAGTCTAACCTCATTTGCGCTCAAAATACTTGAGAGATTAATCAATATGCATATGAGAACCTACCCAAAGCCGGAGGCTATGTCATCTTTTCAGCACGCTTCTAAATTTTGCAGTCAGAACAATAGAAAAGTCGCTTGCGCCAAAAGAATTCATCCTCGCATCATTTTTAGACACAAGGAGCATTTAACAATGTTCATAAATCGTAACATTGGGAAAGAAAAAGCACTCAATGACCTTTAAATACAAGTCACGCCTTTATGTTGAAAAACAGACAAATCTATTGTGAATTAGTAAACTCAGATATAAATATGTACCTACACATCTAGAGGAACTCCACAAATTGGAATCCTTTCAGCTCTTCTCTGGACCTTGGTGATGAACGAGTTTATCAGTGGTGTCAGGTTTATAGCATACGCCGGCCGATTAGTTATCGCTTCTGGCGACAGGTAAATATCTGGCCATTGTATTGAACAATAAGAAAGCGCGTTATCAACGCTCAGTAACTGGACCAAGAAATGTGGTCTTAAAGTAAATCCCCTTAAAACAGAACTGGTACTTCTCCCCAATAGAAGGAAGATTTCAGACAGGGCGAGATACATCGGAGTGATCATAGATAAGAAACTTAATTGGGGTCTAAACAATCAAGAAAGGTAACAAGTCATGATTGCACTCTACTCGTGTAATAAGACGAAATTGGAGACCAGATCCTAAAATTTGGCATACCGTTATTGTTATGGCAGTTTAGTTTGGTGGCAAGCTCTGGAGAAATCCACGAACCTAAATCCCTGACCAAAATACAAAGAATGGCATGCATTAGCAAAACTGCGGGTCTTGAAGCGATCCTAAACCCAATTTCCCAGACAAACCAACATCTAGAGAACTAGTCAAAACTGTCTTACCACGATTCTTACAAAATACTTTGGCAACAACGTCTGTACAGATTACATGACCCCTTATACTTAGATTAGACTTTTATTACCAACAGGAAAACAGTGTACCTTATACATGATGGCTCGAAAATGATTACTGGATTAGGGGGGGCAGGTTTATTCTCAGAAAACCTTAATCTTGCCCGTTCATTCAGGCTCCCCGAAGTAGTAGTGTCATCCAAGCCGAGATCTTGGCAGTGAAGAACGATGCTAAACAAATATCCATGATGGCGATATGACACGCTGACATCACCTTTTCCATTGATAGCCACGCAGCAATAAAAGCGATTTCTGCCACTCAAGTCCAGTCAAAGTTTGTTTCTTGATATCGTTATACTCTGCTAGGTTCCCGGTCACAGTGGTGTGTCGGGCAACGAAAAAGCGGATGAGCTTGCAAGAGAAGGCTCAGTCCTTGATCCCTATCATATAGCAATTTCAATTACAAAGAAATGTAAGTAACAATGATGGAAACCTTTAGAAATCTGCAGTAACAGCAGAAAACTCTGACCGAATATAGACAAGAAAAGATCCGATAGGATCCTTCTTCTGAAAAAAACCTCTTTAAGATCCCTTATTAGCGTTATAACGGGAAATAGCCTACTTGTTTATCTCAAAAAGAAGATGAGCCTTCGTACCAACGACCTATAAAGAAGCTTTGTCAACGAAGAACACCTTAAAAACACTGTTCACTTCCTCGGCCACTGTACAGTACTCTGCCATACTAAGAAAATATTTTTTGGCAACTATGTACTTCTTTAATCAACAAGAAAAAATATCTGAACTCCCAGGCAATCGCCTACTGAACTTTGTAAAGTCCGGCAAATGGCTCGACCAATCATAGTATTCATTGGTTTAAAAAATAAAACTTTTTCAGCAGTTACAATATTCCAAGGTAGGTATCACAAGGGATCTACATTGATCTAAGTGTGATGGCAACAAATCCAGCTGCTAGCCCATACAGCCTAACCTAACCCATATCTTTCGCTTAGCTATTGTCGTGATAGTTACATACTTGACAAAATTACCACTGGTTCTCTCCACTTCATGCAAAGGACTCCTTGGAGTCACCCTTCGGGCGTCGAATTATTTTTAAAAATTACATCTATTGGTCTCGATAAGCATACCCATTGAGTCTCGATACTCGAAAGCAACCCATACGCCATACCATGCATAAAACGATGGTCATGAATCATGATCAAACTGAACAGTTTGTTTGCGTTTTATGAGTTTGCCCGGTATGCTTAACTCTTCTGTTGGGTCTCTGGCTTGAATTTATCATAAAACAAATATTAGAGTTAGTAGTAGGTATTTAGGTTAGAATGGCTGTTCTGGGCAACCTCTGCCCAGGAACACACTTAACGCTTTATTGCGATTAGTTAGTTAACAATATTGTTTTAGGCCAATTGCTGCGCAGGTTTTTCTGTAGAGTGATCTAAATTTACATGTCAGAATTCTTAAATCGGTTACCTAGGGTCGGTGTTCAGGTTATCGTCGGTTAAATAACTCATTTTCGAAGCTTGTTGCAAGGTTCGTGGAAATATATTTTTAATGGAGAACCTCATCATGGCCCAAGTGAGCGAAAAACAGTGTTTTTTTCCTCTTGCCGTGATCGATACTTAAGGGCCAAATATAATGTTACAGTTTTTTTTGGCCTAACTGCTAGAGCTATGTTTGTACATGTCTGCTGTAATGTTTCTATAGATTCTTTGCATTCTGTCTGGATGTTTGATTTCTTCTTATGTAAATATCAAATCGCATTAAAAATAATTGAATGTGTTCAAAATTGTACATTAATGTAAATACTGACATTTCATAAGAGAATATTTTTGAAAGGAGTATACTATTTATAGTTCCCAACAAATAATTGCTGTACAAATTGGAAAATTGCTTTAACTGTTTGCACCATTAACTTTAATTAATTTGTTATTTAAATTTTATTTTCATTTATTTTTAATTTCTTTATTTTGATTTATTCATTTTTTTCAAATCCTCATCCCTGAACACAGAGCAAAAATACAGAACCAAGAAACCCCAATCCCAGACAACGAAATCCCTACAAACCCTAAGTCCGAAACGGCGTAATAAAAACAATAACAATTCTGGTGAAAGTCAAGTACGAATGAAGTCTGCTGATAATGCACGAACTCTATCGAAAAGCGCACTCGATAGCCTCCTGTCCAAGGGGAAAGGCATAACAATTCCAAGTGGTGTTGAAATCGCCCTAAACGACAACACCAACTACGACGACACTTACGATAATAATTCCGAATCGCCAGACGACGAAGAAGACGACAAAGATTACGACGACGAAGAAATTACAGGCAACGAAGACATAATAAATGCCTTCAAACGTGGCGACGATCCGAATAAGATTCTCAACACATGGAAGAATAAGCAGGACAACGAACGTCGACAAGAGGAGGCAGCCTCCTCATCGCAGAAAATTCGAAGAAAAAATCCCTTATCCTCATCCTCTTCACTTGATTTAGATGAAGATGGCCAATTGACTGCAGCCGGAAACCATTTGCCAGGGCCACCGCGTTATTTGGTCGCACAAGTAGTTAAGCCGAGATTTGTGGCAATCAGCTGGATGGAGCCGGTTAAGAATCCCGATGAGGTCATATCATACACTGTCTACTATAAGATGAACAATAGTGAGAGGTAAGTCATTGTGGCAACACTGACAAAAGTCAATAAGTTTAATGCGAGTGCAGGTATTTCTTTGTCCTTATATCCCTGGGTTGGGTGTACATCCATTTCAAAATCCTGAGTGGTGTAATGGAAATGAATAAATAAACAAAAATAGATGCGTCCTCCGACAACGGATAGGGGTGCAGAACGGGTTGAAGATGGTTGACTGAAACATGAGCCGGATCCTTTTGAGAGGATTAAATGCAGCACTATTGCATGAAAAGGGTTAAGTAAAATGAATGCATTGTGCACGAAAATAAAAAAAGAACTTTGAAAATACATGTCTTCAATTCCGTTGAGAGATTTTTAGTGGTGATTCCGATGCAAAGAGAGCAAGTTCAAGCACACAACATCGGATAGTGTGGTAATTCAAAAGAAAGCTTTTATATCCTGAGTGCATTTTTAAGACTCTCGTTCCGGGTTCCTTTTGTTCGGCTACAATTTTAGTTCAAATAAAAAGGATTGCTTTAACAACTGCAACGAGAACGAAGACAACTTCATTTGATTGCACGTTTACGGTTGCTAAAAATGTATGGTGCACATTGCACACCTGTTTCATAGCTGAAGGATAGAATACATGAAAAGGATAGTGCTTTATTTTTGATTACATTCATGATAAATGGACAGAACTACGAGAAACTTCCGTTTAAAGTTCATTTTACTTCTATAAAAAAATGCATGGTGTTTTCCCAATGGTGCAGTAAAATCTTGCAACTTAATCTTTAAGATTAATTTACTTGTGTTCGCTTTGAAGCTATTTTTTTCTCCCCCAATTTATTGGTCCTTGAAAATGCATAAATATTTGTGCGGATATAATTTTGTGGAGTTTTTGAGATGTTGTACTCCCAAAGAGTACATATTATTATAGTTGATGTTTATCGTAAACCTGCGTGACTTGTTGGTTTAAAGACCTAAGAGAGCCTTCTGCCTTAACAAAAACATTAATTTTTTGATAATGGTTGACCCATATTTGAGTTCTCTGAACTACAAGTAACTTAAAATGCAGTTTACCCAATATTACGTTTAAACATTTAACTGAAGTAACTTGTGCTTTTTTTTAAAGTACTAGCCTACCACTGACCGCCGCCGCGCCGGTACGCTGTACCCGCTCTCATGAAATTGTTATTAGTATCTTAAAGGTGGAGTGCATTTGAATGTTCTAGTCAAAATTGTTGGCTCGATAAGATTGCTCATAATTTTCTTGACTGAGAGTATGGTTCCGTTTCGAAAAAGAATTATGGGTGTCATCAGTTCAATGTAAGAACGTTCAGTGGAATGCTTGGCAAATAAAGCTAATTCAATAATTCGTTGGATAGTTGACAACTTTGTCTTGATCCACTATATATATCGATTGATTTATATGTTGTCGTTTCACCATGTATTCATGTTTTTGGCCGCGAATATAGCACGCGTACTGAGCCACTGATGATTTTTTATGTTCTGCGAAATGTTTTTGAAAACTTTTTGTACCAATTCTTCTATGCTTTCTGTGATCTTAGAGAAGTTTAGTGGAAATGTGATATATTGAGAACATTCGTCAATTTGCCCCATTTTATTTCTATTAATTATTGTTCTGCAAAATTTTCAGCCGATGAATCACGTTGTAGTTTTACACGCACATTTGTTTTCAAAGTCAAACTACATTATGATGATTTGAGACATGCATTGATTGGAATGACTGTCGATAATTGGTCGTACCAACTCAGAAACCTTCAGTTTCAGAATTTCAGTTTTTCGTGAATATTTCGCGACCTTTGGCCTCGAGGTCAAAAGCTCGTCAAAAATTCGGACAAATTGTTCGTCTTGAAATTATCTGAAAAAAACATCCCCTAGCATTTTTCTCTAAAATTAACCGTTTTTAGAATAGAGGGACTAGAACGCGCTCACATTTGCTCTATTGTTTTTTCTTCTTCTATATGAAACTCGGGTGTTTTCTGATGGAAAATGGCGGGTCGATGTAAAAATGGAATAAAAGAAGATATCAATTCGGTTTTATCTTTATTTCTAGGACCCTATTAATGACATTATGTGTGAAATAAAACATCGTTCAAATGGCCACCGCAGCTTTGCTGAGTGGCCCGCATTCGAAAGGCCCAGTTTTCGATGACTTTGGCGCATAAATCAGACTGAATTTGACCGATGGCATCGATTATGTTGTTGTTAAAAGCCTCTGTGGTTTGCGGCTTGTTCGAGTAGACCTGCGAATTAAGAAAGCCGCACGGAAAAAGTCTAAAGGGGTCAAATCACACGATGATGTACTGAACACAATCTTTTTTAATTGTACAAAAATTTGTGGCAGCAAAGGTGGACGCAAATAAAATTGTATTGAGATGTTAAAAAATTTGTGGACATTGCCGTAGCCAATCATACTTATCCACAGAGTCAATCAACTACGAAGATTTCGATGTTAATGAAATCGAAACTGAAGATTCGCGAAATATTCACGAAAAACTGAATTTCGTGAACTTTTTTAGCCGGCACGATATCAATGTCGATTAGTTCAGTTCATATTTATTTGTAGTATAGAGAATGAAGATTTTACAAAGGGTACAATTTTAGAGATTTAGAAAAACTAGTTTCTTTACTACTATAATTACAAAGCTTATAACAATTTTCAAATAATAATATAATAAACAATAAACAACGATTAAGGGAAAAACTACAAGAAAAAAACTCTCATATGAAACTTAAGAACTACTATTGCGCACACACCCAATTACTTGATTTACCTATATAATAATTATTGAAGGCTTAGAACTAAAATAAATTATTTTGCAACTTATATAGCACAATTTTGACAGGGCTGACGAGAGTAATAACGAGTTAAATTTAACATTAATTTTAGAACGGTATTTTGACTTATCTGCAGTTTTGATGAGTTTCAGCACAGTCAAACTACACTGGTGCACCATAAGTAAGAACCGGTTGAAAAATTGATTTGAAAATTAACATTTTATTATGCATGCTTAGACAAGACTTTCGGTTAATAAAGGGATACAAAAAAAAAATAAAAAAAAATAAAGTGATACAAGATTTTAATTAATTAATTTATTTTGTAAATGGAGATCGATATACGTTTTTCGAAAGTTAGTAATGCCAAGATATTTACAACTTTCTGTGTTCTGTCCATGGTATGTTTATTGAATTTATTTTAAGAGATGTTTGCGGGAGAAAAGCTTGCTTTCTCCGTCGAGTGAGCCAAAGCTTGACAGTTCTCAGCATTAACTTTTATCTTCCATTTTGCAAAATAATTAAGGAGAGTACTTATCTAAAGAACTCTGCAAGCAAGTAAATGTATCTTGAGGAAGAACACTAGCTGTAAAAAGTGCAGTGTCATCTGCAAACATGGCGACTTCGGTGTTATTTTCAAAAGTAGGAAGATCTGACCAGATATTGAAGAGAATGGGGCCAAGTACGGAACCTTGGGGAACCCCAAAACTAATGTTAAATCTGGTGGATCTAGCAATGCCAGTAGATACAAAAAAAGTTATGTTTTTCAAAAAGTTCCTATAATTTTGACAAGATAATCTGGAAAATTAAACAACAAAAATTTGTAGATAAGTCATTCGTGCCAAACGGTGTCGAAGGCTTTTTTGTATCAAGTAAAACTAAACCAGTGGAACGCTTTAAGCTAAGATTGCTTTTAATATAATGTTTTCATCTTAAAACTTGATGGCTGGTAGAGTGGCCGGGGGATATATATTATTATCTTCAATTTAAGTCGACTCTTTATCACCTTTTCGAATATTTTACTTACACTGCTTAGCAGGCTTATAGGCCTATAGCTAGCTGGATTTTCTTTTGGTTTTCCCGCTTTGGCAATAGGAACCACTTTTGCTACTTTCCATTTTTCAGGAAAATAAGATAACTTAAACAAGCATTAAAAATAAACGTTAAAAAGGTGATGCCTTGTTTAGGTAACGCTTTTAATAATCGGTTATTAATGCCATCAGATGCCTTCTTAATTTTAAAATAAATAAATAAATAAATAGGGTGGCGCGACAGCTCTTGAAGAGCCAAGGCCTAAGTGGCTTACTCTCATCAACAATTCTCTGAGTGCGTGTGAAGAATTGAGGGGACCTACAATTTAACGCCGATTCCGAACGGCAGAGTTGAGAAGCACTTTTTCATGACAGATTGATACTCTTGGAAGATTTGTCAGGTCTTCGAAAGAGGCAGTGCCCGTGAAAGATGAAATAAAAACTTGGCCTGAGTAGGACTCGAACCAACGACGTTCTGCTTAGCAGCCCAACGCACTCACCAACTAAGCTACGGGCAACTGCAATTAAATTTTAATTTTAAACTCCTTTAATAAGTGTTTCACAAAACGATTATTACGAATAAACGCACCAGGTTGGTAAACAACAGAATCTCTAAATTCACTAAGTTTATCATTAACAAGATTTACAGCATGAAGATCACTCAAGTGTGCTGACACTAAATGATTTTGATCAAATGTTTCCGCCAGTGCGTTTGCCTTCTCTTCTTGAGTGATCAAAATATTGTTTTGAACTCTAAACGGTGGAATAGTAGAACTTTTTTTTTTAATTATTTTTGTTGCATTCCAAAGGGTTTTGACCCTTTTTCAAAACTGGATAGTAAATTGTTCCACTTTCTATTCCGAAAGAGTAGGATTTCAGTTTGGATTTTGCAATTAAGAACTTTTACATTAGTTTTAAATATGTCTAGCTTGTATCGAATCCACTTTCTGCTCTCAGAATTTGGCAAGCGAATTAGCTGTAAGATATAATTTTGAAGCGGTTGAGAATTTGCGGAGGAAGATGTACTCCGGATCTTAGGAATAGATACATCAGCAGCGTTATTAATGGTTTGCTCAAATTTTTCAGTGGCTGTGTCGTCTAGGGATAAGATTCCATCGTACAATTTTTAGGAAAGAAACTTCGATATCTCTCCCAATTTGCAGCAGAGTAGTTAAAGCGGACTCCTGTATTACTAAAGGCACATTTGGACAATAATTCTACACAAACAGTCAATGTCGATTACATCTTCATAAGAGCAGCGTAATAAAGGTGTATACAAAAATTCAGCCCACTAAGAATTTTTCGGCAGAGTGGGGTCTTAAATTACTAAAATGACTAAAATGATATAGGAACTATAGAATAGCACATTGGACAGTGTAATCTTAAATTTTTTCACCATTTTCATACGATTTCGTTATTCGAATGATTATTCGATTATTCAAATCATTGGAATACTTTTTTCTCGATTATTGAAATCCTTCGATTATGCCAATCACTTATAACCAACAAATCAAAAAGTATTATTGCTTTCCAAATATCAACAAGTTACTGGCCAAAGAATGTTTTATGCATTTTATCTTATTTATGCATCTGTAGATGCAAAATTAGTTCCTTAGAGGATTCAGTTACATCTGGTGAAAAAAGTAATAGGACCCCCGACCTCAGAAAACAAAGGTTCAACGATGCATGAATTGTCAAAAGATTACCGGCCAAAGAGTTCAAAAATTCAACCTTAGAAATATTTTTAATTTTCAATTATTTTGAAGATATCACTAATCTGTAAACCTCGTTACCATCTGTTAGCTCTGTTATCATACATAAAGATTCGACAGATAGATCATAACTAAACTAGTTTGTAAGCGTTATATTTATTTCCAAACGTTAAGAGGCTACCATTTTAATCATTTCAAATTTCAACGAAGTAACGAAAGTAAAGTAATGTTTAACCTTAAAAAAAATGTTTAACTAATAATATGAAACAACAAAAGAAACCGCACTACATTACCAGTTCTTAAAATCTAAGGAACGATCTCGTACATACTTTTATAGTCCTTAAATGGTTGGAAACGGCGGGCGTATACAAAAAAAAATGCAAGTAAGACAAGAACTAACTCCGTTTTTGGTGAAAATCAAGTGGTTTTTCCTAACAATAGAAATCGATTGTGTAAGTTTGCCCCATCTATATTATCTGAATTGAAGATCTCTTTTCCATGCTCAATAAGAAAACCTTTTTGTATGTGTTTCATATTTTGTTTTGTTCTAGTCTTTTGTTCTTTGAATTTGATGGTTTGCTCATTCCAGAAGCAACAAATTTAATGCCTTCTTTGCCAAACAAAAGAGAGCTCATTGAAATGCTTCTGCCATCAGCCGAGTCAAGTTATCTATTAAAAGTTCACTAAAATCGTTTTAATGTCCAACTGCAATTCCGCATTCGTTCTGCCAGCCGTCTCGTCGGTCGTTGCCCAATTGATAAATGGACAAAAACTCACACTGAAACGGAAACTATTTATACCAATATCGAAGAATTTTCTGGCATCACTTCCGACATCGAAATAGATTTCTATGGCAAAATTAACTGCCTTAACTGTTCAGACTTTCATTGAGATAAATTGCCAAATCACCAGACAAGTACGATTGTCCCCCAAATATTTCCATGAAGTATACAATTTTAAGTAAAAGTTTGCAGAGATTTCTACATCCTTTTCCTTTTTAAATATATGTATTTTATTGAAGTCATAGAAAAGAATTTTTGAGGTTTGAGAAAATGTCATTCTTTTGCTTTTAAGCAGCAGAAAGTGTTTCGGATTCGAAGGCAGACAGAGTGCCGGCATAGGAAAACATTGAATTCAAATTTAAATTCCCCTTACGGCACTAAGTAAAATTAATATCAAGTTTCAAGACCATACAACACAGCCAGTGCAATGGAATGGCATTCACCAACCATCTTCATGCCCACTCCATTGACAGTTAGACTTTTTAAATTTTATCACGTCCAGACAGAAAGAAAATTATAATTTCCTTCTGTCGCGTTCGTTTTTTTTCTTCCTTATGACAATAATGGGGAGCACGTATCCCTTAAACCGAAAAAGGATTCATGAAATATGTTTTATTTTTTCCCTCTTTTTTCCGCTTTTTTTATAAATCCACACCTACATCTCCAGGGAACAAAAAATCATCACAAAATCACATGACGACCAACAAGTCAACATTCAGTCTCTGATGCCGGGAAAAACCTATCAATTCCGGGTTATTGCAAACAGTAATTTTGGTCCTGGCGAGTCTTCTGAGGTAAGCTTTATATTTTTGTATACATAGAGGTATCATGTTATAGTGGTGTCGATATTTGCTTTGCCTCTGGCTTCTGTTATTGAAAATAAATCCTTGTGTGTACCATCAGGGATTCAAAAACCTAACCTTGTTTGTTCATTTCCAAATGATTTGATTTCATTTTTTTCTCTTTTTAAATTAGATTTTGGAAGTGAGGACGCAACCGGAAGAGAATATTGCTGGTCCACCACGAAGTGTTGAAGGTTATGCGTTGAACCACAAAGAGATTTATGTGAAATGGGAACCCCCACTCGTCACCAACGGGATTATCTCCAAATATCGGATCTATTATGCTGAGGTAGGTTGTGTTATTTTGGGATTTTATCTTATCTGTACATTAGTTTGTATTCAACATATGCATAGGCCACTGGTGGCGTGGTCTAGGCTGAACTATTTTCAGTGGTTTTTCGGTCCTCTTGCAAAAAAGGACAGGCAGATAAGATCAATAGTTTTTAAACGAGAGTTGAGGTTCAATTTACTAGTAAATCAACGACAATCATTTGGAAGATAACGTACTCGCTACCTATTTATTTTATTTTATTGTCGCAATTTGGGTTGAAAAAGTTCCTATACATATAAATTAGAGCCGTTTTCGTGATATTTTAAATGCGGACCTCGAACCTTGTTTTCATCGAAAATGGGTTTCTCATATCTCCGATTTGTAGAAATAAAATTAAAGATGCATATTTTAGAATAAATTAAAACCGCCTTAGTTCAAGTTGGAGTTGAATATGTTATTGTCGATTGGTTTTAGGTACACCGTATTAAATCTTAAATGGCAGAACTATCAACTCTCAAATGGGAGACAGTATTGTCGAGAAAAACAGTTACATAAGTACAAGGGGCACACCACAAGGAGGGTTTTTCTAGCCTCTTCTTTGGATCCTCGTGGTCAACAAAATTCTCGCAAATTTCAGATATCAGGACATCAAAATTGTATCCTATGCTGATGACTTAGGCTAAAAACACACCAAATCAGACAAGACGACTTTTTGTCTTAAGACAAAAAATCGAGTCGGATTCTAACCCACACCGATGACGACAAAGACAAAATGTCTTATCTTTGTCCGCTTCGGTGTGTGTTGCTCCTATACAACTGACACGTTTTTTGTCGATTTCTGTTTGTTTGTCTTGTTCTCTATGGTGTGTGTTACTTCATAAGACGGTGTGTACTTTTAGGCGTTGACATTTTGTCCGGCACTTTTTGTCTTTTTTGGTGTGTTTTGCTCCTATACAACCCCATGTATTTACTGCAACCGACGAGCGGACAAGACTTTTTATCGTGTCGTGTCTTTTTCGGTGTGTGTAATGAGTAAAAACTCATTACAAAAATGGGGAAAGTTACGCTTCGCAAAATTCACCAAATTTTCAGTCGAGAGAGTGTACCTAATATGTCAACCATTCGAAGAGTTGTCAAAAAATTTGAAAAAACTGGGTCAATTATGGATGATAAGAATCCTTTGCGTCAACGTACTGCTCGGTCTCTTGAAAACATTGCTGCTGTAAACGAGAGTGTTGTCTAAAACCCGAAAACATCAATTCGACAGTGACTGTGAACGGCATTCGTTACAGGAACATGATGGAAATGGACTTCTTGTGGCCTCAACTGGATGACATGAATCTGGACAACATGTGGCTTCAGCAGGACGGCGCGGCGCACAGTGGGACGAATGTATGAGAAAACACTTCAAAATTCATATCTTGTGAATAAAATAAAGTTATCAACCAAACATGCCTTAAATAGTATTTTAGTACTCATATCTATGATTGTAACCTAAAAACAAGAAAATTGATTCACTAAAACTTATGAATTCAGGATTTTTTATTCAAAAGAGTTGAGCAGCGAACTTGTTTTTATTTTATTTGTTTTTATTTATGATTTTCTGTTTATGTTTTTTGTATACATTACATGATTTTTATATCAAAATAAATAATTCTAATAATAAAGACTAAGAAAAATTAATCAATTTCACTTTCCGATGAGTAATTCATATTACTTAGAAATCCTGGATCTTCGTTATTGTTTACCAAATAGTGATCTATATTTGGGTCACTTTTCGATAACTTTTGGTTTGTTGACTGTCTTTAAAACGTTTAAGAGGTCTTCCGTTGCTTGTTCTAGGTGAATTGTCACACGAAACAGAAAAAAGGGTTTGTTTTAGAATTTTGAACGATTTTTCAAGTGAACTCGGAAACAGCAAAGGTTTATTAGGAGGGACTTTACTTAATTATTTGAAGAATTTCGCATAAAAGTTAGTATTATTACTTACGGAATTTATAAAAACGTCTGGTAAGGACAAATTAAGGTTAAGCCACCGTTGGTGAACCTCTATAAACCTGAATTTGTTTCTTTGGCAACACTGCCATTTTTGCTTTAAATTAACACAAAAAAGCCTCGAAATTTCTTGTAAAACTTCGTTTTCTCCTTCATTCAACTCTTCCAAGCCAAGTAACTGCTGAATTTTGTTAGCAACTTTCTGGAATGTGCACTATCCATCTATGTTGCTAATAAGTCACCATGCTTGATGAACACGGTCGAACCTAAAAATGTCAATTTCTTTAAAAAGCGCAAACTTGCGCAAGATTTTTTTCGTGATTTAGTTAGCTGACACATTGCTTATAATGAAACAAAAAAGATCTCAAGACCCGTTTTTGACCATTTTTTGAAAACTCTACTTGAAATTTGACATTCGTTTTTTTTTGCTTGTACCACACTAACACAGCAAAAATCGCTACTACGAAAAAAAACACGAAAAAAATCTATTTCTTACAAAAGTTTCTTAAATTTAAATACCTTCACTATTAATATTCTCCATTATTAATTTAATTTTCACACGCGGAATATATTTGCACAGCAATTGAATATGTCACAAAAAATCGCCTTAAAACTCTTTATATAAAATGCGGAAAAAATTGTAATGTTCACGTGGCTATAACTTGCGGACCAATAAATAAAAGCAAAAAATTTTATTGCATTTCGAGCTTCTATATATTTGGGATGACTAACCAATTAATATAAAGTACCGCTAAAATAGTTGTATTTTTTATTTTTTACTATGGGTCGTCCCACTGTGCGGCGCGGCGCAACTTGCCATACTGCGCATGAAGCAATCGACTTATTTCAGCAACGATTTTCAGAACACATTATTTCACGAAATTCTGATGTGAACTGGCCACCAAGATCGTGTGATTTAACGCCGTGCGATTTTTTTCTTTGGGGTTTTGTGAAATCTCGGCTTTATGCGAATAAACCCGAAACAATTCCTGAGCTCAAATCGGAAATCTAATGTGTTGTCGGTGAGATACAGCCACATCTCTGTGCAAAAGCCATGGAAATTTTCATGAAAAGAGTAATGGCCTGTCATCGGAGCCCGGGGCGTCATTTGCCGGATATTTTATTCCATACTTAATCGGAACATGTCTTCTTTACAATACAATATAAAAATATCACACCTCTGTCATAAAATACTTGGTTTTATTTGCAAATTAAAAAGTGCACTCTTATTAGGACACCCTATATCTAAGAGTAATCCTTGATTCTAAACTAACTTGGAAGCGCAATACTGAGGAAAGATTGAGAAGAGCATTATGTGCTTGCAAAAAGACCTTCGTTACACGGTGGGACATGCGACCGCAAGTCATCCAATGGATGTACACAGCGATTTTTAGACCCATAATTACCTGTGGTTCTATCGTATGGTGGAAAGCTGTTGAAAAAACAAGGCACAGAGATCTGCACCACTAGCTGGGTTAGAAATGATATAAGACCTGGCGGCTCAAGTTATAAGATGCACGGCCACTAAAAGCGCAATTCGATTAAAAGAAATAGGCTTCTGGAGGCACATCAACTATATGGACATGAGTCAATCTTACAAAGATATGACACAATTCCAGGACTGAAGAGACCACTGATTACATTTCATCCCTACTAGATTTCAATAGAAACTTTTCTATTCTTATACCAGAAAGACAAGGCTGCAACCCCAATTAACTCATCGATGAATAGGGTATCCCCTTCACTGATGGTTAAAAATGGAGTTAGAAATATGAGTTTTGTCAATCTTTTCAATCAGATAGTTAAGAATTCGAGACACCCAGCTGTAAGTCTGTAAATACTTGTATATTGACACCCTAAAAGTTGTCTCAAAACCTACATATGGTAGGGTGTAAGCAACTATTAAATTTCAAGGTCAAAGGTCACAAAAATCCGTTTTTTGCGCTTTTTTCGGAAATATCTCATTTCCTATGGGTTTTTTGCTATTTGTATTTATTATCAATATTGTAGAATACAAAATTTTCTAAAAATTTTGTTTAAAAAAATTTTGTATAAAGTGAACCGTTTTCGAGATAGAGGGCGGAGAGCGCGCGGTCACAGCATCACTTCAGGTCAACCGGTGCCTCCGGTCGAAAACACGCCATATATAGTTGATGAACTATCGATAAATCAATGATTATAAATATTGGTCAATTTTTATTAACTATTATATTATATTTTATCATTTTTTTCCTAACTTATCCACTTTTTATTCAGTATTAATTTATTTAACAACACTTACCTGCCCATGTAATTGCAGAATTGTTAATGAAAATATAGGAATTATATTTGAATTTTAACCTAATTAATATTTATAACGTCTTACATGATAAAAAAAAAATAAATAAATTATGAATTAATCTTTTTATAAAAAAAATATCATTGAATACATTTATTTTTATTGAAAGTAAAGAAATGGAATAAAGGGTACAAAAACTACAATTTTTAATTTTAATCATCTTCTTCCTCTTCCTCGTCGTCTTCTGGCTGCTGGTAAATTTCAAACTGGTATTCATTGTTCATTATCGTCTTCAACGACATTTGTCTCAAGTTCTTCCATGTTTTCGGGGTCAAAGGTTCCATCTTCGTTAATGTCGCTCTGATATGGTAGAGCATTGAGACAAGCTTGCCCATTACATTGGTCACAAGCTAAAGAGCATTGCAAGCCCGCTTTCCTGCATCCGCATCGCGAACCACAACCACTCTTGCAGTTGCAGAAAATTGTATTTAGCAAATCTTCTGGAGCAGGTGATAAAATTGTCATGATAGGATCCAGAAAATCGTTTCGCATTGCCCAACCTAATACCTGGGGTTCCAAATCATGTCCTAACCAAGTTTGAACTTGATAATATACACGGTTTTGCTGCTTGGATACAGTTTTTACTAATGTAAACACTTCGGCACTTTTCATGCACTTTAACAGAGGTTACTGATTTTAAATAATCAATTTTTCCGTCGTTTCGTTCGACACTTGCAATTCGTAGAGTTTTCATACCGCGCACTACTTCAACAAGCGATTCACCTCCCGAATCTGATTTATTACATAGAAAACACAAATCAGCCATTATTCTTGAAATTGTACGTCCGTAGTTTAACAAGATACAACTCAAACTGATGGAAAGAGAAGACGGTAAATGGGAATATAATTATATTATGATTTAAGTTTTTCATTTAATTATTTTTTAATTTTAGTAAACGGTTATCAGTATTATTGAATAGATATAGATTTAATGCATGAAGAAAATGATAAAATATAATATAATAGTTAATAAAAATTGACAAATATTTATAATCATTGATTTATCGATAGTTCATCAACTATATATGGCGCGTTTTCGACCGGAGGCACCGATTGACCTGAAGTGATGCTGTGACCGCGCGCTCTCCGCCCTCTATCTCGAAAACGGTTCACCGTATACAAAAAGTTTTTAAACAAAATTTGTAGAGAATTTTGTATTCTACAATATTGATAATAAATACAAATAGCAAAAAACCCATAGGAAATGAGATATTTCCGAAAAAAGCGCAAAAAACGGATTTTTGTGACTTTTGACCTTGAAATTTAATAGTTGCTTACACCCTACCATATGTAGGTTTTGAGACAACTTTTAGGGTGTCAATATACAAGTATTTACAGACTTACAGCTGGGTATCTCGAATTCCGAGGTGAACTTACCGAGCCCTTACCGCCCAATTATCGTAAGCGACAAAACCCAACTTTTTTATCAAATCTATTTTAAAACAAAGATTTGTTAATAAATTAGAATCCTAACATAGTTAAGAATTTAGTGTGCTTACATTTTTGTAAATTTTTTGTTAAAATGTCAGCGGGCATCTCATCAGTAGAAACATATTTCAAGTCTATTAGCCGCTTCTGGAATACCTCTCGAACGTAGTGAACTCTGATGTCAATGTCTTTGCTTCTGGCGTGAAAGACCGGATTCTTTACCAATTGATGAGAACTTATATTGTCACCACAAATGAGAGTTGGTCCCTCTATAGATTTATGCAGACCAAGTTCAGCCAAAAAACTTCTGAGAAAAACAACCTCCTTTGCTGCCGAAGGCCTCAGTGCTACTTAAAGCCACCGAATTCTGCTTGCGCGATTCCCAAACCACCGCAGCTCCAGCAATGTAAAACACAAACCCTGTGTAAGAACGCCTGTCGTCAGGACTACCAGCCCAGTCCGCATCTACATATCCTTCGAGAGGCCTGCCCGTTTTCTTGTAAGTGATCCTTAGATCCATTGTGTTCTTTAAGTACTTCAGTACATACTTTGCAGCCGTCAGGTGTTCAATATGGGGATCCATGTTGAACTGTGCAAGTTTACAAACACTGTGCAATAAATCGGGTCTGGTAGATATTGATAGATACATCAACGATCCAACTAATGATTGGTATGACTTTGCATCCACCTTAATGCATTTTTCACAGCTAGTACATTTTTTCAAATTTAGTCCAGGATCAATTGGAGTGCTACACTTTCTCGATTCCGTCATGTTGTACTTTAGCAAGAGGTCGATAATGAATTGCTTTTGAGAAATACTAATAGTATTTGAATCTGAACTTCTCTCAATTCCCATTCCCAAAAAGAAATCGATTTCACCTTTGTCAACCACGTCAAATTCCAATTCGATTTGTCTTTTAATCCACCTTAGAGTCTTGTCGTAAGAACAGGCTATCAAAATGTCATCGACATACACTGACAATATGTTGATTTCGCCGTCTTTCTTAAACACATATGTGCAGTTTTCACTGTGCAGCCGCTTGAAACCAATTTTTGTTAGCACGGAATGTAATTTCTCGTTCCATTCGCGGCCTGACTGCTTGAGGCCATATAATGCCTTCTTAAGCTTGCACACTTTATTCGGAAAATTGGCATCTTCGAAACCTTCCGGTTGTTGCATAAAAATGTCTTCTCGTAGATCGCTGTTTAAGTACGCAGCAGTGACGTCCATCTGGTGAACAATAAGATCGTACTCGACAGCCAGAGCGAGAACGGTGCGTATAGTTGAGTACCTTGCAACTGGCGAAAAAGTTTCATTGTAATCCATTCCAAGTATTTGGCTGCAACCTTTAGCCACAAGCCTTGCCTTGTAACGCTGTACAGTCCCGTTCTTGTCTCGTTTCCGATTAAAAACCCATTTCGATCGGATGGGGCGACGGTTGGCAGGCAAATCTACCAATTCCCATGTATGTTTTGATATGAGACTATCATACTCCGACTTCATTGATTGACGCCACTCATCTGCACCTTTCCCTTGAAGTGCTTCCTTAACAGTCATTGGATTATCGGATTCGTGGTTATCATTGCCGGACATGAAATACAAATTTTTATTATATACACGACCTGACCTTAAGATTTTTATAGGTTCAACATTTTCAACAACTACTTGCCCATCTCCAAATCTCGAATTCGCATCATTACAGTCAGAAACAGTATCACCAGCAACACGTTCTTCATCGATTACCTCCGCAGCAAGAACATCACCAGACTCAGTACCAGAAGCAGCAGCGATTGCAGCAGAACCAATATTACTATGGCTGCCGTCATCGGCATCTTGGAAATCTTCATTTACGTCAACTTCGAAATCACTTAGCTCATTTCCACCATCAATTCCGTCTTTGTCGTTAGGCTCCTTCTCCTTCTTGAATTCAAAAATGAGATATTCGACTTCCTTACGTCGGTCATCTGGCACACGTTCCTCTTGTCGGTCATCTGGCACACGTTCCTCTTGTCGGTCATCTGGCACACGTTCCTCCTCTAAGAATCTTACGTCTCTACTCTTGTGTATTTTTCGGGTTTTTGGATCGTAGAGCCGGTATGCCTTAGACTCTGAAGAGTAACCAACCATAACACAAATAATGCCTTTTGGTTTGAACTTGGATTTGCCTGGGCGTTTATCTAACATCACCGCCTTACATCCAAAGGTTTTAAAATAAGACACAGAAGGCTTCTTTCCATTCCAAACTTGAAAAGGAGTCACGTTCTGTAAGACTTTGGTTGGTGCACGGTTCCTCAAATAGACTGCTGTATTGATAGCTTCTGCCCAGAGCGATTCAGGCAGATTTGAACCAAGAAGTAGGCATCGTGCCATTTCTACAAGCGTGCGGTTGGCACGCTCCGCCACACCATTCTGCTGTGGAGTGTATTCCACAGTCAGCTCGTGTCTTATGCCAAAGTCTGCTAGAAATTTCTTAAAATTGCCACTCAAATACTCGCGGCCATTATCAGTTCTCAACGTCTTAATGCGAGTTGACATTTGATTTTCTACTTCGGCCTTAAAAGTCATAAAAGCACTAAGAATATCGCTTTTCTGTTTAAGAAAATATACAAATATCATTCGAGAACAATCGTCTATAAAAAGAGCGAAGTATTTTGCACCACCATTCGACATAACCCTCATTGGACCGCATATGTCACTATGCACGACTTCAAGCAAAGACTTACTTTGCTGCTCGGAGGTTCTGGTGTAAAAACGTTGCTGACATATTTTAGCGCGTAAACATATTTCGCATTCTATTGATACGGGATTTTGCAATTTTAAGCCGTTAACCATATTTTGTTTAGAGAGCAAATTCAAGCTTTCATTATTAATGTGTCCAAATCGATTATGCCACGTTAAATTTTGTCTTTGGTTCAAGGCACTGTATAATCGGACACTTTTTGGCACATATAAAAATAGATCACCGTTTCTAACACCTCTCATAATAACTTCATCTTCTTTATTATAAATAATAATGAAACAATTAATGTAATTTATTGCGCTTAGAATGCTGGAAAAAACGCATTTTCGAAGTGTCGCTTACGATAATTTGGCGGTAAGGGCTCGTACTATAATGACTGGACTACAAGTTTAAGTTGAAGCAACCATTCAAGTATGGGACCACAAGTTTCGATTGGCATGCTCAAGAGGGAAACAGACCGTATAACAAAAGAGCAAAGCAATAGTTCCTGGATGTCCAGGAACGATTGTGTTATCTCTAGAAGTTAATGGCCTAGAACAATTGAGAAAGAAACTCGGTATATCTCATTACTGAGTAAAAAAAATATTAAAAATATTAAAAACTTGATAGGTGTACTACCAGGTCATTGTGCCGTAGGTACTATGACCACCAGATTTCTGTAGGAGATGAAGAGGATGAAGAGGAAAGAGAAACCATTAAACACCTGCTCTATAAATGTCCAAACCTCCAAACCAATTGACTTACTTCGGAAGCAGGTTTGTTGGGGATATGGACTAGATCGTCCAGGTCTCAATGGATAATATGAGCAAATTCATTGATAGCAGAGACTGGTTTGTTAACGAACCGGTCTATGTTAACCAGTAGTTTTAGGAGCATCAAAGCTTCCTTTCATTTAATCGCAATGGACCTTTAGGCCCCCGTCTAAGCAACAGTTTCGCACTGTGCACACCCCTAATAACCTATCTTAAACTAAAAATGCAATTCTTCTCAATTAAACAGCCTTTCTACAAATATTTTCTTATACAATTGTGAGAGCAGCTGTCGAAATATTTGTGACATAATCCGTGAAATCTTTTCTAAATTTTAAGTTCAAAGTTTCATTGAAATCCTTTTGGGAAATTAATATTGCATTGGGGCTAAAAGTGAAATTTGACTAACTTAATTAAGTTGGCGCTACGGTCCACGTCGGACCAGGGCCTCATCCAACAAAAGCCTCCGTTTCAACGGTCATAAACACTCCACTGACATCACGCTGTGTTCTTCCAATTATGTGAAAGTCGTCAGCGTATCCTCGTAGCTGGACGGACTTTTGAAAGATTGTGCCTCTGGTGTTGACGTTGAAGTTTTGCACAATCTTTTGCAAGAATGATGTTGAAGAAATCGCATGACAACGCATCGCCTTGTCTAAAACCTTTTTTGACATCAAAAGCGGCCGTTAGGTTTTTTCCGACCATGATGGAGAAGCGTGAGGTTTCCATTGTCATATCTTACACAGACGGGTTTTTCTGGGATGCCAAAACTAGACATATATTTAGTCTTTCAGTGATTTATATATCATATGCCATATGCCTTAAGCATTAAGAGTAGCTGCAGTAGTGTTTCCGTGCTTCGTATCATAATAGTACCGAATTCTTAATAATGTGGATTTTTATTATTTTTTTCTAGGACGATAGTGGTGCTGAAATGTACAACGATAGTACATTGCAAAGTATTATTTTAACCGAATTACGTCCTTACACTGAGTACACTATCACCGTTGTGCCTTTCAATCAAAATGGAATGGGTGATCCCTCAAATGAAATGAAAGTGAAAACGTACTCATCAGCCCCATCAGAACCTCCGAATAATGTAACCCTCGAAGTAACAAGTTCAACAGTGAGTTATTTTCATTTCCAATGAACCATCAATATGTTTTAATATTTGTAATATTTCCCCACAGTCTATAACCGTTCATTGGGAACCACCAGCTGAAGAAGAGCGAAACGGACAAATTACTGGCTACAAAATACGCTATCGCAAATTGAAAGAAGCTCCTGAAGTAAAGAGTACTCCGGCTAATATTCGATACTTTGAGTTGAATGGTCTTGAGCGAAACTCCGAATACCAGGTTAAGATTGCTGCCATGACAGTAAATGGAACTGGACCATTTACCGAATGGCATCGTGTTCTAACTCTAGAAAATGATCTTGATGAGACCCAAGTGCCAGGCAAACCAGTTTGGATTGCAGTTCGAACTGGAGCTGAGAGTATAGGCTTGCATTGGGGCCCACCAGTACAACACGAGATTAAAATTCGAAACTTCGTCCTTGGCTGGGGCAAAGGAGTACCCGATGATAACATTCTCGAACTAAACGAAAGCGAACGAAGCTATGTGCTCAAGAAATTGGAACCGAATACTGAATACGTTGTGTCATTGAGAGCACGGAACATTAAGGGTGATGGTCCACCAATTTACGATAATATCAAAACTCGAGATGAGGAGCCAATGGAGGCACCAATGCCTCTGGAAGTGCCTGTTGGCCTCAGAGCCATAACCATGTCATCTACATCGATTGTCGTCTATTGGATAGACACCACACTCAGTAAGAATCAGCATGTCACAGATAATCGACACTATACGGTGCGCTATGGAATAACAGGGTCGAGTAGATTCAAGATGCACAACACAACTGACTTGAATTGCATGATAAACGAGTTGCGTCCCAATACTCAGTATGAGTTTGCTGTCAAAGTTGCCAAGGGCCGACGAGAATCGGCCTGGTCAATGTCTGTCCTGAATACAACTCTTCAAAACATTCCCATATCTCCTCCCAGAGAGGTGACGGTGCGTGCCGACGAGAACAACCCCCAGAGTGTTATAATCCAATGGCTGCCACCGAAACACAGTATGGGCCAGATAACCGGCTACAGTGTGTACTACACAAAGGATACGACAAAACGCGATCGCGATTGGTCGGTAGAAGGTTCCAATTTGGATGACAATGTTATGGTGATAAGAAATTTGACACAGCACACAACGTACTACTTCAAAGTACAAGCCCGAACCGGAAAGGGGAATGCACCATTCTCGGCTTTGGTATCGCACACAACAGGTGCTGCAGTTTTAATGCAGGAACCAAACGCCATCAGCAACAGCATCACCAATGAGATGGTAATTTATATGATCATCTTTGGAACGGCAGTGATTTTATTCATTGTTGTTGCGGTTATTGTGATCTTGTGTCGCAAGAAGCCGCAGAATACACCCGAGCACACTAAAAAGAGGTAGGTGGTGAATTGTAACTCATATATAGCTCCACTTTAAAAGTGTACCTTTCTCCGACGTTTATAGCTACCAGAAGAACAATGTGGGCGTCCCAAAACCACCAGATCTATGGATCCATCATGATCAAATGGAATTGAAAAACATTGACAAACCGATGCATAATCATAATTCAACTCCAGGTAAGTTCATATTGTGCAAAGTTTGGTGGTGAATGTTTGTTTAATTTGTTTGTTTGTCCTTTCTTTAGCCTGTAGTGATGGAGCTTCTAGCAGTGGGGCATTGACACTGCCTCGACCGAGTTTGCATGAGTATGATATTGAAGCACCAGTTCCACCGTGTGTGACAAATTCCTTGGACAAGCGGTCTTATGTTCCAGGATATATGAGTAAGTAAAATTGACATGTGTTCATAAGCCCGAATTTACACAACAAAGTCGTATTAACTAACTCCGATGCTCAAAAACCTTTACATTGAAACAAATTCAGCCCAATTCTAAATATTCCCCGGGACTAGTGTTCTCCCGGAGAGTGATTTCCCTTATTCTGAATTCCCCGGGAAATTATTTTTACCTTCGAAAGTGGGAACAAACATTCTAAATGTTCGATACAGCTGTTTGACAATATCTGACACATGAAACGACAGCCAAGAGCTGTCAGAAACTTTCTAAAGGGTGTATTTCTGGCGTTTTTAATGGCGTTGCAGGAGTAAAAGGCGATCGACGCCTTTTTATATCTTCCTTTGGTGTTCAGACCCCAGTTTAGTTTTTTATCTAAGATCACATCGAGATACTTTGCATGATGCAGCCTTCAATTTAAGGTATATTAAAATCGGGTATTTTGCGTTTGTTAGTAAATAGCACTAGTTTTGTTTTAGCTGCATTGACTGTCAGCGCACAGTTCCTAGTCCATTTACTTACCAACGAGAGGGCATATTCAGTCTATTCACTGATAGTAGGTAGGAACTTGCCAGTCGCTAGTACAGTAGTTTTTAGAAGTCTGAATCATGCTTCTAATAATTTCATTGTTCCATAAATTCATTTTTGTCTAAAAAAAAAGTTAGGATATTTTACTCATTCAGTTCACTATGGCGTATGCGTAATAAAATTATATGTGTTTTTCCCGAAAATGTCATATCCCAAAAATATTTATTTAATTTCCCTATTTGAATTCTAAAAATAGGAAAGCACATTTCCACACAGTTTATGCGGTCTCAGACCACTTAACTTTTTAAAACTCAAATATCTACCTGTTGTTGCACATGGCCCCACATGGTTTCAAAGTTTGCAACAGCGTCTTGATCGGGGGTGTAACTGATGGTGTCCTTCCTTTCTGGGATTGGATTATACCAATCGGCGGATTGGGCGGTCCCATCAGCGTACTCATGCCAGTGTTTCCTTTGAAATCCGTCTCCTTTGACGTTTGGGCACATGGCCCCCCATCATAAGAGGCTCGTTCTTTAGGAAAACACGAGGGTTAAAAAGCCGTCTTTTCCGTTTTCTGTCAGTTCCTCCCATTTCCTTTTCCCAAGTCGTTTGATTGTCTTCTTGCAGTTGGAGATTCTATACTCCGAACTGAAGTATTCGACAATCGTGAGAGAGTAGAGCTAGCAACGGAACATATGTCGTCGTCGGTCTCTAGTGTTCCGATGCTAACTCCATCCTCCACACTGAGGTTGGAAAAAGGAGTGAGAAGAAGGTCTTCTTCCTCCTTGTGTAGTTTTTGTTGCCGTCGTGTTTTCTATAGTCCTGTCCTTCTGTGCGTCACTGGTGACTTCTCCCCTCCTACTGTTGGAGAGGCAAAGCCCGCTTCGGCGGCCGTGACTTCTGTCGACGTTTCAGCGTATATCCCCGCTGGTTTTTCGTTCGTTTGTTGTGTTCTGTTCATGGTTTTTATGTTTTTGGGTTCCTCTTAGTTTACCTAAAAACTCAGGTAATCAGCTGAGGACTTAAGAAATGAAAATCTACAGCTGGTCAGCTGAAGATTAAAGCGTAAGCCTCCCCACCACTACAAGGTGGGAACCCGAGGGGAGGATCCAGCCTCCAAACTACCTCAACACAAAAAAATCATGTCCGTTACGAAGTGAAAGAGCAACAAACAAACGAACAAACTGACTATCCCATCTAACATTAAATTTTGAACTGTTTAGGCGGCAACGCCATTGTCAGCCTATTTGCGTTGAAAACATTGTTTGAAAACTAATAAATCTAAAATCTAATCTATAAAATAAGTTTTGAGTTTCATGTAACACATCTTGTTTTTCAGCAACATCATTAAACTCTACAATGGAAAGGCCACAATATCCAAGAACACAATACAACATTCCAAACAGACAACACATGGGCGTGGATACAACTCTATCACAACAGAGCTTGTCACAGCCACAGAATAACTCCCTGGCCCAGACGCCAGAGCATCCATACATGTATGATGGATTTAGGTAAGTTTAATCCCTTGAGTCCCTTAGTTCATTACTTTGGCAACTATATTTATACCGTTCGTCGAAGACTCCTTTCCAAATTAATGTCGAATAAAATTATTTGACAGTTTTTTGTTTTTTTTTTTGCTTTTCAACTTTTCAATCTTGATTTTTTTCATTTCATTCATGTAAATTACTGTTCGTTTCAATGTTTCGCAAATAAATTTTCAAAATTGGTTCATTTTTTATTTGTGCAAACTTCATTTATGTAAATGAGTTTTTTATATGAGAAACTACGTGAGTTTTATCGATTACTGACAAGCTCCGAAAAAAGACGCCATCGAGTTCATATGAGTCCAAGCACATTGCAGAGGGAACTTGTAAAAAATGGCAGAGCATCTGTGAATCCATTCTTTAATTTCCTCTCTGAAATTCGAATCCGACAAAAGCAATTCAGTGGGAATGTTGATATGGCCAGATTGGCCCGAACTGGTGCAAGGTTGTGGAATGCGAAAACTGATGAAGAAAAGAAACCCTATCGGGATATAGCGTTGCAAGAGAGAATTCTTAAGCGTTTACGGCCAAAGCGGAAGTCAGTAGATAGATTCACACACAGAAAACTACGTAAAAGGAAAAGGCACGCTTTAGTATAATGTTGTTTTTCTTTTACAACGAAATTTTGTATATTTGAAAATATTAAATTGGTTGATAAGCGTGTGTGTGTAAAATCAAGTTTTATTTATTTCTTGTTAATTCTTCCAGTAACCCGCCATATCAAACTGCAATATCAACGGTGGAGAATTCAAAACGTGGACATCCATTGAAAAGTTTTGGAACACCTGGGCCGCCACAACCCGGTGTGCCTCCTCCAGTTATAACAACATGTTCTAAGCACAGTAAGTTTCTTTCAATATTTTTTTCTTTTTTTTTATAATGGACCGTATTCTATGCTTCGTTTTTTTGTCGGTTAATGTTCGCATGTATTGGTCCAATCGTTGACCCCCCAAAATTCCCAAAAACTGTCAAACTTACACAAAACGTGTTTTTTACGCAAGTTTTTTGTAGTTTGTCAGTTGTGAAGTTGCTATCTCGTTATTTCAAACTTCAGACGAATTTCTCGGTAAAATCTTATGAGTGCTGTCAAAATTGAAAAATTTGATATTCACTAGATTTCATCCCACTCCTCGAAATTTTGTTGCTTTCCCAAAAAATACTAAACGAACAGTCCGAGCAGAAAAGTGAAGACTAGAACGGGGCTCCACGATTTCTTTTTTGTATTAAGATGGCTCAAAATTTGGAATGTTTAGTTACTTGGACTGCGGCATATGAATCGTACGAAGAACGTTTAGAGAAATTTTAGTTTTCAAATGTAAGAGTTGGTATCTATGACCGTTTTTGATTCCTATGCTAGTCTCCCAATAAGCCCTTAGTAAGTCCCGTGAAAATATTAGAAAAAAAAAACTTCTTTACAACGAACAAAATTTAAAATTTTAATTGTTTTACTTGTAGATTCAGTCAATAGATTAGGTGCAACGCGCGACACCCCGTTTTTAACGAAATTTGAAAAAGAATATTGCTAATTAAAGTGCTTTATATGTGCTTTTAATGTACTGAAAAATCAAGTTTTGTACTCCATTGCAAAAAAAATTTTTAAACAAAAATCCGGGGTGTAGCACGATATCGATTCAAACCCCGCATGGTGAAGGAATTGAAAAAAATCATCAAGAATAGTATCAAAATTATGTGCTATTTATGTGCTTGCGATAAAAGCAATAATAAATCATGCACTACTAAAATAAATAATTTTTTTTATTCCCAAGCGGCGGGATGTGGTCAAAACGCGTGCTAATTATGTGCTGGCTATGATCGCAAAGAAACCCGAGCGCTGACAATGTTCAATTTCAAATATCCTTTGAAACAATAATTATTTTAATTTCAAAATTTATAAAAAAAAACGTCAACGCTCACATTAATGAAACAAATGGCGTTTTTCTTTTTAACCTCTGATCAGATCAGATCAGATTACAAAGCTGTAAAAAAACCTGTGTTTCTTTTTACGCTCAGATATATCGGAGCTAAAAATTTTCATGCTCTGACCTAAATCTATTTGCTCAGGATAAAACGACCGAGTAAATAGAGCAGATAGCCGAGCGAAGACAACTTCACTTGTTTTTTCGCCAATTTGGTGTTTTTTTTCCCCTGAGCAGATTAGATCAGATCACGGATGTGTCAAAGCGAAGCTCTGAGCAGATCAAATTCAATGTCATCCGATTTAATAAAGAAACAAACCTGAGCACTGAAATGATATTTTTTACTAATTATTTTTTTAACAATTTGTTTGTTTATCTACAGTACGCGCGACTGTCTTGGGAATCCATTTTTGAATTTGTGTTTGCTTTTGTCTGTAAAATACGAAAAAAACAAGTGAAGTTGTCTTCGCTCGGCTATCTGCTCTATTTACTCGGTCGATTTATCCTGAGCAAATAGATTTAGCTCAGAGCATGAACATTTTTAGCTCCGATATATCTGAATCTGAGCGTAAAAAGAAACACAGGTTTTTTTTACAGCTCTGTAATCTGATCTGATCTGATCAGAGGTTAAAAAGAAAAACGCCATGTTTTTCATTAATGTGAGCGTTGACTTATGAAGTTTTTTTTTTATAAATTTTGAAATTAAAATAATTATTGTTTCAAAGGATATTTGAAATTGAACATTGTCAGCGCTCGGGTTTCTTTGCGATCATTGCCAGCACATAATTAGCACGCGTTTTGACCACAGCCCGCCGCTTGGGTAAAAAAAATTATTTATTTTAGTAGTGCATGATTTATTATTGCTTTTATCGCAAGCACATAAATAGCACATAATTTTTATACTATTCTTGATGATTTTTTTCAATTCCTTCACCATGCGGGGTTTGAATCGATATCGTGCTACACCCCGGATTTTTGTTAAAAAAAAATGTTGCAATGGAGCACAAAACTTGATTTTTCGGTACATAAAAAGCACATATAAAGCACTATAATTAGCAATATTCTTTTTCAAATTTCGTTAAAAACGGGGTTTCGCACGATGCACCTCAATAGATTTCCAAAAATGTTGAACTCTGTCAGTCACAATACAGCCCGACAACCGTGAGCGAGCACGGTGACGTTTGTTCTTTCAAGTTCTCTGAGACCGAACAAACAAATTAGAAAACCAGTTCCCAAAATTCCAGCTAAATTCCACTCAAATCAGATTCAAGCGACCCGCTATTAAAATTTTTCTTAAAAAGATTTGGTAAACTATAATCTAGAAGAAGCAACTGTGTAAAAATTTCGAAATGTAGCCGTCCGAAAGTTTAGAATAGGTACAAGATATTGCAAGTTGCTTCGCAGGTTATGATTGTCTAAAACTCCTGATTTTTTTAATTCTCAGTCGATTAGCAATCCTACATATTGAAAAACATCCACTTTTTCAATTTGAAAACAAAGATCATTACAGAATAGATGGTCACAGTAAGTGATCGTGCTAGCATCAGAAGAACAAGAGCAATTTTGTAGTTTAAATTTGTTGCACTTTGGCTCATGAAAAAAGATTTCCGGTTCGATATTCTGAGAAGAAAGGCTGAAAAACATAATTTTTTGTCTTAAAGCTTATTACTTGATAATGTTCGGCAAACCATGACCTAAAAAGATTCAAATCCCAATTAATATCAGCAACAAGGTCGAGGGGAGTATCAGCACCATAGGCACAACCAACATCATATGCAAAAGCGGTAATTTTCGACTTGAATGGTAATTTAAATAAAGAGTAAATGCAGTTGCCCGTAGCTAAGTGCGTTGGCTGCTAAGCAGAACGTCGGTCGTGGGTTCGAGTCCTACTCGGGCCCATAAAAGTTTCACGGGTACTGCCTCTTGCGAAGAATTGACAAAACTTCCAAGAGTATCATCTGTCATGAAAAAGTGCTTCTCAACTTTGCTGTTCGGAATCGGCGTAAATTGTACGTCCCCTCAATTCTTCACAGTTCACACGCACTCAGAGAATTGTTGATGAGAGTAAGCCACTCAGGCCTTGGCTATATTTATTTATTTTTTAAATGTAAATTAAGAACAATATTGGACCAATTAATGAGCCTTGTGGTACTCTTATATTAAGAAATTTGGAGCCATTTCTTGTATTGTTAATTTTTACTCGTAATGATCTATTAACAAGGTAGGATCAAAACCAATCTCTCATTAAGCTTCGAATACCAGCATTTTCCAATTAAGATAACATGATTTCATGGTTAAAACCATATCAAAAGCTTAAGTGATATCAACAAAAAAAGCAAAAAGCAATTCTTCTCAAAAGTGGAGTTCTCAGAATTTTAAGAAAAATGTAAACCGGCATTTCCTTTCAAAACCCTTCCTTCTTCCGTAGTGTCGCAATGTCTCTGGTATACATATTTACGATAAAATAAGCCTCAGTCAAAACCTCTTTATTATTATTATTATTATTATAATTATAATTTATTAATAGGATACTTAAAAGTAGGCTATTAATTACAATAAAAAATAGAGCCTAGCTGTGAGGACTATTATCTCAAAACCTCTTTAAATCCGTTTAGGTCACAATAAAAATCAATTTTATTAGAAATATACATACTAACCCGACTTAGCCACTACTAGAATTAGTAATATTACAGCTTGATACTCAATTCCATATTTGGCCTGATTCTTTATTCAGACTATCCAATCCAACATTGAACTTAATAAAAAATTTAATAAAAATGTGTAAACAAGAATACTAATTTTTTTTTTTTTATATTCTCCTATCCCAGCACCATCAGTAACTATACGTCCACAAAACGCTTCACCGTTCAAGAAACCATCGTTCTCAGTTGCCACACCCACAAACCGCCTAACCGGCTGTTCATCAATAGCACATTCAACGGATGAAATACAAAGACTTGCACCAAGTACATCCACCGAAGAGCTCAATCAAGAAATGGCCAATCTAGAAGGTCTGATGAAAGATCTTAGTGCGATAACTGCCAGTGAATTTGAATGTTAACATCGATATTAGTTATTTTTCAATAAAGTAATTCATAAATGAAACCAATAGCTATCGACCCTTCCCAGTTTCCCCAAAAAAAAAAACACATTTTCTCTAATAAATCCTAAGCACTAAAATTTAATTATGTCCATAAAACTAAGATAAGAAAAAAAAGCGAAACCTTTCCTAATGCCATCCCACATCTGAATTAATAAGCAAAAAAAATATGAAAAATTGTGAAATTGTTTAAATCAGGTATTTTTTATAACAAAAATTTAGACAATTAGATTTACATAAATACACCGATAATAGCATTTTGAACAAAATATAAATGTACGCACTCAAGAACTGCCCCATACGAGGGAAAGAGACATAACCGTCAAGATCGATTTTAGCTAACACATTACATACACACTACACATAGAAATAAATGCATGCATATCATCACGTTAACCTTGTAATCAGGACCAAAGTACATTATGTAAAAGAAAGTCCTTGTTAACAATTCTCTAATTTCGATTTTTCTTTGAAGAATTATTTATTGTCAATAAAGAATTTCCGATCAAATCGATTTGAAGTCGGGTTGCCACTGCTCATTTCAAAAACATACGGGTGTTGAGAAAAAGGAAGTCTATAGAAACCGGGACCGAACTGTTAGGATTCGACAGAGTTTGTGGTATTAAGATCCGTTTTAAAATTCAAAACCTTTCATTGTGGCAGAGGACAGATTCTGTCCTGAGATCATAATATAGTTTTTTTTTGTTGTATGTTTTGTTGTGTTCTTAATGCTCGCAGCTATATGTAAATTCGATCAAATTTAAAAATTGTTTTTTGTATCAAAATGTGAAATACATGTTTCTACTTACAGTCAATATTTTGTTGAATTAAAACACAATGTGCTTAAAAGAAATTGAACTACATAAATATGGAATTTTTTCTAATCAAAGATACAGCTTAAAAAAATTACTAACATAATTATATCTTAAAAATCATGTGACGAAACTATTTTCTTTTTGTAAAACAAATCACAAACATGCCTGTAAATATTTAAAAATTAATTAGAATATAAAAAATAACTTCACTAACTTCATTTCTAACTTATGAATGTTAATTCTTATCTTATTCTGAAAATGGAATTTTGGTCATAAAATAATGTATGTACCGATAAGAGTTTTAAAGACTGCTTTCATTTCGGTACTTTAGTTAAGTCACGAATAAGACTTTTTTTTTATTTACAAAAGTACTTTAACTGGAAATTAGCAGTCCCCAGTCAATACTTATTTTTTAACTTGCAGTCAATTAAATAAAGTCAATTGGCTAAAACTTAATAAACTGCAGTACTTTTTAACTGGCTCTAGTCAGTTAAGTCACTAAAAAGTCATTAAACTTAAGCGAGTTTGGTTTTAGTCAATAAGTCTTTTGACTGCAGTCAATTGACTTTTTTTTGTCTTTTTGACTAAAATGTATTGAATTGAGTTTGAGTCAATAATTTTTCGTCAATAAGGAGGAGATACACAACAAAATTTCATAACAATAAGATCTTCAAAAATATTCATTTGTTAAGAAAACGTTGTAGTAAAAATGCACTTGGTTAAAAATCCCCTTTGGTAAAAAAAATCATTTGGTAAAAAATCTCATTTGGTAAAAAAGCTCTTTGTTGAAAAATGTCATTTGGTAAAAAAGGCTGTTTTGTGGAAAATGCTATTTGATTAAAATTGTTATCTGGTGCTACTAGTGGCACCTATGCGGAAAAAGTTGGAACTACGAATTTCAAAAATTTTTCGTTCCACTAGTGCCATCTAGCGGGAAATAGATGCAACCTGCAAACAGCCTTTTTACCAAATGGGAATTTTCACCAAACTACATTTTTACCAAATGGCAATTTTTACCAAGCAGCATTTTTACCAAACGTTTTTTTTAACAAATGGAATATTTTCGAAAATCCTACTGTTTTCAAATATTGTTGAGTATCTCTTCCTAATTTTTTGTTTTTCCTTAAAAGGTTATTTGGTTTTTTTTTTTTTTTAAGGCAGGGTATCTTTAAGCTTCATTCTCTTTATCACAATTTAGGGACTAGCAACCAGCTCTACCAGATTTCTGGAATTTGGATCTCCTTTTTTTGGCTTCAAAAATGACTGCTTGTGAAAGTAGAAGGGTAAATTTAAACAATTATTCGAATATTGTAAAACTTGTATTCATGATCAAAAATGTGATATTTTAACTATGTACATGACAGCAGATGCATACGTTCATATTCCACATTGGGGGAAATTATTGGACAAATCCATACAAAGGATTCCGTACAGGTTGAATTCAAACGAAAAATCGCTGTGTACTTCAATACTTCAATAGTATTGACTCAATAGTATTGACTCAAACTCAATTCAATATATTTTAGTCAAAAAGACTAAAAAAAAGTCAATTGACTTATAGTTAATTGACCGCAGTCAAAAGACCTATTAAATGACTTTTTAGTAACTTAACTGACGCCAGTTAAAAAGTACTGCAGTTAATTAAGTTTTAGCCAATTGACTGCAAGTTAAAAAATAAGTACTGACTGGTGACTGCTCCTTTCCAGTTAAAGTACTTTTGTAAGTTAATTCAATTAAAGTCTTTTTTTAATTTAAAACTGCGACTTTACTGACTTCATTACCAAAGTACTGCAGTCTTTTAAACCTCTGGTATCTATATTTCATATTTACATGCAAACTATTTACGTTTTCGAATTCTTTGAAAAGCTCGAGGGGATTTTGAAGGTTAAAATCATAATATGTCAGTTATCAGAGCAATTTTGTTTGCCAGTGATGTTTATCTTGGTCTCAGTCTCATTCTTGCTATTTTCACATTAAAAAAACACAACAATTTCGTTTCTCAGCACACTTATTTAACAACCGGAAGTAGAGGTTTTTTTTTCAATAACATACAATAGATACAAGTATACCTACGGAGTATTCAACTCGGAACAAAATATCAAACTCAAAATAGACACAACATTTAAGTTTACTGCTGTAAAAATATTAACAGACATCCCGTATTAACTGTGACAAGTTTCATTATATGGTGTGTTTTTTGGAAAAGCTATCCGTATCCGCAGTAATAGAATCCATGTATTACAAATAAAACACGATACTGCCGATAAAAGTAGAAGTAGAATCATACTGCGGATAGAATTTAGAAAAATTCAATAATCGTCTTTAAAATGATAGCAGCGACCAACTTCTAAATACAAAAATTTAACAACTGCGAATGCGTATTTTTGGTAAATCCTACTGCACTGCGGATAGATTTACCATAAAAAAACACACCTATTATTGAATTTATTTCTAGGTGAAAACAGTTTTTTTTATTCTCCAATTACATATTTGCTTTCATTTCATGACATTCTCATTCTAATTCTTCGCCCTCCTTGGATCCAAAATTATTACACATAGAGTGGGGAAAGAATTTAAAGTCCATCAGTTTTTCAATTGTGGACACAGATCATACTCCATGTTTAAGATATAAAGCGTGATCCATTTCGAGGTTCCCTTCTTTATTATGTCTATTAAATTTTGGCCGTTGCTACGTGCGTCGCAGATGATCCATCCGTTGAGTCCAATTTTCGATGCATTTCGACCGGTAACTGATGTTTTCCTTCAAGGCCTGAATCGAAGCGGGTTTGTCCGCATAAACAGGAAAAAGTCTAACGGTGTGATATCAGATATCTCACGATCTTGGTGGCCAATCGACCGGCCCAAAACGTGAAATTATGTGCTGACCGAGGTGTTCTCTCATTGATTGATGCGATGTGTGGGAAGTGGTGCCGTCTTGCTGAAACCAAATGTCGCCGAGATCACGAGCTTCAATTTCAGGCATCAAATAGTCGGTTATCATGGCACGATAATGGTCGCCATTGATATGAATGTTTGGACCGATGATTCCACCGGCCTACAACCACACCAAACCGTTGTTTTTTTTTCTGGGTTATGTGGCAGTTCTTGAATCTCTGCAGGTTGCCCTTCGTCCTAAATGCGGCAATTTTGTTTGTTTATATACCCCATTGGACCAGAAATGGGCCTCATCGCCGAACAAAATTCGCTTGGAAAACGTCGATCTTCTTGGAACTTTTCAAGAGCCCATAGAACGGCTTCAGTTGTTGCACAAGCTGCATTTTGTACGCTTGCAATTTAAGATCTCGACGTAAAATGCGCCAAGTCGTTACATGCGTCAGTCTGAGCTGCTGCGAACGGCGACGAATCGACTCTCCACGGTCTTCGTGTACACTCTCAGTTACGAACGACTGCTATATTTTCTTTACGTGGTCTATTCGGTAATATTATCCATTAATGAATGCTGGGTCTCAAAATGTGTGATGGTGTTGCGAATAGTATCTACGCTAAGTAGGCCGATTATGTTGACTATAAGTTGAGCGAAGTGCATGAAACACATTCCTCACAGAACGTGAATTTTTTCGTAATAAATTTGTTCAGGCGTAAGTCTTTCCATTAGAAATGCCAAACAATATTAAACAAAAATCACATGACAGAATAACACGACTCACACGTGATATGTCAAAAAAAGGTTATTGAAAAAAGTATCTCTGTACTTGAATCGCCCATTCTATAAACTTGTTTAGTGAACCAAAAAAAAAAATGTTCCGAAGTTCAGTTTATAATTATACATAATTAAATATTGCTTAAACTAACATCTTCTTTTGACCTTTATCTCAGGTTTTTGGGTTCTTTCCTCAAAGAATGCATTTGAATCCTGTTTTATCTCCAATATATCATTCATTCATTGGAATTTTCAAATGAAACAGTTGTTTTTACTTTTTTTCTCAACAGCTTAGTTTGACAGGTTCAACACTTAGCTTGTTAATATCATAAGATCTAAGATGTATGTATATGAGCACTTATATTTTTAAGCCGGACGGTAAGATGAGATAAGCAACTAGAAAGGTTGGGTTCAGATTAGCTCAGTTAACTATCTATTTGTTACTTTGTTGGTTTTCATTTTTTTCCACAGTTAATTTTTAAATACCAACTAAGCTGATTCGAACAATGGTCTTAAACAGCTGACATATGAAATCCCACGAGTACAAGTTGAAAAAAACGGAAAGTTCTTTTGATTCTTGTAATTTTTTGTTGTTTTTATTTTTATTCTCGATCACGATGATCAAAAGTCATCCAAACAGAATTTATTTTCTACTAACAATTTTAATCCATCGTGATCATTGTGCCATTAACAGTTCATTCATTATTTGAAACCATAAAATATATATAATTTTATTTAAAAATTTAAGTTTATGACTAAGAAAAAATAAATATATTATATTATTATGTGTAGGATATAAGAAATCACCACTTTTCTTCCTTGCTTCTTCTTTAGTTTATAATTCCATTTTATCATCTATATATATATATTTTTTATGAAGTAACCATTATACAATTCAATGATTTAAGTTGTAAGACATTTTTGTACAAATTTATATATATATAAATAGTAAACTTAAAATTGTGAACAAAATTAAGTGAACTTACAGACATAACACATAAATAAAAAATAATATTAAGTTAAAAAACAAATTTAAACAAAAAATAGAACTAACGGTGTATTTATAATTTAGTGGTTTACATTAAAATCGAGTAAGGAAACAATGAATTCTTTTTTATAAGTAGTTAAAGTCGATAATAAGTTATTGTTAACAAAACAAAAAATTGAATTGCGAAAATAATTACAATTTAATTTAAACGTACGTACATACGAAAAGTGAGGGAAAGACCATACATACAACTAAAAAATAAACACAAGACACGATTGACGAGCATATTAACCAAAACAAAAAGTAAATAATAAATGTACATTCTTATTTATAAATTTATTTGTTTTATTTGTTGCATTACATACATCTTCGTTGCCAAATTGCTTTTTAAAGTTGTTTTACTGTGAAGAGTGTGAAGTTTAGAAATGCTAAAAATATGAAGCGCAAAAAAAATTATCCAAAGAGTTTCAAAGTATAGTACATATATTTGTTAATCGACTTTAATATTTTCTAATATTTAAATAAAACACCGAGAGCTGAGCTGATGACCGCACCGTTTCGCATCCAATTTGAAACTGTCTTTATTTTCATATTTTAAACAAGAAGGAGAAGATAAAAGGAAAAGAGAATAGCGTTTGTACAATGGAAGTAGGGGTAAAGTCTATAAATAGCATAAGCAGAAATAACGATCTGTTGTACATATGTATATTTTGAAATGACAATCGGTTTATGTTATTGTATCAGTAAGAGTAATTGTGTTAGGAACTAAAATACAGAAAGATATTATACAACGACAATAGGATAGCATGCAGTATCTCACACAGTAGTAACTACTACAATTCGGCCATCCTGACCTTTGAGATCACCTGATCTTTATCTATTTTTTACAATTTTTCTTTCTTTTATCAATTTTTCTAAGCCACGGTTTCATATTGCCGACCGCCCACACTCCTTGGTAGGGTAACCTTGTTTGTTGGAAATTTTCAACATCTATAAGTACGTATCTATCGTTTCGCAATACTTTCGTAACCTCGTAAGGTCCCCGGAACTTTGGTATCAGTTTCTTAGACGCGCCAGGATGTGAATCGAAATTTTTAACCATGACAAAATCGCCAGCTTTATAAACGTTTGGTTTGCATCTTTTTCTATCTACATATTGTTTGTTATATGCCTGAGTGTTTTTTTGTTCTTCTATTGCTTTTTGTCTTACCTTCTTAAGATCCCGTTTCTCTCCTAATCTTTCTATTTCTATCAATTTATCCTTGAGTTCGTCTGAACACTTTCCTTTTTGGTCTACTCCAAACAGCATTACACTAGGGTGTTGCTTAATCGTTCGATTCACCGTATTATTAAAAGTATGTTCTACCTTGTCTAAGACATGATCCCAAAACAATCCCTCTTCCGGTTTCACTAACTTAGCCAACATAGGCCCTAAACTCCTATTTACTCTTTCAACCTGACCGTTCGCTTGAGGCGATCCCGTTGCAACTTTGACATGTCTAACATTCCTAGCTATCAAAAATTCTTTAAACTCAGTTGAAGTGAAACAGCTCCCTCTATCTGACACTATACATTTCGGTACGCTATATGCTCTAAAGTAGTCTTCTAGTGCTCTAACAACCTCTTTGGTATTCGTCGTCTTTGTTGAATACAACCTTACGAACTTAGTAAAAGCATCAACAACCACTAACACATGTTTTTTGACAGACCTAGAATTGTCTACCGGTCCATAATGATCTATGTGTATGACTTCAAACGGTATCTTCCCTTTTGGGATGTTGTGAAGGAAACCCTCCTCTTTACCTTGTTTGGCTGAATAAACTATACACTTTAAGCAATTTTTTATATGCGATCCTATTTTCTCTCTCATATTGGGGAACCAATAACTTTTCGAAATTAACTCACAGGTTTTGTCTGTACCTACATGACCCATTTCATCATGGTATTTGTATAAAACATGATCAATCATGTCTTCGGGTACTAAAAACACGATGGTACCATCATTCTTCTTTTTATACACCACTCCGTTTCTCATCTCATACGATTTACTTTCAGTCTCCTCTAACATTTGCTTTATCTTAACAATTTTACTATCTTTGTTTTGACATATTATCAAGTTTTCTTCGAACGTATTTGTTTCTATTGTCAACACATTCGTTGACCTACTTAACGCGTCTACATGTTGCATTCGACTTCCTGCTCGATGTTCTAACACCATTTCATAATTTTGTAACTCTAACGCCCACCTGGAGATTCTTGGATTGAGTTCTTTCCTCTTCAACGTCATCGTCAAAGAATTGCAGTCGGTCACCACCTTGAACCGTCTCCCTTGCAAATAAATCCTAAATCTCTCTAGGGCATACACTATCGCTAACGTTTCTAACTCGAAGCTGTGGTATTTGGCCTCCGCATCCGTAGTCCTTCTAGAGTAGTAAAAAATCGGATGAAATTTCCCATCCTGTTTCTTTTGAAGCAGTATGGCACCGAAACCTATGGCACTTGCGTCGCAATGTAATTCTGTTTCGTCTTTAGGATCATAAAGTGCCAGTACCGGAGTTTCTACTAGCTTTTTCTTTAGCGTCTCGAACGCATACAATTGTTCTGGTCCAAAGTTAAACTCTCTGTCTTTTCTGACCAAGTCGTACAAAGGCTTGGCTATTATCGAGAAATCTTTGACGAATCTACGAAAATATGAGCATAAGCCTAGAAAACTTTGTACCGTGAGACCTTTTTGTGGTATAGGGAAATCCTGTATCGCTTTAATTCCTCTATCGTCTGCCTGTATCCCTTGTCCCGTGATCGTAAAACCTAGATACTTAATCTTCTGCTGTAGGAACATACACTTATCCTCTCTTAACTCCAACTGATTTTCTGTCATTCTTTTAAAAACTTCTCCAAGTATTCTAAAGTGTTCTTCATAACTTTTTGTTGCGATCATTATATCATCTAAGTAGACTATAACTTCATCATTTCTAATCATGTCTGAGAAGATCCTATTGATGTGTCTTTGAAAAGTCGACGGAGCATTTTTTAACCCAAACGGCATTCTAAGAAATTCGTATTGACCCAGCGGCGTAATGAAAGATGTGTACTTTATAGAATCTTCATGCATGTAAACATGGAAAAACCCATTCTTCAGATCCAGTTTTGAAAAAATCGTTTTGTTGGCTAGCCTATCTAACAAATCGTCTATAATAGGGATTGGATAACTATCCTTTGCTGTTATCTTATTTAACGTCCGAAAATCAATACACATTCTGATGTCTCCCGTCTTTTTCCTCACTAACACTATCGGCGAAACGTATTCCGACTCACTTTCCCTAATATAACCTTTTCTTAGATATTCATCTAACAACGAACTGAGTTCACCCTTTTCTGCATAAGAAAGTCTACGTGGACGACAATGAAAAGGTTTAACATCGTTGAGGACAAGGCTCATCTTTGTTTTGACTGTAGGTTCCGTGGGGCGATCGGCGTACAAATAATTTTTTTTATATAATTCGATCAGTTTTGTTTTTGTTTCAAAATTAACATCATTATCTATTTCTAACTTGACATCCATCTCGTCTTTATACTCAATTGACATAAGCTGTCTTTCAAATTCGCTCTGACTATCTGTTGTTATATTTTCTTTTGACTTAATTTCAATTTTTTTCTTTATGTCGGTAATTAATTTAAACTTCCCTTTTCTTAAAAAATCCCTTCCCAAGATTGCCTCATATCCAGTTGCCTCATCATCTACAATAATCAAATTAACTTCAATTCCAATTTCTTTCTCGAAAAAAATTACACCAGACACTACTCCAAGAACTTTTAATTTACTTTTATTTATTCCGTAGTAATTTTTTGTTTTTATTACACAACTACAACAATTTTTTTTAATGACATCCGGAATTCGTGACGTCTTTACCATGCTTCCGGTATCTATGAGGCAATCTAGAGAGATTTTCACATCATTATGTGAATCAAAACTAAATAAAAAATTTCTTACAAAATCGTTTGACTCCTCCTCTTCGTTCAGTTGATGAACCCTTTGTGCTAATTTCCGTTGGGGACAAGCAGCTACTATGTGTCCCTTTTCCCCGCACGCGTAGCAAACACCATACTCTCTCTTTGGCTTACGGCAAACACTCGCAACATGTCCCATTGAATTACAGTTGTAACACCTTACCGTGTCGTATGGCCTTCTCGATACTGTTGTCGTTGCACTCGTAGTCGATCCCGTTGCTGTTGGTCTTCCCTCCATCTCCTTTGCGCATTGTTGTATTCTGTGGAACGATCTGTATAATCCTGCTTTTGTCGTGAAGTTGCTAACCAGAGCGTGTAGTCTCAGATTTTCATCCGAAAAACCTTCGATTATGTACTCAACTAGTTCTTCGTCATCCAAGTCCAGTCCAGTCGCCAATCGGTTTTTGTCCAAATAGTACTCGTCGAAACTTTCCGTTGTCTTCCACTGTCTTGCCTCGAACCGTTTCCTGACTACCATCCTGTTTTCTTTCTTCGTGAAATCGTCTCTTAGACTTCCACACAACGACTCGACATTCAGGCACAAAAAATTTGGTTGTGCATTCAGCCACTCCTCTGCCTTGCCTTTTAACTTGGTGACAAACAGCGTGCGCAACATTTCATCGGAAACGTCGTACATTTGTTTTACGTTCATTAGCTGTGTCAACCAGACTTCAACGTTTGCTCCACCATCGTATTCAGGCACTAATTCTTTATACATAGTATACTGTTGCACTGCCAGGCTGCCGGTCGTCACTCTAGTTGTCATTTGTGCTGTTGTTGCCGTCATCGAACTCGTTTTCACTCCAGTTGCCACGGTTGAATTTGTCGTTGCTTCAGTTGCCTCCTCAGTTGTCGCTCCCGTCGTCGTCACCGCTGTCGCACTTTTTTCTGCTCCCGTTGTCTCTTCAATTGTCGTTCCCGTTGTCGTCACCACCGTTGAACTTGTTTTAACTCCAGCTGCCTCTTCGGTTGTCGTTCCCGTTGTCGTTCCCGTTGTCTTTTCCGTCTCTTGTCTTTTCTGTTTGCTCAGCTCTGCCATCATCTTCAATAGTTCGTTCTCCCTCACTATTATTTCTCTTCGTAACAACTCGTTTTCCTTTTGTCTTTGTTGCCTCTCTGTTGCTGTTTCCTCTTCCTCAACCTCTTGCTGTTCATCATTGGACTCGTTTTCTTCTTCACCGTCGTCGGCTTCTTCGTCGTTGTCGTCAAGCAAGTTTTTTTCTTCATTTGCCGTTCGTTTTGGTGGAGGCAAACCGCGTTGTTCTACTGGTATCTCGTTCAAACGCACAGCTAAAGTTGGTTTCGTACCAGCGCTTGATTTGCCTAAGCGCTGTAACCACTCGCGCAGCTGGGCAGCTGTGTATTCAGACACATCGATCATTTGTTCCATTTTCTTTTTCTTTTTTTTTTTGAATTTATCTGCACACCGCGCACGACAAAGGTATAGCAAATATCAAGATGAGAGAAAAAAAAACAAGAATTTAGAAAGGAGGGAAAAAAATTTATGGCTTTGCTTGTGTGTCACACAACAAAATAAAACATCAAATTGACTCGAGTTTGTTTTTTTTTCGCGAGGAGAACAGCGTCACTTTAATTAAAACTGGGATGAACTATTTTATTAGAAACTTTACTTGGATTTACTAATCCCACTTCTGAATAATTTATAGTACATATATTTGTTAATCGACTTTAATATTTTCTAATATTTAAATAAAACACCGAGAGCTGAGCTGATGACCGCACCGTTTCGCATCCAATTTGAAACTGTCTTTATTTTCATATTTTAAACAAGAAGGAGAAGATAAAAGGAAAAGAGAATAGCGTTTGTACAATGGAAGTAGGGGTAAAGTCTATAAATAGCATAAGCAGAAATAACGATCTGTTGTACATATGTATATTTTGAAATGACAATCGGTTTATGTTATTGTATCAGTAAGAGTAATTGTGTTAGGAACTAAAATACAGAAAGATATTATACAACGACAATAGGATAGCATGCAGTATCTCACACAGTAGTAACTACTACAAAAGGAAGGAGTTTCAAACTAAGGATAACTAATACGAACGTCTTAAATAAACAAATATATGCACTAGCTGAGCCCGCAAACCTCATTTCGCCTTCCTTCACATCAACCAGAATAATAATGTTACACAGATTTTGTCAAAATGCAATGTGATTTATTTAAATCCAATTGATGATTATGATGATGATGAACACTGTGGCGTATGAGTACTTTCTTTTTATTTGTTTGCTTATCATTGGAATTATGAGTTTTGAAATTTCATATTCTATGGCCCCCCTATTAGCGTTGTCGATCATTAATCGAATCGAAAAGGTTCGATTGGTTTTCATGATTGGTATTTATTTATTTATTTCAATCTACATAGTAGGAGAGCCGACTGCTCGATCCCACTCTACATGTCGTCCCGAAACGAAATGTTGAAAAACCATTTGTTGGTGTCTGGGGTTACTCCAAACCACCGACTTGCCTGATTTTAAGTGGTCCGATATCATATAGTATTTAACTAATGAGAATGCACAAATCGACAAAAATATGTTGCATATCGTCCCGGAATAAAATTTACAGTTTTGGGAAGCTTTTTAACTGCCCATTCCAAAAACGTAAACTTGTCACCCCTTATTCGGTGCAAAGCCCATGGCAAGTCGCATTGAATGGCGAAATATTCGTGGAAAATATGTCACATCGCGTCCCGCCTCGAAATTTTGCAAGAATGTTTATCTCAATGTTTGTAAACTAATGGCGTGAACTTGCCAGTGCTAATCTGTTGCAAATCTAAACTTGCCAGCATTCAAAGTTAGCGCGCGAATAACGAGACAAACGAAATAATAAAATAATAGAAATAATCAATTTAAGTGTATGGAAAAAAAGAAGATACGGGCGACTGATTTAATCGTCACGATCGACTGGTCGATCGCGATCGACCGGTTGGCTACCCCTGGTCTATAAGATCTTGTCTGCCGTGCTGTGTGAACGTTTGAAGCCCTTCGTCAACAACCTAATAGGTCCTTATCTGTGTGGCTCCAAACCCGGAAAGCCCACAAACGATCAAATATACACTCTACGGCAGATCTTGGAGAAGACCCAGGTACTTCAAATCGATACCTTTAATCGATTAATTTTAATTTAATTATTAATTTTAATTTAATTTTTAATTTTAATTTTAATTTGTTTAATTTATGTTTAATAGTTGTTTATTATATAAACTTTGATTTAACAATTAATATTATATTATTGTATTGTATTCTATTATATCCTGTACTTTTAATAAGTTTAACTTAATGTACAGCTGTCTCATTTTTCAATAAATATGAAATATCTAATACCTACCACCTTTTCATCGATTTCAAAGCCGCGTTGACAGCGTCTATAGAGACCAATTATATAGAGCAATGTCTAGTTTTGGAATTCCAGAATAACTCGTCCGTCTGTGTATGATGATGACAATGGAAAACTCAAAAGTCGGTCCAGCTACTAGGATACGCAGACGATATTGACATAATTGGAAGAACACAGTGTGATGTCAGTGGAGCGATTGTGAGTCTTGAGACGTAGGCCAGGAAGATGGGTCTAGCGGATAACGAGGGCAAGACCAAGTTAATGCTGTCAATAAGAAAGGACAACCAACATCAATCTTGGAGCAAACGTCAACAGATTTAACTTCGAGGTAGTTAAGGACTTTGTCTACCTAGGATCCGATATCAGCTCAGACAACAACACCAGTGCTGAAATCAAAAGAAGAATAACTCTTGCCAACCGCTGCTTCTTTGGACTTAGAAGGCAATTGAGTAGTAAAGTTCTCTCCCGAGCAACTATAGTGACACTCTACAAAACCCTAATCATCCCGGGCCTCATGTATTGTGCAGAAACGTGGACCATGACAACATCCGATGAAAACGCTGTGAGCTGCCTTGAGAGAAAAATTTTTCGAGTGATTTTTGATCCAGTGTTCATATATGGAGATCTCTACAGCGACATTGACCTGGCCAGAAAAGTTAAGGTCTAATGACTTAAATCGTTGGGTCATGAAGAGCGAATGGAAAATAATGTCCCGGCCCGTAGAGTCTTCCTTCCCTGAAGGACGTAGAGGACCTGAACCAACTTGGCGTGCGAAACTGGAGACTGATAGCTAGGTACCGAGCTGGCTGGAGACGCTTGTTGGATGAGGTCCTTGTCCGATCTGGACTGTAATGTAATAATGTAAAAAAGAAATTGGCAAGTAGAAATTATTTATATAATAAAACAACGGTTACCGTTTCAACTAGTAAGATAAAAAGTATCCTACACCTTCAATGTTACCTCCCATCAATTTGCGCCTACTCGGTTCAGCCTTTTTTTTAGATACAACGTGCCATATGGCAAAGCAACTTTTTCCGGGTCAGCTAGTAGAATAAAAAGAATCCTAAAGCCGTGTATTGTTTCCAAGCTACTTGCCTATCAATTTTAAGCCAGCAAATCGTTGATACAACAACGTTTAACGGGTCAAGTTGTAATGTAAAATAAAAAGTATAATATAACCATCCTTTCTTTCCAAGCTACCTCCCCATCAAATTGAGTCAAATCAGTTCAGCCGTTCTTTGATATTACGTATATTGCAAACCAACGTTTACCGGGTCACCTAGTAGGATAAAAAGCATCATATAACCGTCTCCTGATTTTGAGCTAACACCCCACCAATTTTGCACAGAACCGATTCTGCCGTTCTTATAAATTACTTATATGACAAAACAATATTTACCGGGTCAGCTAGTAAGATAAAAATAACTAGGCAGCACCACTAACAAAGGAGTCTGATGATCGGCTTGGCACCCGTGAAATAGCTATAACTCCAGCCAAACAAAGAAATTGACGGAAAAAGCCATTGGTGGAAGCACCTCTAAGTTGCTATCGTTGTTCAAACAACATAAATGGAATTGACGGACGCAGCCTAACTGCAGTGTTAAATAACACAAAAACAAACTATGAGAGTTTTTTTTTTTGTCAATAGTGCGTAGTCAGTGATAGATTCAGTTTTAAATCAGTACCTACATTGTGTGTTTTTTTAGAAACAATAAACAAAGAGTATTCTGTGAACTGTGCTAAATAAAATCGTAAAATTATCATGTAATCGAACTCGAGTTCCCCAATAGACCAAAATCCGTGGAGTCCGAGAATTTCAACATGCTGATGTTCATGAAGGGGAACAATCACATTCATATACAATGACTGAATAAATTGTTGTTTTAGCACTTAAATTCTTATAAAATATAATTAACTATTTATTAAAACAAAATTTACTTGTCTTTTCTTGTTTCCAACTTCTAATTTTTATTAGAAAATAAAATTTTTATGACGTGTTAACGGATTAACGTTAACTTGCGTTAATTTTTCTAAAATTTAGCGTTTTAACTGTTAACGAAGTTAAATTTTTAATTAACGGGTTAGCGATTAACGTAGTTAACTTTTTGATGAACGGTGCCCAGCTATGGATATAATATGGAAATCTAAAACATTTCATTTGAGTTTTTTCGTACTCGCTTATTAGTAAAATCATTAACAAAACGACAATCATCAATGATTTATACGAGTTGTTTTTATTTTCCTTTTAAAACAATAAATGTGTAGATTCTAGGTATCTAATAGAAAAAAAACGGCTATTGTAAATTGAAAACCTTTATTCTAAAATGATAACAACTTATTCCAAGTTATATTATCATGTATGTATGTACATTTGCCCTATTTTTATATTATATGAAGCAAATAGGTACCTTATAATTCAATTTGAAGGAAACTTACAATTTTAACTACGAATCCTTTTTTGAGAACATTGCATCGGAGCAAAAGTGATATGAGAACTTTGAGTAGTTGAGTGAAAGTTGTAAGTAATTTTTGGTACTTTGAATTTGGTCGTCATAAGGAAAATAAAAACATACTTCCAAATTATTAATCACCAATGTAAAGAGAGATATTTGGCTAAATAATTATACTAAAAAAAACTTCCTAGAGTAAGTGCGTAAAAAAGTATTTTTTCTGTGAGAAAGAGTCCTTAATTATATATATATAATTAAAGGTGAGGCATAAATCTTTAAAATGATGCAAACAAAATTGTATGTGACCGTTGGTCTTTTGGAGATATCGTTGTTCAAAAAGTAAGTGAAAAGAACTTGATTTAAAAAAAGTAAAAACTAAATATTTGAAAATATAGTGAAGGTTGACATATAATTTTGAACATTATTAAAAGACAAAATAAATACCTTTCTTTTGATACCAAAAACGTTTGTCTAAGTGCCTTAGATCACACGCTATAAACGCTTTTATCAAGAAAATCACTAAAATTCATTTTCAGAGTTAACCAACTTTAAGCCCAAATAACTCGAAAACCCCACCAACGATTTCGGAAATATTTCACACCAATAATCTGCTCTACTACAGCTTTCATTTGATACCAATTTCGTTAATGAACGCACTGGGCCCATGTTCTTTATTATTTTTAACCAATACCTAATTTTATGCCTTTCAGTGTAAATGTTGCTTCAATTTGCATTGGTTTGTTCCAGTACAAGCTTTGAAATAAGAGTTTGTGTTCTTCACTAGTAAGCACTCAAAATAAATTCAACTCAATTCTACTTCTGCATTCTCTTAATAGCATACTAGCAACAAAAACTGAATCCGAAATGTAGTGATGGTCGAACGCACACGTAAAAAGCTTGCCCCCCTAAATTCGTTTGTAAGTTTGGTATCACATAAAGCATAAGCACGGGCCAAGTTTCTCAAGTTTGTTGGCCAACAACACCTGTGGAATTTAGAATTTATTCAGTCGAAAAACGTTAATCGCACCGTGTTGACGCTAAACGCAACGGACTCTATAGTTATTTCAGATTCAAATAATACTTTTTCTATAGTCTCTCACCTTCTTACGATAGATTCATTTTTGAATGCAAATTGATTTCGAATTCGGTTAAAAAAGAAAGTGGTGTAAGAAATTAAATTCCAACAGGCAATTAAATTTTGATTGAAGGGTGAATGTTAAACAAATTAGTTTGTGTCCATTGCGAGTTTGTTCCACGAGATTTTTTTAGAAGCAGAAAGTATTCAATATGAGATCGTCACCACTTTTGGGTAAAACTAAATCCATCATAGCTGCCTTATCTGAAATTTCACTTAAACCACAATGCCAACAATACACAACATGCCCACATGCTGCAACTGCAACAAGTGCTTCTAGCGCCACAGATGTTTCCTCTAGTAAAGAGTGGGAAAATGCATTGCCATACCATGAAGTACCTGGGCCAAAGCCGATACCAATTCTGGGTAATACCTGGCGGTAAGTTTGTTTCCTTTTTTATGTGTACGTGTAGTATTTTTACCAGATTAAGATTAAGTATTCTTGCGATGTGTGAGCTTCCTAACTCGTTTTGTTTTCATTTTTTTCATTGGATTTTGACAGTATGTCATTAAGGTAAGTTACCAGTTTTGTTGCTTCCCGTCTATCAAGGCCAAAACTTGTTTTTCTTCACTTCTTCTTTTTCGTCAATTCGCAATGTGATTAATTCAATTAAATTTTTGGTTAAAGAACATCGAATCAAAATAAAAGTGAAATGTTATGGAAATGCAAAACGAGTTTGTAGCATATTTAAAATAAACAAAAAATCTATATTCCATCTTTTGTACCAATACTGCTATAAAATCACCATGAAACGAAAATCGTCTTACTGTCTCCTGAACCTCCCACTATCGTAGATTTTTTTTGACCGGAACTTTGAAAATATTTGACGTTGGGCTTAAACAGCTCTTAAAAACCATTATAGCTTAAAACGTTGATATAATTTTAAGCACAGTTCTTAATCATTTCCTGGAGAGCATTTATTTTGCTTTGATTATTAAAACCTATACACTGGAGACTGGACTAGCACTGGGCAGAGTTTTTTTTTTCAACAAGCCCTGCAGCTGATAGATTTTTCATGTAGGTACATTGTTCTGACAGGGTTACTATTCTATTAGCCTTAGTTGTTAATCGCAATACTATTTTTTCTTGAATGGCCATAATCATCAGTGGATCTGGATAGTACTAAGGATCATAATAGTCTTTTTAAGACGATTATTTGTTGTTCGTCCTTAAAGCCGGTCAAAGGTCATTCTGGGAAAAAAATGGGCATTAAATTTAACATCGATGTACGATCATGTTTTCTGCTTTCGACCGATCTTTCAAAATAATGTTTAGTTGCAATGAAGCTATTAAGGCCTAACTTATTGGGATGAACATTTTTTGATGGTTCGATATAAAAGAACACGTACCGACACTAGTGGCAAATCGTAGAGTATAATTTTAAGTATCATAGATTGTGAGGATTAGAGATTATGCAATCGGCATAAAACTGTATGGCCCCTCAATAATTCTTCGCAATCCCCCACTTTAAGAAATTGTTTAAAGTACAAATTTTCAAATTTTGTTTAACATAACGCGGATTTGCAGTGACTTAGTTGAAATTCTTGTAGAAAAAAAAATGGATTTAAAATATTTTTTTGAAAATGAAAAAAAATATAATCGTGAATATAAAAGTTTAGTTAAAGTTAAAAATTGTTTCATTAGTTTTCAAGAAATTAAAAAAACAAAAAACAACGGCTCTAGAGGGAGCACGATACCTACCAAATTTATGAGAAAATTTTAAAAAATGCGTAGAAGCTGTTTTTGAGGAAACTCAATTTATTTTAATTTTTAAAAAATGAGGGCTTCCGCTTCATCTAGCTTTAATCCTGTAAATGAAAATGAACTCTCTAAAATCAGTGGCGCAAAGTTATGGTCCGCTAATGAAGAGGGATAGTGTGATACTAGCTTAAAATGACGTTTCAGACATGACTCAAACGTCATTTTAAGCTAGTATCACACTAAATTGTCTTAAAATTGTTTATTAGCGGACTATAATTTTGCGCCAGTAATTTTAAACTTGAAACTCGGAAGAAAGGCAGACATTTGGATGGCTCAATGGATGAAATAGAAATTTTGTTGAGGAGGCTTTTCAAAACTATTATGTAAGCAGGCTTTTGATAAAACATTTTCAACTGCAGTACTAAATTCAACTGTGGTAAATATTTTTTTTGGTCAAAAACCCCAAGTTAACGTTATTTATCAATTCTGTTCTTCGTTTATAAACGCAACAACGGTGGAATATTCGATTGACATGATTTTTTATTTATTCGAAAGATAATCTTGTGGCATTACATTTTAAATATGATTTCTGGCATATGAATGTCACGGCTGGCTCGGATGTAGTCCAATCTGGACGTCCAATTTTCGATGACTTTTTCCAACATTTGTGGTCGTATATCGGCAATAACACGGCGAATGTTGTCTTCCAAATGGTCAAGCGTTTGTGGCTTATCCGCATAGACCAATGACTTTACATAACCCCACAGAAAATAGTCTGTACTAAATCACAAGATCTTGGAGGCCAATTCACAGGTCCAAAACGTGAAATTAGACGGTCACCAAACGTGTCTTTCAATAAATCGATTGTGGAACGAGCTGTGTGACATGTTGCGCCGTCTTGTTGAAACCACAGCTCCTGGACATCATGATTGTTCAATTCAGGGATGAAAAAGTTAGTAATCATGGCTCTATATCGATCACCACTGACTGTAACGTTGTGGACATCATCGTTTTTGAAGAAGTACGGACCAATGATTCCACCAGCCCATAAAGCGCACCAAACATACAGTTTTTCTGGATGTAACGGTGTTTCGAGGATTGAGGATTAGCTTCACTCCAAGTGCGGCAGTTTTGTTTGTTGACGTATAGCCATTCAACCAGAAGTGTGCTTAATCGCAAAACAAAATTTGCTTATGAAAATCGGGAACAACGGCCATCTCGTTTTGGGCCCATTCGACGAATCTACGCCTTGCTTGATGATCATTTGGCTTCAATTCTTGCACGAGTTGGATTTTGTAAGCACGCAAACCAAGATCCTTCCGCAAAATCTTCCATAAAGTGGATGGACACAGATCCAATTCCTGTGCTTAATGGCGGATGGACTCATTCGGGTCTTCCTCAAAGCTACGCTCTACAGTAGCAATAGCTTCTACTGTACGCAACGCACCGTACGGCGCGGTGGCGTCTCTGGGGTCTGGGGATGCGAGTTATCAATTAGAGTAAACGTGGTGCAAAAACGTTCCATGGTTAATCGAATTAACTGCTCTGATCGACGATTTTGTCGACGATAAAATGGACGTAGTGCGCGATACGTATTCCGCACAGAACCATTATTTTCGAAATAAAACTGCACAATTTGCAAGCGTTGTCCAGGTGTGAGTCTATTCATGATGAATTGCCGAACCAACCTGAGAATAAATCACTTGACATCTGTTAAATCGGTCGCCGTCTTGAAAAGTAATGCCAACTTAAAGTGCTCTTGCTCTACATATGTCGTTCCAGAAAGAAATAAGTTCGTTTTTATTCTTTTACTACTTAATTTTATTTAATTTTCTTAAGCTTAATACAAGCTTTGACTTAGTTAAAATTAAATAAAATAAGCTTGAGATTAACGTTTTTTAATGGAATTCTTCTCTATTCCTATGTCAATCTATAAGCGATATGTTTTTGGAGTATATCCAAAGTAAACAAAAGCTATTGACATAAAGTAAGACTCCATTCATGTCAACAAGGCTTGATCGTCAGTAAATTTACTTTTCTTGATCAAATAGTTAATTTAGGTGCGAACATGTAAAAAAAAAATGAGGTGCAATATTAACCATGCAAATATTTATCCATACTAACCTACCTATCATCAGGCTGTAGGTACTGAATTTGTTTATGGATGGTTTCTTTGAATTAAATTTGTTTACGTTGTGTTTAACTGCAACTGTTTTTGGTAAAAAATAAACAATTCTTAGTTTAATTTTTTAAATATATTATACCTTCCTTTGGGTAAGAGTAGTCTTATTAAAAATACAATAATAAGAATCGTATTTTCAAGATTAACGTTTTTTAAATTCTCTTCCCCAACCTGATATCGCAATTCACACATGGATTAACAACTAGTGTTGTGTTCGTATACCAGAGACAAAGCACGAAGAAAGTTGAATTTTTTCTCTCTGATCTTTTTGTTAATTGTCTTTTTGTTCTAATTTCGTTGCGTTCATTAAACGTAGGCTTGATTTGGAAATTGTTATCATTTAAAAGAACGACGAAGCGTGAATTAAATGATGATAACTATTTTTGTTTAAAGTAACTTCAAAATTATGTCAAATTAACTTCTTGCTTACTTTACCGAGGCTTGATAATATTTTCATAATTTGACTTGATTGCTTGAATAGTGTATGTATACAAACGAAACTAAACATTTTGTTTGCCCGCATGTACTTCTTATGATCACTGCACATTCAAAGAGATGTTTTTTACTACTTTACAGTTTAAGCCTAATTACATCTTTTTTACCATTTCACGAACATGGCCCTGACAAATTAACTGTGCAAATTGCCGCATCGTAATTGATCGTTGTCCCTGACATTGAAAAGTGTATGCATCTCTTAACATAAACACATAGGAGTAAATTGAACACTAGATTTTTTTGTTAGATTTTTCTTTTGCTGTTGACAGTCTTGTTAGCGATCAAATGTTTGACTTCAGTGAGTAATGGGTTTCTTACTGTGAAGTTGTTGAACTCGCTTCCAATATTTTTTAGGAGCAAAAGAAGGTGATAATAAACATGATGGTGATTTGTATAAGATGTGCTAGAAAGTGAATACTGAAATTTGTTAACAAATTGACTTATATTAGAATAAAACATATAAAATAACCTGCAGAGACATTTTATAAAGCCAGATATACGTTTTTTTTTTACTATTTAAGAAAAATCAATAAATCAGTTGGGCAATTAATTTTCAAATAAAAAAATCAAATATTTTGTACAGATCTTAAATATTTAAGAACTTTCACCATCACTTGCGATACGGTTTTTAAAATGTTTTCCTATAGATTAACATTGCTTTTATTATAAAGTACTTTTTGTGACTTCTATTGCTTATTTGCTTCAGGTCATTTGTGAGATTAAAAATTGTTTTATTCAACGACTTACAACGCATTCACTTAGATATCATGTGTGAAATTAATAAATTCAATTAGAGGATAATAATTAACGCGGCGTCAATGGCTACATCTACACTAATATATAAAGCTGAAGAGTTTGTTTGTTTGAACGCGGTAATCTCAGGAACTACTGGTTCGAATGGTATAATTCTTTTTGTGTTGGATGGTGCCTTAATGGACTTAGACTTTAGGCTACTTAACATTAAGCTGTGACCAATAGCAGCGAAGAATCTGTTTAAAATGGGGAAAAAACGGCAAAAAATATACATTTTTCTGCGTTTTAACGCACTTATCTCAGGAAGTACTGGTTCGAATGGTATAATTCTTTTTGTGTTGGATGGTCCATTAATTGAGGAAGACTTGAGGCTATTTAACATTAAGCTGTGCCCAATAGCAGCGAAGAATCTGTGGAAAATATGGAAAAAACGGCAAAAAATATACATTTTTCTGCGTTAAAACGCGCTTATCTCAAGAATTGCTTTATGAAATTGAACAATTTTTTAAATGTTGAATGGTCCATTTATCAAGGAAGGCTTGAAGCTATATAAAATTTAGCTGCGACCAATAGGAGCGAAGAATTTGTGTAAAATGTGGAAAAAACGGCAAACAATACAATACAATACAATACAATATAAACCTGAAGAGTTTGTTCGTTTGAACGCGGTAATCTCAGGAACTACTATTTCGAATTGTAAAATTCTTTTTGTGTTGGATAGTCCATTAATCGAGGAAGGCTTTATTCTACTTAAAATTAAGCTGCGACCAATAGCAGCGAAGAATATGTGGAAATGTGAGAACTGAGATTTTTTTCTGAGATCTCTGAGATGAAATTATTTTGGATTCGATTTCTCACTCAGCTATTTGACGTGGCTGACATATGTGCAGCAACAATTAGTAAGGTAACCATTAAATCTCAATGATAACTGAGAATTATGTTCCACCAAATGATTTTGCCTCAGTCAAGGTGACATTGAGATCTCAGTGAGATGTTGTTAGGTGGAACTGGCCTAATAACTGCTCAAATTAGAATTTTGAGAGTTCAATTGATTTGTGAATGTGATTGATTGCACTATTTGTGCAGATTATTGTGTTTACACCATATCATTTTATGTACTTCTTAACTAAAAAATATGCTCAGTTTAAAGAAAAAAAAAATTACTTAACGAAAAAAACGATGCAGAAGTAAGAGAGATATTAGAATTAGGGAGAGTTCACCCAAGGGAATGCTTTAAGTATGAACAACTGAAGGGAATCATAAAAAATGCTCAAATTTTTCAAGTTCAAGAGAATTGACTGCAATGCAATTTTACAATAACTTCCGAACAAAATTCCCACGCGCGCATGATGCACAAGTCGAGATGATACTCTGGCCGGTGGACGAGGGAGAGGCGGACGAAGTCGCGGGCAACTGCTAGTGTAAGATATAACCTTAGTGGGTTTGGGTACGATATGTAACCTTCAAACTCATTTGAACGTTGAGAGTGTTTTTATAGATAAAATAAAAATATTTGGCGAATCAATCAAAAATTCAACATTTTCGTCTCGAACCCTTTCTCATTTACTACTAGCCAACTGCATTACGAGTATAAAATGGTATATCCTGAGAAAAAATATCAGACAAAAAATAATTCCTGCCAATCGCTGTTTCTTTTGGCTCAGAAAGCAATCGAGATGTTAATCCCTCTGTCGATCAACTTAGGTTAAACTATATAACACCCTCATCATCCCAGTTGTACTGTTGTACCAAGCATGGAATCTGGCAAAATCGGAAGAATGTGCTTAGGCTGTTTTGAGAGGAAACTTCTTCAGGACACGTACTTAGAAAGAAGGGTCAAGCTCCAGCGACTCAGATGGCTCGGTCATATAAAGCGGATGGACATCAATGCTCCGACCCGGAAAGCCTTCGACAACATTCCCAAGGGACGAAGAAGTAGATGAAGACCGGCACTCAGGTGGAAGAGGACCCTACTCAACTTGGAGTGCAAGACTAGAGACATCTAGGTAGGGAACGAGTTGGCTGGCAGACTGTTGGTTGAGGCCAGAGTCCATAACGGACTGTAGCGCCACATTAAGTCAGTAAGTAAGCAAGTAAAGATGGATAATGGATGCTTTCAAATTACGTCATGTGGAACGGAAAGAATTGTCCAAGTCCAACCCTTTTAGAATCGCGTTGTTGACATACAATTTTAAAGTATTAAGTAGGCTTAAGAATATAATTTTCAAAACAACTTTTTTCCCATTTGTTGCAGTTTTTGAGAAAGTCAAAAATATCTCAAACTACTTTTTTTAGTTTTCTTTTTTTCTTAGTTTTATTAATTGCATTCGCAGCTGAATTGACAAAAGAAAGGGCACTTATACAAATTGTCGGTTGCATACAGCATTAAGGCTAAAAACACACCAAATCACACATAAGTCCATTACTCTTATGAGGCAACACACACCGAAAAAGACACTACACGATAAAAAGTCTTGTCCGCTCGTCGGTTGCAGTAAATAAATGGGGTTGTGTAGGAGCAAAACACAATAATGAAGACAAAAAGTCCGGGACAAAATGTCAACGGCTAAAATTACACACCGTCTTATGAAGTAACACACACCAAAGTGACACGTTTTATTGTCGATTTCTGTTTGTTTGTCTTGTTCACTTCGTTCACTTGTGTTTAATATGATGTCACACAAGTTAAGAAAACACTTTAATTAATTCAATTTAAGAAAACAGTTACCATTTTAACACAAAATTCAATGTAAGAACACATAATCAAACTTACCAAAAAATTAGATGTAAAGCATAAAAACCGAACTACCCCCTGTAACTTCCAGGACTATCGCGCAACACTTACCACGAAAGTTTGAAACTAAACCTTTTTGCGCATGCTTGAAATGCTTTTTTTTTAGTTTATTGGTCTTGCTTTAGGAAATACATGGGTGGGCCATATTACCCACATAGGCCACATTTGCCGCACTTACTCTATTTCAACTCTTCAAGTGCTTGTGTTTCGTTATTATTAATCTATACTAATGGAGTAAGCAGTTTTACGTCGGCACCTAGCTATTAAGCCTTATCCGACGTGTGACCATTCACATTGGTATCTGTTTGTTAGAGTTGATACTCTCCCTTAATCACACAGTTTGAAACTCATCGTTATCAAACTTTCGCGATGTTATCCCTTCATCGCATTTAATATAATAAATTCAATTATGTTATCAAGTACCAGTTTATTTCTTCCATGAAGAAACCATAATGGTAAATGTTTTTCTATCTATGTAACTGAGCTTGAGATACGTACTCAGTTACCGAGAACGAATTTCTCGACAACCAACAGCCCCTCTGAAACACCCACTAGGGGGCCTACCGCTTATGTAGTTGGCGTTCAAAGGTCCTAAGACACAATGGATGGGGCCCCAACTACCCCAGAGTACGAGCTTATTCAATAGACATGGTAGTCTTTCTATTGATTATAATATGTACTCTTACGTTACACTTTTTCAATAGGAGTTTTCCCAACTTTCGTTCTTATCATGGATTAACAAGGATCCGCTGGCGTCCTTGTCATGCATTCCATTTTACCAGTTGTCAAAGCGGTTGAACAATTCTGGAAGACTGCATGACTTTAGCGTAAAACCATTCGCCTAGATCGTCATCTAGTTTCCATCCTGCACCACGCGGAGGTTGGCTTTTCCGCACTTGAGCTTAGAGAAATATTTACTCGATATTGCAAAGCAACACTTTCTAAATAACTCGACCCACTCTTCGCAGGGCAATCTATACTAATATACAGGGTGATTCACGAGCGTTGTGCCAAAAAGCTAGAGCGTGTAGGTTGAGTTGAGACAAGAAAAAAATCGTATGGGAGGGGGGGGGGTCTATTCGCCCCCGTTTAGCCGGGAGGGGCGATTTTCTGAGAAATTGACTTATTTTGTAAAAAAAATTATTAAAAATCAACGGCTTCGTTTACAACACCCTTTCTGAAAAGCCAAAAACTTCTTCTTTCACTTTGTTTTTAAATTAAATTGTTTTAACGGATAGTTTAAAAAAAATAAATTTTCAAACTCAAAATTTTCAAAAAAAAGCAAAAAAAAAACATTTTTGAACTAATTTTTTTCAAAACTTTATGTAATTAAGTACTAATTTTGTTTTAAAAATTCAATGTGCTTGTTAATTTTTAGTCGAAAACAGAAAACCGGATGCAAAAATATCTTTTCGTTTTTGAGAAATTAAGAAAAAACCAAAACCACTTTTTTCTAAAAAAAAATCTTTGTTTTTATTTTTACCTATCTGGACTTTTAGTTTAATTTATAAATTTAATTTTTTGTAATTGGAGTTTTATGAGGACTCAATAAAGTAGAAAAGTATTACATTATCCCTGGAGTAACCATTTTGTTCATTGATAACGTCTGAAAACTGACCTGTAATTTTTTCTTACTATACCTGGGGCCGCGGCCACTCGCCGGCGAAGAGTTCTACTTGCTAGGGGCTTAAGATAATTAAACCGCATTTTTTCTTGAATGAAAAAACAATTAACAACCTAAAGGTAAATAAAAGGCATCGCATATTTACTAAACAACCATTTACAATTAAAATATTAACTCATCAACACATAACAATAACAAACTCATTCGCTCGAGAAGAGTTAGCGGACAGGAACTTCTGCTACGGTTTAACTTATTGTCGAGATCGGGAAGCCGAAAGACTCTACGCTGAAAGATATCCCAATAGATGGCGCCCAAGTCGTAGCATGTTTTCAAGAATCCGCCGACGAGAGCACTGAGAGCTAGAAGTGAAAGGTCAATGGCAGACGTTATCAATGAACAAAATGATTAACCCAGGGAAAATCCAATACTTTTCTACTTTATTGAGTCCTCATAAGACTCCAATCACAAAAAATTAAATTTATTAGTTAAACTAATAAATTAAACTAAAAGTCCAGATAGGTAAAAATAAAAACAAAGAAAGAGAAGAAAAAAAGTGGTTTTTGTTTTTTCTTAATTTCTCAAAAACGAAAAGACATTTTTGCATCCGGTTTTCTGTTTTCGACTAAAAATTAACAAAGACATTGAATTTTTAAAACAAAATTAGTACTTAATTACATAAAATTTTGAAAAAAATTAGTTCAAAAATGTTTTTTTTGCTTTTTTTTTGAAAATTTTGAGTTTGAAAATTTATTTTTTTTAAACTATTCGTTAAAACAGTTTAATTTAAAAACAAAGTGAAAGAAGAAGTTTTTGGCTTTTCAGAAAGGTATAGCACGGTGTTGTAAACGAAGCCGTTGATTTTTAATAATTTTTTTTACAAAATAAGTCAATTTTTCAGAAAATCGCCCCTCCCGGCTAAACGGGGGCGAATAGACCCCCCCTCCCATACAATTTTTTTCTTGTCTCAACTCAACCTACACGCTCTAACTTTTTGGCACAACGCTCGTGAATCACCCTGTATAAAGTAAGACTTTTGTTTGTTTGTCGGTTGTATGTTTGTAGTCGATAAACCAACAAAAAAAAGGCATTCTTTATAAATGTAGCCGAATTCTTCTGGGATGCACTGAATGTGCAGTAGGATATTTTGAAAGTAAAAGAAATAATTATAAATAGGAAAAAACATTGATTTTTAATTTTACTTACCCGAAATTTTGTTTTTAAATTCCGGAAACTGACAGAGTGACATCAATTTTTTTGAAATGTCTCTCTATTTTCATTTCATTTCCTTTTATTCTTCCTTTTTATATTTAAGGCTGAACTCCTACTTAAGCTTTTGGACCAAGACAATGTTTACATGCGAATTTTTGGGCGGTGACGTGTAATAACACCCAACAATTTTTTTATTTTCACACCCCAAATTGATTCTCTCTGGGGCAAACAAAATTTTCCGCTGCGCGAATGACGATTATTTTTCTCTTAATTTAAATTTTATATCAGGTAAATAATTTAAAATCAACCTTTGGAATTCATATTTTTTTCAATAGATAAACTCATGTAATAATAACAACGTAATTCTCTGCAAAATTTGCAGAGAAATTGTATAAAACATCAAATGTGTTTAGAGTTTAAATACATGTTAATGTTCTTATATTTACTTCATTAATGTTGATTACATGATCGTTTGTTTAGTTTTAATTTTTTTTTTAACTATCATTTCTTCGTTATATAGGAATCTTTTTTCACTTAAAAAAGAATATTTGAAGTTATTTTTTTTAGGAAAAAAAAATGATTTGAAGGTGTCATTTGGCCATATGTTCAAATATGTCCTTAAGTATACAAGAAATTTTACAAAGAATTCAGCTTTTTTTTCAAAGAATTATTCGGCTTGAATTCTTTTTTAAGATTGCAAAAAAGCTGAAAAACTTGTATTGAAAATTTTGGCCTTATTTCCAAATTTTTTTTGGCGCAATTTCTAACTGACCTAAGAATTAAAGCCAAATTGGGGTAGTTTCATTTTTCAAATGGAAATGAGGCCGAATTTCAAGTTCGGTTTTATTTCGTTGGGCGTTATTTCACGTCACCTTCTTGGGCACGATTTTCTGTGCAAAATAAAATTTTAACATCGATATTTTAAAAAGGCATGGATTTAAGTTTCCACAATCTACGTGCATGAAAATTGCGCATAATGAATATTGGTTTTCAAAGGGAAAATTGCATGTAATTGCATTGATTTTCAAATGGAAAATTTCAAAATGGGTTTTCGAATTGAGATGGAGATTAGACTCAGAAACTCTTTGGTTGTCAAAGGGAAAATTGCATGTTAATGTAGGTGCATTGGTTTTCAAACGGAAAACTGGAAAATTTTAGAATGGAAAATAGAAAGATCTTCAAGAAAAACTCAGAAAACTCATTTGTTTTCAAAGGGAAAATCGCATCTAATTGTAGGTGCATTGGTTTTCAAATGGAAAACTGAAAGATTTCAAAATGGGTTTTTAAATGAAAAATAGAAAGTTCTTGATGCAAAACTCAGAAAACCCATTGATTTTCAAAGGGAAAATTGCATCTAATTGTAGGTGCATTGATTTTCAAATGGAAAAATGGAAAATTTTTGATTGGGAACTTGGAAAACTCTGCGAGAGCACGAAAAACTTCAAGACCTTAAATCAAGTTTTTGCATATAATTTTAGCTGCATTGTTAAGTTTGTATGTCCGGTAGGGACTCTATATTCGCTTAATCCTCAATGCATTTTTATAAAATTTTCACTTTAGATATAGCCTGAGTAAAATCAGGGCCAATCTAACGTGAAAATCAGCAAATAATGGGGACAATCATAGCTGTTACTAGGGTAGCGCAAAGTGGGTAGCGGGTAGCGGGTAGAGGGTATTGGGTTAACGGGTAGAGGGTAGCGGGAAGAGTAGCAGCGTTATACCAAAGCCTAGAGCTTTTATTTATCGATTGAGGCAGTACGAAGTCTGCAGGGTCAGCTAATTTTAAATAATAATAATAATAATGTTAATTTTAACTTCATGTCTTTTTTTATTTTTATTTTTACAGAATGATGCCGATAATTGGACAATATACAATTTCTGATGTTGCCAAAATTTCGTCACTTTTGCATGAGCGATATGGACGAATTGTACGCTTTAGTGGATTAATAGGCCGCCCAGATTTACTTTTTATCTATGATGTCGATGAAATTGAAAAGGTAATCAATAAACCATCAACTTTTTAAAAATGATTAAATATTAATGAATTATATGGCCGAGACGTTTTTTAAAGTAATCTGCAAAAGCAGAATACAAAAATACTCATCTTTAGTTGATACAGTTACTTATAAACGTATTTTATTGAAAAAAAATCAATTCATGGAGCAAAATGTACAATGAAATCGTCTAAAATACGGAACTCCATGCGGTTCATAATTATGTAAATACGATCTCGTTAAAGCATACTAGTATCAATACAATTATTGTTATTCAAAACGTGTACCTCTGATGAGTTGGTTGCTTGCTTTACGTTGCTTACAGTTAAAAGACGCACGTTTAATATTTCCTTAAGAAAATAAAGTGTAACTACTCAATGGAATTTGTTTTATATATAAAAATACTATTGTTCATCACATAGGAAGTCGTTTAAACACTGAACAAAAATAACTTTCATTATTCAAATCAATAGCTTAGATATTTTTTTTTTAAAGCAAAGCCACTACTAACCCACTACTGACGCAAAAAGTTGAAAAGTTAACCAACTCTATCCGTCGCATCCGTCACATTCGTTGCCGATGCTTTTATTTAACTTAAAATTTCAATCCCAATTAGTTTCAATAATAATAGTATTATCTACACAGCTTTCGAAAAGTGTTACAAAAACTTTCGTCGAACACTATAGGTATTATCAATACCTCAATTCAAAAAGTGAAACATTAGGCGTGTTTTTTTGCATAGCTATCCGTATCTGCAGTGGGAGCTTCCATGTATTACAAATACAACACGCAGCTGCGGATAAAACTTAAACTTAAATCTGGCTGCGGATAAAAAATTGAAATTTTTTCGAGTATCGATACTCGATCGGAGAAAAATTTAATTTCTTAGGTTGGTAACTCGGATAATCGGATAACTCATAGAGTCTCGAAGGTTGTGTTCGCAGAGTGCAACGCACTTAAAGTGCGTTCTTTTATTTAAGTTTATTTTGAATTAAAATGGAACGCACAAATCAAGGAACGAATCACACATAGTTGCTCTATGGTGGTTAATATTTTTCTTCCGTAATGTAGTTTTCTATTTGCGAGATTTAAGGTATAACTACAACGGCCACTTTTTGCAAAAAGTGGGAAATTTACGAAAGTAAAATTTTTGTTTCTTTGTAGCACCATTTGAATTCGAAAAAAAACTACAAACATTTATTTTGACTTTTAATATTGGGGTGGATAAATTGTCAGAAAATTAGTTTGAAAATTTTCACTTTTTGATTTTTTTGCAAAAAGTGCTCTTTGTAGTCATACCTTTAGAGTAAGTCAAATTTGTGAATCTGACAGCTAAAAAAGTTGGTGAAGTGAGGAAAAAGTGGAAAAATCTCAGATTTCCTGATCTATTTGAGACTTGAGATTCAAAAATTTGGATTCGAGATTCAAAAATCTGAATCTCGATTTTTATCAAAATTCACACATAGGTACTAGCACACGCACTTTCAAACACACTTCTCTGTTTGACATTTGTCTAAACATTTATTATTGTTTTATTTATTTGTTTATTCAACGAAGACGGAGACAATCTACGAACATACCCCCAAAATGTCAAAAACTTATCCGAAAGCAAAACCAAATACCAACTTAAAAATAAAATAAAACAGCTGCGGATGGGCAACTGCGGATACGTTTTTTTGGGAAATCGAATTTGGCTGCAGACAGCGATGCCAAAAAAACACGCCTATTAAGAGCTTATGGTTTTCACTTGAAAATGTTTTTAAAAAAATAAATAATAAAGTTGTTTTCAGAAAAAAATCTATCAGACAAATTAGGTTATAATCACAGAATAGCGAAGGAGTAACCCTTATTCTGTGGTGTAAACGGAAATGCTATTAATGAGCAAGTAGTGTGTGACAATTTGGCATTCAATTGTAGAAATATTATATGCAATCAACAGCATGGCTGTATGTGTATGCAAAAACGATCCAAGGTTACTAATCTGGTTATTTTTTTAAATAAAAACTCACATGCTTTGGTATGTGCCCAAGAAGTAGATTGTGTTAATTTTCGAAGGCTTTTCACTTTTTTTGATTAAGTGGATTGTCTCTTACCTTCAGAATAAATCTTATCACGTTAAATTCAGAAATAGTTACTCTAAATTATACATGGCCAAATCAGGTGTTCCGCAGGGGAGCCATCTGGGGCCCCTTCTCTTTATATAAGCTGTCAATGATGCACCGTTATGTGAAATTAATAGTGAAATTCTCATCTTCGCAGATGATATGAAGATATATTAGGTGTGTTTTTTTGGCAAATATATCCACAGTGCAGTAGGATTTACCACCTATTATAAAAACATAACTTCTTCAAGTGATCGCATTTTACTTCAAAATTATTTTAACCGTTTTACATTATGGTGTGAAAAGAACAGTTTAAATCTTAGCCCGATAAAATGCCAACGATGACTTTCTGTAAAAAATGTTCAATTTCATTATGTCATTTCAAACCACATTTTAACTCCCGTTCTAACTGTTAAAGACCTAGGAGTTCTTTTTACACATAATTTAGATTTTTTTGAGCATATTAACGGCATAGTCAATAAAGCTAATTCTATGTTTTATTAAGCGGTGGTCAACAGAATTCCGGGATCTTAATGTCACCTGTGTTCATCTTCGTCGCCATCTTGAGTATGCATCGCAGGTGTGGTCTCCTTTATATGATGCTTATATTGAAAAACTGGAATTTGTGCAACGGAATTGCACCCGTTTTTTTAAAGGGTTTCAGTGGATTGATCCCCTAAATGTCCCTCCATACAAAAATCGTTTAGCGATGGATTAAAAATCTGCTTCTCAGTCGAGTTCATTAGATGGTGCTACAATCGATTTCCATGTATATAGAAAAGACAACAACGAATCGCTTGTCAAGTATGATGTATGAACAATAAAAATCTCTAAGGGAATATTAACCCATGGACTAACTCTTATCCTATGGGTTAGTTACCCTGTGGAGTTAAAGTGGAATAGGAATGTTTTCAAATATGACTGTATACCTTCAAAAGTTTAATCAATAATTATTGTAATCATTATCATTTTTGTATTTTGTATTACAGTGCTACAGAAATGAAGGACCAACACCATTTCGACCTTCAATGCCCAGTCTAGTCAAATATAAAAGCGTAGTACGAAAGTATTTCTTTGGTGATTTGGGTGGAGTGGTTGGAGTGTAAGCATCCTCTGAACTACTTCAAAAAATTATCAAATGTTTTAATTCACTTCTTTAGCCATGGAGAGCCGTGGCGACAGTTCCGATCAAGAGTACAAAAACCCGTCCTTCAATTGTCAACGGTGCGACGATACCTTGGTCCATTGGAAGAAGTTACCAATGATTTCTTGGAAAGATGCGAAACTTTACTGGATGATAAGTCTGAACTTCCTGATGATTTCGATAATGAAATTCACAAATGGTCGCTTGAATGTAAGGAAAAGTGAATTTATTAAATCCTGGATAAAAATTGTACGATTATTTTAGGTATTGGTCGTGTTGCTCTTGATACTCGTCTAGGTTGCCTAGAGCCAAACCTAAGTGAAGACTCAGAACCTCAACAAATAATCAATGCTGCCAAATATGCTCTGCGAAATGTCGCAACCTTAGAACTTAAGGCGCCTTATTGGCGATACTTCCCAACACCCCTATGGACCCGCTACGTGAAAAATATGAATTTCTTTGTTGAGTGAGTTAAAAAAAAAGGTTTTAAACGAAACATCCCATTACTTAAACTGTTTCTTCAGAGTTTGTATGAAGTACATAAAAAGTGCAACAGATCGCATGAAGTCAGATGGATACACTCAAACTGGTGAACCGTCGCTCTTGGAAAAAGTAATTTTATCTGAAAAGGATGAAAAAATCGCCACAATAATGGCATTGGATTTGATCCTTGTGGGAATTGACACGGTTATATATGCCCAAAGTTCTTTTTTTCTCATCAAATTAATAACAAAATAAAAACCGTTTTGTAATAGATATCGATGGCAGTTTGTTCAATGTTATATCAACTGGCGACTCGGCCTGAAGAACAAGAAAAAGTCCGTGAAGAACTGAGGAGAGTTTTGCCAACACCTGACACACCATTGACAATTCAACTATTAGACCAAATGCATTACCTAAAAGCTTTCATTAGAGAAGTGTTTAGAGTTTATAGCACTGTTATAGGGAATGGAAGGACTTTACAGGAAGATACTGTGATATGTGGCTATCGAATTCCAAAAGGGGTGAATTTCTATAATTTCTAATAAAATTTAAAAATACCGTTTCAAACCTACTAAACACTCATTCAAAGGTTCAAGCTGTTTTTCCAACTATCGTAACAGGAAACATGGAGGAATATGTAACAGATGCAGGTTCATTCAAGCCTGAACGTTGGTTGAAGGCCAACCAAGGTGAAGGAAAGTTGCATCCGTTTGCTTCTCTGCCATATGGTTATGGTGCGCGTATGTGCCTTGGAAGGAGGTTTGCCGATTTGGAAATGCAAATTTTACTATCCAAAGTATGTAAGCGTTATACTAAAACCAAAATTTGTATGTATTTTATTTTTGCAGCTTATAAGAAACTACAAGTTGGAATTCGAGCATGAACCTCTCGATTATGCTGTGACGTTTATGTATGCACCTGAAGGAGCACTTAAATTCAAAATGACGAAGTTGTGAAAATGTACATTTTTTGTATTTAATGAAATTAGTATATTTAGTTCTGCGTAATAAAAATGGTAAATTACAAAAGAAAATAATATATATTTATTTGTTTTAACTGTGCAGTTATTAAGCAACGTTATAAAAAGGGTCCGCCATCTAACGTTTTTTTTTTCAACTAGTGCTTATTTTGTGAATGGTAACACTTAGCTCATGTCTGATTCAACAGATAACTACTTTTATCCTTCCGCTGAACGAATATGGTTGTGTATACGCTTGAACAACGCTGGGAAATATTGCGACATTACTTTGAAAATCATGGTAATGTTGCAGAATGTGTGCGAAAATTGCGTACGGATTTTGGAAGAAGAGAAGCACCGTCAGCTCCGTATGTTCGTTATCTTGTGAAAAAAGTGAAAGAAACTGGCATCCTCACCGATAAACGAGAATATTGCTGCTGTGGCAGAAAGTGTGCGTTAAGCGCCATCAACATCAATTCACCGTCGTTGTCAACAATTGAACATTTCGGAGACATTATTGAGACGAATTTTGAATAATGACCTTGTTATGACGCCATACAAAGTCCAATTGGTTCAGGAGTTGAAGCCAACTGACCATCCAATGCGTTTTCTCTTCGCTAAGTGGGCCTGCGATCGACTTAGAGAAGATGCCGAATTTGCCAAAAAATCATCTTTTCAGACGAAGCTCATTTTGATCTTGGCGGGTATGTAAAGAAGCAAAATTGTCGCATTTGGGCACACAAAAACCCGCACGCATACATTGAAAAACCGATACACCCAAAACGAGTCACTGTTTGGTGCGGATTTTGGTCCAGAGGCATAATTGGGTAATTTTTCTTCGAAAAAGAGCAAGGAGTGGCCGTTACAGTCAACGGCGATCGTTATCGGGCCATGTTGAACGAATTTTTGTTCACAAAAATTGAAGAGGAGGATATTGGCAACATTTGGTTTCAACAGGACGGGCGGGCGCTACGTACCACACAGCCGAAGATACACTCGATGTTTTGCGCCCTGTTTTTGAAGATCGCATTATCAGCCGCAGAGCTGATGTCGTTTGGCCACCTCGGAGCTGCTGATACCGTTGGCCTATTATTTGTGGGGTGCCGTAAAAGATAAGTGTTACGCCGACAAGCCAGAGACAATTGACGCTTTAAAGGACAATATTGGTGAAGCCATTGGTGAAATACAGCTGCACACTATTGATAATGTGCTTAAAAATTGGACCGATCGGGTAGGCTACTGCATGGCCAGCTGAGGCAGCTATTTTCCATTATTAACCGGAAGGATTGTACTTTTAAATAAAAAAGAAATTTGAGAAAATATTCAGTAGTTTTTTTTTGTAGCATTTTCAAAAAAAAGGTTATTTGGCGGACCCTTTATAAAATACGAAAACAAAATTGAAAAAGCTTAAACTTGAAAACAGGATTGAACTCAACCGTAAAACACTCTATTGAATTTGGTGATTACACGGTTAAAAAATTTGGGTAAGATTTTAATATTTTGTGGGTTGCATAATATGTATGTGACAACCCCAGCAAAATATCAAAACCTAATGAACTACAAATAATAAAAGGCAAGTAAAGCAATTATTTAAAATATATACCTAAATCAAATAGGTAACGCATTTATTAAATTCTAGTTAAATGTTGTAGATATTTGATTTTAGTACAAGTTTATTAGAATTATTATATTAGTATTACATTATTAAAAGTAAATCAAAGCGGTATTTAATATTTATACAATTTTATATTAAAAACTTATAATACATTGCATTAAAAATTAATAAAATTTTATCACTAGTCAAAACAATTAAAGGAACACTTGAAAAAACTCAAAAATGGAGTGGTTTTTTATAAGGCTGTATCTCAGTAGAAAAAAGTCGGATTGAAGTGAAATAAAAAGTTTTTCAAAGGTTATTATTTTTTCTTTTCAAATTATTTTGAGTGAAGAAAGTACCGTTAGTCGTTTTCGCTTGAGCGTAAAAAATGTTCACTCAATTTCAAAATCGAAAAAAAATAAACTTTGATTTGTCATAAAATGAACTGATTTTTTTTTTAATCCAACCAATCTAAGATTCAAATTTAGAATTTTGTTGGCTTTAATTCACTGTTTGGTTCAGATCGCTACAATTTTTTTTCTAATCAAAAAATGGGTTTGCATGCAAAAAGACAATTTTGACTTTGGACCCTAATAACTCTGCTAAATATTGACTTACAAAAAAAAATAAAAGCAGATTTGAAAAATTTATTAAATTTTCTACACAAAAACATTTTGAAAAATAAAAATATTGCTTTTTTCAATTTTTCCTATCAATTTTAAAAAAGGTCCAAAATACGCATTTTTCAATTTTTTCATAAAAACTACCGTTATTTTGTGGTTTTCAGTGGTATAACTAATCTGAGGCTTAATTATTAAAGCTCATAAAATTTCCTTGATTTTGGTGAAAATTTCACATCTATCACATCTATACGATTAACCGTTTCTCTGCTTCGATCAATCAAACCTATGAAACACTTTTTTTCAATTTTAAGGAAAGTTTTGTTTTTTCTTATTTTTCTGTTCTTTTGAATTTGTTTATTGGTTTTATTTTTTCCAGTATCATTATGATTATGTGAAATTCGGACGAATTTTCATAAAAATGAAGGAAATTCGTCCGAATAATAAGAAAGAACTATTTTCCGTATTACTTTTCCCTTAATAATACAAAACGTAAGTTACTAATGAATTAATATGCTCAGGGGTGGATAGTGAATTTGTGGGGCCCTGGGCTGAAACTACTCTGGGGCTTATCTAAGTTTTCAACTAATAGCATAACTCGGAAACTATTAGTTTAGCGAAAAAATGTAATGTAACTTTTTTGTAGACAATTAAATTGTCTATAACATTGATCACATTGAGCTTTTATTTCGTATCTCTCATAGTTTGTGAGCTATTGGCAATGAATCAAAAAAAATGAGTAATTTTCAATTTCGATATAAATAGCAAATAACTATTTATTCGTATCCCTACCAATTTTGAGTTATTAGATACGAAAAGTATTACTCATAGTCACGTTCCACCTGAGCCGACCGTGCAAGCGAGAGCGCGTAACAATCGATAGAGAGGCATGTTCGGTCTAAGCGTTTGGCTTGTAACGCATCTATCCCTCTTCCACGTCCGAGTAGAAGGGAGATAGCGTGACTTTTTCGAGGCACAATATACTTGAAACACTCCCCTTGACTTCATACTTTTCCTAACATCGTCCTATTCTTAACCGAATAAACGAGTGCAAATAAATGTTAATATGTTGACCAAATTGTTATTTGCAATTAATGGGGGAAATACGTGTAGAGGTTTACAAAATTTCAATTTTTACTTGCGACATAATCTATACTAATCTATACAAATATATTATTATAACTGAAGAGTTTGTTTGTTTGCGCTAATCTTAGGAACTACTGGTTCGAATTGTAAAATTCTTTTTGTGTTGGGTAGTCCATTAATCGAGGAAGGCTTAAGTCTACATAACATTAAGCTACGACCAATAGGAGCGAAGAATCAGTGGAAAATGTGGAAAAAACAGCATTAAAGTATTAATTTTTTGTTTGTTTAAATGCGCTTATATCAGGAACTGCTAAATCAAATTGATAAATTCTTATTGTGTTGAATAATCCATTTATCGAGGAAGGCCTAAAGCTATACAAAGTTACCCTGCGAATAATTAGAGCAAAGCATTAGTGAAAAGTGTTGCTTAAACGGGGAAAATTATCTATACATATTTGAAGGCTTCGAGATAAGAAGAATTTTGACTCAGAGAGAGTCTACTGATATAAAATTTTATATATATTTAAATAACTTCGCAACAAAATTCGCGCGCATGATGCACAAGTCAAACGCACCTCTGCCTCTGGCCAGAGGACGATAGAGAGAAGGACGAAGTCGCGGGCAACTGATAGTAGAATATATGGTAAGTATTGAATTCGTAAGAAAAACGTTGAGAGTTTGATCAAATATGACAATACGATGATAGAAAAGTCGAATAAAATGGGTCTGGCGATTCCGTACCTATGTCTGTAAACGCACCTACAGCCCTAGGAACTGGTCCGATTGACTTCAAACTTAAAAGTTAGAGGATTGAGCGAATTTGCGTGGGTGGTTTTTTTTTATTTATTTTTCACATGAATATTTTGTCACTAGCCACCATAAAATTTTTTCCCAAAAACATCCTTGGAAATTCTTTTTTTCGGAACCCTGGTGTTTTTAATGCATAACAAATATTTTTGTTTTGCTCAAAAACGGTGCCGCTCGTAGAACCGTTTTTTTGTTGTAAGATTTTCTCGGAAAATAAAAGTCTGATCAGCGTAGTTTTGTGTTTGAAAGTACGTAGCTATGCAATTCTCAAATCATATTTTGTATTCAAAAAACTTTCGAAAATTTGTTTGTTCTTAAAAAATATTTTTAAACTTCTTTTTTCAAAATTCTGTACCTATACCTACCTATCTCGAAACGGACCAATAATAAAAATCGAAATTCCATTTTGAAATGTATATTTACATATTCTTGAATAGGTTAGGTACTGCATACCTACCCAAATTATTTTAAGACATTTTCGAAAAATTTTATAATAAAAAAAACCGCTCCGAATTTTAATTAAAAAAAAAAAAAAAAAACAAATCAAAAACAAAAATTATGAGAATTGTTTGCATAAATAGAATTATTGATTTCTAGCTACATTTAGTTTCGGTCTTGAAATTTAAAAAAATAATTGGTAAAAACTTAAACCAGAAAACTTTATGCCTTTCGATCAAGTGGCTGAGGCTTTGTTAAGACGCGATGACAGACAGGCGAGGCGGTCGGATTTGTCGGGTTCACTTTTTTTAAGTTTTCTATAAGAGATCAGAACCTCGAGATTGATTTTACCTTGCTTCGCAAATTAAAATTGGTTGTGACTTAAATACATTCACGGAACAAAATTGTCAGCATGGACAGCACCCAGATGGCCTTCATTAATAGAAAACTTAATTTGTCTCATTGTCGAATTAAAAAAAGTAGGTTCCCCAAGCAAGCAAATTTTAATGAGTACCAAGTTTTACATATCCATGGATTTGACTTATTCATGAAAAGAGAAGAATAAAGTTAAATAACAGAAAATTATTGTCATAACATTCGGATTTGCTTTTCATGCTCTGTTATCCGTCAAAAAAGCAACAGGAGTAAAATGTATTTTGACAAACTTAGGAATAAGGATGCACGAAGAGATACTCAAAAGAATCGCTGATATATGAAAAAATCAAATTATTTGCACGAGGTACAGAATACAAAATAATAATATGGTTCTGCGAAGTTTATTGAAAGTTTAACAAAGTTTAAGTAAAATGAATTCATGTCAATTACATTCAAAAACACCCTATAAGATTTTGTTCATGCGAACATAATACATACCTATAGCTTAGCTGCATATGTACGTACTTACATTTATGAACATAATTATATAATACATATCCAAAAGTCATCATTGACAAAGTACGTCTGTGAATTGTGACATTCTTTTCGCATTCCTACAACCTATCTATTCTTATTTGTTTGGTTTATTTAAAACAATAACGGTTAATCCCTAAAAAAATGTCAATATGTAATATACTTTTCGTTCGCTCACTTTTGGTCATTTTCAAATGAAGAAAGGGCATAGAAAGAAGTATTTTTTTTGTTTTTGTCGCAAAGAGAGAATCTAGGTATATCGTGCAGTGCAGTGAGCAGTGCATTAAAAAGAGAGAACGGTCAAGTTCAAGTTATAGAAGATATATTTATGTACTTTAAAATAGTAGCAAAAAATACGATCTAGTTATTTTTCCTTGTATCGCAACTGTAAAACATTTAAGCCAAAACATTTATATTATAATGATTGCCACCTTCGTTTTTCTTTATCGATATGAATTAATAGGTAGATATACCTAGTAAGTGATTTAAAGTCAATCTTTTCTAATTTCGAACGTGATACTAGGAAATAAAAATACATTTTTCCGAATTAATCTTGTTGCATTGCATAGTAGAAAATAGAAAACAAAATTGTTTAAGGTAATAATTCTTCAAAAAACGAAATGGCAGTAAAATGTGTATAAAATGCCTTCAGAGCAACACCAGAATAATCATTATGATTAACACAATGTGATTTGCTTGAATCCAATTGAAATAAAGAACCACATATCTGAATTTGTCCAAGCTCTACAACTAACATTCTACTTTCATTAAAGCATGAAGTAAAATACAAAGTTCTTTGAAAAATTCAAAAACGTCTCTGTTTTGACTATTTCACAAAAATCGAAATTCCAAACAGCTTACGGTTGTCCCCCTTATTTGCTGACTTTCACGTAAGATTGTCTCAAAAATTTATTTTCATTCAATGAAAATTTTATAAAAATGCATTGAGGATTGAGTGGATTAAGAGTCCAAACCGGACATACAAACAAACCAATGCACCTTAAATTCCTTTAAAAAAACTTGATTTAAGGTGTTGAAGTTCTTCGTGCTCTCGCAGAGTTTTCCGAGTTCCCAATCAAAAAATGTTCGTTTTTTGTATTTGAGAATCAGTGCACTTTCTATTTGCCATTGGAAAACCCATTCTGAAATTTTCCAGTTTTCCATTTGAAAACCAATACACCTGCAATAATATGCAATTTTCCTTTGAAAACCAAGGAGTTTTCCGAATTTTTCATAAGAACTTTCTATTTTCCATTGAAAAGCCCATTTTGAAATTTTCCAGTTTTCCAATTGAAAGCCAATACACCTGCAATAATATGCAATTTTCCCTTTGAAAACCAAACAGTTTTCCGAATTTTTCATCAGAACTTTCTATTTTCTAGTGGAAAGTCCATTTTGAAATTTTCCAGTTTTCCAATTGAAAACCAATACACCTGCAATAATATGCAATTTTCCCTTTGATAACCAAAGAGTTTTCCGAATTTTTCATCAGAACTTTCTATTTTCCATTGGAAAGTCCATTTTGAAATTTTCCAGTTTTCCATTTGAAAACCAATGCACCTGCAATAATATGCAATTTTACCTTTGAAAACCAGGAGTTTTCCGAGTTTTTCATCAAGATTTTTCATTTTTCCATTTGAAAACAAAAAATTCCAAGCAAAAAAAAATCTTATTACCGTTCCAGACCTTTGTTTGGTTTTCCAGTTTTCCTACTCTTCCATGAGGTTTTTCCAATTTTTTTTTACAGAAATCATCACTGAATACAACAGTAGGTACTAACCATGAACATTTCACAATTATCTGTTGGGCCATTTCGGAGTCTATAAGAGACATACAAACAAACAAACAAACACACATCCATTTTCATATATACCTATAGATAGATAGACTAGTGTAGAGCTAAAGCCGTTGAAACCATTTGGATAAAAACCCAACTCACATAAATTACACTGCCAATTACTCATAACGCCTCTATGAATTATTTGCAGAAGAACCTGGTAACCATAATAATTTTTGCTCGCAAATTCTAAATCGCCCATCGTATTTCGTTTTTCGTATTCACGAATTCCTTTTTTGGCAGCTAATTGAACCTCACCCGTTCGTGGAATCTCCTTTACGCATTTTTTTTTTAAATCAGTAATTTTCAATCTCGTTTAGTTTCAATCGAAATAAAAAAAAAAAACTCAAAATATGGAATCATCATCTATCTCAGAAAGGGTTAAATTAAGATCGTTAAAAGATCCTAGTATTCCTTATATTTTAAATGGAGAACTTTATGAAATCCTAACCCAGCACGGTGATAATGTAACAGTGAGATGTTCTAGCTGTCCATCAGATAGAGTCTATCGGGGAAGCGTTCGCTCCACTGGAAATTTTCATATGCATATCAAAGTAAGTATTTTCCAAATTTGTCTTACTTTTCGTTTTGATAATATGAGGTTTTTGAAACTGTACCTAATAAATTTTGTTCTTATTATTTTACAGAGAAGGCATCCAGAATTATTGGGAAAGTTACATGAAATGAAAGTTGGGTCGTTGATAGAACGACGTGAACGATTGTCAAATGCAAAAAAGCTTATTATTAGAGCGCGAATCAAAAAGGAAAATTCTGGATCTGGAGAAGCAAAAGTAAGTAGAATATTTCAGGGCCAAGACTTTCAGGAACCTTATCGAGGAAGTAACTAGGTTCTCAAACACTGAAATTATTCACATTGTTTTTGTGGGTGGAAGTAAAAATAATACACTCAAAGAATTTTTTTTATTTTTAAATGGTAGCTATGTATTATATGAGTATGCGGTGTTTTGAAATCCTAGTTTAAGATTTCCAGATGTTTAGGTAAGGATTGAATAAAGTTTACCTACCTATTTATATAATATTTTCAAGGGCAAATGTTTGAATAAACGTACATAATTTTAAACAAACATATTTACCAATCTTTACACCTCGCCTGGTAGTATTTTAAAAAAGTAGATAGTAGATGATAGTGAAATTACAAAAAGTCGAAATTTTCGAGTGAATAGTTTTTAAATTCAAAATACCTATTCTACCTTTCTTCATAGTGCAATTACCTACCTACCTGCATATATTTATGTTGTGTGTATTTTATTGCATTCGTGAACAAATCGAAAATAACGGTGATTTAGAAATCCAAGCAATTATAGTCATAGTGTTTTTTTCTTGGTAATCCGGACACGAACTGTCCGATTCCGGATACCAAACGATCATACAAACATATTTTTTTTTTGCTTCTAATGGTTGAATGTCTATGCTCTAGCTCTATGTGTTTGTGAAACTTCGGTTATGCAGAATTGAAGATGACGTCATGACAATGAAATTGTTTTTCTTTTCCTTATTTGTAAACAGGTGGCGAGTACGTATGTTTGTGCATGTATGCAGTATGCGTGATTCTGTTTTTGATTCCGACTTCAAATTCGGAATCGGTTTTTCTGTTCTTTTTATAACAAGAACTGTCATCTTGTGCCAAGTGAACGAATTCAGAATCGTTCAGAACAGTGTCGGACGACAAAAAAAAAACGCTATTGGTTTCATGTTGTTGGGTTGTGTTTGTGTCTTGTGTGCCTATTTGTTTTGATGCCGTACACCAGCGTTAATTACCATTAGCATACATAGGTATTTCCATTAATTTAAACAATAATTTTAATCTACAGGACCATAGCCGTATTTAGGGGGGGGGGGGGGGGGGGTACAGGGTTTAACCCCCCCCCCCGAAATTTTTTTACATCCATTTTCCATTAAAGTTAAAAGTACATAGGTCGTTACATAGATGACTATATTTAAAAGTGCCATCTTGATAGCACATCCGTATTTAGGGGGTCCGTAACCCCCCCCCCTCCCGAAATGCAAAATCAAATAATTTTTGATTAATAACTTTAAGAATTTATTTCTTGGCTAACACTGAATTTATAAGTTTTTATTAAGGCTTAAAGGCATTTTTTTCTTTCAGAATAAAGGTCTGTTAGAGCCATAGCCGTATTAAGGGGGGGGTTACGGGGTTTTCTTTTAAATAAGTCGTTATATAGATGGTTACAGAAAAAAATGACATCTTGATAGTACCAGTCAAATAAATATACAAAGCCCTGAACACACTTTTAACTGAACGTGTTCTGATCGCTCAAATTTTTTCGAGACGCATTTGATATCCAATTGACATTCAATGAAAATTCATGAGAATTTTTTGTATATATATATTCTTGGGTAGTAGAGGCAAGATGGCAATCGTTTTTGGTGACATCTTGAGAGGGAAGCAGTTTTTTTTAACATAAAAAATCCAGCTAAACCCATCCTTCTTTGACGCAGTTCGGACTAAAAATGTAATCCATTTTAACCAAACGTCAAAAAATTTCTCATTAATAAAAATAATTTGGTTCCGGAGTAGTAAAGTTAGTGACGTTAAGCTTAAATTCCCTTTGGGAAATTTGTTGTTGTTGATACTTGTAAACCATCTAATGAACTTTTATCTTACATTTTTTTATTGCTTCGCTAAACCACCCTCCACGGTGGAATAAGTTTGTAAACGCCTGTTAAGATACATTTCTTTTATTAATAGCATTTTGCACTTAGTCCACAGAATAAGAAATAATCCTTCGTTATTCTGTAGGTACTATCAAAATGGCATTTTGACTGAATTTAATAATCTATATGATATTATAATATATAAAATAAACTGTTTTAACACAGATCATCACTCTTGTGAATAAATAACATATACATATACAAATAAATTCCTTAACATAAATTTATAAGATTTATGTAATGTTATACTATATTTATGTATTTATTCTTCTTTTGTTTTTATTTTTATTCGTTCGTTTAAATAAACAATGGCATACTGTGTTATTTTTTGTTCAAAGAATTTATTTGTATATAATTAATTCACAATTGTGATGATCTGTGTGAAAAAAAGAATTATTTTATATAGTTAAATATTATATTAATGTATTTATTTTGTTTTTCTTCTGCTTTTGTTTTTATTCGTCCCTCAATAAACAATTTTGTAGTAGAAATGATTTTTTTCATATGCATTCAAATCTTTATTATGTGTTTTACAATATATTTAAAAATACTGCATAAATAACAATGATTAATATTAAAGATTAATATTAAAGTAAAAGATACACTCAAAAAATATTTTTAAACTTTCCATCAAAAATTGTTTCGTGAACAAATGAATTGGCTTCGGGGAAGTGAAAGAATGTGATAAATTTGATAAATATGTTTCCTTTTTTATTAAAAACTAGCCGACCCCGCGAACCTAGTCTCGCCTGCCACCAGATCAAATAAAATCTAAAAATAATTTAAAAAATTCTCGTTTTGCGGAGTTTTCTGATTTTTTAAACTAATTTTTGAACAATTGCAGCTATGATCCTATACGAAGGTATAATTTTCGAACACCATTTGATTGTTTCCATTTTTCAATTTTCCCGTAAAATGTTCCCAAAATTTGTTTTCGCAGGAACCCTGGCTCGGATTAGTTTTTCCTACAGTTAACATTTCATAACAATGCGTTGAACTACTTAAGAGTCTGTACCAGTCACACAAACAAATCAACATGCTTCCATTTTATTTTTTACATTAATCTTTAGCTAACCTCGTTTCACCACCATTCAGCGCCTTCAGAGATAAGCTCTAAAATGATTATAAGACCTATATTTCCAATTTCAAAGATATGAAATTTTTCTAGCTTGACAACGAACTTTCCAACACAGTCAAAATCCTAAATAAACAAAATCAAACGTGTTGCTCTTTTCCTTAATTTTCCAAAATTGCAACTTAAATTCCATGCAATAGTTTGATATTGTGTTCTCCCAGAGTTTTTCAAGTTCCCCATCACCAATTTTTCCGTTTTCCGTTTGAAATCTAATGCACATAGATACAATTCCATGCAGAGTTCCATTTAAAAACCATGCGTTTTTCGAGTTTTTCATCAAAAACTTTCTATTTTTCTATTCGAAAACCCATTTTGAAAACTAAAAATAATTCCAAGCAAAAAAAAAACAAATTTCCGACCTTTGTTTGGTTTTTCCAGTTTTCCTACTCTTCCATGAGGTTTTTCCATTTTTTTTTTTTTTTGTCACAGAAACCATCACTGAATACAACAGTATTAACCATTAAAATTTCACAAATATCTAGTGGGCCATTTCGCCATTTCGGAGTCCATAAAGGACATAAACAAACAAACGTATGTATATACATCCATTTTTATACCTACATCACAGATAATTAATTTATACAGATGTCTCATCCCTGCAGAAAAAAATGAAACATTTTTTGCTCTTAACAGACAAAGCCTTAACAACGAAAATTCGTCGATTTTCACATTTCTTTCGTATGAGACATTGTATTTCTATTTAGCTAGTAGCCGCGACCTGCCAATCGATTGTAGTGCCATCTTGAGACCTGACACATGGCTGTTTCTATGATTTAAAATATTCAATATAACACTTTTACATGTAAGAACTTGGCGTTCTTTTAGATCTCATTACTCTTGGTGGCTAACTTTTTACACAGTGTTGTTCGCTCATAAGAGAACTTGGCTCTTTTTTACATTTTATGTTTTTGTTCTGATTTCACATCTTTTTGCAAAGTTTTTTTTTTATGGAAGCATAAACCTCGAAATAAATTTATAAGCTAGCCATTCGCAAACTTTAACAATATAATTGCTCTGCCAATTTATAAATAAACTAGCTGACCCCGCGAACTTCGTCTCGCCGCCCTTCAGAGCAACTCAAGAATAAGTATGTATAATTAACACAGATATTGTGATAATGTTGAATAGAGAACTAAATGTCTGAATTTTTCCAAGCTTTACAACTAACTTTCTACTTTCATTAAGCATGCAGTAAAATGCAAATTTCGTTGTGAAATTCAACAAATTCTCGTTCTTCCGGTTTATTTTGACTATTTTTTTTTTTCACCTTTATTTGCTGAATTTCCTGTAGGGTTGTCCCAAAAATTTGTTTTTATTCCGACTATATCCATACAGTGAAAATTTTATAAAAATACATTGAGGGTTGAGCGGATAAGGAGTCCTTACCGGACATACAAACAAAACGGGTATGGTTTATTTCGCTTTTTTTATCTCGCTTTTGGTCGTTTCGCCACGGTCGTTTTGCATTTTGTTATTTCGCATTTCATTAGTTTGGTCTTTTAGTTGCTTCGCTTTCGATTGTTTCGCTGATTTTTTTTCGCCTTTCAGTCTTTTCGTTTTTCGTTTATTTTGCATTCGTTTATTTTGCATTCGTTTATTTCGCTTTTCGATTATTTCGCTCTTTTATTATTTTGATTTTAATTGTTTCGCCTTCATCTGTTTTTTTTTTTTTAAATTTTAATTTTTGTGTACGTAAGGATCCTGAAGACTTTAAAATTCGCGCGAATTTAAAAGTCTTCAGGATCCTTACGTACACAAAAATTAAAATTAAAAAAAAAAACAGACGAAGTACATATATGAACTTGAATTGACGATTTTTTCAAAATAATAGGAAAATCCTTCACGACTTAGTTCATCCTTTCCTCAAATTGATTTAAAAGCATCGCATATGATTTTACATTCCATTTTTTTTAATTTAAAGACAATATTAAAATACTTCACTGCATTCTAGACTTACGCGGGAGGTTTCAAAGACTAAAAGCCATCTAATGAAGACTAATTAGATAACAATTTATTATTACATTTCCAAGAGAATTCAGAAAAAAATGCGAAATAACCGTTAGCGAGATAACCTGTGGCGAAACAATCGTATTGCAAATTAACAATTTTGCGAGAAAGTTAATGACAAAACAAAAAGAGCGAAACAATTCTGGCGCGAAACAGGAAAAAACAAAATAAACAAAAAACAAAACAAGTTTTGCGAAATAAAAGAAAATCGAAGAGAGAAAAGCGAAATAACAAAGTGCAAAACAAAAATGCCGAAACAATAGGTACCCAAACAAAACAATGCACCTTAAATTCCATGCAAAAACTTGATTCTAGGTCTTGAAGTTATTCGTGCTCTCACAGAGTTTTCCGAATTCCCAATAAAACATTTCCCATTTTTCCATTTGAAAATCTGTGCACCTACAATAACAATTTTCTCTATTTCCGAGTTTTTCATCGAGAACTTCCTGTTTTCCATTCGAAAGGCCATTTTGATTTTTCTAGTTTTCCATTTGAAAACCAATGCACCTGCAATTATATGCAACTTTTCCTTCCATCCATTGAGTTATCCGAATTTGTCATCAGGAACATTCTGTTTTCCATTGGAAAAGCCATTTTGAAATTTTCCAGATTTCCATGTAAAAACCAATGCACCTGCAATATAATGCAATTTTCCCTTTGAAAACCAATGAGTTTTTCGAGTTTTTCATCAAGAACTTTCATTTTTCTATTTAAAAACCCATTTTGAAACAAAAAAATTCCAAAGCAAAAAGAATTATTGAAATAGCTTTTTCAAAGACATAGATATGTATAACAACAATACATATTATGTCAAAACGTTGCAAGGAACTAACTCGACCTCAAGTGGGAAATATATATTTCCTTTTTTCTGGGGAAGTTACAGGGTGCGCCAGAGAAACTTACTTATTTGAAAGGTCAATAAAAAAAAAGTACTTCAGTTATTGTTTTAAATTTTTTTTTATTTGAGAATACAATATCCCAATTTTTTTTGTATGCAGTCTTAAAAATGACATCGGCTAAATGGCGGCCCCCATTGCGCATACACTGATGAAGTCGATTTTTGAAATTCGTATCCACTCTTCTCAGCATATCAGTCGGTATGTTGGCAATGGCGTCGCGAATGTTGTGTTTGAGGTGTGCTATGGTCCGTGATCGATCGACATAAACCAGGGATTTCAAATAACCCCATAAAAAGAAATCGCATGGAGTCAAATCTGGAGAGCGTGCCGGCCATTGGAGATCGCCTCTGAGAGAGATAAGGCGGTCGGGGAAATGTTGTCGCAACAAATTCATTGAGTCTCGTGCTATGTGTGCTGTGGCTCCATCTTGCTGAAACCACACGTTCCTAACGTTCATTTCTTCGAGTCGGGGAAGAAAAAATTCGTCGATCATTCAAAGCGAGCGCGGAAGGCACGTTGCGTAGCAACAAGTGAGCGACCGTTAGAAAAGAAGCTCTCAACTGCGAAGGCCCGCTGCTCTCTAGATCAGAGCATGATGGCAACTGACTGGAGGGAGAAACAAACTTGGGAATTTCCCCCTCCAGATGCGTCCCCTCTTGCCCCTCTACCAGCCCAACTCACCGCACGGGAATTTTTTCAAATAAGTAAGTTTCTCTGGCGCACCCTGTATATCCCAACTATGGTGGGTTATAACTTTACTTTTCTGAACAACAGCAACTTAAAGAAACAACTTCAGAACAACAACAAAAACACAGATTTGGCTTCGTGAAATTGGAATGAACATTACTGGTGTGGACATCAACAAAATTTCTTCAATTAACATTAGATCAAAGATTAATTATGTAACAAGATGGGAAACTGACTTACGTTTCACTCCCTAGCAGTGTTACCGCGGGCTCAAATTTGATTGAGTCCCAGAGGTTGAAAAAATGAGTCCTTTTGAAAAAAAAATGAGTCCCTTCTGTTGTTTTTAGAGTTCATTTTAATAATACATATGAAGATTGAAGAATATGAAGTTGCAATTCACAATCATATGGTTTGAATTATGTTTTTTCTTTCACTCAAACAAAGCGCCCTTAGGCTAAAAACGCACCAAAGAAGACAAGAAGTCCCGGACAAAATGTCAACGCCTAAAATTATACACCGTCTTATGAAGAAACACACACCAAAGTGAACAAGACAAACAAACAGAAATCGACAAAAAAAAATGTCAGTTGTATAGGTTGTATAGGAGCAACACACACCAAAGTGGACAAACACAAGACATTTTGTCTTTGTCGTCCTCGGTGTGGGTTAGAATCCGACACGAATTTATGAAAAAAATGATTAATCCAGGGAAAATCCAATACTTTTCTACTTTATTGAGTCCTCATAAAACTCAAATCACAAAAAATCAAATTTATAAATTAAACTAGTAAATTATACTAAAAGTCCAGATAGGTAAAAATAAAAACAGAGATTTTCTTAGAAAAAAGTGGTTTTGGTTTTTTTTTAATTTCCCAAAAACGAAAAGACATTTTTGCATCCGGTTTTCTGTTTTCGACTAAAAATTAACAAAGACATTGAAATTTTAAAACAAAATTAGTACTTAATTACATAAAATTTTGAAAAAAATTAGTTCAAAAACGTTTTTTTTTTGCTTTTTTTTTTTGAAAATTTGAGTTTGAATTTTTTTTTCTTTAAACTGTTCATTAAAACAATTTAATTTAAAAACAAAGTGAAAGAAAAAGTTTTTGGCTTTTCAGAAAGGTATAGCACGGTGTTGTTAACGAAGCCGTTGATTTTTAATATTTTTTTAAACAAAATAAGTCAATTTTTCAGAAAATTGCCCCTCCTGGCTAAACGGGGGGGAATAGACCCCCCCTCCCATACGATTTTTTTCTTGTCTCAATTCAACTTACACGCTCTAGCTTTTTGGCACAACGCTCGTGAATCACCCTGTATAAGGTGTATATACAAAGGTCGGACGATTAAAATACATGCGTTCTAAAACAATGGCCGCCGCTGTTGCTGTTGCTGGTTCAATCTGTTTCTCGCTTTAGCCTTATGAGTGAATAAAAGAAAATGTTTGAATGCTGAAACAGAGTTCAGGTGTTCAGGAAAGAAATAAAAGCTACGTTTACAAAATGGAACCAAGTTTTAGAAAATATTAATTAACATTGACTTCAGAGTAAAGATGAGTTATTTTTAATAAGACGAAACTTAGATTCGTAAAAAATGAGCCAAATCTAAAATTTGTGAGTCCCTGAGTCAAGTTAAAAAAAATGAGTCCCTTTTGGCACTATATTGTCCCCGCGGTATCACTGCTCCCTAGATCCCGCAATTTTCATATTCTTTCATTTTATTTTCTTTCCTTGTACATGAATAATACAAAAACAAAGAGATGAGGTGGGATTCTTATATTTTTGCAGTTCTCTTTTGTTTGTTTTCGGATTTTCAAATTTAACGTAGATTAGTTATTTATTACACTCAGACGTTTTTAGAAAGACGCAAATGAGTACGAAAGAGAAAGAAGGTGAAATAGAAATACTTTAAAAAATCTCCACCCCCACAATTGTGGGTTCAAGATTTTCGGATGTTTTTTGACGTTTGTTATTCTCGTCTTTCTTTGTTTCTTGGAGTTGCTTCATTTCTATTTCAAGTGTGCTTCAGTAAACAACGAATATGCCGCCGGAAAATTTCAAATGGAATAAAAATTTCAGTTTTCTTTAATAATTTTCACTCATTGACATTTGACTTTGTGTGAGAACAAAACAATGAAAGAGAAGTTTCAAAAACAGTCAACCGAAAAACATCCGAGTGTAATAATGCGAGATTAACGGAATGAGTGTTCAAAAGAAAATCGACGAAACACGCAGCATTAAAAAAGTCTGGGTGTAATAACACACTTTACTAGATTGAATTTTCAAATTGTCAAACAAGTTTATCTTTAACCCACCACGAAAATACTTGAAGGATGCGTTCCGAAGCTTTAGGCTGAAAACTTACTTGTGCCTTACATTAAGATATGTTTGAAGGCAGAAGCACACTCAAATATTTAAATACATAATATACTGAATTTAGGAAATATAAGGCAATTTTCATGGTCAATTTGATTCTTATTCTCGGAAAATAGGAAAAAAGGGCATAACGGCGAACAGGGCTGCTATCTTTGTTTTAACTTCAACAAAAAATTAAAATATGTATTTGTCATTTTTTATTGCATTCTATAAACAAATTATTGTCTCACAACTCAAAAAGTGAAAAAACTTTACATTTGTAATTTGCAGCCAAAACAAACAATAATGAACCGAAAAATTATTCGGTGTTTTTTTTTTTAAATTCATTTTTTTATTCATTTAAACTTAAATCTTCTTACATGCTAGACAAAATGGGAAACAAGCCTAATTAATTCTACTTATATATAACTTACTGGCCCTATTCGGGCGCTCTAAGTAATTCATGGATCTTCTTAAAATTAATGCCTTTCGGCCTACGAACTAAGTTTATATTTTATTTCAATTTCAAAAACTATGTCCTCTATTTGTTGGAACTCCATCATGTGTTTTATGTTTGCATTTTTTTTTGTGTATTTTTGTATTTTTTTTTCTTTTACTTTCTTTTGTTTTTGTATTTTCTGAAATTTTTTTTGTTTTTTTTTTTATTCTTTTTTTATTTTATTGTGCCACCATTCCTGCTCTACTTAAACCTAAAACGTAAGACTAAAACAAGTATGTAAGCCGGCCAAGGCAAAAATACCCCACCCCGGATTACCCATTAGCAGATGCAGTTTGAAGCCACCAAAACTGGTTCTCCTGCTTCACCCTATCAATGCGGTCCAGTTCGGACACAGCCCTACTGAACCGAAGCAGCTCCGCTCCATCACGAGCGAGGATGCCTCGTTCATACAGAAGCCGCCGGTCTACGGTTCTTCGCATGACGTGGTAGATAAGCGGTACTGCCAGTCTATCCTGTATCATGCCGCACTGGTCTAGATAGAGGAATGCCTCTGGTGGGATGAAGCCGCTCAAGCGTGCATTGTCAAAGTAGTTGTCGTTCGGATAGAACGGCCCGAAAATCAAATTGTTGGTCGAAGTCATAGCCCTCGCAATATGACCCCGAACAAGTTTTATCACGAAATTGTCAATTCTATGGATTCGAGCCGCGTTGTATAGAACCTCGTTTGAATAATAATGCAGATAAGAAGATTCCGGTGTCCGATACCAACCGAGACAGCGCTGAAGACACTGCCTCTCGAACACTCGAAACTTCTCCATTTGGGAAGGGGCAATGTTGAACCACACTGGACAACCATAAACCATCATCGGCCGTATGAGGGCCATGTAGCAAATTACCTTCACTCTAGGGTCAAGCCAACTGCTGCAAAACAGCCGTTTCGTCAGAGCGAAGGCTCCTCTGGCCTTAGTCAGAGCAGCATCTATATGTCTGTCGAAATACAGAAACTGGTCCAACCAGAAACCAGTACCTCGGTACCACTACACTTTTGTTCGTCAATGGCTGTCCGTGAGGATCAACAATGACCATCTTGCGCCAATTCTTACACGTATCTCGCGAAGCCTTAGCCAACGGAGTCCGGAACAAAATTGTCTCCGACTTTTGGACATTTATTTTCAGTATCCAATCGTCGCAGTATCGCTGAATCTTCTCGAAGTCACGCTGCAACAGAATTCTAATAACTTCAACCTTTGGAGCCATTCTGTACGCAATCAGGTCGTCGGCATACGCAATTGCGTTAGTTAAGCTACCTATCAGATCGCTGGTGTAAATGCTGAAGAGGATCGGCGAGTTCACCGCTCCCTGTTGAAGACCGTTTTTAATTTCAAAGGTGGTGGTAGAAGTTACATTGCCACTTTTGAAATTATTCGGTGTTTTCATACTTCATTTTCCATCGTTTAATCTTTAGAACGTGTCATAAGTGGCCGAGAGACCGTTTCCAAAAACGAATACAACAAAATTATTTCTTGTTATTAGTTTTTTTTTTGTACTTAGCTTCATACAAAAAGTAAAAAAATAATATTTTAAAAGCCCTTCATCTTGATGCCTCAGTGTTGGAAAATAAAAATACTAAAACATTTTGATTGTTAGTATGAATGAAAACAAGAAAAATATTTTTCTTACTTTACCAAAATATACAGAATTTTGTTGTTCTGATTTAGCGTGTTTGCGTTTTGTGCACAATTTCTATTACCGTCACTCTTTGAAAATGAAATTTCACGAACAATTTCTACGCCTGTTTATTTAATAGCTTTTACTTACCTAAGTTTACTCTATTTGTGAACATATCCATTAACTTACCTCTTTTTTTCAAAAAAATTCAAATTTAACTGCCAAAATTATTCCCCTTTGGTGAATAGACGGATTGAAAGAATGTATTAGTGAAAACACGCACACATCTTAGCAATCCGTAAATTTTAGCTTGTAGGCAACTGTCATTTTGACAGCTTTGTTTCCCATCTCCTTACCTTATATCATCTCTGCATTAGATATCAATCCCTTACATTAGGTGTGTTTTTTTGCACGCGTATATACGCTTAAAATGAACAGTGTACAAAAAAACGACAATTTTATTGTTTTAGTAATTTTGGCATCACTTGTCAAATGCTGAGCTGTAATTGGTCAAATGTTGTTTTGTAACAAAAACTCGAGTTCAGGGCCGCATTTGTTTTTGTTGGTGATCGCTATGCGCTACACAATTTCTTGTACTTTTTAACACTTGATCAAGTTGTTCATAGAATGCGCTTTCGACTACGACCCGAAAAAGGACAATACATATGATGAATTAAAGATGAAAAATGAAGAAAATGCAAGGAAAAATAAATAATAAAAAAATAAATATCGTGAGTGTACACCTTGAACGTTAAAAAACCAAAAAAAGAATTGAAATTGAAAAATAAAATTGATGCACAATCAATATAATCTTGATTCAATCATTTTTCGCCTGGCGCCCCTGAGATTAACCATTCAACTGCAGACCAGCCCTGTTGTAATGCGCTTGTGAAGAGAGAACAAAAAAATCTAATGCTCAAAGAAGCAAACCAAGAGAATGGAAGATGGCACATACAAAAGATCAACGTGATTTTGTTCTGTGTGTTAAATACACAGATCATTACTTTGTTTGTCTTTTGTGTAGTAAGAAAAACAACAAATAAAAAACAACAAAATCCTAGCTTGCTCGGATCTGTATGTAAAATGGAATGAATTTCGAAATGAAGTTTTGAAAATTCATCGCAGAGAGTGAAAAAGATATATGGAAGCACTGTTTTTATATCCGCTTATTTCATTAGCGTGGATAAGTATCGCCGCTTACTAAGCGGATATAGAAATGTGTTGTTGTTGCATTTTGCATGTAAGTATTTTTTTAAGCGTATATACGCGTGCAAAAAAACACGCCTATTGTGAAATCGCTCTCTTCTTCAACATGCACTCAAACTTAAGCGTGAGAAAATTCACAGCTGTCGTTGGAGAAAGCAATCCGTGACTCTGGAACATCTATCAGGGGGACTATCGCGTCAGAAGAACAACTATTGGTGGAAGAGCACGAATTAGCTTCGGTCAGTAGTAGTAGCCGATAACAATAAGGAGGAAGAAATACGGGGGCGGCTGCTCTAGTCCAACAGAACCTACCGCGAAGAAGACTTGATGGTGGCTAGACACCTAGCTCGTATGAGCGAGACAAACTGGCCCGGAAAGTCCTTTGAGGTACAATTAATAGTAGGAGGTAGCGCGGAAGATCAAATTTTCGCTAAAAGGATGGCGTAGAGCCCAAAGCCTGAATGGCGTCGGGATACATACTTACTTGCCCAGAACTTGGAGGCCCAGACCGGATCCTGGTTGTGGCGCAGACGAAGGGGGAAACTTAACTCACCAGGCCGACAATGATGAATTGATGATTACTCTTTTGTGTCGCCTTCCTCAGAATAAATTTTCAATAAAAAATTTTAGATTTGACAAATATAATTTTTAATAATTTGATATTGATCAGATTTGTTTTTTTTTTGTAGCGAAAAAAATATGTTTTTTTTAACATTGGCACTGTTTTTCATTGCATTGCATTTGAAAAATACACATTTTATTTTTCCTAAACCTTCTACCCTAATACCTCTTGCAGTTAGAGAAAAAATTAGGAAAATCGGTCAACCAGTGCGCCCGATTAGCGAACGAACACAAAAATTAAGCTGTTCTTTTATATATATAGATAATAGGTAGGTTAGGTTAGGGTCCATTGTGAAACCACTAAAGAAAGTTACTCATGGAGTTTTATGAAGTTTAACAAACCAGAATTCTAAATTTCAACGTTGTATGAACATTTTAAGAAAGTGGGTTGCAGCCACGCCCTTTTAATGAAACTGCTATTTTGTACTTATATTTTCTCTTATAATCAACCGAAAACCTATCAGAATTTCGAATTTAAACGTTTTCGACCATTTTAACAAAGTGGGCGGATACCACGCCCCTAAATGGAAACAGAATTCTTTTCTCATTTTTTTCATGTCATTCAAACAAAACCTTACTAGAATTCTAAATTTCAACATCCTTAGACCGATTTGATAGTAGCCGGAAACCACGCCCCTAAATGAAACCAAAATATTTTATTTATATTTTTTCCTTATATTCAACCAAAACCCTATTAAAATTCCGAATTTCAAGATCCTACGACCAGTTTTAAAAATTGGCGGATACCACGCCCCCTGAATGAGCAAATTGAAATTTTCGATTTTTTCCTTTGTAAACACCCGAAAACCTACCATTGTACCAAATTTCAAGATTCAGTTATTGTTAGAAGTGCTTCATAATTTTGATGATCAGTGAGTCAGTGAGTGAGTCAGTCAGTCAGTGAGTCAATTACGGTTTTTGAAATTTTTATTGTTCAATATCTCAGGAAGTAGTGGTTCTACAAAATTATGTTTTTCACAGGACCTTTGTGCCCATGAAGTTAATACGTAATTCAAATTTAAAGCTTCTAACTCTATGGGTTCAAAAGTTATGGGGGGTTAAAAATGTGATTGAGTTCGATCCTGTAAAAAGGAAGTAGTGCTAGAACTTGGCTGGGCACTAGCGTTTCATGCCGTCCAGTTGAGGCCACAAGAAGTCCGCTATCACATTCCTGTAACGAATGCCGTTCACAGTCACTATCTAATTGATGTTTTCGGGATTTCGGCAACACTCTTCTTTACAGCAGCAATGTTTTCAAGAGGCCGACCAGTACGTTGACTCAAAGGATTCTTATCATCCATATTTGACCGAGTTTTTTCAATTTTTGTTACCACTCTTCGAATGGTTGACATATTAGGTGCACTCTCTCGGCTGAAAATTTGGCGAAGTTTGTGAAGCGTAACTTTCCTCATTTTTGTAATGAATTTTTACAACTATAACGTGGTGTTCTTTCGAAAAACGCTCCATTTTTAATAATCGGAACAAACATAGGTGACATCTGTCAAATTTCAGAGTTGCCACTTGCATGGCAAAAAAAATATTAGAATTTTAAAAAGTGCGCTCTTACTGAGACACCCTATACTTTCGAGTTACGTAGTTCCTCGATTATTCGAAAGTTCATAGGAATATTGTTGACACTACTAGAACTATTCGATTTTCGTTTGATCGAATGTAGTTTAATAGATATACATAAGTTCCAATTTTTCGAATTCGAGAAATTTTATTGTAGAATCGAGTTACATAGTAGGGCTAGGGCCCCTGATGCGCTATTCAGTTTCTTGTTTCCAACGAATGAACATTTTATTCAATTTGATTTGAATTGGAATATTTATTTAACAGCTGATTTTATTCTTTAAAAAAGATTAAACAGGGAATTGATCTTTTCTGTTCTTACTTGTTCTGAGAATTTTCATATACTTGTGCTGTTCTAATCTTGTTTTTCTTCATTAAACAGTACTAATATATGTTGCTGTAGGTAGCTCATATTTAACTGTTTTTTAGAAGAAAAAACAATAAATACTTGGTACACCAAAGTTAGCCTTTTTTAAATCGTCAAAAAGAGATGTTAAAGTTCAAAATCAGACATTACTGAACAACAATTTTGTTCTTAGAATATGACCAAGTATGGCAGACGAATTACCGGACACCCTGTATGCTTCTATACAGTGTAATGCAAAAGTTAAAGGAAATGTGCCCTTATAGCGCAACATGGGTTTGTTCTTTCCATTTTAAATTCTTTTAAAAACTTTAACCTGATGATAACTTGGGGTCTCCATTGAACATTTCCGATGACAGGACTATCGGCCTGGCATCAGATAATCCAATAGAGACCAACAATCCAACATCCAGTCCATGATCCGGTCATCGCAGTCTGGATTTTTTTAGTGAATTAAAATCTTGTCATCAATTTGACGTTTGTGTTGTATGTAGTATTGAGCGTCCATTTTCCACAGACTTTTTGACATATTCACTTGCTGATGGCAAGACATAATATGCCCAGTCAATAAAAATACTGGATTGCGGATGAGATTACAGAAGAGAAGTTGGATTGGATTTTACTCTTGTGGAGCCTCAGGGTAACTTGGGGTCTCCATTGAACATTTCTGATGACAGGACTATCGGCCTGTCATCAGATAATCCAATAGAGACCAACAATCCAACATCCAGTCCAAGATCCGGCCATCGCAGTCTGGATTTTTTGAGCGGATTAAAATCTTGTCATCAATTTGACGTTTGTGTTGTATGTAGTATTGAGCGTCCATTTTCCACAGACTTTTTGAAACATTTACTTGCTGATGGCAAGACATAATATGCCCAGTCAAAAAAAAAACACTGGATTGCGGATGAGATTGCAGAAGAGAAGTTGGATTGGATTTTACTCTTGTGGAGCCTCAGGGTAAGGAACACAAACAGTCATTCTATTTGATAGAAGGGTAATTAGTTTTGTACATTTTGACTGTCAAGCAATTTTACGAATTAAATGTGAATTTACTTCTGAAGAAACAATTCTAAGGTGGGCGGTAGAAGAAGTACCTATATGTCAAAAATTGCAATTTTTCAGGAGAGCAAAAAAACGTTATAAAACGTTTAATTTTTAATATTTTTTTGAATCAGACTGTAAGTTTCTTTGTGATTAAAGTGATTTGTGTGTGCAATAGACTTATAGTGCTTTAACCAAAAATGCCCCAGCAATTTTACAGTCGAATGGTGTACTTAACTCATTTTGACCAAAATTTGACTGGCACCTACTACTTCTACCGCCCACCTTAGAATTTATGTTAAAGGTTAGAAACATAGAAAAGTCCCAGGCCCTTGTTCAACCTGGATTGCATCTTATGTTAGTAAGTAGCAGGTATTTAAACAGTGGCGTAGCAAGCCCGAATATAGGCGTGGGCAAAGTCTTATCCGCGAGGCCCTTTTCATGCACATAAATATTATTTACCTTAAGCTATATTAATATAATATTAATATTTTCGAAATTCTTCTCCATGAACATTTTGTTCTGCATTAGAGTATAATACTGAAAAAAGTAAAAGCGCTCCCCGAAATAAAACAAACTGTGTACCTCGGTGGTCAAACTACTAATCAACCTCCTTTATTATATTCATAGAAATTGTTAATTATACTTTATACACAATCACCACTTTTCGTGGGAATGGAAATTGAATGTAATTCGATTCATGCAATTTCCGTTCCCATGAAATGGAAAATTCAGAATCGGCTGGTTTTGGTGAATTGGAGCTCTGCGGTGTCATCGTTAACTTTTGGTTTGACGATGACCTCGCTTAGCTCCATAACTCGCGCGATACCCCAGTGTGCAGTGCGAGTTAGAAAAAATAAGCGTGCGGTTGGGGGGTTAATAACGTAGAAGTATAAACTATTTAGAATTACTAAATTACGATATATAGTTGGATTATGGAATATATGAAAGTTATAAATAATCTCAAATAATCATTATTCCTTCCGATTTGATAGGTACACAAAACAGCTACAGCGTTTAACTTTTTTTGACTTAGGGACGACTTAAATAATTTTTGATGCTTTTTAGCTAAGAAAATTTTCTTTCACCATAACACTTTGTCGCTGGAGTACATAATGACATGCCAAGTCGTTTGTCCAAGTAAGTATAAATAGTATACAAACTAAGTTTTCGCAGAAACATAGAAAGACTTCCCAATGAATCAAAATCTGGCTTTACCAAAATCAAAGTTGATCTTTGCTTGGATTATAAAAAAAGGTCCGAACTCAAACTTCAAGTAATTGGTTGAACGAAACAGGGAGGTTTTCGACCGTCTTAATGAGAAAAAAAAATATTGAAAATATTTTTTTTCGATTTTTGCGGTTGATTTGTATTAAAATGGCCGTAACGTATTTATTTATCTAATGGAGAGAACTTAATTGAGAATTATTTTTCATTAATGATAACATATAATCATGATAGGATAAATTTACCATCTTTAAAATTTTCCGCCCTAGCCCCAAGCCTACTCACTACTCAGCCTATAGGTAAATCCACCACTGGGTACTTGGCAGGAGAATTAAATTCAATCTATCTCAACTCATATCGGAACAAATTTTGTTTTTTGCAATAAAAAAAAACTTTAATAAAATCACATGTAATTTCAATTAAGTTTGCAAAGCATAAACTTTCGTTTTCAAAAAAGCGAAGACTATCGTGATTTACAAACGAAAAGTATTTTTAAACAAGTAGATTCGAATGTGATGTGAAGTTATAACCGAACAGTTTCTTTTTTAAACTAGAGCTTGCAACTATCAAGTCAAATTAAAACAAAATCGTACGAACGAGAGGGGGGGGGGGGGTTATATTTTGCCGGGAGGGCTAATTTTCTAAAAGATAGAATTTTGTAGGGATTTTTGAAATAGTAGCATATGTTTCATTGGAAGTATTTCAATGGGTTAGTTAATATTTGATGACCATTCATTTTATTCCAATAGGGCGGTGGTTTCGCGCGGGGCCCCTGCAGACGCGAGGCCGTGGGTGATTGCCCCACTCGCCCACGCCTAGCTACGCTACTGTATTTAAACCTCTAGCGTCTAGCACCTCTTATTAAATCTTCTTATTGTTTTCTGTACACTAAGGTACAGTGGTTCCTAAATAAACCAAAATCTCTATTTTGGCAGCGTGGAAGTCATTCGCTACGAAATTTGTTGCAGTTGAATTTGAACATCTTTATTATCTTTGATTTGTAGGAGGTGGCCCCCAATCAGTGTAGAGATATTGCTCATCCGATTGACTATAGCTGCAGAGATGTCTCTCGTTCTCAACCAGCACAAGAAGTGAGTGAAAAATGGTGAATAACCATTTGCTGAAATTATTATTAAGTTAAAAATTAAATATTTTAGCCCACACCGACACCAATTCAAGCAGATGACGAGCCCCATATTTTAATAGCAACCGAAATTCACTGCAATAGTGAAGCTAATATGGGAATCCAAAGAACTCCGATTTATTTTTCCCATGTCAAAGAGGAGCCATCGCCTTTATTGGGCAATGAACAAGCAATGGACTTGACAACAACTAGCAATTCCAGGCATTGTGACAGCCGTAAGTTCACACTCTTTCTTTTAACCAGCGTTTCAACAAATTTTTTCCAGCATTAAGTCAACAAATTTCAAATCTCAAATTGGAACAAGTCCTGCAGAGAGTTGAAGGCTCTCTAAAATGTATTCAACAAGAAATGAGGACTCGTAATCAAATTGAAAAAAATCGCATTTTCATGGATTTGGCAAAATTCCAATATCTCAACCCGGAATTTCGTTATCAATATCAATCATAATTCCAAAGAATAATCAATAAGTTGATTTTCTAACTCGCTGGTCGAAATTTAAATGTTAGAAACAATCATTAGTATTTAATAATTGCTTTTATACTTGGAGAAAGATATTTTTTTTTATTACCTTACCTTAATATATTGTATCGAACGAAATTTGAAATATCGGAACATGTTACAATTATTGCTTGATTGAATAAAGTATTTTTGTTTCAAAATACCAAAACTTATTTCGAATTCTCATAGGTAGGTGTGTCCTCAAAGTTTCCAAAAAAAAAAAAAAATTGCTTTAAATGCATCGTTCTACTTGTTGTTGTGGATTTTATGAGGAACATACAAGTCAATAATTTAAATCTTAAGATACAACTTACAACTTAAGCCTAGTACGCAGCTGAAGTGAAACGAATTTTTTCGGCGGTCTCCAAGTGCAGAGCGAAATGAAAACGAAAACCACAGCGGAAAAATATTTGTGGAGAGTTCTGTCAGCTTTCAAAAACAATTGACAAGTTATGAAAAAATTCGTTTCACTTCAGCTGCGTATTAGGCTTAAAAAAAAAATTTTTCAATAAAAAAATTAAACGTCAAAATTTCGCAAGCAATTAATATGCAGGGCAATTAAATTGAGAACGAAAAGAGTGGGGAATTGTACTAAGAAATCTAGTACATCTATCCACATTTCGTCGTTCAGCAGCGTACTGAAAAACGAAAAGCACAGCGAAATTTTTCGTTTATGATTTCGTCATGTCATTTTTGTATGGGAATTTTCGTTTCGCATCAGCAGCGTACTAGGCTTAGAGTGGCGCGACAAGACAAGAAGAGCCAAGGCCTAAGTGGCTCACTCTCATCAACAATTCTCTGAGTGCGTGTGAAGAATTGACGGGCAGGGGACCTAGAATTCAACGCCGATTCCGAAAGGCAAAGTTGAGAGGCACTTTTTCATGACAGATTGATACTCTTGGAAGTTTTGTCAGGTCTTCGCAAGAGGCAGTACCTACCCGTGAAAGATGAAATAAAAACTTTATGGCCACGTGTAGGACTCGAACCCACGACGGACGTTCTGCTTAGCAGCCAACGCACCTTACCACTAAGCTACGGGCAACTGCCAACTTACAACTTGGTGTCATACAAATAGATTGATACACACTGAACCAAAAACAGTAGTCTAATTGATCATTTTTTACATTCAACTGAAAATTTTGTTGTCAATTTACAACCAATGACCGCAGTAGTAAATATGACAATTTAAAATTTTCAATTAATGATAAATTCAAGATTCGAAACCGGGGTTATCACATTGATAATCTGCGTTGGCAAATCGAAAATCATGGTTGTCATATTCAAATCTATGGCAGTCGTATTAAACACTGCAATAGTCATTTGGAAAACCCAAATTATCAAATTGTAAAGCGAAGAGTCTTATTGAAAACCATGACTTTAAAATTGAAATCCACGGTAGTCAATTTGACAATCGTAGTAGTCATATTGATAACCACAGTGAACCAATATAAGACCACGGTAGTTAGTATGAAAACTACGGTTCTCAAATTGAAAACAATGGTTGGTAGATTGAAAATCATTATTGTCAATTTGAAGATCGTAGTTTTCAAATTGAAAACCGCAGTAATCTTATTGAAAAACACAGTTGACCAATTTAAAACCACGGGAGTTAATATGAAAACTACGGTAGTCAAATTGAAAACAGTGGTTGGTAGATTGAAAATCATTAGTGTCAATTTGAAGATCGTGGTTTTCAAATTGATAACTGCAGTAATCATATTGAAAAACACAGTTAACGTATTTAAAACTACGGTAGTTAATATGAAAACTACGGTAGTCAAATTGAAAACAGTGGTTGGTAGATTGAAAATTATTATTGTCAATTTGAAGATCGTAGTTTGCAAATTGACAACCGCAGTAATTATATTGAAAAACACAGTTAACCAATTTAAAATCACGGGAGTTAATATTGAAAACAGTGTTAGCTAATTTGAAAATTTCAAATTTGTTTGGTTTTCAATACTACAAACATTATGATACACTTTAAAATTTCGATTTTCAATCAGATTACCGTGTTTTTCAATACTATAATAGCTCCTGCGAATGCGAAACTTCAATACAAAGGATGCTTTCCTGTCTTCGACACCCCTTTTTCTGAAAAATAAGTTGGAAGGATTGTTTAAAATATAAGGCAGATTTAATTTTTTGTAACATGTTTAATTTTTTATTATTGTCTTCAACTAAGTCAACGTTAATATACATACATATTAATCTTATGCAAATAGGTTGGTGTTGGTGCTGGTCTTTAGGTTGGTGTTGGAGTTGGTGCAGGTGTTGGTGTTTTTATTGGATTTGATGTTGGTATTGGTATAATAATTGGTGATGGTGTTGGTATAAGAGTAGTTGTTGGTATTGGTGTTGCTGTTTGTTAGTGTTGTTGTTGGTGGTAGTGTTGGTGTTGGTATTGAGCTTTGTTTTTTCGATGGTATTGGAACTGATGTGTTGGAGTTGGTGCTGATGTTGGTGTTGGTGTTGATTTGGTGGTTTTGTGTTGGTGCTCTTGGTGTTGGTGTTGATATTGGTGTTGGAGCTGGTGTTGGTGTTGATTTTGGTGTTGGTGTTGGTTTTTGTGTTGGTATTGGCGTTGGTATTGGAGTTGGTTTTGGTTTTTGTGTTGGTGTTGTTGTTGGTAATGCTTTTGTTGCTGGTGTTGGTGTTGCTGTTGGTTTTGGTGTTGCTTTTGGTGTTGCTGTTGGTAATGATTTTGTTCTTGTTGGTGCTGTTGGTGTTGCTGTTGATGTTGGTGATGGTGTTGCTGTTGGTGTTGGTTTTGGTGTTGGTATTGGAGTTGGTGTTGGTGTTGGTTTTTGTGTTGGTGTTAGTGTTGGTGTTGGTGTAGATGTTGGTATTGGTGATGGTGTTGCTGTTGGTGTTGCTATTGCATTGTTGGTGTTGGTGTTGGTAATGGTTTTGGTGCTGGTGTTGGTGTTGCTGTTGGTTTTATTGTTGCGTTTGGTGTTGCTGTTGGTAACGGTTTTGGTTTTATGGTTACTGTTTGTTTTGTTGTTGATGTTGGTGAATTTGGTGCTGTTGGTGTTGGTGTTGGTTTTGGTGTTGTTATTGTTGTTAGAAACATAAATGCTTATAATTGCTTATTAATTAATGAGGTCAACGTATAATATAAAAGGAACGGTTTAATTATTTAATATAATAATAAGGTCGAAGTATTATTTTTATGGAAACATGTTTGTGTATTGGTATTGTGGTGTTGGTGTTGGATATAGTGCTGTTGTTGGTGTATTTATTAAGTTTGATGTTGGGATTGGTGTTGTAGTTGGTGTTGGTGTTATTGTTGCTTTTTGTTTTGCTTTTCGTTTTGGTGTTGGTGTTGTTTTTGGAATTAATTCAGATGTTGTATTAATATTAATATAACAATTGCTTACACATATAAATTTTATATACAATTGGAAACTTGTTTTTATTTTTTTTAACTCGGAAAGCATAGAACAAAGTTTGGAGCTCATTTTTGGTGATTTTATGGAACAATCTTTTATGTAATAAAATTTTTCTATAAAATGCCAAAAAAGTTCGCAGGCTGGCGGGTATTTAATATTAAATAAAAAAAAGCTTTTAAAACAAATATCTAGAGCTCTTAAAATATTTGTTGTCTTAAGTTTAAATTCGTCCAAAAAAACGAAGTAGTCATTTGTGGCGCAGAGTTTTAAAATGAACGGTTGAATTGTTTCACCTCGCAATTTCAAGAAGCTTATGTGATCCTCGATTGCCTGTGTGCTTTCGCCTTCGAAAACAAAAGCGATTTGAGAATCTTTTATGGTGTATTTAGAGGAACACTTGTCCCCACTATTCGTTTTCCTTACGTGGTATTTCATTGGGAAAAGATAATTGTGCACACTTTTGAGGACTCGCAAGATAACTTCATCTATTATAAATTTAAAAGAAACGATTAGAATAATTACTTCTGTTAAGCATCAAAAAGTAGTTTACCTTTATCAAAATCCTCGTCTTTCGTGTTTTTGAGTGTGCCCACTACGTTTTTATCCTTTATGTTTTTGATCAAGAACTCCTTTAAGTTTTTGAAGGTTGGTTCCCACAATAAAAGGATGGAAGAACTTTCGGGGTACATGAAGTGAAACTCCTTGTCAATCTACAACATAGAAAATACCAAGAAATTTAGTAAGTAATATTGTATTGGTGTTGGTGCTGATGTTGGTGTTGCTGTTACTTTTGGTGTTGGTGTTGATGTTGGTGGTTGTGTTGGTTTAAACATTAATGTTAATAATTATTAACATGTTGGAATTGGTGTTGTTGTTGGTTTTGGTGTTCTTGTTGCTCTTGGTGTTGGTGTTCGTAATGGTTTTGGTACTGGTGTTAGTGGTACTGTTGCTGTTAGTGTTGTTCTTGGTTTTGGTATTTTCGTGTTGGTGTTGCTCTTGGTGCTGGTGTTGGGTTTTGTGTTGGTATTGGAGTTGGTTTTGGTGTTGGTGTTGCTGATGGTGTTGGTGTTGCTGTTTGTTTTAGGATTTGTGTTGTTGTTGCTGCTGGTGTTGGTTCTGGTGTTGTTGTTGCTGTTGGTGTTGCTATTGGTTTTGGTGTTGATGTTGCTGATGGTGGTGCTGTTGGTGTTGGTGTTGGTTTTGCTGTTGGTTTTGCTGTTGGCTTTAGTGTTGCTGTTGGTATTGGTTTTGGTGTTAGGGTTGGTTTTGTGTTGGTGTTGTTGTTGGTGATGGTGTTGGTGTTGGTGTTAGTGTGGGTGTTGCTGATGGTGTTGGTGTTGCTGTTGGCGTTGGTGTTGCTTTTGGTATCGGTGTTGGTGTTGTGCTTAGTTTTTGCGATGGTGATGGTGCTAGATTTGGTTTTATTTTGGTTTTGAGGTTGGTGTTGTAGCTGATGTCGGTGTTGCTGTTTGTTTTGCATTTGGTGTTGGTGTTGTTGTTTTGGTTGGTGCTGGTGTTGGTGTCGGTGTCGATTTAAATAATAATGTTAGTAATTATACAGTAATACCAGTTTTTAGATAATTATTATAAAATAGCTCTCAAAAACGGGTAAAAAAAAAACAAGATTTTAACACGTTAAAATAGAAAAATAACGTACCAGTCTATACCCATTTGATTTCTTATAATAGGGCCATTTTTCGAATATTGTTTTTTGGTCATTGGAATTTCTTATATCTTGCAGTCGATATTGACGACAAGACTGCCACAAGCTGTCGAACTCTTCCACTGACAAGTGGTCAAATTTTAGACTGTTCATGCACGCTTCTGCATCTGATTCTGGACCTGACAGTTAAAACATATATGTTAATATTTGCTTTAAATATACAAAAAATTATACTTACTGAATGTAAAACTTTGAGTTTTTTTCGGAGAAATGAGCTTTCTTTTTGCCGGTTTCAAAACTTTTGAATGCCTTTTGAGGTTGAAGAATTTGGCATAAGGTTTTCCTCTTTTTCCAATCCTGTAAAATTCAATTTTTTCAGTTGGGAACAATTGTGTTATTTCATCTTCTAATCTTTGACTAGTTGCCAATGAAAGATGAAGGTCGTTCTCATCAAAGTAACTGGCTATTAATTCAATTAGCAAATTACGATGTTGGTTTTCAAAAGTATTATTTTGCCTGTAGTACTCAAGTATTTGTTTTCCTCTAGACTTTTTTTCCAGGATCGTAGAGAGTGAAACACATTCGATGTCGTTTGGTACCGGCGAAAGAGATTGACTTCGAATTGAAGTGCTTGGTGAGCTTGACACTTCAGTCCTAAGAAAATCTTGGACTGACGAAGGGAATGAGCTTACTGCTGGAGCACCAATATCATTTCTCCATTTTTCAATATTTTGTTCAAAAATGATTTGCTCGCCGATGGGAAAACTTTTCAATAGGTCACGAATGTGATACCATTTAATAATTTTTAAAATTTCGATTCCAATTCTTCCTTCTGTTAATGAAAATGAAAGAAAAAAATAAAATTTTAAAGTACAGAACAATACAATATTAATTTAACACTATATCTACAATTTCTCATTCGTATCATAAATAGATACTTTTACATACCTTCTAAGATCGGATAGAGATGTTCTTGATTCCAATCCTTAAGCAGATTATATAAGTCAATGTCATTAACATTTCTTGAAGATCCAGATCTTGAAGGAAGAATAATGCATGACGACGACGGTTCAAAGTTGTATAATTGAATATTCTCGTTCCCAATTACAAATTGTTCGTTGGTACTTGCAGGTTCCATATTTGTGTTGGTTTGTTCTGATGTTGTTAATAAGTTTAGATATGAAACATCTTCAGCACCTTCCATTATTTGTTTCTTCAATTGAATAGAAAATATTCTTTAATTTTTATAAACTTTTTCCCTCTATGTGTATTTATAATAGTAACAGGAGGGCCAAGGAGTTCGTCGAATTTAAGTATCCGGTACTCCCCTAAAGTTTCAGAATCGATTTCAAATGCTGAAAAATGCGGATTGAAACTCAATTCTGATAGTTGTTGACAAAAGAGGTAAACTGCATTTTCAACCTTACTACGGATTTTATTAAATAAATCTTGTAATCGGAGGAATATGTTGCAACATATAGACCTGCACTATATTTAATTCCTTTAAAACTTATTTCATTGAAACAGCTGATGTTATCTGTTTCAATAAGTTTTAATTTCTTTACGATAATACTCAAAAAAATTGTTTCACACTTATGTTTTTTATCAATCTCGTATTCTGTTTTTTTATTATTTGAATTCAGAATATCATTTGCAAACTTCAATTGAATTTTTTTTGCTAGAGTTAAACATATGTTTTTCCGAGATGTTATGGAGTGTGCATAGGTTTTGAATGATTTATGTTTTGCTTCAAATTTGAAACACCAAAAATTTCTTACAGGTCCTCAATTTCTTAAAACTGTGGGATAGTGAGTTAAAAAGTGAAATTTGGGTTTTAAATTATCTTTAAAAAGTTTCACATATTGAACGTTATGCATTTTAATTTTTTGTTGCAGCGTAAGCACAAGATTGTCTGTTACTTCAAAACAGAGAACTATTTCAATTATGTCAAGAAGTATTAACAGAAATTGCCAAACTTCATCATCACCAGGAACTAGATCCCCTATCATCAAGGGCAGGTACATAGCAAAAGTAAGCATCTCTCTTGCCGACATTTTCAAATGTTTATTCTTTATATGAGATATTTTAATTTCTCCTGAAAAATTTCCAAACTCCGTTTCTCCATAGTCGAAGGTTTGTTTTCTTTGATTAAGAACTGTCAACGACGGCAAATAATGCATGTCTTGGAGAAGGTACAAAATTATTTGGCAAAGATCATAATATAAAATGCCTTCACATATATCGTGCATCGCATCGACACAAAAATTGTCTACTACATGAAATGATGGTAATTTATTAAAACAACTATTTCCTTGTATTCCGGTCATTGTTGAATCCTGCAATTCTAGGTCAGTTTAGTAGTTTTCCTCGTTTCTCATTATCTCTTCTTGCTCTTCACTTAATTCAACACATTCAGGTTTTTGCGCTTTGCAAAACCTGCAGTACGATCCACTAGAAAATGACTTATTGAATTCCAGAAGTGAGTTCACACCTAGGTTATCTCCAAAAAAGAGACCCATTATGAAATGAACTTTTTGTATATTTCCATTTCTTATATTTATTTCTACGCCATTTTCTTCCAAAAATATTAGTTCTTGTATTAAAAATTGCAAGCAGTCATCGTTTCCTATTTTTTTTAAATCTTTTGATTTGATAACAGAAGCCAGAAAAACGTTGTCCAGTTTTGAATTTTGAATTCGAAAACATGGAAATGAGTAATAAAAGTTACACACAGAATGAGTTGTCGCGTGGGAGCCAAGAGGATTGTTAACACAAAAATCATCTGCATATAAAAAGTAAGGAATTACTGTTTTTGACTTATACAATTCCGTCTTTTTTTTCCAAATCGGTCCCTGAACAAAATTCGTATATCTTTTATTAGACTTCAATTCCGACATATAATTCACCATATCCATCAAGTTATCTTCTTGTTCAAAAAATGTTTTAAATTGGGAACGCAAAGGTAAAACGCTTCCTTTATATTTTTTGTCTTCGTAGACTAGCTTAGATCGATTGTAAACTGGCTGGATATCGCGAGTAATAGTAAATTCTCTTATTTCGTCCATATATCCCATTTGTTTTAATGTCTGTGCTAAACAGTAATCTGTCTTACAATTTTTAAATACATCCTGGCAATTTAATATCATGCTTATCATTTGATTTTGAAGCATTTTATTGGAATCAGAGTTGAGATGCGTTTGCACAAATTGCTTGAACATGTCTAGTAAAGGATTTATTAAGCATGACAAAACACTTTCTTGAATGTCAAAAACATCTTTGCGTGCAAAATTATTCTTACTACTCAAAAATGTTGAAAACTTCAACGCATTCCCAAAAATATTCTTTAAATATTGATTGAGATCAAAGCTTTCACTATTTGAATTCGATGCACTATCCACTGTATGGGAGCTCGTAGTAATTATGCTTTCAATTATAATATTGGTTGGCATTGGGATATTTTGGCTTTCGAAAGGTTCTTTTATTGGCTCTTTATTTTCATTTGCGTTAAAGTGCTTACGCAAAATGTGGCGCTTGTAACTACTTATATTATTGAAAACCTGAGCACATGAGATTTCAAAGCATATATAATACCTATTAGGGCCTAGTTGATGGATTTTCTTGAAATGGTTTGTTAGACTGTTCATTTCATTGCATTTAAAATGGCACATAAAACACTCCATCTTAATAGAAACTTAGTAGGAGAGACGAGAGCACGTTTGAACACGGGGTTCCTTTGAACAGTGCTGATAAAATCCGATTTTACAAATTTTTCCGCATCAAATCAGAATTTTTCACTTGCCAATATTGTTTGCTTTAACCGTCAATGATTTTCGCTGGTCCCTCAGTAGGCGCCTGAAAGAAGTTTGATGTTTTTTTTTCTGTTATTCTAATTTTTTTTTTTTTGTAACAGTGTACATTTTTTGGTGAGCGATTTTATTTGTAAAAACAATTTTATTTTAGACAGACGTTCATCTTGAACCACATTAAAGCCCGTATGATACTACACTTCTCTACTTTTTTCACCATTAACAATGAATCAAGAAAGAGTAAGCACTTCCTTATCTGATTTATCTATAAGTGCGAGTGTGCACTCACTACTTTAATGAATGGGAAATTATCAAAAAAAAAAAAAAAATCAAAAAAACTCTAACCCGAACTACATTTTTAATGGGCTTGTTACTTTTTTGTTGACACTTTCACATTAAAGTGTGCTCAGGAAAATAATATTGACCTTGTCAAATTATACAAAAACAGAAAACATTAAACATTTTATAAATCAACAAAATATTTCGCTGACAATAAAAAACATTATGGAAAAAAAGGCAAGAAAAACTGAAAAATAAAATAATAGAATAGATACAGTCGATAGCAGTTTTTTTTTAATAAGTATCCGCCGTAGTAGTTGATTTTTTATATGGCATGAAAACACTGCAGGATAAGATCCATGAACAAGGCTGGATCAACATGTTTAAACTATAAAGGGAGTCGCTCATTTATTTAAAAGGCGATTGCTGCCGCCAATTACCGTTTATTGTAAGAAGTTAGTAAAAATTTGAATTTAATTTAAAATCTACGAAATTACAAAAAATAGCGCAATTGACACCTTAACAACATGCTATTTGAAACTGTCAAAAGATTTCTTTCTCTATCTTAAAAAAATAGTGTCCTCTTTTTTTTGAAATTGACATTTTTATTTTATTAATGTTTTAATAATGAAGAAAAAAATGTAGTATCATACGGGCTTAAGGTAAGTTTTATCACAAATATTTAAGAAAGTGATTATTTATGCAAATTGTTTTAAGAAATGGTTTGAACAAAACAAGCGGGGCTCGTTTGAACATGTTCAAAGGTGCCACTAAGATTTTTTTTATCTATGTTATTTCGCATGTATAGCTGCATTTCAATCTGTTTTTCAAAACAATTTGTTGGTGAACATAATTTTAAAATACATATATGCATTACGTTTTAAAATAATTTCAGTTTGCTGTAATGGTGCTTAAAAGAAAAGCGCTACCGAAATTAACGAAGATGACATAAAGAGTGCTATCACGGCGGTTTCAAACAAAACAATAAGCCTTAGAGGTGCTGCCAGTACTTACGGTGTTCTACCGAATACCTTATTTTATACAGGTAGAATTAAAAAAATATGAACAAAACGAAGCGCTCAAAAGTTTTTACCACCGCTGAACCAGATATGCTGGACAATTACTTACTTCGAAGTTCAAAAATGAATTATGGTTTAATGTTAAACGGTTTAACATACATCCAAAGTCGAACGTTAGCATTCTATATACTTCACTGCTTAAAAATTTCCTAAGCAGTGAACTGAAAATAGACAAAATGGGGATCGATTGGATAAAAGGCTTCATGAAAGTCACAACAACTTTTCCCTGCAAAAGCCTGAAAATAGCAATATGTCTCGATCAACAAGCTATAACCATCACAATTTTCTAGAATTCCAAACCAATTACCAAAGAGAACTTGGTAAGTTTGATTTTACTCCCGACCGTATATTGAACTAAGATGAAACAGGCCCTACTACAGTGGTACAGACCGCAAACGTCATAGCAAAAGAGGGCCAAAAACAAGTTGGACAGTGTGTTTCTACTGAAAGAGGTTAGTTGATAACTATGTGCGCCATCGTCAATGCAGCTGGTAATACAATTCCTCCAGTATTTGTCTTTTGCAAGCTAGATATCACGATAATATGCTTGCTGCAGCACCAATCGGTAGTGTAGGAAGCCACTATTGCACAGCTTTAAAAAGCGACGTAAGATAAATCAAAATGCTTAGCGAGCAAAGAAAGCTAAAAAGCCTAAGTACTCTAGCTCGGACTCAGATTAAAGTTGTGCATGTTCAGTGAATGATAATAAAGATCTAGACTTCAACTTTGATGATGACTCATCAGTTGATCTAGTTTCTGCAGGGCAGGGAGAAGGTACTAGTTTGAGTTACGACAGTTTGAATCCAAGCAAATTTATATTAGTGGAATCTAAATATATAAAAATGGATTGTTGTTCGTAAGTCTCACTTAAACTTGAGAACGGCTGAACCGATTTGGCTAATTTTGGTTTTGAAATATTCGTTGATGTTCAGTAAAGGTTTAATCGGTTAAACTAGCTTCCCCAACCACCGTTTTTTTGTTTTAAATAGCCAGTTTGTTTCAAAGTTTGATGTCGAGTCAAAAAAGTTTCGGTTATAATAAGAAATTAAACGATTAAAGGAAGTATTAATAGCACTTACCAGATTACAAAACAGAATGAGATTCATATTCCAGGAGTAGCCGATCGTTAAATTAAAAAAACATAAATACTATTACGAATAGATAAAGTTATTCAAATTTTCTTAAGTCCTTTTAAACCATCGATTATCCACTGAATTTCTCAATAAAAAATCAAATAAAAATAGAGTGGCGCGACAGCTCTTGAAGAGCCGAGGTCTAAGTGGCTTACACTGATCAACAATGCTATGAGTGCATGTGAGGAGACCTACAATTTGACGTCGATTCCGAACGGCAAAGTAACCCCTTTTTTATGACATATTTATACTCTTGGAAGTGTTGTAAGTTCTTCGCAAGAAGCAGTATCCGTGAAAGATGACATAAAAACTATGGACACGAGCAGGATTCGAAGCCACGCGTTCTGCTTCTGCGTAACAACAAGCTCACATAACCACTACGACACGGGCACTACGATCAATAATCTTAAAATAAAAGTGGTATAGGCTGTCATTATAGGCTGTATAGGCTGTTTTTATGTCATACGATTGGCTTTGAAATGTTTACACAACGTTACTTAGAAACTTTATCCATGATAAAAAACAAAAACGATCACCGTTTTAATGGTGAGTCTAACTTCAAAATTGCCAAGCATACCGGTCATCATCGAATTTTGGATGTTCGAGAATGCAACAGGATTGTGCGAAAAGTTAAGGTAGATCCAAAATTAACATCAACCCAAATTGCTGCTGAAGTAAGGGAAGAACTTGGCTAACCTATCCATCCCATGACTGTAAGAAGAATGCTTCACGATGCCGGTTTCAACTCTCAAGTATGTAGCTAGACGCAAGCCGATGATGCTCTCGAGTACAAGACAAAACCAATTGCTTTCTGAAATGATTTTCTGTTCTCCGTTGAAAGCAAGGCCAACATTTTTCGGTCCGCATATCTGTGTGGAGGAAGCCTAACACTGCCCTAGATGAAACAAAAATTGGCTTTCACTATTTAACATGGTGGTGGAGGAGTTATGGTGTGGGATTGCATGTCTGCTGGGGGTGTGGGCGAGTTCGTTTTTCATCGAAACCATAATGGACCAAAAACATGGAAATTTTAAAGAAAAACCTAAAGAAAAGCACCGAAAAGTTAAATTAAACATGCTTCTTCACATTTCACCACGACAACGGCCGAAACATACGGCTCACGATGTGCGTATGTGGTAAGCCTACAATACACATGTGCTTCCACACGCACCACAATCTCCGGACCTAAATCCAATTGAACATTTGTGAGAATTTAATAGAAGAGTTAAAAAGCGCGCAATTTCCACGAAAACTGAGCTCAAATAGGAGTTTATTGAAGAATGGCAAAATATTGGAGAACAAACAATGAAAGAATTGGTACATCCTATGCCAAATACATGAACTATAGTTAATAATTTTGTGCGAATAATAACTCAATGTTTGTGAACTTTTTAAATTTTCTCAAAGCAAATACACAATTTCCAAATAGAATGACCTGCATTTGATTAAAAATATATGCATCCACTAAATAATAAGAAAATAGTTAACATTATTTGTTTTCAATTGGCCTTAAAACAGCATTTGGTTTGAAAATGTTTGGTGTGCCAATAATAAAGTGCGGCACTGTATATTGAATAAAAAAAATGAATATTTCTTACCTACAAAATAAATATAATATTGTCTTACCTGTGACACTGTTTTGCCCCGATTTTTCTTGATTCACTTTTGATTAATATTTTTTGTTTTTTTATCGATTTATTTTTATAATTTAAACGTTTAGCACTGCACTCACGAGACACGAACGACTTATTTCCTTGATGCACGACTACCGAATGAGGATTACACTTACAATTCTTGTTCAATTCAATTCAAGATAAACTAGATTTTCATATTGAAAACAGTAATTGTCAATTTGATGACCATAGTTTTCAATATGATAACCTCATGTGGACGATCATCATATTGACAACCGCAATTGTTAATATGATTTTTAAAAACGGTTCGATCATCACATTGACTACTGCGGTTTTCAACTTGACAATTATGGTTTTCCATACAATAATTTTGGTAACGGCATACGCAATTTATCGTTTGTGCTTGTTTGTTCTTGTTCAATTCAAGACAAACTAGATTTTCATATTGAAAACAATAATTGTCAGTTTGATGACCATAGTTTTCAATATGATAACCTTATGTTATCGATCATTGTATTGAAAACCGCAATTGTAAATATGATTGATTTAATTGAATATTCAAGTTTTTCAAAACTCGACTAGGAAGGCTTTGCAAGTATTGAAAAAATAACAACTGTTTTTGAATTTGAATTTTTTGCAAGGCCTTCTTAGTCGGGTTTTGAAAAACTGAATTTAAAAAAAATAACTGGAAATAGTATAAATTCATCATTTATGCGTTAAAACTATGATCATTATAATAATCATAAGCAACAATAGTTCAAAAAATCCTATTTATCAATGTTAGTTTCAATTTTCTTAAAAACGACTCCTACAATTTGCTTAAAACATCCTTGTACATTTTTTTTTCGGAACACTGATGTTCATATAAACAAATTATTTTTGTATTGCTCCAAAACAATACCTCTCATAGAACCGTTTTTACTTGCGACATATAGACTATATGGCAAGTATTGAATTCGTTAAAAAAAAGTTGAGATTTTGATGATATATGACATTACGATGATAGAGAAGTCGAAAAAAGTGAGTCCGGCGATTCCGTCCGTCTGTGTGTCTGTCTGTGAACGCACCTACAGGGCCTTAACTACTGCTACGATTGACTTCAAACTTGAAAATTGAAACCATGTCTGGTTTTTTTTTAAAGATCAAAATTTAAGGTGGCCACCATACAATTTTCTTTGTCAAAAACTAAAAGTTACAATTTTCTCAAGAAAGGCTCCTACGATTTTTTTAAAACTTCCTCGAAAATTTTTGTTTAAAACACTGACGTTTTTTATAATATTTGTGTATTGCTCCAAAATGGTACCTTATAGAGGTCTCGAAAAAATAAAGTCCGATCAGCGTACTTATTTTTTTCTGAAAGTACGTATGTATTGCCCAAATAATATTTTGTTTTCAAAAAAATTTCAAAAATTTGTTTGTGTTTTTAAAAAAAAATATTTTAGAACTTTTTTTGTAATGGGGCCGATTTTGTAAATATCCAGTTATTGTTATGTTTCGAGTTCACTAGAATCCGAATCAACCCTTTTTATCATGCCTGTGTGTGTATGTACGTATGTACGTACGTGCGTACATGCGTTACGTTTTTCCATACCGGACATCCAAACAAACAAACAAGAACCAATTTGTATATAAAGTGGGATTTAAACTCACAAACTCAATAGTTTTATTTTAAAGGCATAAATATTCTATTCTTGCACTCATATGGACTGTTTTTCCTTATTAACACGAAAATATATCCGCTTAAACTAATTTCTAAGTATTTATAACAAATTATTAACAATAAATATATTTTATTACATTAATATCTAAATAAGACTTTGTTTTTTGATTCCCCAAAAAAAAAAAACAACGGTAAGCGGATTTCCCTCAAAACCTAGTAACAAGACAATACCGCGTCCAATGAGATCATTTTCATGACAATACTGGTTCGCGAGATAATCGCAGAAAAAACGTAACGCACATACGCACATACGAACATACATACTCAGTCGTGCAAATTTTTTTAAATATAAATTTGCCAAAAATCGACTCCACCCGACGATTTAGCAAATAATCAAAAAAATTGCGGACCTGTTGAGAATAAATCTCTGTTTCTTCATCAAATTGGGTCTTTTTTTCCATGTTGACGTGAAAACTAGGCCACATGTCAATTTTCTTTTTTAATTGTAAATGTGGACTTATTTTCAAGTAAGATGCGACTTTATTTCCATAAATATTATTATTTCAAATTCGTCTTGGAAATAAAGCCGCATTTTATATGGGCCTTATTGCGTAGGGCGTTATTTCACTCCATCATCATTATCGACAACTTTGTCAACGAAAAATCTTCGCGAACTTATTTATTTTTTGTTTACTTCTATTTATTTTGATTTACGTTCTTACAATCGCAATTATCAGTATAGCAACTCTAGTTTTCAATTTGATGCCGGTAAAATTCAGCCATCACATTAATAACTGCAACTGTCAATTTGATGATTTTATTTTCAATGACCTTGTTGAATTAAGGTAGTAACCATGTTGACAATCATTGTTATTCATATGATGATTGTAGTTCTTAATTGACTGACGGACAACCTTAGGTTTTCATATTGGCAACCATTATATTCTATTTGATCATCTCAGTTGTTAAAACGACAACTTTGATTTTCAAACTAACAACAATAGGCGTGTTTTTTCTATTACTTAGTAGCTACTCATTTTTTATTTTCATCGAGAAACAAAAACAAACGAAACTGTGTAATATTTTTTCAGTAAACGAATACTTAGTATAAAATATTTATATTGAAATCCAGGCAGCGCTCGAATCAATAAAGAAATTTTATGTCAAACGAAAAAAGTATTTTAAGCTTTTTTTTTAGAATTGAAGAGTGAAGTAGTAGGAAATACACTCCGCTTCAACTGAATAAGCCCACAATTTTTCTGAAGTTTGTTGTTAAAGCTTTCCAGATTGAAAAACTCAGTTTTTTTTGCGTCAACTGAATAAGCACAACTTTTAAAAATGCAAATAAAATCAAACGGAAAGAAATTAACAAAATTTTCTTTAAATATTTTTTTTATTGGTTATTTCTAGTATTGGGTACTACCACCTTTATTCTTGATTCCTTCATAAATTCGGGCTGGCATGGAATCGTGTAAACTCTTTAAGAAGTCCAGCGAAATTTCTCTCCATGGTAACTTATTGGCTGCAATAAGCGATTCTCTGTCCTCAAACTGACGGCCTGACTCATAAACTTTACGTACCAACCATCCCTATTCATTTTCTATACGGTTCAGCTGTCAGGTAAATAGGGCGACCATTGAAGCAATTTATCATTCTGGTCCTGTTTCCCACTTTTGACTGTGCACCCTATTGGAAAATCCATCCACAAATATCCAAAAATTAAGGAAACTTTCTTTTCAATATTCTTTTGCAGGTAATTGCACTCCTTTTCGACGTTTAAAACTCAAGCTCAATAGTCCCATAGTAGCTAACTGCTCCCCATATCATAACTCCAGCAATGAAGATAATGAGAGTGAAAGATCGTGTGCTTATTCAGTTGACGCAAAAAAAAACTGAGTTTTTCAATCTGGAAAGCTTTACATGAGAGATAGGGAAAAAATAGTGGTCCTTTTTAAATTATTCTTTTTTATTTGATTTCTCAACATCATAAGCTATCGGTTAGCATCATCAAATGATGCATTAACGTTCAAAGTTAGGAAAAAATGTACAACAAACTTCAGAAAATTGTGTGCTTATTCAGTTGAAGCGGAGTGTATAAAATTGAATTTCTTCAATGACAGTTTAAATAAAATATTTTAAAATGTGTATAAAGTGAGTATAACTGTTTTTTTTCTATTTTTAAAGTGAGTTGATAAAATGAGTAGTAGAAAAAACACGCCTAATATATTGAAAATTTCAAATTATCCCATTTACTATCAAGTTATAAGATTTTGAGACGACTTTTAAAAATTTACATCACATTGAAATTTTTTTTCATCGATATGACTATTTTCGGTTAACAACCATCGATTTTCAATATGATAACGGTTATTTTTTTCAGTGCAGTTTGTAATAAGGCCGAAGTCGTGAATTAGACAACATTTAGTCAAGGGGTTTCTCCACTCAGATTTTATTTCAAACTTGTCGACCCCAGAATCCTCATCTCGCCTGCCTACAGATCAACAGATATGAATTTTTCTATGCTTCACATTTTCACAACTAACTTTTCACTTTACCGTAGTCTGAAATAGTGAAATCATTAAAGCATGCCACAAAATGCAAAATTTCGTCGAATGATATTTAAAAAATCCTCGTTCTTCCGGAGCTTTCCTAATAACAATAAAACAATTTTGCCTTTCCAAAAGTAATTTTTGAAGAATTACACCAAGAGTCCAAGAATCCAAGAATTCAAAAACAAAAAATTAATTTTCGACCAGCTTTTTATTCTTCTTATTTGGCGACATTCCCGTAAGATTTTCTTCAAATTTGTTTTCACATGAACCATGACTGGAATAAGCTACATTAAAATCAAATTGCACCTGAAATTATTATTCGTGCTTCTCCAGAATTTTCAAATTTCCATATCGTATTTGCAAATTTTCCATTTTAAAATCAATGCAATTTTCCTCTAAACCAATGAGTATTCCGAGTTTTTCATCAAGAGCTTTATATTTTTTCCATTCGATTTTGTTCTCTAAGGAAACCTGACAATAGCTGGACTGAATCAGGTCGCGAAAATCTAGAACTCCTGGTTGAAACACACTTCCCAGGTAGCAAACCTAGCCCTGAACGCGATTCAGATAACTCTTTAATCTTCGAGTACGAAATCCCTACAGATTTTAAAACGGTAAAAAAATTAAATTGGGCTATTAACTCTTTCTCCTCTTATAAATCTCCGGTCCTAGACAGCATTTTCCCAATGATGCTGCAAAAGAGCACTGAATTTATCACTCCACACCTGATATGTTCCCAAGACATGGCGTGAGGTAAAAGTCTTCTTTATACCAAAACCCGGCAAACCCAAAAACTTCAGACCTATAAGTCTAACGTCTTTTGTACTTAAAACACTTGAAAGACTTATCGATATATACATCCGCAGTAATTTAAAACCGGAGACCTACACGCCTATACAAAGGGAAGAAGTGTAGAAACGGCACTAAACTGCGTCGTTACAACATAGAAAAGTCACTTGACGTTAAGGAATACACTCTTGCATCATTCCTGGACATTGAAGGAGCCTTCAATAACGTCCACAGCAGTGCAATCGAGAAAGCACTCAATGATCAGCGTATAGAAGAAGTAGTTATAAAATGGATCATGTGTATGCTGGAAAATAGATAAACACATAGCGAGCTGGATAACGCACATTTAGAGATGTACGCATCTAGAGGAACCCCACAAGTTGGAATTTTCTCACCATTATTATGGATCTTAGTGATGAACGAGATCCTGGTAAAACTTAAGAATTACGGTATAGTAGTGGTAGCCTACGCTGATGACTTGTCGCTTTTGGAGACGGGTAAATACCTTACCACTATTAGCGAACAGAAAGCGCATTACCACCCACCACCACCCCTAGCTCTGTAAATACGAGATAGAGTGTATCTCATAAACCAGAGCAGCTAGCAACACGAGACCAGCGGCGTATTTTGTTGCTATTTTGTTGCTGAGAAATAGACCAACTACATTTGTCGGAATCGTAACCCTTCACGGGGGTGTACCACCCCTAGCCCTTTAAATACGAGATAGAGTGTATCTCATAAACCAGAGCAGCTAGCAACACGAGACCAACTCCATATTTTGTTGCTATTTTGTTGCTGAGAAATAGACCAACTACATTTGTCGAAATCGTAACCCTTCTCGTGGGTGTACCACCCCTAGCCCTATAAATACGGAAAATAGCAACAAAATACGCCGCTGGTCTCTTGTTCCTAGGTGCTCTGGTTTACGAGATACACTATATCCCGTATTTATAGGGCTAGGGGTCGTACACCCCCGTGAAGGGTTACGATTTCGACAAATGTAGTTGGTCTATTTCTCAGCAACAAAATAGCAACAAAATACGCCGCTGGTCTCGTTTTGCTAGCTGCTCTGGTTTATGAGATACACTCTATCTCGTACTTACAGGGCTAGGGGTGGTACACCCCCGTGAAGGGTTACGATTTCGACAAATCTAGTTGGTCTGTTTCTCAGCAACAAAATACGCCGCTGGTCTCGTGTTCCTAGCTGCTCTGGTTTACGAGATACACTATATCCCGTATTTATAGGGCTAGGGGTCGTACACCCCGTGAAGGGTTACGATTTCGACAAATGTAGTTGGTCTATTTCTCAGCAACAAAATACGCCGCTGGTCTCGTGTTGCTAGCTGCTCTGGTTTATGAGATACACTCTATCTCGTATTTACAGAGCTAGGGGTGGTACACCAACGTGAAGGGTTATGTTTTCGACAAATGTAGTTGGTCTATTTCTCAGCAACAAAATAGCAACAAAATACACCGCTGGTCTCGTGTTGCTAGCTGCTCCGGTTTATGAGATACACTCTATCTCGTATTTACAGGGCTAGGTGTACCACCCACCCCCGTGAAGGGTTGCGATTCCGACAAATGTAGCTGGCCCATTTCCCAGCAACAAAATAGCAACAAAATATGGAGTTGGATTCAAGTCGATAGGTTCTTTCTTTGTCTAGATATATAAGGGGAGATTGTAGCGTAATATTACGTCAGGTCCTCAGCCGTTTCTCGTAAACTAAGAGAGGTACAAAATCAATTCTTTCGGTACAAAATAGCAACAAATTAGCAACAAATTCCCAGATGGTCCCCGAGTCCGGCTTATAAAATGGAGATTCTAGCGTAATATACGTCTAATACACACGATACAGGGATGAAAAATCGTCTTTCAGCATTGAATTCAAAATAAAAAGTGTATCGAATTGTACTTTTTGATTAGTTATTTTAATTGAGGAATAAATAAAAATTATTTATTTTTTTTTGTAAAGAAAAAAGTAATATAAATATTTTGTTCATAGTTAAAACATAAATAACTAGCCGACCCTGTTTTTGCATGTCTCCCGATTCTTAGCCTACGCGATCCAGTTCCGCACTACAAAGCTTTGAGCGTCCTGGTCTACGCCATCCTTTCAGCGCAAATTTGGTGTGCCGCGTTTTATCCTACTAAGAATTGTATTGGAAAGGACTTTCCGGGCCGGTTCCTCTTCGCTCACATGAGCTAGGTGTCCTTCGGAATCTACCAAGCTTAATTTTTGTCATCAAGTCTGCTTCGTGGTAGATTTGATACACCTCGTGATTATATCGTCTTCGGAATCGTCCTTCCGCACAAACGGGGCCAAATATTCTCCGTAAGACTTTTCTCTCGAACGCGGCAAAGAGTTCAGAATAGGTACCTTTAGCTAAGCACTGAGATCTCGGATCCGTAAATGAGTACTGGTAAGACTATCGTCTTTTTAGCAGTTTCGAAGTAATAATGGTAAGATTTTTGGATTGAAAGAGCCTTCTTGAAAGGCTAAAGTAGATTCTGTTTCTGTTGGCTTTGAGCAGCGGCCAGCATATTTGTTTGTTTCCATATTGTTATCATCTGCAACTACTGACCCAAGGTAACTGGAAGATCGCACTTCTTCGAATTCGTGCTCTTCTATCTTAATAGTTATTCTTTTTTTTTGCCAACGTTTTCAGCAGTCGACCATGTATCTACTTTGTTTTTCCCTCATTTATATGACTTTATGCAACACTAGATTTTTTGGTGCCTACTCGCTCTGGATAAAAATGAGGATTGTACAGCTTGTGGGTAAGTTAAAGTTTTCAATGTCGTCTGCGTATGCCAATAATTGGGTGGACTTGGTGACAAAAGTGGTGTTGGTGTAGGTGATTCTAATTTATGACAAATAGCTGCAGCCTATGTGATTTTCTGACCACTAAACTATCACTGCCTATGCAATGTGTCAATCCTTTGCTCTATGAAAAATTAGTTTAACCGTGCATTTTATCAGGATAAAACGTATCCTATGTTTCTTCTAATCCCTCCAAGAATATGTGTACAAAGTTTCATGATGATCGCCTCAGTAGTTTTTGCGTGACGCTATATTTAGTAGAAAATGCACCTAACTCTCCATGGATAACGGAATGAAAACAAATGAAAACAAAAACGAATAAGAAAGATGATGCCAACGGCTACGGCTTACATGTTACGTCGTCGTGTTGCAACAAATGAGTGCGTTTAGAAAAAGGATACTTGGTGATATGGATTTTGGTAAAAATATTTATGATTTAAGTGCCCCATACACATTTCAACTCGATTGTAAACTGAGTTGTCAACTAGGTTTGTGTTCGAGCACACACTGCATAGACTGAGTTGGAAGGCATTGCTTCTACTTCTCTAAAATTAAATCCCATGCCTGGTTTTTCTTCATTTTGTTCCGATATTCGGCGCTTTTTATTTTCCAAATAGCCGGATTATTTTGAACTATTTGGAAAATTTCTTTCATTTTTAGCAATAGATCAACTTGCTTTAAATTCAAAAATTTGACTGATGCTGTTTTGACAAGAGACAAAAGGAGATCGGAAACTGACTTACGTTTTACCCTCCGGATACCGCAAATTTTGTTTTACTGTTTCTTCGTATCTGTGAATAAATGAGAAAAAACAGCAACAAAAATTAGGTGGTACGACCATATTTACTGTGATAGTATTGGTAAAAACACGCATACTGTCGCAGTAACTATGGTCCAGAGCTCGTAGGCATTGTCATTTTTTCAGCTCGATTTCCCATCTCCCTTTTAAACTCATCTGTGGTTTTGACAGCAAATCAACCAACTCGTCCACATGCAGTTCAATTCAGTTGAAGGACTTTATATTCAACTTCAAAAAAATCAAAATCTTTTGATTTTTCTTCAACCAACCATTCAACTGTCTAATTGATGAAATGACAAGGCCACACACAGGTTGATTTACATTTGATTTGATTCAGTTGACGATTGAGTTGAACTGTGTATGGTGCGCTTTAGCAGAATACCTATTAAATCAAGTAAAGACTGAAAGTGCATAATTGTATTGAATTTAGTAAAAGTGTATTATTTTTGTTCTTTAGGAGTGCAAGTGTATCGACCCTATGATGTAATTAAGAACTGTTCCTTAACTTTTTGTTAAAATTTTACTAGTGCGATTTCATTCGCTCATGTCATTGCTTAAGTGAATTTGACAATTTGAAGAAAAGAAGGCCAAGCCTACTTCTTGTAGCTTACTTAATGTAATTTTCATCGGGTTTCTGGACATAATTTAAGTTCACTTAAGCAATTATAGTTGGGACTTAAAGCTCAAGTTCATTACATTGATATACATTTGAATACTTGTTTTCAATAAAACAAAATCGTCACTTGACTCTGACTATTTTCAGTCAGATGAAAATGTTTCATTATTTTATTCTATAAAATTTAATCGAAACTGTAACAACAATTATTTGATTAATAAATTTATCGATACAAAAAATTCATCAAACCACAATCAACTTGCCCAAGCTGCAGCAAAAAATGGAGGGCAACAACACAGACACTAAGACTGAAAAGAATATCGATGACATTGACAATCAAAACAACAGCGATGAAAAATATCAAAGTAAGTGCCTACTGCCCGTCAATTTTTTTAGCGTAACATAGATATTAGAAGTCTAATTAATGATTTTAAATAAAAAAAATTAAATTTAAATTTAGTGGTAAATCGAAGTAGAGTTAGTTAACTTAACGTTGATAATAATAATGAAACCAATAGACAAGTAATGGAACAGCTTAGGAAAATTGATAGTGTCGAGGCACATTCACACACATTGAAGGGTGATAAGACAGCCAACGTCCCGTCGTCCTTAGAGGTCTCACGCCTTATTATTCAGAAAGTGAAACTCTCGAAGAACTTAAATTGAAAGACGCGAAATTATAGTCCGCTAATGAACAATTTTACGAGAATTTAGTGTGATCACACTAAACTTGTTCATTAGCGGACTGTAATTTTGCGCCAAAGTTTCTAACGTTGACAAAGTATCCATTTTCGAAACTATGAAAGTAAAACGTGATAAAATAAGGTTGAATCTTTTCTTGGTTCGACTCCTTCCTGGTACAAATCCAAATGCGCTCATTAAAATTAAATATCTGTTTAACACCCGAATTTACTGGAAAAACCCAAGGAGAAAAGTAGGCCCCCTTCAATGCCGAAGATGCCAACAATTTTGACACCTGGCTAAGAATTGTGCAAATAATTACAGATTTTTTAAGTGCACAAATCAGCATGAACCAGGTGCCTGTCTGGTAAATAGACAGCAAGAGAGTGTAGCAAATTGTGTTAATGTGGATTAGATTATCCAGCTAATTTTAGAGGTTTTGAAACTTATACAAAATTCAACTCTAAAAGAAAACAGCTGAAAAGGATGCTAATGCTAGAAGGTTGGTTCTAGGAATACTTATTGTTATTATGCTGTCTCGAGGGGCCCAATTACTCAGGATATCTCGTTCGCTAGTCATTTCGGAATTCCAAATCAGGCTCATTTTCCCAGCTGGGAGCCAGCGCGCGGCCCCAAACAATCTCTTACACACTGAACCAATTGATATATATATCTCTCTAAAGATCTTTTTTGTCTAGACATGAACGCTTTAATCGTTAAAATTGAGAGGTTCATGACGAACCTTTAAAATTTCAGCTCACAATGAATATAAAAATCATGCAGTGTAACATTTCATAATTTAATGTCAAAAACTCAGCATTAAATTCCACAGCTCCTCACATCTTCACTGATTTAGAATCGGTCAAAATTATTTTGAAACATCTGAGATCCAAGAAAACCTCAGGGCCTGACAAAATTTCTAACTTCATTTTAGAAAAAAGTCCCGAACAAATAAGTAATAACTTTTCTCGCCATAATTTATAACAATTGCATCAATAATGCTTATTTTCCCTCCACCTGGAAAATAGCCAGATTGTTACCCATCCAGATGAAACGGATGACATAAATGACATAAATCAATGCTCTCAAACATAGACAAGATTCTCGAAAGAATCATATTGGATAAAATATATTAACCTACAGAAAATCCGATGGATCCCATGTTAGACTTCCAATTTGGTTTTCGAAGACGACTTTCTATTTCTACTCTTCATGCACTCTTAAAATTTCACAATGACGTCACTAATTCACTTTGAAACTAAGAAACAAACACTGTTCTCTCGATGTCGAAAAAGCTTTTAAAAATGTGTGAAGATTGGGTCTAATTTAAAAAATCTGGGGCCGAAATACCGCATCAGTTATCGCATCAGTTGCTGAAGTCTGTGTGTTTGGCATTACCTCCCACGATATCGAGTTATGTATCAAGCTTCTTGTACAATCATTTTAAATTCTTTCCTCAGTTATCGAACTGAATTTCATTCGACACATAAGCAGCTCACTGATAGAACACGATAGCCGAATTGCTTGATAATAATTTAAGACATTTAGTATTTTTTTTTTTATTTTTTTTATTTTTTTTTTTCAAAATATGTATATCCTTTTCATGTCCAATTTAATCCGCAGCACACATTAAATGGCTGATTTTAGTGATGGGCATAATCGAATGATTTCAATAATCGAGAAAATAGTATTCGAATGATTTGAATAATCGAATGATCATTCGAAATACGAAATCGAATGAAAATGGCGAAAAATTTAACGAATGTGCTATTAAACAACAAAAAATGAATAAAAATATAACTCCAAATACAAATTTTTGTTCGCCTTAAAAATATGTATAACCAAAAACCATAAACAAAATTCCATTCCAAAGATTTGCAAATTCAACCTGAAATAAAATCGACATTCGAATTAAAATTTAAAATAACAATAATACTAATAATCGATTCGTTTCATTCGAGTACTATTTCCATTCGAGTACTATTTTCATTCGAGTACTATTTTCACTCGAGTACTATTTTCATTCGAGTACTATTTTCATTCGAGTACTATTTTCATTCGAGTACTATTTTCATTCGAGTACTATTTTCATTCGAGTACTATTTTCATTCGAGTACTATTTTCATTCGAGTACTATTTTCATTCGAATGATTTTTCATTCGATTATTAATAATCGATTATTTGCATTCGAATGATAATAATGGTCATTCGAATACATACTAATAATCGTCGTTCGATTTTTTTTCAATTGAGATTTTAATTTTGAAGAGTGGTATGTAGTTGTAGCAGGTTTTGAGAAATCATTCGAATAATTTCAATAATCGAATGATCTCGAATGATTGCCTGAATCGATTATAATCGATAATATCATTCGAATGATCCCATCACTAGCTGATTTCATGTCAAACCATCAAGATTTGGCCAAGAACTTATTCCGAAAATTTGAATTCAATTGGGCCACCAATAAAGGACGTCAAAGGCTGGAGAGAGGTATATACAAATACATACATGTTCATATATGTATCTGCATTGTGTCCGCACTTCATCTTTTACTTTCTTTGTTTTAGACACTTGCAGACCAAAAATACCAAATAAAAAATAAATTATCTTTCAATAAAAATTCACAGATGAAGACTGGTGGTATACAATTCGAAGAAAAGGTCCTAACACCCGCTGATGAACTTATTTTGTCAGGATCCTATTGATGTTGCCGTGGAAGGCATTGCTGTAAAACATTTTGTAGCATTCAACCAGGTGCTGGCCCATGAATTCACAAAATTGTCTAAAGTTATATCAACTTCATCGAGTATGAAGAATGAACCTTTGTTTGAATTGTTGGAGGTAGAAGATTCTTGTGTGACTCCAATTGAAACAAACCCAGAAAATATTGAAAGTTTTCATAATGAGGCCATCGCCAATAAACTAGACATGCTGTTGGAGGTTGAAGAGAGAAAGATAGAAATTCATGAGAGACTCCTTCAAATAAAAGAGGAAAACCATAAAGCTTTTCTGGAACTAAATGCAAATAAAAACTTCACAGTTGGAAAGTTTAAAACAAGACATTTTTAAATAGAATGTAAGTGAATAATTGGAAGATTGCTTGTTTCCTTGAATTAATATGTATGTATCTTATGTTTCTTGTAATAGATTAAATAAAACTATTTCTTTTTAAATTCACTTTGTTTGGTATTTCTTGGTGCCCATGACATTTTTATTTCATCTTCCATGGGTACTGGAACCCGGGCCTTGGCTCTTCCTATTCAAGAGCTATTTCGCCTCTTTTTAGAACATTTTTTTAAGCAAAAAATCAAACCAATTCAAATTTTAGCATATGTGACATCCATTTTGATACTAAAAAATAGTGGGACGGATCGTCCTGGTACGGCCTGTACTCGACCCGAATCCAACTTAATTATAACGAATTTTATAATCCCAAAAACGTATGATTACACAGCTAAATGTAATGTGCATTTGTACTGTACATCACAGGTGACGTGAAATAACGCCCAACGAAATAAGGCCAAAACTCGAAAATTTGGTCTTATTTCATTTTCAAAATTGAAATAAAACCTAATTTGGTTTTATTTCATTTGCAAAAACGAAATTACGCCAATTTGGTCTTATTTCGTTTTTAATTTATATAAACTTTGTTAAAAATATTTGTCAACACCTCAATGTTTTTAGCTTATAGAAGAAAAATTCAACAGCTTTTCTGAGAAAGTAAATATTTTATTAGACTTCAAACTGAAAAAATGTCAACGAATGAAATAACAAAGAAAACAAAACAAATCAGATTTAAACTTATATAAATGTGTAATATAAATAACTTTACAATTTAACAATACATTTGAAAAATGTCAAACTATAAAAAGAAAAGAAAGCAAAACAAAACAAATTCGTAGTATATACAACTACAAAACAATTTAATAAATTTAACAATATATTGTGGTTGTATTCTCTACAATTTGTCTGCAAATAGGACACAAAATGGGAGAATGATTATCGATCGATTTATCTACAATTCGTGTATAGCAATCTAAGCATAACTTAAAATGATTACCCGGCTGTAACAGAATCGATCTCGGATTTGTCGCGCGAATTTTCTGATTCGCCAAATTGACCCCTTCGCAATTGCTTGATAGTTTATTTTTTTTTTGCCTTGACATCTGATCGTCAGCTTGCAAATTTTTTGTACCTACCATAAATCTGCATAATGTACATCATTTTTCGTTTATTATGTTGGAACAGTTTCATGCTTACATACGTATGCGTGTCAAATGAAAAACTTTGTCTATGTATTTATTTGCTGCTCACATGGTGCAATTCTGAAATTTAAAGCTACTCAAACTCCTTACATAATAATGTACATATTTTGTTTTCTTACTACACACATACATAAAAATGTTCGTTAATAGATTGATAACATTTTTATTCACTTACTTTCTATATCCATTGTTTTTTGAAATCCTTTAAAAAATCTTTTAAAGATTCATACGCATTTCGTGACCAAGGATTTTCCTCAACTTCGGTCATTATTAGATTGAACCCAATTGTTATATTGTGAGGGCTGAGAAGTGGGAGCGCCAACATTTTCTGGAACACTCGATGCACATCCTTTGTTGTTCCGCATTATGTTGATAAATTTTGGAATTTTGCTGGCTCTTCTTCTTAGTGCTTGGCAGTAATGAAACCAGCAACTATTCAAGGGCAAAGCAGAAAACACATTTCGAAGTGCATTTTTTAAAGCTTTTTCAAAATCTGTTGTGAAGCTCGTTGCATGAAATTTGAAAAAATTGGCTTCAATAAATTGAAAAGCGTGAATGTAGGTCTCCTCCGATTTATTGGACATCAAGAGATATATGAAAGGAAAAGTCTTTTAAAAAGAAAAATATTTTGTTAAAAAACATATTTTTTAAGCATAACTGATTTTTGTACTTACATGATCATTATAAGCAAAGTGAATTATCAAAAGCTGCTTATATCCACAATCGGGAACAACTATGAAAGTGCCGTCCAAGAGATATTCTCTAGGGCTTGTAGATGGCAGTTCGTGTATTGCCTTAGCAACCGTTGGAGACATACTATATGAAAAGTTATTTTCAATTAGATATAGTGTTATAAAACGTTTGATTGGTATCGTATTTTGAATATCCGAATCTCTTCAAGACATTTTGTTCGTTAAATATATCTTTGATGTCCTTACTCGTCTTCGGGCATTTGGGAAATGCACTGTTCCTAATGTTTATAAGCTGTCTTTGCATTTTACCAAATTGTAAATGCAAAGCGCTTGAAGGAACCACTGCACACTCTTCATTAAATATTTGACGAACACTACTTTTTTTTAAACTCGAATCTGAACATTTTCGTTTTATACCACTTCCTAAATCGAAAGATTTTTTTAAATGTTCGTGATTAGGGTACAGGTGGTCAATGTCTTTTGGTACACGACAGAATTTTGAGCCTTCGAAATCAAGAAAAACACTTGCTTTACAGTCAAAATCGTAACAAATATATCTTCTCACTCCACCGGAATTTGATTTAAATTTGTACAAATTTTTCAAAAGAGGAATATAAAGTAACTGGCTACTTTTTCTTAGCCCTTCACAGAACTCAAATTCATAAACTTTTTCACTTTTACGACTCATTTTTAACCCGACCGGAAAACTAGCACTTGTAAAGACGAACTTGAACTTACGTAAGTGGCTTTAAAACAAAATTTGCGGTACAGCATTGCAGTTTATTAAAATAAAAATACAGTTAAAAAAACTGCACCGTTACGCAAAGATCATAAAACCAGTTTTTTATGTAAAAGTCTTACAAAGAATTCAATTTTTGTCAATTTGGCTTTATTTCCATATCGAAAATGAAATAAAGCCGAATTTCCATTTTTCATAGAATTATTCGGCTTTATTTCCATTTTAATATTGCAATAAAGCCAAAAAACTTGTTTCGAAAATTTGGTCTTATTTCCAAAAAATTTTGGCGTAATTTAAGCCAAATTGGCGAAATTTCGTTTTTGAAATGGAAATAAGGCCGAATTTCAAATTTGGCTCTATTTCGTTGGGCGTTATTTCACGTCACCTACATCTAGATCACATAATGAGTAACGCACTGTGATATATGTATATGTACGTAGTTTTAAGTTTCAACCAGCGTTGTTCTCAGAAAAAAAAATCTTGGGGCCATTTTTGGGCCATTTACACATTTTTGGGGCCACTTATTTTAACTTGCGACATGTAGAATATAATTATGACATTACGTTGATAGAGAAGTCGAAAAAAGTGGGTCAGGCGATTCCGTCCGTCCTTCTGGTTGTCTGTCTGTCAACGCAACTACAGCCTTAACCACTGGTCCGGTTGACTTCAAACTTGAAAATTTTAGGTTTGAGCGAATTTGCGTGGGTCGTGATTTTTTTTAAGATCAAAATATACGGTAGCCACCATATTAATTTTTTAGCCAAAAACCAAAAGTTTCAATTTTCTCAAAAACTGCTCCTACGATTTTTCTTAAACGTCCTCGTTGTTTTTTCTTTAACCATGATGTATTTTATGTAAAAATAATATTATTGTATTGCTCCAAAACGACACCTTTCAAAGAACAGTTTTTTTTTGTTATAAGATTTTCTCGAAAAATAAAAGCCCGATCAGCGTAATTCTTTTTTTGAAAGGACGTATATATTGCCCAAATAATATTTTGTGTTCAAGCAAAATTCAAAATTTTTGTTTGATTCTTAAAATTGATTTAAAACTTTTTTTCAAAATTCTGTATTTCGAGAATGGATCGATATTGAGAATAGAAATTCAAAGGAAATATGTATATTTACGTGTTCTTAAATACTATATACCCAGATTAATTTTAAGACATTTTTGAAAATTTGTATGTATGTATATAAAATTAATTTTAAACAACAGAATTTAAAAAAAAAAATTTGAAAAATCAACAATTTTTTAAGAAATTTGATTGCATAAGGTTTTTTTCAGATGAAATGTGTTTTTGAATTTATTATTTATAATAACAATAATTTATTTATGAATCCTTAATTACATGTTTTTATTTTTAAATATTTTTTGTGAGTTCAGTTTTGGAATACAAGAGCAAGTTGTGCACATTTTTTTTTAACTTCCCAGAGGAAGTTATTGTAATGGGGCCGATTTTGTGTATCTCCAATTTTTGCATATCTCCATGTTTCGAGGTCACTAGAATCCGAATCAAGCGTTTTAATGATGATGTCTGTGTGTGTGTGTATGTGTGTTCGTATGTGCGTATGTTCGTATGAGCGTTAAGTTTTTCCAGCTCGATTATCTCGCGAACCACTCATCGTATTGTCGTCAAATTGGTCTCATTCGACGCGGTATTGTGTTGTTAAGAGCTGATTAGATTTTTTAGCGAAATTCGCTTAGCGGTTTTTTAATGGCAATCAAAAATCTAAGACAACCCTAATATAATGAAAATTATGATAATTTCTGCAATTATTTCAACAATAATGCAAAAAATCTTATAGTTAGTGTGAAAAAAAAATTAGGAGTATCATAGACTATATTTTATTACTAGCTGACCCACCAAACGCTGTTTTGCCATATAAATGTTAACATTCGGAAATACTAATCCCATTAAAAAAATGCTTTCACTAATAGAAAACTACAATATTCAGTACACAGGTACTTAAACATAGTAGGAAATTTTTTTAAGTAAGTTCTTGAGTAAGCTTGGCCACTGAATTTGCTACTAACAAGCAATAAGAAAATACAGTCTTTTCTGCGAGGGATTGGAATTTGTTCGCTTCATATTATTAAAGATTTTATTTTCTTACTTTCAAAACGTGTTCAATGTTTAGTGTTGTCTTATGTGACAACAAAAATGGATGGCTAGCTACCGATAAAATATAACAGTAATTGAATTGCTTGAAAACGAATTCAAACCAGAAAAAGAGATACATATAGCCTGATAGCCATAGCACTTTTTCATTTATTGTTATTTGTGGTACTCATTGAAATAGGTACTATTCATGGACTGCCACTGCCAGTTGCCAATTCAGTAGTTGAATAACGACGATTCCACTTTTAACGGATGAAAAACCAGACCTCGAAATTTGCAATCTCGAATAGAAACTAGATAACCTAACTCGTCAATAGTATGTGTTCTCTTTCCCTAGTTAACAATCTTAATAATAGAGTGGCGCGACAGCTCTTGAAAGCCTAAGTGGCTTACTCTCATCAACAATTCTCTGGGTGCGTGTGGGGACCTACAATTTAACGTCAATTACGAACGGCAAAGTTGAGAAGCATTTTTTCATCACAGACTGATACCTACTCTTGGAAGTTTGGTCAGATCTTCGCAAAAGGCAGCGAATCACCTAACCACTAAAGCCACGGACACTACAATCTTAATAGCATGTTCAATTTTTGATTGAAGTAAGCGGCTTGAACAAATATCTGCTTCTCAAACCGAAAATTACCTCAACAGGATAAATAAAGGAAGCTTTTCTAATGAGCAACTTGGAGTTAATGTCGTAAATAGCTGCTTAAGAATTTCTTTAAAAAGAAAAATACAACAAAGACACGCTTACTACATAGTATAATGAACTCGCCCAATCAAAAATGAAGGTTGGCGAGAAGTCAATAAAATGAGATCTGTTGGTACGGATTCTACAATCCGCTTGCAATTTCGAGGGCTCGGTGGAACCTTTTATTTTTAAATTTTGTACGGCATTTTCGCATTCACCAAATAATTCAATAATCAATTGTACAAAAATTAATTAGGTATCAATATTTTTTTTACCTTACCCAATACTTGAATTTCACAAAATTGGGGCCATTTGCTGTTGGCCCGGGGCATGGGGCCAAACAGCAAATTTTAGGGCCAAATGGCCCGATTGGGCACTTTTGCACAACGCTGGTTTCAACATCAGCTTTTTGTTTTAGTTGCAATAAATCACTTGAAGCCGAAGCTTGTGTCTTTCTCTTAAAAGATTTTGGTGGCCCTCTCCAGTGGCGTAGATAGGGGGGGGGGATCAGGGGGATATATCCCCCCCCCCATTGGGATTCATAATTGTTCAACATAGCCAGTCAAGCCAAATAAGTTAAAGAAACGCACTTTGAAATAAAGTACCTACTTCCTACGTGAATCAAGTCTTATTAGTACTCACAGGATTCCTAGAGGCATTGTAAATAGTACATTCTATTTCTATACCTACTACGGGGAAAACACAAAGTCAACTTCATCAGAAAGAAATTATTACTTCGGCTATTATATCGATTTTTAAAAAGTATTTTTGTTCTCACCAACTGATAATAGGTAAACGCGCAAGAAAAAGAGCTTAAATCCAGCTTCCCACAAAAACCCACACTGACACAAAAATTGAAAGTTATTTAGATTTCTTCTCGCCGTGTGTCACATTGTCAATTTGGTGTAAGAAACCGCTCCAAACACGCAACACACTCATCCACACGAACACAAATGTTCGCACAACTTCGGTGAAGTTAACGCGAATCCTAACGGTAACGATAACTCACACTAATTCATTTTTACCAGGAAGCGAAATGCGCTATTACCCATTACATAAAGCATGTCTAACACAAGCGGCAGATTGACAATCATTCGTCGTAATTTTGCGAGTTATTTGGAGTGGTTTTTTTTTAAATTAATTTTTTATATATAAAATTTTTCGAAAATTTCCTAAAATTAATTTGAGTATGCAGCGTTCAAGAATATGTGAATTTGCATTTTGTTAGTGAATTTCGATTTTAAATATTGATCCGATTTCGAGATATAGAATTTTTAAATAAGTTTAAAAAGGTTTTTAAAAAATACAAAAAACAAATTCTAATTTTTTTTTTTGTATTTTGGAGGAAGTTAAAAAAAAATCGTTTTTGAGAAGAAAATTGAAACTTTTGGTTTTTGGCCAAAAAAAATTGTATGGTGGCTTCCCTTAATTTTGATCTTAAAAAAAAAATAAAAAAAGACCACAGCGAACTCGCTCAAAACTCAAATTTTCAAGTTTTAAGTCAATCGGACCAGTGTTAAAGTTGCAGGTGCGTTTACAGCATGACAAACAAACATCCAAAACTTTTCATATATTCTATACTAGCAGTTGCCCGCGACTTCGTCCGTCTCTTCCTCGTGCCCCGGCCAGAGGTGCGTCTTGTGCATCATGCGCGTGAATTTGATTGCAAAGTTATTTTAAAATTGTGTATTAGTCGACTCGCCCTAATTCAAAATTCTTCTTAACTCGAAGCCTTCAAATATGTATTACTTTCCCCGTTTTAGTAGGTAAGACTTTTAACTGAAGCTTTGCGATTATTATTCGCAGCGAAACTTTGTATAGCTTAAAGCCTTTCTGGATAATTGGCCTATTCAACACAAAAAGAATTTTTCAATTTGATTTAGCAGTTCCTGAGATCAGCGCGTAAAAAAAAAAATAATAATACTTTCTTGCCGTTTTTTTCCACATTTTACACTGATTCTTCGCTCCTATTGGTCGTAGCTTAATGTTATGTAGCCTAAAACCTTCCTCGACTATCCAACTCAATTACAATTCGAACCAGTAGTTTCTGAGATGAGCGCGTTCGAACAAACAAACAAACTCTTCAGCTTTATATATTAGTATAGATGTCGGAAGTAAAAATGAGCGATCTAGATCCATCCCCCCCCATAGCGAAAAGCTATCTACGCCACTGGCCCTCTCCACTCCGTGTCCCTTACATACCTTTATCTTCAATTATCTTGAGGTGCATGTCAACCAACTGCCGGAAGTATTCTTTTTCTGCCCGATCCCAATTTTGCTCACGGTCTCGTTTCGTCTAAAAGCGTTTATATGAGACTTTATTAACGAACAAATTTTATAATTGCTAACTAATAAACATACCTTTTCAGCTTTCGTTTTTAGTTATACATTAAAAACCACTGCAAATTATGTATTCAAATAAGCAAATTTAAAGAATTAACAGTTTTTGTCTTCGTTTGAATTCTGACAAATTTAATTTTACTTTAAATTTCCTGTTGACCTGTTACATTTAGGCGAGTTCACACAACGTTATGTTTGAAGTCCAATCCAATTAGAAGACTTGTTTAAAGTGTTTAAAAATAAAAAAATTGGAGTGCTGTAGAGTAGACTTTATTGCTTAAACGAGGATTGACTGAAAATTTGCGCCATTTTGTTTAAAAACCAGAAAAAAATTAACTCTTAAATACAACTGCTGCTGAGCAGTAAGCTCGTTTAAAATTTTAACTGCAACGGAAATTATTACTGTTTTTCAAAGATAAAAAGCATTATGAATAGTTGTCTCTTTTTTCAACAAGTAAAGGCATACACTTTCTTGGAATGCATTCATTTTTAAAGGCTGAGTTCAGAAATGTCCATCATTTTGTATATATTTTTGATGGTACTGTCATATTTGATGGTCAACACCATAAACGCCCGAAGATGGAATAATATTTCCGAAACGCGTTGCATAAAATTATTTATAATTTATTAGTTGTGTTTTGATATTTAGTTTTTATTAACTTAGAGCCGATTTTTCAATCGCCAGATAAACAAGCAGATAGTGTTTATTCGACAAATAGCAGAATATTGGATTTTTCAATCATCAGATAGACTTGTTTTGACGAAAAACGCTGTTATTTATTCGACTGATGAATACTCAGATAAATTTATTTGCCAGTTTGTTATTTTTAGATTTTTTCGATGATTGAAAAATCGGGTCCTATTGTAATAAAATACCTTTTAAAAAAATCTTTTCGACTTTATTTCAACCCTATTAATAAAAATACCCCATCCACTGGATAACTAACTATTCACTGAACAGCATGGAAATTGTACTAGTTAATCTAGTATTTTTTCAAGGATGAAGGTTGATTTTCAAGAGAGTTATGTCGTATGTCGTTTTCCAAATTAATTTCGGGATCAATTTCGTTTCATTTAGAGGCCGGTTATAGCTATCATTGGTTTTCATCATTGAAACACATCATTGGAATTTTTCTGATAGGTCGGTTATAGCAATCATTGAAAATTTCTGTCAGGAAATTTTTTCCTGCCGTAATTCTATCATTGGAACTGTGAGAAGTTGAAACACAGATCAATGGAATTGTACAAAATTGAAACGCAAATCATTGGAACGATTTGTTTCATTTTTTGACATAAAACGATCAGCTTTTCAGGAAAATAAAACAACCGGAAAATGGAAAAACACAATTTAAAGAAAAAATAAGTGTGTAATTGATTTTTTTATGTCAATAAAAATTCTTGGAGTGATTTCCGATCGATTGATATATAATTTGCACTTCTATTCATAAGAAAACATATGTAGTTAAATATCCATTCAAAATTTTTTCCGGATCCATTTCAATGATAGCTATAACCGGCCTCTTATTAAGTTTTTTTTTTTAAGAAAAATTAGTGATATCAAATGTATTTTGGAGAAATGTCTGCTGCTAATTTGTGTTCGGGCTTAATAAATTTAAATGTGCTTTTATTCACACCTTCAATAAGAAAAATTTAAGGAGAACAAAATAATTTGAACTAATCCTTTTGACAAATGGAACAACATCAAACATTTTCAGTCAGCTATCATTTTAGTTTGACAACCGTTAGAATATTTTTGTGAAATTTGTTTTGACTTATTTTGATCTTAAATTGAAAATGAGTGCTGAAATTTAAAAAAAAAAAAAGAAACGAAAATTGGACTCCCGGCGATAAAGTGAGTATAAAACGTAAATCAAATTTAATGTATTTTTCTTTTTCAATTGGTTTATTTCAGATCTTGCTAAGAAGTCTTGTTATGGAGAGGTTCCATGTTATAGAGAATTAAATGTTTGATACCGGTTCGAACAAAACCAAAAAAGGCGCTTGGGCATGAATGGCCTTGTAAGTTTGTTTTGTTTTTGCAAAATCGCTGTTTGTTACCGTGGTTAACTTCAGAAACATAATTTTTCAAATGTAAACTAGTCCGTTTCCTGTTTAATATATTCTCAACGGTCACAATTCAAAAATCATCTCCTAGTACTATGCAACACCAAATCATGAACCTACGACTAGAGCTAGTCAATGGACTTGCTTCCGGCCAAAATCGTTGCATGTTGTTCTTGAAGACCTATGAATTTTGACATTTAAAAAAAAAATGCAGCTAGCGATACTTCGAGAACAGTTATGCAACTGCAATTTCAATGGAGGGAAATGAAGTTAAAGGCAAAGAGAGCAGAAAGTTCCTTTCGAAAGGAAACGAAAGCCACCGGCAGGGGTGGTCCAATAATTGCATACTATAAGAGTTCACAAGGGACTCGAATAAATTTGACAGTGAAGGAACCGTACCTGAGGTAAGAAATTATTTATTTGTTTTTAATTTTACTTCAAGTTTCCCACAAAATTCATGAAATAAATATGTATTCCCAGATTGTTAAATTAAATATACAAAAAGCTGAAAGCAGCGAATATGTTGAATATGAGGATATCTTTGAGGAACATCTGATTGAAGGAGGACAACTTCCGAAGAAAAAAGGTAGGTATAACAATGACTGATTTATTAATCCTGAACGAATTTACTTATGCATATGCTTTTATTTCATTATAGAATCCAGCGTTATTTGTCTATCCCCAAGGAAGCAAACGAAAAAAAGAAAATTTAACAGAAATCAAGTTTTTACTATAGAATGAAAATGAAAAAAACATCGCTCTACAAGTTAGCTAAAGTGCATATGCAAGAGGAGCATGAGAAGCGGATGGAGATCCTTGAACTTGAAAAAGAAATTAACTGTTTAACAGTTGGAAAAATTGCAGAAACAGCTGGATTTATTGTAATAATTAATTTTTTTATGCTTTCAAAATTAAATTAAAACGATTAAAGCTTTTATTTATTGTCTCTTGAGCTAGTGGTAATCTGGAAAATATCGTAGAATAAAAGCCCTTCTAGAGTTAGCGTTGCTGCTGAGTTCAACAGTATAGCTTCTGCAGACGAATTAGCTGCAAACTCTTCATCTACGGAACTGTTAACGTCTAGGAAAGAAAAATGTAAATAATTGATTGAACAAATAAAAAATTAAAATCTTACCAAGTGGTTCATTGAATTCGATGGCTAAATTATGTAATACAGCTGTAGCTACAATTATAGCTTTTATATGTTCTAGGGATCCCCTTATTCCCGTAAGCAATATACGGAATCGGTATTTCCATTTTCCAAACGCCGAATGTTCTTTGAATGGTATTTCTTGCTGCTATATGAGCTTGTCCTCCCTGTTTTTGAATTCTTATATGGGTAGCATCTATAGCCCCAATCACGTGGGGAAAACCGCTTATTTGTTTGAAGCCTTCCATAATCATTACTTGCTCGGAAGTTGTTTGAGCCATTCTAATTGGAGGGCCGAACCCTCTCCAACCTATACTGCCCTTACGACTTTAGCTCTACCAGATTGGCAAATAAGGCCAAACCAGATGGAAGGAAGGAGAGGGTGTCCAAGCTACGGCTGCTCGGCATGCTTGCGTTTACCTTAGGCTATGCCCGTCGGAAAGGCGGGGTTCTTGCAGCCGCAGTGCTGGACGTTGTTACTTTATATGCCAAAATAAAAAAAAAATGTTCGGGGTTCAAGAAAAAAAATCCTGGGACCCGAAGCCTTAAGGAGGGGAAGGGCGTATTACTGAAGGGGAGGGTCTAGATGTTAGGGATCCTCGGAGGATTTCCCACCCTATGTATCATAATGATACCACCATGGCTGCTGCTTCCTCCTATTTATGCAGCAGCCCCAAACCGGATAAACTTCAACGGCTGCTACCCCTGTTCACAAATTCACATCATCTCCATGATATCACCTCCACCACTGACCCAACTAAGTAAATTAAAATTCAGCCATCATACGTTCTATTGATACATATCTCAACCAAAATTGCTAAACATATTATTTTTTTTTTTAATGAAAATAAAAGATTGTGGTTGGTTTAATTAACAATCATTAAGTGCATCTGTTTATTATAAATGAATGAATAAGTATAAAACAATGAAACAGTGAAAAGAGACTTAACTAGAGGAAGGAAACAAAATTTAATAAAAAAAGGAAATGAAAAAGCAAAGTAGTTGGTAATCTAAAGAAAACGTAAGTTAAATTTGTAGGTAAGTTTAAGATTAAAAGGTAAGTTAAATAGTAAGTAGGTTATACCAAAAGGTAGGTTTAGTTAAGTTAAAAATACACAAAATAAATTAAATTGATGACTTTAAACGACAAAAAAATAATCTTAACATCTAAACATATGCATATGCATTTACATATATACATCTATGTATGTATGTTTGCAACTCAAAAAACAAAACTAATCTAAATCCCATTAATTGTATGTAAGTATACATACGTAAATATTTTTAGAATGTAAGTAATAAAATAGAAATCAAATCAAAATTACCTTAAAATCTGCCAAGGTGCACCTCGTTCGATTTTGCTTGATGCTTTAATATTTAGTTTTTCAAAGGGTTTAAAGGTATTTTGTTTCATTGGATCAAAATAATTCATGTATATACGTCTATGCTCACATACATTATGTACATATTATTTCTAATAAAATTCTAAGATGATTTTACATACAAGATACAATTGAATTTTTTTTTCGATTTATGATCTAATTCATATGAAGTATGCAACACATGTAGTATAGGGACTGGTAGTAGTTTTTTTTTATTAATTTTTTCTAGATTTAAAAATGGTAAGTCAATAGATAGATATTCTTTCTTTTTCTCTTCTGGTCATATGGATAGGTATATAATAATATTTCTTTTTTCTTCTAGTATTTAGGTTACTGAATTCTGTAAATTCACTTTTCTCTATATTCGTTTATATTTCATTTTTCTTCATCATCATTTTCATTGCATTTTGGGTTTTCAGGAAATTTTAGCACTATTTTAAGATTTGTTTATCCTTGAAATAGTTTTTTGCAAATATCAAGAATAATTCGTTTTTTTTGTTTCTTGAAGTCTTTATTTTATGGTTTCAAGTCTTTTTTTTACACACTATCAGAATTGGTCGTATGGGCTTATAGCAAGCACATTTTACGACCAATGGTTTGCCAACACAAGAACTGTGTTATACCACCGGCTCATCACTTAGTGTGGTGTTAGTTGTTAGTAGGTAAATAACGAAACTATAACAAATAACACAGCACACATAAATAATTAACATAAAATAAACAAAAAACATGACAAAGTTAACATAAAACATTTAACCCTAGAAAGATATCCTTACTAAAAATTACCTCTAATTGTTATGTAATAATAGTACAATAAAAGAAAAGGCGTTTTGTTGAACTTTTATTGAAAAAATAATAAAAAACAAAAACAAAAACAAAAACTGATTTCCAAAAAAAATCTTAAAAACGAACAGTTTTCATCTTAACACAAAAAAATATAAAAAAATTAACAAAAACAAATATTTCTTTCTTTTAAATAATTTAAAAATAACGAAACTTAGTATTCAGCCTCAAATCTTATTGTAAAAATCACAAAATCAAAAAAAAAATTAGGTCCGAATATGGAACATAATTTTTATCTATTCGTCTTGGACTTCAAGGCAGTTCGGGCAGGCTAGGATCTTGTGCTCTCAACAAATAGTGTTTTGACATTTTTCGCATACTGATTTTGTTATTCTTCGAATGCGAGATGAACAAAATGCACAATACTTCCGTTTATTTTGAATTGGAACGTTTTCGTCTTGAAAAGGCTCACTGTGTCCAAATATGTCATATATTGATCAAACTGTGCATTTGTTAAAGGTTTTCGTGGCGCCATTTTATATTTTAGGGTATCCCTTAAAACAACATCAACATACACTCATAAATAAAAGTATACCATGGAAAAGAAAATAACAAAAACAGATGATACTTTTTTTCAAAATGTAACGCAAAAGCTAACGTACGTCACTTTGACGTACAGTATCTAAAAGAACTGCGATTTTACATGTTTTTTGATAAACTTATCAAATTGGCACATGAGTCTCTCGAAAGATCTTTTTACTGACTTAGAGGCCAGTTATAGCTATCATTGGTTTTCATCATTGAAACACATCATTGGAATTTTCCTGGTAGGTCGGTTAAGGGGCCAGTTATAGCGATCATTGAAATCCATCAGGAAAAATGTTTGAATGGATATTTAACTAAGTTTTCTTTTGATTACTTATGCAATTTATATACCAAACGACCGGAAAATACTTAAAGAATTTTTTTTGAGAAAAAAATATAAGTTCGCAAACTTATTTTTCATTAAAAATGCATTTTTCTATTTTCCGTACGGAAATTCGTTTTCCTGAACAGCTGATGGATTTTTGTCAAAAAATGAAACAAATCGTTCCAATGATTTGCGTTTCAATTTTGTACAATTCCAATGATCTGTGTTTCAACTTCTCACAGTTCCAATGATAGAATTACGGCAGGAAAAAAATTCCTGACAGAAATTTTCAATGATTGCTATAAACGCTCATCAGGAAAAAATTTCAGATTCCTCCTGTTCCAATTTTCCTGATGAAAACCAATGATCGCTATAACTGGCCCCTAAAGCAATCATTGAAAATTTCTGTCAGGAATTTTTTTCCTGCCGTAATTCTATCATTGGAACTGTGAGAAGTTGAAACACAGATCATTGGAATTGTACAAAATTGAAACGCAAATCATTGGAACGATTTGTTTCATTTTTTGACACAATGCAATCAGCTGTTCTTGAAAATGAATTTACAACCGGAAAATGGAAAAACACATTTTAATGAAAAAATAAGCGTGTAATTGAACTTTTTTATGTCAATAAAAATTCTTGGAGTTATTTCCGATCGATTGGTATATAATTTGCACTTCTATTCAAAAGAAAACATAGTTAAATATCCATTCAAAGATTTTTCCGGATCCATTTCAATGATAGCTATAACCGGCCCCTTAGTTGGCAGGAAGCAAGAGAAGGATAGTGCTTTACACAAATGAATTATAGAGATATATTCAAAACTGAATACGTCGATTCGACGTAGGTTATCTTTCTAGGGTTAAGAGAGTGGAACACTGGTTTTTAAAATTATTTTAAGTTGAGTTTTACTTAAATTAAAATCAAAAAGTTGTGAGTTCCAGTTTATAAGTTTACCCATACGTGTCAAAGGCTCATGCATTCCATAATTTGTTCGGTGCATAGAGATCCTAATGAAATCCTGACTACGGAGATTATAAACTCCCCCTCGATAGCAAAACAAAATTTTACAGAGAAGGTCAGGAGCATCCGTGAATTTATACAACGGTTCAAGATAATATCACAAAATTTCCAAAAATTTCAATTGATTCCAAAAAAAAAAAATAAACGACTTTCAATGAAAATATATATATGTATGTATGTACGAAACAACGACTGGAAAAAAAAATTGCGTAACGTTTTTTTTTTTTTATCTACTCTCTCTAAACTCAATTTTTTACTCACTTTTTTTCGTTTTGATATATTTCAATCTTTGTTTTTGTGTTTTCAGAGACAGGTGATTGTTATGTGTATTGTAGAGTGTATTTTTTTGTAAGGTAAGTATTATGTTGTAAGCGTGTAAATGTTCTATGGTAAGTGTTATAAGGTAAGTATTTTTTTTTTTTTATAATTAGTGTTGGGTAAGTATTGTTTAGTGTTAAGTTAGTGATATGTTCTTAAGGTAATTATGTATATGTAAGTCTTATAATGTTTTGTGTTATATCGTCTTATGGTCTTATATCGTTCCCTACATAATATAAGTATTCGATTTTGATGCAAACTCAACCGCTACTCGCGAGCTAACAATACAAAGCTGATTGGCTTAAGCCATGCATGTCAGCGCTATCATCTTGAATCTATAGCAAAGCGTAACAAATTTGCTAAAAAAATTAAACCCAACTTTCTGTTCTTACCTCATTACGACCCCAATAACGTATTGCAGCCATGACTTGGATACTTGGTGGGATGTGCCCACCCCTAGCATCACCACTGAGGTCATCTTTAACAATGTCTATTAATTTTAGCATGTTTGCTTTCGAGAATCGGTACCTCGACCTAAAACACCGTTCGTCCAGTTCTTGTAACGGATTGATTCGTGGTTTACAATTTTGTATTTTTCTTGTTTCGTTGCCAACTTCACCCAGCGATTCCAAATATTCGAACAAATTTGTTTGTTCAGTTATATTTATTTGATGCATTCTCAATTTAAATTCAACAGTTGAAACCGCAATGCAAAATGCCAAAATGTATTTACGCAAAAATCGAGTAAATAAGTTATCCGTTTGTAAACAACTGTCATTTAAGGCTAACACACGTTTATTATTAAGAATTTTGATTTAAGATACGAGTTAGTCTTGTGTTAGGGTTATTCTGTATTTATTAATAGGGCTGATTGAGAATAAAACAGTGAGCAGTGAATAAACTATTTGGTGTGAAATACATAGTAAAATTTGAAAAAAAAAGTTTTGTAAGACTTAACTGTCCCTGAGCTAAAGGCCGCACTAAGCAAACGTGGTTTAAGTGGGACAGGAGTAAAAAACGAACTCGTTAAACGGCTGCAGGAATATCTGGAGCAGAAAAATGAAGACCCAGATACGTTTGCTTTCGAATTGGAAGCAAAAGTGGAAGAGGTAAATGCAAATGTTGCTTTATCCTTTGTCTATATAAATTATAGTCGTGGAATGGTTGGAGATTCTGAAGTACCAGCTATATCCGCAAAACGGTGTGGCGCTGAAAGCAAGCAAGAAAAGCAAGAAGCAAGGGGAATACATTGGAAAGTAGAATGAAATAATGAAAACAAGAAGCAAGAAAGAGAAGATTTTTTTTGAGTTTTGTTTCTGAACGTGTAAGGAGAGAAGACAGATTGAAGATGAAAAATATAAAACGTCAAAATATTACTCGCCTTCTTGTTGTTATTTGTGACGGTAAAGGGAATATTTTTCTGGGATTTTTTTTTCGGTTTCTGCCTCAAGAAGATTTTTGCAAGCAAAAATAAAGTACGTTGACCCTACTACGAAGTTATAGGTTTTCAAAATATGGGTCACATTATTTCCTGGAATTGGTTGTTTTGTATTTTTTGTTTGCAAAGAATTGCTAGTTTGAAACTAATGAGAGAATTTATTTTTCACTTTTCAAGAAAGAGTATTGAATTGACTTTCGATAATTTTGTTCGTACTTCTATGTCATGCTATTTTTATTCCTTTCTAGATTAATATTTATTTGTGCAATAAAGGTACCTATTATTCAATGTGTGTAATGATTTTTTTTTCTTAAAACACACATCGCACAATATAAATATATGGACTTACATTTTTATTGCTCTACATATCTCTCTGCTCTACTTATCTAAAACCATAGTTATCTAAGAAAAGACATGGAGTCTCAAATAATCCATGTCTCATCCAACATCTGGACAGAGAGACCTGACATTAAACGGATGCAATTTTTTTTTTTTGACTCAAAAATGAGATTTTTCATAATTTTTACTTGCGACATATAGAATATATGGCAAGTATTGAATTCGTAAAAAAGTTGAGATTTTGATGAGATATGACACTACGATGATAGATAAGTCGAAAGAAGTGGGTCCGGCGATTCCATCCGTCTGTCTGTGAGTTTACAGGCAACTACAGCCTTAACCACTGGTCCGATTGACTTCAAACTTGAAAATTAGAGGTTTTTGCAAGATCTCATATCCCAGTTTTTTTTATTTTTTTTTGTTTTTAAGATCAAAATTTAGGATAGCCACCATACGATTTTGTTGGCCAAAAACCAAAACTTTCAATTTTCTCCAAAACGGCTGCTAGGATTTTTTAAACTTCCTCGAATTTTATTTTTTTAAACATTCATGTATTCTATCTAAAAAAAAAAATTTGTAGGTATTGCTCCAAAACGGTACCTCCCATGGAACCATTTTTTTGTAATAAGATTTTCTCAAAAAATAAAAGTCCGATCAGTGTAATTTTTTTTGAAAATACGTATACGAGGTGTGACAATAAAATAATGAGACTGATTCCATTAAAACCGTATATTTCAAAATTTGTCTACAACTCTGCCATTAACTTCAAAGTAGTCCCCTTGGGCAGCTATACAACGATTCCAGCGAGTTTTCCATGCTTCGAAATTTAAATGAAAAAGTGACTAGCAGTCCATTATATTATGTCAATGTCTGGAAGGGTATCTATGGCGTATACTTACCAACTTATTTCCTCTTGATTCCATAGTGAAAAATACAATAAGGGGACAGTTATAGCGATCATTAAAAACTATCATTAAAAATTTTCATTTGGATAATGTGGTGTGTTGTACTTTGATTTTATATATCAATCTTATACCAATCGATGGCAAATCCATTGAAATATTTTTTTCTAGCAAAAAATAATCCTTCAAAAGAATATTTTTGGTGAAAAATGCATTTATTTACTTTAATGATGAAAATTCGTTTTAATGACAAGCTAATAATTAAATTTCAAAAAATGAAACACTTTGTTCCAGTGTTTGTGTTCCCCTTTTCTAATGTTCCATCTTTCATTAAAAAAATTAATGAAGGATTTTCAATCATTTAAAAAATATTTGGTGTGAGTTTATAAAATAAATATTTGAATGACATTTAAATAATTTAATGATTGCTATAAACACACGTAAGTAAAAAAATCCAATTTTCATGTGTTCCAACTTTTAATGATAGTTTTTAATGATAGCTATAACTGGCCCCTAATTAGAGGTGTAAATTGAAAATACTTTATTTATAAATATACTGTATTCTTTTCCACATTACCCAGGAGGTAGAATACCAAATGCGTTTTTTTTATAGAGGTGTCCCCAATAGGCATAATCCTCTTTACAAAAAACTTAGAATGAGGGTAAGTTATACCTACTTAACATACAAAGGAAAAAAAAATTAGCAACTAAAAAGTTCAATAATGCATGCATGTAATATTTGATATTATTTCTTTTATTATAAATTTTATTATAAAAAATAAATAATAACTTATGTCACAGAGAAGCAAAACTTAACAATTAAAAAGTCCAATAATTTACGCATGTTTTTTTTTTGTGATATTAAATGTTTTATTAGAAAAAGATTATAGATAAATAAATAAACAATAGATATATATACATAATTAATTGCCAAATTATTTATTATAAATGTGCTTTTTTTCGGATCTGTGTTCAATTCCTTGTTCGTGTTCCTTATGGTTAACTTAAGTATTCTCGTCAAAAGAAATTTAACAATTGCATGTCTATGCTCCATCGTGCAGCATAGTTTGTTGTCCTTGTTAAATTTACGTAAGATCTCAGCTACCCATAAGTCAATTATTTTCGTCCTGTTCTCGAAATTTATCATCTTATCATCAAAATTTAGCTGTACGGTCCTAAAAATTTCAACAAAAATTGCTGAAGGTACAGTGAGTTGTCCAAAATTAGAACTGTTGGCTTTTGTTGCATAAGCCCTTATTTGTATCAGTAGCTTTTCATCAGTCACTGTATTCGTTTCATCAATCATGAAACGAACACAGAGGTGCGTTTTTGCGCTGACTATAATCAACTATAATCAACAATGGTTGACTATTTCTCGTTTTTGCACGCCAATAGTTACGATTCGTAATCACAATTGTCGTTTTTGCGGTCTGTGTTGATGTGTCAAATCGTAACTATCTCTAACTATTTCCAATCCATCTCAGGAGGTGAGTTGAAAGTGGTTGGTGTGTCAAAGTGTTTTTTTTTTGTAAAATGGCGTCTTTAATAATTATCAATCTGGAATCTAAGAAAAAACATTCTGGTTGTGCATTTTTTACAAATTTTAAATTGTCGGAAAAAAAGAACTTTATTTCGCCGGATATTTTGCAAAAGGAACTTAATTAGAAAAAAGACAACAAATCATAAGGAAAATTCTCTCGTGCACTTTTTTTTTGGTTTCAAAATGTGTAGTGTACTCTTAAAAACATTCTGGTTTTAAAATCTCTCCCTGGTCACAAACTCTTCCAATCGAATTGACTATACTGCGATCCGCAAACATCCCTTTTTCGAGGAGCGAAGAGCGTCGGCGATATACTCGAGAAGCAGAACGAAAAATTGGAGGATAAGTTGCCCGCTGTCCGTGAGCAGATGATTGTCGAACGAATGTCGGCACGAAGGGCAAAGAGAGCACAAAATGTGGGAAAAGACCGAGCAGGAGAGGATGAAGGAGAAATCTAAGGTAAGGTTTTTCATCTCCAAATAGAATTCATAAAACGTTTATGGTATTCTTTAGGTCGTCGAACAAATTTTAGAACAAGAAACTCCTTCGTGAACTCAACGAAGAGCGGGAAAAGTCCTCAAACGCCATCGATGCGGCTTCAGCTATCGAAATCAAGCTAAAAAACCTCGAAGACAACTACGAACGACTTAAGTAAGCATCCAACATCACCGACAACCAGCTGACCGAAGTCGAGGCAATGCTGCAAGCCGAACAGAAGCGCAGTCAATCGCCGCAGGAGAAAATCGATGTCCGGGAGAAGGACGAAGCCATCAGTAAGCTGAGGAAGATAATCAACGAGAAACATGCGAACAAACTCGTCGCCGAAGGACGGTGAAACCGAGACACAAGAAAAAGTGGAATTCCTTTTTATTATTATTACTTTCATGTATTCTGTCGGCAGTAAAAAAATTTGTTCATTTGTTTCAAAAAATAAAGACTTTCTCCGTTTATTTATATAAAAGCACGAACTAGATATGGAATTGATAGTTTTTAAGCGAATCTGGAAGCAGCAATTAGGAGAATATCAGAAGCTGGCTTGCTTGGAACAGCTTGAAGATTTCTTAATGGAGGGTGGTCTTCAGTTCTAATATGCCATTTGCCTTTCTTGCTGTGGGTTGTTCAAAAATAAATAAATATTATGATCTTATTTCAATTGTCTTTAAGAACTTACCATATCAAGATCATTGTTTAATTTTTGCAATAAATTTAGACTAACGAAAATTGTTGTCTCTTTATCCATTTCAATTATCATGATCAAAAGAAAAGAAAAATATAACCTCAAAAGATTTGTTTTTTTTCTCGTTTGACAGATCAACCAAACCTAACTAAAAAGCGTTTTTGGATTATTTCAACTATTTCTAACTATTTCAACTATGACACATCAACCATGTTTTTTTGACATGAAAACTATAGTCAACTATCGTCAGCGCAAAAACGCACCTCAGGCCTGGCAGCTACCTAATATCTTCCTCAGTTTTCGTGCCGCAAATCCAGCGTAGTAATACAAAGCCGCAGTTTCTAATTTGTCACTGACTTGTGGTTCCGACTGTTTTTTCTTAGCACTTATGGCGCAATACGTATGATCATGGTCTATGTTTATTTGAATGACATCGTCTTCGTCTTCTTCAAATGCAAACTCAGGATCAACAGCGTATGGAAGTGTTTTAGTTAGCATTTTGTCCATCATTAGTTCTGTAAATTCTTCATCCTCTTCATCGTCCTCTTCGATGCGCAAATCCTTTTCTGATAGAAGGCTTTCGGCTCCTGCATCTGTGTAGCCTGAATATTTTGCGGCATTCATATTCTGAAATATGACTTGTTTCAGATTTCTTACGAATCTCGTTACAGACGGATTCTGTTCATAAGAACCTCTGTTGCATCGAATAATCGAGAACAAGTTTTCAATTGGATCAGAGTTTAAATGAGAGGTTAACAAGTACTCTTGTCCCTCGTCTTTTTTCAAGTGTTCCCACAGCAATTCAATTCCTCTGATGGTTTGCTGCAGTCCTGAAAAGCAAGGAGGATTCACCAACTTCCTATTGCTCGATTTCCATAAAGCTATCCATTTCCTTGCTTCTTTCAATGTTTGAATTGAATTAGTCGATTCTGAAACTACTTGCTGGTTCGGGTTTCTTGAATATAGTTGGCCATTGTTTAGGACATCAAAGATGTCGTTCATTCTCTTTATGAACCTGGCCGTTTCATTAGCAGTTTTTTCTTCGTCGCCGACCTCGAAGCAATTCGTGCTTATAGCGTAGAATATACCTGAGGAGACACTGTCACTGAAAACTTGTGTGGCCAACTTTACCGAATACATATCATAGGAATTAGGGTATAAGTGCTCCTTTTTTAGTTTGAAAAATACCCGAAAAGCTCCAGCTTTCTGATCCTCGTTCAAAAGTTTTTTCAGAATACCGAAATCAACCTTTTCCTCTCCGATGTGAATATTGTATTTTAAAAGTGTATTCCTTACGCTTTTAAAAAGATGAGGGTAATCGTAAAGAAGGAATACCCTTTGACCATCTATATCCACATAAGGTGATTCTGTTAGCGAATTGCAGAGTATGGCATAAGCTTTCCGGTTCGGACTTCCTTGATCTGAACTTGTAGCCAGAATAGATAGTCCAGTTTTGTTCACTTTTTGAATGATATCAATTACCATCTTCGATAAAATGTCACCATTGGGTGATCCAACAAAGTAGCAAATAGTTTCTTTCCAGTTTCTGTTGATGCCTCTTAACATGAATACTATCACTTTCGATGATATACTGGTACCTCTTCCGAATTGGCCGAAATCTTGCATTCCATCTATCTGATCCTCTTTCGAATTATAATCGAGCTCCCTTTGTATCGCCATTTCATTAAAAAGTAGCATTCATTTTCTGTCGAGAGCTGGCATGACTTTGGCCTTCTCCACAAGCATGTTCAGGACGTCGGCGGTAAGGCCAGTTGGCAATCGTATTTCAGAATTCCATTTCTGTATAGTTGCCTCAGCTGGGAGCTTAAATCCTACATCTAAGAGATGCCTGTAGCACGCTGGCGATTTATGATGAATTTTCTTGAACAAATCTCTTTCTTCGTTTGTCCAAGGAGCTTTTCTTTTATGAAAACTGAACATAAATGAATGTTATCACTTCTGGGTTCAATCCTTCCATATATGGATCCAATAGCTTCTTAAGATTATATTTTGGACAATTCTGGAGCTTTCTCGGTGTATTGAATATCGCCCTTGGTATTCTTGAGGGCTGTTCCATTTTTGGACTCATTTTATATGAATGAAACCCAGGAGAAGGAAATTGTGTTGGAGATATCGGTACCGAAGGATCAACATATGGGAGAGAATAATCTCTGACATACGTTTTGGAGCAACTTGCAGCCAGATTTACCAGAGATATGGCTGGACTACAGGGTGGTGGTGGTGTTGACAGTGGTTGTGGTGGAATCGGTAGTGATATATAAGGCGTACTATCATGTTTTGAAGTAATCTTGGCTGCAGTTGGAACTTTGCGGCGCCTATGGTTGTTCATAATATCCTGACAAGAATTATCCGTGTATAATTCTGAGCAGCCACAAATTTCTGGGGAAGAGATGGGAAGGGCATACTTCTTTAGAACTTTTCGGAAAGCTCTAATGATAATATCTTTTGCATAGAAATGGTTCTCACACATAAAGGAAGTTCCATATGAAACTTCCTTAATGTACGTAGCATTTCCATGTTTTATCCAAATGTCTCTCCTATGATCATTTGGCAAAGTGAAAAAGGATAAACCACCCGTTACCTTTGTAACTTCACATTTTCGGTACATACAACGCACCATGTTAAAATTTTAAATTTGATTAAAAATACAATATAAAATAAGGAATACAATAAATAAAATAAGATATAGATAATTTAAAAAGGGGACCTTACTTTTTTGCAACGATGTATGTAGGTATGTACTGGTCACCAGTTTTATTTGTTTGATGAAACTAATAATGAATCAATAATTCTTTTTTCTTGGTATTCACTACACTTAGAATATTCTTATTTATCGTACTCACTACACTTGGAATCTTTTTTATCTTTTTTTTATGACACAGTTTTTTTACGTCTAAAACGTCGAACAATAACTGGTTTTTCTTTTTAACCGTCGGGAAAACGTACACAAAACAAATAAAAAAATGTCTAAGAATGTTAGACTTGTTTATTACGCCCGCCGAACTAAAACAAATCAATTTGTTAACCGAGAAAAACGAAAGCGCGCCGAAAAAATAACCACGACCACGATACCGTCGGGAAAACGTACCACAAAACAAATAAAAAAATGTCTAAAAATGTTAGACTTGTTTATTACGCCCGCCGAACTAAAACAAATCAATTTGTTAACCGAGAAAAACGAAAGCGCGCCGAAAAAATAACCACGACCACGATTATTATCGTCGACACTTTTCCGTCGGGAAACCGAACAAATAAATAAAACCAACTTAATTCTCAATGATTTTTTATGAAAACAGAACCGAACTAAAAAATGAAACTCGAACACAATTTTCTGGTTTTTTAAGCGTCGGACGTCGCAAGACCAACAAATTTCTCACAATTTCTTTAGCACTGCAAATAAAATCGGAAAAGTGTATCGCGACGAGCATTAAAATCTAATATTTTCAAAAAGCTAACTTATTGAGCTATTCAATTCAAGCCGATATGATTGGTTTGTAATAGGCGGGGAGCCCTCAATCCTGAAAGTGCACTTACACGGATTTCAAAATTTTTTGTATTAAAAGATAGTTTATAGAAATACTAACAAATTAAGCCCGGTATGACGAGGCCTATCCTTGCACCAGTATTTTTTGCATTTTTTTGCATTTATTAATAATTATTGATAATTTGCACTTATCGCGGATTTTAATTTTAACTAGCGCATATTATTGGAAATTTAATGTGCTTTCAGGAAAAAATGGTATGACAGCTGCCATCCTGGCACCAATGTCTGACATACCTATTTTAAAAACATATGAGTGACAACATTTTAAAATAGGTATGACAGACATTGGTGCCAGGATGGCAGCTGTCATACCATTTTTTCCTGAAAGCACATTAAATTTCCAATAATATGCGCTAGTTAAAATTAAAATCCGCAAATTATCAATAATTATTAATAATGCAAAAAATTGCAAGAAATACTGGTGCCAGGATAGGCCTCGTCATACCGGCCTTAATTTGTTGGTATTTCTATAAACTATCTTTCAATATAAAAAATTTTGAAATCCGTGTAAGTGCACTTTCAGGATTGAGGGCTCCCGGTGTATAATAAAAATGACAGTTTTAAATCGCACCAAAAATCGCAAATAATTTTTCAATTTAGAAATATTTTAAGCGCCAAGACGATTTGTTAAAGAATAAAGTACACAGCAAATTCAAACTTGGAATATGACAATTTCAATATACAATCAAAGAAAACCGTTTGAGACCTTGTCGGTTTTCTGTCATTGCCTTTGTTTCCCATTCCCATGCAAAATATAAGGAAAATGTAAGAAAGAAATACTCTTTCTTACAACCACAACATTTTTATATCGCGATCTCTTTTCTTTTGCTTTTCTGCTTCATCATTATATTCCACCTATTCTCATCTCTCCAACCAAATCATTACCAAATCCAGAACAAATAAGTTCTGGCTATATAATCCAGACGGCGCTAGTGTTTTATTTCTCCATTCTACGACTATAATTTATATAGACAAAGGCTTTATCTAACATGATGTCACTTCTTTTAGCCAATATATAAATATAAAAAGACATCTTAGACATCTGTTCTTCCATTGCTACGTAGATTTGTAAGTAACTTACGTAGATGACGCTTGTGTACTTCATGCGCGTACCATAGTTGACATACAAAGACCACATACATCACACCTTTGTATATTAAAATCATTGACTTACTAATAAGTCAATGATTAAAATATTTGATATACAGCATGTCAGCATCACACCAAGAGAGGATGACAGGATATGTGTTGCGTTCTTTTTTAAACAATAGTCAACGATTGTGGCTTCGTTCAACAGTTTCACTTATGTGGAGTTGAATGTGTGAGCAATGTTAATTTAAGGCAAACAATTTTGTTTCAGTTATACGGAGTTTGCAAATAAGCGGAGTTCAGTTAAGCGAAGATGTTTTGGTGGAAAATGTTCAAAATGGCTTGGTCATAAATTTATTGTTTCAGATAACTGAAGTGTTAATGCCAAATTTGCATATTCAAATAAATAACGAACATTTTGAAAAATGGGATTAAGAATGTGTTGCATAGTTTTAGGTCAGTAATTAATATTTCTTTAAAAACTTTCAAACATATGTTACTGTACATTATGTTAATCGCATATATGATCTTTTCTCTGCTTAGAAAAATAGAACTCTGTAAGCTTCGTAAAACCGAAGCTAGTTTAGTTTAGTCATACAATAGACTCGCGATAGCAAAAACACCGTCTTACGTGAACACCGGCTAACGTGAACACATTTTTTTTACATTGACTACTCTGTAGCGTGAACAGTGTGTGAAAGCCCTATAACGTGAACAACTTTTAAATGCGTTTGACATAAAAAAACATAGCTTCCTTTGATCGTTTTTCGGTTTTTCAAATCGTTTTACTTAATGGGGAATCCCGTTAAGGACTTTCCAGGTATTATTTACTTTACCCTGCGGCCACAGGAGCAAGTTCTGGCTTGCCAGTAGCCTACATATATTATTATGTCAAATCTCTATCGGTGTACTTGGTGTGACGTAGGTGGCAAAAAACATGCTAGTCAACTTTCCAGCAAGTTCACATTTTTTTTCTCCATTTCAACGATTTTTTACAAGCTTACCTGCTTTTAACGGGAACGGGTCGTTATTCTGCATTCCAAAATTCTGTATGAACAAAATTCTGTATCTGAAGAAAAAATTCTGTATGAACATAATTCTGTATTCCATTATTCTGCTTTTCTATTATTCTGTATTTCAAAATTCTGTAAATCCAAAATTCTGTTTTTCAAAATTCTGCAAATCCATTATTCTGCTTTTAGAAATTCTGTAATTCCAAATCTCTATCACTTTTTCGCACTCGCTTAATTTTGGAATTTTGGGCACTTTTTGAAGGAAGATATTCTCTACTAAAATGAGGTGTTTCAGATACAGATTTTCAAATAATCTGGCTTGAATTAAAAGCACTATTTTGAGCTGAGGACCTGACTGAATTGATTGCGGCTACAGTATCACATTCGTTTTCACATGGCTCATGCGAATGTTTACCCGATTGTTTAGTTATAATGTGCACATTATCAATCAATTTTGTTACAACACGAGCTTTACATTTTTTTTTATTCGCTTAGCGCACGCCCAATTAAATGTTTTTTTTTTTCGTTGTTCTTTCGTAGTAGAACATAAAACCATCGACAAACAATTTATCATTTCCTTTACTAGATTTTAATAATTTAATATTTGCCATTTTTTCTGAATTAAATTTATCACGATTAACTTATAACACTTAACTTAAGCTGTCGAACGCAAAATGTGTTATCAAGGTATGTGATTCATGTAAACCATATGCAAATTAGTTGGAGAGAGGTCCGTTACATTATAATATGCAAATTAGTTGGAGAGAGATCCGTTACGTTAGAATTATAATCTATTCTTCAAGGTTCTGCATAGATAACATCAAAAATCTGTACTCCAAAATTCTGTAAATGATAAAAGAAAAATTGTTTTGAATCTTTTGATAATGAAAAAAAGTGCGCACTTTTTTTCATTATCAAAACAATTTTTCTCTTATCATTTACAGAATTTTGGAGTACAGAATTTTGGAATACAGAATTTTGAAAGCCAGAATTTTGTATTTACAGAATTTTAGAATACAGAATTTTGAATCTACAGAATTTTAAAATACAGAATTTTGAATTTACAGGATTTTAAAATACAGAATTTTGGAATACAGAATTTTGGAATCCGAATTTTGGCCCATACAGAATTTCGACCCCAACCCGCTTTTAACATCCAATTTTTAATTTCGAATATGTCGCCAACAAAAAAAGTAAATTAAAATCCTCGCTTCAACTAATATTCTAATTTAATTTTGTTCATTTTGATAAATTTGGCAAAACTGTCAAATTACTTGCCCGTTTTACTTGCTCGTTTACTGGCTCGAAAATTCGCAAGCCAGTTGACTGGCCAGTACTAAAAGTTTGAACAGAGACAAAAGGAGATCGTAAACTGACTTACGTTTCACTCCCTAGATCCCGCAATTTTCATTTTCTTTCATTTTATTTTCTTCTTTGTACATAAAAAATACAAAAACAAAGAGATGAGGTGGGATTTTTATATTTTTACAGTTCTCTTTTGTTTGTTTTCGCAATTTCAAATTTAGCGTAGACTGCTAGATTGAATTTTCAAATTGGCAAACACGTTTTTCTTAAACTCACCACGAAAATACTAGAATCCATGATTGGGGATGAGTTCCGAAACTTTTGGCCGAAAACCTACTCGTGCCTTACATTGGCCCTGTTCCCATGTGAAGAACGATTGTGTTAGATTTTTTGTAGATTTTGCTTACTCCTTAATTTTTTTCTTAGTTTCTTTAAGATGACGCAGAAACAGAAAACAAAAGAAAAGAAGAAAAGAAAAATTAATTAAAGCCGTTGATATAAACAGTTTACTTGTGTTCGACAAACAAATATTTTGGATATGCGGGCCGAAGAGAAGAACACAAGGAAAAGCCTCAAATTTCTACACTCAATATTTTTAATTTTTTCCTTCCCCTTGCAAGCAACCCCGTTTGCCATCACTAATAAAAAAAAATTCGATTTCCTTCACGTGTGAATAAGGGTATAAGGCCATTAAGATTTGTTTGAAGCAAAAACACACACAAATAGTTAAACTAACTCTTTAAATTTTATATCAGGTAGAGGTCAAATAACACGTTTATACCTTTATAAGTCTTACTGCCGATTTCATAGAACATGGATTAAGTATAAATTGAAACCCGATTTGCTTGCATTTCGTTACTGATAAAGCCAGGTATTTATATACAAAAATAAGATTTCAAACAAAAGCTTTTCACATGTTCAGCATTCTTGATTAGACTGAACATTTGTTTTTATTTTCTTATTTATTCATTTTTGATGTCGGAAATCCTACTGCTTGATACATTTGATGCCATTTCCTGCTTTTATGCAATTTTACTTGTTTGCTATCTTTTTGAACATATCCCTCTTCTGCTCACTTTTACTCACCTTTCGTACGTTAAAACTACAAATTTTCAAATTTTCCGGGTAATTTACTCCCCATGTGGGGTGTCACACTTTGCTGAGATTGTATTGGTAAAAACACGCATACTCTTGCAGTAAATGTTGACCGCAGCTTGTAGGCATTGTCATTGTGACAGCTCAGTTTCCCATCTCCCTTTTAAACTAATCTGTGAGTTTGAATGTGTAACCCTGCGGCCACACGAGCAAGTTCTAGTCAGCAAGTAGCGTACATGTATTATTTGTCAAATCTCTATCGGTGTACTTGGTGTGACGTAGGTGGCAAAAAACTTGCTAGTCAACTTGCCAGCAAGTTCACATATTTTTTACAAGCTTACCTGCTTTTAACATCCCATTTTCAATTTCCAAGATGTCGCCAGCAAAAATAAAAATAAAAATCCTCGTTTCAACTAATTTTCTAATTTAATTTTGTTCATTTTGATATATTTGGCAAAACCTGTCAAATTACTTGCCCGTTTTACTTGCTCGTTTACTGGCTCGAAAATTAGCAAGCCAGTTGACTGGCCAGTACTAAAGCCAGTACTAAAAGTTTGAATGTGTGAGTAAAACATTTGATTGTATGCCAACTTGCTAGCCAGAACTTGCTCGTGTGGCCGCCGGGTTAGTAAAACATTTGATTGTATGCCAACTTGCTAGCCAGAACTTGCTCGTGTGGCCGCCGGGTTAGTTTGGCATTTGTCTTAGCCACTAGAACTTTTTCACGCAATTAATCCAGAGGTTTGAACATTTTCTCTTGTATGAATACAGAAAAACATTTGATTCGAATTGTGCCCTTCTATGTAGATAATTTTTTCGGTTGCTGATGTCCATGAATGGAATGAAGATCGAGTTGATTTTTTTGACCAATTTTTGTAATTAATGTGGTATGTGGAAATATAGTTTTCCGTCGGCTTTTTTGGTCGCTGTAATTTTTGCAATGAAACAATTAAGTTACATTCACTTTCCCAACGTTTCGGCAGGGATTGCTGCCTTCTTCAGGGGAACTTTATTAACACAAAAATACAAATAATCTTAGTTAGATCAGTGGAATACAAAAACAATAAAGTTTACTCACTTAAGCAAAATAGGAAAAATGGATTGTCAAAACATTTATATAAATTGAAAATAAATAATAAATATATAGTTAGCACTTCGAGGAATGAAGTTTAGTCTGTTTTTTGAATAGAGCACAAATTACATTTAAGAAGAAAGAAGAGAGCAATAGACAGCAGAGATGTTTTGAGTGTCTTGTTTTCGATTCATGTTGTTTTTGTTGTTGAGAATATGTAATGTTTCTAACGTGTATCGTTTCGAAACATGTTTCTCCGTCTGTAGAACTTCCACGCCTTCAAAGTTTGGAGAATGACCGCTTTCAATGCTGTGACTGGCCAGGGCTGTCTTTTCGGAGTTTTTAAGTTTGATGTCGGATTTATGATTAGAGATGCGTTGTCTAAGAAGTTGTTTTGTGGTCCCAATATAACACAGGTTGCACGGTTCATTTGGTTTGCCATTGCAGTTAATTTTGTAGATCACATCTGTTTGTTTGTCCTTATCAGGTTTCGTCTTAAGTTTAGTAAAACAATGGTCAAGTGTTTTGTTTGATTTGAAGGCAAGGCGGACATCTGTCAAATTTTTGGAAATAGATTTTTTGAAGTTGTCGGATAAAGTTGGGACGTAAACTATGCTTTTGTGGTACGTTCTAATCGGTTCGTCATTATTTTCACGTGGAGTTTGCATTTTATGCTTTAAAAGAAGACTGCGAATTATGGTAGAAGGATAACCATTGTCACTTAAGATTCTGATGACTTTTTTCTCGTTGGCAGCGTGGAATCGTACATCACTTATTTTGAAAATTTTATTCACAAGGTTGGACGCAGTATTGATGATGATGTGCCTTGCTTGATTTGATCTGAAATTAATTAGTCTTCCAGACGCTGTTGGTTTTTGATACCAGTCGAATAGTAAACGATTATTTTCACGGTAGATTTTTACATCTAAGAAGGGTATTGTTTTGTTGAGTTCGTTTTCGATTGTGAATTGAATTTTTGGGTGGAATCCGTTGAGAATTGTTAGTACTTTGTCTATGTTTCTTATGTCCATAATTGCAAATATGTCGTCAACATATTTTGCTATGAACGTAGGTTTTTCATTGATGTTGTTAAACATTCATCTAAGACGTAGTCCAAAACTAGATCTGCAATCGTCGGAGATAGCGGGTTGCCCATGGGCATTCCAAAAATTTGTTTGTAAATAGTGTCTTGGTATTGAAGAAAATTTGGGGCTATTCTGCCATTTCTGTTATTCTGTTATGAATTTTCTGTTATGAATCATAAAAGATTTAGAAATAAAAGATCTTTTATAATTGGTATTCAGAACTTCGAACTTTTATAAAATTCTGTTATGAATTTTTCGAAAAAGAAATCTGTTATGAGACATCTGTCATTTATCAGCTGTTTCCTTAATATTACAATTAAAATGTTCAATTCAAAAAGATAAAGGAGAAGAATATGGATATCCACGACTGATGGTGAGTTTAATTTCAATTTAATTCAGTTTTAATTTCTCTATCTTATATGAAGATGCCATCTTTCCAGAAACCAGTCCCTGCATTTTCCGGAACTGCTGTTTTTAATGGCCAGTTTCCTAAAATCGCCTTGACGGAGTACAAGGAAAAGTATGTATGTTTGTTCTTTTATTTATTGGACTTCACCTTTGTCTGTTTGTCTGCCCAACTTAGATTATTGCATTCTCTTACCGTGCAAAAGAATTCCGCAGTATTGTGTAAAGATTGCATGTTCAACACCCGAAAAATGGTGAAGCAATCAGTGAAATTGCACAAAAGCAATACCCTTCACAGTCCTACCAATCGGCACAGAAGCAGAAATGGGAACACATAAAGACCAACTGGCGACAGGACAAAATGAAGTTGTTGAACGCCCTCAATGGACCATCGCAGAACTGGATAAAAATTCAAAAAATTCCAGAACAAACAATTCTCAATGGAACTTGCGGAAGTCGTTCCTGCTTGAATCACATTGTAAGTAGGTTTTTATGGAATTTCACAAACAATACATATATTTTTGCTTTATAGGAAATGGCATATGCCCTTGAGGTATGCTAGTACAATACCCTTATTAACAAGGGAGCTTTGCGACCAAATCTCGTACAGAAATTCACCAAAGTCGCTGAGCGGTTCGAAGACCAGAAAATCTCAGAAAATTGGGAGATCATGAAGTACATGGTAAACTTAACTTCGGTCTCGAAGTCGTGATCCAATTCAGAGTCGATGTCAGATTGTCAAGTCAGTTTATCGAACAGGCAAAAAAATATCTCAAGAATAATCCCAATAATCAGTGGGAATTTGCGTGAAGCACAAAAAGGAGGTGTTCCAAGTCTCAAGGTTCTTGTTTTGGCTTGCAGGACATTACAATCGAAGGCAAACCGTTCTGGCCGATGGTTTATTATTGCATGCGATGTGGAGACTTGTAATCGGCTTTCCGGTGCGTGCAGATGGGAGGGTAAATCAAGTGAATTAATTTTCTTTTTCTTAAAATTATTAAAGCTTATATCTTGCAGGGCCGGTCATGAAGACTCCAATCAAGAACATGAAGTGAAAATCAACAAAACCCGAACAGAAAATTAAATCCAAGATAGAAGGTGAATTCAAGCTGCATTACCGTAATGAAATCAAGAACTCCACTGATCCATTTATTTTATTTATATCCACTTGCGACATAAACGAACAACATCACGAAGTTGCCAAAACCAATGACTCGTTCAGTTCTTTGATTCCTACCACGAGAAAAAAGGACAATTTGGCATTGGAAGTGCATCCAACTCAGCCTTTGGTTCTGACCAGTAGTCGTAAGTATTTCTGATGAAATTCTGCCAATTCTTGAGTTGAATTTGAATTGTTTCTCTAGATGACACATCTTGATAAAACTTGGAATTGGGAATAGTTGTCGGCTTGCCAGCGCGCTTTCGAGGGACACGCATGTGATGCAGATTGTACTCAATTGAAAATAGAATAAAACAAAAATGTTCGAGGGTCACGCTCAGAACATTTCCGCTGTCTGTTTCCGAACTGAATTGCCTATTGTATTTGTGTTGACCGTATCCGAGGACAGAACTGCGAGAATCTGGCATTCGGGAACCTACCGCTTATAGACATGTCTGAATTACGGATTCGAACATGTCTAGACCATTTCCTGCATGCGAGGAACCAACAATGTTGCACTGAGCTATGACGAAAGTTCCATCGTTATCAAAGTTGGACGGGAGGAACCAGCCATGTCGATGGACGTCATCGGCGGCAAAATCATCTTAGCCAAGCACTCGGAAATGCAACAAGTCTATTTGACCCTCTCTAACGAAAAAGAAGTCAAAGAATTAATGCAGCTACAAAAAAGAAATGAGTGAAGACTGAACAGTCCCACAGAAAAGTCAAAACATCTTCGCTGCTTGTATTATTGTTGATGATTTACATATATTTGCTGCTTCTTGTTCTTTAAAGATTATTTTATTTAAACAACGATGAAAATAAAATAACAAAATAAAATGAAATATTACATTGCCACTCTCTTTTCTCTTTGACTAGCTTCCATTTATAACGGACTGTCTTGGCCTTTGTATGGTCCGGATCAAGTTGCAGAGCACGTTCAAAGTGCAAAATATCCTTTTCTAGATTGTCACAGATCACAGAACAGGCACAACCAACGAACATAAATAGCATCGGCTGATGTGGTCTGGTATCGTTCTTCTTGACCTTGACTCGACTGTCTCATCTGTCAATCACTGCGACCTGTACGGTGCCGATGATATTCCCGAGGATGGTGCAGCATTTGGCAATGCGAACATATTCCTTTTCGAATTTGGATTGATTCGAATGGATGTGTGCGCATCGACCAGAGCATTGTATTAGTTGCAGAGCATCATTTGGCATGCAGCACGGTCGCCTTAGTAGGCGGCCGAATCGGGGCATAGTGAAATTGCATCCGAGTATAGTTTTAGTGCAGCTTGGTAGTTTTGTTATTTGTATTGGTCATTGCCCTGCCTCTCCATTGTGACAACGTCGTCTCTGAAAGATAAAAGTTATATTCCTATAAAATGAATAAAACTTAAAAGACAAACGTTGGTCTTAAGATGGCAGTCGCAGTAGTAACTTACCCACAAATGGTCATCATCACTGGCTATCAAAATATTTTGAAAGCCACTTCGTGGAGCCGATGCTAAACTACCATTCTGTCAAAATAAACACAAATTCGTTATTAAATGGTAGCACTTTCCCTTCATTGCAAATACTAAAAACCATTTTAAACATAAAACATAACCGTTTTATGTACCTATGAACCAGCTGTGTCCTTCACGCTTCAAATTTAAGTATTAAAAAAATTTATTTTTAACTGAAAGCGTAGAACTTATTGAAATTTTTTATCATAAAAGTCCCAAAAAGTTGTCTGTTATTCTGTTATGATTTTTAACAGATTTCTTAAAAGATTTTGGCTTGCTGAATACCAAATAGCCGATTTATAAAAGATTTTCAGTATGTTCGAATTTTTTGACAGTTCATAACAGATTTCTTAACAGATTTTATAACAGATTTGGCTTGCCGAATACCAAATCTGTTATTCAAAAAAGATTTTTTGACAAATAAAACTTTTGTATGGGAATTCATAACAGAATAACAGAATAAAAGATTTCGCCGAATAGCCCCAATTGTTTTCTTTAAGACAAAAGTCGAGAATCTCGAGAAATTTATTTTGTGTGATTTTTGTGTTTTCAGTTATTATATGCCATTTCTTTTTGACAATGGTGATGGCCAGTTGGACGGGGATGTTGGTAAATAATGATACTGCATCAAACGAGACTAAGACATCATCAAAACTCAGTCAAAATGATGTCTTAGTCTCGTTTGATGCAGTATCATTATTTACCAACATCCCCGTCCAACTGGCCATCACCATTGTCAAAAAGAAATGGCATATAATAACTGAAAACACAAAAATCACACAAAATAAATTTCTCGAGATTCTCGACTTTTGTCTTAAAGAAAACAATTTTCTTCAATACCAAGACACTATTTACAAACAAATTTTTGGAATGCCCATGGGCAACCCGCTATCTCCGACGATTGCAGATCTAGTTTTGGACTACGTCTTAGATGAATGTTTAAACAACATCAATGAAAAACCTACGTTCATAGCAAAATATGTTGACGACATATTTGCAATTATGGACATAAGAAACATAGACAAAGTACTAACAATTCTCAACGGATTCCACCCAAAAATTCAATTCACAATCGAAAACGAACTCAACAAAACAATACCCTTCTTAGATGTAAAAATCTACCGTGAAAATAATCGTTTACTATTCGACTGGTATCAAAAACCAACAGCGTCTGGAAGACTAATTAATTTCAGATCAAATCAAGCAAGGCACATCATCATCAATACTGCGTCCAACCTTGTGAATAAAATTTTCAAAATAAGTGATGTACGATTCCACGCTGCCAACGAGAAAAAAGTCATCAGAATCTTAAGTGACAATGGTTATCCTTCTACCATAATTCGCAGTCTTCTTTTAAAGCATAAAATGCAAGCTCCACGTGAAAATAATGACGAACCGATTAGAACGTACCACAAAAGCATAGTTTACGTCCCAACTTTATCCGACAACTTCAAAAAATCTATTTCCAAAAATTTGACAGATGTCCGCCTTGCCTTCAAATCAAACAAAACACTTGACCATTGTTTTACTAAACTTAAGACGAAACCTGATAAGGACAAACAAACAGATGTGATCTACAAAATTAACTGCAATGGCAAACCAAATGAACCGTGCAACCTGTGTTATATTGGGACCACAAAACAACTTCTTAGACAACGCATCTCTAATCATAAATCCGACATCAAACTTAAAAACTCCGAAAAGACAGCCCTGGCCAGTCACAGCATTGAAAGCGGTCATTCTCCAAACTTTGAAGGCGTGGAAGTTCTACAGACGGAGAAACATGTTTCGAAACGATACACGTTAGAAACATTACATATTCTCAACAACAAAAACAACATGAATCGAAAACAAGACACTCAAAACATCTCTGCTGTCTATTGCTCTCTTCTTTCTTCTTAAATGTAATTTGTGCTCTATTCAAAAAACAGACTAAACTTCATTCCTCGAAGTGCTAACCATATATTTATTATTTATTTTCAATTTATATAAATGTTTTGACAATCCATTTTTACTATTTTGCTTAAGTGAGTAAACTTTATTGTTTTTGTATTCCACTGATCTAACTAAGATTATTTGTATTTTTGTGTTAATAAAGTTCCCCTGAAGAAGGCAGCAATCCCTGCCGAAACGTTGGGAAAGTGAATGTAACTTAATTGTTTCATTGCAAAAATTACAGCGACCAAAAAAGCCGACGGAAAACTATATTTCCACATACCACATGGAATGAAGATCTTCCAAATGAAACCGAAATTAACGAGGTTTTGATCAGTGACGAATGTGAAAGCGAGGACAGTATTCTGGAAACAGCACATACCTGAATAGAGCCTAGGGAAGCAATCGACATTTTTAATAAGGCTTTAGAATGGGCTGAATATGAAAACGTTAATACTGCAGTTTATAGTTTTATAGTTTATTTTATATCAATACGGTATTCTATTGTTTTTTGGTTTGCTTGCTTTTTTTCCCATTTCTATAGCGGTGAATTTGGATTAGTCCAGTGTGCACACAATTATTCTGCTGAGATTCAGATTGCTAATCCCCAAAGCATATACTGATTCTCCCTCCAACACGAAGTTTTCAGTTAAACGGAGTTCAGTTAAGCGGAGTTGACTGTAATCAAAAAGCGAAATAAAGAACAAACGAGGAAACTATAAAGCGAAAAAATAATTTTCGAAAAAAGTGAAAGCGAAACAACTAAAAAACGAAAGAAATAAAATAAAACCACTTTGACGAAACAACCAAAAGCGAAATAGAAAAAGCGAAACAAACCATACCCGAACCCGTGTTTTCAAAACGCACTGTCAACAAATTTGTATGGGAAAACTCGTGATTTCCTTCAAATTTTTGAAAAGTTTTGCAAACCTGGGTTTTGCGACTGGTGTGAAAAGGGTATAAGACTCTTAAAGTTTAATTGGCAGTTCCCATTGAATAAGAAGTACAGGAAGCGGTGTTAGCTACATGTACAGTGTACGTGAGTGAGGCAACAAAAATTTCTGATGACGTCAATTTTGGGAAGTTGTAATGTCAATTTTTGGATTTTGTAGTGTCAAACTTTGACTTGTTGTCATTTTGCCGAGCTGTGATTGGTCAAATGTTGTTTGGTAGTTTCATCTGTCAAAAAAACAAAAACTCGAGTTCAGGGGCGCATTTATTTTTGTTGGTGATCGTTAGGCGCTACACAATTTCTTGTGCTTTTTAACACTTGATCAAGTTGTTCACAGAATGCGCTTTCTAAAACGACCCGAAAAAGGACAATAAATATGATGAATTAAGGATGAAAAATGAAGAAAATGTAACGAAAAATAATTTTAAAAAAAATAAAAATCGTGCATGTACACCTGAACGTTAAAACACCATGTAGTCCAAAAAAAGGATTGAAATTGAAAAATAAAATTGATGCACAATTGATATAATCTTGATTCAATCATATTTCGTTTGGCGCCCCTGAGATTAACTATTCAACTGCAGACCAGCCCTGTTGTAATGCGTTTGTGTTTGTGAAACTCACACTACTTAGAAAAATGCTTCACTTCTTTTTCATAAGACCCCTTCCTGTACTTCTTATTCAATGGCAGTTCCACACTGATCTCTATATTACACTGGATAGTGTATTACCTACAAAGTATAACAGTTTTTTTGACTCCATTTGAAGATGACAGTCAGTGCCCCTTTTCGACTTTTTGACGTCTAACAGGTCTAACTAAGTTGTATCATGATGTCGATGTGTTTATATTTTTTATCGATATTTAATTTTTCGATATATCGATGTATCGATATAAAAATCCGAGTATCGAAAAGGTATAAAAAATCGATATTTTTTATGATTAAGGCCGTGTGCGAATTCAGTTAAAAATGGTTTAAAACTCGACGTTTGGTTAAATTTTGACACTTCGCATTTAATAAAATTATTAGACTAGCTGCGGAGCAGGTTAAAATATGACAGTAATGGCCTTAGGCCATGTGCGAATTGGATGAATTGATTATTGAATTGGATGAATGATTAAGGCCGTGTGCGAATTGGATGAATTGTGGTTAAAAATGGATGAATTTTTAACCCCTACTGTCATATTTTAACCTGCTCAGCAGCTATTCTAATTTTAACACATTTTATTCAATGCGAAATGTCAAAATTTAACTGAATTCGCACACGGCCTAAGAAAAACCTTCAAAAGAAATACCACACACTACACTCAATTAGTGTACGTAAATAAATCTGAGATCATGAAACATCAACTATTTGAAAACACAAGTGATTTGTCGCACCATTTACACACAAAACATTCTCAACAATTTGCTCTCTCGCATCATTCACACCATACAAGCATACGTTCATAGTTTACAAGTTTTTCAGCTCGTACGCAAAATACGAATCCATTTTGACAGCTTGGTTTCCTATCTTAAGGCGTTTTTGTTTTTTACAACTGAACAGAGCCTGAACTAACAAACTCAAAATTGTGTTTTTTTTCATTCAGAGTTTTCAGAGCAACAAAGTTTTGTTACTATTTTCGTTCAAAGCACTGATTCTGAATGTTAAGAGTCGAACCGACGCGCTCGGAAAAAAGACACCGAGCATTGTGAGCAACATGCCTAAACAAACAAATGTAAAGCTTTAGGTTGGGGGGAAATGAAAAGAAATGATAAAAGTAATAATTAAAATAGGCAAAATTATTTTCTTGTCATATTTTACCGATATATCGATATTTTTTTTAATAAAATATCAAAACCGATATTGATATTTTTTAAAAATATCGATACGATACTTTTTTGTATTTTGACATCCCTATGTTATAGGGCCCATACACTACACATGCATGCATGCACAAACAAAAATTAGCACAGTCACGTTTCAACCATACACTACTCATGCAAACTGCACATTCTTTAGTCGTGTGTACATCGCTGAGTAGAGAACATCTTCAAAATGTCAGATTCAAAGTCCACTGCAAAAGCTATTTTGATTGCATTGGCAATACAAAAAAAAATAATAATACTAATGTCGATAAAGTTCCAAGAATTAAGTCGAAATTTTTTTATTTCCCGCTGATATTTTCAAAATTAGATTTCTCTTGATGTTTACTTATTGAAATCCACCGCTTGAATGAGCAAATTAGCCCACACACTACACATGCATGCATGTACAAACAAGAAAATATCAAAAAATTTTGAAATCACTCATGCCGCATGCACAACCACACATGCTTCACCATACACTCGCAGTTTGCATGCACAGTCACTGGAATGTGCATGCATGCATGTGTAGTGTATGGGCCCTATTAGATAGGCTTCCAGAGATTAAAGTTGTTTCTAAGAGAAGATAGAAAAAATGAAATTCAGAGATAAGTAATATAGAGATCAGTGTTTCTTTGACGTATATTTTTGTTATACTGTTATACGAATTTTTCCCTTTTCGACTTTATAACAATGTTCAAATGGAGTCACTTTTTCTGTATGAATACACTATCCAGTGCATTGACTTACTATATATGGACTGCTAGTCGTCTGAATTCTCCATACAAAATTCGAAAAAAAATGGTTCCACTTTACACTAGCGTAAAAATACCAAGTGGCAAAAAAAGAAAATAAAATTTTTAGCGACATCTCTTTCTTTAAGTTGCGATAAGCTTAGATCGCATAGAAAGTACTGACATCTAGTTTAATTTGCTGAGATAAACGATGCATGCCATGTTTTTTTTTATGTAATTATGAAAATTTTGACATTTCTGGAAAAACAAGCAGGCAGTAGCAGTAAGTTCTTTGAAAATTATTTTTTTAATAATTTCTTACTTTTTTCAGCCAATTTTCTTACTTTTATAGGATTTTCAATTATCAAGTATGAGATTGAAACTTCCACTGAACTGCCCCAAGAGTGTTCCAGTTGCCTGCCAAGGCATTTCGAAGGCAATGAAGAAACTATATCCCGTCCCTATATGGAAGCAAGAACAAGGGCATGGCCAGACATCGTGACAATTAGAATTCATGGGATATGCATCGCGAAAAGCACGAAGTTGTTATTTATTCACGTCAGCATTCAAAAAAGATCACATCTGCCCCCAGTGGCAGATTGAATTATTTATTACATCGTTGCTAGAGCAGATGGAATCAAATCTAGCTCCGAGGGTGCTTGAAGCCAAATCCTTGGTCATATCGCCTCTGGTTCAACTAAACACGTATTTGGTCAATGCACCAATGTCATGCGTTCCATTTTGCTGCTCGAACAGAGAAAGAAGTAAGAAGAAGAACTCCTAAAGAGAACGAAGGCAAACTAGTGCAATCATTTCTGAAAAACAGCAAGAATCGCAGCGCCGAGGACGTGAGTTTTGTTTATTCGCTGCAAAAGTACAAATACATCGAAGCGGTTGCCTATCAAGATGAGCTTTTGAAGGGAAGAAACATCCAACGCGCTGTTGTTGAGTTGTCGAACGGAAGGACAACTCCAGATGTAGACAACCCATCATTGATTCATCACACCACTATGACTCCGGTCACCAAAAACATTTCCGATGTTTACTTGAGAATCAAAAAGTGAACTTAACATTTCCTTTGGGAAAAAACTAATCGAAGCTGAATTTGGAACAATTCCACTTGCTTCCAAAGGCTGGATGCATCGTCGAGCTAAAGGTGATTACTTTGTTGTCCACCCATCCGTTAGAGAAGATGTCATTCTCAGTCAAATGGAAGAAATCTAAAGCCTTCGAGAGACTCTTCAATTATCCGACAAACTAATCGAAAACCTCAATTCCGAGTTGGAAATCGCCCTTTATCATTTTCGGCAACAAGTCCGCCACCAGCGATTATGTGTCGCTCTTCCTCAAAAACAATGGAGTCAACTGCATCAACCTGAACGGTGACATGTTGATGAAAATCCGATTGGGCAGATTCGAACAATTCCAACAGGGAAATATCGAAGTTCTTGAAAAGTAAGCAGGCAGTAGCAGTAAGTTCTTTGTAAATTATTTTTTTTTTTTTTTAATAATTTCTTCCTTTTTTCAGTCTGGGAACTGGAAAATAACGTAAAAACCCTCCCATCATGCGATGAAATATTCCGCTAGTAGTCCGAACAACAACGTCAAGTATTGGACGCAAAACCCTGGGAAAAGGATCCCCATTACTTCAAGGACATTAAAATCTCTGCACTATCTGCACGTTAGAAGTTATGGGTTTGCTCTTGGGCAAAGTTGAAGACAACACGATGGTTTGTAGTCGAAACTTTTGGTTTTACTTTTAATTTGCTTGTCATTCTCTTGTGTTTGCTAAGACTGTCATGGATGCATTTGCTTCACCAGTCGAAGGAACCGAAACTCGAGTCAATGCCCAATCCCAAGCTAACTATATAGCCTATATCGATTCGGCCAAGGAAGTCGGTCGCCTTGAACACGCAATCGGTTGGTATCACAGCTATCCCGGCTATGGCTGCTGGTTGCTGGCATGTGTCTACACAAATGCTCAGCCCTTTGTTGCTATTGACGTCCATCCAGTGAGAACATTTTTGGCTGGCAAAGTGTGTCTGGGTGCTTTCCGGACATACCCTAAGGGTTATAAGCCACCAAATGAAGAACCCTCCGAGTATCAGACAATTCCATTGAATAAAATCGAAGATTACTATCCGTTGGAGGTGAGTTACTTCAAGTCAGCACTGGATAGGAAGCTCCTGGACTCACTGTGGAACAAATACTGGGTGAATACACTGGGAAGCTCTGGTCTGCTAACCAACACTGAGTACACAACAGGGCAGATTTTCGATATGTCAGAGAAACTTGAACAGAGCGATTTAGTTTGGGTCGTGGACCGTTCGTCGTGTCAGGTAAATTGCATGTTTCATCGGTCATAGAACTGTCTTCAGTCATTTTTTCCGTTTCAGGTGGTGACTGAATGAGAAGCGCACCGAAGACCAAAGCCACGCGAGATTGGTGGAGGAAAGTGAAGAGCAACCGCAACGTCCACGTGCAGCAGGGCCAACAACAAGAAAATCAATGAGATTAATAAGAATAACAAGCTACAGTTCCTTGGTTCTGATGAGCAAACACGAGTTGTAAGAGATTTTGGACCCGCCGCCAAAGAAAACTGGCAACGATCGACACAAGATGTCTCTATAACTTTGCTTAAGTTCATTACTCGCCCATGAGTAACTTTTTTAGTGGTATTACAATGGACCCTTGAGGTCCAAGTGAGTCCATAACATCTAGACAGCCACTCCATCCTAACGTTGGTGTGTATGGTTTTGTTTCGCTTTCGCGGAATGTGATGGCCTAGCCCTCGGTCCTGGGTGCTTCGTCAAAGGACTGGAATACACACCTTCAGTTAATGCAATTCTCATTGGCGAACCAAATCGTTTAGTTTTTGAAAGCGCAATACCAAAGGCAAAGGGCCTCAAAGCTGATGAGTGTGTTATGGTTGGTGATGTAAGAGGTGTAAGGATGTTACGTTGCAAAGGCTCCCTGGCGGAAGGACTAGGAATGAAGAGCAATCACGTTTTAACTGGAGAGTATACTACAACGTCGTTGCCAAACCGCCGCCAAAGAAAACTTCGCGTAAGCCCGTAAGCTGTGCAATGGATAGAAGAAAATAAAACCCAGAATTAAAATATAAATAGAAAAAGCCTTAATGATCTTTATTGATTACAGCTTGCTCTAAGCCGGATAATGTATACATTTTGAGAAAAATAAAATGCCACATAAATTGTAATTTCTTTTATCTATGAATAATTAAGAGCCCAATTTAGCTTTAGCGATACCGATGGCAAATGGAACACTCCATCGACTCGGTCGTGTCTGGTCCAGAAGCTTGAGCAGATTCAGCTTTACCATCTCTTTTACCACCCAGAGTCGCAGAGATATGCTGGACCTACTTGTTAGCCTTCAGACCCTTTGACAGCGCGTATCTTTTCATCCAGGGTATTTAAGAGATTCCGCACAACATCCTCCATAACGTGGCCGATTGGTATTTGAAGGAATCATTTGTTGGTGGAATTGATTTCATATAGAAAAATGTCATCGTTGCCACAGAAGAAGATTGCACAGCGCTGGAAGAGGAGACAAAAATTAATAGAGGTCTTACAAAATCTGAATATTCTTACCGCAAATTCACAGATCAATGAATGTGGGATGTCGTCATTATTCAAAATGTCCATCTTCTCCATGAAAGGAATGAATTCCCGAAACACATACTCGCCCAATGAAAACAGTCACAAAATCAGCAGCCTGAACAATCCCAATGCCATCCGCTAGACGAACGCCAGAATCCGAACGGCATGTGTCCCATATGCCTGGTCTTTGCCCTGCTTCTTCACACACACCATTTATACAGCGTCGCCTCTGAAAGAAAAAAAAAATCACAAAGTAAGCAAAACCACAGAAAAAATTAAATAGAATCCTATTGTGTAGCACTTTTACTTACTTGACAAACAAAATTAATAAGAAAAAAAAATAAAGAAGCGCCATTTTGAATTGTCAAAAATGTTACACGATTTTTCCGCTGGATCTCTTTGTCGTCCGCAAAAAGTGGAATCATCGTGAAGTTGGCCACTGGCAGTCCATGTATAATAAGTCAATGATCCAGTGTATTATAGAGATCAGTGCAGTTCCATCTTGTGTTTGCACCCTTACAGCTGTCAATGTCAAAATGACATATGCATCGACTCCGGGGTTCCCCTTCTCCCTTTGTCAATTGACACAATCCATTATCCAATCCAATTCCAAATTCTTTCTTCAACGACGACGACTCACTATCCAGCTTCAGCTTTGAGCTTAAAATTAGAATCAGATTGTACTCCCCTAAATAACATCAACTAGACGTGTAACTCTAGGCCTCCAAAGAGTCTGATTCTTATGTGTAAAATAAAGTTATTCAAGGTTCTGTAAAATGAAAAAGAAACACGACAGATTGCAAGAAAGTTCCGACGACGAACCGATAGCATCAAATGACGACGACGAGGAATCAATTTTACAGGTTTGCTATTGAATTAAAATAAATTGGAAATAAGAAAACGTATTGTGTTTTAGGTTGATGACCTTCCTGCCGCTCCATCAGGTTCAAGATTACAAGCCCAAGCAACAACAAGTCAATCTCGAGTTGTAAGGAATGGCGATGCTGAAAACCCAACTTTTGCCATAACAGTACAAAATGCAACGCAAGTAAAAGATATTTATGAAGTGAGTCACTATAGTTGCATTGTTATTTTATCAACAATAACCTCTCTAATCTTTATATTATGCTTTTATTTTGCTTTTCTAACAGAGTCTCGATTATGAAGTATGTGAAAATTATTTGCATAAAAAAGAACAAGAACAAAGCACTGAGCGTTTCTCGCCTCGAAAAGATATTGTCAGATGGCTGATTTTTATTCAAATCGGAGTGATAACCGCCCTCATTGCATGTGGTATTGATATTGTTATTGAGGAGCTGTCATTTCGAAAGTACAAGTTTCTAAAAGAAGGTAATTTCGGAACTCGTATAAAAATCAAAGTCTTAGAACTTCTATTAACTTTCTTTGCAGTTATTGATACAAATGTAGCAGCGGGTCCCAATCACGATATACAAGGCGACGTAGTTTTTCCTTATCTGTACTGGATATTGCTAAGCGTTATACCCGTTGGACTTGGCTCAATTCTAGTGACATATATTGAACCGATAACTGCTGGTAGCGGAATTCCCCAAGTGAAATGCTATTTGAATGGCGTCAAAATCCCCAGAATTGTTAGGATCAAAACGTTGACAGTCAAAGCAATCGGTGTTATTACATCAGTTGTGGGTGGACTAACTGGTGGAAAGGTTTGTCAAGTTGAAGTAACGCTATAATCTTTACCTACTCATGTCTTGGCGCTATAGGAAGGACCAATGATACATGCTGGAGCAGTTGTTGCTGCTGGAATATCCCAAGGAAAAAGTACAACTTTTGTGAAAGATTTCAAAGTTTTCAAAGAATTCCGAGATGATCATGAAAAACGAGATTTCGTGTTGGGCGGAGCAGCAGCAGGTGTTGCTGCTGCTTTTGGAGCACCCATTGGAGGAATGCTTTTCTCTCTTGAAGAAGCAGCAAGCTTTTGGAATCAGAATCTCATTTGGCGAACTCTGGTGGCGTCCGTCATTAGTTCGTTCACCTTAAATATTGTTTTATCAGCATATCACAGCTTGAAGAACTTTACGTTTACTGGTCTATTTAATTTGGGGAAATTTGACGATCCATTGACTTTTGACTACATTGAATTGCCCATATTTGTGATGATGGGTGTTAGCGGTGGTATATTGGGAGCAATGTGGAATTCACTGAATGCCGCAATAAATCGTTTTCGAAAAAGATGTGTCCGCAGTAATTGGGCAAGAGTTTTCGAAGCGATATTAATTTCGATTGTTGGAGTTACTGCGGCCTGCATTATGGTTTACATGATCAATGATTGCAGACCCCTTGGCAATGATCCCACAGACTATCCAATTCAGGTATTCATTCAACTTGTGTTATTCTTTCTTTCATAACAAAAAATATTATTGAAGTTATATTGCGAAGACAACGAGTATAACGCTGTTGCATCTCTGTGGTTTCAAACGCCAGAAGCTAGTGTTAAATCAATTCTTCATGATCCACCAGGTGAGTGATGTTTTATCAAATCATAGATATTAGCAAATTAACCTTTGTTACTTCCTTAGGTTCACATAAATTTCTGACTCTGACTGTATTTACCATCAGTTATTACATTTTATCTTGTCTGACATTTGGTTTAAACGTATCGCTAGGAATTTTCATTCCGACCGTTCTAGTTGGCGCTGCTTGGGGCCGTTTGGTGTCAATGGTTCTGTTTGAAGCTTTTCCACAAGCCGTAAGTAATTATTTTAAAAATGCTTTGCAATCTTTATCGGTATAGCAATAATCTCACCCTCCTTCGATAAATAATTTAGTTCCCATGATTGCTCAAGACGATCATCAGGCAAAGATTGGGCTTAAACTCCGTCCATATCTCTAACTGGTTGAATTTTCATGTAAAGGGTTTTTCAATTGGCGCGGGTAGATTTTGGAGCCCCGTGGGGGCCATTTTGTTTTGGTGACATCTATCAAATCTTTTTTTTTATTAACAGTTGTTTATGCCAAATCATCATGGCAAGCTACGATTGAACTGCACGTTCAAATGATAAAACTTTATTATCAACAGGAGGATCCCAATTTTGGCCGAAAAATCATCTTTAGTGACGAGGCGCATTTTTGGATGAATGGCTGTGTTAACAAGCAAAATTGCCGTATATGGGATGACATCAACCCACGCGAGGTTCACCAGGTGATAATGCATCCTCAAAAAGTTACCATTTGGTGTGGATTTTGGGCCGGCGGGTTTATTGGTCCGTACTTTTTTTGAAAACGGCGTTAGTGAGGTGCTCACCGTCAACAGCGAGAACTTATGGCCCAAATTGAACCATATGGACCTAGACGACATGTGGTTCAAGCAGGACGGCGCTACGTGCACACAGCAAACGCCACGATTGACAATTTGCATGAACGATATGAGGGTAAGGTTATTAAGGGTGATGTGAATTGGCCACCAAGGTCATGCGATTTGATCCCTCTAGACTTTTTCCTGTGGGGTTTCTTGAAGTCGCAGGTCTATGCAAATAAACCACAATCGACGGATGCCCTAAAGGTGAACATAACACAGGCCATCGCTCATATTCAGTCGGATCTATGCGGAAGAGTCATTGAAAATTGGACCACTCGGATCCATGCCACTGTAAGAACTAAGAAGCCGAGGCGGACATTTAAATGATGTCATATTCCACACTTAAAGGCATACATGCGCCTAATAAAAAATAATTTCCATAATGTCTAAATGTATTTGCATACATTTTTTTTACAAGCAAGATACAAATCAGGAAATAGCTTTGCTTAAGACTTACAAAAGGTATAGAATCTACCTACTATGTCTTAAGTGAAGCTGTTTAATTGTTATTTCGGCGATAGCTTCCTTGAGGCAATCCGGTGAAAAGAAATCCTAATAGTCTAAGATCCCACCACATCATACTGGAAAGAATAGTGTAGAACTTCCGCGTCAACATTGGAGGCACTATCATCCAGAAGTCCTTACAACTACTAGCGTACGATTTTGATATTGGGAGAACATTGCGTGATGTGAATAGTGCAGATGCAAAAAAAATGGGTTTAATGAAGGCAAAAACGTATACGATGTCATCAAGAAAGGGCAGGCATTGCAGATACTCAAGACTCAAGACGACGAAAATGATTCCAACTTGGAATTTGAAGAAAGATATTGAGAGCCAGCATCGCCCAATAGTTCTAAAAAGTCAAAATCGCCTACAATTCGATAGAACACATGTCAATAACAATAATTTAATTTTAATTTTTTAGTGGGGGCTTAACCCCCATTTATTACGCTTAATTCAAGCTATAAGTAAGCTAACTTAACTTAAAATAACTATGAGTGGGGGTGGGTTGAGAGGAGTTTGAGGTTATAGGTGCTGATATTGAAATCAAATGAATTAAGATTCAAATTGACCAACCGGAGTATACGGATCAGAGGTTCATTGAGGCCATAGGAGGTGTGGTGAGTTGGTTAATAGAAGAGTCGAGGGTTTCTCAGACTCGGGGTATTAGTGTTGAAAGAAATCGAGTTATAGAGGGAGGAGACGTCAACTGAGCCAGAAAGAAGCCGATGTATGAAGAGTATGTGAGCAATTTCTCTACGTTCCTGAACGACTTGAGGTTTAACAGTTGGAGACCGGTGATATCATCGTATTTTCCCAGGGAAGTTGTTGAAAGTTTAGCAATTGTTGAAGTGCAAAGCGAAGGAATCTTCGTTGGATGCTTTCTATCCTTGATATGTGTATGGGTGTTTTCATAAACGTCAGCCTAACTTAGGCCTAACTTAGATCTGTTCATAAACTCAGAAACTGCGTCGTACAAACGCAGATGAATTGCAGTAGGCATGTTCATAACCGTCATAAATATCATCAGCGTCGGGCAGATTGTGCAGCCATTTTACACTGACTGCAGACAGGAGACAGAAGAAGAGAACGTGGGAAATAAAAGCAAATAATTTGAATTGCGAAAAATGTAGTTTATTATTCATATTTTCTTAATAAATTTCTGTTTTAAGTGAAATTTATCTTTTTTTAAGGATTTTTTTTTGGATTTTTGTCTGATGTTTATGAACATTCAGTGACTTACTTAAAATTGTACTAAAGCAGGCCTGCACGCGTTCTGCAGAATTGGTGCGTTCATTTATGCAACAAAGCAGAAAGACGATTGTACTAACGCAGATTTCTGACGTTTATGAAAACACCCTATATCTTGATACGGAGACCAAACCTAAAACGCATATTCAAGGAGAGGTCGGACAAACGTCATGCAAGGAGAACGGGTCACGTAAGGGTTAGAAAATTCTTTAGACCACCTTTTAACAAAACCTATTGCAGAGTTGGCCTTATGAATTATTTCATCAATATGGGGAAGAAATTTAAGTTCACGGTCACATAAAAGCTTATGTTTTCTACTATTACTATCTACGTCTACGGTATGGCAAGGGGAGTTGCTTTAATGCGCTTACGTGAAATGGTCATTGTCTGGCATTTGCTAATGTTGAGTTCTAAACAATTTTTGGTACACCAGGTTGAGAAATTGTCGAGATCTTTTTGGAGGAGAGATTTATCTTCACGTGCTGCAATGATACTGAAAAATTTCGCATCATCAGCGTAAAGAGATATTTGACAATGTTTTATGATCATGTCAATGTCGTTGATTGTAAGGATAAAGAGGAGAGGGCCTAAATGACTACCTTGGGGTACGCCAGAAGTGACTAGAATAGGATTGGAACGAGCGGATCTAAACCGGACATAATATTGACGATTCTCAAGGTTAGAAGTAATCCATTTCAGGAAAAGGGGTTCAAAGCCTAAAGAGGAGAGTTTAAAGACTATAACAATAAGACTACAATGAGACTGCTATTCATCGGGAGAAATTTTTCTTAAATTTTCACTTCACACTATTCTACTATCCATTCGAATCGAATCTGGACTCACCTCGTGAACGTCGGTATACGTCGATAATACGTCACGGTATTAAATGTTGCTGATTTTTCAATTTTGTCAAACGCTTTGCTGAAGTCAATGGAGAACATATAAACTTCATTTTCATTTTCTAACGCTCTTAGAGTGAATGAAACAAATTCTACAAGGTTTGTGGTCTTGGATCTGTTTTTTAAGAAACAGTGCTGAACTGGGCTTATTAAGGACCTGCAACGGAAACTGAGGAGTTCGTATAAAATGCTTTCAAAAACTTTGGGGATATGAGAAAGTATAGCAATTATTGTTCGATAGTTTTTCACCTCACTCTTCGACCCCTTTTTATGAAATGGAGTTATGAAAGATGATTTCCATATTTTAGGAAATATTCCTTGAGATAAGGATATGTGAAAAAATTTTGAAAGAGGAACCGAAAGAGAAGACATAAATTTTTTTAAGCAAAATGGCAGGAACACCATCAGGTCCGGGGTGAACTCATCATTAAGATGAGAAAATTTGTTTTCAATGGCCGATGGAGCTATGCAATCGGGTAAGAATGGACCCAGCGAAGAATTCGGTGAATACTCAAAATACATTCTTGCAATCTGGCTTAAACGAATCTTTAGAGAATGAATCTTCAAAATATGTTGCAAAGTAGTTGGCTAGAGTTAAACTATCATTGGAAGTTTCATCATTGAAGGACAAGGAGGATGGATACCCATCTGACTTTCTTTTGTGATTAACGAACTGAAAGATGGATGTAGGATCGTTAATATGGTTAGATTGAGTTTTGGTTAAGTATTCTTGGTAGAGAGAATTAAAAAACTGAAATGAAGAGAAGTACCAAGATACTTGGAGTAGTCGTTTGGGCATTGAGAGCTTAGGAAAGTTTCCCACAGTGTGTTCCTTTGGTTAGGCAATGATCTAAGTCTACGATTATACCAAGGCGGGGCTGACGGAGAAACTCTACGCCGGTAGTAAGGGATATGCAATGAAGTTGAATTGTGTCGTTCATTGTAAAAAAGGTTGGTGGCTTCTTCAACAGACAAATTTTCAAAATCAAATGGAATTCTGTTAAGCTAATCCTTAATGTGGGAGAATTGGGCCTTGTGAAAATCATACAAAATAGGATGTGAAGTCGGTGCAATTTCTAGGTATGAATTAAGGTAGAACGTTAGTAACAAGGGAGGGTGACAAGAGAGAGACTGACGGTTCATAAAAGCGTAGACTGCTCCGAGGCTCGGATGAACCAGGGCCTAAGTGAATTAACCTCATCAATAATGAGGGCGTGTGTGTGTGCCGATTCCGAACAGCTCTGTTTAGCAGTACTTTTCAACGACAAATTATAGCTTGCGCAATAGGCAGAACCCAAGAACAAACTCATTTAAAAAAAAATTTTATGAATTGCAAGATCATTCTCCATCATCTATAAGAGATTGTAACCTCTTTTCAATGCAAATACTTTTTTGATCAGCGAATTTTCTCTCTGTCTGCCAATCGTTTTTTTTTCTGCACTGATTTTTATTAACTATGAATACAATTCGTTTATTTTTTTTTAGGAATTTCTTCATCCGGGAAAGTATGCTCTAATCGGAGCTGCTGCACAAATGGGCGGAGTTCTACGAATGACAATAAGTCTCAGTGTAATATTAATCGAAACGACTGGTGTGGAGACCATATTTTTCTTTCCACTAATTATAACACTCATTTGCGCTAAATGGGTTGGAGACTACTTTAACGAGGTAAAAAGTTTAAAATCATAAAGTAAAATGTGTTTAGTTACCAAAATCACTTAAAGGGTATTTATGATATCCAAATTCATGTGAACCACGTTCCCATTCTTCCTTGGGAACCAAAACGGTCTCATCAAGGGATAACAGCTTCCAAAATAATGAGCTCACCGGTGGTTTGTATAAAACTTCGCGACAAAGCAAATTACATTTACGACATTCTCAAAAGATACAACCACAATGGGTTTCCAGTTGTCGAAGATGTTCAAGGGGTAATTTTTATTTAAGATCAATTTTTAACCTTTGGTTTTTAATTTTTTTGCAAAATGAATTTCAGAATGACAGGTCGCATGGTCGAGTTTGTGGCATCATTTTAAGATCCCAACTGATTGTAATTTTATTAAAGAGTCTCTTTGAGGAGAAAAAGCAGTTTTGGGAAAACGAAGTTACCATTCAAACGTTCCGCGACGTGTATCCAAGATATCCGTCAATTGATGTAAGTTAATTCAATATAGTTGTGGAATTTGCAATTCTAAAGGAGGTTCTCTGATATCCTACTTCCCTGGCCACTTTATTCCCATTTATAAAATTTATATTTTTCTTTTCTTTTTAGTGTGTTAGAATGCATACAGATAAAGTGAATTACACTGTGAATTTAGATATTTTCATGAATCCCTCACCAGTTAGAGCTAATGAGGTATATTTTTTTAGTAAACTAATTCTAGTTCGGATATTAAATATTTATTTTTTTCCTTCATTTTAGTTCGATACTGTACCAAAAATATTCAATAAGTTTAGGGCTTTGGGTTTGAGGCATATAATCGTGATTGACAAGGAAAATCGAGTTGCTGGGATTATTACCAGAAAGGATTTTTTAAAATAAAATAACTAAAATAATTTTAAAAATTAAAGTAAGATTTAAGGAATATTATTGTATGTACCTATTTTTGTATGCAAATAATAAACTGTTAGAATATCTATTAATTCTTGTTTGACTCGAAATGACAAAGGAGCTGCAATTGCGGCGAATGCCGAGCGCTGACCAGGACCATGCTGCCTGATTTTTTCTAATAACATCGACTACATTTGGCAGCTAGTGTAGTTACTTGTTTACAAAGATTTTGTTTTAGGTTTTGATACGATCGCGCCTACAAGAAATTTATGTAATTAGGAGCACTGAATTTTATATCAAATCGTTCCAACGAAATCAAAAAAGAAAAAAAATAATAATTGAAAACTTAAAATAATGGATAGTAAAGGGGTTTTTTTAGACGTCGAATCGAACAGGGGGCCCTACTCTGTAATGCGTTTCGAAAGCAAATATTTTCGAAAACGAATACTTTGTACTCTCTATTTCTAATGCGGATAAGAAATCTAGTACTTACGGAATGACAAATCCGCATTCGGATTTTTCGTACCTGTCAATGCGTTTCCGAATGTCATTAGCGTTCGAAAACGGAAATTTTGTTTCTTCACCAAGAGAGGTAACGGATTGCAATTCGAAGGTTGTTTTTAAAGGACAAAAAAGGAAAACTGTGTTTGGTTGTGTGAAATAGATAAAAGTAAGTAAGGAAATAATAATTTTATTCAAAATTTAAGCAAATAAATTTCACTATAGGGAATCATCATGTGCATACCAAACAAAAGCAATTTGAAATTATGGTGGAATTCATGTCTGCTCATCCCGATTTGGCCAAGGTATGTTTGAACGCCTCGGACGCGAGAAACACTTCCAACAATTTGTGGGACAGGCTATCGCCTTTTTTTTAATACGAAAGGACCACCAATGAGAGACGGTGTTCTTCTCTATTTTCTTCATCCATTCATAGAGGAACCGAGGCCATTTTATTAAGTTTTTATTGAATTACTAGCTGACCCGGCAGACTTCGTACTGCCCTTCTTAAATTGCAATAAAGTCCTTTCAAAATGATTTGTAATGTGACATTTTTTTTTGTTCCTGCATATTTTATAGTGGGGGCAAAAAATTCTCCTGAACAGAACTATTCGATTTCGTTTTCGTTTTTTTTTATCTATGCTCCAGCGCACACTGTTTTGATAGATATCGTCGAAATTTTCATGAAAACTGAGTGGGAAATGATAGAGGTTTTAAAAAGTAGGGGTAAGTGGTAGGAAAATGAAAATTAAGGAATGAAAGTATTTCTTAATTCCACACCATTAAAAAATTATTAAAAAAAACTGCCCAAAAAATGCAAGAACAAAATGTGTGGGTGAGCTATCCTTAATAATTAGCGGTATAAAAAGGAATATAATTATTATATCCTTAATATTTTATTTCTGAAAATTAACATTTTTTTTCTATTCAAAATTAATTTCTTCACTTTTTTCTCCTTCCATATCTTTTTCTTCTTCAACAACACATTTGAAGCTGTTATGGCTTGTAACATATCCTTCTGATCTAATAATTCTGTTTTACTTTTCTTCTTAGATGGTTCTGAAAATAAAATTGGACTTAGTCTTGTATTATTTGATTTTAATTAATTTTTACCATCGGTCATTAAATTCGTCAATGCTTCATACATACTTGTAAAAGCCTTGAGGCGTTTTAAATTTTGCTGGATCTCACTTTGGTTTGCTAAATTGTCCTCAAATTTTTTTATTGTCTGCATTGTTTTTTTTTAATTCGTATGGATCCATCTTTGAAGAAATAAGCGACATCAAAAAAACAAAACAAAATGGTAAGTATACGCCCCGTTGCACTTATTTTTTGAAAGTAAAACTCACCTGGGGTTCAATTCCCGATCTGTGAAACTGTGAAATGATAAGTTCTATCACACTTCGATTCTGGATCTGTGAAAAAATCAAAACAAACTTCAAAACTTTTCATCTGATAAATTTCTTTTCACAGCTATATTATTTTGTGAATAGAAATTTATCAAGTGAAAAGTTTTGAAGTTTGTTTTGATTTTTTTCAGACAGAATTTATCATTTAGTACTTTTTTGTACAAACAAGTTAGAGAATCGCATAAAGCGAGTTTATGAAAAGAAGAAATTAAAAGTCTCAGTGAAAACTAACATGATAATTTTTTTATCATTTCACATTTTCACAGCACAGATCGGGAATTGACCCCCTGAACACGTATGTCTATGATGCTTGAGAAAATTCGGTTGCCTCTAGTTTTCGAATATTGTTTAATTTTTTGATTCCCAGTTGTTTTTTATTTTGATTTATTTTATTAATAAAGCAAACACATTACTTGCTTTGTTTTTATTGTTCAAAGTGCGAGCATAAGAAAGGTGGATAGGGAAAGAGCTTAGGAGGAGGTTTCGGTTTACATTTAGAATTGAATTCCTTAATTTTGAAATGAAGGGGAAAAGCAGAGTGTGGTATTCAGATTCATATTCGTGTTGTTAGGCTAATAAACATACTTGACTTGCACTTGACAGTACGACTGAAGTTGGGTTCGTAAGCATTCGTGGAGCCGCGAGTACTACGGTTTAATCTCTTAAGGAAATTCTCCCATCACGAATTCTCTATTTTCCAATTTTTTTAAATCCATGGGGTTTTCTTGCTCTTGAGGAGTTTTCCATTGCGAATGTGTTATGTTTTTGCAATGCGTTTTTATTTTTTTCTTAATTAGATGTATACATACTTGCTTTTCAGGACTTGTCTCAGTTCCCGATTACGAACTTTCCATTTTACCATTTCTTTCATTTGAAAGAGTGTTTTGAGATTTTTTTTAATCAAACTTTTTTTGCATTTCAAATTTTCTGTTTTTTTTTTTTTACTTTTATTTGCTTTCTAGTTCCCCATCACAAATTTTCCAGTTTTCCATTTGAAAACCACTGCACCTCCAATTACATGCAATTTGAAAACCAATGCACTTGCAATAATATGCATTATGCAATTTTTCATTTTAAAACCAATACACCTACTCTTTGAAACCCAATGAGTTTTCCGAGTTCCTTTCGTAAATCCATTTGAAATTTTCCAGTTTCCAAATTTGCGCTGGTCCAATAATTCTGTGTCGCCTTCGTTCATAAAATAATAAATTTTCAATTTACATAAATAATTTTAGACCGGACATCTGACAAACATAATTTTCAATATTTGAAATCGATCATAATTTTTATTATTTTTATGGGGTGGAAAAAGTATATTTTTTAACATTGGCACAATTTGTGATTTAAAAAGCATAAGGCGCCGGGTAATAGCTATCAGAAAAATCCATCAGAAAAAAATTGAAACAGTGAAAACTTGAAACATTTTTCTGATGAGTGTTTATAGCAACCAAAAATTTTGTGTCAGAAATTAAATGTCAATTCAGCTTCTCGCTGTTTTTTATGACATCAGAATTTTTTTTTTCATCAGAAAAATTTTTTCTGATGTAGTCGGAACAGAAAAAAAATCGAAATACATGAGAAAAACGAAATGGAATATTTTTGAAGTTTTTACAATCAGCTGTTCAGAAAAATGAAGTCTCATCAGAAAAAAAATTAAATTAAATTTTCTGATTAAATATGGTCATAAATGTTTTATTTCTTTTTGAAAAAAATATTTCAAACAAACGTTCGTCGAATTGCATAAATATTTCGCTCAAATGAAGTTCAAGAGTAGTCAAATTTTGAGAAGAATTTTTTTTCTGATCCGTTTTTCTGATAGCTATAACCGGCCCCTAAAAATGAAATTGTTTGCGGCGCGAAGGTGTAAATTTACTGATATAAACGCTTATCAGTAAAAAATTTCAGATTTTAGATGTTTCAATTTTTACTGATGGATTTTAATTTTACTGATAGCTATAACTGAGGCCTAAGTTTCCCGCCGTAAAAACCATCTTTGAACTTCAACCAACATTAAAAAAAAAGAATTGGCCAAATTGGTCAAGGCGTTGTTGTTATGCGCTTACTAATGTCCGACCGAAGGTCGATTTTCTGCCGAAGCCGAAGCCGATGCCGAATGTTCGGCTAAATAAAAAGCTTCGGCCGAAGCCGAAGGTTGAATGAAGTGAAGAATTCTCATTTCGAATAAGAAAAAAATATTTTATCTTATTCAAAAATTGATTTTTTTTCGTCGCCTACTACAATTTTCGATATCAACAAAAAGTGCCAGGCAATTTTCGACGCCTACTATGATTTAACATTAATAAACACAAGCTTCTGTGTCCAACAATTTCAAAAATTCAAGAATTGAATTTATTCGGCGCCTACTACGATTCTCGATATTAATAAAAAAATTCTTCGGCTTCGGCCAAAACTTCGGCCTATTTTATACCGAAGCCGAAGTTTTGGCCGAATTCGACCGAAGCCGAAGGTTCGGTCGGACACTAGCGCTTACGAACACATTTTGCGATTCATTTTAATATATAAAAATATATTTTTTCTTTAAAAATTAATTTGAACAATCTCTTGTTTGTAATTTGTTTTGTTTTGTCTTCTTCTTTTTTTGATTTTTGCTTTGACAGATCTAATAAGAAATACTTCGAGACTCGGCCAATCTATTCTATAAATATATATAGTACTAGATGATTTTTTTGTTCGATTCGAACATTTTACAGAGTACGAATTCATAAACGAATCGAATATCAGATTCGAATCGGATTGGCTTTCGAAACGCATTAGAGTATGTAGGGCCCCTGAGGTTCTATTCTTACAGATAATTTGGTGCACGCTCCTATCTAGATCGTCGCCTGCTGCTTTGAATACCTCGGCACTTCGGCAGCTAGACCATCTGCTCCAGCGGCTTTGTTGTATTTCAGCCGTGATATTGCCATTTTCACTTCTTCTAGGTCGGGTTCACGGAATTGTTCTCTTACAACTTACTTGGGGGAAAATTCTCTTCCAAATAAGGAAAAAGTTCCCTGGAAAAATTTATTGGCGATACGAATTTTTCGAAATTCAGTTTTTTCCCATTTTCGAAAATTATTCATGATAGCAAAGTTCCCAAATTGGGAAAAAACTCCAGAGAAAATTTATTCGTGATAAGGCTGAATTAGTTAAAAAAAAGTAAAAATAAAAACAAGTGAAAATTTCTTGAAATAATTTCTTTATATTTTTCTTCATTTCATTATGAAACAAAAAGAAAAGCATCAAACGTTTAGTTCTTTAAAATATTTTTTCCTTAACATACATACAAAAAGAAAATTAAAACGCTACTCATAAATTACATTAATTTAAAAGTTAAAGATTAACCATAAAAAAAAACTTAACCATTATTAACTCTCTTTCGTAGTTTATTTCATTTATTTATTTCATTTATTTTCATTGTATAATTATACTCTGTAAGATACAATATCTTATAAACTAGAGCAAATTTCAGTATCGTAATACTATTTTACAAAAATTGTTCTTTGGATTTAAAAATGGAAATGTGATATAAAAAAAAAATTAACTATATATATTAAAGATCAACTGAAAATTTATATTAAGAACTAATCATCATCATCATCATCATCATCATCATCATCATCATCATCATCATCATCATCATCATCATCATTCTGCAAGGAATTCTCATTTATAGCCAATGGTTCTTTGGTGAACACAACATTCTCATAATTAGCTTTCAGCATTTCTTTCAGTTCTAAACTGTGCGACCAGTCTCGAGTTTCACAAATTACTTTTACCATAACAGCCTTAATATCCTTTAGCCACGCTCGCTCATGCATGATGTCTTTGATGGAAACTCCCAAATCAGCCAGTAGCTTACACAGCTCATGAATTCCACCAGGGCTGTCAATCAGCTGAACATTGAATTTCACTAAGCGGCCCTCTGCCGCAAGACCTCTTTCAAGACATCTTCCTAAGACAGTCGTGTCGATGTTACCACCAGAAGACAAAATTACAACCTTTTTGCCCTTCAAGTCATTTAGCTGTCCAGCTAGAATAGCCCCCAGAGCAATACCTCCGGCACCCTCAACAACGCATTTTTCCTCCTCAACTAGCCGCAAGATAGCCAAGGCTATCCATTCTTCCCTGACCACCAACATTTTGTCTATGAGAGGTTGTGTAGTGGCGAAGGAATTATAACCGACTTTGGGTACTCCATTTTTAAATTACTGAAAATAGTTACGAATGCTGCTTCAATATTCACAATATACAACTACTCTCTTAGATTATTTGCTCATATTTTAAAATACACGTGCGAGCTTAATATAAAAATAAATTAAAATACTTTTTATTAAGTGCTTTGAGAAAAGTGTTTGCTTTTTTCTTGTCGATTGTAATTTCTGTTTATATAAAAAACCCTACTGATAAAAAAAAAATGTAAATCTTTAACATCTTCTATTTGAATATGAATGTATTTATTCTATTTACAATGAATTAGTATTCTAAAAACTTTAACTCTAAGAGAAAAAAAAACAAGAAAGAGAAAAAATGCAACTAAGATTTTTTGCTGTATAAAAATCTGTTAATTTTTATTTATAGCTTAATGAATCAATAATAATCGAATCTTAAAACATTATTACATTTAAGTGAAACTTTTTTTTGTATGTCAATATATATGTTGATATATAAACAAATATTTACATATTCTTTGCTCTTCAAAGCGCTCTTATTGCGAACTCTCTTATGTTAAGGCTTTCATTTAAATGACAAAATGAGAGTTAATGAAACTTTGAAGAGTATGCACCTAGTGTAGGCTGAAAACAAAATGAAATTTGTTTCGTGTGAGATCACATTCGAACTCATGAGCTTCTTTCAGCATTTTCTTGTTATTATTATGTTTTTCCTCGGCTGATAAGAAGAATTTTTTTCTTTGTTCAATGATTTGAGGAATAATCATTTTCTTCTTTGAAATTGTTTGTTTAATTAGATCAGCTCTCTGCTACTTTGACTTTGTAGCGATTGAAATGTCTGTAGGGAGTCTTTTTTATGTCATTATCCTGGATGATGGAAGTGATTATGCTGGGCTCGATTTCGGGACCCTTTCCAAGAAGCCAGTCGTTACAGGTTTGACGTTGACTGTCGCTGACATTCTGATCGAGCCATTTGTTTGTGAATATTTGGAATCGCTTTTGTTTCCGTTGTGTGAGCAATGAATGAGTCTGTAAATAATTAAATAAATATATAAGAATGCATATTTTCTGTTAACAAGGGGTAAGGTTAGGTTAGGTTAAGGTGGTTGCGGATACAGGATCCGCACAGTTAGGCCAAAGGAAAAGGTGATACCACATGAATGTGCTTTTATAAAGTGAAGAAGATATTTAATATCCTTGTTAGCTAGTTCATTGGGATTATCATAAAAATATTCTCCCAGATGAAGTTTGCGTCTAAGGGAAAGAGCAGTGTTAATTAAAATTTGCATGAATTCTTAATTTAAAGGTTTACTCTTATTTCTAAATAATATTCGAACAGAACTATTGTACTTAAAAATCAAACATACCTATTCTAAACAATTGTGAGCTTAAAATGATTCTCTTACAACTAAACTTAAACTTAAACTTAACTAAAGAAAAACTATAAATTGAAGTGTAACAAGCTTTTCTCCTTCTTCTTGATTCATCTGTCTTAATAAGCTCTTAATACTCTGCTAATCGTGTTAGCCCTTAAATAAATGAACTTTTTATACATTTAAAATTAAAATAATTTGATTTTCATTTTTGATTTTCATTTATCATAATTTGGAATTAAAAAATATTAATTTCACGTAAAACATTGGTGACCCCGACGTGATATCATCAAGATACACGTCAATTGAAAGTTTTTCTGCCTGCATATATAACCTAATCGTAACCACATGGCAAACGAAAATGATGACGATGGGCATAAAGGCTCCACGCACGATAAAAAGCAAAAGCAAGTAGACTTACTTCGAACACGTCGATCCGTTGTTATCGATCAAATAAAACGCTGCAGTGATTTTGTCTCTAAAGTTGAAAAAAATCCCGACCTTACTTCAGTTCCTGAAATAAAACTTCGACACGAGGCTCTTCTTGAATCATTCACGAACTTTCAAAAGGTTCAATTAAAAATTGAAGAAGCAGACCCAACTGAAATAAAAACTACAACTCGATCTGATAATGAGGAATCATACTACTCTACATCGTCATCGCTACAGGTTATGATGCATAAATTGGAAAGCCCTTCGTTAGACGCTTCAGTGTCATTTAACGCAACTCAGACCAGGTTTGATCCAATTAAACTACCGAAGATTGAACTTCCTATTTTTTCAGGCGATATAACCACGTGGATGTCATGGTTCGAGACCTTTAGCTCTCTTGTCCACAATAATCCACACCTCAACAATCTTTCAAAGTTTCATCATTTGGTAAGCAAATTAGGAGAAGCAGCAAGGTCTCCGATTGACGGATTGAAAATTGTGGATGAAAACTATGAAGAGGCACTGAAGAGGCTTAAGGAGCGCTTTGAAAACAAACGCGTCATTGCACAAGAGCATCTCCATCGCATCTTTAACTTTCCACGAATAATGAAACCATCGGCGTCGGCTGACGATCTTCGAAATTTAATGGACAAGACCAACAATCATCTAACCTGTCTTAGGAATTTGAAACGCCCCGTCGATCAATGGGATGATCTTATTGTGTACCTACTGACATCGAAATTGGATAACTTTACTGCAAACCGTTGGAATGAAGAATCACCTGTCGATCGTCTACCTACCCTCATAGAGTTCAACGCTTTCATAAAAAAAAGATGCCAAATAATAGAAGGTAATATCTTGAATCATTCGCTATCTAACACAATTTCACGTCAAAATGTTACTAACAATAAGGGCGTTCCAAACAATCAGCGTTCTATTCAAAAATCATTAATTGCCAAAGTAGAATCGAAAGTCAAATGTTCATTCTGCCTCAAAGCTGGTCATGTCATATACAAGTGCTTTAAGTTTTTAAATTTATCTACCTATGATCGTCATCAACAAATAACTGAACTCAAAGTGTGTAGTAATTGTCTAAAAACAGATCAGCATGCACCATCCAATTGTTCTGCTAGTGGCTGTCACATCTGTGGTGAAAGACATCACACTTTATTGCACTATAATGCTAGTACACCCTCATCAAACTCCGTCATCATTGAACCGCCAAATTGCCAATTGAATACAAACGCAGCAGTTTTCGATTACTTCTCGTCTTCCGATGTTGATTCTAAGCAAACACTTGCGTCATCATCTCCTAGTGATGGGCTAGGTTCAAATACACTTCTTGCTACTGCTTTAATTAATGTTTACGATAGCCTTAATCATCAAGTCCCATGTCGCGTACTTCTTGATTCAGGATCTCAGCTAAATCTTATTACCCAAAGTTTTGCTAGACTTCTCGGAATCAAAATGTTGAAAGTAAATCAATTGATTAGCGGAATAGCACAGAGCCTTTCGTCTTCAAAATTTAAAGGCTCATTGACCATAGCTTCACGATCATCTGCATTCAAAACAACCGTTGAAGTTATTGTATTAAAAACGTTAACTACGAACATTCCTGATCAAAACATAGATATATCTAATTGGAATATACCAAAAAATATCACTTTGTCTGATCCGTTGTTCCATATTTCGCAAAAAATTGATTTGGTATTGGGCGCTGAAATATTTTTTGATTTGATGGCCGTCGGACAAATTAGATTAGGAGCTAATTTACCAATACTCCAAAAAACTACACTCGGATGGGTAGTATCAGGACCATACCAGCACAATCAGAACATGCTATATAGACAGGTTAACTATTTTGCAAGCCAACCCCAAGGAGACATGTTATTACATGAGGAACTTAAGAAATTCTGGGAAATTGAGAATGGTTTTGACATAAATGAAATGGAACACAAATTGAAAAGGTCGGAGATTGATTGTGAAGAGCACTTTAACAAAAATTATTGTAGACTGGATGATGGTAGATACCAGGTTCGCTTACCTTTTAAATCAAATTCACTGAAGTTGGGTGAATCATTTTCACAAGCTCTAAACCGATTTAAATATTTAGAAAGACGTTTTCACAAAAATAATGAACTTCGCCGAGAATACGCCGCTGTTATTAACGAATTTCTTGATTTGGATCATATGGAAATTGCACCAAATATTGATTTCTCTAAACCTCATTTCTTTCTTCCTCATCATTGTGTGATGAAACCATCAAGCTCTACCACAAAAATGAGAGTCGTATTTGATGGTTCAGCAAAAACGACAACGGGAGTATCTCTCAATGACACTCTTCTCACTGGTCCAGTTATTCAAAACGATTTGTTCTCCATTATAATCAAATTTCGGTATTTTGCTTTCGTCTTTACTGCGGATATTTCAAAAATGTACCGCCAGGTTGCATTGCACCCAGCTGACCGCTGTTTTCACCTCATTCTCTGGAGAGAGAGTGAGTCTGATGAGGTGAAAACTTTTCAACTAAAAACTGTCACATATGGAACTGCCCCCGCCTCCTATCTAGCTACGAAATCATTACAACAACTATCCGTAGATGAAGGTCAAAATTTCCCTAATGCAACAAAGGCTATCAACATGGATTTTTATGTTGACGATTTGTTAACAGGTGCGGCAACTCTGGAGGAAGCCTTAAAGTTAAAATCAGAGTTGATAGACTTACTAGCTAAGGGCGGATTTATATTGCGAAAATGGTGTTCTAATGAAGAAACAATTTTGAAGACTGTAGATGAGGTTGATAGGGAGACATTGTTTAGAATTTCCGATTCCAATGCAATAAAAACCTTAGGAACGTTTTGGAACCCAACTTCGGATAAGCTACTTTATGACTGCCCTAAGAACAAAAACAAGTCCGTTACTAAAAGAACTGTATTGTCGGAAATTGCGAGTCTTTTCGATCCATTGGGACTAATTAATCCTATAATAGTCTTGGCAAAGGTTTTTATGCAACAGCTTTGGAGACATGGTTTTGATTGGGATGAAAGTTTACCAATGGAGTATCACTGTCGATGGTTACGCTTTAGAGAAGAACTAGAACATGTTGGAAAATTTCAGTTCGATCGTAGAGTTTTTTATGGCACTTCAGATACTCAACTACATGCATTTTCTGATAGCTCTGACTACGCTTACGGTGCATGTTTATATGTGCGTTCCATCAAGGAAAATGGAGATATTTCTGTTAACCTCCTATGTTCAAAATCGAGAGTTGCCCCCGTAAAGAAAGTCTCAATCCCTCGCTTGGAATTATGCGCAGCTGTGTTGATGGTTCGTCTCGTTGACAAGGTTCTGCATATCTTTGATGGAGAGTTTTCTAAGGTTCATTTCTGGACCGATTCTTCTATTGTGTTAAGCTGGATCTCGGAAGAATCATCAAATTTTGAAACATTCGTTGCCAATCGTGTCGCAACTATTCAAAGGTCAACAAATTTCGAGCAATGGCATCACGTTCGTTCTAAACTGAATCCTGCAGACATCATATCTCGTGGATCATACCCCCTTGATTTACTCAAGTCCGATTTATGGTTTCATGGTCCAGAGTATCTTAAGCTAGAAGCAGAGAAGTGGCCAGTCTTAAATCTTAACTATAAAAACGTATTTGATGAATCACTTCTTGAAAGAAAAAGCCAAAAAATTATCCTATTAGGATTAAATACTGAGCCCTTTTGGCAAACAATTAAATTTCATAACGACTATCTTAAGCCACTTAGAGTCGTGGCATATTTATTAAGATTTAAAAACAACTGCTTGGCAGTCAAACGAGACAATGAAGAACCGGTGTATGGAGAAATTACACCGAAGGAATTACAAAGATCATTAACCTGCACAATCCGAATGATCCAGCAAGAACGATTCTCATCGGAACTTGATCTTATCCGCAACAATAAACCTATCCCTGGAAGATCACACTTAGCATCCCTTCGCCCGTTTATTGATGGTGATAATCTCTTACGCGTAGGTGGAAGAATAAGAAATTCTGATCTGGATTATGATGCAAGGTTTCCAATATTAATACCCAAAGATCATACATTTACTGACGCAATGGTTCGTTTCTATCATGAAAAATATTTACATGTTGGTCCTCAAACTCTTCTTAGTATAATCCGCGAAAAGTACTGGCCAATACATGGGAAGATAATTTGCAAAAAGGTTTGTCGCCGCTGCGTAAGATGTTTTCGTGCTCAACCTGTGTCCGGAAATCATATAATGGGAGATTTGCCTAGAACTAGAGTACAACAATGTCGCCCCTTCTTAGTTGTTGGGATTGATCTTTGTGGACCATTCAATATACACTTCCGACGACGAGGGACATGCCCTGTTAAGGGATATGTTGCAGTTTTTGTCTGTTTTGCTACGCGTGCTGTTCATCTGGAAGTTGTCGAAGACTTGTCAACTGTCGCATTCCTTGCGGCTTTAAAAAGATTCATTGGACGTCGCGGTTACCCGTCCACAATATTTAGCGATAATGCTACCAATTTCATTGGAGCTCGCAATGAACTTTTATGCGTTTATAAAATGCTTCAAACCCCAGAAATTCATAATGAAATAACTCGTGCCTGCGCCTCGGATAATATAACTTGGAAAACAATTCCTGCCAGATCCCCACATTTTGGTGGTTTGTGGGAAGCTGCTGTTAAGTCAGCGAAATTTCACATGAAACGTATACTGGAAGATGCATCCTTGACTTTTCAAGAACTAAATACGATCATAATTCAGATCGAATCCGTTCTTAACTCACGACCTATAACTCCATTATCTGATAATCCTTCTGATTTAAATGCACTAACACCAGGTCATTTCATTATAGGTTGCCCACTCACCTGTTTGCCAGAACCAGACATCACTGAGGTTAAGTCTCTAAACTCTTTAAGTCGATATCAGCTACTTCAATGGTATTTTCAAATATTTTGGAAACGATGGTCCAGAGAATATCTCCAAAGTTTGCAACAGAGGACGAAGTGGAAAACGTCAGGAAATAACCTTAAGATCGGTGACGTCGTACTGATAGCTGATGAAAATACCCCACCACTTAAATGGAAACTTGGAAGAATCGTAGAGACACACCCTGGAAAGGATGACGTTGTTCGCGCAGCAACCATTAAAACCTCTACAAGTATTATTCAACGAGCATCAATGAAACTAAGAAGATTACCTATAAAAGATTTTGAGGAATCTATATCTCCTCAAGGCCGGGTGGATGTTAATTAAAATTTGCATGAATTCTTAATTTAAAGGTTTACTCTTATTTCTAAATAATATTCGAACAGAACTATTGTACTTAAAAATCAAACATACCTATTCTAAACAATTGTGAGCTTAAAATGATTCTCTTACAACTAAACTTAAACTTAAACTTAACTAAAGAAAAACTATAAATTGAAGTGTAACAAGCTTTTCTCCTTCTTCTTGATTCATCTGTCTTAATAAGCTCTTAATACTCTGCTAATCGTGTTAGCCCTTAAATAAATGAACTTTTTATACATTTAAAATTAAAATAATTTGATTTTCATTTTTGATTTTCATTTATCATAATTTGGAATTAAAAAATATTAATTTCACGTAAAACAAGCAGGGCATGTGCAGAGAAGGTGAGAGATTGTTTCTTCTTCTTCTTCGTCCATTGAGCTTATGCAGAAGTCATTTGAGGCTATTGCGTGTCTGCCTTTAGAGCGCTTTAGGTCAAGTGACGGCCATCTTAGTTTTGTGGCTGCGCATGTTGTTAAATTATACCACCTAGAGTTTGTTATCGTTGAGGCTGTTTCTATTAGCATAAGTTTACATGTAGCTATCCATGACATGACGGTTCCGTTTTTAGCGAGTTCATCGGCTCTACAATTTCCTGTGATGTCTCTGTGGCCCGGCACCCATCTCTCTAAAAGATTATTGAAAATCGAGGGCCGTTTCAGACACCATCGAGAGATTTATTAGCAGCCTGACTGTCAGAGAAGATGCGGATATCAGTCATCCTGGAGAATGAGAAAGAGGGTCGGAGACAAAACGGAGCCCTGGGGCACACCAGCATTTATTTTGTGGGTTTCAGACTTGAAACCGTCCAATACAATTTTTATAGAACGGTTCGAAAGAAAGTTTCTAATCCAAGCACGCTTTTTCGATAAGAGAGCCTGGTGCCAAACTCTATCAAATTCCTTTGAAATATCAAATGCAACAATCTTACTTTCTCCAAAACGATGTAAAGATTTGTTCCACTGTTCGGTGAGATAAACCATCAGATCACCAGTGGACCTGTTGCTGCGAAAGCCGTACTGCCGGTCATTAAGAAGCTTTCGGTCTTCAAGATATTTCTTAAGCTGATAATTTATCAGCGTTTCCATGACCTTAGAAAGAAGGGACGATAATTGGAGAGAGGAGGATTCGCCTTTTTTGGGTATAGGCTGGACAAATGCTGTTTTCCAACTACTCGGAACGAGCCCAGAAGAAAATGATAGATGGAAAAGCTTACGCAAAGGTTTTGCCAGCATTAAAGAACAGATCTTCAGAACAATAGCGGGGATATCATCCGGGCCAGCGGATTTGTGTATGTTGAGATCTTTTAGGACCCTCGCTACAGAAAAATATGTGCACAACCAGTTTCAGACTTACCTTTTTAGCTTGCCGAACAGAGTCCAATTTCAATATCATGAGATTCTTATTTGTGAGGAATACCAAGCGTCCAGACTGATCAATTTTAATTTCTTCGCGGTCATTTATCATGTATTTTTCATTAGGTACAACAGTGCCAACTCTCTCTGGAAGTCTTTTGCCCCAAAATGGATCTTCATTATTGCTTATGCCACCGCCCATGATTGAACCAACAATCCCGCTATCATTACTGGCCGCAGATACTGACGAAACACTAGTTTTATCGCTATTGTTTCCATTGCCTGTTGTATTGGAAGAGCTGCTGGGTGTTAAATGTTGGGGCCTTCCTCCACCGGCGCCACCACTTTGACTGCTTGCCGATAAACGTCTAGATAGATCAACTGAAGTTTGATATGACTTTTGTGCTGCATCGCTTGGGTTTGTAATGCGCTTGTTGCGTTTCAAATAAAGCGGTCGTTCTGATATAAGAATATCCTATAATGATAAAGACAAATTTTGCTATAAGTAAATATTTCTCTTTTAATGAAGGAGACAAAAAAAATGAATAAGGAATAACGTAAATAAACATGCAAACGAGACACCAATGTTTTCTTAAGTTTTTGGGATAAGGATCGGCAGGAACGAAATAAAAAATAATGTATTGAAGATTTGGGAGTTTAACTTAAACTCATTTAGAAAATACTACCATTGGTACCAGGTCAAATAGAAACGATCAACAAGATATCCTCCGAAACTTCACATTTAAATTACTCACTTGTAAGAAAATAAAAGTAAATCACACAACAACAAGAGCGAGAGAAAATAATCATCGACTCATGTTCGAAGAGTAAAACGTCATCGATGCTGTTTGACGTTTGCGACAGAGTTTTTTATTTTGTTTTTTTTTTTTTTCAAATATAAGTTAGTCTTATTCTTTCTTTTGAGCCAGCAAGAACCGGCAAGAACTATTATTTAAATAAAACTAAAAAGAGTAAGACTTGAATAAAATATTTAATTTTCAAATAACGTCAGATTTTGCATTTAATTTAATTATTAATTTTCTTCCAGTTAGAAAAAAAGCATAAATATTAATTAATTGGAATGAGAATTGAAAGAAAAATTCTATTTACGTTTAAACCAACATCAAGCCACACAAATGAAATGAAGAAAAAGTAAAATGTTTACATTATCAGCCATAACGTCGTATCCGTTCGGAGAAACTTACGATCGTAGAAAACTTCCGATCGTAACATTTATTTTGTTCATGTTATCCGTTTCGTAAAGGAAATATTGACGTGTAATATTTAGCTGTCGGAAAAATCGGAGACGCATAAAACAAAATAATCGCTATGCATGGTTGGTTGAATTTTTGCTTTTCGCCGCATGAAGTCGTGTTGCGTTACTCTGATTTTGACATTTCAACACAAGTTTGAATTTTTTCTGACGTAGGTACGTACGACGATACCAAATTCGTATATTTCGTACAAATCGGATAGAATTTTGTTACGATCGGATACGACGATGGGGCTGTATATCGATCAAAAATAACGAGACATTTTGAAACTAAAAATAGTTTTTATTAAAAAAGCAGCAGAGCAAAACAATTTTTTTTTTAATTTGGGCAACTGTAAAGTTTTTTAAGACTTATTTTATTTTTATTAAAACAATAATGATGACTACTTTGTTTTTATAATTGAACTCAGTCCGTAAATTAAAATGTCAAAATCAAAACTTACCTTTAGGTAAATAAGAATAATTATGCACGTACTAGATTTTTAAACGACATTTTTGTATTATTCGCTTTCTGTTCTAATTTTCTCTGTATTTCGAAAGAAAGATTCTTTATTCTTTCAAATTAAAAATCTGAATTGTTTATAAAGCCTGTTTTCGTTTTCTGCCTTCATTGTAACTAACTGTTTCAAAAATTGTAACTTTGAAATAGACAATCGCTCTCTCGTAACAGTGAGAATGCAAATTGCAACTTCGATTCTATTTTGATACCAAAACCAATATGTACCTATATGCATAACCTCGAAAAAGATTCGTCAATGTGTGATTTTTGTATTAGGTAAGGTTAGGTTAGGTTAGGGGTGTGCACAGCGTGAAACTGTTGCGTACACGGGGGCCTCCTGGTCCATTGTGATCCCCTATAAAAATAAAAGTTAGCATCGCATCGATGCTCTTCAAAATTACCGATTAACGTAGACTGGCTCGTTATAGAACCAGCCTGTATTATCGATAAATTTCCTCATGTTTGCCATTGAGACCTGTTATAGATCAGCCAGTTCCCCAACAAACCTGTTCCCGAAATGACGGAGTCGGTTAGTTTGAAGGTTCGGACAGTCACAGAGCAGGTGTTTAATGGTTTCTATTTCCTCCTCATCCTGACAGCTCCTACAGAAATCGGGTGCAAATGCCCCTATCTTGTTGGCCATTGTGGCAATGGCGCAATGACCCGTTAGTACATCTATCAGGATTTTAATGTTCCTTTTACTCAGAGATAAGATATACCGAGTTTCCTTTTCATTTGTGTTAGGCCATAAACTTCTAGATTGCGCATTCGTCCCTGGATCTCCAGGAGTTATTGATTTTCTCTTTTGATTTAAGGATATCTTCCTCTTGAGTACCCCAATCGGGACGAGTGGTCCCCTAACTGAGTGGTCGCTACTACTTGTATCTGCTTCGACCCTTTCCTGTTCATCTACTATTTCGTTCCCTTCTATATTGCTATGTCCAGGAACCCAGCAGAGCTTTTCCTGGTTAGTGTGGCAGATTTTATTTAATTCCTTTTTACAGTTTAAAACTGCTTTTGATCTTATGGTCTCACTGGCTTAAGCTTTGATAGCGGCCTGGCTGTCCACGAAAAAAAGTTATCTCCGAAGAGCTTAGCTTTTCGTGATGTGCCAATTCAGCTGCTTTTTCAATGGCAAAGATCTCGGCCTGAAAGACACTACAGTCAGCTGGGAGTTTATACGATGCTCTGATGTTGAGAGATTGGCAAAACACTCCAGCACCTGTTCCTGATTCCATTTTTGAACCGTCAGTGTAGAAAGGGATACCCTGTTTACTTATAAGTGAATTAGGATCCCAGCCCTGTCTTTCTGGTATGAAAATAGAAAATTTCCTATCGAAATCTAGTAAAGGGGGAATGTAATCGGTTGTCTCCAACAGTCCTGGAATCGTGTCATACATCTTTAGGATTGACCCGTGCCCATAAGTGCTGTGCCTCCAAAAACTCTGTTCTTTTAAACGAATTGCGGCTTTGGCTGCCGTGCATCTTATGAACTCATCCAGAGCCGGAAGGTCCAAAATCATTTCCAACCCAGCTTGTGGTGTGGATCTTTGAGCCCCTGTTATTCCTATACAGGCTAGTCTCTGTACCTTATTCAGGTTCTTGAGATAGCTTGATTTTTCCACCGCTTTCCACCATACAATAGAGCCATAGGTAAGAATGGGTCTGACAATCGCTGTGTACATCCATTGGATGACTTGCGGTCGCATGCCCCAACGTGCACCGAAGGTTCTTTTGCATGTGTAGAATGCGCATAGTGCTTTTTTCATTCTTTCCTCAGTATTACGCTTTCATGTAAGCTTGGAGTCAAGGATTACTCCTAGAAATTTAGCTTCCTTAGAAAGTTTTAGAGGAATACCATTTAGTTTGGGAGGGTTGAAGCCAGTTTCCGTTTCTTCGTGAACAAAACTAACTCCGTCTTGGTGGGGTTGACCCCGAGACCGTTCTTAGTTGCCCAAGAAGATAAATCCTTTAATGCGTTTTCCATAATGTTTTCGATGATGGTAAGAAACTTGCCTGATACCAAAACCACTATGTCATCTGCATATGCCACGATTTTAATGCCCTGATTTTTGAACTTTGTGAGAATTTTGTTGACTACGAGGATCCAGAGCAGGGGTGAGATGACTCCTCCCTGTGGTGTGCCTCTAGTAATTGTTTTCTCAATAGTGCTAACTCCTATTTGAGAGTTGATAATTCTGCCATTTAACATGGTGAAGATCCAATCGACAATGACAGATTCAACTCCAACTTCAACAAAGGCAGTTTTGATTGATTCCGTTTTTACGTTATTAAACGCACTCTCGATATCAAGGAATGCTGCCAGGGTATATTCTTTTTGTTCGAGGCTTTTCTCAATATGTGAAACTACCTCATGCAGAGCAGTCTCCACTGGTAGGTAGGCGTGTTGGTAGTTGCACAAATTGTTTTCGTTGAGAAGTTCTCTAACGTGAAGATCAATTATTCTCTGTAGTGTCATAAGGAGAAACGAAGCGAAGAGACTTTTTGAGTATGTATCTTAATAAAAACGTAGTCACAGGTTAAATGCTCGATTTTTTTATTCAATAAAATAAAATTGTTTCCATTTTGTATGTTTGTAAGTGACAGTGTGTGGTTTGTGGTTTTTTCTTTTCGAGTGTGATTGATATTTACATCTTTTGCTAAGCTTGGATTTACATTTTAATTTAAAATGGTTTCATATAATTGTATATTGAAGATATCAGAAGTACAAATATCTGTACATTTTTTTTAGTATTTTTATTATTATTCTAACATATTGGACACTTATTGAATTCAAAAGAGAAACAAGATAGGACGATTTGGAATTATGTTTAACCTTACAAAATAGAAAAGATATTTGTTTTATTTTGAAGTTTTGTATTTTAATATAAGGAGTGATTTTACAACTTAAAAATATCTTGAAAACTACTGTTTGGTATTAACTGTTATTTTCATTTTGAATCGCCTAACCCCGTTTAAATTTAAATATATTTACAATAAGGCTTTGTACATACATGATCTTTTTTTACACATTTTAAATATATTACTTATAAATATTATATTCGTTTCTTTTCTTTTTAATAAAGATTTATTAACATTTATAGAATTTTAATGAATTGCAAGTTTCTACATGAAAACATACGGAGTTAGTAAAGGGTGTCCCAACAAGAACGCAAGATTTAAATTTGGCGCCATTCGAAGTGTCATTGTTTGACATTTGAACAATTATTATTGTTTGTTAGTAGAAGGAATAAGGTTAATAAAAATGGAGCGCTACACGAATGAACAACGCATTCTCATTGTGAAATTGTTTTACCAAAATGGTGAAAGTTTTGCGGCTACAGTTCGCACATTGCGATCAATTTGAGGTTACAATAATGCTCCAAACTGGGTCCGTCACTGATGTAAAGACAACAACGCGCCTTCGACCAGGTCGATCGACCGAAAATCCTTCGGTCGAATTCGGCCAAACCTTCGGCTTCTGTATAAAATAGGCCGAAGCCGAATAATTTGTTTCTTAATATTAATATTAATATCGAGCATCGTAGTAGGCGCCGAAAAAAATTTATTTTTGAATTTTTGAAATTGTTGGAAACACAAGTTTGTGTTAATTAGTGTGAAATCGTAGTAGGCGCGTAAAAAATTTCCATTTTTGAATTCTTTAAATTGTCATACACATTTTGTCACATCGTTTGTACTTTTATTTTATTTGAAATTAGAATTCTTCGCTTTATTAAACCTTCGGCTTTGGTTTCGGCCGAAGGTTTTCTGTTAACCTAATATTCGGCTTCGGCGGAAAATCGACCTTCGGTCGGACACTAGTACGTAATGATGTCGCTCAAACTCCATCCAGCTCAATTCGACAGCGAGCTCAGCAAATCGGTGTTTCCAAATCCACTATGCAGCGAATTTTGACGAAAGATTTGCATCTTCATGCATACTAAGTTCAATTGATTCAGGAACTGAAGCCAGCTCAGACCATGCACAGCGAAGGGAGTTCGTTAATTGGGTATTGGAGAGACAACAAGAAAATGCTGATTTTGCCGATAAAATCATCTTTAGTGACGAGGCCCATTTCCATCTTGATTTCTTCGTCAATAGGCAGAATTGTGGCATTTGGGGCGAAGAAAATCGTCGAGTTATTCACGAGAAGCAAATGCATCCTCAACGTGGTGTGGATTTTGGGCTGGAGGAATCATTGGACCTTTTTTTATGAAAATGAGTCGGGTCAAGCGCAAACGGTCAATGGTGTTTGGTATCGTGAAATGATAACCAATTTTTTCGTGCCTAGAACTGAAGAAATGAATGTGGAGGGGATGTGGTTTCAACAAGACGGCGCCACATCTCATACAGCCAGAGAAACAATTCAATTGCTGCATCAGTCATTTCCCGGTCGTGTTATATCGCGTTTTGGAGACCAGAACTGGCTGCCTAGATCGTGCGATTAAACACCATTGGACTTTTTTCTTTGGGTTTTTTTTAAGTCGATGGTTTATGCGAATAAGCCGACGACACGACTCAAGCCTTAAAAGGGGAAATTGGACGCTGCATAAATGAAATACCGCATCTATGCAAAACCGTCATTGAAAATTTCATTAAAAGATCGCGTATGTGCCAGCAAAGCCGCGGCGGCCATCTGGCCGATGTGTTGTTCCATACATAACCTTATCCTGTCTACTTTACGATATAATAAAGAATTCGCAATTTTTTTTTTAAATATCTGCGTTTCAGTTAAAATTTAAATATTGCGTTCTTGTTGGGGCACCCTGTATAAGAGGTAAACAAATATTTCATTTTATATTGACGCGATTTCCAAAAACAAAAAAAAAAACAAAAAAACGAAAAACCCACATCTATTAAGGGCTTAATCAGGAGTACATTTTTGAAGAACTGTTTTTGTTGTTTTGCAGTTCATAAAACACAAAAAACACAAAAGGTTAAAAATGTAACAAACAAAAAAATGTGTACACAAAAATTAGACACACAATTATGAAAAAGAAAACAAAAAATACAGAGAAAAATAGACAAACGTGTGGCAAAATTATGTTCGGTTTTTGTGGTGTTTTGTACACAAATTATGATTTTCACTAAATCTTTTGTTTTGTAAGTTTGATTAGTCGTTTAATTTTTTTTTTATTTGTGAATAAATGCCTTTGGTTTGACCTGGTACAGATTAAATGAGAAAAAATGCAATAAAAAAGCGTTCGTTAGTGGTTTTGAATGAATTTTAATTTCCTTTTTGCATAATGTATTTAAAAACTTTGAATAAAATAAAAAAAAAATAACAAAGGAAAAGAGAAAAATTGAAAGATGTGTAATTGAAAGACAACGTGAATGGGGAGGGTTGAGGAGAAAAGAGCACACTTTACATTCGAAGTGACATGTTAAAGTAACATTTTTTGGTTTAATTCGTTTTAAATGAAAACAATTGATTGTTTGCCCGATCCTGAAAAAGGGAGCTCCTCTAAACTGTCTAAACTGCGCCAACTACAGAGGAATCAGCCTACTTAACATCGCCTACAAGATCCTCTCTGCCGTAATATATGAACGTCTGAAGCCTTTCGTCAACAATCTGATTGGTCCTTATCAATGTGGCTTTAGACCAGGAAAGTCTGACGAACTTTTCACCTGGAAAAAACCTATGAACTCCAAATCGATACCCACCACCTTTTCATCGATTTTAAGGCTTCGTATGACAGCATCTACAGAGACGATCTGTAAAAAGCTATTTCTAGTTTTGGCATCCCTGTCAAGCTCGTTCGCTTGTGCAAAATGACGATGGAGAACTCACGCGGCAAAGAGCTTACGGAATCTTTCGATGTCAAAAAAGGATTCAGAAAAGACGATGTAATGTCGTGTGATTTCTTTAACATCGTTCTTGAGAAGAAACTCCAACGTCAACACCAGAGGCACTATCTTCAGAAAATCTGTTCAACTTCTAGCGTACGCCGATGATATTGATGTAATGGGAAGAACACAGCGTGATGTCAATGACGCCTTCGTGAGAACTGAGACAGCAGCGGCAAAAATGGGTTTAGTGGTAAATGAGGGAAAAACGAAGTATATGCTGTCTTCGAGAAAGGACACCCAACACCGACGGCTCGGACAGAACGTCACAATAGACGCATACAACTTCGAGGTATTAGAGGAGTTTGTCTACTCAGGCTCCGCTATTAACACGGGCAATCACACCAGCGCCGAGATCAGACGAAGAATTACTCTTGCTAATCCCTGTTTCTTTGGGTTAAGAAAGCAATTGAGTGGAAAAGCCCTCCCTCGAGCAACTAAGGTAAAACTGTACAACACCCTGAAGCATGGACCTTGACAAAATCGGATGAATGTGCCTTACGCTGTTTCGAGAGGAAAGTTCTTCGGGGATGGGAAATGACGAAGAAGATACAACAGCAAACTTTACGGGTTGTACACCGACATGGACCTAGCCAGAAGGGTCAAGGTGCAGAGACTCGGATGGCTCGGTCATTTAGAGCGGATGGACACCAATGCTCCGGGCCGTAAAGCCTTCGACACTATTTTTCCGAGGGACGCAGAAGGAGAGGAAGACCGCGACTCAGGTGGCGCACACAAGTGGAAGAGGACCTCAATCAACTTGGAGTGCAAAACTGGAGACAGCTAGCTAGAGACCGAGATGGCTGGCGGAGACTGTTGATTGAGGCCAAGTCCACACCGGACTGTAGCGCCACCTTAGATTAGATTAGAGTAGATTTTAATATACATAGTTTTTGAAATAAAATTTACAAGCATGGCATATAGCCGTCTGCCGGCTACCTTAAGTAAGCAAATGAAAACAATTTAAATGTCGTTTGTCTGTTAAACAAAAATAACTATTTAATTGTTTTGGTTTTATCTTTTAGATTTAACTAAACGACAAAACAGAAGCTTCATTATCTAAAAAATAAGAATGCAAGGGTGACATGACAGCTCCGAAAAACCAAGGTTTAAGTTGCTTACATTCTTCATCAATTCCTTGTGTAAGTAGGGAATTGAGGGCACTAACCGTTTTATGCCGATTCCAAACTACTGAGTTCAGAAGCACTTTTCAGTGACACATGATAGTTTTGGAAGAAGTACTGCTTCGCAAGAGGCAGTACCCGTATGAGATGAAATAAAAACTTTTTAGGCACCAGTAGGATTTGAACCCGCGCCTCCTTAGTTATAGGTCAAAACACAACCACTGAGTCTGATGTCTTCTCGGAAGAACTGGGTATTAAAAAATCCTTTAGACTGCCCGATAGATGTAGCGTATTTCAAGCTGAATTTCTAGTGATTAGACAAGCATGTAGAATTCTAAAAGAAACAATCAAATCTGACGAAATTATAAAAAAAGGTTTGTTCAGCGAGAAAAAAGACAGCACAGTACAGCACAGCTTCATGAGGAATGTCAGAACAGTTTGGAACAGTTGAGGACACAAAAAATGTTCTAACTAAAAAGATGTAACAGGAAATCCTTTCCTAAACTGTTCCAAACTGTTCTAGACAGACTCAATGAACACCAAATCAGAACAGTTTGGAATACAAAATGTCTCAATGAACACCAAAAAGCTGTAGTGTTTCAAACTGTGCAGAACAGTGTCGCTGAACATACTTATTGATAGCCAAGCAGCTATCAAGGCTTTAAACAGCAACCTGACTAAGTCCAGAATCGTTAGAGATTGCAAGCAAGAGCTCGCAAGTTTCAACGACAATATACAAATTAATCTAGTCTGGGTACCAGAGCACAGCGACATTCAAGGTAATGAAATCGCTGATGAACTGGCCAGGACGTGATCAAACCTTCAAAGTTCAAGTTAGGATTCCCTTAGGAGTCATGAAAACGGATATTCAAAACTATTTTCTTAAAAAACCTAACGTAAGATGGAAAAATCTCACCAACTGCAATATCTCGAGACAGATATGGCCCAATTACGACCACAAACGTACCAAGGAACTTCTGAATAAACCTAGGTCAGACATTGGCAGGATAGTTGCCATTTGCAGTGGCCAGTGGGTCAACATGCCTTGAAACTTGGTATTCCCCACAACGAATTTTGTCGTACCTGTAGAGATACGGCGCAAAGGGAACCACTCCAGCACTTTTTGTGTGAGTGCTCGGCCTTTCTAAATGTCAGAACAATGACTTTGGGTGCTCCCTTCCTACGCGAGCTTAGCGAACTCGCAAATATTAAGATTAGGAACTTGACCCTCCATCTTAACAAAACCAATTGGATTTAAACACTCCAAATCAGACAGCCATTTAACCTACCTACAGGTACTACATTTAAAAAATTAGTTTATAGATTTAAGTGATTTTGAATGCTTTTGTTCACAATTCCAGCAAACTATACAACGTTGGAAATGTACGTGACCACTTAGACCGGCCCTTGAAGTAGGCAAAAGCGTTTATATTATGCTTTGTCGCCAAAAACTACTTCTGATCAATCTAGTTCACGTAGTGAGATAATATCTCCTCTAAGAAAAAGTATTTAGAAATGGAAACACTGTGTTGTGTAGCAAGACACAAAAAAATGTTTCATTTAAGAAAACTTTAATTTGAGAACGAAAGGCAAATGAATGCTTAAATATTTACATACAAGGTGAGCACAAATTCTACCATCATGCCTAAAAAGCATTGAATGTTAATTCCACGATATGAGTTTAAGAGTTAAATTGCTTAAATGAGGCCCACGAGTTAACCGTCGGAGCGGAATTTTCTCCGATTTCCTCCGAATTTTGCTTCGAGGTAGTTCACCGACAAGCAAAATGTCTGCGATTCGGAGTTAATCGGAGAAAATTCCGCTCCGACAGTTACCTCGATTGGGCCGACTATTTGGTCCCTCTTTTGCAAGAAAAATAATCATTGAAAGGGAAGTTTTGGAGCTTCGTAAGATGAAATAATGATGTGGTAAAGGAAAGTAGAAGTACAAGGGAAAATGTAGAACCAAAAATATATGAATACAACAAAAAACATTTAAAAATAATCCAAAACAATAGAAAACAAACAAACAAAAAATTTAACAAAAAAAATTGTCGCCTAAGGTGCACTAAGGATACAATAAAATACTGTCTTTTAATATAAACAAATATAAATACCTAAAACTTGAAGATACATATTTAATTTAAAACCCCACTTACCATCTCATCGTCCGAACGTTCGGCTTTGATTTCAAATCCAGTGTCATTGGCATTGGTACTTGCGGGATTTGTCATGCGATTTATGAACTTATCCCATGATTTTGCCTTGTTAACTGGCTTTTCAATTTCATCTGATTCGGTGTCCAGAAGCTCAATTGTAACACGGCAGTCAATTTTGTACTGAAATAAATTTTCAAAACATCAATTAAAGTTGGAAAATTTGTAAATTTAAAAAAATTACGTACAATGTAAACTTTGAAGCAGTTTTCGTCATGCAAACTTGACTCTGCTTCTCGTTGGTAGGCCAATTCTTGGTTAAGATGTTTATTTGCATAGCGACATAAGCTGCCAGCACCACCGAGCCGCTGAGCATTGTGGTAAAGTTCAACGCATTGCAATGCAGCTCGTTCAGTTACACAGTTTTGTAATTGTCTTACAGCATTTGAGACCACCTGTAAACAAAAAGCAAATACAGTTAATTAAGTTTCTGATTTTATTATAATTTTTTTTTTGTTCTAATGTAAGCTTCCCCTCAATGTTCGAAACGTCAAACATCATCGACTCATGTTCGAAGAGTAAAACGTCATCGATGCTGTTTGACATTTGCGACAGAGAGTTCTTTCTTTTTTTTCGAAATATAATTTAGTCTTATTCTTTCTTTTGAGCCAGCAAGAACCGGCAAGAACTTTTATTAAAATAAAACTAAAAAAGAGTTAGACTTTAATAAAATAAAACTAGAAAGAGTTAGACTTTAATAATTTAAACATTATTTCCACTTACCCGATCTAAAGTAAATGAAATATAAGCATGAATGCCAAACATTTCACGCATGGAATCTTCAAAGTTATTCGCTTCCATATTTCCATCCAAGACATTCTTTAACATATCCAAAAATGTTGGATAATAATCTTCAACTTGGATTTCACTTCGAGGTTTCAATCTCAGAGCTGTTGCTGTACTTTCACGGCGGTTGGTACGGTATTTCTCTTCTTCGGCTGCGAGTAATTGTGCCCGTTCGTACATTGTACGAAGTCTTTCGCACAGGATTGCATGTAACCGTAGGAACAAATACCAGTTGTTGTTAGCAAAGAAGAGTGCATATGCTTCCTCCTATTGGTAAGAATAATAAATTTTAAAATAAATTAACAATTATTTGTATTCGTCAAAAGTGTTTTGACCGTTTGGTGTGTTTTGAAGTAAGATTTCCCTATGAATTCTATGGTTGTTCGAGCCATTTAGTAGACTTGACAAAGTTCAGGAGGCGATTGCCTGAGATTTCAGATAGTTCTTCTAGTTCATTAAAGAAATAGTTGCCTAAAAGTTTATATCTAGTACGGCAGAGTGCTGGATGGTGGCATAGGAAGTGAGCCGTGTTCTCGTGCTCTTCTTCATTGCCGCAGCCTCTACATATGTCGTCTATACTAAGCACCATCTTCTTTTTGTGGTAGCCAAGTAGGTTATGTCCCGTTATCACGCTTATGAGGGATCTGAGGGATGGTTTTTTAAGAAGTAGAATCCTATCGCATTTTTTCTTGTCGTAATAAGGCCAGAGTTTCCTGGTGTTACCGCAGGTATCTAGTAGGTTCCATCTATCATGTGCTTTTTGAATGATAGTTTTGCTAATGTTTCTTTTTAATTCGCATTGTCTATGAGACAGGGATCAAGTACCGGGCCTTCTCTTGCAAGCTCATCCGCTCATCAGCAGAGTTTTACGTTATGCTGCATACCAAGAACCCTTAGCTCTTTGCGACAGCAAGAAACAAGCTTTGCCTTGATTTGCGTGGCAGAGATCGCTTTTATTGCTGCTTGGCTATCAATGAAAAAGGTGATATCAGCGTGTGATATCACCATCATGGATATTTGATTAGCAGCGTTTTTCACTGCCAAGATCTCGGCTTGGAAGACACTGCTATGGTCGGGAAGTCTGAATGAACTGGCAAGGCTATTCCCTATGGTCACAGTAATATTACTAACCTCATCCCAGTGGAAATCTTTTTACAAAAACCGACTTCTGCACTCCTACTGTGGATCTCAGTGCGGATTTTATCATTCCATTCCGAAAAGAGTGGGATGATGACTTAGTGACGAGAGGCTTCGACACAACTATTTTCACTGACGACGGCTTAAAGATGGAGTGTGGGGTAGGTGCAGGAATTTTCTCTTAGTCTTTAAATGTCTCCAGGTATTTTCGGCTTCCTGACTTTGCTAGTCTTTCAGGCTGAACTACTCGCGATTAAGGAAGCATGCAAATTACTAAAACTAGATCCAAATCAAAACCACAATACAGCTATCTTTTCGGCCAGTCAGGCGGCTATTCAAGCAATTGGCTCGTCCACATCATCCTCCAAATTAGTTCAACAATGCCGAAGTGAGCTCGCGGGCATGAACATTGGACTCAGGGTCACTCTTGTCTGGGTTCCGGGTCACAGTGGCTATGAGGGCAATGAACGGACTGACGACCTGGCTAGGCAAGGATCAGGCCTTCATAGCTCACTCGCTATGAAGGGCAAGATCTTCTCAATGTTTCTCGCTGAATTAAACCACAGGTAGAGTAGCCTAACCAACTGTACAATATCTAGTAGAATATGGCCCCACCTACAATAAATCCCGTACTAATAACCTTATTTGCAGAGCCAGACAAGACATAGCCAGGGTTGTTGCAACATGCACCGGACACTGTCCTGTTGAGCAACACGCATTTTAGCTGGGCATTCCCCACAATACTTTCTGTCGTAGTTGTGGACACCAAGGAGAAAAGGAAAATGTTCTTCACTTCTTGTGTAAGTGTCCTGCGCTCTCCAAAACAAGAGCCAAATCATTGGGAAAGTCCTTCTTCAATGACCTAAATGAGCTTTCCGAACGGAGGATCAAAGATTTGATCTCTTTTTTAAACGCAACAAAGTGGATTTCAGGTGTATTCTAAACTGATTGTTACAGTTCCTTTTCGAACTTGAGATCGCCAGCTAGCGGACTCAAAACAAAAGCTCGCGAGTTTTTATGGCATCAAAACGGCACAACCCAGCACAAATTGGGTCACCGAGCTACACTGCTCGTGGCCGCCATTTCTTCTTCTATATGAAAACTAGCAAAGTCACTGCAGACTTCGTACTGCCCCAATCGATAAATAAAAGCTCTAGGTTTTGGTACATTGCTACTACTCTATCCGCTACCCCAGCAAGCGCTACCCGCTACCCACTACCACACCACCCGACTACCCACTAGCATGTACATGACCGCCATCTACCCCACATTGAAACGTCAACCACGCACTGGCTGATCAAATATAATTTTCTAAGCGTTCTGAATATGATCAAAGCTAACAATGACCCGGAAACGATCTTTTTATAGTCTAACTATAGTTAATTGTATATAAGGAATTATAACTCACCGAATTTTTGCTAATCGCATGCGGTGGTAGCACTTGTATATCGGCATCAGTCTCCTCCTTCACTTCAAGTTTAATGCCATCAGTGTTAGATACTAACGCTGCTGCACCAGCAATATCACATTTATTGTTGCCATTATTGTTATTATTATTGCTATTGTTGTCGGTTAGCTTAAGACCGCTACTACTTAAATTACCACCGCCAAATCCACTATTCGATATGGATGAGGACGATGTTATCAATGAGGTTGTTATTGTCGTGCTACCACTCACTGTGCTACCACCACATATCACAACTTTGTTATCACTACTAACACTGTTATTACAAATGTTTGCACTACTTGAAGAATTTTGTAAATTATTATTGGACGACGACGTTGTAGACACAGAACTAGCTAATGATGTAGCAGCCGCAGATGACGTTGTTGTTAATGACGCTGTTGTTACCGATGATGACGACAACGTGGACGTCAAGGTCGAGGAATTCAATAGAATTTTGTTGTTAATACTACTGCTATTACTATTGTTATTTTTAAACTGTGATTGTGTTGTAGTTCTATTTGTATCACTTTTATCAGCACCAATACCACCACTATCACCAGCCAATGCAGCAGATGAAGATGTTGAGGACGGTGATGACAATGATGAGGAATTCGGAGATGATGATGTACCTGCTGGCATTGATGATGATAAAACGCTACCACCATTGCCACTACCACCAGTAGCGCCACTGCCTCCTATGGACGACGAAGAAATCGTTGGTATTGTTGTTGAACCCGTTGTAAATGGCGTTGGCATTGATGGAGGTTGTAATGCGGAGGCGGATGATAGCGTGGACATGTTTATATTAGCTGCGAGATTTTCCTTAGAATCTTCGGCCTTAATTGCTGTTTGTCCAATGATGGATGTGCTATTGACACCACCTGAAGAAGTTGTACTTTTATTGCTCCTCAGACAGTCCATATCAGTATCGATGTCCATTTTTTCAATATCATCTGTAAAAATAAAAACAGATGTTTGTATAGATACGATTACATATATTTCCTGTCATTTCAGTAGAACATGTCAAACAAAAGGTTTTGAAACTACGGAATTGATGTTGTAGTATAGAATGTGTTGAACACCTAAATCATCATCACGATAGCATTCTCGAAGCGGCCGCTGGAAACGGTTCTTAATGGTGTGGCGAATGTGGAAAAATGAATCACTACGAAACCGACAGCAAGTCTCACATACAAATGGTTCATTTAAAAAAAATACATACGCCTTGACGTGGCGGAAAGGCTTACGGTAATTACTACTAAGTCTTAGTAACTAAGAAGCTTAGAGCTATGCGATCGAAGAAGGGCCTCCCATGGTCGAGGTCGAAGCGGAGTATGCTATTGCTACTTATTACTCCACAACGAAGGATTGTTCCCACCAAGGCACTCCCAACGAGGGACGGCAGCGGTTGAATTTCTTTTTTGGAATCAACGGTGGCGTCTTCAGTTCCAGTTAGGCCGAACTACTTGATGAACACCTTTACGGGCTACTTCGACTTTTTTGAAGCCCATGCCGTAAAAGGAGCGGTTTTTCCGGCTCGTGTACTTGGAGTCACATCAAGTGACTTCCCGACTACGTAGAAAAAGATTTAGTTGCGAAGCAACAGGCCTCGAAAACGGACGGATACACTGATGACGACCCAAACAAATGTATTAAGGACAACGAATTTCGGATACATATGCACGTAGAATGTTAGGTCCCTTAATAGACCGCGTGCTGCCGAACAATAGAGACCCTCAACTGCTACAAAGCATGCGTAAGCGAACGCATCACGACATCCTAGCTATGACATGAAAATTGTCCTCGGCGATTTTAACGCAAAGCTGGGAAAAGAAGGCATCTTTGGAAGAACAGTCGGAAAGCACAGCCTGCACGACACCACTTCCGACAACGGATTCAGGCTTATCGATTTTGCTGCGGGGCGAAATGTTGTGGTAGCAAGCATATGGTTCCCACATCTCAAAATCCAAAAAGGAACATGGAGAGCTCCTGATCAATCAACCGTCAACCAGATTGATCACATTGCGATCGACGGAAGGCACTTAACCAGCATTCTAGATGTTCGAACTTTCCGAGGAGCCAACATCGACTCGGACCACTACCTCGTCGTAACCAAGGTAGTGCTTCAAGGAAATGCTGCAAAAAAATTCCACGCCGGACGGCTACAATCGCAAGAGATTGCCGATATGTGCCTTAAGCCAAACTGGAGGCAGCTGGCTAGGGACCGAGTTGGCTTGCGGATACTGTTGATTGAGGCCCAAGTCCACACCGGACTCTAGCGCCATCTTAAGTAAGGAAGTACTTTGAGGGATACTCGGTTCCGTCTGGTTAGACATAGAAAGAGCGCTTCTCTACACAAAAACAAACTTGACGTCCATAAGAAGCATTTAAGCGACCTACAGACAGGAACTCAGGCTAAGGAACCGGTTAAGTATGATAGCAAAATTCTACGATCTTGAAAAATATCTAAGACTTTCTTGCCGGAATGGCTCTTGTGATATTGAGTTTGCACCTTAAGGCAAAACAAAATACTTTTGTCATCACTTATATAACTACATTGTCATCACTTATAATTGCATTGTCATCACTTATTAAATTTCAAATCAAAGTAGCCTATGAGTTTTCAAATATTGTATGGGGAATTCCCTAATAATTATTATCCTTTTATGTTTTCATACAATTGTACTTTTTGTCCTCATTCCTTGTAAGAACGCCTCAGTGATCAGTTTGAATTATTAAAAAGATTATTTTAAAGTGAAAAAGTGTTTTGTGTTTTTAATTAAAAACTCCAATAGGTTATGTGCCCTGTGCTTTCTGTGTGTGTTTAATTAATTAATTATTGTTGCGCTAGTTTATACCACAAAAACAAATTAATATAAATTAAAAACAAACAAAAAACACCAAGATGTCCAATTCAAAAAATAAGAGGAATATAACTCCTTTCAATGGAGAAAATTATAGCATCTGGAAGTTTCGGTTAAAAGCATTACTTGCTGAAGAAAATTGTCTTCCAGCACTGGAAGAGAACCCTGGCGAAAATAAAAATTCTGGAGAATGGAGGCGAATGGAGCGCATCGCTAAAGGATGCATCATTGAACATCTGAACGACACAATGATCGGAATGATAACCGAAGAAAAGACAGCAAAGGACATAATTCAAAAGCTCGACGAAATTTATGAGCGTAAAAGTTTGGCCACCCAGTTATCGGTGCAGAAGAAGCTCCTAACATTTAAATTCAAGGGCGATATTTCATTATTTGAACATTTAATAAAGTTTGATGAGTTAATCACTGAGCTACAAGCAGCCGGAGCTCAAGTCGACGAGATGAATAAAGTGGCACAATTACTTTTATCGCTACCTTCATCCTATGATGGAATTGTGACGGCCATACAAACTTTAGCCGAAAAGGACTTGACACTGGCATTCGTAAAAACCAGGCTGCTTGATTACCAAATAAAACTTGATCAAACAGATACATCATCCAAAGTGCTTCAGATGGAATTGAATACACCAACAAATAATATGAGAAATGAACGGAAATATCACAATACTTTCAAAAGGAATAAATTTAATGCAAAGTCAAGTCGAACAAAATGTGATCATTGCGGACGCTCTAACCATATCAAGGCAAACTGTTTTTATTATAAGAAATCTATTTCGAACAATAAACACCGCAATTCAAACAAAAGGACCAACAATAAGGAATGGACCAGACCTGGAGCAGTTCAAACAATTATCCCAAGTGACAAGAAATTTGTTTTTATGATTGGCGAAACAAGATATATAAATAAGTGTACTGCGAATAATGAAATAAAATTTTTGCTGGATTCTGGAGCAACAGACCACTTTGCAAACAAGCGTGAATATTTTTCAACGTTGAATCAACTGGACCAACCCTTGGAAATCGGAGTAGCAAAGGAGAACACAACGCTGGACGTCAACGAAAAAGGAACCATCGACGTCATAACTAAGGATGGCATTAAAGGTGTACTACAAAACGTGTTTTACTCACCGGAGATTCCTTATAACATTTTGTCTGTTCGAAGAATTCAAGAAGCAGGGATGTCGGTACATTTTGAAAACAATGGTGAAGTTGTAATTAAAAAATGCAACGAAATATTGGTGAAGGGTGAGTCATGTAAGAATTTAATTATAATACAGTTTTATTATTTGAATCTGAAAACAAATTCAGAAATTAATACCTGTAAGCAAGATACCGAAAGTTATATGCTATGGCATAAAAGACTAGGTCATATAAGTAAAAACAAACTTATAGAAATACGAGAAAGAAAAATGGCTGCAGATAGTGAAGTCATAAAAAATCTCGTTCCTACTAATTTGATGTGCGAAGCATGTATATATGGAAAACAATCACGTTTACCATTTTCAAAACAAAAAGACAGATCCTATATTAACCGTCCATTATTAATAATTCATTCAGATATATGTGGACCAATTACCCCTGTAACAATCGATAACAAAAATTATTTTGTGACTTTTATCGATGAATTCACCCATTATACTGTAGTTTATCTATTGACTCATAAGTCAGAACTTTTTGAAGTTTTTAAAGACTACGTTACTAAAAGTGAAGTTCATTTTAGTCTTAAAGTAGAACAAGTTTACTGTGATAATGGACGTGAATATATTTCAAATGATATGAAATCATTTTTCAAGGAAAAGGGTATAACATATCATTTAACGGTCCCATATACTCCTCAGCAGAACTCGGTTGCTGAAAGAATGAATAGGACACTCACTGAAAAAGCTCGTGCTATATTAAATAATGCGAATTTACAAAAACATTTTTGGGGAGAAGCAATTTTAACTGCTACATATTTATTAAATATTTCCCCAACAAAAGCATTATGCACAAACAAAACCCCTTTTGAAATGTGGCATAACAGAAAACCAAATATAGGTAACTTGAAAATTTTTGGCTCTACTGTTTTTGTCCACGATAAAAATAGGAAAAGTAAATTTGACGAAAAATCTTTTAAAGGCATATTTGTGGGCTATGAGCCAAATGGTTATAAAATTTTGGATCCAAGAACACAAAAATTTATAAAAGCTCGTGATGTCATTTTTGACGAACTAAATTTTAAAATATCAAGGCCAGTTTTAGATTTTGATACAGTGGAATCAAGAAGCTCCACGGAATTATTTAAAATGCCTAACTTTACTATCACTGAAAGTGTTAGTGAACCTGTTGATGAACAAAAAGCAGGTAAATCCGATAAAACGGATAAATTCGGTGTCATAAAAACGGATGATGAACATGAAAATGTTCAATCGAAACACTTTAAAACTGCAGATGGGAACTGTAGAAAAAGTGAAAGAATCAAAAATCTGCCAAAAGTCTCTTATAAAGAAGACCAAGGAGATAATGAAAACTTTTTATTATATGCCGAATCTATAATTAATAAAGTTCCAAAAGACTTCCAAGAAATTAATGAAATGGAAGATAAAGATAAATGGTTAGAAGCCATAAAAGAGGAACTTAATTCACTAGAAGTGAATAATACATGGTCGATTGTACAACGACCAATTAACAAAAATATTGTAAAATGTAAATGGGTTTTTACTATTAAAAATGATTTAAGCGGAAACCCATCTAGGTATAAAGCTAGACTTGTCGCTAAGGGTTTTAGCCAAAAATACTTAGAGGATTATAGCGAAACATTCGCCCCAGTTGTTCGAATTACCACCTTTCGAATTATTCTAGCATTCGCTAACCAATTCAATTTACTTATCCATCAAATGGATGTCAAGTCAGCTTTTTTAAATGGATTCCTAAAGGAAGATATTTATATGACTATACCAGAAGGCATTACCAAAAAGAGTGATAATTTGGTATGTAAATTGAATAAAGCAATATATGGGTTGAAACAATCAGCTAGGTGCTGGTTTCAACGTTTCGATGAAATTTTAAAAAATTGTCATTTCAAAAACTCTCCTAACGATCACTGCCTATATTTTCTAGATAAAGGACATCCAAAACAAAACATTTATCTCATTCTTTATGTTGATGATCTTTTGATCGTAACAGGAGATTTAGACACTATGAAAAACTTCAAAATGTATTTAAAACAACAATTCGAAATGGTTGATATGAACGAAATAAAATTGTTTTTAGGAATAAGAGTTCTAAGAAAAGAAAATGTAATTGCTATGGATCAAAGTATTTATTTAAACAATGTTTTAAAAAGATTCAATATGGAGGATTGTAAGCCCATAAGTACTCCTCTTGCAGTCAAATTAGACACAAAAGCGTTGATGTCTGATGAAGAGTTTAACGCTCCTTGTCGAAACCTTATTGGCTGTTTGATGTATGCAATGTTGTGTACTCGTCCTGATCTTTGCACAGCAGTTAATTTTCTTAGCAGATTCCAAAACAAAAACAACAAAGAACTTTGGCAAAATCTAAAAAGAGTTTTGAGATACATAAAGGGTACGGTTAATTTTAAATTGACGTATACAAAAGTACCATATAAAGATTTGTTGGTCGGATTTGTAGATGCCGATTGGGGTGGTTGTGAAACCGATAGAAAAAGTACAACCGGTTATTTATTCAAATTATTTGGCGATAATTTAATTTGCTGGAATACAAAACGACAGAATTCAGTTGCAGCTTCATCTACTGAAGCTGAATATATGGCACTCTTTGAAGCTGTCCGAGAGGCTTTATGGTTGAAGTCGTTGTTAAAAAGCATTGATATTATTATCAATGAATCGGTCACAATTTTTGAAGATAATCAGAGTTGTATCTCCTTAGCAAACAATCCAGTATCTCACAAACGATCCAAACATGTCGATATCAAATATCATTTTAGTAGAGAACAGGTAGAAAATAAAACAATTATTCTTAAATATATTTCTACAGACAACCAACTCGCCGACGCCTTCACCAAGCAACTTCCATCACCAAAGTTTACCGAAATCAACTTTAACATCGGTCTAAGAGAATAATTTTTTTTGTTATTTTAATTAAATAAAATACTTCGATGTTATTTACATTTCATGTAGTATAATATTTATCAATTAAACTTTATAAAAGAATAATTTTTTGTTTATCGAAATATATAATTTCTTTTTATTATTTTTATCAATTATTATTTAACCTTAATAAAAGTATTTGTATTTTGAGGGCGGCTATTGAGTTTGCACCTTAAGGCAAAACAAAATACTTTTGTCATCACTTATATAACTACATTGTCATCACTTATAATTGCATTGTCATCACTTATTAAATTTCAAATCAAAGTAGCCTATGAGTTTTCAAATATTGTATGGGGAATTCCCTAATAATTATTATCCTTTTATGTTTTCATACAATTGTACTTTTTGTCCTCATTCCTTGTAAGAACGCCTCAGTGATCAGTTTGAATTATTAAAAAGATTATTTTAAAGTGAAAAAGTGTTTTGTGTTTTTAATTAAAAACTCCAATATGTGACATTAAAGAAACACCATTTTGCCCTCTTAATCAAGGAAAGTAATAAGACAACTTCGACTCAACAGTGTTCATGTTCATATCTTAGGTGCACTCCACAAGCTCAGTATATCTTTGACGTCAAAACAGCTGACTGGGCTAATAATATAAAAAAAATCGTTAAATGCTCACCATCATCACGTTCATCATCACTTAATGGCTGACGCGTTGAAAAGAACAAATCAGGCACAAATTGTCTCAAAATATGTTTGATCTTCGCTTTTTCTTGCTTTTGTATTCCAGTTTGCCGTTTTACATGATGAATAAGCAGATTGGCAGCATCATCCAATATGGTTTTGTCTTTATACGGTAAGATTAAATGTGGCCCACCTAAAGGCTCCGAAGATTCTTCATCTTGATCATGGCGCTAGAAAAATGAAAATAAAACTTTAATAAATAAAATCACCACAACTTTGTTATTAAAATTTTACCTCATCGTAAAGAGTCTCGATTTCGTTAAAGAGGCTCTTCGATCGCAATGCCTTAGTGTCGTTTGGCTTAAAATTAATTGCCTGATGATCTAAAGATTTCAAATAGAACTTTTCGTTTTGTTCCCGCCATTGTTTGTTAAAGTTCTGAAAGAAAAGTCAGAATTTAATCATCACAACATTTTTCATGAAGAAAAACAAACCTTTTGTGCCTCGCGCCATTCTTCTTCTTTGACTTTGAGACGTTTCAGAACTATTGGAACTGCAACACCTGGATTCTTTTTCAGCCCTTGAATAATCTCTCCCGCTTTATCGCCATAGATCCTATGAATAGCTCGTTGATGTATTGTTTGTGAGCTTCCACCTAAATAATCATCTAGATGATATCTTTGCACATCCTCCTGAGTCATACGAGATAATTTCTTTTGTACACCTTCCAGCACTCGTATTGTTGCACTATTTGTCTCAATGACAACGTCTAATTCGAAGCGTTCATCTTCAGTTCTGTGGATATTTCTTTTGATTTAGAATTTTGTATAGGAAAAATTAATTAACAAAAAAAAGCAAAAGAAAATTAAACAGTATTTTATGTTGGATAAGGGGGGGGGGGGGGGGGTGAGGGTGACTCAGGATTGTAAACAAATTGCGTAGTGAAAAAGACTTGCAAAGTGTTTCATGTTCATGCGAGTTGATAAAAGCAATGAAATGAAAAGGATTTTGTTTCGTAAATAACAACAACCCACCTGTAAATGATTTCCTCAAACTGTGTCTTTCGTGATGTTACGAAAGTAGAGTCCTCACTTGCCCATGTTGGAAACGACACCCAAGTATCATTGAGTACTTCTTTGCACAGAGGTGTTCTACCAGAGCACTTCTTTGGGATGGTTGATTTCGGTAAAGCACAATAGCTTGCACCTAATCGTTTGCAGGAATTCAAATCTATTTCTTGAGCTAGCTCTCCACCTTGATTTCGATCTTGACGCTGCGCCGCTTGTATGGGAATGCCTTCGGGCACACACGGTGGACCCAAAAAGTCTTGGAACCATCTATGCAATTCGGGGAATTTACTCAAAAACGGCGAAACCAAATTGAGCAATTCCGTCTTCGACACAATCTCTTGGTTGAATAGCGTCAGACAGCGCAAGAAATTCTCATAAACTTCAGGGCTGCGTAGTGCTTTACGTACTTTGTCAAAAAATGCACCTTCCTCCAAAGAACCATATCGAAAGGCTTCAGAATATGTTATGTCACGTGATATAGGCTTGTGCCGTTTAGCGGGTGGTGCACCACTCTCATCTAAATTAGGACCGCCAATTCGCCGTGATGTTATGTGACCACCACCACTTCCCACAACGGGCATGGCACTGAAACTAGGCGATTTCTTTGTTTGCGAGGATGAATTATATTTTGGATTATGATGGTTACGTTCTTTTTCATTTCTCGGTGGCGGATGAGCATGATGGTAATCCTTATCGTATACCAATTCACGTTCCATTCGTGAAAGATTATTACTTTGCGAGTTATTATAATTCTTTAATGCAGATGGAATGCTATTTTGTCCAGAATTACCACCACCACTAACTGTCAATGGCATTCCAGTAAGGTTTGTGCCCAAACCTGTCGCAGCCATATTGCCACTAACATTACCACTTATAGCGGCTGACATTACTTTCTTGTGATCGTTGTGCGCCTTGTTCATGTATTGTGCTGTCTGATGACTAGTCGCATCCGGCAGGAATTGACCAAATTCTCTTAGCAAATCCTCATTTTGATCGAAGAGCATTGCAACTTGTGTATAGACTTCGGCTTCGGTTAAGGTTTTACCTTGTTGTTGTATGTTTCCTTCTTTTTGCACTTTTTGTTCCTTTTGATATGTGTGTAGGATTTCAAGGAAACGCTTGTACTTTTCGGGTTGATTTTGGAAGCGATTCTATAGAAAAAAGATAAAGTAAAGTAAAGTGCACAATTTTTAAAACAGAAAGAACTCCAACCCACCTTTATTTTATTAACATAGGTAATGGCATGATTGAATTCCACTGGCTGGTTCTGTTGGCCGCTTGCTTCACCCATCAAAATAGATTGGTGTGCCTGTGAGATTTGGTGCAAATTATGACCTTGCGGACTAAGTTCACTCAGTGAATTCGGTGTTGGTGGGCCAGGCATTATATTATTACTGGACTGTGATAGTGTTCGTTCCCGATCGCGCGAATAATTTTGTGGCACTTGGACCGTAGATGTCGGTTGAATAGTTGATGACAAAGAGGATGGAGCTGCCGAAGCGGCTGATTGTTGGGGCGGTGGTAGTGTGTGAATTGTCGGTGGTGTTCCAGCCGATGCGGCACCCACTGCAGATGGGTGTGTAATTAAGTTAACAGGTCCAATTGTTTGAATTTTGTGTACTGTAGCTGAGCTTTGGATATTACTTTTATGAGCTGGACTTGAAATCGGGGCTAAGCACACTGAGGGACCGGGAATTCCACCAACAGCTGACGCATTACCCGGAGTCGATGGCATCGAAACAAATGGTACCGAGATTCCCTGATCGTCGGAACGGATTTCAATTTTATAACCAGGAGGAAGGAACATATTAAAGCCGTAAATTAGTTCCGTATGTCCTTTGAATAGATTAGAAACTCGTTGAATTACACCCGGTGTATCAATACAATGCGATTTAAATTCCTTCATAATATCCAGGAAATTGTTATAGATTTGTGGTTGGTCAGCGTATTGGAATTTAACTTGATCTAGATAGCTGAGAGCGTCTTCGACTTTAAGACGCGCAGGAGCACCGGGTCCCGGTTGTGGTATCGAATTTCCACCAGTGCTATCTGCAACAGCTACCATTTGTGCCTGCACATTACCAACCATCGCACCACTACCACTTCCAACACCACTACTCGAACCACCTGTGCCGCTTCTTTGACGTATTGAATTAGATGTTGTATTTATGTTTGTATTAGATACATGAGCAGCCACAGATGCTACCACATCTGGCCCTAAGGTCTGTGTTTTCAGACCACCAGGTATTGGAGCAACATTATAAGCTGAAACAACAAATTAAACCAGAATTAGTTTTATGTTTTTAAATTCATTGACTTAAATAACTTACAAGTCGAATACTGAACAGTTTGTGATTGTACACCGCCACCAGTGCCGGGTACAACATTTGGACCATTATCTGGTACATTGGCTGTTTTAAGGACACCAGCTGTTGTTGCTGCTGGAAGATATTGAATAGTTTGACCACTACCATGTTGAGTTGTTAGAATTCGATGGTGGCCGGGGTTCGCGTTCGCACTGCTTCCTCCGCTAACTCCCACTCCTCCAGTAACACCACCGCCTCCTCCGCCACCCGGACCACCCCCTCCTCCGCCCGCACTAGGCCTTTGGCCATATTGAACTTCTTCGACTCTCGTTCGTTTCATCATTCCCATAAAACTTTTTTTTTTAATTTCAATAAAGTTTAACGGCTGAAGGAGTATAAATTCTTTACTTTTTCGCTGTTTGTTTAATTATTTTGTTATTACGCAGAGATTTGCTTCCTTATAATTGTGTTTTCTTTTCCAATATTCTGGTTTTCAAAGGCTCTTTTGAGTTGTGTGTTTGATAAACTTGTTATTCAAATTTCAAAGCTTTTGTGCATGGAAATAACATAAATGTATATCAACTCGTGTAGTAGAGAGATCACATTAGTGACTGTTTAATGTGTATTTTTCGCCGAAAGTGCTTTTTGATATAGTCAATTTTATGTTGAATCATTACAGACGGCATTAGTGTATGTATCTAAAATAAAAAAGAAATATTTATTGTTATTAAATTCATTTGAGCGTACAGAACTTTAAAACAAGAGAAGTATAGCTAAGTTACTCAGTAAGATTACCACCTGCCTAGCAACCAAACAAATATGGCCAAGCATTGACCTGAAACGGTCAAAAGGCTTGATATCCCTGAGCAGACAATATATGAGCGCCACAATTGGAGTCATAACAGGACATGCTTTGAGGCTAGGGGTCTACGCAAATGACTTCTGTAGAAGCTGCATGGACGAGGAGGAAGAGGAAACAGTGCAATGTACATGTCCGGCACTCTCCAATAGAAGGAATTACTATCTCGATGATCCCTTCTTCGATGAAACCAGTGACCTGGCAACGATCGACACAAGATGTCTCTCTAACTTCATTAAAAGTACAAAATGGTTTGTTTAAGTTCATTACTCTTCCATGAGTAACTTCTGTAGTGGTAACACAATGGAACTTGAGGTCTGAGTGAGTTAATAACATCTAGGTTAGGTAAGGTTACGCGGGCTGATAGTTGGTGTTGTTACCATCACACTTAGATCAATGTAGACCCATTGTGGTATCCCGAAATGTTGTAACTTCCTGAAAAATATATAACCTATGAATCATGTGGTTCGTTTAACCATTTAGAGGTCTTAACAAAGCTTAGTAAGCTTTTGCCTGGCAGTTCTGATAGTTCCTCTAGTCTAGTTCATTGAAGAAGAAGTTGCCTAGAGTTTTCTTCCTAGTAAGACAGAGTGAAGGACAGTGGCAGAGAAAATGAGCGGTGTCTTCATGCTCGTTCTCATCACCACAGCCTCTAGCCTCTACAAAGGTCATCAGTACTAAGCCCCATCTTCTTCTTATGGTAGCCAAGTACGTTTTGTCCTGTAATAATGCCGATAAGGGATCCTAGGGAAGGTTTATTAAGAGTTAAAATCCAGTCGGATCTTTTCTTATCGTATCTCGGCCATAGCTTCCTGGTGTTAACACAGGTTTCTAGGAGATTCCATCTGTTGTTGGATTTTTGGAGGATGATTTTACTGACATTATGTATCAGTTCACATAACGGGATTCCTATATGATGGTCTATGAGTTCATCCGCTTTTTCGTTACCTGGCACATCACTGTGGCCAGGAACCCAGCAAAGCATTACGTTATGCTGTGTACCAAGAAACTTTAGCTCTTCGCGACAGCAAGAAACAAGCTTTGACTTGATTTGGGTGGCAGAGATAGCTTTTATTGCTACTTGGCTTTGCTACTTGGCTTTGCTACTTGGCTATAAATGAAAATGTCCGCGTGTGATATCGCTATCATGGATATGTTTTAGCAGCGTTTTCCACTGCCAAGATCTCGGCTTGGAAGACGCTGCTATGGTCGTGGAGCCTGAATGAATTGGCAAATGGCAAGGTTGAGGCACCTACTCCAGTATTCATTTTAGAGCCATCGGTGTAGATGGGGATTGTTGAGTCATTAGTGTAGAGGACACTTTTTTCCCAATCTAGTCTATTGGGGAAGCCAGTACCAAGAGATTTGTTGAAATCCAAGAAAGGGGTCATTATAATCTGTGCAGATAGTGTTATCTACTTATTTCGTAAGAATAACTGCGTGGCCTCTTTGGCTAGTTTTCCAGATGTTGGTTTGACTGAGCCTAAAAGGGCGCTGTTTGCTGATTCTTGGACGAATGGATCTATGGGGGGGGGGGGGGGGAGGAGATTGAGAATCGTTTCTAAACCCGCAGTTGGGGAGGTCCTCATCACATTCCATTCTTTGTGTTTTTAAATTCGTGGATTTCTCCAGAGCTTTCCACCAAACCGAACTGCCATAGGTTAGAATCGATCTGACAATGGCAGTGTACATCCACATGACTACTTTGGGGCTTGGTCCCCAATTTCTACCCAGAATCTTGTCGCATGAGTAGCGTGCGATCTATCATCTAGACAGCCACTCCAACCTAACCTAACCTAACCTACTCAGTAAGCAAATATCAGACCGTAATACTTTTCTCTAAAATATAATATTATAATTTTTGTATTATAATTGTTCCAATGTTATATAAAAAAAAACCCTTATACTTATGCTTATTTTTCGTCATTATTTGAGTATCACAAACATTTTGTCAGCTTCCTATTTTAACTGAGACTAAACAATACATTCTCTCCATAAAATTTGTCTATTAAAAGCAATGTTTATCATATGCGTAAAAAAATGATGCTTTTAGGACAAACGCCCAATTCAATCAAAAATTTAAGTTCAATCTTCAATCCATTTGTTTTTGTGAGAATTTTAGCTCAAAAACTAGTATAGAGGGAAACTTTTACAAAACAAAGAAAACAATAGCTTCCTAGAAGAAAAAAAAAAAACCTTTCACTCTTCAGACCAAAACTGAGTTGTACAGGCAGGACGGAAACCTTGCACTTTTAGCGTACAAATCTTCATCAACCAACCCAGCCACCCACTACGGGTCAGGCAAATAAGGTGTTCTATAACTGGTTATGTAACTTCAAGATGCGCATGATCTCTTTTAGAAATGCATCGGGCGGGCAAACACTAACGTTCTTTTTCCACTCAACGAATCATCCTTTGTTAGAAAATTTAGCCTGAAGGATAGAGTGTAAGGGGGAGGAGAAGAAGCAAATATGAAATTTTTGAACTTTTCGATGGAAAAGCGGGTTTACATATTCAAATGCAGATATACACACAAATGAACTTTAAAACCGTCAAACATACACGCGTTAATAAGTGCATACACATATGGACGTAATATTTGTGGGTATGTCTGAGCGATATATGTATGTAGAAGAGACGAATAAGATTCTTCTCACATTTGTTGCACGTAGAAAAATATGAACTACAAAAATATGTACACATTCTCTTCACCGGTCGGTCAACAAAAATTATGGTCAAAATGCGCTGCTGCACAAATTCTGCAATCTGCATGAATTTATCTACCCATGAGAGATGATGTGGGTACATACAAAACTTTTCAATAGTTCAATAAATCTAAAAAAAAAAAAAAACAAGGAAAAAGGATAGTTTGTATTTTGTGTTAAATATTGTACTTTTTTGTTTAATTTTGTATCGAAAATGTGTTAGCTTCTCTTAATTTGAGCTTGGCCACAATATTGGTATGATGTTCCGATTGACGATCTCGCACCTTCGCTTAAAATTGCGGAGCAGTTTATCTTTTCCCTTTAAAACGCTCTCAAATTTTGTTACAAATTTGAGGTTTTATTGTGGTTTGTTTCGTTTCCTTGAGATGACCGGAACAAGACAATAAGATGGCTAAGTTAATCCAAATCCAATAATATGGAAAACTTAATGAAAACAATGAACTAGATTCATTTCAGTCAATTTTGAATTTAAAGGCGTTTTTTTTCGAGGTGTAGAACCTTAAGTTGGCTTTACTTTTCAAGACGGCGACCGATTTAACAGCTGTCAAGTGATTTATTCTCAGTTTGGTTTGGCAATTCATCATGAATAGACTCACGCCTGAACAACGCTTGCAAATTGTGCAATTTTATTTTGAAAATAATTTTTCTGTGCGGAATACGTATTGCGCACTACGTCCATTTTATCGCCGACAAAATCGTCCATCAGAGCAGTTAATTCGATTAACTATGGAACGTTTTCGCAAGACGTTTACCCTAATTGATAACTCGCATCCCCAGAGACGCCGTACGGTGCGTACAGAAGAAGCTATTGCTACTGTTGAAGACCTGAATGAGCCCATCCGCCATCGAGCACAGGATTGGATCTGTGTCCATCCACTTTATGATGGAAGATTTTGCGGAAGGATCTTCGTTTGCGTGCTTACAAAATCCAACTCGTGCAAGAATTGAAGCCAAACGATCATCAAGCAAGGCTTAGATTCGTCGAATGGGTACAAAATGAGATGGCCGTTGTTCCCGATTTTCATAAGCGAATTTTGTTTAGCGATGAAGCGCACTTCTGCTTGAATGGCTACGTCAACAAACAAAACTGTCGCATTTGGAGTGAAGCTAATCCTCAAGTGTATGTGGAAACACCGTTACATCCAGAAAAACTGACTGTTTGGTGCGCTTTATGGGCTGGTGGAATCATTGGTCGGTACTTCTTCAAAAACGATGATGGCCACAACGTTACAGTCAATGGTGATCGGTATAGAGCCATGATTACTAACTTTTTCATTCCTGAATTGAACAATCATGATGTCGAGGAGCTGTGGTTCCAACAAGACGGCACAACATGTCACACAACTCGTGCCACAATCGATTTATTGAAAGACCCGTTTGGTGACCGCCTAATTTCACGTTTTGGACCTGTGAATAGGCCTCCAAGATCTTGTGATTTAACACCGCTAGACTATTTTCTGTGGGGTTATGTAAAGTCATTGGTCTATGAGGATAAGCCACAAACGCTTGACCATTTGGAAGACAACATTCGCCGTGTTATTGCCGATATACGGCCACAAATATTGGAAAAAGTCATCGAAAATTGGACGTGATCAATTTCAGCTAAGTTACATATTTTTTCTGTGACAAGACTCTTAAAAACTGTTGATCAATAGATTGTACAAAATCTACTAGAGAGATACTCATACTTTAACAAAATTTGTTACAGTTACCTATATTTTGTTTTTCGCTAAATGCAAATATGTATACTGATTTGTGTTTATCTTTCAAAAAGAAACTGAATTAAGTTAATGTTTGGGTTTGTAAGAACGACAACCTGCCATCATCCTTGAAACGCTAATTATAAAATGGAAATGAATAACTTATCTTAAATTCAAGGGCAGACAATTCGGAACAAATCGATTTTGATCTCTCTCGTCTTTCATGATAAAATTAAAAAAATATATTTGTTAAGCTAGACTTTAAGAGAAAAGAAATATGGATAAACTTTTCGACACTGACGAGCAGTTGTCAAATCTGAAATGAATTAACATACAAGAACAATGATGGTAGCCACAAGTTATTAGCTCTGTTTGGGAACTTTTTGTACAAGTTTGTTTGAAATTTGTAAAAGAGAGTAAAATTATCTCCGAAAGAGCGAAACTTACTACAGAATAAACAAATCCGTTGAACGTTGAAGTAAGTAGTTTGTTGCAGTTTGTTATCATTTCATAATTGTATATGATTAAATTTAACATTCCTGAGGACAGCAATGACGAGCTCTCCAATCTTGTTATGGAAAGAGAACAACGAAATAGCCAGAACTTTATAGAAAACTACTTTGAGTGGTCCTCAATCCTCAGTAGGGTTATGTCGTGTGAGATCAGCCCTCTCTAGTAGTCGGCCACTTCGTTATAAGAAAGTGAATAATAGAAAACGTTTAAGTTAAACCTCCAAGTATTTTTTTTTTCTAAAAGCCTGACTGTTAATTCTTCTAAGGTAAGCTTAGTTTCAAAATCTTAACTTCCGAACTTTGAAAATGGGTATTTCCAAACAGAAAACAAAACGCGAATTCCACAAGTTCCTCGATCGTATTAGTGTAAATAAGAGCACAATTGGCTGATCAGAAAAGCATACAGGGTCCCTCAAGGTAGACTACAAGATTCTATCCATGGTTGAGTTGTAGAGAAGCTAAGAAAATGGGACCGGAAGCTCTCCTTAGTTTATCCGAAGAACACAAGCTTGTTAAGTGGCTCATAGACCTTGCCAAGTGTGGCCCTAAAACCTTATGGTGACAAACGTCCATCGTGAGGACAAACGACTCTGGCTACGCGCTCACCGCAAGCGGCTCGACAACAACTGGGTATATATTCAAAACTCACAATGTCCTCAAAAGGAAATATTTAAGAAAATTCCCGACCCGAAAAAATCCCATAAATATACGCAGTCTGCCGGGCCGGTACTAAAAATTACTTTTACCAGTGAATTCTTAGCAAAAAGTTCGATTTTGTTTAATTAATTAAAAATAGAAATATTATCGTCCTAGAAAAAAGTTGATTTGTTATTTATTTTCAATTTCCTAACTAATGATATCATTGGCGCCTTCAAATTCCGGATCCCACCTCGGAAAGAAGAGCCAAATTAAGTTGAAAGGCTGACTACTAGTGCCATCACCCTACACAATTTTTGATAGCGATAATGTTAACAAAATTATAAAAGATAACCAAAATATTGCTATCAGGAAGACTTTTCTAGACATTTTCTCGGTGAACGTTAAACGTTTACAATAGGCGTGTTTTTTTCACACGACTGTTATGTACATAACACGATATCCAAAAAAAACGCTTCGGTTTTTTTGTATTTGAGGGTTGGTGTTCTTGATCAGTTGTCAAATCGAATAAAAAGTCAAAAAGAATTTTGTTTACAAAAGTCGACAAAAGAAATACGCGAAATTTAACAAAAGAAACTAAATAAAATGGAAAATATTCCAGAAGAAGTGGTAATAATTAAAGAAAAAGTTAGATTTTATTTGATTTACTAATTTGATTGCAGATTTTACGTGATTTGGTTGATTCAAGTGAGAGTGACAGCGAGTTTATACTCGAAACATTTTTCGCGGAAAACACAAGTCTTACTAGCTTGGAAGACTCTGTTGAGTTGTTAGAAGAACATGCCTCAGTCACATCATTTCTTATGACTATTGAAGCTTATAGCGAGGAAGACTTCAAGTCCCATTTTAGATTGCGTCGTTCAACAGTAGAACACTTGATAAGTATGTTTTTTTTTTTATTTAACTCTTTCAATTTTTATCAAAGATTTCATTTTTATAGCAAGCTACTCTCAACACTATGTTTTTGTTCATTCACATAGAGGAGGACGAATGAAAATGGGATGCAGGAGAGAAGTTTTCATGTACGTATGGTACATTAGTAACTCAATTACGTTTCGACAACTGGGAAATTTGTTTGGCGTCACAAAGTCATCCAGTTGGGTGGCAGTAAATCGAGTTACTAGATGGCTTGTTTCAAAAGGCCACGATTATATAAAATGGCCTCAAGGAGCTGCTGTTGCTGAAAATTGTAGAAAATTTGAGGAGAAGAAAAGAATACCAGGTGTTCTTGGTGCCATAGATTGCACCCATATTACAATAGCAGCACCAAAAGTAAACAAAGAATGCTATTATAACCGCAAGCACAATTTTACAATCGTTCTGCAAGCTGTTGTCGATGCTGACAAAAAATTTATCGATGTGAGTTGCGCTGAACCAGGTTCGTTACACGACAGCAGAGTTTTGAGACGCTCTGAACTGTTTAGAAAGTCGCAGAGCAATTATAACCAACTGTTTCCTAACAACAGTTTTATCTTGGGTGATTCTGCGTACGCTGCTACCAATTGGTTAGTTCCACCATACAAAGACAATGGCAGACTAACAGAACAACAAAGATCTTTCAACTATATTCATTCAGCAACGAGAATCGTAGTAGAGAACGCCTTCGGACTGTTGAAAGGAAGATTTAGACGTCTTTTAAAATTTACTGAGCAACGTGACATACGGTCAATAACGAATATCGTTGTAAGTGCATGCATTTTACATAATTTGTGCATTATGTTTGACGACACGTATGAAAACCTTGATCCTGATGAGACTAACACAAATGAAAATATTTTAGCTGAAGAATCCACTTCTAACTCAACAACAAATCGTCGTCAAGTTCTATTTGACTACCTAATTGAAAACAACATAATCCACTAATGAAATAAGATGCAAATACACACATTTTCATACATAATTTATTATTTTTTATTTTAAAGAGAATACATTTGACATATAACATAAAACTAGCACTATTGTTGTTGTTTATTTAAATATCTACTAAGCATTTCAGCTTTTTGGCGGCGGCGTTCTTCTTTTTCCTTCTCCAACTTCATATATTCAGCCCACCTCTGGTTCCTCTCCTCCCTTTCTGCTTTTTTTTCCTCTTTCCTCATCTCCAACTTCTTTTCCATGTAGCTGGATTTTGTCATTTTTCTTTTTTTAGTTTGCGAAACGAACGAAAGATCTTCGCAGCTCAAAGAATCTACTGTTGTTGCTGAAGTAGTTCGTGTGCGGCTGCAACTTGGCATTGACAGTTCAACAAAACTGCTTGAAGGGGTGACAATTGGGTTGGGCGAAATCTCTTGAAGTGGCTCCGGAGAAAACGACACCAAGCAACTAGGAGTCTCCTCGTTGCTTTCTCCTATCACGTCCACCCCAATTGTCACATTGTGGACGTTGGAAATAATGGGTTTGCTCCCAAACAAGTCATCCATGCGCTCCATAAATGGAGCTATGCATGGTGCAGCACCCGTTTGGCGATTATTGTCCACCGCAGCTTTGTACGCTCTTAAAAGCGTGTGCATCTTATTTTCCAGGTGGACAGCTGTTGTTTGGGAATCCTGAGAACAACATTTATATTAAAAATCATATTAATCTTTCATTCACTCCATGTACTTACCACAAGACCAGCCGAAAGCATATCTTCCAACAAATGCTCGTAGGCAAATTTTTTTTTTCGGCAGTGCTGGAACTCATTTGCCCTCGCTGCATAAAAATCAAGCAGCCCTTCCGTCTGCTCTTTAGACCAGGTCGTCCTTTGCTTTCTGTAAATAATTATAATCGTTTCATACATATTTTTTATAATTTAAACATAAATTTTCTTACTTTTTTTGCGGTTCCATTGTTCTTCATCGGCCTTTTGTCTGGTTTGTTTACGTTTTTTGTGAAAAAAAATCCAAATGTCAAAAATAGGTCTGTTCCCAAAAGTAACAAGGAATTTCTCTTGGGTTTTTTTGACTCTGTTTACACGCTGGGGTTGAATTCATATGAAACTTGTGATTTATGTCAGAATTGAAAAAATTATTTTGTTACTTGTTTCAAACGAATTTAACTATTAATAATAAAATAATAAAACCAATTTTATGGATTCCTTAACAATTACTTTTGAAAAAATGTCAACATTCACAGAAAAATGTGAAAAAAAAATTTGCAAAAAGTGCTTTCAATCACAGAATAGACTTTTTTCAATTGCTAATACGTTGTTTTATGTATCTTTATATAAATTTACAAATGTAACTCTTGAAATCAATTAAATTCTAAAAATTAAAAATTTTCAGCAACTAAATTGTGGAGTGTAAGAGTAGGCAGAGGATTTTATTCAGAACAGCGTTTGTGAACAGACCTTCTGACACCCATTTTGCTTTTGTTCGAGATACATGAAAGTCTCTAGACGCACCAACATCTAAAAATGAAAAGTCGAAAAACTCATTCGATACTCGACTAAACGTCAAAACTCTATCCCCGACCAAATCTTAACCATCCTTTTATCCATAACCTCGGCTGTCGGGGATATTGTTTTGGTTTTACGTGTAAAATGTAGTTATGTACATAACAGTTCTGTGAAAAAAACACGCCTAATATTGCAAACCGCGATTATTATAATGTTCAGTTCTGTACATATGTTTCTTATAATTATGACGTAATATGAATGTGAGTATTCTATGTTTACGTCCCCATTTCCACTATTTTGTTATCTCTGTTTTAAATGATTTGGTTTTTGTTTATTATGAGTTGAAAACGTAAATATATTTAAATGCAATGGAATTTTAATCATCGAAGGTAGGTAATTTATGTTGTTTTGTGGGTTAAACAAACATAATTTCCTGTTTGAACTGATAAAAAATTGCAACTTTTAATTATTCGATTTTCAAAGATTAAAGGTAAGAACAAGAAGATTAAAATAACATGGACAAGCGGGTACACTTCGAGAGTCTAGGCTTTTTTTTAAGGAAAACAACTCAGAACTCCCTCCTATGATGATGGTTGGTGGGAGACAAAAACACTAGCGCGCAATCGCTTATTTTTTTCTTATAAAAGTATGAGTAACATCTACACAGGTAAATCTCACTACTACAAACAGAAAAACGAACTGAGAGATACAGAAGTGAAATCATGTATCTGTGAATTCACTTCAGCAATGTGTTCTTTTACAACAATGTGTACATAATATTAATGAAATTAACAAAAAAAAAAAAAAACATGATAAAACTTGTTTAAAATTAAGAATATTTTGGAAATTTTTATTTGTTATCGTTGTAAGGATTTAAATTTAAACTTCAACAAGTTTATCCGCAACTTTGATAATTTGTTCTCATTTCACACCTTTTCTACTTGCTGAATTTGGAGATAAAACGAAAATTTATATCTAAAACTTTTACACTCAATTCACGAATGTTAGCACAACATTTTCAAAGAGAAAGAGGTGAAGGCAGCAATGACAACGACGACGACGACGACGTCGATGAAAGCAAATAATAATAGCACCGTTGGCTGCCACCTTCATAATCGAATGCTACGAACCTATACAATAACTTGATAAGATATACCTATGCATGTACCTACCGTAGGTTATTTTCTAGGTTTTCAGAAAGAAAAAAAAATATTCACAATTTAAGAATTTGGACGATACACAATATTATCATATATCGCCGAAATAAAATACAGCACGACAGCAAAACGAGAAGAGAACCAGAAATTCCTTCTTTTTCCGGATAATTTGTCAACCATTTTGTTGGTGAGACAAGAAAAACAATCTATTTATAAATACAATACGAAACAAATAAGCAAAACGAATCAGAAACAAAATAATGAAGGAAAAAACCAAATAATAATAATTATAACCACAAAATTACAAATAGTGACCTAACCTAAAAAAAAAAAACTACGTATGTACTGTACATCAAGACTGAAGCAGGATTAAAAGCTTTTTTTTTGAAGATTTTCTTTTTTACAAATTTAATTTTTGCTATTCACCTTCATAGAAGTTTAACTGTACAGTCAGTACATTTTTGATATCACACTTCAATGTACAGTAATAACACAACTTGTATATTGCTTAGTTGAACGAAAATTCACAACGTTGGCACATGAAATATTTTTGTTTTTGTTTTTTTTTCACTTAAATATGTATTAATTAATTGCTTTTATCAACTTTCTTCAGCACTAGGTTTGAAAATATACGTTTTCAGATGTTATTGCACTCGGGACAGCAGCAAATCAATCGAACGAACGATGACGACAGCAATAATTCGGACAAAGTATTCACTTTTCATTCAATTTTTCTTTTGTTTTTTCAATTTTTATCGCACAGAAATCGAAAGGTTTTTTTGGTATTTATATTTTTTTTGTTAAATATTTAAATATTCGTAAAACGTTTTAGCTGCTTTTGATAGTGACGCGGTAGCAGCAGTTCCTCGGCTCTCGACATTTCGATCGACAATATTCCAAATAATTCTTCCAGATAGATAATAGATACACTTTTACATCTATAAGTGTATGGCAACGTTTTCAGAGGTTGTTTTGACACCGTCCATGTATAATTTGTATGTGTATGATATTCATGTTTTTAGGGGTAATACCATCGAAGGTATCAAAGGCCGAAACTGAAGCAACAACAAACCCTCTCAAAGTTGTTGTAGATATGGTGGTATGTTAAGAGGAGAAATTGTATTGTAGGTATATCTCGTTTTTCAACTTGAACGTCTTTTTTTAATACACAGTACAGCTCTGTAAAAGCAAAAGGTATTTTTCAATTCATTCGATATTGCTTGCACTTTACTGTTTAGTTTTACACTACGGATACGGACTACGCGCTCCACGACTTATGTATGTATGTACATAAAATAATACAGTAAGTGTATGCGAGGTATTGATGTGTATTAGTAAGGAGTTGGCTATATACATAAATGCGCAAAAGTATCTTAAAAATTATTTTCTATCTCTTGAAGAGAAATTTAAAAACCGGATTCTTTAATACTCTTCAATACAAACATCAAATAAATAAACATAGAGTTGCCATATTTATTTTTATGACTACACAATCACAACAATTGTTGAACGCTATCGAAGCTACTGTCTGTTCTTTTTCCAACCATGATAAACTGTGGTTCTTGAACCAAAAAAATGTTCAGGTCTCATTTTTAGAAATATGTATGAAGTTGCAATCAGAATTGGCGTTTTTATTTTTTAGTTCCGAGCGGGACACTGAGCTGTCAAAAAAAAAACTGTCCATTTTTTTAGTTCCGAGAGAGACACTGACTGTCAAAAAAAAAAACAACTTCATTTTTTTAGCTCAGAGCGCTGTGAGCTCAACATTTGTATTTATTTTTTATCAGCGAGTTCGAGCGGGGCTCGCTCGAAGAGCTCCATAAAAAATGACTGAGCACATAGAGCGAAAATCTGAGCGCGGCTAACATAAGGTCCGTTCTTTTACTTTTTGGGAAGTTTGTGTAAAAACTGTCAAAAATCATCCCCACTCCTCGAAATTTTGTGATTCACCCAAAAAGTAAAAGAACGCTTCACACCAAAAATCTGCCAAATGCACAAAATTATGTCAAACGTCAACAAAATTCTATGTACTTCTTATGGTTTGACAGAACTTACACAAACTGCCACAAGAAATTTTTGTGGCCAAAATCGGCAGATAGGGGAAATATTTTTCTCCTTCAAAAGTGACAGATTTTACAATAAGTGGCAGTAAACGAACGAAAAAGTGGGAGAATATGGCAGTTTTGGGCAATTTTATGGAGTAAACGAACGGACCTATAATTCATTTTTTGTATGTAATGAATAACCAAAACAATAGAAATGGATGACGTTTCTGGGTAACTTTTCTATAGTTAAAGAAAAAACTAAGTTTTGAGCAAAATATTACAATTTATTATCAAACCTGAAAATTATTTAATCGCAGTTCAGTGCTCAATTGTGTTTTTAAATCGCTCAGAGCGCTCAGTCAGGTTGAGTTCTGAAGCTCTGTTCGCTCGTGCCCGAGTAAAAAACATAAGGGGCGACTTTATTTATTTATTTACTAGCTAACCCAACAGACTTCGTACTGCCTCAGTCGGTATAAGAAAGACCTAGACTTTTGTAGCCCGCTACCATACCATCCGCTACCCTCCCCCGCTTCTCCACTACCGTCTACCCGCTGCCCCGTTATACCCAGTTACCCCACTACCCGCTACCCGCTTAAACGGTAATCGTTACCTACTACCCGCTACCTTCTACACGCTATCCCGTTTTACCCAGCTACCCTGTTACCCGTTACCCCACCCAATACTTCTAAACGCTACCCGCTACACCAGTAATGGCTACACACTACCCGCTTCTAAGTCATGACAAAATAAAAATAAAAATCTTGCCAAAAAAAAATTAAAGTTTTTAATTAATAAATAAAAAATAAGGGTTGATCATAGAGGGGGTGAAAATTTAGTGTTGTATGTATTTTAGTATGATGAAAAATAGATGTTGTCCGATTCTCCACCCTAGCCGATATCCTCGCAAAGATTCATGTTTGTTTTTGTCTGTAAAATCCGAAAAAACAAGTGAAGTTGTCTTCGCTCAGCTATCTGATCGCTCGGTCGATTTATTCTGAGCCAATAGATTTAGCTCAGAGCATGAAAATTCTTAGCTCCGATATATCGGAGGTAAAAAAGAAACACAGATTTTTTTTTTGACACATTCATGATCTGATCTAATCTGCTCGGAGGTAAAAAAGAAAAACGCCATATAATTCCATAGGTACGAAGTAATCCATTGAACAAACATGGTTGAATCCTAAGTTAGTTATTAAGTTTTTTTAATAAAGTTAGGTGGCCCAGCTTGTCAAATTCCTTACTAAAGTCAGTGAAGATGTAATCTACTAGTACATGGTCTTTAAGCATCTAAACAAAAAGTAAAAAGATGTAAAGTCAAGTAGATTAGTCACAGTAGACGTATTTTTGACGAAACCATGTTGATTACTACAAAAAATAGATTTACAGGCGAGGATATTACATACCTACAATGGACTCAAACAATTTAGGTATCACAGAGTTTTGCTATAGGATAATATCACTTTTCAAGTCTTCTTTATGCACAGGGATAATGTAGGCACTTTTCCAAAGATTAGGGAAAAAAGGGCTTGTGAGGGATTCATTAAAAAGTGAAAAATAGGGGGTAGCTTAATCGAGAGACAGTTTTTAAAAATAGAAGCTGGAACGCCATCAGGTCCATTTGCTTTGTATTAATGTGGTCGTAGCGTGCTCTGCTATCTAAACTGCAAAAATCCTGGAACTTAAAGTAAGTTCCTTGCTAAATCTTCTTCTCAATCCTTTCTTAAATACTGGACTGACTTTATATTGGTGAACGCGAAGTTTTTTTTTCGAATGTGCTCAGTACCATGACTTAGGTTCTTTTTGTCGATGAAAAAAGAGTTTCAAATTGAAATTCGTTGTATTTTAGAAAGGTTTTAGAGGATTATGGACACAGATGTAATGGAGTTTTTATTCTATAAAAATGTGTCAATTGGTTAGTCATTTTATCATTTACCGATCGACAATTTTTTTGTTTAATATATACCACATAACTCCTTCTGCCGAAGCTGTGAGGACCAGGATGAAAAGGAAACGGTCCCCACTTTCTCTGCCATTTCCGGCCTTGGCTAGGAAAAGAGCACTGCACTAAGCTAAAGAATTCTTCACGGCATTGAGGAACACTCAGAATTCAAGATCAAAGACATGATCTCATACCTCAATAACATAAACTGGCTTTATCGCCCCCCCTTATTTCTCCTAAACTAGATAGCACTATGAGACAATAGGCCGTAGTGTAGTGAGGTTAATACTCCATTATGTATAGGATTGTACGTGCGGAATATACATCCTTCCTAACCCATCCTTAAATCTTTTTTTAGAATCTCATGAGGTATTGTATCAAAACGGCGCATTCAGCGCTAATTGTGTCCTACACGGAAGTGGGACAGCCATTTCTACCTACCTACCTAGGACTCGAACCCACGAGTTCTGCTTACCAGCCAACGTACCTAACCACTAAGCCACGGACACTACTATTTTATTTCTTACGCTGATCAATACGGTAATTGACTCATTTTGGAGCTTTGAAATGAAAAACTGGATCTTGGATAAAGATTTTTTGGGTGGAAAATGTTTATAGTTTCAAGCAAAGCAAATGTGGTCGGGGAAGCAAGTTTTATTTTTTGTTCACATCAAATTTGATATTTTTTTTTTTTTACTTATTTAAAATAACAAGATTTCGACATCGAAGTACAAAAGTAATAACGTATGTACATACATATTTAGGAACAAGCATTTTTGTTTAGCAAACAAACTATACAAATTAGAAATTTAAGACTTATTCAAATTCAAAACAAATCCGTGCCGTTGACATTGAATAGCAACACTTAAAAAAAAAAAAATAAACTTTGTCCCTTTCTAAAAATTTGGTTCGCCAGTATACCAGCCTTTCTTATATTTTCTTTCGAGCGCAGGTGCAGTAACAAACACAAAAAATTACGTACCAATGACATAGATGGACTGAAGAAAACCGCCAAGAAAACGTTTACTCGATAATTGAAACACAAGAGAAACTAAATTTTTAACTTAAAATAAAAAAAGAAACCAAAATTAAAAAATAAGAATACAAATAATAAAAAACATATTTTCCATCATTGGATGAAAAGACGAAGAAATAAAATCTTCTGTAATGAAACGATATTTTTAAAAACTACAAAACGGGGGAAAAAAAAGAAAACATTATCAACAACTGTACTATATTTTGGTTCCTTTCTTTAAATGAGATATGCATTTTTAAAACGCGCATGTCAAAATCTTCGTGATAGTTTGGTAAAAAAAAAAACAACAGAAATAAACAACCAACCGGAATATGCGTAAATATGATAGTGTGCGAGTTGCGAAAATACCTGCAGCAAACTGAAGTTTTGTACAGGTACGGTACCCCTTTTTTGAACAAATTTCATTTCAGTGTTTCATGTTTGACAAAAGGTTGTGTTTTACCCACATGATACTTTTACGCAAGACAAGATTTTTTTTTTTTTTTGCAAATGAACCATCTCTTTTCAAAAATCGATGAAATTTCTGTACAAAATCGCAAAATAATCAAAAGAAAATTCGCAATGACAAGAAAAGGTACCATATTAGACAGAAAAAATTAAATTATTGAAATATTAATGATTTAAGCTTTTGAAAGAGCATGCAGTGCGTCAAAGGTGTTAGGAAACTTAAATGCATCTCAATCTGTGCTCCCGTTCGATAGAACACAAAATCATGACCTAACACACAGTCAACAACCCACAAGCTCTGGAAACAACATGAGACGATCAGACAAACCACCCTCCCTTCTACATGGTTAATATTATCGGGGCGCAGCAGGTACAAACCGACGCACGTTGTCTGGGCTTTTTCCTATTTTAAACAAAACGTAATTAAATATTATATTGGGTGTTTGTTTATAAAACTATCAAATGTTATATAACCTGAGAGTGAATTTATTTGCACACGAATTTGCACCAACATGGCATACATACTACCAACTACCAGGCTGACATGGCAGAAAAGCAACTCGGGACAGACGGCAAAATCAACATGATATCAACATCAAATAGTACAGATAAATTGAACTGGTGGGGGTGTGTTAATTTGATAAAAGTAGGAGAGTAGAGAAAATGATGGAATACGAATAGTTACAAACACCAGTGTAAAAATAAAAATACGTTATACATTTAATTGTGTTTGTATATTTGTTTTTCTAAAAACAACCTTGGTTCAAATACGAGAGATGTGCTGTTCAATTAATTATTTATTAAATTGTATTCCTCAAAAATTGACTATCATAATAATTTTTTTGTTTCTCATTCGTTTTGTTTTGTTTTGAGAAAAAAATACAAACAAACAAAGAACAAAATCCATAGCTTATAGGAAATGGAGACTACCTCGGAAAATGTTCGACAATCCACACTTAATTTTTATTGGAATTTTATTTTGTGGGAATAACTTGATTTGTATGAATGAATTATATTTTAATACGAGCATATGTTCATGATGAAAAAAAAAATCATAACAACACTTGACGTAAAGGGTGTTTTTTTTAGAGGTATAGAACTTTAAATTGCGATAAAACAACGATGGAATATTCGATTGACATGATTTTTTATTTATTCGAAAGATAATCTTGTGGCATTACATTTTAAATATGATTTCTGGCATATGACTGCCACGGCTGGCTCGGATGTAGTCCAATCTGGACGTCCAATTTTCGATGACTTTTTCCAACATTTGCGGCCGTATATCGGCAATAACACGGCGAATGTTGTCTTCCAAATGGTCAAGCGTTTGTGGCTTATACACATATAGACCAATGACTTTACCCCACATAAAATAGTCTAGCGGTGTTAAATCACAAGATCTTGGAGGCCAATTCACAGGTCCAAAACGTGAAATTAGGCGGCCACAATCGATTTATTGAAAGACACGTTTTTTCAATAAATCGATTGTGGCATGAGCTGTGTGACATGTTGCGCCGTCTTGTTGGAACCACAGCTCCTGGACATCATGATTGTTCAATTCAGGAATGAAAAAGTTATTAATCATGGCTCTATTCCGATTACCATTGACTGTAACGTTGTTGCCATCATCGTTTTTGAAGAAGTACGGATCAATGATTCCACCAGCCCATAAAGCGCACCAAACAGTCAGTTTTTCTGAATGTAACGGTGTTTCGACATACACTTGAGGATTAGCTTCACTCCAAATGCGGCAGTTTTGTTTGTTGACGTAGCCATTCAACCAGAAGTGCGCTTCATCGCTAAACAAAATTCGCTTATGAAAATCGGGAACAACGGCCGTCTCGTTTTGGGCCCATTCGACGAATCTACGCCTTGATGCGTGATGATCGTTTGGCTTCAATTCTTGCACGAGTTGGATTTTGTAAGCACGCAAACCAAGATCCTTCCGCAAAATCTTCCATAAAGTGGATGGACACAGATCCAATTCGTGTGCTCGATGGCGGATGGACTCATTTGGGTCTTCCTCAATGCTAAGCTCTACAATAGCAATAGCTTTTTCTGTACCCACCGTACGGCGTCTCTGGGGATGCGAGTTATCAATTAGAGTAAACTGGTACGTAAACGTTCCATGGTTAATCGAATTAACTGCTCTGATGGACGATTTTGTCGACGATAAAATGGACGTAGTGCGCGATACGTATTCAGCACAGAACCATTATTTTCGAAATAAAATTGCACAATTTGCAAGCGTTGTTCAGGCGTGAGTCTATTCATGATGAATTGCCAAACCAAACTGAGAATAAATCACATGACAGCTGTTAAATCGGTCGCCGCCTTGAAAAGAAATGCCAACTTAAAGTTCTATACCTCGAAAAAAAACACCCTTTACTATTGATAACTTAAACAACATCAAATTTGCCGACTTCTTAATTCGTGAGTATTTTCGCGGACCCTACAAATTATGTTTTCCCCAGTCAATAATTTTAAATGTAACGAATATGAAGCACGTTATCAAATTCTGTAATCTAAAGGTAGATCTATAATGTACGGAACGGAGCGAAAACAAGACATTCATATATTGTGCCCTAAATAGCGAATTGCTGTTTCGTCAATTTTCGTTCAGTTTTGCTCACGGAAGTAAACTGCGCTCCCTTTCGCTTTTAACGGACGAAAACTTGACAGCTGACTGGATTTATTCATTTTTCTGAAGAGGAATTCCATTTGGTGTTGATTTTAAGTAATTAATTTCTTGAAATTGCTTGTTTGTTGTATGGCAACCGAACTTCACAAATTATTGAAAATAAATAACAATTTTGAAAGATACTTTCGTACAAATCCGTGCATTATGGGTAAATTGTTCACATGGCAGTTTGGAAGGGAGCGTTTCGTTCGGTTCTGACACTAGCTTCCGCTTATTATAGTTAGCCCTTAACGATTATCATTAAAACAAAAAATTCTGAGGACGATTTACATCAATTCAATGTGGCAAAATTCTACCCAAGCACAATGCATTAAATTTAATTCTGGTGAGTGTGGTTGGTCAATCAATACGTAAGGCTTTCTATTCCTAAATAAAACACAAAAATTCATAAAAAAAATAATCAAGTACTGAATGTTTCAGTGAAAATTTGTAATGTGCATTTTTTTCATTGTAGAAGCGTTGCCGAGTGGTTTGCCTCGGTTTAGACAAGGCAAACCTATATATTCGTAAAGAGTACATTCAGACCTTGAATTTGGTACCAAATTTAGTCATTTCCCTGATGGGTTTTTTTATGGTTAAAAATCAGTGGCTTCTGAGGCGGTTGCCGACCGCTTCGCCCCGGTTTGAACTAGGCAACCCATAATATTCTGTTTCATCTCGTCGAGCTCTATAGTTGGACACTCATTTTATCTATATCCCTGATGGGTTAATTTTTGGCCAAAAAACGCACCAACAGTGTCCAGTTTAACCCCCTTTGCCCCGGACTTTGACAGGCAACCCTGGTGTCTTTGTGTCCAAAAACTCTATCTAATAATGGGTACAAAATCCATATTATCCAGATGGGTTAAGTAAATTGACGGTCGCCTCTTACTCTATTGGAGATACATTTAAAAAATATTTCAAACCATTCTTAGACGAGAGCTAATAAATTACAGTAAATAACTAATAAAAACATTAACAATATGGGAAGAAAACCAGAAACCACACCAAACTTTTTTGTATTAGTGTAAAAAGATTCAGTATACTAAAACGGCCGATTTGTAATTCACCTCAAATACATAAGAAATGCGTTCAAATGAGTGATTTCATGAAATCAGTCGACTTCGGGCCTTCAAACTAACAACACGACTCTTTCGGTTTCATTTATTTTTCTCTAAAAGAGAAAATCTGATACGACAGAATCCAGAAATAACTTTGTGTGAGAAATTTAAATAAAATATTTTGTTTGATGTAAAAAAAAAAAAAAATACTGATCTTTACCAAAGCGGAATGGAGAATCGAAGAGAAACAAAGAAGAAGAGAAGGTGGCCATTCTTGTTTGTTTGATGACTTTCGGGCCATTCGGTGTCGGTGGACTAAAAATCACTTGAAAAATTATTTAAATAAAAAATCTTCAGAAGCTCGGTTAAGTTTACAATCCTTCTAAATAGCTATTCTCAGAGCCGTGTAACTTTAATCCGGTGGTGAAGATGTATGTACAAGAATACGATTGAGGTTTAGCTCATGAATCCGCTTTAACTGCTGCCAAGTTGCGTACCAGATCATTCAGATTCAAGTTATCTCGTTTTTGTTTTCTTCGAATTCGCGCGCCTAAACAGAATGCCCTTTATAAATATTGGTAAAAATCGGTCGCAACCTGATTTCTAAATAAACTCCACGGCAACAAGAGGAAAAGATTTTCGATAAATCTTGCTCAACGATTCGATGGTCAAACTCATGCGCAACACTCAATTATATGACGTCGATTATCCGATCGAGGAAAAACAAAGGTGGAAAATAAACATAAGTTTTTTGTGTTGTTTTTGGGAGACCGCGAACCAAACCATTGGTTTGATTTTGGATCATTCCAAGGCTAATGTATAAAAAATCATACAGTTTTCAAATCATAGGTCAAAATATGTATGTACTTACAAATACAACATTGTTGATTTGAATTTGCACAAATAAATGGTTTCGGCCGCTTGTATCAAATAAAATTAATGTTTTTTTTTTGTTTAAATTTCATAAGTGATTTTAATCTGATGGATCCATTATAAAGCCCAATTTCCTTTAAAATTCTCAACAAAACCATAGAAATATAGTTTATGTTTGATTTATGATGCAGACATTTAGTCCCAAATATGAAATAATTTGAGAAAAACAAATCTATTCGTCACGAATTCTAGTTGATACGAACTCTATTCGCGATTCACGCCTTCCACATTCCCAAAGGAAAAAATGCTGGCGCATATTTCACCTTAAATTGTTCTTGTTTTGGTTATGGTGGTTTCAATCCCTTCAAGATCTTCTTAGGAAGAAGAGAGGCCCCTGGAAGACAATACGGTACACTTCTATACAGACGGTTCAAAGACCGATTACGGCGTTGGAAGTGGTATCTATTTGAAACAACTGCATCTCAGTCTATCATATAGACTTCCCAATCAATGTAGTGTTTTCCAGGCAGAAGTAATGGCGATTAAAGAGGCACTATCCTGGCTCAAAGAAAACGTTATATCTTGCAAGGATATACGAATCTTCTCGGACAGCCAAGCCGCTCTCAAATCTATCGCGTCTGTCTCCACAAAATCTCGAATAGTCCACGACTGTCGATCATCTCTAAAACAGTTTAATATTCATCTCATTTGGGTGCCGGGCCACAGAGACATTCAGTGAAATTGCAAGGCCGATGAGCTCATCAAAAACGGAACGCTTCTTCCCACTGTTAGACAAGGACATAGCATAGGAACACCACTTGCTACATGCAAATATCTTCTCAAACAATATGCTCTGGAATCAACAAATTTTAGATGATCATAGGGAACCACCTGCCTAGCAGCCAAACAAATATGGCCACGCATAGACCTGAAACGGTCAAAAGGCTTGATCTCCCTGAGCCGAGAAAATATAACCATTACAATTGGAGTCATAACAGGTGACTGCCCCATAGGCCGACATGCTTTGAGGCTAGGGGTCTACACAAATGACTTCTGTAGAAGCTGCATGGACGAGGAGGAAGAGGAAACAGTCCAACACCTTCTATATACATGTCCGGCACTCTCCAATAGAAGGAATAACTATCTCGGTAATCCCTTCTTCGATAATACCAGTGAACTGGCAACGATCGACACAAAATGTCTCTCTAACTTCATTAAAAGCATGAAATGGTTTGTTTAAGTTTAGTACTCTCCCATGAGTAACTTCTTTAGTAGTATCACAATGGACCCCTGAGGTCTAAGTGAGTCAATAACATCTAGACAGCCACTCCAACCTAACCTAACCTTACCTATGGTGGTGATTCGTTCGCGAAGAATTAATAACTCTCATGTAAAAGAAATGTCCAAATCGAAGAATAGTCGTTCATTCAGGATCCACACACTTAGACCAAAGGAAAAGGCTCATTGTGAATCAAGAGAATTACTTCTTACTAGTCGAACCATTTTGAGCTTTTTATAAAGCGAAGAAGATATTTGATATCCTTGTTAGCTAGTTCACTGGGACTATCGTAAAAATCTTCTCCCAGATGAATTTTGCGTCTGAGGCAAAGATCAGGACATGTGCAGAGAATGTGAGAGGTTGTTTCTTCTTCTTCTTCGTCCATACAGCTCCTGCAGAAGTCATTTGAGAATACACCAAGTCGTATTGCGTGTCTGCCTATAACAAGTCTTTAGAGCGTTTTAGGTCAAGTGACGGCCATATAAGTTTTGTGGCTGCGCACGTTGGTAAATTATATTTACCAACTAGAGTTTGTTATCGTTAAGGTTGTTTCTTTTAGCATAAGTTTACATGTAGCTATCGGTGTACCTACCTTTTCCCCTTCAGGTGAGATGGGTATGACGGTTCCATTTTTAGCGAGTTCATCGGCTCTACGATTTCCTGTGATGTCACTGTGGCCCGGCAGTCAACAGAGGTGAATGTTAAAATGCTGCACCATCTCCATAAGAGATGATCGACAATCGAGGGCCGTTTAAGACTTGGTTGAGACACCATCGCGGGATTTAATAGCAGCCTGACTGTCAGAGAAGATGCGGATATCAGAAGTTGATATCACGTTTTCTCTAAGTCAGGATAGAACGTCTTTGATCGCCAAAATTTCCGCTTGCAAGACGCTACAATGATTAGGGAGGCGGAATGAGAGGCTTAGATTAAGCTTTTCTGATTACACACCACTACCAACACCATCATTTGTCTTGGATCCATCAGTATAAAAATGAATGCTTTTGTCTTCCAGAAATGTTTTGTCTTGTATTAACGGAAACCACTTACAAAAATCTAAAAACTGTGAATCATCCTATTCAATATATATAAAACAAATTTGCGTTTGCTGTTATGGTCTTAAGGGAGATCCTCTAAACTGCGCCAACTACAGAGGAATCTGTACAACACTCTCATCATCCCTGTCGTGCTGTATGGTGCAGAAGCATGGACTTTGATAAAATCGGATGAATGTGCCTTAGGCTGTTTCGAGAGGAAAGTTCTTCGGGTCATCTTTGGGCCCGTGTGCATTGATGGGGATGGAGAAGAAGATACAACAGCGAACTTTACGGGTTGTACAACGACGTGGACCTAGCCAGAAGGGTCAAGGTCCAGAGATTCAGATGGCTCGGTCATTTAAAGCACATGGACACCAATGCTCCGGCCCGGAAAGCCTGCGACACTATTCCCGAGGGACGCAGGAGAGGAAGACCGCGACTCAGGTGGCGCACACAAGTGGAAGAGGACCTAAATCAACTTGGAGTGCAAAACTGGAGGCAGCTAGCTAGGGACCGAGCTGGCTGACGGAGACTGTTGATTGAGGCCCAAGTCCACATCGGACTGTAGCGCCACCTTAAGTAAGTAAGTAAGTAAGTAATAAAGAAGTCGAATGCGTTCGTGATTGAGGAATCGAAATGTTTGGCAATCCTAATCTCAAAAAAGCCGCTAAAAGTGTAAGAGATTCAGCCAGTAAAATAATTCGGTATGATTCGGATGTTATTGGTTTTACGTTTTGTAAGTTGTGATAGGGCAGTGATGGATGGATGGAAGGACGGAAGGTAAGAAGCTCGGACTCGTTTTCATCTATCTCTTTTGGGTTAAAAAGAGGGCCTTGAACCTTGATTATCTTCACGAAGCTAGAATAATAGCATTCAAGATCATAAATTTAAAAGAGACCAGTCCATTGATTACATAGTCAAATATATAGTTAGTTTTTGATTTGCATTTTTTTCACAGCTCCGTTCAGGGTAGTGAAAAGCACCGGAGCGCCTGGGGGCTGGTTACATCGAACGAACCTAATGTTTATCTCTTAAGTCTAACAAACAAATACCAGTAGCACAATAAACTTTGTTTAAAATACGGACTTGTAATTAACAAAGCAATGTTTCTTTTCTTCTGTCTACCACACACAACAAAATATCATATTCTTGCAATTTAGGGAAGAAACTTTATAAACAGCAATAGTTTGGATAGGTATTTGGGCTTTTGTATGTGACAATAGGGATATTCGAGGCAGTCTTACCAGACTTCTTTTCCTCGTATGACAAAAAGCCACAAGTTTTTGGTACAAGCAATTAGTAAGGAAATATTTACTTACTGAATAATTTTGCGGTTAGCAAATCATAATTTACTTAAGATAACAATGCGCCGAAAAATAGTTAATTCCAAAAAAAGAAAAAAAATCGGAAGTGGTATGGTCACCCTATGAAAGCGTTATAGGAAAAAAGCATCAAAAAATGCATGTGTGTGCGCGAAAATAATTTCTTGTATATACAAGCTTCTCTTTCCTTCATGCCTGTTGTCTATATTATGTTTATATAGTGAACTATCTTCGTTGCAAACGGCATGAATGCCACATATTTTTCGACATTACGAGCAACACTCTTTAAAAATTACTTTTACGGTTTAATTGTAACGGTGTGTTTTAAGTAATATAATAATTAATTTATTCTTAACAATGTTCACTTCAGAGATCGTTATGATTAGTTATTTATTATCAATGACAAATTGACAAGTACCTATGTGCTCTGTTGGATGATGAGTTCTAACCTAACTTTTCACACTACCAACATTACATAAAATTTTTGAAGCCTTCATGGGACAAACAAAAGTAAAATTTGAAGGGAACGTCAAATCAAAAACAAATGATCGAAATAAGAACAAAACAATCGAAAAGTTAACAAAATTCTGAAATCCATGCATGGCCCCAATTTAACAAGAATAAACATATGCATACGTATGTATGCATACACAATATATACGTTCACAAACACACTCATCGATAGTACACATATCTTCGTTCCATATATATGTATATACGAAAAAAATACAAAAACATACTTTAAACTGAAAAAAACTTAGGTTATGTGAGCCCAATGGGCGAAGAGATTTTTCCTTTTTAGCGAATCTTTTAATATTTAATCTTTTTCTAAGAAAAGAATTTTTTACTTTCGATAATTATATAAATCACCTTACCTTTTAACAAAGAAAAGATTTCACACACAAATAATTCTTCGATGATAAAAAATATTCTGCGTTTTCTCCGACATAAAATTGAAACTTCTGTCGTTTCAGTTGAATGTTTGACACAAGGAGCAATTTCCACTTCTTTTCTTTATACTTTAAACTAAATATTTGAGATAAGAGCATACAAGATTCAACAAATAAAATTAACAAAAGATTACCTGAAAAAGTGGCTAGAGACCCAACTGCGTATAGTTGTGGAGAATAATAAACTTTGCTATAGATTCACTTTTTCTTTTCTTATTCAATTTTGTTTAAGTTTTTCATTCAAATCAATTTTTTTTCTTAGTAACACAATTTTGTATTTAATGGGAAGAATTTAACTAGATTAATGGAAACTTTATTGGGTTTCAACTAAACTTTAAACAACACGTCCTTCTCTGCAGCTGACCGGATCAAGACTGGCCAACATTTGCAATATGGCGCGCTGTTGTTTGGTCGAATCCATTTTTCGATTAATTTTCATCTTGAATTTTTTGTCGTTTATTTGTTGTCTGCCATACGATTATTATTGAAGGCAATATAAAATTAACACATTTTAATTTTGAGACCATTAAGTAATAAATATTCTTTTAAAATATAAATGTTTTTGATTTTAAAGCACTCTATGCTTTTTTTCAATGTGGATGTAAATGATTTTTTATTACTGACGCAAAATTTAATGGCAGACAATTTTTGTTTGAAATCGTAGACTCAGCGAGAGGGCTAAATAATGGAAACGACCAGTGACCAGATATTTAAAATTCAACGAGTGACTACGACGACACGGTGTTGAAAGTGTGCGACGAAAATCAAGATGACGACTTTGTATATATATATATATTCTTGTCTTGTGCACTGATCTCTCTGATCAGTGGTCTTGGGCACTGATCTCTATAATAATATTATAATAGAGATCAGTGGTCTTGGGTAGTACCTGCAATTGCAAGATGAAAATCGATTGTATCGCCATCTTAAGACCTGCAACGGAAGCACTGTTTTACATAGGTTGGTATTTTACCTTTGGCTTTGTATATATATTTGGGTAGTAGTCTAGAGATGGCAAACGATGGTAGCGCCATCTCAGACCTTTCACAGAAGGAGTTTTTTTTAACATTATATTGTATAGGGCTTTTGACAGCGCATAAATTTCGACCAATTTCAACTGTCAATTAATAGGTCGTGGAGGGCAAACAAAGGCGGGATTTCATACAATTTGAAATTTTTTTGTAATTCTTCTTAATATTTCAATAATTAATGTATCTAAAAAAGTTTTTTTATTCAGGAAATGAAGATTTAAGTTTACGCAAGGGATTGGATGCTAAATGAAGGAAGTTGGACACCAAAAACATAGCACTAAGGAGGGATTTTTTTCATTTTAACACAAACAACAAACAAAGAAGATACAAAAAATAACTATTAACTTTAATATATAACAATTTTTCATTTATTTTACGCGAAAAGATATGTTTTATATTTCTTGTTTGATCAATTTATACCAAAAGTCAAGTTGTTTGCCCTCCGCGAAGACATGACGTCAGCTCGTTTGACGTTTCCCGTCGGTACTTTATTGTAGCTACCTGCTTGGCAGATCTTGTGTCAAATCCATTGTATATAAAGACACCTACAGCCCTATTCTGGCGACCTCTCAAAAATAAAGACCTCTCAACTCGGGGTGAATTTGATTTTGAGATTTTTTTGGTATTCTGGCGAAAACCTCTCAACATGTTAGCATCTCAAAATCTTTAAAATTGAGATATGCTCTTTGCAACATCACAACTGCGTTTGTTTTTTTTTATACAAAGAAGAAGGCAAAATATGGACATGTTCATTTGAATACATCTCTTGGAAGAGAATGAAAAGTAAGAGTTTTATTATTTTATAGAAAGTGAATAAAGTGTTTTTATTTTTTAATTAACTAATTTTTAAGATTGGAGCGGAGGAGAATGCTCAAACAATTGAGAGAAATTCATGACCTAGAGCAGCACGACGAACAACCATCTTCTTTGCCATTTGTGCCTGGCTACACAGGGATTTTTCAATGCCCTAACGAGTGAGTTTGTAGGCAAGAGAAACGAAACGTGAAGGGGGAAGATGCTCACGAAGGGAACTGAATTTTCTGTGTGAGCAATACAGTTTCATTCCTAAATTGTTCCTTTTTTTGAAGTTTGTTTGTTTTTTTTTCTGGCGTTGGCGTTGTCAAGGTTGTCATTTTAAATTAAAATAAACTGTCTAATTTTTGTTATCGTCTCCCACAATAGTCCAGAATTCTTTCAATCTGGTCAAGAATTGTCCCAAGAGACCGGATGGTGGAAGCTGACTTATAACCAAACCCCAAAATTATATTCGAAGCTTTGTATAGTTTTCGCAAAAAAGACAACAACTCCGAAAGGACAAAAGGATTGCTAAAGAAAACTAATGTTAGTGCAACGAAAAACAATGACTTGAAATTTTGCAGTTTTTCGGAAAACTACGATCAAGATGAAGTTCCCCAGTCGCACATGAGGTAATAGAACAACTTATAACTGTCCTTTTCAAGAATATAGACTTCTTCCATTTATAGTCCTTCAAATGCACCTAAAGACGAAGTCCTATTTCAACCGCGAATCCTCCAAGTAACAAACTACCAACAAATGGAAGCGGATGAAACAAATTCAGAAGAGCCTACAATCAAAGAACAGCTTGTGGCACACTTTGTGAGTGAATCCGATAACGAATCCTACGAAGCTGAAGATGACGATGACGGACCGATTGAAGCATGTGGGAAGAGTTTATTCACCAAACAGCCCAAACGGGAATATACGTGGCTGAGAGAGAATCAAGATCAAGATGAGGAAGCCGACATGCTTTTTTTGTGTTTGATGCGATAAAACTACAAATTTATTTATTTTATTACGGGCATAATTGCCTACACAAAACTGGAAATTGCCGTCATAAAGACGAATAAAACAAAATCGCCATGGAGAGAAATGCTGCCTCTTCTTTTTCGAACAGACATTAAAATAGATTTTTACAGATATTCAAGAATTTATTCAAAACCATGTAAACTAAATTTTAACAAAACGTATTCACAGACTTGATTAAACTATTATAAGTAATTTTAACTTAATTTCTACCGAGTCATTCCTTGACTTCACCATGAGTTAATAGGTAAACGATTTAAAATCATCGCCGGGTGCAAACGATATATTTATAATATTTTTCATTTCACCACTGTGATCCGAGCTGTAAACCAAAATCGAAAAAAAAATGTATACTCACCTCGATTTTTTTTTCAAACAAAACAATGTGAAGCTCATTGTTTTGGAAGAAAAAAATTAAAATATTCGACATAAGTTTCACAGTGACAGCTAATTTATTTCTCCGAAATTTTTTCATGAAACAAAATTTTTGTTTCACCTCTTATTTTTTTCTGTTCACAAAGAACTGTATAATAGGCTTTAATTAGAAAACAGTCCTGCCAAAAACAAAAAAATTTACCTTCCTGTGGTGAATTTTTTTGAGAGGTTACTTAAGGCCGAATTTGCAGAATACGAATTTGAGATCACCTAACAAAAAACCTCTCAAAAAATTAGTCTTAAAAATTTGAGACTTGAGACCCTCTCAGCGCCAGAATAGGGCTGCTAGTCACTGTTCTCTATAAAACACTGGATAGTGTATGGAAACAAAAACTTTGACTCCAATTGAAGATTGTTATAGTATTTGTAAACTCCTCTTTAAAAAAATCGACGACAGAACCTCTTCGTGCATTTCGTAGAACTATCAGCCCTATTCTGGCGACCTCTCAAAAAATAAAGACCTCTCAACTCGGGGTGAATTTTATTTTGAGACTTTTTTGGTATTCTGGCGAAAACCTCTCAACTTGTTAGCATCTCAAAATCTTTAAAATTGAGATCTGCTCTTTGGCACATCACAACTGCGTTTGTTTTTTTTTTATACAAAGAAGAAGGCAAAATATGGACATGTTCATTTTAATACATCTCTTGGAAGAGAATGAAAAGTAAGAATTTTATTATTTTATAGAAAGTGAATAGTGTTTTTATTTTTTAATTAACTAATTTTTAAAATTGGAGCGGAGGAGAATGCTCAAACAACTGAGAGAAATTAATGATCCATTTTCTCTTCAAGAGGAAACATTCACAAAATTTTTTCGGCTGCCCAAAACTTTGTGCTGAGACTTTATTCATGACCTAGAGCAGCACGACGATCAACCATCTTCTTTGCCATTTGTCATTCGAGTACGTACGAGTATCATATTTTATCTTTTATATGTTTGTTTTATTATCCGCCAGTTGACTCCAAAGATCCATTACCCGATGAGGACTCGTTGGATCGTTTTTATTCGCAAGGAGTTTTGGATTTTTCTTCGCAAACTCGATGAAATAACTGAGTTGCTCCCTTGTTGTGCGTTTACTTTTTTGAGTGCCTAATACAATTTATAAAAATATTAATAGAAATACAAATGATTGAACGTTTTATTTAATTTCTTACCGATCGATTCCATAGTTTTCTTTATTTTGTTTTAAAACTGTATTTCCCACTTATCTGTTGCTGTTTTGAATTCTTTTTCATTTTAATTAGAAACAGTCCTGCCAAAACAAAAAAAAATTACCTTCCTGTGGTGAATTTTTTTGAGAGGTTTCTTAAGACCGAATTTGCAGAATACGAATTTGAGATCACCTAACAAAAAACCTCTCAAAAAATTAGTCTTAAAAATTTGAGACTTGAGACCCTCTCAGCGCCAGAATAGGGCTGTATGTATTCCAAAACGACCGACGGCAGTAAAAGAGGTGTTTTGCTATATATCACTTGGCGGGAGAATAATTACTTGGGTGTGGCGTGCCGTAAGGATTCAACAGCATTTGGTAAAATATTGTATCTTACAGTTATTAAGTATTCACGAATAAATGAAATGAAATGAAATATATTTCTCTCGTTTTTTTATTTAGGCCGTGTGCGAATTGGATGAATTGTGGTTAAAAAATAAAAATGGATGAATTTTTAACCACTACTGTCATATTTTAACCTGCTCAGCAGCTAGTCAAATAATGCGAAGTGTCAAAATTTAACCAAACGTCAAGTTTTAACCCATTTTTAACTGAATTCGCACACGGCCTTAAACCTGCGGTTTACAGCCCTATTCCTGTGACCTCTCAAAAAATAAAGACCTCTCAATTCGGGGTGAATTTGATTTTGAGACTTTTTTGGTATTCTGGCGAAAACCTCTCAACTTGTTAGCATCTCAAAATCTTTAAAATTGAGATCTGCTCTTTGGCACATCTGTTGGAAATTAAGATTGAATGTGGCAGCACTGCTACAGTTTGTAATCTCTCAACCTTTATATTTGACACAATAAATTCACTTATTTTCATAGAACGACTTCGTTTTTGCTAAAGCTCTGGAATTTTCTTTTAATAAAATAAATTTCAACAGGTTATGGGCACCAGGCCACGTAAAAGTAATTCAAGCTTTCTGTTAAAGTAAAAAATCTTTGAAATCCGTAAAGTGAATAGTTTGGTTTGAGCACAGTTTAATTTTTTTTTGTTCAACTAATTTCGTCAATGATGGCCGGCATTCTCAGCACCATAGAAAAATTAAAAGGGCGGGAAAACTACGACGACTGGCAATTCGCTGTCCAGAATTATTTGGAACACCAGGAGTTATGGAATTGTGTTCTCGGAGTTGAGACAGACGCACTGAAAATTTCCAAAGCAAAATCCACAATTATTTTGCTCATCGAAGCAGTTAATTACGTTCACGTCAAGGACGCCAAAACTGCGAAGGAAGTTTGGGATCGATTGAGAGTAGCTTTCGACGATAGTGGGTTGACGAGAAGAGTAGGTTTGTTGCGATGCCTCATAACTACCAATTTGCAAAACAGTGGTGGTGTAGAGAGTTATGTTACCAAAATTATCTCAACCGCGCATAAGCTCAATTCTATTGGGATGCCAGTCTCAGACGAGTGGGTCGGCACGTTGCTACTTGCTGGCTTACCAGAAGAGTATAAGCCCATGATTATGGGAATTGAAAGTTCTGGGGTGAAGATTTCGGCGGACTCAATTAAAACGAAACTGTTGCAAGACGTCAAAGATGATTGCATTTCGAATGAGCAGTCTGGCTCAGCTTTTTATGGTGAAAACAAGAATTTTAAGAAACGTTTTAATAAACCTGCAAAGAAGAATGGTCCTAGATGTTTTGTGTGCAATCAATATGGCCATATAGCAAAGAACTGTTCACAGAAGCAAAAAACAGAAACAGATGCTAGCCGTTCTAAGGTTCTTTATACAAGTTTTGCTGCACAACAAATTGGTGGTGAAGAATGGGTTGTCGACTCTGGCGCTTCTTCACATATGACGTTCAAACATGATTGGCTTGAGAATTCTACGGTTGTTTGCGATGACGTGGTAGTTGCAGATAATAATAAATTGAAGGCAACGGCAAGAGGAGATGTGTCATTGAAGGTTTCATGTGGTGATGTCATAGCAAAAGATGTTTTGTTTGTCCCAAGCTTATGCGTGAATTTGTTGTCGGTGGTGCAGATGGTAAAAAATGGTAATCGTGTTGTGTTTGGCTCAGATGGTTGTTCTATTTTCAATAAAAACAACAAGCTGATTGCGACTGCAAGTTTGCACAACAATACTTTCAAATTGGACAGGCCTTCTCAAATAGTGAACATTGCGAAACTAAGTTCTGATTTGTGGCATCGACGTCTCGGCCACATCAATTATCAAACATTGAATAAGATGTCCAACGATGGTTTGGTGGATGGAATTTGTAGTGATGCAAGCGATAGATCTGATGGATGTGAAGTATGTCTCAAAGGCAAACAATTTCGGCAACCGTTTAAATTGTCCGAATCCACAACAAGTAGGCCACTTGAGTTGGTACACTCAGATGTGTGCGGACCTATGGAGCATACATCGATAGGAGGTTCACGATACTTTCTATTGTTTCTGGATGATTTCTCAGGAAAGATTTTTGTCTACTTTATCCATTCGAAGAGTCAGGTAGTAGATAAGTTCGTCCAATTCAAAAATTTTGTTGAAAATCAAACATCATACAAAATTCAGAAATTCCGCTCGGATAATGGTACAGAATTTTGTAATCACAAATTCGCAAATGTACTACGTAGCAGTGGCATCAAGCATGAGACAACAAATGCATATACGCCGCAACAGAATGGCAAAGCGGAGCGAATGAACCGCACAATAGTCGAGAAAGCAAGATGCTTACTTATAGATGCGTGCATGCATAAGCGTTTTTGGGCAGAGGCTGTGTCGACAGCTGCATACTTAATTAATCGTACAGTGACAAGAACATCCGAATTATCAAAGTCCCCAGAAGAGATTTGGTCAGGAAGAAGAACAAACGTTGAACATCTAAGAGTTTTTGGATCGACAGCAATGGTTTACGTACCGAAACAAAAACGACAGAAATGGGAATCCAAATCTTCAAAGTGTATTATGGTTGGGTATAGTGAAGAAAAGAAAGGATACCGTTTATATCATCCTGAATCTAAGAAGATAATCTTCAGTCGAGATGTGAGTTTCTTCGAAGACGTCATGTACTTTAAGGATTCAGTGGGAGATACCATAAGAAATAATGTCTTGATAGAACTTGATAACAAGATAGATGTCAGCAACGAAACAGACGAATGGGAAGACGCAGAGGATCAGAATGGCACATATATTGAAGAGATTTTGCTAGATGCAAATGAGACTGATTGCCTTGCCAGCAGCGAAAATGATGGAAATTTCAACGTAGACTCTCCTTCAACTTCTGACTTGGTTCAAGACAATTCACCGAGAACATCAAAAAGGCAGCCTAGACGACCAGCAAATTTCGACGATTACATATGTTATCAAATGACTTCAGATGATTCCTATGATCCAGTTACATTTGACGAAGCGTGTTCAAGATTTGATAAGACTCACTGGAAGAAGGCTATCGAAGAAGAGTATGCTGCTCTGATTGAGAACGATACTTGGGAAGCTGTTGATTTACCTCCCGGAAAGAAAGTCATCAACACGAAGTGGGTATTTAAGACCAAGAGTGATTCTCAAGGTAAGATCTGTAAATATAAAGCCCGTTTAGTAGCGAAAGGCTGTAGCCAACGTTTGAGAATAGATTATTGCGAAACATATTCTCCTGTCATTCGTTACGGCTCTATAAGATTTTTGATAGCTTTGGCAGCAAGACTTGATTTAAGAATTCACCAGTTAGACGCTATAACAGCTTTTCTTCAAGGCGATTTAAAGGAAGAAATTTATATAGCTGAACCCGAAGGTTTTGATCACAGCAAGAAGGTTCTTCGACTTAAGAAATCATTATATGGACTCAAGCAATCTTCGAAGATGTGGAACGACAAACTAGATGAAGCCTTAAAGAACTTTGGTATGATAGCTTCGAAGATTGATCCTTGTATATATTATAGAAACTATAATGGTACCTACTTAATTGTTGCAGTCTATGTAGACGATTTATTGATTTTTTATAATAATTCCGAAAATATGAAAGAACTAAAGACAGGTCTAATGAATACTTTCAAGATGAAGGACATTAGTGATGCAACTTCGTTTCTTGGACTACTTTTGACAAGAGATGAGAGTTCCGGGAAGATATGGATTGATCAAGAGCAATATATCAATGAAATGGTCGTTCGTTTTGGAATGAAGGATGCAAACAGCTGTTTAACACCGATGGAAACAAATTTGCATTTGTCGAAAGAGATGTCACCAAAGGACCAGTCTGAGAGAGATGAGATGTCGAAAGTTCCCTATCAGGCGTTAGTTGGTTCGCTACTTTTTGCAGCTCAGGTATCCAGACCCGATATATGCTATGCCGTGAACTACGTTAGTCGTTTCAACAACGATCCTGGTATGCAACACTGGAAAGCAGCGAAACGCATCTTGCGTTATTTAAAAGGAACTGCTCACAAACGACTTTGCTTCCAGCGAGATGATTCATCGACGACGCTAATCACTGGCTACTGTGATGCTGATTTTGCGAGTGACATCGACGAGCGAAAGTCAGTTTCTGGTTACGTATTCATAGTTGGAAATGGAGCTGTATCGTGGATGTCGAAAAAACAATCAACAGTGGCACTTTCAACCACGGAGGCCGAATACATGGCTATGAGTATGGCGATGCAAGAAGGACTATGGCTTCGAGGTTTGGAGAAGGAACTCATTCAAAATCCATCAAAGAACTTCGATCTGTATTGTGACAACCAGAGTGCCGTATTTCTGTCATCAACATCAGGATTTCGCGCTAGAACGAAGCATATCGACGTAAAACACCATTTTGTTCGAGATATCATCAAAGAAGGCGAAGTCTGCTTACGTCACATTGGAACAAACGAAATGATAGCAGACTCACTCACAAAAGCGTTGCCATCAGTCAAGTTCAACATTTTCACATTTTCGATGGGAATTCAATCTAGTGGGAGTGTTGGAAATTAAGATTAAATGTGGCAGCACTGCTACAGTTTGTAATCTCTCAACCTTTATATTTGACACAATAAATTCACTTATTTTCATAGAACGACTTCGTTTTTGCTAAAGCTCTGGAATTTTCTTTTAATAAAATAAATTTCAACAACATCACAACTGCGTTTGTTTTTTTTATACAAAGAAGAAGGCAAAATATGGACATGTTCATTTTAATACATCTCTTGGAAGAGAATGAAAAGTAAGAATTTTATTATTTTATAGAAATGGAATTATGTTTTTATTTTTTAATTAACTAATTTTTAAGATTGGAGCGTAGGAGAATGCTCAAAAAATTGAGAGAAATTAATGATCCATTTCTCTTCAAGAGGAAACATTCACAAAATTTTTTCGGCAGCCCAAAACTTTGTGCTGGGACTTTATTCATGACCTAGAGCAGCACGACGAACAACCATCTTCTTTGCCATTTGTCATTCGAGTATGTACGAGTATCATATTTTATCTTTTATTTTTTTGTTTTATTATTTTGTTTTTCTATAAAAGTTTATTTCAGTTCTTTATTTTCTTTCCCATGGCTCCTACCTTGTTGTGCGTTTACTTTTTTGAGTGCCTAATATAATTTATAAAAATATTAATAGAAATACAAATTATTGAACGTTTTATTTAATTTCTTACCGATCGACTCCATAGTTTTCTTTATTTTGTTTTAAAACTGTATTTCCCACTTATATGTTGCTGTTTTGAATTCTTTTTCATTTTAATTAGAAAACAGTCCTGCCAAAACAAAAAAAAATGTACCTACCTTCCTGTGGTGAATTTTTTTGAGAGGTTTCTTAAGACCGAATTTGCAGAATACGAATTTGAGATCACCTAACAAAAAACCTCTCAAAAAATTAGTCTTAAAAATTTGAGACTTGAGACCCTCTCAGCGCCAGAATAGGGCTGTTAAATATTGAAGATTCCTCTTCGTCGTATAACAGTATAACTGTTTAACAAAGAAAGAAAGGACAAGAAACGACCATAGAGATAATGGCGCAAAATATTGAACATTTTGGTTGCCTTTTCGGGGCACAAGTTAATTGGCTTGAATAAAATTTCGAAGCGATGTGCGAGGATGCCAAACGCATTTTCTACGCGAACTCTTGCCGAACTTAAGCATCTATTGAAATTTAATTCCTGTGGAGATATTTGCATTCCTGAATATGGCTTCATTATGTACTCCTTCAATGGGAAAGCGTCATCCGCTACAAAAACATAGGGCAACTTTTCTCCACCTGCCATTAGCTCTTCCGCAATCGGAATGTTAAGGGAATCGGTCTCCAACTTGATTCGATTAAATGAAATTTTTTAACGAGAAAAAATGATGTTTTGACAGTTGAAGCAGAAGTCTTTCAACAACGTTTATGTAGTGTGTGGTGAAGCATCAATTTAGTTGACAACTAAATTGAAAATAAAATTGAATCGTGTATGGAGTGCCTTACTGTCATCTTTAATTGCAGTCAAAGAAACTGTTATACAATCAAAGAATCGAAAACACCATTCTTGATAATACTAGCTGTCTCCATATACCTAGAATGGTTAAATCACTGATCTTGAAAACCGAAATTCGTTGCCCTTAAATCGTTTGCGTGGGTCGTCATCATTAATTCCGTCCGTATCCGAGGTTTGTTGGTGTTTTAGAACCATGTCTACTTTATGTGGCCGGGCAGTCACTCCGACGCGACGCACGACCTCCAACTTGGAGGGCCAGGTTGATTTCATCTAGGGAGTTCTTCCGCTGCCGCCTGTTGAAAAGGAGGCATGCCTAAGTGGACGCATACCTCCTCCCCCTCTATATCTTTGCTGCCGCCAACAACTTCCCACTGGGGTGGGTATCTTCGGTTGAGGTACTGGACACCCGATGTTCACGATGATTCCACTTTTAACGGACGGACGCCGGCCACGCTACCAGGTCCAAACGGAAAAATCGTGTAACATTTTTGACAATTGAAAATCGCGCTTCTTATTTTTTTCATGTTTATTTTGTTTGTCACAGCATTGTATTTCTATTTAGCTAGTACCCGCGACCTGCCAATCGATTGTAGTCGAAAAACCCATTCTTGATTATACTAGGTGATTTTATCACACCTACACGAAAGTAAAACAAACTTTTGTTAAATTGGTCAAATTGAATCGCGAATCTACATTATGTAAGTGCTACACAATCGGATTCTATTTAATATTTTCTGTGGTTTTGCTTACTTTGTGAATTTTTTTTCTTTCAGAGGCGACGCTGTATAAATGGAGTTGGAGTGTGTGGAGAAGCAGGGCAAAGACCAATACCAAGCACAAAACTACCGGGCTGCCCTTAAACTATGCTCGGATGCAATTTCACGTTCGCCTGTAACGGCAATCGTGCTGCATGCCAAATGTTGTTCTGCAACTATCACAATGCCCTGGGAAGATGCGCGGACATCCATTCGAATCGGTCCAAAATTCAATGAAATTACAGTTTTTTGGGTTTTAACTTCTTCTTACCAATACTCAGAGATTGGATAAAAGTGCTCTTCCAGTCATTGAATTGAATTAAAGAGCGAAATGGTACTCGAATTGAAATACATATCCAAACAACACAAGCCGGGCACCACGAAGGAAGCCAGACAACTTGGATCTTCACGCCAGTCACCAATATAAGGCATTTCTGCTTTTTACCATTAATTGATGTCGAAGAGGAGTTCTTGTTCTTGCTTCCAACTAGGGCGCAGAGGGAAATAGTTTCTTCATTGGCATGTGAACGTGGCTTCGGAATGCCTAGGTAGGCAATTGGAACACTCTTGGGGCAGTTCAGTGGATGTTGCAATCTCACACTTGATACTTGAAAATTCTATAAAAGCAAAAGAATTGACTGCAAAAAGAAAGAAATTATTTAACAAAAAATTATTTACAAAAAACTTACTGCTAATGCCTACTTGCTTTTCAAGAACTGTCAAAATTTGTATAATTACATATAAAAAAAGATAGCATCGTTTATCTTCAACAAATTAAACTAGATGTCAGTACTTTCTTTGCGATACAAAGCTTATCTCAACTCAAAGAAAACAGATGTCGCTAAAATTTGTATTTACTTTTCTTGCCACTGCGGCTGGCAATGCTAGTGTAGCTAATATCAAGTGGAACCATTTTTATTCAAATTTTGTATGGACAATTCAGACGACTAGCATTCCATATCTGGGAAGCCAAGAAAATCGGTCTTTGTTTATGCGCCTCGAATTAATGACACTCAATAGAGTACCGGCGGGAAACGTCAAACGAGATGACGTCTTGTCGTCGTGGAGGGCAAACAACTTGAATTTGGTCGAAATTGAATAAACAAGAAATATATTTAAGTTTAAAATTTACTATTTTATCTTCTTTGTTCGTTGTTTGTGTTAAAATGTACAAAAAAGGCCTCCTTAGTGCTGTTTTGGTTTTTCGTGTCCAACTTCCTTCTCTTTGCATCTAATCCTTTGCGTACGCTAAAATCTTCATTTCCTGAATAAAAAAAAAACTTGTTTAGATACATTAATTATTGAAATATTAAGAAGAATTACAACAAAAATTTCAAATTGTATGCAAATCCCGCTTTGTTTGCCCTCCACAACCGATAAAATGACAGTTGAAATTGGTCGAAATGTATGCGCTGTCAAAAGGGGAAAAGCCCTATGGTAATGTAGTGTAGGTGTCGCTAACAAATTATATTATAATGCGATACATGTACTAAAAGCGGATGTTCAAGTTTGGAAAGTGGATTTCTTCATTTTTATTCAATGTGGTAACGTGGTAATAGGAAAATCAAATGATGACGTTTACTAAAATATAGACGTCAATGTGATTACCTTTATTTTAAAACCAATTGAATTTTCATACGTGTGCTTAGTATCACATTGTTTATTTAAAACTTAAGAATAACTTCGGATAGCAGCAATTCCTTTCCAAAGCTTCAGCCTTACTCAACACACCTGCTCAAAAGTCATCATGAAGAATCTATTAACTTTCCTTGTGTACTCGTCAATTATTTCTTTCGCTTCTTTTCAGAAAGTTAATCCTACCGAAGTAAAATGCGAAGGTAACAAGTTGTTTTTTTTAATAAAAAATATAGTTACATTTTATATACATTTCAAATATTTAGTATGCAAAGCAACAGTACAAGAAATGGAAGAAGCTATCTCAAAAATAGATCCAAATAAAGTCGTAGAAGTCGGTGGTTTCCGAATAGATGACAAGGGTAACCTAATTAGTAAAACAGCCAAATACAGTAAATCTGAAACATATCTCACCGAACTTATGGAAACAATCTGTTCAAAGATGGATGACTATGTTAAGGTGACAATAAAGAAGACTGGCAAGCTGGAACTTTTAAAAATGGGCTCTGCTGATATTGCTACGAAGATGGCCGAAGTTGACTTCATTCAAGACGGAGACTTAAACAAAAGCCTTCCGCATTATGTGAGTGACAAAATTAAGCTGCATTATATTGAATTTTAAATAATCATTGTTTCAGTGCCTTGAACTATTGGAGGAGAAAGAAGAAGCTTTCCTCAAATCTTTTATGAGCGAAACACTAGAAACCGATTTGGACATACGAATTTGTTCTCAATTGACTGGTTACTGCAAGGATTCCCCAATTCAAGAGGATTACCAATTGGAGGAAGACGATTCAAAGGATGAATTGTGATAAAGAATTAAATCTGTTTCATTTTCGAAACATATTCCATTTAGCTAGAAAAAATTGTTTTTACATTTTAGTAATTTTGATTTTGTACGATAGTCATTTAGCTTGTTTCTAGTTTTACAAAAAAAAAAAAAAAACAACTCTTCCGTCGACAAGTAAATGTACAAAAAGAATAAATTGGTACTCGATATTTTAAAATATTTTTCACTTTATTCTTGGCTATAACATTTGGTTTGCACAATTTTGTTTAAACACATGGGCTCCCTCTGATGAAATCTGAAAATAAAATAAGCAAACAAAATAATCTCGGTCACATTAAAACGTTCAAAAAAAAAGTGAGTGAAATCGTGTTAAATGATTTTTTTGTGAAATGTCAACTTGAATCAAATATTTTTTCATTTTGCGAGCTGTTGTGGTTGTATAGTTTTAATCTTCCAGTATGACAGTTTGAACGTGGCAATGATGATGGGTTTAGCTTCTGGTTTCAGAACCGGGACACAGGTTCTTCTAAACAGTGAAGGAAACTTAGTCACCGAAGCACAGGGAATTGTAGATGGTTTCAAGCAGCACTTCCAACAGCTGCTGAATGCGCAAAATGTCGAGCGAGCTAATGACGAAAGAGAAGCAAGACCAGTCAATGAAGACCCAGTCCCAGCCCCCAGCACAGAAGAGGTAGAAAGAGCCATCCAAAAGCTAAAAAATAACAAGTCCGCTGGGTCGGATGGCATACCTGCAGAACTCTTTAAACATGGAGGTGTTTTGATGAACCGCATGCACCAAAGTGTGGGAGGAAGAATGCATGCCCACTGACTGGTCGATGAGCTCCATATGTCCCATCTACAAAAAAGGCGATCCGATGTCATGCAAAAACTACCGTGGCATATCCCTGCTAATGTTGCATACAAAATCCTATCCAACGTACTGTGAGAGCGTCTTAAACCAAATATTCACACTGAGGCAGATCCTGGAAAAGACCAACGAATTTCAAGTCGAAACCCACCATCTTTTCATCGACTTTAAAGCTGATTATGATAGCATCCACCGCCAAGAGCATATGATGGCGATGTCTGAATTCGGGATCCCGAACAAACTGATCCAGCTGTGCCGCATGACGCTAAAAAATACGCAGTGCAGTGTGCAAATGGGTAACAGCTCATCCGAATTATTCCAAACATGCGCAGGGTTTAGACAAGGAGATGCGTTGTCATGTGATTTCTTCAACATAGTCCTTAAGCAGATAGTGCGCAAGACAGGGGTGTAATCACGGAAAACACTATCTTCAACAAATCCACACAGCTCCTAGGCTATGCGGATGACATAGACATCATCGGTCGATGAGGCCTTCACAGCGATAACAAACAAAGCAACATCTGTCCACCGCCTAGGACAAAACGTCACTGTTGGTAACAGCGAGGTAGTTAAGGAGTTCACCTACCTTGGAACAAACATATCCCACTAGCGACACCTTAATGGAGATCCGAAGAAGAATAATTCTACCGAACCGCTGCTGCTTCGGTTTGGCCAAACAACTGGGTTCAAAACTCCTCACTCGAAAGACAGTGTCTGCTATACAAAACTTTGGAAGGCTGCAGTATTTCAGGCTGAGATCCTTCATGGATTGTGAGCCGGATAAGTAAGTAATGATGATAGGTGTTTACACCATAACTAAGATTAGATTCGCTAGCAGAACCATTCTGACAAATTAGCCCTTTGTGATCAACTATGAGAATTGAACGATCTATCTACCGACAGATTGTCTGTTATAACCACATCATAGGTAAATGAATAGAAGGTACGGAGTTGAATGTTTCTCCATATTGATAGTGGCGGACAAAGGGAGGGATTCCATTATCTCTTCCTGAATTGATGTACCATTTAGTAGTACTATTCATCGGACACGATGATAGTCAATAATTCCGTGAACCCGACCTAGAAGGAATCAGCCTACTTAACATCGACTACAAGATCCTCTCTGCCGTAATATGTGAACCTCTGAAGCCTTTCGTCAACAATCGACAAAATTTTCAATTTGCGGCAGATCCTGGAAAAAACCTATGAACTCCAAATCGATACCCACCACCTTTCAATCAATTTTAAGGCCGCGTATGACAGCATCTACAGAGACGAACTGTATTAAGCTATGTCTAGTTTTGGCATCCCTGCCAAGCTCGTTCGCTTGTGCAAAATGACGATGGAGAACTCACGCTGCTCCATCAAGGTTGGCAACGAGCTAACGGAATCTTTCGATGTCACTGTCGTGCGATTTCTTTAACATCGTTCTTGAGAAGATAGTGCAAAACTCCACCGCCAACACCCGAGGCACTATCTTCCAAAAGTCTGTTCAACTTCTAGCGTACGCCGATGATATTGAGATAATGGGAAGAACACAGCGTGATGTCAATGGCGCCTTTGTGAGAATTGAGACAGAAGCGGCAAAAATGGGTTTAGCGGTAAATTAGGGAAAAACGAAGTATAAGTATGCTGTCTTCGAGGAAGAACACCCATTACCGACGGCTCGGACAGAACGTCACAATAGACGCATACAAGAGGTAGTAGAAGTGTCTACCTAGGCTCCGCTATTAACACTCGCAATAACACCCGCGCCGCGATCAGACGAAGAATAACTCTTGCTAATCGCTGTTTCTTTCTGGCCCCTTGTGCATTGATGGGGAATGGAGAAGAAGATACAACAGCGAACTTTACGGGTTGTACAACGACGTGGACCTAGCCAGAAGGGTCAAGGTCCAGAGACTCAGATGGCTCGGTCATTTAGAGCGGATGGACACCAATGTTCCGGCCCGGAAAGCCTTCGACACCTTTCCCGAGGGACGTAGAAGGAGCGGAAGACCGCGACTCAGGTGGTGCACACAAGTGGAAGAGGACCTCAATCAACTTGGAGTGCAAAACTGGAGACTAGCTAGGGACCGAGTTGGCTGGCGGAGACTGTTGATTGAGGCCCAAGTCCACAACGGACTGCAGCGCCACATTAAGTAAGTTTTTGGTTTATTTGTAAAAAATTTAATGACCAGAAACAAATGGATTATATGTTTGACCTTAGCGGTTTCATAACCAAGTTTATTTTAAAAATAATTTTATCGACATGCAATTTCGAGGAAGCTAGACGACTCTTAAAGACTTTTTGGAAATTTTGAGAGAGCAGAGTAGTTCCAGTGTCCAGTCGCACGTCTCAGTCTATCAATTTCGTTGGATTTATTTAAACTACGGGGTGGAAGATTATTGAAATATATTTAACCTTTTAATTGAGTATTAAAATGAAACTGGATCAATTCCCGATTGAAAGCCATAATGTATATATATGTATGTATATGTGTATGTATATGTAGTACACTTCACAGGTACGAACAAGGTTTTTTATGGCGTTTACATAAATTTACTGAATTATCAAGTTCTTTCCAAGGCAACATGATTGTTGCTATTAGCTAAAGTACATTGTTATGCAAGTGCAGTTGTTTTGCTTTTTTTCTACAACAAATGCATTTTCTGATTTATGTATACTAACCTCTTAATACCGTTTTACTTCTTGAGAAGTTGATGTCTCACAACCAAGAAAGGAGCACCAAGCCCAGAGCCTATATACAAAATGGTAAAAGCTGTTAGCTTGTACCGATTATGAATGTCCATTGGCAGATTCTAAAATGAAAATGAGAACAGAATATTTATTTTCTTTAATAAAATCAACTGCGTACATTATGGACATTCATGTCCATTTTATTATGTAATCGCGAGGCGTTTTCAAATTACTTACCTCGCCGGGGATACCACCATGGGAATGGAATCGGACATTAGATTTAACCACGTTGCGGGCTAACAGACTTGCACGGCCAAACATTTTTCTATAATTATTTAACTTTTTTCTTAAAAATTAAAGTAAATTGAACCTCTTCGCAGGCTGTAGAGAAACGAAGACGAAATGACGAATGACGAAAATGAATATCGCAAAATAGGTGGAATGTCAGTGACACAGATCAGAGAAAGAAAGTGAAATTACCAAATTGGAATTCAAATTACCTACAAGTTGGTAACCTTAAATTTTGAAAATGAATTGGTGTTTTTTCTAACACTTTCTCAAATGTTAACTGTACATGCATTAGGGGACTTACATGTTACATGGTCGCACATGGTGTTAGTTTGACAACCATGGTGTGAATATAACGATCTTTGATCCTTTGTACATGGAACAACTAGTATTATCAACGATTGGTGTTTTAATTTTTAAATTTTCTCTGCTTCATCAAAAATGTTTGCTCAATACGAACTTATGCAAAAAAATAATATTTCTGCATATAACTAGGTGGCGCTAGAGTCGAATGCCAGGTCGATTATACCTGTCAAATATATATATATAAAGCACTGATCTCTATAATACACTGGATAGTGGATTCCATACAAATTATAACACTTTTCTTGACTCCTATTGATTTTGACATGGTACTCTTACACTTGTGCATCTCTTTCTATATAAACCGAAAAAGTGAGACAGAGTGAAGTGATGTTCAACAAAAAAAGTGACTGATCTCCTTTGTCTATATCTCTGATCTATATTATCTCTATCTCTATTATAGATATCAGTGTTGGGGAAGTGTTATATTTTGGTATAACTGTTATACCTGGATGGTACCTTTACACTTATAACAGTCTTCTATGGGAGTCAAACTTTTTGCTCCTATCCACTATCCAGTTATAATAGAGATCAGTGATATAAAGGCCAATGATAAAGGCGAAATGGCATTGACATATTATAATATGGACTGCTAGTTGCCAACTTCACGCATGTTCAGCGTAAAGAGCGCCATTGGTTCAGGGTGGCCAAAAAAGAACGATTTCAGCTGTCAAAAATGAACAAAAACAAAAACATAAACAACGAGGTCGCTGTGCAGTGTTACCGCAGGGAAAAATATTTTCGAGTCCAAGATGCTTGAAAAACGAGTCCACGTAAAAAAAAAATTAAATACTTTCAGAAATCATTTTGTTTTAAATTTTTAACATACTTATTTGTGTTCTGCAAACAAAAAACGTTATAAAAACGAGTCCCCGAGCCAAGGAAGAAACAACGAGTCCATTTTCAATCTATAGAGTCCATGTGGTAACACCGTCGCTGTGAATTCAAACATATTTTTTGGGACTAATTTGGCCGCTTCGAACCAATGGCGCTGCTGTAGCTTGTACCTTTTTTCTTCTCATGAAATGTATGGAAATGACAAGTGACTAGCAGTCCATATATATTATGTCAATGTCATGAAATGTATGGAAATGACAAGTGACTAGCAGTCCATATATATTATGTCAATGCGAAATGGAAAGACAGAATATGCACACTCAAAAAACCCGTGTTGTAACATATACACTCATAAAATTGCCGAAGCGAAACTAAAAGCAAAATCTACCTTGATTGTTGGTTAATCTCTGTTTTCGTTTTCTGATTTTTTGTTCAAGATGACACAAGGAATTTTGAAGTATAGGCGTTTTTCTTTTTTACATCTGAACAGAGCTTGAACTGTCAAACGAAAAATTGTGTTTCTTTTTTAGTTCAGAGTGTTCAGAGCATCAAAGTTGTGTTACTTTTTTCGTTCAGAGCACTGATTCTGAGTGTTCAGAGTTCGAAACCGCGTTCAGAAAAAAGAGACCGAGCATAATGAACAAAATGCTGAGCGCAAGCGTGTTTTTCTCAAAACAATTGAAATGGCGGAGGAAACACGTCGCTCAGGCAAAGGTGGAAAGTTTTATTTTGAATAATTAATTAAATATTTTATTTATTAATAAAAAAAATGTTCATTTCAGCTTTCAACAATACGAAGTGTCGGTGTCTGAACTAAAAATGCTCCATTGCATTTCAAAATGAAATCCGAGCGTTCAGAAAATGTTCAGAGCTTCATTTGTTCAGAGCGAGTTCAGCAAGCTCTGAACACTCAGATTTCGGAGCTCTGAACTAAAAAAGAAAAACGCCTTATGTCTCTGATCTCTGAACTCTGATGTCTCAAACTCCAACTCCAATTAGAATTGATATTCCACCTGTTTCAGGCTCTTATTTTGTTACTTATATTTTTGTTTTGTTTAGTTTTTGTTATTGGTTTATTGTTTCTTAATTTTTGTAGGTTTAAACTAACTTTAAAAAAAAGTAATATGCTAAGATTACCAATCAAAATGTATACCCCCATATACAATCAAATTGCACGCACCACAATACGTTTGCTACATGTAAGCGAAGCAAACGTCATAACCACGGCTATTGATAAGCATTCAACTGATTTTAAGGTAGTTGATATCCACTAGGTTCATGAAATTTTATGTTTTCATTTGAATGTTTTTAGCAAAATATGAGTGATATGGAAAATCTCGTTGAAGAACTGAGGTCTCATACTGCAAAAGCATTGGGTGGTGGCGGGCCAATAGCAGTAGATCGACATAAATCTCGAGGAAAACTTCTTCCTCGTGAGCGTATTGACAAACTTATCGATAAGGGAAGTGCATTTCTAGAGTTAAGTTTACTGGCTGGACATGGGCTATATGGCAAAGAAGTGGTAAACTCGGGAGGTATAGTTACCGGGATTGGAAGGATTTGTGGGTTCGTACCTTGTGTAATTGAGCGAAAGCCGAACAGTGACAGATGTGGAAAGTCCACCTGTTACTGATCGACAATCACTCGCAGTTGCAATCACTAACTAAAGTCTGAATTGCGTTTTAGAACTGAATGTGTCATTGTTGCCAACGATGCAACTATTAAAGGAGGCACTTATTATCCGATAACTGTGAAGAAACACCTCCGAGCACAAGAGATTGCTCAAGAAAATCGTCTACCTTGTATTTACCTCGTTGATTCTGGTGGTGCAAATCTGCCGCGACAAGCTGAAATATTTCCAGACAAATGGGATTTCGGTCGTATATTCTACAACCAAGCCAATATGTCAGCTCTAGGTATTCCCCAGATAGCAGTAGTAATGGGTAGTTGTACAGCTGGCGGAGCTTATGTCCCTGCTATGGCAGATGAGAGCATAATCGTTAGAAAACAAGGAACAATATTCTTGGCGGGACCGCCATTAGTCAAAGCTGCTACCGGAGAGGAGGTATCTGCTGAAGACCTTGGTGGAGCTGATCTCCACTGCAAGATATCAGGAGTAACGGATCATTATGCCACTGACGATGAGCATGCTTTATTTCTCGCTCGACAGGTTGTTAGTAATTTAAATTTTCCAGAAACGAACTTCTACACAGAAAACGAACTAGGCCTCTCAGTTAATACTTCAGCAGAGCCTCAACCTACATTCTATGAAGAACCAAAGTATGACCCCAAAGAGATTTACGGAATAGTTGGCCAAAATCTGACAAAAACTTTCGATGTTCGAGAAGTTATTGCTAGGATAGTTGACGGCAGCAGATTTAACGAGTTCAAGAAATTCTACGGAGAGACCCTTGTGTGTGGTTTTGCTAAAATCTATGGCCAAACCGTGGGAATTGTGGGAAATAATGGAGTACTATTTTCGGAGAGCGCTTTAAAAGGAGCTCATTTTATTCAATTATGTGCTCAGAGATATGTGCCTTTAGTGTTTTTACAAAACATCACTGGATTCATGGTTGGCAGAGATGCTGAAGCAAATGGAATTGCAAAGAATGGCGCAAAGATGGTAACTGCTGTGGCTTGCGCAAATGTTCCTAAATTCACTGTTATTATTGGGGGTTCTTATGGAGCTGGAAATTATGGTAACTTTGTAAACTCCATTCAAAAACGTAATGATTTTATTTTAAATCTTCCACAGGTATGTGTGGCAGGGCATACTCGCCTAGGTTTTTGTTTATGTGGCCTAATTCGCGTATCTCGGTTATGGGTGGTGCTCAGGCAGCTAATGTCCTCGCTCAAGTAACAACTGATCAGAAAAAACGCGATGGAAAGGAACTCAGTACAGTAGAAATCAGTGAAATGAAATCGAAAATTGAGGATAGGTTCGAAAAAGAAGCTTCGCCCTATTACAGCACAGCAAGATTGTGGGATGATGGAATAATTGACCCAGCCGACACCAGAAAAGTCTTGGGGCTAACCTTGACTTCTTCTCGAAGAAATTCTAGAAATCCATCCAAATTCGGAGTCTTCCGAATGTAGAACATGGAAGAAGTTATAGTAGTTATTGAATTGGTGAATTTTGTTTAAGTCAAAACATTTGCATTTATTAGTTTTAGGTGAAAAATTGTTGGCATTTATATTTTATGACTATTTGTTGAATCTTTAATACATTTATATAAAAGTTTATCTAAAGTATTTTTTTGTTTTATTTTTGTAAAGATTTTGAATATCTGTTAAACGATACTAAGACGGGGAAAAAGCCCTATTCCATTCATGTTTGCATCATTTCTCTCAAAACTCAAATGCGAAATAAAATCGTGGAATAATTGCACATTTAGTATAATGCTACGTTTCCTTTTCCTTAAATCCGAGAAAAGCCGAGATTTATCGTTAATCTACTTCGCTAAATCTCATGATTAGTCAGTGGAAACAGCATATTCGATGCTTACTCGGCGTTTTGTCGAGTTCGATTTTTACACGCTTATCATGAAAAAAATTCATATTCCTCATGCCTCAACTTTTCCTATTGAAAACGAATGAATGCTATAAATGGCCCCTCAGTGTTTTATTTTTGTCCTAAATGAGCGTTCAACCTTCAACGTTCAAAAGGACAATTTACAAAAAAAAAATAATGCAGTAAAAAAAATTTATTGTTATCGTAGAAAAGCTCAATTTCCAATCAGAGGTTTGAAATCATTTTTTGTTAAAGCGGCAACGCTGTATTCCAATGACATCTCCATTTTCGGAACACTCCCACATAAATAGCGTACGACGGCGTTGTCAAACCTGACACAACCGTGAAATAGTGTGCGAGAGTGAGAAAAAACAAAAACATAAGCAGGACCACAGCTTTTTCCCAATTCGCCCAAAAGACGAACGAACCAACGAACGAAATCAAATCATTAGAGAAAAAACGTTACAGTTTCCTAGAGCCGAAGCAATTTTACTCCGAGGGAAAAAAACTATTTTTCCAATTTTGAAAGTTTATAACCAAATTAAATAAGTGCACTTTTTTCAGGATACATTTATTAAAGTGTTAAAGAGTGAGTAAATTGTTTAAAAGTTCTATAAGGTATTCCAATGATAATTTTCCAATTGAAAATTCCGATACTCTGCAAATTCGGCCATTTTTGAACTCAATCCGTTTATATTGGGAGTGACTAGGACAAGTATAAATCGTGCATTCGAAATTCCGAATTAATTTCTGCCAGAAATAGTGTTGTCTCATTCTGTCTGTTATTGCACTTGGAAATTTGTTGGTATGTATGCATGTAATCGACGACGAAAGGTTTATTTTTTGGTCGAGGCAGGTCGGTTCTCCTGCTTTGGCTTTCTGTTAGCATTTTAGATTTTATACTCAGTTCTATTTCACTTTTCATGTACTACGGTTTTTCTAGAAAGGAATTTTTGTCCTCTTGTTTCACGGAAAATTAATTAAAAGTGTTTTTTTTTCTTTTAAAAATCTCAAGAATTAAGAAAAAGATAAAAATCAAACTCAAGTGATATTTAAAGAAACAGAAAACAGCCTAGGTGAGTTTAATTGCAGTGTATATTTGTTTTATTCTTGGAAAAGAAAACATGTCTCCCCTGCTTCGTCGTCATCGTCATCTTTTTTAATCAGTATTCTATGAATTCGGTTTTTTTTTGATGACTAGTGCATTGATGTCTAAAGACCAACTCCTTTTCTTTTTTCCTTAGGAATAACCTTGTGGCAAAAAGTCAAGTTGGCCATAAGGAATGGATGCTATAAAAGATATTTGCCTTATAGAACATTCTTCATTGCAAAATTTTAATTTTTTTCTTTTTGTAAGAGAAGTGCCGGTTGAGGCACAAGATGATACACCTAAAATGGAAAAGTTCAGTTTCTGTCTTTGGAGATAGAAGTGGTATTAACATTGAAAAGATTGCGTCACTGAGTTTTACTATGAGTTTATCTATTTAGGTAGCTTCAGTCAATTTTGGAAATGCTTACCCCTAAATATAAATTTCAATTAAACATAAAAAAAAAAAAATAGCACGAAACATGAAACTAGATTGATCTCTGAGCTGTTTTTAGATTTTAACATTCATTAAGGTGTTGCCATATTCAAATTGATAAATTATTATTTTGTTCAAGAAACCTCACATCTGTTTATCATTCTTGGTTGTCTTGCACGTAAATGAATCCTAAAAAATGCTGATAAATATATATTTTTATATATTTGTCCATTGTATAAAATATTGAGCTGGTACCCCAGACTAAACAATATTTTGTTCAATAAATTCATTTGACATTTAACTTTAGATGTTGGCAAAATTAAAAGGGTATTGATTTTCTACAATATATTGTACAATGCTTCATTATGAGCCCTAAACTTTCACTTCTAATCGGATTAACATCGGGGTCGATCTTAAACGCTGACATACATATATACATACATAATGTCTGTTCTTTTACTCCCTAAACCTCTCGAAAACTCACATAAACTCACGCTGGCAAAACCCTTGCGTAAGCTTTTCCATCTTTCCTATTCTTCTGGGCTCGTACCGAGTAGTTGGAAAACAGCATTTGTCCAGCCAATTCTAAAAAAGGGGAATCTTCTTCTCCCTCCAATTATCGTCCGATTGCACTAACGTCCCTTCTTTCTAAGGTCATGTATCAGCTTAAGAAATATTTCAAAGACCGAAAGCTTCTTAATGACTGGCAGAACGGCTTTCGCAGCAACATGTCCACTGGTGGTTTAATGGCATATGTCACCGAACAGTGGAACAAATCTTTACATCGTTTTGGAGAAAGTAGGATTGTTGCACTTAATATTTCAAGGGCATTTGATAAAGTCTGGCATCTTGCTCTTTTATCAAAAATGCGTGCTTTCGGTATCGATGAATCCCTCTTTCGTTGGATTAGAAATTTTCTTTCGAACTGTTCAATACAAATTGTATTGGACGGTTTCAAGTCTGAAACCTACAACATAATTGCTGGTGTGCCCCAGGGCTCCGTTTTGTCTCCGACCCTCTTCCTCATTTTCAATAATGATCTCTTGTCTGTAACTTCTAATCCAATAAATTGTTTCGCTGACGATAGCACCCTTAGCTTTTCTTATTCGTTTCCAGACTCACATCCCTCATCATCGGATGTGGAACTGCAAGGACAAAATATGATAAGCTCATTAAAAAAAAAAAACGCGTAAAGTTTAATGCTTCGAAAACTCAATGCTGTCTTGTGTAGTTGAAGCGAGGTATACCCCCCTTGCCACAGTCCATGAGTGGCACTTGCATCAATGAGACCGAACATCTCGAAATTCTCGGTATGTGCATCACTGACCACCTTTTGTGGAATGAGCACATATGCGATGTCGCCAAAAATGCCGCAAGATGTTTGGGTTTCTTAAGACGATGCAAGAAATTTTTCTCACCGTCTGATCTGGCTATTATCTATAAAACCTATATCCGTCCAAAGCTTGAATACAATTCCAGTCTCTGGGCTGGTACTCCAGCTACTTACTTACGCCTCTTCGATGGAATACAAAAAGAGCTGTAAGAATGATTGGTGACAGGGACATCACTGACTCATTCACTTCTTTAGACCACCGTCAAACGTAGCGTGTCTGTCAATGTTCTATCGCTACTTCTACGGTAATTGCTCTAGTGAAATAGCCAGTTGCATTTCTCCCCTTAAACAATTCGCCCGTAATACTCGCGCTTTTATGAATGCCCATCAGTTTACCCTCGAGCCCAACTTCGGACGTACTCTCAAGTATAGAGAATCATTTTTAGCCGTACTACGCGAATGTGGAACTCTCTTCCACACTCTGTCTTTCCCGATCATTACAATGTTCAAGAATTCAAGACCAATGTACACCGACACCTCCTTTCCAACCCCTTCCCTTCTTCCTAATGCACTCACTGTGTCTCTGGCATAAAAAGGGTATAAAAAATACCTTGAGTGGGTGCAAATTATAAAAAAAAGGCTCCGTGTTGCCTCCGGTCTTCGTTCTAGTGTAAATCGTCTGTGTGCAACATTTAAATTTAGCATATTCCAGGCTCATTCTTCGCATGTGTAGTTTCCAAATGCTTAGAGTTGATTCAATTCTGTTACAAACGCAGAGTATTGACAGTGGGAAATTAACCCTCCAACGCACACTATTTTTTTCTTACGCAGAAGAACACACATTAACCCCCTAATTGCACTCATTTTTTTCTAACAAGCGCGGGATTCTGGGGTATCGTACACTCCAACAAAATATGCACATAATCAATATTTTTGCCCAAGATAAAACTGATGGTCAACATTCAACAAGTAATTCAAGAATACAAGATAAGCTTAAACCGACTTCTTCCTTATAACTCCTTCCTCCTTCCATTATGCTCACACTGTATAAGTTATACAAAAAAAAACTGTTGGTATAGTACTGATAATTATTCTTTTAGCAAAAAAAAAACTGTTCACTTATAGTCGATTTTTCATTCAACGAAAAAATCAACAAATAACAAACTGCCAAATAAACTTATCTGAGTATTCATCGGTCGGATGAATAAGAGCGTTATTCGTCCGATAAAGTCTATCTGACGATTGAAAAATTCAATATTTTGTTATCTGTCGAATAAACACTATCTGCTTGTTTATTTGACGATTGAAAAATCGGCTCTAAGGGGAATACGGAACACTTTAACTGGCTCAGTATAAATTCAGCATTCGTTTTAAATTTTAATAACAGTTTGTATGCCTCAATTTTTTTTTAAAGACAATTATAAAAAAAAAAAAAAAATCAGATAAAGTGCACCCCATTGATTCTAGCCCGAGTTTAAATTTACATTGAGGCTGGCAACTCTTTCAAAAGAAGAAAATGTATTTTCTGTGCATACATTGCACTCCGCCTGAGTTGTTCTCTTCTAAGAAGAATAATAAAATAAAAAAATAAAAACGTTAATGCATGTGTATTGTTGAAGCCGACTGCGACTTCGTATATGGCCGAATAAAAAGTACTTCTTGTACACTCATCATTGCTTTATCAATGGGGATGGGCAAACATTAAACCATCAGCTCTCTCTCCCCCAGAGCTTCCGTTGAGAGGGCTCATGCTAAAATCTTCTGGTGTTTTCAATTGACTTTTGGTGGGATAACAAGTTTTTTTTTTTTTTTTTGATAATGCAGATTCTAGAATATTTTAATTTTGTTTGTAAAACAAACAAATAGACATGATTCACATTTATAGAAAATAATCTTACACCGGTTGCGTGTTGCTGGACGGTGTGCAAATGGAAAATAAATGAATGGTGTGAATAGGTTTTATGTTTTCGTGTAACCTATTTTCGGGTTGCATGTTATCCTACAGGTTTCAAAATTTTAATCTTAAAATCAAGTAGCTAATAGGCGTTTGATGGTTCATGTAAATTTGCGTCTATGGTTTCTTCTTCTTAAATGTGTGATTAGCGCTATAATCTCTTTCAGAGACAGGAAATACAAAAGAAACTAGTGGGAGATCATATATATACTTTTCAGTTGTTCTAGCAAGTGGGTAGAATGAAAGCAAAGAATATGTTAAATACGACCGCGACGGTGGTATGGCAATACATGGAAGTTTATGAACTAGAAATAGGTTGTTCGCAATATTTTGTGTGATTGCGATTTGTATGTGTATGCATTTTGTTGGTTATATTGTGCATTACATCCATTGGCTATTAACATTAATGTTTTTGATTTTAATCTAATATACAAAAACGTTTAAACTATGTACGTGGAATTTTTCTATCCTTCTTGTTTGAAAACTATAACAAAAGTCTATATTTTGAATGAATCGGAAAAGTAAAATGACCTCATTTTGCATTAAAGTTATTCATCTAATCAAAATATTAAAATATTTGTCATTTTCACTGACATACCTATATTTTAAGGAGATATTAATCAGTGAAGCGTTAATATAAACATCTTTGAAATTTTGAACACACCTCGTTGTCTATCTCTCTTTAAATGGTAATCAAAACGAACAAAAGCGTTGACGAATTTTTTCGTTACCATATTTCTGATTGCGGCAATACTCTCTTTTCATGTCAATCAATCCTTAACAGAGGCCCGTCATCGTCAGAAATTATGTGCATCACAATCCGGAAACACATTATGTACTCATTGGCTAATTGACACACATTCAGTTCCTTGCCATGTTTTGAAGAAGAGTAGTTAAGTCATTGAGTGTTCTTTTGCGTGATGAATTGGTTTTTTTTTGTTTTTTTTTTTTGTTATTAAATTCAAAAAGCTTTAGTTAATCGTCGTATTTAAACTTTGCTATTCTATGATTGAATGCACATTTTTTTATGAGCAATTTCTAAGGTGTCTGAAAGATGTCTGTCAAACGTTATTGACATTTCCCAAAGTTTTTATTTATTCTTATGAAATACCTTATCACGAATTAATTTTCCCCGGAGTTTTTTCCCAATTTGGGAACTTTGTTATCATGAAAATTTCCGAAAATGAGAAAAAACTCAATTTCGAAAAATTCGTATCGCCAATAATTTTTTTCAGGGAACTTTTTCCTTATTTGGAACAGAATTTTCCCCCAAGTATGTAAGTTGTAAGGAAAAAACTTGCTGTGCTTTAACATAAAGTAAATGGAACACAGTTTTTTCTTTTGTTTGATGGAGAAAGAGGTAGAAGTCGTAGAGTTTAAAATCAAGTCGGAAAAGATCAGCCTTGGAACTTAATCATTAATCCAAGTTAATATTTCTGGACAACGCTTTTAGATTCAAGGCCAAGCCTCGACTGTTCCGCTGCAATGTTGAAACGGTGGTACTTTATGGGTACAGTTTGGGAAGTCACAGACACTGTCACAAGAAAGCTTCAAACGTTCGTTTATAGATGTCTCGGAAACATCTTGAGAATTGTCCGGCCCAATCGTATTTCAAATGCTGAATTTCATGGGAGAACAGGTCAGGAATCCGTAGACTCTATTACAAAAAAACGAAAGAAGCAGTGGATTGGCCACGCTTCGAAAACGCGACTGCTATGCAGTGGAACCCGCTACCACAAGAAAGCAGACAAGTGGTCCGACAGACAATTGGCTTCGCGATGAACAGTCGAGCAGAAATCAGCACAACAATGGCGCGTAGTAGAAGAGACCCGAAAGAGACAGGAAAACAAAGATCAATAAGCCCTTAATCAGTAACTGAAAACCAAAACTACATACATATGTGTGTACATGTCTGTACATATGTATCTAAGAAGTCTGGTTACCGAGCTTTGATCCCAAAAACATCTTTCGTGATTCAAGTCCGTAGCTTTTTGTGATCCCCAAAGTATATCCTATATCCTATGATGCAAATACCTCGGTAACCAGGGCTAAGAATCAAGTTTGTCTTTCAAAAATCGATTTCTTCTTGACTGAAAATCCACAATTACATTTATTTTTATTTGTGTTTGACATAAACAAAAAAAATATTTTATTAAAATTTGAAACCTTCAAAATAACTTCGAAAATCAATTCAATATTTTAAGGTTGGTAAACTTTTTTCCCTGGGAAATAAAAGTTCTTGGGAGATTCTCGATGGGAAACTTCTGTTCCGGGGTAATTTTTGTTTCCCTGGGAAATTGGCGATAGAGCTGATTATTATAGATGATATCGGCTCCTTCCAAAAGGTTATTTGTTTTAAATAAAACTAATGATTTCTGTAAATTAATCAACTCCACTCAATCTAATTTGGGCTAATATCCTCAACATGAAATGTTTTTGTGACATGAATATCTAACTTAGTAACAAGAACTACAAGTTGCAAGGTATCAACATTAACTGTCATTAGTAAATAACCATCCCCAATATTTATGTATATGTAGGTACTCATAATTTATTGTCCCCATATATTTATTTCACTAACATTAATTTCCCTAGGATTACCCCTAGCATTTCACAAGTTAATTAGTTTTCCATTGTTTTGAAAAAAGAGTTTTATTTGGCATGAACGTAATTATAAATAGCCTTTTTTCACCTAATAACGTCTCAATGAGATCTCAATGTCACTTTGATTGAAGCAAAATCATTTGGTGGAACATAATTCTCAGTCCTTAAGCACTATTCACATGAGCACGAACGACGACCAACGAATGAACGAATATTCGTCGATTTTGACATTTCTTTCACATGAGAGCTTTTAATTCGTCGCGAATGAACAACCAAAACTCAAAGCAGGAATGGTTTTTGAGGTTATACCCGCGCGAATATTTTGTTCGTTGGGAGTGTGGATGGTGTGTGGAACGCGAATAGAGTTTGACAATTCGTATCAACTACAATTCTATTCGCGACGAATAAACTTGTTTTCTCAAATTTATTAACAATTGAGATTAAAAAGTTAATTTATGCATCAAAAATCAAACATAAACTATACTTTTATCGTTTTGTTGAGAATTTGTAAGAAAATGAGGCTTCAAACGTATGTTAAATCACTTTTCTTCATTCATTCGTCGTTCGTTGGTCGTGCTCATGTGAATAGTGCTTTAGTGAGATAGTTACGGTGAACTTACAAATGGTTGTTGTAGCAGAGAAACCTAAGTGCTAAAGCCACTTTGTGTTATTGAGGTATGTGATCATATGCTACGGCAGAAAGAGTTATGTGGTATACCCAATGCCCTGTGCAGGTAGCGACAATCCTGACTATCTCATGCCTTGGTTTGGAAATTAAATTGATTGATTTTGGCTTGTTATAGGAGGGCCAGATTTTCCTAGATATAACGCTACTCGTTAATCTATTCCACCTATGGTTTGCTTTTGATGTGTATTTGGTCAGGATATAGCCCTTCACAACTCCAAGAGGAGCATATACTTTCACTGCCAATGAGTTGTGAAGGGCTGATCCTTGCCTAGCTAGCTCATCTGCCTTCTCATTTCTCTCATAGCCCCTATGGCCCGGTATTCAGATTAGAGTGACGCTCATATCAAGTTCCTTTAGAGCCTCTTTGCATTGATGGACCAGTTTAGAGGATGATAAAGCTGAAACAATGGCTTTAATAGCTACCTGACTGTCTGTTAGTATAGCTTCATTTTGGCTCTGTCGGATATTTTTAAGGGCTATAAAACAATTCTGACTGGAATACAATGGCAAAGTCGGGAAGTCTCTAGGATTTTGAAATCTTAAGAGATTCACAGAAGACACCTGCACGAACACTGCATTCCATCTTCGCACCATCCGTGAAGATAGTTGTGTCAAAGTCTTTCGTCACATCGCCTTCTTCCCAGTCGATTCTTGACGGGAGCAAGACTCAAAACTTCTTTGAGGTGTTTAGGGTAGGGATGCAGTAATCGGTGGTTGTGGAGAGGATGTCTGATGGTATCAGGCTTGTTTGGTTGCAGTGCCCGTAGATTCTAGTTTTCCAGCAGCCTATTTCTTTGAGTCTCAAGGTACTATGAGACACCTCATATTTAATAAAGAGGTCAATCGGAAGAAGGTCCAGGATAACGTTAAGTGCATCCGTTGGACAGGACCTGATTGACCCTGAGATTCCTACGCAAGCATTTCTCTGCACCTTTGTAAGCTTGTTTACTATGTACCTAAGCTTTGCTGAGAGCGGGGACCAAACAATGGAACCATAAACAATTATCGGTCTTACAACCGCTGTGTATGTCCATTTTATCATTTTTGACTGGAGGCCCCACTTTTTGCCGAAGGTTTTGTTGCAGGTGTCAATGTTAAGCTTTCAGTTTAATTTGACGTCTAGTATTACGCCCAGATATTTAGCAATGGAAGACAATAGCCGTGTTTTTTTCACTACTCAGTACTCAGTAGTCAGCACAGCAAAATTTCCCTTTGCAAAAAGGATAAAAAGGCCAGTAAAAAAATGACAGTTGTGCCGGCGATAGAACTTTCAATTATTGAAATGAAGACAGCGCTGATAGCGTTAAGAAGAATTATTTTGCTACGCAAATCTAATGAAATGACTTTATCTAAGTTATGGACTCACCTAGGTTGAAGTATTTGCTAATTTTTGTAATCCGAGACGCAACCCTCAGGTCCATTTTGCCATACAAATTGAATTTGACAGATAAAGTGAGTTGGAGCGTTTTATTCGCACTTGATTACTTTGCTGGCTACTGAGTAGTGAAAAAAACACGACTAATGATAGTGTTTGACTGTTTAACCGAGGTAGAGTGGAAGGTGGTACCTTGGTTTTGGTTATGAAAAGCATCAACTCGGTTTTGTTACTGTTAACACCTAGTCCACTGCTCGCAGCCCAGGTGCTTACTTTCTTCAAAGCCAAATTAGTGATTTCACTGATCACGCTTGGAAATTTTCCTGAAACCAGAATGACCAAATCGTCGGCGTACGCAACCGCTTTCACACCACTACTCTCGAGTTTCACAAGAATGCTGTTCATGACCAAAAGACATAAAAGAGGAGACAGTACACCTCCTTGAAGGTGTTCCTCTGCTGGCATATTTGGTACACATTGAATATCCTAACTTTGATTGAATCTTGCTTTACTTCAAACGCAATTATTGCATTCATAACAAAAAAAAAATCATTTTATCAAGGAAACAAATTCAGGTCGTATTGCTTACGTTCAACTATCAATTTCAATATTCACTCATTTGATAAACTAACATTGACATCGCCTGGCTTAGGTGTTGAAATTTTAAATTGAATTGAGTGGAAATATTTAAAACAGATGATTGAATGTCATCCATCGATCAAATTTATTAAATCATTATGGACTCTTGCTACAAAATATTATTGTAATGTAATTAAATACTGAACTATAATACATGAAAAGGTATTGATTTCGAAAATAAGCAACAAAAAATGTGTAAATCTTTCCGAATTACAGGAGATGATAATAATAATTTTTCTTGAGGTGTTCATTGATATTGTTTCCCCTAGTCATCTGAAGCAGATGAAATAATAGAAACAGAATTTTGTAGAATTTCTGTCTTTTTATGAAGGGACGTTGTTAAGTTTTGCTTAAAGAACATTCTGCGGTTTGGTCTCATTGTAATTAGTTTATAACTAGTCGTAGCCGAGACGAGCTAATTCTGATCGTTTATTTGATTTTGAAAAAAAATATTAAATAACTTAGAATGAATAGAAAAGTGTAAGTGTGTGGCAATAAATTTTAAGATTTCTTCAATGTTTGTAGTTTGATATATTTTTTCCTAATGAAATTAAAAATCATGAAAAATATTACACAAATTCAGTGAAAACAATATTTAAAGAAAAACTAAAAATTAAAGTGTTTTTGCCAGGTATTTTGTTAAAGTTCATGTTGGTATTGATTTTGGTAGCAATAAACAACATTCCCGCTCCCGTGATTCGACTGCTTCTTGCTGTTGAGTCACTGCTAAGTCTGTGTTGTTCGTTTTTAAAATATCGATTACAGCTAATTTTGCCACTGGTCCTTCAAACAATCCTGACGCTGTTCTTACTGTTGCTCTTCTTACTGCTCCGTCTTTCGCCGTCGTCGTTTTGATTATTATTCCTTTGGGCCAAGAAGATCTTGGGAGATGTTCATCCACAATAATGACCAGGTCCCCTTCTTCGACATTTTTTACATTCTCAAACCATTTCGTTCTCCTTGTAAGAGTCGGAAGGTATTATGGAAAACGCATTAAAGGATTTATCTTCTTGGGCAACTAAGAACTGTCTCGGGGTCAACCCAACAAAGACAGGGTTAGTTTTGTTCACGAAGAAGCGGAAACTGGAGGGCTTCAACCCTCCTAAACTAAATAGTATTCCTCTAAAACTTTCTAAGGAAGCTAAATTTCTAGGAGTAATCCTTGACTCCAAGCTTACATGGAATCGTAATACTGAGGAAAGAATGAAAAAAGCACTATGTGCATTCTACGCATACAAAAAGATCTTCGGTGTACGTTGGGGTATGCGACCGCTAGTCTTCCAATAGCGATTGTCAGACCCATTCTTACCTATGGCTCTATTGTATGGTGGAAAGGTGTGGAAAAATCAAGCTATCTCAAGAACCTGAATAAGGTACAGAGACTATCCTGTATAGGAATAACAGGGGCTCAGAGATCCACACCACAAGCTGGGTTGGAAATGATCTTGGATCTCCCGGCTCTGGATGAGTTCATAAGGTGCACGGCAGCCAAAACTGCAATTCCTTTAAAAGAACAGAGTTTTTGGAAGCACAGCACTTATGGACACGGGTCAATCTTACAAAGATATGACACGATTCCAGGACTGATGGAGACCACCGATTACATTCCCCCTTTACTAGATTTCGACAGGAAAGAACAGGGTTGGGATCCTTATTCACTTATAAGTAAACAGGGTAACGCTTTCTACACTGACGGTCCAAAAATGGAATCCGGAACAGGTGCTGGAGTGTTTTGCCAATCTCTCAACATCAGAGCGTCGTATAAACTCCCAGCTGACTGTAGTGTCTTTCAGGCCGAGATCTTTGAAATTGAAAAAGCAGCTGAATTGGCACATCATGAAAAGCTAAGCTCCTCGGAGATTACTTTTTTTCGTGGACAGCCAGGCTGCTATCAAAGCCTTAGCCAGTGAGACCATAAGATCAAAAGCAGTTTTAAACTGTAGGAAGGAATTACATATTTATAGAATCTGCCACACTAACCACGTTAAGCTCTGCTGGGTTCCTGGACATAGCAATATAGAAGGGAACGAAATATTAGGTGAACTAGCCAGGAAAGGGTCAGAAGCAGACACAAGTAGTAGCGACCATTCAGGTAGGGGACCACTCGTGCCGATTGGGGTACTCAAGAGGAAGATAGACCTTAAATCAAAAGAGAAAATCAATAACTCCTGGAAATCCAGGGACGATTGCGTAATCTCTAGAAGTTTATGGCCTAACACAAATGAAAAGGAAACTCGGTATATTCTATCACTGAGTAAAAGGAACATTAAAATCCTGATAGGTGTACTAACGGGTCGTTGCGCCATTGGCACAATGGCCAACAAGATAGGGGCGTTTGCACCCCATTTCTGTAGGAGCTGTCAGTATGAGGAGGAAATAGAAACCATTAAACACCTGCTCTGTGACTGTCCGAACCTCCAAACTTACCGACTTCGTTATTGCGGGAACAGGTTTGTTGGGGAACTGGATGATCTAGAACAGGTCCCGATGGCAAACATGAGGAAATTTATAAATCGGCATTTTTGAGGAGTATTGATGCTAACTTTTATTTTTATAGGGGATCACAATGAACCGGCCCCCGTGTATGCAACAGTTTCACGCTGTGCACACCCCTTATCACCTAACCTAACCTTGTTCTTAAATAATTGTGTCATGACGCAAAAAATATATATTTTCTTCTGTATCAGAAAAATTTCGTTTGGCATCGTAAAGTTTCCATTTTGGAATGTAATTTCAATAATTGACCTACTATAACCCGAAATAGAACCAAAACAAAAATCAGAATCGCTGAAGCATGAAGCTTGGATTGATATTTTTTTGATAGAAGACATTTTTCTCAGCACACCTTTAAAACATTAGCCCCAAAGCCAAGGTTGATTTGTTCGTCTATTCGAGTTATAAAATAATTATTAGCTACTCTCATTTGCAGCTCAACGATGGCCGTAAACGTTTACTCCACAAATGTAACGACGGACAATCTGTCCAGACATGATATGCTTTCCTGGGTCAACGATTGCCTTCAAGCACAATTTTCAAAAATTGAAGAACTATGCACAGGTATGAAATAATCCTAACCTCTATCATTGTTGTCTCTAAACTCTGAATAATTTTGTTTCATTCAGGTGCCGCATATTGTCAGTTCATGGACATGCTGTTCCCTGGGTCAGTGCCAATGAAACGTGTCAAGTTTCGTACAAATCTTGAACATGAATACATTCAGAATTTCAAAATTCTGCAGGCTTCCTTCAAGAAAATGGTTGTCGACAAAGTAAGTACATCTTTTTCTCTTTAATTAGATTAATGTATGCACGTATATTCTCTTTTATTTTAAATGTGTTGTAAATTTGTATTTTAAAAGAGAGTCCCGTCCCTTATTCGTGTATCATAATATTATGCGTTGCTGTACTAAAGAACAAAAAAATAATGCACTTGGCAACATTTTGTTCTATTATCTCTTTTTCTTATCTTCTGGATGTTCACGTACAAAGATAATACCGGTCGATAAATTAATTAAAGGACGTTTCCAAGACAATTTTGAATTTCTGCAATGGTTCAAGAAGTTCTTCGATGCCAATTATGATGGGCGTGAGTATGAACCCTTAATAGCTAGAGGTGGCATTAAATTAGGCCAAGGTACATCTGGTTGTGGTGCCAGCATCGGAGGAGGTATGTGCGGCAGTAGTGACCCGATTGAAAAACGTCACATACAACAGCCAAGCAGATCAAACCCCAGGACAACAGGACATTCAAACAGTTAGTTGAAATTAAGAGTTAAAAAAGTGATCGAAAATAGTACATAGATGTTTTTACTTTATGCGAACCTATGAAATCGTGAAGCACGATTTTGGTTGTTCATATGAGTTTTATGCATGATTTTCAAAACGAAATTGGCATTCCATCTTTTGTTTTTCGTTAATCAAACATTTCAAAATCTGGAATAGTGAGACAAATTGAAACAACATTTGCGATCTAACTTATCGTTTAAGGCATAACTCAACACATTTCCATCTTCATACATTTAATATGCACACATTAAATTTTAAACATTGTATAAATGTATACCCACACAAAATTGTAGAATAGTAAATTGACCGAAATCCACCTCCCTTCATAATGTTTATGGTGATTGTCTTTCATTTATTTGCAATTTTGTTTTTATTTTACGAATTCAAATATCATTAATTTGGAGACTGTGTTATTTGTACATTGAAAATAGTTACTATATTCTCTCAATTGGAACTGGAAATTCAATACCTCCAAAATAATTTAAAAGCACCTCTGTATCATTTTTAAGAAGAACTTACTTACTTACTTACTTACGGTGGCGCTACAGACCGGTGTGGACTAGGGTCTCAATCAACAGTTTCCGCCAGCCAGCTCGGTCCCTAGCTAGCTGTCTCCAGTTTTGCACTCCAAGTTGATTGAGGTCCTCTTCCACTTGTGAGTGCCACCTGAGTTGCGCCTCTCCTTCTACGGCCCTCGGGAATAGTGTCGAAGGCTTTCCGGACCGGAGCCGGGCCATCCGCTCTAAATGACCGAGGCATCTGAGTCTCTGGACCTTGACCCTTCTGACTAGGTCCATGTCGTTGTGCAACCCGTAAAGTTTGCTGTTGTATCTTCTTGGCCATTCCCCTTCAATGCACACGGGGCCAAGGATGACCCGAAGGACTTTCATCTCGAAACAGCCTAAGGCACATATCGGCGATCTCTTGCGATTGTAGCCGTCCGACGTCGAATTTTCTTGCAGCATTTCCTTGTTTTGGCCATTGTCGGGATATTCGTAGCACTACCTTGGCTACGACGGGGTAGTGGTCCGAGTCGATGTTGGCTCCTGGGAAAGTTCGAACATCTAGAATGCTGGACAAGTGCCTTCCGGCGATCGCAATGTGATCAATCTGGTTTACGGTTGATTGATCAGGAGCTCTCCATGTTCCTTTTTGGATTTTTAGATGTGGGAACCATGTGCTTTCTACTACGCCCCCGCAGCAAAATCGATCAGCCTGAATCCGTTGTCGAAAGTGGTATCGTGCAGGCTGTGCTTTCCGACTATTCCACAAAAGATGTCCTCTTTTCCCAGCTTTGCGTTAAAATTGCCGAGGACAGTTTTAATATCATAGCTAGGACATTGCTCATATGATTTGTCGATGAGCTCGTAGAACTCGTCTTTGGTGTCGTTCTTTTTCTCTTAGGCTAATGTTGCCGAATTTAGCCTTCATTCGGATCGTCGTGTTGCGTTCGCTTACACATTTGAAGCTCAAGACTTTGCGTGTCAGGTACAATGGATCATTTTCGTTTTTTGCTTCAACAATCTTTAATATATACGAGTAAGGTGTGCAATTCTTGAAAGAACAATGCATAGCCCGAAACTCACTGTTCGATTCTTATGAACTGTGGCTATCGGATTTTATTTTATTTTCCGTTCGATAAACAATATCATCATAGATCATAGAAATCCCTTTCATAGAGGGATTTTTCAATTGAAAACAACCATCTAAAAAATTAAGACTATCCGAGTCTACCAAGCCTTATTTTGGTTATAACATCTGCTTCGCGGTATATTTATCAAACCTAGCGCATGATCGTTGGACTTTTCTCTCGAACAGGCCTAAGTTTCGGTGTGCCTGTCATTAAGCACCCACGTAACCAAGCGCTCTGGCATCCGCCGTCACTTGGTCCTTTTACCGAAGGTTCGGTCTTCCTCGTCACCACGAACCTGGGGGCTGGGATGAGAAGATTTCTTGGCTGGAGCGTTGTTGTCCATTCGCTCTATGTGGCCGAACCAATGTAGTCGTCTTTACTTGGCCTTCTGGACTATATCAACATCTTGGTACAGCTCGTTTTCGGTTGGACCTTCTTCTCCATTCGCCATCGTCGCGGCACGGCTGGATCAGTTTGTTCGGGATCCCGAATTCAGACATCGCCATCATAAGCTCTTGGCGGTGGATGCTATCATAAACAGCTTTGAAGTCGATGAAAAGATGGTGGGTTTCGAATTGAAATTCGTTGGTCATTCCCAGGATCTGCCTCAGTGTGAAAAGTGTGAATATTTGGTCTATCTTTGTTCTGCCTGGCCTAAAGTCACACTGGTACGTGCCGATTATTGTGTTGCAGAAAGGTTTAAGACACAACATTAAGCAGGGATATGCCACGGTAGTTTTTGCATACCATCGGATCGCCTTTTTTGCAGATGGGGCATATGGAGCTTATCGACTAGTCAGTGGGGATGCATTCTTCCTCCCACACTTTGGTGTTGACCTGGTGCATGCGGTTCTTCAAAACACCTCCTCCATACTTACAGAGTTCCGCAGGTATGCCATCCGAACGGCGGACTTGTTATTTTTAAGCTTTTGAATGGTTCTTTCTACCTCTTCTGTGCTGGGGGCTGGGACTGGGTCTTCATTGACTGGTCTTGCTTCTCTTCCGTCATTAGCTCGCTCGACATTTTGCGCATTCAGCAGCTGTTGGAAGTGCTGCTTGAAAATATCTACAATTCCCTGTGCTTCGGTGACTAGGTTTCCTTCACTGGTTTCGGTTCTGAAACCAGAAGCTAATTGCTTCGACCTTTTAAACGCCGGGTGTTGTTTTTGGCCCGAGACTCTTCTAGATCTTTGAGCTGAGAAGCTGCGGATGCTCTTTTCTTCTGCAAACGTTCATTTTCCGTATCTCTTTTCAATATCGCACACTCATCATCATACCACGGGTTCTTTTCCGGGGGTGGCTGGTAACCTATGGTGGTCTCGGCTACAATTTTTATTATTTCGCGATACTGGTTCCACAAGGTGTTGACGTCTGTGGTATTTGGGAGGACGGCGGAGAGTCGCTCACTTAGGCGCTCACTGTAGTCTCTGGCATTCTCTGAGGTGCTAAGGCAACCGATGTTGAACTTCTTTCTTTGGGCCGCATGTGCTTTTTTGTCGTTTGATAATCGAGCTCTAAACTTAGCCACTTCCAGAAAGTGGTCAAAGTCGACATTTGCTACTCGGAAAGTGCGCACGCTTAGGATGTTGGATGCGTGCCGATTAGCACATGGTCGATTTGGTTGGTGGTTCGACCATCCGGAGATCGCCAGGGTACTGTGTAGATCTTTCGTCTTGGAAACCTAGTGCTACTGATCAACGTATTATGAGCTGCAGCAAAGTCGATTGGTCGGAAGCCGTTACCTATTGTTACTTCGTGGAGGCCGTGCTTTCCAACTAATCCGCCAAAGATGTCTTCCTTCCCAATTTTTGCATTGAAATCTTCGAGTACGATTTTGACGTCGTACTCTGGACAGGCTCCGTAGGCTCTATCCAGGAGCTCGTAAAAATCCTCCTTGCTAGACTCCTCAGCCTCATCGGTAGGGGCGTGTGTACATATTATACTGATGTTTTGTAGTGTGGCCTTGATGCGGATTACAGCCTGGCGATCACTAGTTGGCTTGAAATGCATGACTTTCGATCTAAGCCGATTTCCCACGACGAATCCTCATCCAAATAGATATATGCATTTTTGATGACAGCTGTAATAAATGTCGTAATTTTTCATTTTCATTGTCCCTGATCCTATCTATCGTATTTCCAGTAATGTCTGCCTTATACTGCGAGAGGACAGATTCAAGTTTCTGAGTTGCACCTGGAGTGAAGAGTGTTCCTACATTCCAGGTACAAACCCTCAATGCATAGCCCGTTGTCGTCCCGGGTCTGGTTACATTAAGAGGGGGGGTCATTATCTGAGGCTTGTATCTCTCTCATAACGTTCAAGTTTTTTATTGTGGGGGGTTGTTGGCCCCTCGCACTAACCTACAAATTTGTTGGGCCGTTGATTAGCTGCTTCTTTTTCTCCGTTTTGCACCCGCGCTTACTAGTTTCGCAAGTTATATCTAGAGATAAAACCAGTTCCCGGTGGTTACCACGAGGAGGTAAAGTAAGCACTAGGTGTGTAGGAAAAGTTACAGCATACGCCCCCAGATCCTACAACACCCAACCACCGTAAAAACATATAATTTCATAGTCCGAAGAACCTTATTTAGGCAGTTACATTGGATTAAAATCGTATATTCTAATATATATATATATTCAAAATTGTCGAAGGTCCTTATCTTGTTAGTCATAAATAAATTTGTCATTCTCTCTTTTAAAACACTAATTTCATATCATTGTTTTTCTTTTATGTAAATGAAATCTAATCATGTTGTTTTTCCATTAATAACTTTAATTAAAAACAAACAAAAATCATTTCCTATCCTCTGTGGTTGCTATGTTTTATTTTTTTTTTCTTTTTTTCTTTTATTTTCTTTCCCATTTTTTTTTTTTTTAGATTATACCAATTGATAAACTAATTAAAGGTCGATTCCAAGATAATTTCGAATTCCTGCAATGGTTTAAAAAATTCTTCGATGCCAATTATGATGGTCGTGACTATGATGCCAGTGGTGCCAGAGATGGTGCGCCTATGGGCTTCGGCTCAGGATCTGCACACAAAACTGGTCTTGGTGCTGGCTCAAATGCTAATCCTTCATTTAGAAAACCGATGGCTGCGCCATCATCACACGGACCAAGTCGTACATCTTCTACGCGGCCGAGTATGTTTCATAATATCACGAAATCAATATTTAAATTTGTTCTGCATGTTTTTATGTTTTGGTTATTTTTTTTTTTAAATTCTTAAGAGCGAGAGAAGCTCCTTTGTACTCAGCTAGGGCTGTATTAACCAGTGTTTTGGAATTTTTTAAACCAGCCATTCTCTATTTGTTCAGGCGATAAAAGTAGCAAAATTTGGCTCAGGGACGCCATCAAAAAGATGTGAATTGTATTTTTGTCCGTCAATTATGACCGAAAGAACATGGCGAAAAGAATTCCAAGCCACTGGTTGAAGAAAAAGCCCCATTCACAAGAAGTTTTGAGCTGAATTTACTAAAATTTAAATTCTACTTAGAAATCTTATGAAATGTTTTAGTGTAGGCGAAAAATTAAGCATGATCAAAGAATTCTAGTTTAAAACTGTTGTTTAAACTTGGTCATTTGGAACTTCCTGAAAGACGCGTAAATGCTTTGTTGATTGTAAACGGTATGTTTAAGAAAAAAGTGTATAGGATAATATATCAGGTACATGTACGTGTATTTCTTATTTTGTTAGTAATTTTAAAACTAATCTGAGTTTAACCTTGATGATACAACCTTCCTCGAGTATTTGGTGGACGGAATTCACATCTATTGATTGCGTTCATTTCAATTCACATCTTACTTACTTGCTTATGGTGGCGCTACAGTCCAGGTCGGACCAGGGCCTCATCTAACAAACGTCTCCAGCCAGCTCGGTCCCTAGCTAGCTGTCTCCGGTTTCGCACGCCAAGTTGGTTCAGGTCCTCTACCACCAGTGTGCTCCACCTGAGTCGCGGTCTTCCTCTTCTGCGACGTCCTTCCGGGTTGAATTCAAATACTCTACGAGCCGGAGCATTATTTTCCATTCGCTCTACATATCCCAACCATCTAAGTCGTTGGACCTTAACTTTTCTGGCTAGGTCAGTGTCGCTGTACAGCTCGTACAGTTCGTGGTTGAATCTTCGTCTCCATTCTCCATTTAAGCAGACAGGACCAAAAATCACTCGAACAATTTTTCACTCAAAGCAGCCCAAAGCGTTTTCATCGGATGTTGTCATGGTCCATGTCTCTGCATCTGCACCATACATGTGGACCGGGAAGATGAGGCTTTTGTAGAGTGTCACTTTATTTGCTCGGGAGAGGACTTAACTACTTAATTGCCTTATAAGGCCAAAGAAGCAACGATTGGCAAGAGTAATTCTTCGTTTGATTTCAGCGCTGGTGTTGTTGTCTGAGTCGTAAGCGGATCCTAGGTAGACTTAACTACTTCGAAGTTAAATTTGTCTATGTTGACGGTTGCTCCAAGACGTCGATGTTGGTTGTCCTTTCTTGTTGACAGCATTAACTTGGTCTTGCCCTCGTTGACCGCTAGACGCATCTTCCTGGCCTACGTCTCAAGTCTCACAAACGCTCCACTGACATCACGCTGTGTTCTTCCAATTATGTCAATGTCGTCTGCGTATCCTAGTAGCTGGACCGACTTTTGAGTTTTCCATTGCCATCATACACAGACGGACGAGTTATTCTGGGATGCTCTATATAATTGGTTTCTATAGACGCTGTCATACGCGGCCTTGAAATCGATGAAAAGGTGGTAGGTATCGATTTGAAGTTCCTGGGTCTTTTCCAAGATTTGCCGTAGGGTGAACATTTGATCGATGGTGGACTTTCCGGGTCTGAAGCCACACTGATAAGCACCTATCAGGTTGTTGACGAAGGGCTTCAAACGTTCACACAGCATGGCAGACAAGATCTTATAGGCGATGTTAAGGAGACTTATACCTCTGTAGTTGGTGAAGTTCAGGGGATCTCCTTTTTTGAGGATCGGGCATACGATGCTGAGGCTCCATTCGTCGGCCATGCTTTCCTCCGACCAAAATTGACAAATGAGCTGGTGCATGCTCCTAACCAAATCATCTCCAGCTGCTTTTTACAGTTCGGTGGCTAGCCCGTCTGCTCCAGCGGCTTTGTTCGACTTAAGTTTAGATCTCGCTATCTTCACTTCTCGGGTGGGTGGAATTGTTGGCCTTCTGCACCCAAATTGAAGGGTTCTGTATTGCTGGTGGGGTTTTTCTCGTCATCGCCATCATACAGCTTGGAAAAAGTGGTCTTTCCATATCCTCACAACTGAGTGTGGTTCCACTACGATGGCCTCTACAGGCTTCGGTTCGGGGTGTATAAGCCCTGGAGGTTTGTTTCACCTTTTTGTAAAACTTTCGAACCTCGTTCATCCCTCTACTCCTCGATCGCGCGCTTCTCATGCTCCCTTTTTTTTCTTTCTGAGAAGTTTATGCTCCTCTCTCCTTTTCTGCTCGTAGAGCGCACGAGCTGCTCGTGTTCTTCTTTGCACCGCCGCTTTGTATGCGTCTTGTTTAGCTGCATGTGCTCGCTGGCACTTATCGTCAAGCCACGGGTTTCGTTGTGGTGGCCGTGTAAACCTTCAGAGGCGGCATCTTTGATGGCTGCTTGGCAGTGTTAGCCAGTGGCAGCACTGGCTATAGGCTCCTTATAGGCCTGGGCTGCGAATATGTCGTAGTAGCCCTATTGGGTGTTCACTAAGTAGTTCATCCTGACTGGAAATGTAGACGCCACCGTTGATTCCATCTTGGGAGTTCTTCCGCTGCCGCCTGTTGAAAAGGTTAGTGGACGCATACCTCCTCCCCCTCTCTCAACTTCCCATTGTGGTTGGAACCTAATCTTCGGTTGAAGGTACTGGGTACCCGATGTTCACCGCGGGGAGGTGGAGAGTAAGAGTTGACGCTTGTGTCCTCTTGAATGCACGTGTCTACCCTTCGAACATCAAGGAATTCACATCATACTGATTATTTATTATATGTTTGATTTATGATTAAATAAATATTTGATCATTGTACGAATGATCAAATTACATGCATAGCCGAACATCTCAATTTCCTAATTAAACATCAAAATGTTCTTACTAGGATATCGTTTATATATGTAAATATTTCAATGTTTCAGAGTTTAAATTTTTTAATTCCAATTTGTATTTATCGATGAAATCATTTAATTACAATGTCATAATAACTTTATCTTAAAGCACACACATCTTTAAACTGCACGACTTACTAAACGGAACAATTGTAAAATAGTTCAAACTTTATGCATTTCATAAAATTTCTACTTTTTTTTTTTAAAGCCAGTTTTATTTTTCCAACTTGAAAAAATCGTGCTTTACGTCGAAAAAATTAACGTTGTCCTGAAAATGAGAATCCTTAAGTTTTCCTTCTCTTGTTTATGATATTATGTTAATTGTTTAATATAATCTATTAACAGTTGTGGCGAAAGTTCAGCCACGCGCACCAGTTAGTAGTAATCGAGGTATATCACAGCCTACATCTTATGGTGCTGCTAAGAAGGCTGCAGAACCTGTGAGCCAAGCACCGAATCAACAAGTTGAAGAACTGTCAAATCAGGTAATGCATTTTATTAAAGTTATGACTTTCAACAATATTATTGTCATTTTTAATGTCAGATGATGGATCTGAGACTGAATATGGAAGGCCTTGAAAAGGAAAGAGATTTCTACTTTAGCAAACTAAGAGACATTGAAATTTTGTAAGTAATGAGCCAATTCTTTAACAAAACCTTAAAAATAATCATTCACAACTTTAATATAGATGTCAAGATGCTGATGAGGGAGAGCCCCATCCTTTAGTGCAAAAGATCCTAGATATTTTGTACGCAACAGAGGTAAATTAAAAAAAAAAAAAAAACTACATAATTAGGAATATTTCAACTAAAGCTGATGCAATTTCAACAAGCTTAAGCTTTTTGTTGCTAGCTTTATTTGTGTACTTCTCATTTCATTCAAAAAATTGTTTGTTTGTGCTTTGTTAGTAGAAAAACATAAAAACTAGTATTAGCAACTAGCTTTGAATCAAAAACAATAGACATTGAATGAAATTGTTTGTCTCTTTTTGTCTTTTTTAATGTTAGCTTTTCTTTCCTTTTTAAATTAAACTTGTAAATATTCTTCTTTTTTTCAATCAATAATTTAATGTTTTAAGTTTCGTAAATTGGTCGGCCGTTATGTACCGACTATGAGGTCAACCAGACGATGTCGTTGGTGTATGTATTATAAAAGTTGAAACAATTTTCGAATAATTTAACTCACTTAGAAAAAATCTCTTCCTTTTTGTTTTCTTCAAACAAAATCTTACAAACTGAAACTCAAATACGTAATAACAATTCACTTCATACTAAATAAATTAACTTTTCTACACGGAACAACTTTGAAAATGCAAATTATAAGGGTTTCCTTACATCGAAAGTTTATAAAGGGTCCGCCCCTATAATAAAAAAAACTACTGAATATTTTCTCAAATTTCTTTTTTTTATTTGAAAGTACAATCCTTCCTTTTAATAACGGATAATAATTTCATTCAAATGGCTGTCTCGGCTGGCCTTACAATAGCCTACACGATCGGTCCAATTTTTAAGCACATTATCGATTGTGTGCAGCTGGATTTCACCAATGGCTTCACGAATATTGTCCTTTAAAGCGTCAATTGTCTCCGGCTTGTCGGCGTAACATTTATCTTTTACGGCACCCCACAAATAATAGTCCAACGGTGTCAAATCGCAGCTCCGAGGTGGCCAAACGACATCAGCTCTGCGGCTGATAATGCGATCTTCAAAAACAGGGAGCAAAACATCGAGTGTAGCTTCGGCTGTGTGGCACCGTCCTGTTGAAACCAAATGTTTCCAATATCCTTCACTTCAATTTTTGTGAACAAAAATTCGTTCAACATGGCCCGATAACGATCGCCATTGACTGTAACGGCCACACCTTGTTCATTTTCGAAGAAAAATGGCCCAATTATGCCTCTGGACCAAAATCCGCACCAAACAGTGACGCGTTTTGGGTGTAACGGCTTTTCGATATATGTGGGCGAGTTTTCTGTGCCCAAAATGCGACAATTTTGCTTGTTTACATACCCGCCAGGATCAAAATTAGCTTCATCTGAAAAAATGTTTTTTTTTGGCAAAATCGGCATCTTCTCTAAGTCGATCGCAGGCCTAATTAGTGAAGCGAAAACGAATTCAACTCCTGAACCAATTGGACTTTGTATGGCGTCATACCAAGGCTTTAGCAAAATTCTTCTCAATGATGTCTCCGAAATGTTCAATTGTTGAGAACGACGGTGAATTGATGTTGATGGCGCTTCACGCACACTTTGTGCCACAGCAGCAATATTCTCGGGTGTACGCACTGTTTTTGGCTTTTCACGCTTTGGTTTATCGATGAGGATGCCAGTTTCTTTAACTTTTTCACAAGATAACGAACATACGGAGCTGACGGTGCTTCTCTTCTTCCAAAATCCGTACCATGATTTTCAAAGTAATGTCGCAATATTTCCCAGCGTTGTTCAAGCATATACACAACCATATTCGTACAGCGGAAGGATAAAACTAATTATCTGTCAAATCAGACATGAGCTAAGTGTTACCATTCACGAAATAAGCACTAGTTGAAAAAAAAAACGTTAGGTGGCGGACCCTTTAGAAATGTTTCTTGGGAATGAAACTTTCCTTGGGGAAATAAAATTTCTTGGGAGATTCCCGATAGGGCGATCAGAAACGATCCATGTTTACAATAACTCAATGAAAATAAATTTATTTTAAGAGAGGCGAAAACTTAGAAAATATTCTGAATTAATAAAAAAGAGGTAGCATTCATTTCAGTGTTAACTATAGGCATTTTTTTTTTTTTACTAAACGTAGGTTTTTATTTCCAAAACAATTATGGGCTAGGTGCAGGATTGGGTTTTAGAATCTAAGTATGCGTATTGTTGGCCCTCTACAACCTGATACCGGGTCCAAAAAGGTGAATCGCTGACAAATTTGAGATTTTAAGTTACGTCATTAATGGCCCAGAAATATATTCTGCCAGACTTTTTGATCTGCTATTAGGTTGTATAGAACTATCAATCTGCATGCTCAGATTTTGGTTTCAAATGTGTACACCACAATAAATGGGAGTACACATTTTTTAAAATAATGAAACTATGTAATTTCAAAAACAAAATTCACTTTAAAAGTGTGTTGATTTTTTTAAAAACGGTAGTACCAACCAATCTTTCGCACTTTTTCTCTCGTAGAATGGGGGCGATGCTGCGGAGCCTATTGAATCTAATTTCTGATCTGATGTTAATAAAAAAAATAACAAAGTAAAAGTGGACTAGACTATTAATTCTCGTATTAATGGGAGAGCAACAGCACTGAAAACTACTACTGATCTGCTTCTGGCGTTACAATTTTAAACTTGCGAATACTTTATACCTAATACGAATTTCCTTTTTTTAATAATATCTTAAAAAATTAATTTCTTATTAAACAATTAATTTACATTTTGATTGAATGGAATTTTTATTTAATCAACACCCGTATTGTACAAAGAATGGATTGACAATGAAGGTAGAAATATTGTGTTTTTTAAATTTTCTTTTCTTCTTAGCTGTATATCAACTCATTACATAATTGTTTGTATATTTTTCATAAATTTATGTACATTATGTAGTGACCTCTTCTCTAGGCTTTTCTGTGGTGGGGTAACGCTTTTTCTTAGCTTTGTAACTGCACACGGCATTATTCACTTTAAGAGGCACAGGTGGATGTATTTGTTTTAATTCTTTATCAAAATATATTAAAATCGGAACCCGACATTTAAGTAGAATTTCAACACAAATTTTATTCATTTAAAAAGAACGTAATCAAATAAAGTTATGGTTTTATATCTTTTAACTGTTTTCATTAGCTGTTGATAGTGCTATTTGATGCAAGAGAAGTTAATCTGCTATTTACATTTTATTGGAAGAAGATTTTGTTAATCTTTATTTTTGTAAATTTGAATTTCTCGTTAAATTTGTGTCCAAAACTGTCGATCGTCTCTAATGGAGATGGCACAACAGTTTAATATTCACCTTCACTAGGTGTCGGGACATAGAGAGGAAACTGCAAAGCCGATGAACTCGCCAAATATGGTACAACATGACCCTAAACCATAAATGGCTTATGTTGGTATACCAATCGCTACTTTAATTATATTAAGAGCCATTTTCTTCACTAGAAGTTGAACTCAACTTGAGGATTTTTATTCTCAACTTGTGATATTGGTTTTCTTCACTCACATTTTGACAGTTTCAACTTTTGATTCTCAACTCTCAAGTTAATCAACTCCCGATTTTCTCAACTTCCGAAAAAAGTAGAAGTTGAGAGGCAAACTGGAGAGTTTTCTCTCAAATTCATATTTTAATGAAATAAAAAAAATATTTTCCTTTTTTGAATAAAAATATTTGCAACTTAAAATGTCGCGAAAACTTGTATTGCGAAAATCATCCAGAGAAATGTGGGTTGATGAAAACATCAAAATATGTCCATGAGTCGGGCCCGAAATAGTGGACGATCACGATTTCATACTCATACATATATACGGACAACGTATTTCTAAGCGTTTGTTTTTCGGAATTGATAAGTGGACAAGTGGAGTTTGCCTTGGAACTTGAAAAGGATTTGCCACAAGCTTAGCCAGTCTTGTTCTCGTTTAGAATAAACCACTTTTAGAAACATGTTTTTTTCGATAATTTAACTTTCAATATTTTTATTTGGCTTTCTGTAACAATAAAAAAAAAAAAAAATAGACACGATTCGTTGGTTTCATATTTTCTTTAGGAACATTAACATTACATTTTGATGTCCTCGAGCTGAGGCACGTGCACGGAATGTCGTATGTACAATGCGTCGATTACATAGAACACCACTATGGCTCCAATCCATTCGCGTGACCCGAAAAACTCGACGGTTCGTCACTGATGTCGATCAACAGCTGCTGGATCTCGAAAATCTATGGCAACACACCGACTCGCGGCCATCCATTAGCTTGTCTTCGTTACACGAGCAGACAGTCTGGAGCGTACGCAAAGCAAAATCCCAGCCAGAGCCAATATCGTTGAAGCCTTTGGTTTGTCTTGTCGTCGTTGTTGTTCAATGCAAATGTTCTTGCCCGAAATTGTTGGATGTTTGAGGTTGTTGGGGTATTATCGATTTTTCTTGCGGTTCAAACCAGTTTCACACACGAAATACATATTTAAAAACAAATACAATTCAAGAATTTTTTCTTGGAAAATACGTTTTGGTGCAGTTTTTTGATTTAAAATAATTTTTCTGAAGATAAAATGTACCTACATCAAACAATTGATTTGACATTTTGATTGACATAAAAGGCAAAGCTAAAGTTGAAATAAACGTCATTGTGAGAAATATCCCAGGGAAATTTTGAAAAAATGAGAGAGTTCAACTTTTGAATTTCAACTCTCGAGTTGAGATTTAAAGTAGTGAAGAAAAACGATTTTCAACTTGTCTCTCAACTCTCAAGTTTTTCTCAACTCTAGAGTTGGCCAACTTGAGAGTTTCCTACAAGTTGAGCAATAGTGAAGAAAACGGCTCTAAGAGAACTAATATCAGGTGGAATAACATAACCACCTGTCAGGCGACGAAAAACATTTAATCTAATCTAACTTAAAGAGATCTACATAATGCTACATCGAAATATTTTGTAACATCATAATATATTATAAATTCAAAATGCAATATTCAGAAGCGAAAAACGTTAATGTAAGCATGTTTTTGTTGAAAATATCGTGTAGTTCACCAAATGCTGGACTTTATTTCTGCCGTTGCTTAAAAGCAAAAAGCTTACCCACCTTGGACGTTACTTAGGCGGTTTGAAAAAAAAATGCACATTTTGATGAAGCAATAGTGTTTAAATTTAATTATTTCTCCTATTTATTTGAAGTCCTTAATATAAAATGTTACACACTGGAATTTTGTAGGCATTCTAACATCATTGTTGTGAGCACTTATTTTGCTTGTATTGCTCGAGTGTTCATTGGGCCAGTTTGCCCGGCCACAATAATGTACTGCCCATAGACTTATGTTCTTAGGATCACCACCAAATTCTGAGATATTCTCCTTAGTCCACTGCAGTGCTAGAGGCTGGTCTTTCAAGCCAGCATTACCGGATATATAAGCATCTGGCAGGCAAGGAAATCCATGCCTCCTCGTCACCGCATCCTCTGCATAGATCATCTGAACTGATTCTCATCTTTTTCATATGATAACCTAACAAAATATGTCCGGTAATTATGCTTACAAGAGATCGAAGTGATCTCTTGTGTAGCTGCATAATTCTTTCCGTTCTTTGTTTGTTAAAACAGGGCCAGATCTTTCTTCTAGTGCCGCAGGTGTCAAGAAGGTTCTACCTTTCTTCGGCCTTGATAGTTATTCTTTTTGAGATTTCCTGTTTTAAATACAAGGTAGGGGTGCTAACTAGCTGAACTTGGCTTACGTCAAGCGTTGACCCTAATCTTGCTAATTCATCGGCACTTTTGGCCGCAGATTCTTGAACAAAGAGGTCTAGGGGTATTAGATTGAGTATAACTTCCAGTCCCGCAGTTGGAGTGGATCTCATTGCCCCCGTAATGCCAGTGCACGCAAGTCTTTGAACATTTGTCAAAGTTTTCAGGTTCGTGCTCTTTTCTAAAGCTTTCCACCAAACCAAATAACCATAGGTTAGTATTGATCTAATTGTTCCCGAATACATTCATCTGATAATTTTAGGGTTTGGTCCCCAGGTTTTCCCGAAATTATATTGCAGGAATAAAAGGCGATCGATACCTTTTTGAATCTATCTTTGGTGTTCAGACCCCAGTTAAGTTTTTTTTTTATCTAAGATCACACCGAGATACTTTGCATGATCAGAGATTTTAAGAGGGCAGCCTTCAACTGAAGGTATTTTAAAATCGGGTATTTTGCGTTTGTTAGTAAATAGCACTAGTTTTTTTTTAGCTGGATTGACTGTCAGCCCACAGTCCATTTACTTACCAACGAGAGGTCATATTCGGTTTGTTCACTGATAGTGGGTAGGAACTTGCCAGTCGCTAGTAATGCAAGATCATCAGCGTAGGCAATTATTTTTACTCCACTTGATTTCAATTTAGAGAGTATGCCGTTCATGACAAGAACCCAGAGTAGCGGTGAGAGAACTCCACCCTGTGGGGTACCCCTGGATGTTGTTACTCTCACCCTTTCATCTGCCAGCTCAGAGTTGATTTGTCTCTTTCTGAGCAAACACATTATCCTTTTCGACTTTATGCTTGTACAAGGCTTGCTTCACTGTTTCGTTCTTCATGTTATTGAAGGCTCCTTCAATATCCAAGAACGTTGCAAGGGAGTGTTCCTTGTCATTCAGTGATTTTTCTATGACGACGCTGACAACACTGTGCAATGCTGTTTCAACGCTTTTTCCTTTAATGTAGGCATGTTGAGCTTCCGATATACAGTCCGGTTTTAGGGTGCTTCGGATATGCATATCAGTCAGCCTTTCAAAAGTTTTCAAAATAAACGATGTTAGGGATGAAAACTACCTTTACCTCACGCCACGATAAGGGAACATACCCCCATTTAAGGCTATTATAGAAAATGCTATCTAGGTGTGAGATGATAAGGTTTATGCTCTTCTGAAGCATCATAGGGAAGATTCCGTCTTGATCAGGGGATTTATACGGGGAAAAGGAGTGAATAGCCCATTTTATTCTTTCTTCCGTTATAATATCCGATGGTACTAGAGCTTCTATATGAGATTCTGTTTCTGGACTACGGATATCAGCTACGCAGCCAGGAAAATTAGTATTTACAAGGAGCTCAAGGGTTTCGCTACAGGATTCAGTCCAGCTGCCTGTAGGTATGTCTATTGTTTACCGTCTATCATTTGAGAAGACCGTGCATATTTAACGACTATTATTACTTAATTTTGGTATATAAATCACTGATGATGATTGTAATTGAATTTGAATTGGCCTGGATTAATTGGTTGTTTGCTTAACATTTTTGCTTTTTATTCTCTTTTTCACTCGTTATATTTTTTATATGTTAAAATATTCAATTTGAGTTATTTTTCTTTTCTTAGCAATTTCAAGTGTATTTTATGTACAAGACAACATTTACACATTCAATGCAAAAAACTTTGTTAAACTAACACAGTCATAATGTAATTCATTTATTGCTCGGATCCACTTGCTAAAACCAAACTTACTTTTCATAATAATTGTTAACTACCATTTAAATCAGAGACAAAAGGAGATCGGAAACTGACTTACGTTTTACCCTCCGGATACCGCAAATTTTATTTTACTGTTAGTCTGTTACCTCGTGTATGTGAATAATTGAAAAAAAAACAGCAACAAAAATTAGGTGGTATGCTCAAGTTTACTGAGATATTCAGCCTTATTACCGTACCCGATCGGAGAATTCTGCGATCGGAGAAAATGTCCGATCGGAAGTTTTATTTCCTTCACCGTACCCGATTCGTACATAAATTGGTGATGCGTACCGACGCACTTCTTTGTTGTTCGTGAGTTAAAAAATATTTTTAGTTCCGACACCCTTTTTTGTTTCGGAGACAATCGGACGAAAAGTAAGTAACAAATCGCGATGCATCGCATGGAATCGCGAAATGTCGCTCTCAATTTGAAATTTTGACGCAGATTTCAAATTTTTTCGTAGATGTCTACGATTGACCTGTCCGAAAGTATACGGTGGTAGAAAGTTCGTAGAAATTGTACGAATCGGAGAGAATTTTTCTCCGATCGGGTACGGTAATAAGGCCGAGTATTGGTAAAAACACGCACACTCTTGCAGTACACTTGAACCATAGCTTGTAGCCATTATCATTTTGACAGCTTGGTTTCCCATCTCCCTTTTAAACTCATCTGTGTTTTAAATTCTTTTTTGTCAAAAATTTTTAGTTTCGCTTAAGCAAATGGACCGCTAGTCATTATTAAAGTTTTGTATCATTAAAAAGCCAAACTAACAAAAACTGACTTCAAAAAACTATTAAACATTCGCCACCAAATTATTAAACAAAAACTAGTTTATAGCAATCAAATGGATGAATAAAACAATTCAAAAATTTATTATATTCCCACAGGATGGCTTTGCTCCACCAGATGAAATACCACCCGAGGATGAGGAATATTAAGCGAAACAAAACTAAAAAGACAAAATTCAATTTTAAAATAAACAAAAAAAAATAAAACAAAAATATATATACAATTCTCCTGCATAGAAACATGACAAAGGATTGTTACTCTATACAAATCAAAAAATATATTAAAATGCGATGAAAACAGAACATAAAACAAAAAGAAATAGAAACCCTATTCCAAATCTTATATTTAAAACAAAATTAACGCATCCTAGCCAGAACTAGCAGCAGCGGCAGACAGTTTTCGGAATTACACATGTTCTGTACGCTTTCAATATAAAGTGACTACATGAATTTTTCACCATCACAATAACACACAGTAACAACACCTATATCACTTGTATTTGTATTTGTAAAAAAAAATAAATTATTTAGTTTTGTCTTGTTTCTTTGTTATAATACTAAAACAATGAATTGATAAATTCAAAATTGAATTATTGTTTGTTTTTTCACTCTTCTGTTTTCTACATGAATCTTTTGCTTAACATTACCATTTACCTTCCTCGTTAATTAAACAAAAAAATATATATATCATCAAAATATTCAGTTCTAGTAATAATGTCTTTGAATTTGTTGTTTGATTAAAAAAAAAATGCAGCGTAAAGGCTTCGCACTCCCAACAAAATGTTATTCTTTTCTTCAAGGAAGAATTGAACCGTTTTTTATCCTTTTTTGATTCACCTTTTAAATAAATATTTTGAAAATTAATACAAAATCATTTTAAAACACACAACAAACCTTTCATAATGCAATTATTGATTTTTTTATGTTTTTTGTTTTTAAGTCAAGTTGAGATGGAACAATCAACCCAGGTATTAGCGATAAACGAGATTATAAAGATTTAAAATTAACAAAAAAGAAACAAGTCCTTTTTTTGTAGTATATACTATTTTTATATTTATGTAATTAAATGATTGAAATGCTATTATCTAGGAATAGTGTGTTACTTATTTTATATTCTTTATTTTAAAATTCATTTTTTTCCATCACGTCTGTCTAGAGCTTATTTTGTGAAAACAAACAACTGAAACTACTACTAAAAAAAACCAAAACAAATAAAATGCATTTTGTTTATTTAATATTATTGTTTTATTTGCTGGAAGGATTAATATATTGGTGACTGATTCTGAAGATGACGTATATTAAGCTAAAATCTCCATTTTATAAGCCGGACTCGGGGACCATCTGGGAATTTGTTGTTATTTTGTACCGAACGAATGGATTTTGTACTTATTTTAGTTTACGAGAAACGGCTGAGAAGCTGACGTAATTACGCTACATCTCCCTTTATATATCTAGACAAAGAAAGCACCTATCGATTTGAATCCAACCCCATATTTTGTTGCTGAGAAATAGGCTAGCTATCGGAATCGTAACCCTTCACGGGGGTGTACCACCCCTAACCTTGTAAATACAAGCTTGAGCGTATCTTGTAAACCAGAGCATCTAGAAACACGAGACCAGCGGCGTATTTTGGAATATACGAGATAGAGCGTATCTCGTAAACCAGAGCACCTAGGAACACGAGACCAGCGGCGTATTTTGTAGCTGAGAAATAGACTAACTACATTTGTCGGTATCGTAACCCTTCACGAGGGTGTAGCAACCCCCTGTAAATACGATATAGAGCGTATCTCGTAAACCAGAGCACATAGGAACACGAGATAAGCGGCGTTGCTAGTAATAATTCGGTCCAATTCTCATAAAATGAGAGCAAACAAATTAAAGAAATGCTTCGTGTTTAGTGTCAATTGCCCGGAAGGCCAATTCATGATTGCGCAGAGTTGGAGAAAGGCATACGACGAAAGATATACATGCTTTTCTACAGAATATTCACAATGCTAAAGCAACGTTTTTAGCTGAATTCATTTGTCATTAATCTAGACCTCTTCTCAATGCTGCAGTCTTTACTCACACTCGTTTGTCAAGTATTGAAAACTATGCCGATGTTATGAGAAATCCAGAAGATGTTTCGGTTAGAATTCGCATCGATATTGCTAATTTTCGTAAAAAATATAGCGAATTGTTGGAATCAGTAAGATCTCGTGTAAAAACATTTTATATGGCATCTTTTGGATTTTAATCAGTTAAAAAAGATGTTAAAGAAGCAGAAAATATTATTCGTGCAATATTGATAATTTCATGTACAGAAACCATTGGACTCGCGTTAAATAACTGTGCAACAGAGTTACAAAAATGCATGGTGTATCTTCAAAATTGTATAACATGTAAGGATGTTTTTTTTTTCTTTAGTTAATGCAGCTTACACCCAAAATATCTAATATTTTAAAAGAATCAATTAGTACAATTCATGATTTTCTTTATGAATCACCAAAGTTCTGGATGTTTGTTCAATTCAATTTTAATAATTTATTTATTAAACAGCTGAAATCAGATTTAATGAGAGTAAGTCAGGCGCCAGGTCCCGTTCCCGGATTTGGTTCACTATTGGAATTTGGTTGGACGACCGCTAAAGAATCGGCCGTCCAAAATTAGTGTGTGTGCAAGTAGCTTTTTTTGTTAATAATTGCCATGGGTTCTTAATATGTACACATTTTTTTAAAGAACCTTTTCGAATGATCAGGCAGTTGTAAATTATTATTTATTTTTGCCTGTCCGTCTCCCGTTATGTCAATAAAAATATTATTTGTTTTTTTTTTATGAATAATTGTACTTTTGCTTAACAAACATAGAATATGTAATTAAAGCCATGAGAAAATTATTTTAATTATTCTTGTTTTAGATTTAACATGGATGGCATCTTAAACTTGGATGGATTAAGTTGAATCATAACTATGCATTAGAACTCATTTAAGGCCTTGATGTTAAGTAAACGACACTTTAAAATATCTATAAGGTGATTAGTATAAGATGCACTAGCAACCTAGGGAAGATAAGTTGGCTCATCTGATTTTAAATCAGAAAAATGTCAACATGTAAGACTTGTCTGGGGAACAAGAACCTGAACTTTGATCTAACTTATCGTTTTTCGTATGTGCAAATCACCTTGTATATGATCAGTTTATTCGAATCTAGTTAAAACATGCATATTGTAAAACATTATTTGTTGTGTTTATTGACGTATTTATATCAGTAAAAGTTATCATTATATACATCTTTCACTTATCATATTTATCTATCATCAAATGTTATACCATACAATAAACTGTTGCTAGAAAAAACGTGTTTTCTTTTGCAACGGGTTTTAACGGTAAGAATCAATAAAAGAGGTAATCGTTAAGTTCGATTGGCAGTGACATTGAATCTGTCGGTTTGTTCAGGTGCCTAAAACGTATTATTTTATCTTTCATGGTTATTGCCACGGAACGCCGGCTTCTCAGGAGAAAAAAGAGAGCATGAGAAGCGTCAGATCGAAGATGTTGAAAAGCCAACAGCAGGAATGACGTTCAGAGGTTTTATCGGAAGGTAAAACAGCTGGCTCAAGGTCATCGAGCAAGAACTCAGAGATAAAGAAGGGACCATTGTAGAATCGCAGTCAATGCTGGGGATTTGGAAAGACAACTTCTGTAGACTGTATAACGGCGATGACGAACAAAACCCCGCCGTCAGACAGGAGCCTTTTATCGTACACGATGAGAGCCAACAATTCCGTGAACCCGACCTAGAAGTGAAAACGGCAATATCACGGCTGAAATCCGACAAAGCCGCTGGAGCAAATGGTCTAGCTGCCGAGGTGTTCAAAGCAGCAGGAGATAGGAGCATGCACCAAATCATCTGTAAGATATGGTCGGAGGCCCGATGAATGGAACCTCAGCATTGTTTGCCCGATCCTGAAAAAGGGAGTTACTCTAAACTGCGCCAACTGCAGAGGAATCAGTCTACTTAACATCGCCTACAAGATCCTCTCTGCCGTAATATGTAAACATCTGAAACCTTTTGTCAACAATCTGATTGGTCCTTATCAATGTGGCTTCAGGCCAGGAAAGTCAACCATCGACCAAATTTTCACGTTGCGGCAGATCCTGGAAAAAACCTATGAACTCCAAATCGAAACCCACCACCTCTTCATCGATTTTAAGGCCACGTATGACAGTGTTACGATATTATTTAATTTAAACGAATTGAACAGAGACGATGCTCTGCCAAGTTCGTTCGCTTGTGCAAAATGACGATGGACAACTCACGCTGCTCCATCAAGGTTGGTAATGAGCTTATGGAATGTTTCGACGTCAAAAAAGGATTCAGACAAGGCGATGCGCTGTCGTGCGATTTCTTTAACATCGCTCTTGAGAAGATAGTGCAAAACTCCACCGTCAACACCAGAGGCACTGTCTTCCAAAAATCTGTTCAACTTCTCGTGTACGCCGATGATATTGATATTAGACATGAGTCGTTCCGGACATGTATAGTTCCAGGAACTATGTCCTCTCCCGGAGACATTTCCTTTCGTTCCGAAGTCTGAACCTAAATAGTTCCGGACATGGACATGAAAGAACTAAACATGTTCATAGTTCCGACTGGATATGGTATGAAAATGGAAAGAGAACGAACTAAACATGTTCGTTCATAGTTCCGACTGGATATGGTATGAAAGTGGAAAGAAAGAACAAAACACATGTTTGTTGAGCAGTTCATAGTTCCGACTGGATATGGATATGTATGATATGAAAGTGGAAAGAATCGCGCTCTTGTGCTTGTAGGTATACACTAACACTATTCACACACAAATGGAACGAATGAATGTGAAATATCAAACCAACCACCATTGTATTAGCATGTGTAGGTAGGTTGAAGATGGATTGAAGCGTGTTTGTATTGTTAATATGATCTAGAACGAAATGAACGTTGATCGGTCTGATGTCTGATATCTCTGTTAATACTCATAGTTCCGAAGGTTCGTAGTTCCTCGCATATGACATAGTTCCTTTGGATCGGAGTCGGAACTCGGAACTATGAACATTAAAAGACAAAACTGGTTTGGATTCTAGTTTATTTCGTTCATGAAAGATGAAAATGAAAAATGATGTGCATTTTATTCGTATTGGTATTAGCAATTAAGCATATTGTGTAGTGTATCTTTGATTGTTTGTTATTGTTTTGTTGGTTTTTGTTTGTGGTTTGTGGATTGAAAGAAACCAACCAAGAAAACAACTCTGCCTTTCGCTTATTGGTTCATGTTACCATGTTCTAGTTTTTATGCATTTACAGAACCTTAACAGTTCCGCGGAACTAGTTCCAGGAACTAGTTCCGACTACCAAAAGAACCGTTCCATGTTCGTTCCGGTCATGGAACTGTTTTGCGCAACTCTAATTGATATAATGGAAAGAACACAGCGTGATGTCAATGGCGCCTTGGTGAGCATTGAGACAGAAGTGGCAAAAATGGGTTTTAGCGGTAAATGAGGGAAAAACGAAGTATATGCTGTCTTCGAGGAAGGACACCCAACAACGACGGCTCGGACAGAACGTCACAATAGACGCATACAACTTCGAGGTAGTAGAGGAGTTTGTCTACCTAGGCTCCGCTATTAACACGGGCAATAACACCAGCGCCGAGATAAGACGAAGAACTACTCTTGCTAATCGCGGTTTCTTTGGGCAAAGAAAGCAATTGAGTGGAAAAGCCCTCTCTCGAGCAACTAAGGTAAAACTGTACAACACCCTCATCATCCCAGTCCTGCTGTTTGGTGCAGAAGCATTGACCTTGACAAAATCGGATGAATGTGGCTTAGTCTGTTTCGAGAGGAAAGTTCTTCGGCTCATCTTTGGCCCCGTGTGTATTGATGGGGAATGGAGAAGAAGATACAACAGCGAACTTTACGGGTTGTACAACAACGTGGACCTAGCCAGAAAGGTCAAGGTCCATAGACTCAGATGGCTCGGTCATTTAGAGCAGATGGACACCAATGCTCCTGACCGGAAAGCATTCGACACTATTCCCGAGGGACGAAAAAGGAGAGGAAGACCGCGACTCAGGTGGCGCACCCAAGTGGAAGAGGACCTCAATCAACTTGGAGTGCAAAACTGGAGGCAACTAGCTAGGGACCGAGCTGGCTGGCGGAGACTGTTGATTGAGGCCCAAGTCCACACCGGACTGTAGCGCCACCTTTCTTTTTCTTTTACAACAGGTTTTAACGGTAAGGATAAAAAAAGAGGCAGTTACCCGTAGCACAATCGTTAAGAAGTTCGTTTGGCATTGGCATATGTATCGGTTTTTTCTGGTGCCTAAAACGTATTATTTTATCTTTCATGGTTAATGCCTCTTGAGAAGAAGGGACACAGCTTCCAAGATTATTATTTGTCGTCAGGAGACAATTTGTCATCAACATAGAAACATTCAAAAACATAATACATATTCATTTATGTAGTTAGCTCATACAGTAACTTTGCAGTGTGATAAAAAAGAACTGGAATCAACAAAGCACAAACATTTTCTTCATTATCTAAGAATAATAGCGTTTTTTTTTGGTAATCCGGAATTGTACACAGAACTGTCCGATTACGGATTCCAAACGAACAGGCAAACACATTTTTTTGCTTCTAAGGGTTGAATGGTTGCGCATTTGTGAAACCTCATATTATGCAGAATTGCAGATGACATGACATTGTTTTTAATTTCTTAATTTGTAAACATGGCAGCGAGTACGTATATGCGAGTGTGTGCATGTATGCGTGATTCTGTTTTTTGATTCTGACTTCAAATTCGGAATCGTTTTTCTGTTCTATTCAGAACAAGAACTGTCATCTTGTGCCAAGTTTACGAGTACAGAACTGTTCCGGGCGACCAAAAAAAACGCTATAAGCTGTAAAGACTGAGCATTGAGCTGCCCAATCGATTTACTTTAACAAAGTAAGCACCTAATTTTAAACCTTCATATGTAGACAATCGAATAGATTGCTAGTTTCTACAGTGTAACTTAATAGAAGTGAACTCGGATTTTTATCCAAATCAAGCAGATTGCATATAGCAAAATCAAAGATTTTTGTTTAGAACAGGTATAGTTTTAATTGATCAAACTGTTTTCCAAGAAATTAAAGTAAAAATTTATTTAACTGCCGATTGAATGTGAGGTTGCTTATGGGTCCCATCACAGAATGGCCTGTGTTTAGTTTGTTTACAGTTGCAAAGCCAATAGTCTCCTGAAGTTTCTACCTTAAAGCGAATTGGTCTGAAAAACAATTTAAATGAAAAAGAAAATGTTCTCATGATAATTTATGGACTCATACCTGAGTTTTATTTTCAAAAAAGTGTTTTTATGTGTACCATCACAAAGAGGTTGACTTTTCGATCTTCCACACAGACACCAACCATAGACTTTATCTGAAGATGAAAGCGCAGATTTGGAGGGGTTATGTAAACTTCCAATGGCGGTATATTTATTCTTATAAATCCTTACCTTTAACCAGAGTCATTTTGAATGGTTTTTTATCAAAAATTACCCCATTTTCTTGTTGCTGGGACGCGGTATGGTTGTCTTCTAGGACGTTCTTAGGTATTCCTTTGGGCTTGGAGCACATGAATCTTTGCTGAAGAGAACAGAAACATTTTTTGAATTGAATAGCTTGATGAATCTTATAACACTTTCGATGTGATACATACCGTGACTGTAAGTGAAGGAGCTATTTTTCTTAAAATAAGAGACATTTTTTCTTATTGAAATTATAGCTTTTAAAATTGAAACTACCGTGTAATTGGACCAAACCAAGTTTCCAAAAATAAAATAAAAAATTTATTTCGAATTTTCGAAATGTCAAATGTACCTGGTGACATTTCCACAGCTGTTTAGTGCTTATGTCAGACTAGACGCGTTCAATGCAAATATCTCGTTCAGCAAACCAGTGATGATATAATGTGACTTTTCTTACCCGGCGGCCACATGAGCAAGTTCTGGCTAGCAAGTTGGCATACAATCAAATGTTTTACTCACACATTCAAACTTTTAGTACTTGCTTTAGTACTGGCTGTTCAACTGGCTAGCAAATTTTCCAGCCAGTAAAACGAGCAAGTAAATCGGCAAGTAATTTGACAGGTTTTGCCAAATATATCAAAATGAACAAAATTAATAGCGTTTTTTTTTGGTAATCCGGAATTGTACACAGAACTGTCCGATTCCGGATTCCAAACTAACAGACAAACACATTTTTTTGCTTCTAAGTGTTGAATGTTTGTGTATTTGTGAATCCTCATATGAAGAATCGCAGATGACATGGCATTGTTTTTAATTTCTTTATTTGTAAACATGGCAGCGAGTACGTATATGCGAGTGTGTGCATGTATGCGTGATTCTGTTTTTGATTCTGACTTCAAATTCGGAATCGTTTTTCTGTTCTATTCAGAACAAGAACTGTCATCTTGTCCAAGTGAACGAGTACAGAACTGTTCGGAACAGTTCCGGACGACCAAAAAAAAAACGCTATAAATTAGAAAGTTAGTTGAAACGATGATTTTTATTTCTATTTTTGCTGGTGACATCTTGGAAATTCAAAATTGGATGTTAAAAGCAGGTAAGCTTGTAAAACAACAATACAATATCCAGTCCATGATCCGGTCATCGCAGTCTGGATTTTTCGAGCGGATCAAAATCCTGTCATCTAATTTGACATTTGTGTTGTATGTAGTGGTGAGCGTCCATTTTCCACACTTTTTGACATTCAAATTTCATTTCGTTTAATTTGTCAGCGAGTGCTGTCATATGTGCCTACATATTTGTGCCAAATGTGAAATGTGACAATTTGAGGCTGCTCATGGCAAGACATAATATGCCCAGTCAAAAATAGCACTGGGTTGCGGATAAGATTGCGGAAGAGAAGTTTAATTGGATTTTACTCTTGTGGAACCTCAGACTATAAATCCGCTAACCCGGCGGCCACACGAGAAAGTTCTGGCTAGCAAGTTGGCATACAATCAAATGTTTTACTCACACATTCAAAATTTTAGTCCTGGCTTTAGTACTGGCCAGTCAACTGGCTTGCGAATTTTCGGGCAAGTAATTTGACAGGTTTTGCCAAATTTATCAAAATGAACAAAATTAAATTAGAATATTAGTTGAAGCGAGGATTTTAATTTACTTTTTTTAAAAATCGTTGAAATCGAAAAAAAAATGTGAACTTGCTGGCAAGTTGACTAGCAAGTTTTTTGCCACCTACGTCATACCAAGTACACCGATAGAGATTTGACAAATAATATGTGTAGGCTACTGGCAAGCCAGAACTTGCTCGTGTGGCCGCAGGGTAATGAACAGTTTTAGTGTGATACTAGCTTAAAATGACGTTTTAGTCATAACTCAAACGTCATTTTAAGCTAGTATCACACTAAATTTTCTTAAAATGCGACTATAATTTTGCGCCAATGTTTTTTGGCGTGTAAGAAATGTGTAAAAACGAATCAATCCGTTTTTTGAATGTCTTTGTTGTCTGGTCAGCTGTTAAATTTTTTGTACATGATAATCACAACAGAAAATTTAGAAATGTCAAACACGTAGTATACACTGATGGATGAGGCCACATATCTTTCAACCAATTTTCGCTCTGAAGGTATACCTGTTGGAATTTGTTTAACCCGGAAAATTTTGCGAATATTTCGTTGTAAGAGGTCAAATCAGCGGTTTTTTTTTCAAAATTTTGGTTGCAATATTTAAGAACGTTCCGGAAAGACGTTGACAGTTGCAGAAAGAGGACAAATCGATGCTTTCAAGGAAATGGGACTCTCAAGCTGAGAAATAGCAAGGAAGCTGAACAGAAGTAAGACAGTTGTAATCCTGCTGATCCTCAAAACTATGGAAAAAAAACAAAAAGGACGCACAGCCAAAGCAACAACATCCCGAGAAAAGCGGTTAATCCTACGTATTGCTTCAAATTCCACTCAACCAGCTATTAAAATAAGGTCCAAAAGCGGAGTATCAGCCAGTATTTCGACGCGGTCCGAAAGATAATAAAAAAAGATGGTACTATCCAGACTCAACTCAAAAAGAAACCTGTTCTTAAGCAAGTACACAAGGAGCTGCGAATGAACTTTGCAACAGAACATGTCGCTTGGAGAAGTCAACGGAAACGCGTTGTCTTTTCGGATGAAAAAAAGTTAAATCTTGACGGCCCCGATGGTTACAACTTTTATTTCCATGATTTAAGGAAAGAGGAACTAATTTTGGGAAGACATCACAGCCGTACATCAGGTGTCATGGTGTGGGGAGCTCTCCTACTATGGCAAAATCGAGTTGGAGATTCTTTCTACAACAATGAACGGAAACAGCTACAAATGCTTGTTGGAACGGTAATTTCCAAAGATGAAAAATATTTTTGGACCTCTGCCTAGGATTTTCCAATAAGACAATGCCAAATCCACACTTCCAGAGTTGTCAAAAGCTGGATTTTATCAGAAGACGTAGAGATTTTGCCCTGGCCCCCTTTTCACCGGACTTGAACATAATCGAAAACGTATGGTCATGGCTATCTCGAAAAGTTTATCAAGGCGGTAGACAATTTGAAGACGAGGTCACCTTAATTGAAGCTATCCGTGATGCCTGGGACGAGATTTCGCTTGACTACCTATTTTAAAGAAACTTTATGATTCCATTCCAAACCGTCTAATAGAGGTCATATCAAAAAATGGGGGGCATACTCATTATTAATGGAGAAAAACTTAATGAATAAATGTCCGAAAACCAAAAACTGTAAACATTTCTTTCATTTTTTTTATATTTCATTGATAAGATTTTTCTCTCTTTAATTGATGTAGGGAAATTCTAACGGTCTTTTCTAATTAACCCCTTAATTTTATGACTTTCTTTTAAGAAAATATTTACCTACTAAAATGTAGTAAATTTTTATGAGCAACAAATTTCCAGCAGGTATAAAGAGCGAAAATCGATTAAAAAATATGTGGCCTCATCCTAGTGATTGTCAGTGTATATCTGAAAAAGTCATTGAACTTTTTAAGATTTGGGTTGTTTGTCATTGTCTGGTTGGATACCTATGTGTCAGAATTTGTGTAACTGGTGATAACTCGTAAAAAATGAATGAATGAATGTTTTTTTTTTTTTTTTTATTTCAGGTGCAAAAATAAGAACACAACAAATCAGACAAGACGTCTTCTTGTCTTTCGACAAAAAATTGTGTCGAATTCCAACCCACACCGAGGATGACAAGGTCAAAATGTATTGTAGCGGCTAGCGGGTTAATGGGATAGCTGTGTAACATGGTAGCGGGGTAGCAAGCAGCATGGTAGAGGGTAGCGGGACACAAAAACTTAAGTCGTTTATTAATCAATTGGGGCAGTACGAAGTCTGCCGGGTCAGCTAGTAATTTATAAACAAATATTAATACGAATTGCCTGTCGATAAGTGGTCCAGGCTATATTAAATTTAACTTTATTTTAATCAATAACCCCTCCTTCACCCATCTTTTAAAATAAAACGTGTCAAATAGGAATAGCGTGTAGGTAGGCTTGAGACAAGAAAAAAATTGTATGGGAGAGGGGGGCCTGTTCCCCCCGTTTGGCCAGGAGGGGCAGTATTCTAAGAAATTGACTCATTTTGTAAAAAAAAAATATTAAAAACGGTTTTAGCTACAATACCGTGCTCTCTACAAAGCTGAGAAATATGACAAAAAATAACACCCTCTATGTCGAAAGTTTTTAAAGAACAGTTTGCTACAAAACTGTTTCAAGCAATTTTACTCCTGGTATTTCAGTAAAATTTTAAACAAAAATACGGGCTTATACAGCGCATTTCCGTCAGGCCCGTAGCCAGAGTTGAATTTAAGGTAGGGCAACGGTCATATAAGGTAGGGCATTGGTAAATTTTGTATTTCGGTCATTCCATTATAACTTTAAAGACATTTTTACGCATGTTATCCAGTTTATCCGTTAAAGAAGCAATCTTTTTTCTTGAAGCTTGGTGAGTCGTAAGGGCTCGTGATAAAGTTGATGTTCTAGAAGTTTCACAAAAAAACTAATTAAAATAGCTAAATTATGCACAGTTACCGTCTTTATCTGGGTATAATTTGGCTTTATGATAAGAACGTTAGTTTCACCAAGTTTCGAGAAAATAGATCGATTCTTATAAGAGATAAACAACCGTAAAAATGCCTTCTCCGTTATCCTGGTATGGCTGATTTGATCTGATGTAAGAAAGCATTAAGGTATTCAAGTTTAAATATTTTACTGTTTTTCCAAATAAATTATATATACAAAGTACAAAAATAGTAAAATATAAAATATTAATATTATTCTTTAAAATAACTGAATTTTTCGATTGCTCATTTTATTAAATACACGAAGGACTTCAATGAGGTCTACTGACTTAGTTCTTTTTTTTCCAAACGCGAGAAATACAAGGCCAGCCATTCTTTCATGTCCCATTGACATCGTCTGGGGCCTATTGACGGCAGTTGAAAAAGTGGCTACATCCTATAGTCGCTACCGACGCAAAAAGTTGGTATGTATCTTTAAAGGCCTCTCGCTGCCTGTACAAAATCTGCATTAGGCTTTCGGTTTTGTCTTCGAGCCTATTTAAATAATTTTTGACAACAGTAGCCTCTTCTTTTGTTGGAATTGTTATACCTGAAAAATCAATTGAAATAACTGAAATGCATTTGCTGAATCTTAACTTCAAGAATAATGTGTTAAAGATTACAGTTTATGCAGACGAAAAAATTGATATATGGCTTGGAGTGAAAAACAGCTAACTCCACTTTTACACTCCTTCCACAAATGGGACCACACTGCAGGCACCAGCTTTCGAATACAAAAAATTGGTTCACCCAGTCCAAAGATATGAGGTAGCAAACATAAAAAAAAAACAGACGAGTTGATAACATCCTCCTTTTTGGAAGTCGGTTGAAAAAGAAAATATTTCTAAATGTGTTAATAAATCCAAGACGACATAAAGTTATTTTTAAGAATCCATACTATTAAATGAAAAAGAATTTGATAAGATTTCAAAGCTTTTTGTAATTTCAATCAATTATGTAAATCATTTTTATGTGGAGTTAGGAGGTGGCAGTTAACAGGTTTGCACTCTTAGCCGACGATATTATTCATTTATCAAAAATGTGGAAACAAAATTAAAAATTTTACGAGTAGATACGTATTTTTTGTTTAAATAAAAAGGATTCATCTATAAGTATACCTACGCGCTGCCATCTCAGCTTCAAATGAAATATTAACGTTAAATTGCAACAAATTACTTTTATAAAAAATTGAATAGTTTGAAGAGGAACAACTAGATACTCTTTAATAATTTTAGTTTAGAAGCGAATCAGTTTGTTTGTAATTATTTTTAAGACATCAATATAAATTATTAAATTGCATGCGCCTTAAAAAAGGTTATGCAGCGCACGAAGTATAGTATGAAATCATAAAACCTCACTTTTTCAAAAAGTTCAGTTTTATAACAACCCGAATTTTTTTCAAAAAGCCATAATATAGTTTTATTTTCACTTACCAAGGCTTTTTAACGGTTTCATTTTTTCGGTATCCAACTCACTCGTCGATACTCGCAATTGAGTTTATTAATTCGTCATTTTCTAAAAATCTTCTTGTAAGCTCTGATAACACAATGTCCAAGGTTTCGTAATACTCGGACTTAAATGGCTGGGCGTCCTGGTTTTCGGCACTTCTTTTCACGGTGGAACAAGAAGGGCCGTACATGAAATAGTCATCCATTCTATTTGATTTTTTAATTTGTCTTTTTTGAGTCTGCGTTCTATTTTCTAATTCGCCGCCGAGGGCCACTGATTTAGTTTCTTCTAAAATTGATTTGTTATTTCATTTTGTACACTTTTAATTATTCCAATGGCGTCTTTCAATCCTGCACTTCTAGCTTGTAAGGCTGCATCTGCAGGTTGAAGCATGGTTAAATTTTTTTTTTGCTATTACCATAGCCATTCTAAATTCCAAATTAATTATAACATTTTTTATGCCTACACTTTTTGCAACATCATCACCGTTAAATTTTTTGATGTTTAAGGTGTTAGTAGAATAGAATCAAAAAAAAAATAATTGAAAACGTTTTTTTATATCTCTTGTTTTTCTGTGGTTTTTTTTAAAGGTAGGGCATTTTTAATGCAGGGAGTAAATAAAGTTGGAGCATCGTTAAATTAGGGCATTTTTAAAAGTCGAACGTTATCATACGAAGGAGATTTTTGTAGGTAGGGCATTTTTAAAACTAGGAATTTTTGAAAGTTGGACATTTTCATAGGTAGGATATTTTGAAGGTAGGGCATTTTTAATGCAGGGAGTTTTCAAAGCTGGAGCATTTTTTAAAGTGGGGCATTTTTAAAAAACGGACGTTATTATACGTAGGACATTTTTGAGGGTAGGGCATTTTTAAGAGTCAGACGTTATCATACGCAAGGCATTTTTGAAGGTAGGGCATTTTTAGAAGTCGGACGTTATCATACGTAGGACATTTTTGAAGGTAGGGCATTTTTGAAGGTTGGGCATTTTTAAGGTAGGGCATTTCAGATTTAAGGTAGGGCATTGCCCCTCAATGCCCCCCCCCCCTGGCTACGGGCCTGATTTCCGTCCCCCTTACAGTCACACTATTTTTGAAATTTTTTTCTTGTTTTTTCCCTTGAATCGGTTTGGCTCATTAGCGGGGAGGTAGTTAAGACCAGGAATCGGTCAGGATAATTTTTATTCTTCTAGCTGACCCAGTTAAATATGCCAAATAGGTAGGTATTGTTTTATACATATATATCTACATATCGCTAGCTGAGTACTATAGGGTTGCATGTCATACAAAATTTCAAAAATGACTTTTTCACATCAAAATTTTCGTAATTGGACCGGCTTTCAGATAAAAGAAAAATAAAAAATTTCAAAAAATTATTGGCAACCCTACAGCCAAAAAACACGTGCAACTTTCATTGCATTTGCACTTCTGTTGAATACTATAAGGTTCCATGTTTCACATGCAACCTTTTAAGTAATTTATGTCGCTTTAAAATCAAACGCTCTTAAGTTACATGGAACTTTTTTGCACACTTTGGGTCACATGGAACCTTTTCGTATTAAATATCATTGGATAAAATTAAAAAGTCCCATGTTTTCAGTGGACCTGATCATTCACATTTTTCCAAATACTATTTTTTATAGAAAGTGTGAAGCAACTTTCGTTTTACGGTTTTTTTCTGGTATTCTTCAATTGTAACTATGCCCAAAGTGGATTTCAATTTTGTCGAAAACTTAATAAAAAAAATCAGAACGCTTTATCTACACTCATACCTACGTACATTATAAAGAGGAAAGATTTGTATTAAACTCAAAAACTTCTGTTTCGATTTTAAAAATATTTTCATTATTATTAGCAAAGGATATATTTTATTACAAGCTAACCCATATAAATGTTAATATTCAGAAATACTAATCCGATTAGGAAAATTCCTTCACTGAAAGAAAACAACAATATTCAGCAGTAAAATAGACTGTATTATACTTTGCAAAGTTGTTGTTCATGAGTCAACGAATGTGGCTGTTGTGAGTTAGTACGACCAATTTTCGAGAGATGGCGAAACTGTCATTACAATGCATGCCTCAAGCCATCAGTTTACTGGAGGTTGACTTTGAAAAAAAAACGTTCATGTACAATCACAACGGGATACCTCGGTTAGAAATTTTACAAATTTAATATTTCCATTAGTTAGACAATCTTGGAAAATTGCACTATCCGATGCTTCTTTCGGAATTGCGGCGATTCTGTCAACTGGCGTTAAAACTGCACACTCATCCTTTAAGTTACCGCTAACAATTTCCTTAGAGTGGTTACAATGTCCCTCTGGTCGGGTAGTTTTGTATTTACTTTTTTTTATGTTAAATTATTTTTGTGTTAATTTATTTTATTTTGTTTTGTTTCAATTAAAGTTTTTAAATATTAAAAATAACTATTAAAAATAATTATTCTTCAAATGTAAAGCCAATAAAGTTAATTCAAATCAATACACCCCTGAAGAAGTCGTGAATAACGACGAAACGTCGGGAAAAAGATGGAATAAACTCGTTTTATTTGCATTCCAATTCAAATTGACCAAAAGAGCCTGCTTCAACAAATTCAAAATTTAATTAAAATAATTGGTCACATAAAAACATTATCTACGAAGTATGTTTTTTTTTTATTTAAAGAATTCATTTATTCTTTTTGTCTGGGTGTTTATTGTAAGAATCAAATAAATACTTTAAAAAAATCAGTGTTTCGACTTTCAAATTTTATATTTGTGAGAATATTGCTGTGTATGATATTTTTATATTTTTATTTATCACCCTGTAAATGAGCAGTGTGTAAAAAAAGGTGTAGAGCAATTGTATGGGTTTGGCAGTTGGAAAATTTCTAAAAAAAAATTACTTATTTTGTAGAACAAAATATTATAAAGTAAATGTAGAACTATTTTTTTTGTAATAGAAAATTATTTTCTAAAAAAATCAAAACCACTTTTTCCTAAGAAAGAATTTTTTTTTGTTTTTATTTAACTTTCTTTTGCTATTCTATTTTCTTTTTTATCCTAGTTTTATGAGGACTCAAGTGAAAAAAGTACATATAAGATTTACTTAGAATTACTATTTTTCTTTTTATTGAAAACATCTGAAATCTAACCTTTCAATTTTTTCACTATGTTTAGAGTCGCCGATTCGCTTTACAATAAGGTACAGCACAACATTGTGGACAAAGCCGCTCATATTATCTTTTTTTTAAATAAGTTATTTTTTTAAGAAGATTGGCCCTCCCAGCTTAACTGGGAATCTCCCTCTGATATGATTTATATCTAGTCTGAACTCAACCTTTATGATCTAGCTTTTTGGCACAATGGTCGTGAATCATCCTGTATATTGTCAAATTTCTTTTTCTTGAAAGAAAGGAGGTGAAAAACACCTTATATTTAATAAATCGTCCGATTATTCTTCACTTTCTTATTTCCTGAAATATTTGTTTTCCATAAAAGGATATTTTGTTGATTTTTCATAGTTAAAAACATGAAAATATAGGCTTTTGAAAATTCAAGTCTGTTTAAGTAAGATCAATATTTTATTTCCATACAATATTAACTCGTTTTCATATAATCGTTTCAGGACTATAAGGTTCCATGTTGCATGTTATAATTTTAAATTGTTCATAAAACCGTTTAAACAATTAGAATTGAAATTTTGTTTGACTGTTTTTAATAATTGTTCCGATTCTTCATCATCTTGCATCATTATTTTATTGTTATCATAATTTTGAATATGAAAAATGTCCATTTGAAACTTTGTAGGCGATTATCTCGGAATAATCTGAAAAAACATGCAACCTTATAGTTCTCAGCCAGCGATATGTCTTCGAAAAAACTAATCCGATTTTAATAATTCATTCACTTATAAAAAACGTAATACTAAGGATAGTAGTTATTTAAGCTGTATTTTCTTACTTGCTGACCCAGAAAACGCTGCTTTGTCATAAAAATATTAATCTTCGGAAATACTTATGCGAAAATTACAGAAAATTATTGGAACTTTTTTTCTTTCAGATAGAAAAAGGCGGTGCCAAATTACTTTATTTAATAAATAGAGTGGGGCAACAGCTCTTGAAGAGCCAAGGCCTAAGTGGCTTACTCTCATCAACAATTCTCTGAGTGCGTTGGAAGAATTGAGGGGACCTACAATTTACGCCGATTCCGAACGGCAAAGTTGAGAAGCACTTGCGATGCCTTGAAAAACATTTATCTTTATAAAAGGAATGTACATGAACAAACATGCTTTATTTTTTTGTAATGCTTGCTTCTTTCGAGGCACAATTGCCAGGTACCACATTATTGGATATTGGATTTTAATTGAAAGCTTTATTTCATTTGTCTTTGGTTTCATATCCTGGGCATAATTTTTCTTTTAATTGGTACCTTAATATTGGTTTTGATCAGGTGTGAGTTTCTAAGTCCAGGTTGCAAACAAAAGGGAACAATTAAATACATAAATGTATTAGTTTAATCTAAACTCTCCAAAAAAATTAAAAATGAAATTTTCCCAAGCACATGCTGGTACCCAAAGTATTTCGACAGGGAAAAGGATTCACTGATCCTTTGTTTAATTACCAAAATGCATTCGCACCATCTGGTTGCTATAAAAGAGTACACACTTGTTTCGTTCTGTATAGTTGAAAATTATTCCATTTGCACCAAATGTCCGTATCAAAAGTTTAATCACCGAAAACACATTTTTCTCATTCTAATTTCATCCTCAAATCCCTGCCAGCCCAACAAAACCTTTCCCATTTGTGGTAATCTATTGTTTTAAATTAATTTCACTACCTGACCGCAACAATATCCAAATCCCAAGAATGTTTCACTTTACTAATTGTCGCCTCATCGTGCAGATATCCCAGCATAGGGAACTTAACCTTAAGCCATACTATTTGCAAATTATACACAAAATGACTGATTGATTGCCGGACTTTTTGGGGTAATCTACGCCTTAGATATAAAAATGTATACATATCGAATGACAAGGATAAGGACTTCGCAGTCTTACATAAATTATAGTTTGCTACTTAGTGCTTTGTGTGTCGGAAAGAAAAATGGCCAGGAATAGTTCACAGTTGGAAGGGCTATTTGTCACCTTTATATCCAAACAGAATGTCGATTGGTCAGCTTGGCTGGCAAAATAAATAACCTATTAAACCTCTAATGAACGTTTTTCTAGTTGCTTTGAAATTTGATAATATCCTTACTTGAATAATGCTTTTCATTTTTAAATTATTGTTAGGAGTGTGCTATAGCTATATTTACAGTTGAAGGTAAGATCGTGATAAGTTGTATAAATCAATCTTAAATTTGTTATTGATCAGCCCACTTGATGATACAAAAGAAAAAGAGACTTATGATCCGTTCAGACTTCCTACCATAGAGGATACATACCTATTACCTAGAGTCCCGACTTCGGTTGTTCGTTCTCTTTGGGCCTACAAGCTGAAATTTTCACATTTATACCTTAAAAGTGCAAAAGTGTTAGTTTCCCAATGCATTTCAAATGGGACCTCTCACTATTATTTATGCACTTTTAAGGTATGTGTGCTCATTCCAGTCATGGAAATGGTGTATATCCTGAGCTTAAATTTCAGAAAAATAGATTCCGTTGAGCTCAAAATTAAAAAAAAACTTCACATATACAAACAAATTCATGTAATATGAAAAATAAATATATTACTTTATTTCTCTGCACTTGTAGCACATAATTACATTATTATTTACCAATATTTGTATAAAATATTAAAAATCTTAAAAAGAACAAAAATAAAGTCGAAATAGTAAGCGCAAACCTTTAGGAACATACAACATACATACAATTGTGCCTTAAGTCTCGTATTTGCTGTGGTGAAATTTTAGACAGCTAATGTCTAATTCTTAGGCCGTGTGTGAATTGCGTTAAAATTTTCGTTAAAACTTCTACCACGATTAAAATTTGACGTCTTGTTTGAGGTGGGATCAAATTTAGCCATTTGCTGTGTGAATTGCGTTAAAACAATTATTGACATTGACATTGACATTACAGTACTTCGCACATGAATGATACGAACTACAGACACATAGCAGCACTGGCGACTGAGGCCATCGGCTGGGACTGAAACAAGACATACGACAGAGAGAGACAGATAGGTTTAAACAATTATTTTAACCAAGATCTCTGCGTAGGTTAAAAAAATTTCCCTCGATAATTTAAGAAATTTCCCTGAACAAAAATTGGGTTTCTTTTTCACGGAAAAATAATTTCTCTTACAAAACATATTTTTAAGAAAACAGGGGTGGAATCGGCTAAGGCGATTATTGACTATCACTTTTTTGATAGTCGTTTTTGATTATCAACTTTATTTTGCTCTGTGCAAAGTGATCAATAAAACAATTTGAATTTTTGGCAGCACCTACAATAAGCAATGTCGTTTTGCTCAACGTAAGCTGATTATCAAAACGATAATCGCTTTTTCCATACATTTGGAAGTGACAGCGAAAAAAACGATTATCATTTTGATAATCACCTTACGTGAAGCAAAAGCTATTATTTTGACTATCAACTATCAGCTTAGCCGATTCCACCCCAGGGTTAATAAAAAGTCTCTGAGCTTAAAAAAAAATCTCTTTTATTTATTGTTCTCGATTCTAATATTATATTTTAAAACAACAGTCAAAAATATTCAAACAAAATTCCCATTTTGATTAATTGATAAATTCGGTGTGGTAACACTGAAAAATTGTTTTCACAGATCACAGCTGATGTTTCTGTTACACATTTCAAAAGAAACAAAACAATAAATTCGTATTTGCTTTAGAAAAATGACAAATTTAAAGTACCTATTTTGTGTTAATTCTTTTATATGCATCTTTTGAAATATCAACGCATTATAACAAGAAATTCAACTAAGCTGATGTTGATTGACGTGAGGTTGATGCAACAGGCGATGTTGGCGAATCAATCTCATCGAAAGTAAACTCCAGAGAGGAAGATAATGTCGGCAATGACATCAGCTCCGAACCAATATCTCCAGTTGGTGGCGGAGGTTCCGGCGAAACTTCTCCCGATGAACTTTCTATCCGGAAAGGCGGGTGGTAGGTAGTTGTGCTTTTTGGAAGCATATTGGTGAAGTAGTTGGAAATAGGGCCAGGATTATGTTTCCCTATTTGTGGCTGCATCATCACCAGCACCATCACCGGTATGCTGCTCAACAAACGAATGTGATAGAAAAAATACTATAAAAAAGAGTGTGTAAGGTATGGCAAAACATTCACAACAATTATACCTTGTATTTTTGTGTCATATTTTTCCATAGCTGCCTGAATGCCTTTCAAGCCTCAAGTCTCCAAAGCGCTCCGCTACACTCCTTCAATTGAAAAAAAACAACAGTTATTTAACAGAAATTTGTTACTGTTTTACAAACCTCCATCCATCATTAATGTTTGCATTTTTAGATGTAAACATATCATCCAGAATTATCCTAGAAAACAAAACCATTGAACTTATATAAATTAATTGATTTCAAACTTACATTTTTATTGTATGGTTTTCCAGCCTGCCTTCGTTTTTTTCTTGATCCATATTTCGTTGTTTGAATTGAATGCAAAAGCAAGAGCAAATTTCTCTATCACAAGAAACGTCAAATTTTAACACACTTTAACCTGCTCCACAGCTCAATAAATTTTAACCCATTTTATTCACCTCATTAGTGTCAAATTTTAACGCGGGTTAAATTTTAACACACATTTCAACGCAATTCACACACGGCCTTAAATAGAAAAATGCATAGAAAGGGTAAGTATTGCAAACAATATTTCTAGAGAATAATTTAACCCACAACTCCTTCCAAAACAGACTTGTTGCTATTGCGAACAACCGCACGCTTCCCTAGGTTGCTTTAGATGCAAAATTTACTTTCACAATATCTGTGGAAATGCTATCAACTGCGTCTCAGATCGTGATGATTTCCGTTCTTATAGCCACCAAGATGTTCCATTTCGAATAGAAGCATTTATAAAGAAAAGCAATCCATCTTGCTGGATATGTTTTGAAACATAAAGAAATTATCATCCGGTAAGAATACTCAAATTTGTTGGTCCTGTCTGCATTTATGGAGAATGGAGACGAAGATTCAACCAAGAACTGTACGAGCTGTACAGTCACACTGACCTAGGCAGAAAAGCTAAGGTCCAACGACTAAGATGGTTGGGTCATGGAATGGAAAATAATGCTCTGGCTCGTAGAGTCTTCGAATCCAACCCGGAAGGACGTCGCAGAAGAGGAAGACCGCGACTCAGATGGAGCACACTGGTGGTAGAGGACCTGAACCATCTTGGCGTGTGAAACTGGAGACAGCTAGCTAGGGACCGAGCCCTTGGATGAGGCCCTGGTCCGAAACTCAAAGCGATCTGCTGCAACCCTAGCTATGTCCACCGCCATTGTATGCGAAAACATGCCCTTAGCGCTGGTTATCAATTAAGATGCATCTGGTGTCCGCGCGCATAGTTCCGTAACGACATTCGAAAACAAGGCGTGTTTGTACCCGATCGCGAGCCTATTTATAACCTGTGTCTTTCCAAAGGGTCGGGAATATTTTACCCAAGAAAAGTGGAAGTTGATCATTTGTTGTGCTTGTGGTTCTTCTGGAGTGCATAAAGTTTGTGGCCAGCAAGATATTTCTAAGGACAAATGCAGGCCCGTAGCCAGGATTTCGGTTCGAGGGGGGCTTGTTCAATTTCGAAGAAGTAATTCTATATACAAAAATTAAAAAAAAAAACTACATAATGTAAATGTAATGTAAACAGCTGACAAGGATATTGCGTTATCGAAGTAGAGTGTTAGATTTTCCATTTCATTTACTCGATTGGAGGCAGCAAAACCTGGAAGCAGAGCTTGAAACGAAAGTAAAACGTCCTCGTTGACCATAAATCTGTCAGTACGATTTTGTATAAGAGAATCTAGACAGGGAATAAGTATAGAAACTCTAAAATAGTCTTCTGGATATGATGTTTCTGGATTAGAGCGCGTTGTTTGTTTCAAAGAAAGCCTTGGAATTGTTATGCTGACTTCAAATAAATCACTGGCAAGTTGTGATGCGGATTGAAAAGCGTCTCTGTCAGTTTCTCTTATGTTCTTAAGAGAACTTAAGACTTCTTTCGTGTGATTTATTGCAGACACGAAATTTAAAGATTCATTTTGAAGGAAAATTGATAAGGGTAGCGTTAAACTAAAAAGTTTTTCGCATACCATGAGGCTTACCAGAAAATAATTTCTTTGAATTGCTGCTAACAGAGTTGATGCTTCTGAAGACATTGCCCACGTCTTGGTGGATATTTCTTCAAGACTAATAGCAATAGATTTAAAGAGCTCTACAAATGAAAAAATGCTGTCATGCCTTTCAATAAATCTTGATTTCAGAACAATATACATAAGTAGTGAGGAACTAATAAGAGAATATACAAACTTTTCAAATATATTTTTAAAAAATCATTTCGGGAGGGGCTTGAGCCCCTCTAGCCCCCCCTCTGGCTACGTGCCTGGACAAATGCACTTACGAAACACGTTTTGTCATTCTTGAAGTTTCCATCTAAGATGAAATAACTTTATCTGTCCCACCTTCTAAGACGCTCGAAAGCTGCTCGAAGACAAAGTGAAATTGTTCAGCGATGAGATTGAGAAACCGAAGCATGCTTGCAATCAATCCGAAAAGGACAAGCTTGATGTCCAAACCCGTTTGGAGGTGCGCTACCCCACATGCACCAATATTCTCCAATCGATGACGATGACGAGGATTTTTATGATAATGGTCGCGGGAGGGATACTTATTTGCCACCACACCACTCTTCATATCGATACTCACCCGACGGATATCTCTATAATCCAGAACTAATATCAAATTACGACACAGAATTTCAGTCCTCCGCTAAGTCTACAAAAACCTCCCCAGTCAGTTTCAAATCAGAGCAAGGATAAAATTCTATTGAGGAATCATTGGAGCACATGAATATGGATTCAGAACAGTTGCGATCCTCAAAAGCGGGTAAGTAGATAATTGTCCAAATTTTCAGTCGTCAGCTCCAGAACCTCATGCGACGAAATGAATCTCCCTCAGAGTGTACTGAAAGATTTCATGGTGAGGCGGATTGTCAAAAACTTGACAATTTCTTGCAGGCTGTGCAAATTTGTATAAAGGTAAAAAATATCTCGGATGAAGACTCTTTGGTAGAACTACTACTGCTGTTTAAAGATTTCCCTATTAGATGGTGGAAGGGAGTAAAGGATGAAGCAACAACGTGGAAAAGGGCGATTGAATTGCTAAAAACCAATTTGCCCCTAATAGGGGCACGTAACACGTCGTCTTTCAACTCCTTTTCGAAAGCAAACGAAAAAAGGCGAGCCATCAGACACTTTCATCAGTGAAAAGCGAGCGCTAATAGCAGAGTTGCCATATACTCGCTTTTCAGAAGAAATTGCCATCAATATGATATTTTCAATGCTTTTGGAATTGATTCGGAAAGATGTGAGGAAGGAACAATTCAAAAGATACGAAGAACTGGTAACCTTGTGTAGAGATTGGGAACAACTTTCAATCAATACTAAAACCCATCGTCATCAATATGCAGAATCGTCCTCACAAGCTAAACCAAAAGTGCGATGCGACCACTGCAATTATCGGGGTCATAAGACCGAAGACTGTCGTAAACTCCTCCAAAAGATGTCAAACGAACCAAGGTTAGGTTAGGTTACAGTGGCTGCGGATTCAGAATCCACACACTTAGGCCAAAAGGAAAGGCCCATTGTGATACCATGAATCTAGAGAATTACTTCTTACTAGTCGAACCATTTTGAGCTTTTTATAAAGCGAAGAAGATATTTGATATCCTTATTAGCTAGTTCACTGGGGTTATCATAAAAGTACTCTCCCAGATGAAGTTTGCGTCTTAGTGAAAGAGCAGGGCAAGTGCAGAGAAGGTGAGAGATTGTTTCCTCTTCTTCCTCATCCATACAGCTCCTGCAGAAGTCATTTGAGGCTACACCAAGTCGTATTGCGTGTCTGCCTATAAGACAGTGTCCCGTAAGGACACCTATCAGGGAGCTAATATGAAGTCTGCTTTGAGATAACAACTCTTTAGAGCGCTTTAAGTCCAGTGAAGGCCATATGAGTTTCGTAGCTGCGCACGTTGGTAAATTGTGCCACCTATAGTTTGTTCTCGTTAAAGCTGCTTCTTTTAGCAAAAGTTTACATGCAGCTATCGGTATACCTATCTTCTCCCTTTCAGGTGAAATAGGTATGACGGTTCCATTTTTAGCGAGTTCATCGGCTCTACAATTTCCTTCGATGTCTCTGTGACCCGGCACCCAACAGAGGTGAATGTTAAATTGCTGCGCCATCTCCATCAGAGACGATCGGCAATCGAGGGCCGTTTGAGATTTGGTTGAGACACCATCGTTTTCTCTTAGCCAGGAGAGAACCTCTTTGATCGCTAAGATTTCCGCTTGGAAGACGCTACAATGATTGGGAAGGCGGAATGAGATGCTTAGATTAAGCTTTTCTGAGTACACACCACTACCAACTCCATCACTTGTCTTGGATCCATCTGTATAAAAATGAATGCCTTTGTCATCCAGAAGTTTTTTGTCTTCCCATTCTTCTCTGGATGGAATGGATATCTGGAAGTTTTTACCAAATTGTGGTTTTGGAATGGTGTAGTCTATGTACTTTGGTATAGAACCGAAAGAGTTCAAAATGATGGAGTGTCCCACGTTATTGTTGGTCCATTGAGATGAGGCGTTGAGTCTTATAGCTGTACTCGCTGCCACTTGTTTGCTAAAAATGTCGAGGGGTGCCAGATGGAGGAGAATGTCTAACGCTGCTGAGGGTGTGGTTCTCAAAGCCCCGCTTATGCAGAGACAAGCAGTGCGTTGGACTCTGCTGAGTTTGTCGCAGTAAGTGACTTTCTCCAGTGCAGTCCACCATACTGCAACCCCGTACATGAGAATTGGTCGAATGACCGATGTGTATAGCCAATAGGTTATGCGAGGTTGAAAACCCCATTTGCTTCCTATGGCTTTCTTGCAAGAGAAAAGAGCTACTGTGGCTTTCTTAACTCTTTCCTGAATATTAGGTTTCCAACTTAATTTTTTGTCTAATATCAGACCAAGATATTTGGCTTCATTGGTAAAAATTAGTGGTACACCTTTTATTGAAGGGGGTACAATTACTGGGATCTTGTATTTCCGTGTAAAAAGGACAAGGTCCGTTTTTTGAGGATTAATACTAAGTCCACAGCGATCAGCCCATCTAGTGAGCATATTAAGTGCGTTTTGGAGGAGGTCTCTAAGTGTATTAGGATGTTTTCCTGTGACGGCGATAGCAACATCATCGGCATACGCAATCACTCTGTAGCCTTCCCTCTCGAGGGATATTAGCAATTCGTTAACTACTATGTTCCACAGGAGAGGGGACAGAACACCACCTTGCGGAGTGCCTCTACTGACAGACCTTTTCGTACAAAAATCCCCCGTCTCAGAGTTGATGATCCTGCTTTTAAGCATTAGATTGATCAACTCACAGAGTGAGTATTCGACGTTTAGGGTCGTCATAGCAGAAGTGATAGCAGATGTGTCAACGTTGTTGAAAGCACCTTCGATATCTAGGAAGGCAACCATAGTATACTCCTTTTGCTCTAGGGAGTATTCGATAGTTCTTACCAGAGTATGCAAGGCTGTTTCTACCGATTTCCCTTTGCAGTAAGCATGCTGAGACATCGATAGTCCCTTATCAATGCTATTACGTATATGGATATCAATCAATCGTTCCAGCGTTTTGAGAATGAAAGATGATAGACTAATAGGTCTTAGATCTTTAGGGTTGACATGCGAGCATTTGCCCGCCTTGGGAATGAATACTACTTTTACCTCTCTCCATCGCTGAGGTATATAGGCCAGATCTAGACAACTTTTGAACATCATCTCAATGATGGGCAGAGTTATGTCGATGGTGTGTTGTAGCTCAGCTGGTATGATTTGATCTGGACCTGGAGATTTATAAGGTTTGAAGCTATTCAGAGCCCATGTCAATTTTTCTTTTGTGACAAGACCTTGAGGAAAAGTTAAGTTAATACCCGATCCAGGACGGTTTATTGTATTAACGGATTTGGAGCTATCTGGGAAGTGGGTATCTAATAGCAGGTTTAGCGTTTCTTCGCAAGAGTTAGTCCATGTACCATCTGAGTTTTTGAGACAACTAGGCATGGTTGGATTTGTCGAGAGAATCTTCCTTAGCCGCGATGCCTCCGAGGACTCTTCTATTGAGCTACAGAAGGATCTCCATGAGGATCTTTTGGCTATTCTCAATTCTTGTTTATACTTTTTGAGGGATTCCTTATAGGACTCCCAATCTTGGAGGTGTCTAGACTTTTTTGCACGATTAAAAAGCCTTCTACAACCTTTCCTGAGTATTTCTAGTTCAGCAGCCCACCAATGTGGTTTTCTCTTTCCTCGCACTGTAGTGAGGGGACAGGCAGTTTCCATAGCTTTATTGAGGGCTGCTGTAAGCTCATCAACTTTTTTATCGAGTTCAAGAGCGCATAAGGGAGGATCATTAAGTTCTGGTTTAATCAGACTTTTCAGAGTTGTCCTATATTTTGGCCAATCTGTTTTCCTATAGTTCCGGAAAGGGATCGGTTTTGGGGACTCTTCACTAAGAGTGAATTGGATGTACCTATGATCGGAGAACGAGTGCTCCTTTGATACTCTCCAATTCAATACTTTATTCGAGAGATGCAACGAGACAAGAGTGATATCTAAAACTTCTTGTCGATTTTTAGTAACAAAGGTTGGTTCATTACCAACGTTACTTACTACCAGATTAGTTGTTAAGATGTAATCAAAAAGAAACTCACCTCTGTCATTTATATCGGTACTACCCCACGTAGTATGGTGCGCATTGGCGTCACAACCGATAATTATGCTGGTTTTGAGTCTTGTTGATTCAGCGACCGTCTTCTCCAGAGTGGTACCAGGCAGTGGGCCCTGGTGGTCGTGGCCCAAATACGCTGATACCAGCCAGTAGGTATGGTTGTCTATTACCATACTGGCTGTGGTGACGTCTTTATCACTGAAATTAGGGAGTAAAAATATATTTAGACTACGTTTTACTAGTATACAGGACCTTGGGTTACCTTTTCCCGTTACATATAAGACGCAGTAGCCAGGAGTTCTCAATCCTCGAACCAGGGATCTCACAATCCAGGGCTCTTGGATGAGAACGACATCTTCCCCAGTTTTTGACAGGCGGAGAAGAAGGGAGGCCGAAGCCTTAATAGAGTGTTGGAGATTAATCTGTACTATTTGCAGCATTTTGGCTACAACTAGGCAGATCAACCTCCACCACTGTTAAATCCAGTTCATCCAGATCGGAAGAAGAGGAACCTAGCAGTTCATCTTCATCCTCACTGGGGAGAACTTTGTTGGATGAGTCATCAGTCTCCATTAGGGATAAACTTTTGACGGTTTCGGAAGAAGACTGTGCCGCGACAGAAGAGGGCCCTGGTACAACATCATCCCCATCCAAGGATGGGAAAGTGATGATAGCACTGAGACCCCCCACGTCTGGCGACACAGCTTCTGAGTGTGAGGAAGAAGATTGTGCCGCGACAGAAGAGGACCCAGGTACACCATCGTCCACATCCATGGATGGGAAGGTGATAGTAGCACCAGGACCCCCTACGTCTTGCGACACAGCTTCTGAAGTGGGTTGTGGAGGCTCGCATAAAGCGTCTACCTCATCTTTTTTGTATATTCGGAGAGTAATCGTCTCGAACCCGTATCTTATCACTCCCTTGTCTCGCACCAGAGAGGCCGCAGAGTCCTTATTGATAACGATAATCGCACTTCGATAAAGACCCTTCGGCTCCTCCAGTTTCGCGATCTTCCAGTCGTGACAGGAGAGGTCTGGGTTGCTAAGCCTGATCATCTCATGGATGTCTTCAGGACATGCAGGCTCAATCGGGATCCAAGCACGAGCTCTCGGCCTGCAAGGAATATCTTCCTTTGCAACAACCTCGAGTTTTACGCCTGGCCAAACTTCGCCCAGCATGCCGACAGCAAGCGTATATAGATCGCGTGACCTCTGATCGTTACAAACGATGAGTTTGACATGACCTTGATGCCAACCCCCATCGCTTGTTACAGGTGGTGGACCCGGATGCTCTCGCATGACTTTGAGAAAGCCAGCCGAGAGCTTCAGTTTCACCATCTGCCAACGGTCAGAGGAAATCGCGCCATCAATATTGCTGCTGTCAATGACCGCAACCACGATTTTGTTGTGTTCCTTAAGCACATCACTAAAAGGTTTAGTGAGAGGTACTTTAGGAATTTTGGGAGTGCTGGTGTTCTGCACTTTGGGTTTCTTAGGGATGGGAGTGGACTCCTCCAGAGACCTTTGTCGCTTTGACGTGGAGTCGCAGCTGGTCCTAGATTTGGCTAAGATGGATTTAGCCCACTCAATCTTCTTGCTATGAATGGGATTGCTACCATCCCCCAATGTTGCACCAGAGGATTTTAGCAATCTCATCGCATAGCGACGCTGTTTATAAAGGTCCCTAGGTTGGATGGCTGTCTTCGTAGTGGAGGCAGGGTCGTTATTCACGACGCTGCTAACACCACGGAGACTACCACTAGGACCATCCTGGAGAGGTTTACTCTCTTTGGTAGTGGAACTACCGACATGAGGAGGCGCTTTCGCCAGGGATACCTTCTGTACCTCCCTAGAAGCTGGGCAATGACTTGGCACAGACCCCTCTCCTATGTTTGGCACAGGATTTACGACAGCCGACATTATCGCCGAACTGTCGCCCGGTGTAGATACAACCTGTACCACACTCGAAGTTGGGCAGTGACATGTCACAATCCCTTCTCCTGTGTACGGCACAGGTGTAACGACAGCCAACGTTACCGCCGAACTGCCGCCCGGTGTAGATGGAATACCGGCACCGGTTTGAATTTTTGTTTTTTGTTTTTGTTTTTGTTTTGGTTTTTGTTTTGGCATTAAGGTCCCACGAGTAAGCGAAGTAAAGGGGGGGTCCATCTGCGCATAGATTCGCATACACAGATAAGGCTAGTTAATCCGGAGGTCGCCTGGTATCCGGATACTCCGTTAGTGACTGAGCTATTTTTAGAAATTGGGCCCTCAGCCTGGCTGATCATGGGCACGGGTCGTATAACACCTTGAATCCAGCCCAATTGGGAAGTTGAAGGGGAGGATATGATTTGGAAAAGGAGAGACGAACAGCAATTGAGCCATAAGCGTCCCAGGAAGGAAACAAGGTACTGACAGAAGTGATACACTATACAGTCAGGGGATAAGGAGACATCAGCCAGTGTAATGCACAAAGCCGATGGAGGAGGGGATAGGGATCGGGAAGGGGAGGGGCGAGCGACCTTTGGTTTCAGGACTCTTCTGGAGAAATAATTCCCGAGAACCATTGACCTTACTCAGCTTCTACAACTCGACAAGTTCGACGCTCAGGTAGAAGCAAACGAACCAAAGAACAATGAAAAACTGGAGATAGTGTGTTCTGGCTGTGGCACCAATGGGTTTTACAGAGGAAATTTTACTCACTGCATAAATAAACAACTCCCTAATCAATCATACAACAGAGCCCAGTCAATAACAACATCATCGACATGAAACATTCCAAAGATTCCATTTTCATCAAAAGGAAAAGAAATGCTCGCCTATATTGACACTGGAGCTTTGACCAGCGTTGCAGGCAATGATTTGTATAGACATCTTACAGAAACTGGGCACAAATTCCATGAAGTGAATGCAAGCGTTACTCTGCCAAATGGCATTGATACGCACAAAAATGTATGGTGTAGGTATGGCCTGTCATATCATGATTGGTAATCGTTCCAAAATAATTAACATCAGCGTCCTCCCAGAAAGAAGAGATGCCATCACTTTAATCGGAATCAACTTCCTCGACAGTGCTGGAATCGTTCTGAACCTAGCCCAAAGTACATGGCAATTTGTCGATCAGCCTAATGTCGAATTTGAATACTATGATCACGTTGAAATTGAACTCCAAACGCCCATCTCATTATTGGAGTGGGACAGCACTACAGTCTGACCTGTAACGCCTATTAACGCCCCACCACGTTTTAGACATGTCGTTTAAGCGGAAAACACAAAGCTGCTTTGCTGTTAGCGTTGAGTGACGTATAAAGTTCAAGCATAGGAATTCCTAACAAGCTATCACAAAGCAGCTTTGTTGCTCAAACTTTAATTTGACATACTGAAGAACTCCGTAACACAAACGTAACGTCTCAAAAGCTGTAGCAAAAGTAGAAATATTTTCTACTTTTTCATATGTATTTGCTCACCGACATGTTTTCTTGTTTGTTTGTGTGAAAATTTTATTTGATTTTTACTTCCTTTCGCTTCAGCTGTCGGTTTTGTTTTCAAAAAAAAAAAAAAAAATTTTGGAGAAAATATGTTTGACGAACATAAAAATTAAAATTAGTAAAATGACGGATGTCAGTCAAAGTTCAAGCCGAGGTATAAAAGCGTAACGGAGTCAACGCTAACAGCAAAGCAGCTTTGTGTTTTCCGCTTTAACGAGACTTATGAAACCTCAACATCCAAACAGCCATCACCAGGAGAAATTTTTGACATTTTTCATGATGCACTACCATTCCATAACTTTTGCAAGTGAAGAAATTAAAACTTAATTCAAATGGTCATATTCCATTTATTGAATGAAAACAGCGAGGTCAATGTTAAAGTTCATCAATGAGCCAGGAATTTCAACTGCGGGATCGTAAGATTACACCAAAAAGTCTTCAAGGAACGAAACTTATAATTAACAACGAGCCTGTAAGAAATAAAAGCTTGAAGTCTTTCTACCATCGAAGGATAACGAAGAACACATAAAAGTGAACCATTTTGCTAAAAAATTGAAAAATAAAAAATTGAATTTTCACAAGGAAAAAAAAGAATAAGAATTTTTATACGGGATTTCCAATCATTTGAGAAAAGTTCTCTCAATTCCCCAACCGGAACAAGGAGAATTCCCCCTGCTTGGGACAGCACGGTTTGGTGAGTTTCTTGTTTCTCCTTCATCACATCTTCTTTGTTGGAATACAAATATCACAAAATTTCACAAAATTAACAAGTTCAAAAAACAATAAAAAAAAAGTTAAGTCTATGAAATCTTTTATTAAGAAAATAGGGGTATTCACGTAAACGCGGAAAACCCATAGAAACCGTAGAAAGCGTAGAATTTTCTATCGGTAGAAATGGGCTGTCAAAATTTGTATGGGAAAAATTTTCTGCAAATCGTAGAATTTTATCTCACAAATTTGAAGCAGAAACTGCAGAAAACAAACCTGATAAAATTTATGACGTTTATTTTGACGTTTAATTTGGCGCTCATTTCATCTTTTCTCCAACTGAACTGACATAAGCGGGAAGTTCTCGTCAAATTAAAGTGATTTGTTCATACAATTGAATGAATTTTGTTTTAAAACTACTTCTTGGCATCTTGAAGAGCAAAAATTAAAATGTAATTAGAATAAAAAAAAAAGAATCACTTTAACATAAATTATCGAATGACGTGAATTGAACAAATTCACTTTGACGTTTAACAAACAGCTGTTTGTTTCCCTTGTTTACGCAACTATTTTCTGCTGGGGTGTTCATTTAAATTTTTTGCGGAATTTTCTATTTTTCCGCAAAGTAGAAAATTATCTCATTACGTGAATACCCTTAATATTTCATAAATAGACAAATAAAAATTCAGCATAAAAATTCAACGGACAAAACATAAATAATAAACCATCTGTGATCTGTCATCTAGACTTAACGTAAAGCAAAGTCAATTTTAACATAAGACGCAAAACGTAACGTAAGAAAAATTGACAATGGGTGACACAAATAATAAACTTGACCAAATAATCAATGCACTAGGAAATTTAAAAATTGAATTAACAAACGAATTAAAAAGAGAAACACAGAATCTGAACTCGAAATTGGACAAAATAACGGAAAATCAAACAAATATCGAGAAGAAACAAAATTATTTAGAACAAAAATTAAAATATATGGAAAAAACACTGAAACGCAAAAACATTGTGATATACAACTTGAAAGAAATTGAAACTGACAATAAATCGCTTCAAAAATATGTTCTTGAATTTTTCAATAACATTTTAGGAGTGAAAACAGAGATCTTTGAATTGGATTTTGTAAGACGACTTGGAAAAAAAGGCAATAAAACAAGACCAATCTTAGTAGGGCTTATAAGTCAAATAAAAAAGGACGACATTATGAAAAATAAGTTCAAACTAAGGCATTATAAAGACGAAATTATATACATAAAGGACGATTTGATGAAAGAAGATCTCAACTTAAATTCGACTGTAAAAGAGAATGAAAAGACACCTCCAGAATCAACTTTGAACAAAACAGCAAATGAATCCCAAGAAATTAAAACGAAATCGAAGAAAAGAACGTATGAAAACGAACCTTCTTGTTCTAATATATCCATACAGGGACCTAAGAAACTAAGGCCGGATAAAGAACAATCGAACATATTGACCTTTTTTAAAAAGAATGCACAAGATGAAGAACCAAGAATTCCAATTGAGCCAACTGGACAATAGCAAACAAAAATTGATAACTGGACAACGAAACCATTTGACGACGCAAAAAATCATTTTATAATTGAAAAAACCTCCTCAAGCCGGTTAGCCACCGTGAGGAATGTAGGCTCAAACCCCCCAATGCTAACGAAATCAGAATTTAACCCTCAAACATCAACGATTGAAACAACCAATAAAAAACATCTTTTAAACATATGCACGCTTGACACAAGAACTTTGTCAACGGAAGAACGGCAACAAGAACTAAAATTAGCCCTATCGGACATAAAATGGGATTTAATTGGCTGATCCGAAACAAGACTATTTGGTCAAAAAATCCTCGAACTAGACAACGAAATCTTCTGCTATATAGGAGAGACTAAGGGCATGTATGGAGTTGGTTTAGTTATAAAAAAAACACCTCAAAAAAGACATTGAAAGCATACGATTTTTCAACGAGAGAATCTGCTCGATTACACTAAAAATCCAACAGACAAAAATTACAATCGTACAAATTTATGCTCCTACAGAAAAAGCCTCGGACGAAGAGATCGACAACTTTTACGATAAACTTGACTACGCCTACCAAGAGACAAAGTCAGAGGTAATGTTTGTCATAGGTGACTTTAATGCCAAACTTGGAAGGAGGAAAGATGATGAAGACAAAACAATGGGAAATTTCAGATATGGACAAAGGAATGGAAGAGGAGAACGGCTCTTATCTTGGCTCCACGAGACGAACATGGTTTTCGGAAATTCATTCTTTAAGAAAAAGAAAAATAAATGGACATGGAGATCACCAGATGGTAGAACCAAAAATGAAATTGATTTAATACTGACCAACAAGTTATCCACATTAACGGATGTCTCGGTTTTAAACAACTTCAAATTTGACAGCGATCACAGAATAGTTAGAGCGAAAATACAAATTGACCATCAAACACTCAGACGAAGTCAACAAAAAATAACTATACCCAAAACTGTAGAAACTGAACGATTGCAAAGATATAATGAAATGCTCTCCAACCACATACTCCAGCACATTGATTGTAACAACATACCCGACAATATTCAAACAATATATGACACGCTCGAAAACATAATAAGATCTACGGCTAAAAGCACAATAATGAAGCCAACAGACCAAAAATCTGACAAATTATCTGATGAAACAAAACAACTCATATGTTTAAGACAAAAATTAAAAAATGAAAGAAACCAAACAGAATTTTATAAAATACGACTCCGAAACCTTTGTAACACAATTAAAACAAAAACAAGAGAAGACATCAAAAACTTTAACGAAGCAAAAATAAAAAACATACTTCAAAACACTAAATCCATAAAAAAGACAAAAGCATTCTTGAGCAAAGAGAAGGAGTGGATTATCTCGATGAAAAACAAGGCAAAAACAAAAACTAAACGAGTAGATATAAATGAAACGGCGACAAAATTTTTTGAAGATCTTTTCGACTCAAGTTACAAAGAATCAGACGAACAAATCAACATTCTAACATCAACTGAATCCTTAAGTTTTACCCAAACTGACATCGAAACAGCTATTGACATTGGCGAGAGAGCACCATCATTCTTTTGCACAAAAAAGGCAGTAATAGTGACATTAACAATTATCGACCTATTAGCCTGATATCGACAATTTATAAACTTTTATCAAAAGCACTTTATAAATTAGTGAAAAAAAGTTTAAACGATAATCAACCTAGGGAACAAGCTGGCTTCAGAGAAGGATATTCGACATCAGATCATCTGCAAACTATAAACCAACTTATCGAAAAACATAACGAATTTAAAGAACCTCTATATCTGCTTTTCATTGACTTTACCAAAGCGTTTGACACAGTGGAACACAACACAATTGCATCTGGACTGCATTGAAAAACCAAAATATACATCCTGACTTTATAAGGACTATGAGAAGCATCTACTGTGATATCAAAACCAAGGTGAAGACAGATAAGACTGGAAGATACTTCGACATCAAGAGAGGTGTTCGTCAAGGAGACCCACTATCACCACCATTGTTCTCGGCAGTACTTGAAGACATTTTCAGACAGCTTAAGTGGAAAAAATATGGACTCGATATCTGGGGTGAAAAACTTAACAACTTAAGATTTGCAGACGATGTGGTTCTTCTATCCCATTCACCAGACGAAATCCAATCTATGACCAACGATCTCTCGATCACATGCACAAAATATGGACTATCACTTAATCTTACAAAAACAAAATTAATGACAAACCACATAAAAAAGGATGTTTTACTTTTGGACAAAAAAATTGAATACGTTGACGATCTGATATATCTTGGTCAACTTAAATCGTTTATAAATCAAGAAGAAAAGGAAATCAAACGAAGAATAGAAAACAGCTGGAAGCAATTTTGGAATGTTAAACAAATACTGGACTCAAACCTTAGCAACGACATGAAAAAATACATTCTTGACTCAACGATCCTACCAACAATGACATATGGATTAGAAACACTCGGGCTGACAACAAACTCCCATGAAATGTTGAGAATCTGCCAGACAAAAATTGAACGAAAACTACTTAATATCAGACAAGTCCAAAGAATTAGAAACGAAGATATCCGAAAAACTACAAATATTATTGACGTTATCCAAAGAACAAAACGATTAAAATGGAACTGGGCTGGACACATATCAAGAATAGAAGATCGAAGGTGGACGAAGTTGGTAACAAAATGGATGCCTTCGAACACAAAACGACCAAGAGGACGACCAAAGCGAAGATGGACCGATGATCTAAGACAATTCAATCAACATTGGTACAGCGATGCAGAAAATAGAGATATATGGGCAGCTTTGGGGGAGGCTTATGCTGGAACCTAAAAATCTTTTATAAATTAATAATTAACATTTTTATCTATGTATGTAAAAACTTTGATTTTAACTATCTTAAAAATTCCTAATTAATAATTATTTTGACAGAAATGCTACTATCCATGAATGTAAACAAATAATTTAAACTAACTGTTATGTTGTATTTAAAAATATTGGCAAATAAAGCTTATAATAATAATAATAATAATAACAACTACCATTCCACGTGCATAGTCCAAGGAATGATTCTTCTCTAAACAAATGTATTTTTGAATACAAGGCCGTTAGATCCGCAAGAAAGATTCAAAAGTTTATGCAAACCACCGCGCAGAGTAGGTACATATTTACGTCATTAAACTTCGCGCTGAAGAAAGATGCCACCTGTCACAGGAACAAACGAAAGTGTCGGAATCTATATATTAAATATGCATGAACAGGTATTCAACTGGGATAACGAAGTTACTGCAAAAGGAGTTGAACATCTCATAGACACAAAAAACCATTTGCCAATCACTTCGCCTCCGTACACTTTCTCCAGACAGAAAAGAACAATTGAAAACTGAAATTCAAGATATGCTCTTAAGGGTATAATTGAACCTTGCGATTCTCCGTGGTCATCTCCAGTAGCAATGGTTCCGAAAAAATCAGGAGACATACGTGCTTGCATCGACTACCGCAAACTCAACGCTGTCACTTCACCAGGCCGTTACCCTTTGCCCAGAATTGACGGCCTGATGCATGACGTTAAAGCAGCCTCTTGGAGCAGTTCTGGTCCAGGGGGAGGGTGCCATAGAATATCTCATTGAATATGCTAGTCATTTGTTAACATCTGCCGATAGAAATTATGCCACCACAGAACGAGAAGCGTTAGCAATTGTGTGGGACGTGAATAATTTCCGGGGCTCTTTTGAAGGAGCAGAAATTACTCTTTTGATAGATCATCAGCCTCTAAAATGGCTAATGTCGTTAAAATCGCCAACCGGAAGACTTGCAAGATGGGCACAGTACAACTCCAATCATATGACCTAAAAATAAATTGCATGAAAGGAAAAACCAATGTCGTTGCCGATACCTTATCCCGACCGCGACTTCGAAGAAGATATCATATTGAAAGCGTTGCATAAGGCACCCAAAGCTGGACATTATGGAGTTGAGAAAACCAAAGCAAGAATTTTACCTTATTTTTATTGGGATGGGATCAATTCCCACATTATTGATTTCATCAAGAAATTCGACAAATGCCAAAAATAAAAACCCTGTAATCAAAAACCTGTTGGTCTATTCCAATCAACACCACAAAATCAACGTTTCGAGACATTCTCAGTGGATTTATTCGGGCCTCTTCCGTCAAGCAACGGATATCGTTGGATTTGCGTGAGGATACCGCAAGTAGATGGGTGGAGCTGTTCCCACTCACCGCTGAGAAATACGCAACCATTTTACTCAACGAAATCTTTTTACGCTTTGGCACACGAATCAGTGACAATTTACCTCCACGATTATGAAACACCTCACTTCTTGTGTCGTAATTTGAACAAAGATTAACACCAGTCTATCATCCGCAACCAAATAAAGTAGAGTAAAAAAATCGCGATTTAAAAACACAACTCGCTATTCTGGTCGGAACTGAGCATAACACTTGGTGACACGACTGCCATCAATCCGTTTCTCAATGAACACATCTGTATACCAAACAACAGGACAAACAGCAGCATTCCTTACGTTTGGACGAGAACTAAGGACACCTATACATATCACACACGACCTAAGCTAAGCACGATAATTGACAATGAACACTTCGTGTCAGAAATAACCCCACATTTGAGACAACTTACCAATGTCTTGGAAGATTCCCGTCAACTTGAAAAAGGTTACTAAGGAACGACATTTTGTCAAAAGCAAATGCTAAACGAAAGCCAAAACCTGACTTCAATTTAGGTGATGTCGTAGGTATTGGTAACAACTCGCAATATTGATTAAGGCGTTACAAGCAAATTCGTACCAAAGAGAGATTGGCCGTATATCATATCAGAGAGCACATCCTGATCAGACCGATGTTCCACTTGGGACATACTATGCATCTGCACTAACTCCCTACAATTCCGTTGGTGATATAACAGTAAATACAAAAATAACATCAACTGTCAACTGCCGAGGCGTACTCGTAGCCAGAGGGGGAGACTGTAACAAGATTTCTATAATATTATCAATTGTTTCACTCCATTTCTATTAAATTATTTCAAATTACTTACTCCATGATTTTAAATTCAAATACTTCAATTCATTTCTATTATTATTCAAACACACGGGCGAAAAAACACTATGTTAGAAAAATTCCCCTTATCGGCATCAATCATTCCGGGCGAAATGAAATGTCATTTAAGCTTAAAATTTTCACTTTTGTTTTAGTGGCGATGAGTTCAATAACAACAAGTTCCAAATGTAAGAATTTATTTAGATACCAGTAAATAAACTCAAATTTAATAACCATTGGATATTTTAAGGAGCAAATCGAAATCAATTAATGCCAAACAAATTGAGATTTTGGTCGATAAAATGCAGACTAATAGCGTTTTTTTTTGGTCGTCCGGAACTGTTCCGAACAGTTCTGTACTCGTTCACTTGGCACAAGATGACAGTTCTTGTTCTGAATAGAACAGAAAAACGATTCCGAATTTGAAGTCAGAATCAAAAACAGAATCACGCATACATGCACACACTCGCATATACGTACTCGCTGCCATGTTTACAAATAAAGAAATTAAAAACAATGTCATGTCATCTGCAATTCTGCATATGAGGTTTCACAAATACACAACCATTCAAACCTTAGGCCGTGTGCGAATTCAATTAAAAATGGGTTAAAACTTGACGTTTGGTTAAATTTTGACACTTCGCATTATTTGAGTAGCTGCTGAGCAGGTTGAAATATGACAGTAGTGGTTAAAAATTCATCCATTTTTATTTTTTAACCACAATTCATCCAATTCGCACACGGCCTTAGAAGCAAAAAAATGTGTTTGCCTGTTCGTTTGGAATCCGGAATCGGACAGTTCTGTGTACAATTCCGGATTACCAAAAAAAAAAAACGCTATAACCCAGACATCGCAAGAGGTTTTGTGAGGGGAAACAAAATTTGCAGCATTTTGAAGAGATGCTATTGTTGCGCTTAACAGTGAAGGACTCCCGATCAAAACTGAGTTTGAATTGAATGGAAGAAGGTAAGTTCTATGAATTTTTGTTAACAATTTTTTTTTAAACATTCAGTGATTTGGCTTGGGCGGATAAGAAAAGATACGTCAGGAGTAAAGCTGCTTCAACCAAGTTCAACAAAGACGAACAGGAGGTGGGCCGAACAAAACTCAAAAATTCTCTCCGACTGAGGAAACAATTTTAAAAGAAAAAAAATGAAAGAAGCTGTTAATGGCGTTAAAACCACGAAATCTGTTGGGCTTAGCGCATTACAAAAAAGAAAACTGGAGGAAGTTGAAATCGCCGATGAGAGGAATTGTTTTGAACGAAAGTGGTAATGAAAATCAAGAGGTGAATCAGGACAATGCTGAAGTTCAATCTGCCAATCATGAACCTCTTCCATTTTTGACTGATGGTAGTGTCCTACCTTCCACCAGTCAAAACAGTCAGACTCATCTGAATATTGTGAAACATAGTACCCAAGAAGTGATCATGGAGGAGCTACATACAAAATAAAAAAAAATGAGTCAAAAAAGTAGAGGAAGCTATAATCTTTATTAAAGAACATAACGAGAAAATTCAAAACTGCATGACAAAAATGTATGGGTCCTTCAACAAATATAGAGATAAAAGAAGATGAATTACGAGAAGAGAAGCGCCACAATCGCGAAATGGAAATTTTTCGGAAAAAGGAAGTAGACGACTGTTTGGAAAAGAATCGAAAAAAGTTGGACCTTGAAGAACACAAAGATTGAGTTATTACGGCACATTTCAGGTAACTTCTTTTTTATCATTTTTGTGCACACATCCGAATTAACTTAATTTAAATGTACATAAATCAGGATTTTAATTTTAATTTATCAAGGAAAAGCAGCAGGTCCAAGAAATACGTCGAATACAAAAAGTTTTAATCGAGCTGAAAGGTCATATTTGATTGAAAGCGTACTGCGTACTGCATATTGAAATCTTTTATCATAAAAGTCCAGAAAACTTCACTTTTATTCTTTTATGATTTTTAACAGATTTCATAAAAGATTTTGCTTTGCTGAATCTGTCATTTCATTAATCAGATTTTGCCTTAAAAACCAACAATTTATTATGAGTGATATGCAAATTATGGATGCCCAAATTAAAAGTAACCCAAACAACATAAAACTATTTGTATCCATGTCATAAATACTTGTTTCAGGGAATACCATGGTATCATATGTTTTGTCATTTTCTGAAACATTTTATGGTGTGGACACGAGCAGTGTGTGTTTCCTTAAAACCTTTACTATTAATAAATTTTTTATGTTTAGAGCGATGGCAGCAAAAAGTAAGTGTTGAACAAAAGGAGTTATATTGCTCCTTCTTGGAAGAGCATCCACTTTTTTTCAAAAACAAAAACCACCGACGATACGGTGCAAGGACTTTGGGTTAGTCTCTGCAACCTTCTCAATTCCGCAGGCGGTGCATGTCACTCGGTAGAGGAATGGAAAAAAGTAAGTGGAATACTTTTTTTTTAATTATGCTAAATCAACCTTATTTTATTTTTCAGATGTTTGACAATTGGTGTTACGCTGTAACCCACAAGCTGCGAGTCCAAAAAGCGGATCAAGCGCAAACAGGCGGTGGATCTCCAAAAAAAAAAGGAATTGACCTTTTAGAGGAGAGAGCCATTCCCTGCTGGGGTAGAGTGGTGGTGGACAGACACCGGAACGTTTCCGTAATAGGATGCTCCGGATTCGAGCCGACTAACGTGAAGGAAATAGTTGTCGAAAACGATGGCGTCAAATTACAGGATAACAGGGCGATTGAGGAGCCTTTGTGCCTTTGCACATCGCATAAAAAGAGCCGCAAAACCAAGACCGCAAGTCAAACCCAAGGTAAGCTAAGTAAATTTCTTAAAATTTATATTTTGGTACGCTATTGACTTTGACTTTAAGTCACGTAAAGAGCATTTAAACTCCAAACCTTCCAACCAAATCCACCAAGAATTGTGGAAATGGCACCCTCATTTATCGTGCAGTTATTTTAAGAGATTTTCTTCAAACGCCCGATAATTGAGAGTGCCATTTCCACAATCCTAGGTGGATTTGAACGCTTTAAACGGTTTTGAGTTCAAATTGAGACCTCCCAAGCAGAATCGAAAACCAAAACAAAAAAAAGCTGCTACCCAAAAGTGTTTGCGTGTTGTGAAAAGTCATCAAATCCATTTCCATAAAGTGAAATTTATTTTGTTAAATTACAGATGAGGACTTCATTAATGATTTGCGAGCATCAGAGAAAAAGCGGCAATCGCAGATGGACCAGGTTATTTCAAGTATCAATGCCTTAAAAGCAGCACAAATGGCCACTTCTGCGGCCATAGAAAAATTGACTACAGCCATTGAAAATAAAATGCAATAATTTTTTTTGTAACCTAAATTTTTCTTAAATAAGTAATGTTATTAATCCTGTACCTACTTCTTATAAGTTATTCATTAAGTAATTAAAAATTAATAAATATCAAATATCAAACTAAATGCATCTATAATGTAAATAATAAATTAAAATTAAGTATTTATTTGTCCTTAATTAAAAAGAAATTCTATTTTACTTAAAATTTTCATGCATATCTCTTATTGATTTTTCGGTGGCCCTGAAAAGGGCTTTTTTGTTTGGTTCAATTTCAATTCGAATTTGCAACATAGGGTTCTCGAACTCGAGACCCAAGGCTGTGCCATTAATTACGATCCCTGATGTTGTTTACATTTTCATTTGCAGATGTTCCACTTGTTTCAGCTGCATCCTCAACAAATTGCTCTGCTCCCATGGTAAACAGGTTATGGATGTTTTTGATACTGTTTTTGCGGCCATTTCAGGGGGATAGTGCAATATCTTTAGGCGTGATAAGCATCTGAATCTGCTTTTTATCAACCCAAACGTGCGTTCCACTGAGTTTCTTGTCGTTAAGAAGCGCTTGTTGAAAGCAGCTTCAAGTGAACCTTGTGGTGGGTTGTTGATTGGAGTGAATAACCACGGTTCCAGTGGAAAACCAGAATCACCTATTGAAGACAAAAAAAATTAATCTCAAAACAAACATGTTTGTACTTTGGTATTTACGTACCAATGATAAGGGGTCTTTGATTATCTGCAGATGTAAATGCAGCTTTTAGCAAACGCCTGACAGGTGAAATCATCCATATCGCCAAGTCCTGAATAGAGCCTCGGAATCTAGCATCGGCAATCAATACTCTCATATTTGCATCTGTTACGACCAGTACGTTGAGGCTATGATATCCTTTTCTGTTTACATACACATGCCTTCGTGCGTCAGTATCGTTTTCAGGCGGAGCGACAATAATTGGAATGTGCGTGCCATCAATCACGAATATAATGCTTGGCATATTAATTTGATTAAGAATCTGTCGATAAATATATATTAAAACAGAAGTAATATAGTTTAACTAATAATAATCTTACCGTCTCTTAATTTCTGCCGTCTCCAATGTAGTACTGGGAAATTTGATTAAATCGTGCAGTAGGTGGGCGTTTATAAGTTCCGTAACCACATGAATCGCTCGTGATGTACTGGGCTGAGATAGTCCAAAGACATGGCTACAACCGATTGAAGATTGGTACGAACCATACCCATAAAAATTTAATGTTGAAAGAAACTATAAATATGTAGATAAATATAAATGTAAATGTACGTTTTGCATAAGCACTATGTTATTTAACAAATTATTTTACCTGTATTTCAAACGGAATTGTTGAATTTGTTGCCTGAGTGTATTGTTGCAACTTTTCGATCAAAATCGTTGCACTCGATTTATCCAACCGAAATAGCTGCACAAATCGATCGTCCGGCAGATCGAAAGGACTACTCCTCAATCTCAACTCGAGCAAAACTTGTCTGTGTTCCCGTCTTAAATAAATGTTTTAGTTTATTTACATATTTTTTTACCAAGAGGTGTTTTTTTTTTAAATATACATAGTATTAAGAATGTATTGCATAGTTTTAGGTCAAAAATTAATAGCTCTTCAAAAGCTTTTTAAACATATGTTATCGTTATGTTAATCGCATATTATGTTCACTCTTTTCTCTGCAAGAATCTGTAAGCGTGCGTCGTAAAACCGAAGCTAGTCTAGTTAAGTTAGTTATGTCGTTTTCCATTGGTCTTTTTTTAACGTTTCTTCTTCTACCTCCAATGGAACGGGTTATGATGTATGTGTCATTCTTCGGACGATTCTGTTTTCAAAACAGAAGAGTTCTGCTCTTCTCAAAACGAAAACAATAAAAAGAGCGAAAACAATAAAAAGAGCTGAATGTAAAACTTAAGTATCGTTTTTTAATATAAAACGGTATTCCATTTTTTTGGTTTGCTTGCTTTTTTCCCATTTTCTATAGAGGTGGATTCGGATTAGTGCAGTTTGCAGTGCACATATATTATTCTGTTGAGATTCGGATTGCTAATCCCCGAAACATTTACCGATTCTCCCCCAACAGATATTCGTAACTCTTATTATTTAACCCTTTCGGGACGCAATTCAGGTGATGAAGTTATAGACATCTTTCACTTTGGAACTAGTTAAGGAGCTTTTCATTATTTTATTTTATGAAAAAAAGAAGACATTTGTTATGGGCGTGGCCAGTGGGCGTTGGTACCATTCGGGTTGTTTTGGTACACAATTGTACCACCATGTCCACACAAAAACCGAATGGTACATATGTGTACCATTTCGGGTTGTTATGTGGTACAATTGTGTACCATTCGTTCGGTATAAACAAGTATAGTACAGACAAGCGAGTTCCAATTTTTGAAATAAAATAATTTACAGCTACTAGATCTGCAAAAAAACGATTAAAATTTGAACATAAAATACACAGGGACGAGCTGGTACAAATCTTGTTTGATTACTGCAGTAAACTTTGATTTTAGGGATGTTCAAACCTCAGGTGGTACACATGTGTACCATGCGTCCCGAAAGGGTTAAAACACCGCAATATTTATTTATGTTAGAATCCATAAATGTATCCATGAAAGAACATGCAATTTATCAATTCCGCAATTCAATTCAATTTTCTTAACAGTAAAAGAATGTTTTTTGTCCATACAGTTATTTTATGGAACTCTCTTCCGATACAAATAAAGCAAATGCAAAACTTAAACCAATTTATAAGAGCCTTTAAAATCATTTTTCTTGTACCTAAACCTTCCTTTTCTTCTAATTTTTCTCTTTTTTCTTCTTTTCTTTCTTCTCTAATTTGCTTTTTTTCAAATTTAAATTTGCAGTATTTAAATATTTGATTCCAAATGTTAAATATTCATATACGTATTAATATTTTGAACTAGTATTTTTCCATATAACTTATTTTGCTGTTTTGTTGTGTAGTTATATAAATTTATAGAATAGTACGTTTTAAGATATACATAAATATCTTCTGTACATAACCACATTTATGAAATAAATAATCTAATCTACAAAAATCGCCAGCTTATCTGAGGCCACCTGTGCGAAAACATGAGACAATACAAATCTAAGTCTCCTCCTCTGAGCCACGTAGGTTTCTGTTATGTGTGCTTTCTTTCTATGTGTCTATCTGTCTCTCTCTGTTGTATGTCTTGTTCTGTCCCAGCCGATGGTCTCAGTCACCAGTGCTGCTATGTGTCTGTAGTTCGTTACATTTATGTGCGAAGTACTGTGAAATGTTATGTAATGTAATAATCTAATCTAATCTAATCTACTCTATGTATTTTGTTACGTTTATTTATTTTAAAAAGTATATGTGCTTACCTTTATCTCCTTCTTATGATATTTCTTTGATATATGTATGTATGTAGGTGTGGATAGTTATCCATGTTTCCTTACAATCCTTGTTGCTTCTTGAAAATCTTTTATGATGAAAAAGCCGAAAAGTTGTCTGTTATTAATAAAAGATCTCGCCGAATAGCCCCAATTGGCAATTTAAAGCATCTTTATTTTCTTACAAGGTTTCAGGCAATTCCAACGGGTTGGAGTGATCTCTCAACTGCCTTCGCATTGTTCTTTTCAGAAGCATTTCTTCGCGTTCTTCGTCCGTGAAAATTTGCAAAACAATACCGATATTGAGCAGTTTTATACTTATTTCTGCTAATATTTAAAGCTTTTCTCATTGACATTCAATTCACAAACTGGATAAATCATTTAAATACTACAGTTTACACATTAAGCAAAAATTTCCCATATATTTTGATGTTTTATTTTTTTTTTCTTCAGTGATAAATAAATAGAACTGATACTTAAAAATCGTGTAAAAAGCCTCAGAAGTTGTAGGCTATGAGTTGAAAACCAATTTTCTATGAATGAAGTGGTCATCCGCATTGAAAGTGAAGAAAAATATAAAATTTTCAACAATTTGAAAGAGAAATATGTGGGTTATTTATATTACCCTGAAAACTGTGTTTTCTTCTGCAAGTGTGCTATCACTATTCTTTTTATTCTTTTAATTCGAAATGTCAATACAAATTCGAAGTGAAATCTTGTTCCGGTGAAATTTCCGATAGCTTTTGAAATTCCGGGCGAATAAAATTCAGGCTGATGGCTGAATAATTTTTGTACAAAGTACTAATTTAGTAGTCTTTATTTTGTTTGCATTTTGGAAGGCAGAGAATTAAAGGGAAGTCAAAGTCTTCTTAATTTTTTTTTTATTTTCCTGTCATCGAACATAAATGGAAGCTAGGAGCAATACCTCCAGGCACCGTTTATTTCCTGCGTTCTAGGATTTCCCGGAGCTGTTCTTTATCTTTTGTCTCGACAGTCAGAAAGAGTGTACGCTAGGTGTTTACCCAGGCAACACTATCTTATTTCTTTCTATTTAAGTAACCTTCGCTGTTACAAGACCAGTGTCATTTGGAGACATTAACCGGCGAAATAGAAGCAAGTTTCGTTAGATTTAAGTATTGATATTTGCGAAAGTTACGAAAAATTTATGAGGAATTAAGGTGGTATCTACAAATATGATAAGAACACAGATCAAAGGGCACGGTAGTGCCCAGCCAAGTTCTAGCACTACTCCCTTTTTACAGGATCGAACTCAAACACATTTTTAACCCTCCATAACTTGTGAGCCCATGGAGTTAGAAGCTTTAAATTTGAATTTCGTATTAACTTCATGGGCACAAAGGCCCTGTAAAAAAAATAATTTTGTAGAACCACTACTTCCTGAGATATTGGCCAGTAAAAATTTCAAAAACCGTAATTGACTGACTGACTGACTCACTGACTGACTGATCATCAAAATTATGAAGCACTTCTAACAATAGCAGAATCTTGAAATTTGGTACAATGGTAGGTTTTCAGCTGTATACAAAGGAAAAAATCGAAAATTTCAATTTTCTCATTCAGGGGGCGTGGTATCCGCCCACTTTCTAAAACTGGTCGTAGGATCTTGAAATTCGGAAGTCTGATAGGGTTTTGGTTGAATATAAGAAAAATGTAAGTAAAATATTTTAGTTTCATTTATGGGCGTGGTTTCCGCCCACTATCTTAAAACGGTAGTAGGATGTGGAAATTTAGAATTCTTGTAAGGTTTTGGTTCAATAACATGAAAAAAATGAGAAAAAAAATCTATTTTCATTTAGGGGCGCGGTATCCGCCCACTTTGTTAAAATGCTCGAAAACGTTTAAATTCGAAATTCTGATAGGGTTTGGGTTGAGTAAAAGAGAAAATAGGTATATGTACAAAATTATAGTTTTATTACAGGGGCGTGACTGCCACCCACTTTCTTTAAATGGTCATAGGTTAAAATATAGAATTCTGGTTTGTTTAACTTCATAAAACTCCATGAGTAACTTTCCTTAGTGGTTTCACAATGGACACTTGATATCTAAATGTGACATCTAGACAGCCACTCTAACCTAACCTACCTATTATTTATTTATAAATTGGCAGAGAAATTTTACTGTTAGTTTGCAAATTGCTAGCTTATTAAGTTATTTCGAAGTTCATGCTTTCATAAAGAAAAAAAAAACTTTGCAAAAAGATGTGAGATCAGAACAAAAACATAAAATGTAAAAAAAAGAGCCAAGTTCTCTTATGTGCGAACAGCACTGTGTAAAAAGTTAGCCACCAAAAGTAATGAGATCTAAAAGAACGCCAAGTTTTTACATGTAAAAGTGTTATATTGAATATTTTAAATCATAGAAGATAATACAACAATATTAAAAGAAAACAGAAAATAGTTGGGATGAAAATTTACAAGTGCACTTGGCAAGTTTTCTTTTGAAGCGTGATTAATAACATTTTAAAACTTGAACAGTGAACTTGTAAATTTTCATCCCAACTATTTTCTATTTTCTTTTAATATTGTTGTATTATCTTCTATGATTTAAAATATTCAATATAACACTTTTACATGTAAAAACTTGGCGTTCTTTTAGATCTCATTACTTTTGGTGGCTAACTTTTTACACAGTGCTGTTCGCACATAAGAGAACTTGGCTCTTTTTTTTACATTTTATGTTTTTGTTCTGATAATAAATTTATACAGATGTCTCATCCTTATGGCGAGAAAAGATATATGAAACTGAAAGCTAACACAAATAAGCTTTTTCCAAAAGCCTTATCGCATTCACTAAATGCATTCAAAATCTATTTTCGCTCACCTCATTGCCTATAAATGAATACTTAGGCAAGGAAAAAAGCTTCCTAAAGCTCCTTGTCTGTTAAGGCTTTGTCTGTTTAGAGCAAAAAATGTTTCATTTTTTTCTGCAGGGATGAGACATCTGTGTAAGTTTATTATTTGTGATAAGAGTTAAATACATGAATATATGAATTAAAATAATGCGTGTTATTCAAAAAAAAAAAGAGAAACAATTTTTAGTATTAACAAACTTTAAAGATGAAATATGTATGAAATAATTTGAAATTCAGCTTCAGCGAGCGGCTGCTCAAAGCCTACTTCAAGTCTTTCCGAAAATCTGACCACTTCTTTAAAGCTGCTGTTGTATTTGTACAAGACGATGGTCGTAGCGTAGCAGTAGGTAGGTGTTTACTGCCGGAAACTAGACTTGCGTGCTTAGCCAAAGGCACTCTGAACTTTTAGACGCGTTCGAGAGAAAAGTCTTACGGAAAATAGTTGGTCCCGTTTGTGAGGAAGGACATTTCCGGAGGCAATATTATCATGAGGTACATACATTATATCAAATTTACACCAAAAGGATAGATAGATAGATAGATAGATAGATAGATTTTCTTTATTACAAACATTTAGTTTACATAATATATATACAAAATCATTGAGCATGGCATTGCCGTCAGCCGATTGACAAAAATAAAATTTACATGTATTAAATCTCTTATTTTATTAGAATAATTAATTAAAAAAAAAGAACTGAATAACTTGTAATTAACATGACTACCTTAACGCAAAGATTAAAAGTCTTCATCTATTATTCTTTGTCGATATCTTAACGCAGCTTTGCAGTACATAAATAATTTTGGGACGGCATCTCATTGTGGAGATCTATTATCTGGATAAACGATAAGATATTGGCACCTAGGTAATATCTCCTGGTTTCAGCTAAGACCGGACACCGGCCTATGAAATGAAAGGTATCCTCACTCTCTTGCATGTTACATAGATCACAAATTATCGGTAGATCGTCTCTATGTGGCATGTAGTTGAGGCAAAGAAGTTCACCTCTTAATCTTCCCATCATGGATATTTCGTCAACACTATATTCATCTCGAAAATAATTCCTTTCATTAAGATTATGGTTCAAACTGCTGTATAGGGTTCTATGAACTGAGCCTGTTGCTTCCATCACATATCCTTCTCTACACTTACGATCCACATTTGCTATTAGTTCGTAAAGCCTTGGTTTCCATTCGCTTAAGTCATCGCAATTGAGGTTAAGTTGCATCCCGCACCATTGACTTATACTCTGTCCGATAAAAATTGGCAGTACAGGCCTTATGGGAGAGCTTTTTAAAAATCAGTGGCGCGCTGTTCTTTACACCATACCCAATTGAAGGGAACTCCTTTAAAAAGTTTTATAAAACACCCATGAACTTTTGATGGCTTCCGACGTAGAACCCACAACGACCTGCCTGGCACACACTTGAGCATGCACTGATCGTTCTCTGCTTATTTTCAACCCTCATTATATCACACGTATTCAGAGTTGCCTTTTTCTATTTCGTAACTCACTTCGTATATTTTTCTTACTTTTTCAATGGATTTCTGTTGAGGAGCTTTCGCTTTGAGAGCTTTCTTAACGATGAGTGTTATCGAGTTGTGTTTGACTTTTGCATTTCTTTTAAAGTTTTGCAAATCAGTTAAAATGCAGTTATAAAAATCAAAGAAATTTTATTTGAGGAAGAATATTATTTGCGTAGATTCTCGTACCGGGCGGTAGCTTTGTTGATTTTGCGAGTTATTTTTGTGCATTATTGTGATAATGTTATTGTGCTGTTGTTGTTCTATTGTTGTGTGGTTTGTTTTTCTTGTTGTGCTTTTGTTGTGTTGTTTGTATATTATCTTTGTGATTTTGTTGTGTTGTTTGTGTTTTATTGCTGTTGCTTTTGCTTTTGTTGTGTTGTGCAAATTTAAAATGGCTTCAACATCAAAATGCTCAAAGGACTTGAGTGCCGAAAAAAGAGAGATAGTTGAGGCGACAAAAGCAATTTGTAGGACCCTGCAAAGTAAAACCGAGGCTGTAAAGCAAGTTGTTGATATATTTTCTGTATCTGAACGAACAGTGTACAGACTTCTAAAGGAAAATAGCACCAAAACCAAAAGCCACAACTCACCACCAAAAAAGAAAAACCAATCTGGTCGCAGAGTTAAAATTGATGATTTTGATAAATGTGCAATCAGACAAATTGTTCACCAGTTTTTTTAAAATAATGAATGAGAATAATTAATGGGAAGAATGGCAACCCTGCAGTTATTTGATTTAGCTTTTTCGAATTCAAAATGCGCATTACGGCAACCCTGTAAAAGCTTTTTTGAGAAAAGTACTTATGGGTAGGAAAAGAGTGCGAACGAGTTGCAGACATCCCTATCTTCCCTGTACTGCCAATTTTTATCGGACAGAGTATAGTTCCTGCCATTCTTCCATCCAGCCTGTATTTCTCCTTATTATATGAAGCGCTACTATCTTTGGAAGTCTTTCATTAGACATATTGATGGCCTTAAGAATATAATCTATATGTAGCTTAAGGGTCCGTATAAGCAGAGGTGGAAGTAGAGTTTCCAGCATGACCAGATAATTCGGCGCCTTGGACGGAATATGAAAGATTCTTTTAATATAATATCTCAGTAATTTTTCCACCATTTCATACTGCTTTTAGCTCCACACCTGAGCCGAATATAACATGATGGCTTCTGAAACTACTTCAAAAACTCAAAATTTGGCACTATGTCTAATATTTTTGTTCGAAAAACACCTGTTCCACGTGGCAGCGATTGCGGTCTTAGCCTTTGCAAGCTTATCCTTAAAGTGGTTCTCCATGTCCAGGTTCTTAGTCATTAGTATCCCTAGGTACCTGTACTCGTTGACAACTTCGATTGTCTCTCCATTATACCACCATTTCTCACTGTTACGGTTACGCCCGCCCCCTTTCCTGAATATCATGACTTTTGACTTTTCTAAATTCACAGTCAAGTTCCATATTTTGCAGTAGTCACACAAGCGGTTTATCATTAATTGGAGAGATTCTGGCGAGTATGCGAGAATGACAATATCGTCGGCGAACATCAGTGCTTTGATAGCTTTTCCGGCGTACTCAATACCACAAGGTAGGCATTCGACGAGATCTTCAATAAAGAGGGCAAACAACGATGGGCTTAGAGTACATCCTTGTCTAACTCCTGTGCAAGTGTGAAAATCTGACATCTCTTCGCCATTCCAGACAGCTGATTTTGCGCTGCTATAAAGATTTTGGATTATCCTTGCAAACCTCCAGGACATTCCCATGCCATACAACTTATATATCAAAGCATTTCTATTAACAGTATCAAATGCTGACTTAAAGTCAACAAATAATCCATATAATTTTGCTCCTTTATTCATAAATGATTCTGCAATACTTCTCAAGACGAAAATGTGGTCAATTGTAGAATAGCCTGATCTGAAACCAGCTTGAGACTCCCCAATTAAATTATTGTTCCTGATCCATACATTGAGACGATACTGCAGGACAGTTGTAAAAATCTTATATGAAGCGTTCAAAAAGGATATGCCCCTATAATTTGCCGGATCTGTTGTACTACCTTTTTTGTAGATAGGAAAGATCAAGGATTCTGTAAATTCTCGAAGGATACACCCATCTTCAATTATGTTATTGAAGATTGTTACAAGATTACTAATAAGATCCTGAGTTCCATATTTGTAAAATTCCGCCGGAATTCCATCCGATCCTGCTGCTTTTTTGTCTTTTAACCTTAACACCAAAAGGATGTGATTCCTTAAATTAAACTTGATAGACTCCGGCTAGTTGTACACCTGGCTCGTTTCTCTAGACGGTTCTGGCGCAGAAATTGACAATGATTTCCATGATTTATTTATTTTTTATTTCAGTAGGTACTTGAATAGCAACTGCAACTGTGAAAATGCTTCTAAGAAGGCTTTCAATTTCATATTCCATTGCCGGAGTTATAGTTTAGTATTTGAAAAATGGAATTGACACTCTAGGCACACAAAATGAAAAACCTAGCTTCAAGTGTTCCAATACGAAAAATACAGTTATGGACAAGCATTGCAATCAATAATAATATCCTTATGAATTAAAGGAACTCCTTTTAACTGCCCTGTCACCGCATGTTAAAAGAAAAATTGACGACCGAAATTTACTATCATCAACAACAACAATTTGGCATAGTTGACAAAAATAAATAAGGCCGAAATACGATCCTTTTTTGCATTCAAAAACACTCAGACTTTGCACACAAATGAGCAAAGCATTTCGTCCATCAGCAGGATATATGTCAACTTAATCACCTTATCAGATCCCCATTAGTTTAGCCATCATTTTTCATTATTTCACGTTAAACAGAAACACCTAAGAACACACACAAAAAAACAAAAGTATAACGTTATAAGAGCAACACGTTTTAGTTTTTCAATCGTGCCAGTGTTGGATTTTCGTAAACAACAAATGTTGTTAATGAGAATTTAACAAGCCATATTATATTTCTTTTATACATCCACAACTTCCCGTCACCCAGTGAATTATTTTATTGTCAACCAATGTTAGCACTTTGTTGCGTGTTTGGCTATGGAGAGTGAAAAACTCAATTTCCGTACATGAGCCTCCTACAAAAAAGTTTTTTTTTTGTGTTGTTATTTCTTTTGAGAATGATAGCAACAGTCATGCTAAAACGGTTTCTTTAAGCTTCGGAACTGATTTTATTTGCTTTGCAAAATGATACTGAAATATAATATCCTAAGGTGTAAGCGTAAAGACGCCTTAATGCTGCTTGAGGAATGCTGATTTTTTGTTTGTTAGTGATACATACTTTGACCTCGAATAGATTCTACATAAATTCGATGCTTTTGGAATACTGATGACGATGAGTGATAAGAATGAACTTAGCTCCGGCACAATGCATGAAGAAAAGGTTCCTGATATTTCTTTAGGGTTACTTTTGTATAGTTTCGGTATTAAATGGTATATTAGGTATGCAAAAGTCGGTTAGGAAACTTGAGTTGTTATAACTCGGATATAATATCTGTACCTATCATTTATGTCAATTACTTTTGATCACATTTGTATTTTGAAGGTCAAAAGAGGGAAATATGATTTATTTGTTCATGGTTAGTAAGATATCTCAATTGTTTAAAACTTTTCAGTTAAGGGATACAAATTCGTTTTGACCCGTCTACCATAGTATAGGGTAAAGGTGTCAACAGTGAATCAGGGTACACAGTGAATCACAAGCTCTCACACTGTATATTCTTATTTTATAAAACATCTGAAAAAGAGAAAAGAACACCCCTGTACACTTCCTCCCTTCAAACCATCAATCTGCGAGATCCCTTGATCGAAGTAGATTTTTTTCATGTTTTTGTGTTTTCTGCATTGCTAAGTAGTTTTTTGTTTTCTATTTGCTTTTCTTCTTATTAAATGACAGTGCATCGTAACTTCATTTGAGTATAATATTTGTATTTCTGCTTACATACCTTAATAATTTGTGTCAACTTGTTAATTAATGTGAAATATTATACATAATTTTAATGTGTTTTTGTTAAAATGGCAACATGGTACACAGTGGATCAATTGAAAAAGGTACACAGTGAATCACTGAATCAAGACTCAAAAATTCATTTTTTTTATTTTCTGTTGATTTTTCTAACATGAATGTTCGCACCAGAAAGCTATCCATTGTAATCAACTGAATTGCTTTTTTCTTTAATTTTTTTCTTTATTTTAAGCTAATAACGTTTTGTGATTTTTTTTAGTACACATGAAGAGTTTTATTTATTTATTTTTTTTGTTATAAATGGAGAGTATTTATTTTTGTTTAGTTTCTTATCTTTAAATAAAACATGAATAATAAATATAAAAATAAATATTAATAAATTCATACTTAATTAATAAATTAAAATCTGTTTTTAAATCCCTGATTCACTGTGTACCAGTCACTGATTCACTGTGTACACCCAGAGTACACAGTGAATCATGTGGTAAGATATTTTAAAAACATTTTTTTTTTAATTTTTTCCAAATTAAAAAGTTTTGAAATTTTGTGCTCAAACTAAAGAAAATATATTGAAAAAGCTGTGGAAAAAAATGTTCATGGCTACTATGATAAATGCGAGCTTAACAGCCCAAGAAGTAAAAAGTGATCCACTGTTGACACCTTTACCCTAAATAAAAGTGTAGATATATAAATACAAAATCAAGTCCTTTGATAACAATATATTTCCTTTAGGAGTATCAAAATTAAGTCCATTTTACCCCTCCCTTCCCTTATATATTCTGATCCCATAATGCTAGGAACTTCCAGTTTAAGTCCCCTTCTTAACTCGCTGATTATCAAAATTATGAAGCACTCTCGACAATACCAGAATCTTGAAACTTGGCATAGAGGATGGATTTCTGGTGTAAAGGTGTAAATTTGTTTTATTCAAGGGACGTGATATCAGCACACTTCTTTAAATGGTTTCTGAGATGTTGAAATATGATTTCCTGTTGCATTTTTTTTTTTATAATTTGCACCCACTCAAGGGATTTTTTATACCATTTTTATGCCAGAGACACAGTGAGTGCATAAGGAAGAAAGGAAGGGGTTGGAAAGGAGGTATCGGTGCATATTGGTCTTGAATTCTTGAACATTGTAATGATTGGGAAAGAGAGAGTGTGGAAGAGAGTTCCACATTCGCGTAGTACGGCTAAAAAATGTTTCTCTATACTTGAGAGTACGCCTGAAGTTGGGCTCGAGGGTTAACTGATGAGCATTCCTGGAAGCTTGGGTATTACGGTTGAATTGTTTAAGGGGAGGAATGCAACTGGCTATTTCTCTAGAGCACTTACCGTATAAATAACGATAAAACAGACAAAGACAAGAAATTTTACGACGCCGACGGTGGTTTAAAGGAGTAAATGAATCAGCTCTTCTTTGTATACCATCCAAGAGGCTTAAGTATGTAACTGGAGCACCAGCCCAAAGATGGGAATTGTACTCAAGCTTTGGACGGATATAAGTCTTATAGATGCAAGTCTCATTGATGCAAGTGTCACTCATCGAGTCATGGACAGTGGCAAGGGGGGTATATGGTATATCTCGCTTCAACGATACAAGACAGCATTGAGTTTTCGAAGCGGTATTTAATTCCCCATTGTACAATACTGTTTAAGTCAGAGTTTAATGAGCTTATCATATTTTGCCGTTGCAGTTCCGAAGAGGAGGGGTGTGAGTCTCGAATAAGAAAAGCTAAGGCTACTATTGTCAGCGAAAGAATTTATTTGATTAGAAATTACAGACAAAAGATTATTAATGAAAATGAGAAAGAGGGTCGGAGACAAAACGGAGTCCTGGGGCACACCAGCATTTATATTGTGGGTTTCAGACTTGAACCCATCCAATACAACTTGTATTGAACGGTTCGAAAGAAAGTTTCTAATCCAACGAAGAAGGGATACCGAAAGCACGCATTTTCGATAAAAGAGCAAGATGCCAGACTTTATCAAATGCCTTTGAAATATCAAGTGCAACAATCTTACTTTCTCCAAAACGATGTAAAGATTTGTTCCACTGTTCGGTGAGATAAACCAACAGATCACCAGTGGACCTGTTGCTGCGAAAGCCGTACTGCCGGTCATTAAGAGGCTTTCGGTCTCCGAGATATTTCTTGAGTTGATAATTTATCAGCGTTTCCATGACCTTAGAAAGAAGGGACGTAAGTGCAATCGGACGATAATTGGAGGGAGAAGAAGATCCGCCTATTTTTGGGATCAGCTGGACAAATGCTGTTAGTCGCAGCGCATCGCCTTGTCTAAAACCCTACATCAAATTATCAGTGACATTTTTACTGACCATGAAGGAACAGGATGGGTTTTCCAGCGCCGCCGTCGCACACAAACGGACGACGCTATCATACGCGGTCTTGAAATCGATGAAATGGCTTACCTAATGTAGCAGGGAATTTAAATGTTATTTGGAACAATAAAGAAAATAACCAAACACGTTTATTTTATTTAAAGATTTTTATTAAGCCGTTTTCACAACACGTCCACTTCGTTCGGATGATGCGTATAGAATGAATCTCTTTCTTTCTTATTTTCGTTCTTAAAACTAGTTACACACTAATACATACAAAATGGCAAGAGATACAAAGCGGAATAAAAGAAACTGACGCATGTGTAGATGGCTATCGGTTGTTTTAAATATAAAGGTATTCGGTTTGGGTTTGACTCAACATGTGTATAACAATATCTTACGGGAAGAGTAACAATAACTAATACATGTGTAGATGACTATCGGTTGTTTGAATATAAAAGCGTTCAATTAGGTTTGACTCAATATGTGTACAATAATGTCTTAAGGGGAAAAGTAACGATAATCATTATAGCAATACGGTAGCGTGCAATACCTTAACATAAATATGTGCTTACTACTACAATTCGGCCATCCTGACCTTTGAGATCACCTGATCTCTACTTTGTTTTACATTTTTCACCTAACCAAGGTTTCATATTGCCGACCGCCCACACCCCTTGATATGGTAATCGTGACTGTTGAAAATTGTCTACATCTTCGAGCAGATATCTGTCATTTCGTAGGACTTTAGCAACCCGATACGGTCCTCTAAATTTCGGGATCAATTTCTTGGATGCGCCGGGATGTGAGTCAAAATTTTTTTTCATCAAGTTGTCTCCTGTTTCGTAGGATGTAGGATTACACCTTTTCTTGTCCACATAATTTTTGTTGTACGTCTGAGACTTTTCTTGTTCTATCACCGCTTTCTGTCTTATCTCAGTTAAATCCCGTTTTCCTATCCCGTCTTTAATTTCGCTTAAACTTTCAACGATTCTGTCTATTGGCTTACCTTTCTGACTTACCCCAAACAACATCACGCTCGGATGTTCTTTTATCGTTCGATTTACTGTATTATTTAGTGAATACTCTACCTTTTCCAATATGTGATCCCAGTGTATACCCTCTTCTGGTTTGACAAGTTTTGCTATCATTGGCCCTAAACTCCTATTGACTCTCTCTACCTGTCCGTTTGCTTGAGGCGATCCTGTTGCAATTTTCACATGCTGAATATCCCTTTCAGATAGAAACTCTTTAAATTCATTTGCTGTGAAGCAACTTCCTCTGTCTGACACTACGCATTTTGGCTTACTATATGCCCTAAAGTAATCAACCAATGCTTGCATTACTTCTTTAGTGTTTGTTGTCTTAGTAGGGTACAGTCTCACGAACTTTGTAAAAGCATCTATCACTACCAGTATATATTTCTTTACCTGTCTCGAATTATCCACCGGTCCATAGTGATCTATGTGTATTACTTCGAACGGAACTTTTCCTTTCGGTATAATATGGAGAAAGCCTTCTTCTCGACCTTGTTTAGCGGAAAAAGAAATACACTTAAGACAGTTTTGTATATGCGTACCTATCTTTTCTCTCATTTTAGGGAACCAATAACTTTTTGATATTAACTCAATTACTTTGTCTGTTCCTACTTCATCATGGTATCTATACATCACGTGATCTTCCATTTGTTCTGGCACTAGAAATACTACATTACCATCATTTTTCTTTTTATATATCACTCCGTTTCTCATTTCATATAACCCATGTTCTGCATTTTCTAACATTTTTTTCAACTTAACTATTTTTTCATCTTTCCCTTGGCATATAATTAAATTTTCTTCAAAAGTATTAGTTTCCAACGTTAAAATATTCGTCGTCCTACTTAATGCATCAACATGTTGCATGCGAGTGCCCGCCCGGTGCTCTAACGTATAATCGTAATTTTGTAATTCCAATGCCCAACGAGCAATTCTTGGGTTGAGTTCTTTCTTGTTTAAAGTAAGGGTTAGAGAATTGCAATCTGTAACTATCTTAAATTTTTTGCCTTGAAGATAAATTCTAAACCTACTTAGGGCATTTATAATTGCGAGCGAGCTATGAAATTTTGATTCAGCATCTGTCGTTCTTTTGGAATAATAGAAGACTGGATGCAACTTTTTGTCTTCTTTTCTCTGTAATAGAATTGCTCCAAACCCTAGGGCACTGGCGTCGCAATGCAACTCTGTCTCATCTTTTGGGTTATAAATTGCCAGTACTGGCATTTCTATCAATTTAGTTTTTAGTAACTCAAAAGCTTCCAATTGCTCTGGACCGAAATTAAATTTTCTATCTTTTCTAATCAAATCGTATAAAGGTTTTGCAATAGTCGAGAAATCCTTAACAAACCTACGGAAGTATGAGCATAAGCCCAAGAAACTCTGTACTGTGTGAGCACTTTGTGGAACCGGAAAGTTTTGTATCGCTTCGATACCCCTATCATCAGCCTGAATACCTTCACCAGTAATTGTAAAACCCAAATATTTAATTTTACTTTGAAGAAACTTACATTTGTCTATTCTAAGCTCCAGTTTATTTTCTACCATTCTCTTAAAAACTTCCTCAAGAATCAAAAAATGTTCGTCATAGGAATTCGTAGCTATCATTAAATCATCCAAATAGACTATCACCTTATCGTTTCTTATCATGTCTGCAAATATTTTGTTTATATGTCTTTGAAACGTTGATGGCGCGTTTTTGAGTCCAAAAGGCATTCTTAAAAATTCGTATTGGCCTAACGGTGTAATAAACGAAGTAAACTTAACCGAATCTTCGTGCATATATACGTGGAAGAACCCATTCTTCAAATCCAACTTTGAAAAAATAGTTTTACCCGCCATTCTGTCTAACAAATCGTCAATTATCGGTATGGGGTAGCTATCTTTTGACGTTACCTTATTTAAAGTTCTAAAATCTACACACATTCTGAGCTCTCCAGTTTTCTTCTTTACTAAGACTATAGGTGAAACGTACTCGGACTCGCTTTCCCTAATATAGCCTTTGTCTAAATATTCATCTAGCAACGAACTGAGTTCTCCTTTCTCAGCATAAGATAACCTTCTTGGACGACAATGAAAAGGTTTCACATCATTTAATGATAATTTCATTTTAGTTTTTACCAAAGGTTCGGCGGGGCGTTCGGCATACATATAACTTTTCAAATATAACTCGTTTAATTGTTTTTTATACCGACAATCATTTAGCTCATCCACTTCTAAATTTAAATTTTCGCTATCAGTTTCTTCAATATTAATAGACATTAATTCTCTTTCAAAATTCGATCTGTTGTCAATTAACATACTTTCATTTTTGCAATTTTCTAATTCAGAAAAAAATTTGAACCTTCCATTATTTAAAAAATCTCGTCCCAAGATTACCTCATATCCAGTCGTGCCGTCATCTACCACTAACAAATCTATAATTATCTCAATATCTTTATAAATAACTACACCAGACAACATTCCATAAATTTTCAGTTTACTTTTATTAATTCCAAAATAATTTTGTTCTTTTATACTTTTAAGTTCGATCAGTTTAATGTGTTGTGGTGTTATTGATTTTCTAATAAGGCTGACAGGACTACCGGAATCTATGAGGCAATCTAGAGAAAATTTTTCACTATTTTTTGAAAAAACAAAACATAATCTTCTTACATAATCATCATCTTCTGTCTTGTCTGTGAGCTGATGGACAAGTGATTTCCGTTCTAGACAGGCTGCTACTATATGTCCCATCTTCCCACAAGTATAACACGCTCCGTATTCCCGTTTCGGTTTCTTGCACTCGCTCGCCATGTGTCCAATCGAATTACAGTTATAGCATCTCATTGTCATCTTACTCGATCCTGTTGTTACCCTCGACGTTCTTCTTGCCGATCCTGTTGTCGCTTCAGTTGCCGATCCCGTCTCGTTCCGTTTCGGTCGTTGTAGTACTTTATTGTAGGCTTTGTACAAGGCCGCTTTGGTAGTAAATGCGCCGACGTATGCGTACAGCCTCATGTCTTCATCGGTGAAACCATCAATAATGTACTCTACCAGCTCTTCTTCTTCCATCTCCAGACCCGCAGCCAGTCTCAACTTGTCGCTATAGTACTCTCCAAACGTCTCCGACAACGCCCATTTTCTTGCTTCAAACCTTTTTCTTGTCGCCATTCTATTTTCTTTCACCCCGAAAATTTCCCTCAACGACTGGGAAAGGGTCTCGACACTCTCGCACAAGAAATTCGGCTGTGCGTGCAACCACTCCTCCGCTTTCCCTTTTAGCTTCGACACGAAAAGTGTGCGCAGCATGTCTTCGCCTACATTGTACATTTGTTGCACATTTTTTAACTGTGTCAACCAAACGTCAATATTAGCACCACCGTTGTAGTCTGGGACGAGGTCTTTGTATGCAGTGTATGGTTGAATGTTGCTTGTTGTCATTTCTGTCGTTGTTTCTGTTGTTGCTCTTATCATCGGTCCCGTTTCCATCGCTGCTGTCGATCCTGTTGCTGTTGCTGTTGTCGCTCCTGTTGTCAGTTCTATAGCACCATCCGTTGTTTCTCCCGTTTCCACTCTAGCTGTAGTCATCTCCGTTGCCACTCCCGTTGTCAAGCTCATCATCTTTCTTAACAGCTCGTTTTCCCTTCTTGCTACATCTCTTTCTCTTTTCCAAATAGCCACCTCTCGTTGTAGTAACTCGTGGTCAATCTGTTTTTGACGATCCGTTAATGTATGCTCAGTTTCTTCATGTGTTTCGTTTTCATTAGGAACACGTTCCTCCTCGTCGCCGTCGTCGTCGTCGTCGTCATCATGTGATTCTTTCTCGGGAGCATTTTTCTTCGGCGCTTCTCCACGTTGTTGCAATGGGATTTCGCTGAGACGAACAGCCAACGTCGCCTTCTTTCCACTGCTCTGTTTTCCTAACCGTTGTAGCCACTCGCGCAGCTGGGCAGCTGTGTAGTCTGATGCATGGACTATATCTTCCATTTTACCGAAAAGCGAAAAGTGTGCAAACAGAAAACAACCACCGAAAAAAAAATTTCACAGCAAGGGAAAAGAGAGAAAAAAAAATATACGACGCGTTACTTGACAAGAAAATGTGCGACGCGTTATTAGGCGAGAATGGATTCTAGAACTTTTCACAGCAGAGGCAGAGATAGAGAAAAAAAATTTAACAATCTGTTTTTTGAGTTTCGTTTTTTTTTTTTTAACTTTATTGGATCTTGGATCCCACTTCTGATATTTGTAGCAGGGAATTTAAATGTTATTTGGAACAATAAAGAAAATAACCAAACACGTTTATTTTATTTAAAGATTTTTATTAAGCCGTTTTCACAACACGTGCACTTCGTTCGGATGATGCGTATAGAATGAATCTCTTTCTTTCTTATTTTCGTTCTTAAAACTAGTTACACACTAATACATACAAAATGGCAAGAGATACAAAGCGGAATAAAAGAAACTGACGCATGTGTAGATGGCTATCGGTTGTTTTAAATATAAAGGTATTCGGTTTGGGTTTGACTCAACATGTGTATAACAATATCTTACGGGAAGATTAACAATAACTAATACATGTGTAGATGACTATCGGTTGTTTGAATATAAAAGCGTTCAATTAGGTTTGACTCAATATGTGTACAATAATGTCTTAAGGGGAAAAGTAACGATAATCATTATAGCAATACGGTAGCGTGCAATACCTTAACATAAATATGTGCTTACTACTACACTAAGTATCGATTGGAGGCTTCTGAATCTTTTCCAAGCTCTGTCGCAGAATGAATATTTGAAGTGTTTTCACTTGATTAAAAACAAAAGTCGGAAAATATTTTTTTGAACAAAGGTTGGTTCTATGCATTATTTCAGCTGCCTTTTTAAAGAGCACCAATATTTTAGATGGAATGGTTTAACGACATATTAGAAGGTTATAACTTTTTATTGTTCGTGTCTTCTTTCAAAGTCACAATCTTTTCTCCTTGAACAAGCATTGCCACAAATAATCAAGCATATTCAATGAAAGCAACGAAAATTTGTATCAGGGTTAAATCTTTTCCAAGAAATTAGGAGCTTCATTAGGCAATTATGTTCATATTAAAATATTCAATAAAATATGTATCTGCATACGTATACAAATTTTCAATCTAAAATCTCTATTTAATTCACCCTAACGAATTCTAATTCATCCAGGAAAACTGACATTTGCTCCGTGATAAGCATACAAAAGATGTCCCCGTTCTTATAGTCTACGGTTTCATTTTATAATCATGCTTGCCTGATTACACCATAATCATGGTTTTACGATTTGAAGCTATTTTCCAATCGAATTATTCGTAATATGAAAGGTGCATTGAAATTATTTATCAGCTTATTTGGGATAACGTTTGACATGTAATACAGCTTTCAAATACTATGCAGTTGTATTCATTTAGGCGTGCAAGGAATGTGTTTAACTTACCCCTTAGCCTATGTTACAATATTCTAAAGTCTTATAATCCTGAAGGTAAGAAGTGCTTAATTTGTAATTTGACAGTATATTCTCCACAGAATTACGCATTCGGCCCCATTGACTACTTGCCCTCATTCCTGATAATATCTAGAATTAGCTATTGAATTGTTCTTCGGTGTAGTACCATTTAGATAATCTGAATTTCCATTTCCATCTTGACACAATGATGCCACCCAAATCTTTCGCTTGCTGAACGATCATATTGAAATTAAGTTTTACCTTAAATCTACCACCTTTTTCTAGGCAGGAATTTAAAGCTAATCCAGAATTAAATTTAAAGTGCCACATTTTACTCTTAAAATTCACAAGTAAGGTAACCTACTTTCGACCCGTTTTTTTCGTTTAATTCTACCCACGCACGGCCTCCCACCAATCGATAACAATGAACCCAATTCAGGAATTGTTTCATTTGCATATACAGGAGCACCTGGGCTTACGAGTAGGTGGGTAAGATTTAAATTTAAAACTCGTTTTTGGGTGAAAGTATGTGTGTTATGCGAGCGTGGGTGGTTCGGTAAGCATATGGATTACAAATGTGAAACCAAAGTATCGTAGTACTTACTCATAGGTATAGTTAATTCGAAACTCGGCGATGCTGAGTGGAAATACATCCTCTTGAAATACAAAACAAAAAATTACAAAAAAAGATATTCTTTATCACGCCAGCACGACACAAAAATACAATTAGAAGAGCTTTTGTTGAGCTCATTGTCCTGTTATTCACTTTCACTAATTCCATCTCTGGGGGATAGCGCCCCAACCTTGATGACAACCGTTCAGTAAGCAAAACCAGAGGCTGAAACTGGGAGTCTAACCTTAAGTGCAAAATTGAAAAATCTCTGTCTACTATGTACCTACGCTGTCGTTGGGATTCGCAAAAGTGTGTTCTTAATTTTAATGGAAATAATCTAATTTAGGAATAATTTTGCCGCTCCTCTTGCTGTTCTGTGTTTGTTGTTTTAACATAATTTTTGAATATTTTTTTCTGTAGAAATCGTGAGTGCTTTTGAGATTTAAGGAATATTAAGGCGAGGATTTAACAATGATTTCAATATTTGGACAGTGTAGGGTGTAAGAGGAATTGGATTTAAATTCTGCTTAAGAAAAAGTGTACACCAAACGAATACTCTCCGGGAACTCTCAGCGTTTGCGGCTGAACAAGTTCCTTTTAACACCTGTTCAAACCGAGGGATTTAAAACAAGTGATAATTAAATATCTACTATTTGGAAACTAAATCGGCGGAACGCGAGATTGGTAAAATTGTAAACAAAAGTCCATCTACAATTCATAAAATAATAACCACTGGAAGTTTGCAAAATGACCATCGGTCTGGGCGGCCTCGCAAGTTTACTGAACAGGAATGCCGTTTTATTGTAAGGAAAGTAAAAAGAAATCCGAAAATAAGTGCCCCGAAAATAACAGCGGAAGTACTTAATAAGACAGGTAAATCATCCAACCCCCAAATTATTTGTTGAGTGCTCCAAAAGTCCAGTTACTACGGTCGATCCATTAGTAAAAAACTATACATCATCAAAATAAAAGCCCATGAGTTCGAAGGAGCAGATTTTTTAAATACGGTTTTTTTTCCGAAAAAAGCAAATTTAATATTCACGGCTCTGACGGATGCAAAAAGGTCTGGAGAAAAAAGAACACAGAGCTTGATCCAGCGAATATGTCAGGAACTGTGAAGCACGGAGGTGGACATGTTATGGTGTGGGAATGTATGGCGACATCTGGCGTCGGCAAATTAGTATTTATAGATTTTTTGATGAATAGGTTCGACTATTTGATTATTTTAAGGAATAATCTACACAAAATTGCCAGACAGTTAGGCATAGATAGGTCATTTGTTTTTCAGCAAGATAATGTCCTTAAACATATCTCACAAATTGTTAAAGAGTTTCTGCTGAATAATGTTAGAACCGAGCTTAAAACACCACCTCAGTCACCTGATTTGAATGTGATTGAGCATTTATGGGATCATCATAAGTCTTGATTCTCGACCGACAAATAAGAAAGAACGAAATTACGACGAAAGATGATTTAAAGATTGTTCTTCAGGATGAATGGTCTAAAATTGGCCAACCCGTCACATAAAATTTGGTAAGTCAATTTGATTTTATTAAGTATCTACCTATTTGTATAAAAATAAAATCATTACCTACTTTGTATTTATTCTTCATATATGGGAAAATGAATTTGGATCTTATTCTTAACACGTGACTGAATTTCCACAAATAATTTGTTACGAATATTTCCAAAATAAGCCCATCTAGCCAAACCCGAACGCGCAGAAGATTTAAAGCAGAAGATCACTGTGTCGTATACTTACTTTTATTTCTTCAACAATTTTTTAGATATCGAATTTTCTTGAATAAAAATCTAGCTCCGTTCGTTTGCGGCATATAGGCATAAAAACCGGTTGGCCGATTTTCTTAATTTTTGTCTTAAACTAAAGAGGATTAAGGGTAGATGGTTTAAGACAAACAAAATTAGTACTTTTTAAATCACAAACGGTTCAAATGTTAAAAATAATGCTCTTCACACTACAACAAAATATATCAATATACCTACGAGTAATCAATTTCATTTAAAATTTCGTCAAATATTTTTATTTTCATCACACAAAAAAAAAAAAATGTCAGTGAAGAAAATATTTGTCAAAAACTGTTTTTCATCAAAAAAAACTTTACTTGACATTTTTTGCTGTCGATATTTTTCCTTTTTTAGATTTGTTTCTTTTGGGATATGGCCTTGGAAGCGGGAAGTGGAGTAGCGGGGTAGTGGGGTAGCGAGGAGCGGGTAAGTGGGTAGCGGGTAGCAAGTAGAAGTAGCGGGTAGAGGGTAGCAGGTAGCTATGGAGGGTAGGAGGGTAGTGGGCAGTGTACTAGGAGGGTACCATAGTTGAGATCTTTTTTTTATCTGATTTTTTTTTGATGAAATACTCGGAAAACTCATTGGTTTTCCAGGGGAGAATTGCATGTAATTGTAGTAAAGTGGTTCTCAAATGGAAAACTGGAAAATTTCAAAATGGGTTTCCGAAAGGAACTCGGAAAACTCATTGGTTTTAAAATGGAAAACTGCATATTATTGCAGGTGCATTGGTTTTCAAATGGAAAATTTCAAAGTGGGTTTTCGAATAGAAAATAGAAATTTCTTGATGAAAAACTCGGAAAATTCATTGGTTTGCAAAGGGAAAATTGCATGTTATTGCAGGTGCAGTGGTTTTCAAATGGAAAACTGGAACATTTGTGATGGGGAACTAGAATGCAAGAAAAAGTAAAAAAAAAATGGAAAATTTTAAATGCAAACAAAATTTGATTGAACAAAATCTTAAAAACACTCTCTCAAATGAAATGCATTACTTTTGAAATGGTAAAACGGAAAGTTCGTAAAATGGAAAGTTCGTGCCGTTTGTCATCTTTTGACAAAATGTTAGAGTATTATTACAGTAGGGTTTTTAAGAAAATTGTACAAAATCGGCCAAGCCGTTCATAAGATATAGCAAAAAATGTGGAAACACATTTTTCCCTATAGAACGTTAACTATGCATTTGACCATATCCTTAACAAAGTTGTTGAGGCAACGAAGATTTCTGAGTTGTCACGACCTTACTAGCTGACAAAGTAAACTTTGTTTTCTTAGATATATAAAAATCTCATACAAATTCGCTGAGGACTCACTGATTTTATACCAGTGGAGTGTTTAGAACCAAATGTTGAGCTAATGTTCGGTTAGTGGCGTAGATGGGTTCTTAGTATTTTGTACAAAATCCTACCAAGCCGTTTTCATGAGAAATGGCCAGGGTAGCGGTTGATGGGGTAGCGGGGTAATGGGAAGCGGGTAGCGGGTTGACGGATAGTGAGTAGTTAGAAGCAGTGTTAGGGGAAGCGGGATAACAGGTAACGGGGTAGCGTGTAGCGCGTAGAAATACTGGGTAGCCGGCAGTGTTTAGTTGGGTAGCGGGGTAACTGGGTAACAGAGTAGTGGGGTAGCAGGATAGCGGGTTGTGTAGTGGGCTACAAAAGTTTAGATCTTTTATTTATCGATTTAGGCAGTGCGAAGTCTGCCGGGTCAGCTAGTACATATATAATTATCTTTAAATTTAAAAGCAGTTTCTTGTGATAGTCTTGGTTTGAGCAGCAATACCTTTAGCTTTCACTCAAGATTTTACTCAATTTGAACCCTGTGGAAATTGTGGACAAAATCCCCGTAAGCGGTAAGTTTCCAAAAAGTATTTTTATTTACATTCTCCATAACAGGCCAAACTATCATTATATTGGTGCTCATAACATTATTATATTATTCTTCTATTTATTTTGATTGACACTTTGAATTAACTTAATTACTTGCATATATCTAAAACTTAATCCATATAAATTTGCTACACTTAAGATTATGAAATTTGAACAATATACTTAAAACTAGAATTCGAACACAAAAATATCAAAGCTTGAACACATTTTTGAATATAAAATATAGGGATAAGAATATTAAAAAAAGAACGAATTCACATGCACCACGAATTTAACTAGTTAAATATGTTACTTAACCTACGTGATTTACCAATTGAATTAACATGCATAAAATCGAAGTAATGTCTTGAATTTGAATTTGCCATGGCGGCAAGTAGGGGAGATTATAGTGCCAATTGAAAAAGTTTTGTGTACTTAACCAAGAAACGTAAGTCATATCAGGGCCATATAGCCAATAATTACAAGAGGTACGCGATCTGTCAAGGAGTTCGCGAAAAATGATAGGGAGGGTAATAGGTACCTCAGGCGATCACAATATCCGTCGCCCTTGAAAGCTTGTGCAGGCAGAAAAGATGTCCGTCTGAATTTCTGAATCTTGGCATGATGTAGATTTTTCTTTTAATGCGTTTGGTTTTCGAGGAGCAAGAACTACCGCCCCGCCCAAATCCGACGTCACCTATAGCTGTGCAGATGCAAGCATGGCAAGTGAGCTCTAAGAATACCTCTCTGAGACAAACCGCAGCAATTTCAAAAATGAAAGCAGATTAACCAGACCAGCCGTTATCATTGTACAATGGGGAATAAGAAACCGCGTAGAGTTAAAAGATGTTTGGGTGTCTTAAGAAGGTGTAAGATATTGCTCCCCGTCAGATCTGGCTATTTTCTATAAGACTTATATTCGTCCAAAGCTTGAGTATAATTCCCATATCTGGGCTGGTGCTCCAGCTAGATACTTAAGCCTCTTGGATGGTATACAAAAAAGAGCTATAAGAATGATTGGTGATAGAGGCATCACTAATTCATTCACTTTTTTGGAAAACCATCGTGACTTCTCATGTCTCTCTTTGTTCTACCGTTACTTCTACGGTAATTGCTTTAGTGAAATAGACAATTGCATTCCTCCCCTTAGACAATTCAAGCGAAATACCCGCACTTCCAGGAATGCCCATCAGTTTACCCTCGAGCCCAAGTTCGGACGTACTCTTAAGCATAGAGAATAGTTCCTTAGCCGTACTACGCGAATGTGGAACTCCCTTCCACACTCTGTCTTACCCAGTCATTGCAATGTTGATGAATTCAAAACCAATGTACACCGACACTTACTTTCAAACGCTGGCATAATAAGGTTATAAAAACCCCTTTAGTGTGTGCAAATTATAAAAAAAAGATCAAGCTTTAGTGAAACTAACGGACCGGACAGTACCTAATTCTTTTTTAGATTTATAGATTAGTAATACTAACTGGATCAACTACGATTTACGAGGGCAAATCATCATATGCGTGGAGCTGTAAGTCATTCAATTATTTGCTAAGAACGTTAAATTTGAAGTGCATTAAGAAAAAAAATGAATTAAATATACATATGTCCTAGTGTCCATAGCTAAGTGCTTAGGTGCGTTGGCTGCTAAGCAGAACGTCATGGGTTCGAGTCCTACTCGTGCCCATAAAGTTTTTAGTTCATCTTTCACGGGCACTGCCTCTTGCAAAGAACTGACAAAACTTCCAAGAGTATGAATCTGTCATGAAAAAGTGCTTCTCAACTTTGCCGTTTGGCGAATCGGCGTTAAATTGTAGGTCCCCTCAATTCTCAGAGAATTGTTGATGAGAGTAAGCCACTTAGGCCTTGGCTCTTCAAGAGCTGTCGCGCCACCCTATTTATTTATTCTTTTATTTTGTATTCATATGTCCTCTAAGAATGTATATTGAGCAACTTAAATCAAGAATAATAATCAGTACCTCATAAGCAAAAATAAGACTTTATAAAGGACTGAGATAAATCAAAGAACTACTTGAACTACAATGAATACAAGTAGTTCTTCAAATTCCATCATATTGTTATCTGTGTTTACATTCGACTCAAAATTTAAAAACAAGTTCATAACTCTCTCTTTACGTGCCTAAAAACTCCTTCAGTAAAATGTCCTTTGCTTTGAAGCATTTTTAATCCTTCAAGATTCTTCAAAGATGAATTTATGCCTTTACATTCAAAAGCCACAAATTCATTTGACATTAAATCTGTAAACAACACTAATACCTTCACAGATTTCTTGACCATCAGCTGAATAAATCACACCGCATAAGGCGATAGCTGAATTGAAGGAATTTTGAAAGATGAAAATTATCCCTTTGACATTAATACCTCAGAACTAAGAGTCTTCAAACGTATCTGCATTTCTCGCTCTTAAATCTTTCAATACATACAATCCTTTAGGGATTCTGACAAGTCAGATTTTACCCGTTTTTACTCCTTAGCTTTTTTTCGCTTGTCTGTCACCCTTGGGTTGGATTATTATTATTTTAAAGAAAAGGGCACACTGGTTGAGAAAAGTTTTTCATGACATACGTTTTTTTTTTGTTTTTTATCTTAAGTTTAAACAGGTTTACGACTATTTTTGCAAAATGGAGCAAAGTAAAAGAATTTAAGAGGAAAATATTTTAACATGATAAAAAAAAATGAATATACGAAAAAAAGGAGAGAAAACTGAAAACTTTGTTGAAATTAGTTTGTGTCTCCATGCGGATCAAAGTTTTAAAGTTAAGATTTGTGTTTGGAGGAGTCTCCTTCGGCAAACGATGTGGTTTTCGAGTCTTGACGTTAAGGTAAAGATAAAATATCTATTAAAGGCATACATATTTAAAGTGCGTGTGCATGTGTGATGTGTTATGAGCATGCATACTCCATAAGGCACTTAGAAGTGAGAAAGTGATGGCGTCAAGGCACATAAGGACGTACACATAATAAATTCTAAGCTTGCACCAAATAATACTTCATGCAGCACTTGCATGATGGAAAGTTTTTTTTAGCATTATGGTTTTTTCTTAATAAGTTTCGAATTGTTAATTTCATTTTATTGGAAGGTTTCTTACTATTCATGAAAGTGGTGTTATGGTTTGGGGTGTAATATCGTTTTTTGACACCATAACGTTAGAATTTCCATCATAATTTAAGACGGCAAATGCGTACAAGAACGTTCTTCAAATGTCCCCAGAACGCAAGAGTCGCGAAAGCCTATATTAAAAAGTTAGATTGATGGAATGGTTGAGAATGTTTATGTTTAGGTTTCTTAAGGCGATGCAAGAAATTTTTCCTCTCGTCTGATTTGGCTATTATAAGACTTATATATCCGTCCAAAGTTTGAGTAGAATTCTCATCTCTGGGCTGGTGCTTCAGCTACATACTGAAGCCTCTTGAATGGAATAGAAAAAAGAGCCCTAAGAATGATTGATGACAGAGATATAACCAACTCATTCACCTCGTTAGACCACCACCGTCGCAAAATATTTTACTGGTTGAATGATTTTATATTGATGCGTAGCGAATTCGTTGAAATGTGTTTTGTTATTGTATTTTCTGCATTTTTGAAGCTTACCTGGAGTTTTAAGAATGCGATTACATCTATTCTACATCAAAAGTGCTTGGGGGCATGTAGTACCAAGGATAATAATGGAGATAAATATCCTTCGTTTTATCTGCAAAACGACCAAACTCTCTACATCAATTTCGTATTCGCTTGAAATTACTTCAAGCAGAATACGAAAATGCTTAATAAGATCCGTTTCTAAGCCGGTTACCTCTGCGCTGAGTTCAGGGTTTCGGAAGAATTTTCTAGCAGTATTGCCATCATTCGTGTTTCCGGCAATTTGTTTTGGCATGTCTACTAAGAGCCCCATTCTTTCTCGAAATTGAGACTGTATTCGTTTCTTTCTAATGGCTACTGCTTCTTTTTCTAACGGAGTCTTTGCTTGCCACTTTTGAATATCCAACTTATAAGCAATGTGCAGCAGGCACTCAAAGGCTCGAATCCAGGACTGTAGTGGTGAAATGCCAAAGTTCATCGGGTTGCCTTAAATAACTTCTATCATCGTTAATTTCTTTTGGAGTGGCTCCACAAATATAGCACTTCTGTGAAGTCCACCATTGTTAAAAGCAGATCATGTTTGCATTCAATTTCGATATTATTTGTTGTATAATTTGTTGGTCGAAGATTATTTATTTGATTTTGCATTTCACTTTCTTGGTTGCTTATCAAATTCGTGTTTTCTTTTTGAGGGATGAACTTCACCAACCTATAAATGATCTGTTTACTATTTCCATGTTTCCACTTTTATGAATCTTTATCCGTAAATTAAAAAAAAGAAAAGTTTGTTTGCTTTTAAAGAAAAATAATATTTACCAACCTGCAATATCTTTAGAGTTGGGCCACGGATTTTGCCAGAAAATCTTTCCAGAACAAGCATCTACCAACTGAAGTGGAACGAAAGTTACCGAAAAAAGATGTGAGTAAAGCGCATTGTCTAAAGATATTTTATAACGGCTTTGTGCTGAGCTGCCATCACAACCCCATTTAGATATAAGTCGCAAGGACAATCTTTCAGCAACTTAACCAATGAAATGATCAATCAGATCGTTTTGCGCCTTCGTATTAAAGTTATATCCACCAAAGATTGCAATTTTATTTCCGCAGATACATCAGTCACACTAAATGCGTCTTCTTCAGGATAGCATTCCTTTTTGTCTGTTGAACTAAACCATATGGCGGATAGACATTTGAGTTAAGTTCTTTTAACTGCTTCCGCATGGTCATGTACTGATATGTACTCAAATTCGTATTTACGAAGAGTACACGAGCTTCTTCAGGAGTTACCCTTTTCTTGGCTCAACCTGGCTTTTTTCAAAGTGGTAGCTCTTGAAGGAGAACAATTTGCAAGCTCCTTTACTATTTTAGCTGCATCCCTTTTACCTGATGACCAAAAACTCAATTCTGCAGCAAGTGCAATTTCGTTGGGAGTTTTTGAGTCAACCAGTTCCTTAATTTTCCTTATTTGGACTCTAGCAGCACATTGCTCAAATGGTTTTTTTGGACGTCCACGAATTACACTTGTAGAAGGAGCATCTTCAATAAAGTGTACAGGCAGCTGAACAGCTTCATTCAACCAAGCTTCGTCAAGTTTTAGAAATGTTTCAGCGTTCCGCTGAAATTAAGAGAGCTAACAAATGTTTGCAGCACTCTTGGGACTCAGTCAATATCTGCCAGACCAAAGTCCTGCATTATAAAGGCCGCAACTTCTTTGTTTCGATCTTCTTTTTTGCAGCTTCTCCATAAATCGAAAATTGCAGAATTTTTCATTTTGCTACATAGGCCGGTAAAAAAAATAAATGTATGGGGTCAGCAGACGGCCGCAAAAAAAAAAAAAACAAATTGTTTCTGACACAGAAAATACCAACGAAGATTTTAAGCATGATTTTGCGCTGGATACACGAGGATACATTTTTAAAACACTTCACAAAGTCACAAAACACAAATAAAAAAACAGCACTTTTAGGGTATATTCAAAAAAATGAGATTTTACATTTATTTCTAAATGTATACAAAAAAATTATTACCCAGAAAACGGACTAAAAAAAAAATAAAAAAAAATTTGATTCGATAAACGAATAAGAAACTTGACCACTCAGATACCAACTTGACACACGAAATGAAAAGAGCTTTGTATTTTTTCTTTCTTTCGCCAATTTGATGTTTGTGATGCTGATAAATCCGGTAAAAACAAGTGTGGAATTTTTTTTCTTTATCATTTTATTGCTGGAGTCCTGGGTCCATGTTCTGTAACTCTCACATCGAATAAGTTTTCGCATAAACAGTACGAATCAGAACAAAACTACGACGGAATGGGTCGAAAATCTCTTTTTCGCATTCAACTGTTTCTGTAACTTGTTTTCACTCGATCAGGAATATAATGAAATGAAATTATTGGAAATCCTGGAAAAATGTGAGTAAAACTGTGTCTATAACTCTGAAGTCGAAATAATTATTCGACTTATCAGTCAAAATAACTCGACCACTCTCAAGCAAGTGAGATAATATTTTGAAGCTGAATTCAAGCTCGTTTATTGTTTTTACTCGAGCTATAAATTCTTTATTTATTTTTTGAGGAGGAAATAAACTTTTTAAGAATTATAATTGCATTTCTTTTTACTTTTCCGTCTTGTTTGCATAAATTTTTGTTGCCTGTGTGTTTTGAGGATAATTTTATAATCATCAATTTTGATTTTTTTTAGGGCGGTTTAGTTCACTCAAAGTTGAAGTCAACTTTGGGACTTTTGAATTTCTTTTTATTCAGTCAAAGGTTAGTTTTCGACTTTTAATTGTGAACTCTTGAGTTAATCAACTTTACATTTATTCAATTTTCAAAAATAGAAGAAGCTGAGAGAGAATAACAAAGATTGTCTCTCGTTGTTCAAACAACATAAAAAGATTGTCTCTATTTTTTCAAAAGTTGAAAATGAAAGTCACAAAATTGAATTCAAATTTGAGTGAACAAAATCGCCCTTTAACTGTCACTGTGACTGGAAAACTGGAAATTGTAATTTTCACACAGGCTGTTTTCACATCAAGTTATAGACACAGTTTATTTTCCAAAATAGAGAAACGTTGGAATATTGTGTTCCACCTTGAATCGAATGGGAAACTTTTCGACCAAGTTACAGAACATGGTTACTGGAGTTTTTACCTTTCTTTTGATACCAATTTCGTATTCTTTGGACAACTTTTTTTTTATTAAAAAGCAGCTAGATTCGCAAAATAACACACGTATCGTAACGTTTCGTGTCTCTCTCTGTTCTATCGTTACTTTTAAGGTAAGTGCTCTAGTGAAATAGCCAGTTGCATTCCTCTCCTTTAATTCGCCCGTAATACTCGCGCTTCTAGGAATGACCATCAGTTTACCCTCGCGCCCAACTTCGGACGTACTCTCAAGTATAGAGAATCCAACCCCTTTCCTACTTCCTAAAGCACTCACTGTGTCTCTGGCATAATAAGGGAATAAAAATCTCCTTGAGTGTGTGCTAGTTATAAAAAAAAATATATAGCTATTACTATTTGAATTTATCTAATTAATAGCACAGACAAGTAATCATATAACCATATAATTACTTGTCTGTGTTAATAGGTAATTTTACATTCTTTGAAAATTCACCTTCAATAATATGCATGTTTAATATTATCTGTTTATCCGTTATCCCACCATTTCGTAAAAAAATTTATCAATCAGAAAAATGTGGCAAATGAAGTTATAACAACCTACATTAGTTGCCATTGTCATGCTTTGCTAAAACATAAAGTTGTATGAATACCAAAATAGAAAATTGAGAAGAACATCTGCGAGGCTTTTAAAATGTTAAGCACCGCTTGGAACAACACCATATCATACAATGTATTAACTGAAAACAGCGACCTCCATGCCTCTGTCTACAACTTTAGATTGAGTAACTACCTAAAATAAGCATAAACAAACATTTTGAAGAGCACACCATCCGGCTGAGCAATAGCATGCCAGAGTAACATGACTTAACGACAAAATAAAACGTCTAACGATATTTTGAACCGCAGGTGAAACAAAATTATTCAACAACCATACAGAAAAAAATTCTATCCCACAAACAAAAGTACTTAGGTACATAAAGATGAAGACTATAAAAGCAATAAGAAATATCACATATGGGCAACATATGCATAAAGTTAAATTATGTGCCTGCAGACACGTTCCGTAAATCTCTTAAGTCTTCAGTGAATACCAACACAAAATAAGGACGCAAGCCTCTGCTACTGCCAACGCTACATCTGACATCCGAGTTCCGACATCCTTCAACATGACACAAAAAAAAAGAAGAAAAAATCTCAACCCGCAGATTGAGCTCATATTTTAATGCAATCACTAGCTTCCCAGATACAATATACTGTCAATTTTAATGCCTGCATTATGGCTCTTTTGTTTGGCAAGGCAGGCAACCACACTCAAAGAACTCAAAGTTCTTCCGATTCTTACATCCTCAAGCAATTGTCATATCCTGTAAACTAACGATGCTGTGGCGGCTAAGGCAAAACCAGCTGGAAAAAGAGTTTATAAAGACAGAAAAAGGGTTAAAAAAAATATCAAACGGCGAAAGCACAGGAACTGGCTTTAAATTGTTGCAGCACTTTCACCCAAACAACAATAACCAGAGCTATCATCCGTTGGAGGGCATCCGGCAGAAAAAAAGGAACAACCAGCGCCAAACGCCTTATTATAATAAAATAGCAATAAACAACTGTAAAACGAAATTTAGGTACGTCAACGTATGTACAAGTACATATATATGAATAACAAGAACAGCCACTCTGTCACTCTGCTCAAGCTCATGTGTGGAAAAGTGGATATGTTGTTTGGTTTTGAGAAATAAGGCAGAAAATTGCTTTTGGTTTTGGTTTGGCGAGCAAAGCAGAAAAACGAGGTTAACTTTGGCGTTATTGCGGGCTACGAGGTGACCATATTTTAATCAGAACAGTAGGGTTCCTACGGTGGTTTGTTACATGGGTGCAGTCTTAAAAGCTTGGATACCTCGATTTCACGAACATCTGAAATTTCGTTTTATGTCAAATTTATGAATCGGATGTGGATTCGTTGTCAAAAGTTGACTCATGTTTGCTTAGCTGTAATCCACTGTAAGTTCACTCACTAGAACATCATTCTTTTATGTAGTGTAGTACCAGTAAAGTGGCAAGCGCCAGATAATTGAAACTTCTAAATGAAGCAAGACACGCATTTGACAACCTCAACGTTGTCGTCGGTACTTTCAGAGAGACGAATGTCGACTCTTATCACTTCCTGGCACCGGCAAAAACGGAATGAGAAAAAATTAACGACTACTTTCTATGGAAAGAAATTCAATATCGTTGAAAGCCAGGCCTTCAGTCAAGAACTCTCTCTCAACTTTCTGCGGAATAAGTATCGCTACCAGAGATTTAAATGAGTCAAGTATTTTTTATAAGTTTATTGAGTATTTACTGTTCGATTCATGAGTATATTGATTTACAAATCATCTCTTATTCCAAACAATTAGTTTAAACTTGTTACTGATTGTAAGTATAACCGCCTACAATCACCACTCCATTATTCATTGCGCTCGTAAGAAAGTTGAAAGATAAGGTTAAAAAAAACGCTATTAGTAGCAGGTAGCTTGGTAAAAGGTAGAATAGAAGGTCAGGTATGTATAGTAAAAAGATCTACAATGTTTCAGTTTCAGTTTCAGTTTATTTTATGTAATACCAACACAGTAAGATAAGCATGTTATAAATTAGTGTGGTTTATATATAATGCATACAATATTTGTAGAAGTAGAATAGATTAATAAAAAATAAAAAAATAAAAAAATGTATCAAATGAAAAATAATAATTTAAACTAAAATTATAGTAAAACGGAATTGAAATAAGAAGTGAAGAATAGAAAGAAAATAGGACAGATGGAAAGGTATAAAGCTGAAAAGGGAAGTTTATCAGAAAGAAAAGTTGAAATATAGAAGGCAGGAAGTTAAGGGTTAGTTGCATTAATCAGAAAGGTAGCTGTATAAACTTTTTTGAAATTGATACATGTTGTTGATAACTCGCAAATTGGAAGGAAGTGAATTCCACAAGCGACACGCAGCGACAAAGAACTGTCTTTCAGAAGTCAGACAGGAGAACCGAGGAGAACGAAGAATTTCAAAAAGATAATTTGGCTGGTGAGTGCGTGCAATAAATTTGAAAAAGCAGAAGCAGTGTTCAATATTTAATCAGATTTTCAAACGGCATTTGGATAAGATTTTGCCGAAGATGCGACACAGACACACCATCATACCTTTTTAAACCGTGGATGTAGCGAATAATGCTATTGAAGGCTATTTTAAGTTTGTTTCTACTAACAAAATCACAGTTGAAATATATTTCGCATCCATGTGTTAAGATTGGCATGACTAAGGTCTAAGCAAGCAGTATTCTTGTTTCTAGTGGGGTAAATTCTTGAGCAGCCCAAAGAGTTCTGAGAGTGCCATAAGTCTTACCTACGATAGTGTTTATATGGTCATTCCACGTTAAGGTTTTATTGAATAGCATACCAAGATTTTTGCTTTTACTGACATATTCCAAGCAGGTAGCGTTTAGCACTATTGGTGGGAAGTAGGAAACGTCATAGGGTTTTTTTTTTAGAGATAACGAGGCACTTACATTTGTTCGGATTAAGTGATAACCCATTCAATTCTGCTTGCCTAGACATACGTTCTAAATCCTCGTTAATACTCAGGACACAGTTTTCAATGAGACCTAATGGACAACTTTTGTATATTTGAATGTCGTCTGCATAGAAGTGTTTCGATGAGTTGCAAATGATGAACTCGATCTCATTGATATAAAGTGAGAAGAGTAAGGGGGCCAGGATAGATCCTTGAGGCACACCTTTGTTCAGGGGTAGAAATTCTGAGCAAGAGTTTTCAACGCAAACTGCATGCTTTCGGTTGTTTAGATAGAAAGAGAATAATTTGTTGGCTTCGACAGATACATTGAACTCCTGACGCAACTTATTTAAGAGTATGTTATGGTTTACCATGTCAAAGGCTTTGGAGAAGTCCAGAAGAACTAGAATCGTGACTTTATTAGCATCAAGTTCAACTCTTATATCTTCTGTAACCTTTAAAAGTGCAGTGGTACAACTATGTTTAGGGCGGAACCTGGATTCAATTGGGACTAGGAGATTATGCCGCGTGATATACTCATTGAATTGCTTTTGCATAATACGTTCGATTACTTTGGAAAGAGAGATTGGTCGAAACTCCGTGCAAAGCGCGTTTTTAGGAATCGGTAGGATCTTGGCCATTTTCCACTGCTGGGAAAATGTACATGTCATGAGAATTGAGTTGAAGATATGAGTTAAGTACGGAAGTAGTAAGGGCAGAATAGTTTTTAAGAATACAGGACTAAGATTGTCAACACCGGTGGCGTTTGATTTTACAGAAATAAAGCTCTCTACCACTTCCATAGAAGTTATATTCGAGGCACCAAAAGGGGCCTCGTTTAAGACCCTGTGACGAATGTGAGAGTTATCAGGTTCCCTGGTAGTTATCGAATTCGGGTAGAAATAAATTTCTGATTGAGTTCATTGACATCAATCGGTTTCGGTTTCTTACATTTTGGTGTTTGTTTGCCAATCCCGAGACTTCTAAGATTTTCCCATAGTTTTCGATCATTCGAGCTTATGCTTAGGCGACTTGAGAAATAGAGTTTTTTTTTCGAGTTTAACAGCCTGGAAGACTCTATTTCGAAGCGATTTATAAGCCGAATGAAGCGCTTCAACACGAATGCGAATCCATCTCTTGTTAGTTTGATCCCTTTGATTTATTAGCTCTTTGAAATGATTTGAAAACCAAGGCTTATAGAAGTACGATCGTGTTTCTTTGTTTTCAATGGGACATGTTTAAGATATCCTAACAAAATTGCATTCTCTACAAGCTGGAAGCAGTTATTCGTGACATAGTCCAACGTGAATCACTAATTTCTATGTGTATTATATTTGGGTATCGTTTCCTTTAAACCATAGAACCCAGAGATCAAGCTGTTTACCCAACGAACCCGGGCCGTAGCAAGGCCAAGGTCCCTTTATGGGGTTAACAGCTTGGCCTCGTTGCGACCCGAGTTTGTTGGGTTGAATGCTTTTGGGAGAGCTGCTTGGCACCGTCTCCGATAGCTTGACCTCACTGTGTACCGGATTTGTGGAGTTAACAGCTTTGGGGAGAGCCACCTGGAGTTTTTACGGCATCGCCCGCCACCGAGAACTTAGCCTCCCCTGTGTCCCACCCCTGGTACCATTGCGTTCTTCGGCTACTCAGTCAATTTTCTCATTTTTATTTATGTAGATATACAAGGTTTTGCAATTTACACAGTAACATTTTTAACGGTTTCATTTAATTAATTCATGGCATGATAATTTCAGAATTTCCTTAATCGTAGGACACAATTCATCATTAATTTAACACGTCAAATAGCGATTGCAGCACCTTTTTTTATTGTACTCTTCGATGTTTTAACTACACATAAATAATAATTGATCTGGCACCTCATCGACACTTCAATGATAAAAACAAAGATGCTATAAAAAAATCTTTTTTATCAGACAACTTTCAGTTACAGCCTTCTCTCTTAATTCTATTTTTTGCAATTTAAAGTAATTTCTTTTTTATTTACTTGCTTATCTCTCCACAATTGCCACAAGTGGGAAATGATTCAATACCATACACTCAATGATTCTTTTGTTTCCAATTTTACTTGACATGAATTGATATCTGCTGTATCATATTAAATTTATAAACTTGTGAGAGAGTGTGTGTCAATTAGAAAATAAATTCCTACGTGCGTACGAAAATTAATTTCGCAGCAAGAGACAGATTAGTTTATTATTTATGTATGTACATTGTACACAGAGTCCCTTGGGGTGAAACTTATTAGATATTCCTTTTTTATCAGGACCTTGACGGTTAGGGATAACTGTAAGAATTTATGGAAAATGAGGAGCTATAGCTGTCCAGGTTTACTTTTAGGATATGTATGGAAAACGTTTTTGGTTTTTTTTTAGACTGAAAATTTTTGTCGTTTCTTATGGTAGATATGGGCAGTAAACATTACAAAAATTCCCTACGAACCGCCAACTTCAAAATCTTCATTTTGGTAAGGTACCTACTTCTGGCTGAATAATTAACAAAACTATTGAGGTAGCAGTCTTGTGATTTTGAGCCTTTTCTATTTAATAACATTTTTGTAACTGGTACATTTCATGACCTAGGTAAGTATGTCCTTAAAAAAAAATGGATGCATTCATTAATCTGATTTAAGTGCTTTTGTTATTTAGAAGGTTTGATTTATGAAGAGCTCTTAAAAACGTGAAAAGAAGGGTTCCGCAATTTAAAATTGCTTCGCACTTGACGTTCAAAGGTTCAGTTTATGAATGGTAGAATGAAAACAAGCACAACAATTAAAACAGGAGAAATTAAATTTGTCCCCTTTTTGTAATTAAACTTATTTTAACCCTTTGTATGACATTTCTTGTAAGTTTTTTTTCGCCATTATTATATTATTGTTTGCTTGGTTTGGTGATTTTAATTTTAATTTATAGCATGATTGTAAATTAATTTATTAGGCTTCAAAATAAAAATGGTTCTCTTTAATATTTTTTTTATATGCCAAGGGTCAGGAAAAAAAGTGAAACGTATTTGGTTTATTTATCTAACTGAAAGTCCTAGTTTTATATCATAATGGTCATAATGGTTTACATGTTTGTCACATAAATGCTGAGAGTCTTGTAAATACATTTGATGAGTTTAGGATGATATTTGAGGACAGTTTAATTGATATAGTCTGTATTTCGGAGATTTGGATCCATTCCTTTATGAACAGTAGTCTTTTTTCTCTTTCTCTGTTTAAGAAACCTTATAAAGCTGATCAACTCATACTTCTGGAGGAGGCGTTGCAATATACGTCTAAAATCATTTCCGATGTTACCGAGTCTTGTGATTATTGATATATTCGATGGCGACAATAAATGCAGTATTGGGAGAATCTAATATGCCACCAGGCATATAGCATGTTCACGCGTAATTACTCCGATTATAGAGAAAAAAATATCCTCACGTATACCTAAATTAATTATTTGTAGAGATTTAAACATACACCTTCTTTTGGCAACTTCTGCGTTATCAATGAACAAAATGGTTAATCCAAGGATAATGTAATACTTACATTACATAACATTTCACAGTACTTCGCACATAAATGTAACGAACTACAGACACATAGCAGCACTGGTGACTGAGACCATCGGCTGGGACAGAACAAGACATACAACAGAGAGAGACAGATAGACAGATAGATAGAAAGCACACATAACAGAAACCTACGTGGCTCAGAGGAGGAGACTTAGATTTGTATTGTCTCATGTTATCGCACAGGTGGCCTCAGATAAGCTGGCGATTTTTGTAGAAAAAGAATGCTGCTGAAGCTGGGGTTTGAACCCGTAGCGTTTGGCTTAGCAATCCACTACTCTATCCTCTGAACCATGGCCACCTGCAATGTAATACTTTTCTACTTTATTGAGTCCTCATAAGACTCCAATTACAAAAAATTAAATTTATAAATTTAACTAATAAATTAAACTAAAAGTCCAGGTAGGAAAAAATAAAAAAAAAGATTTTCCTAGAAAAAAGTGGTTTTGGTTTTTTTTTTGTATTTCTCAAAAACGAAAAGTCAGTTTTGCATCCGGTTTTCTGTTTTCGACTATAAATTAACAGAGACATTGAATTTTTAGAACAAAATTAGTACTTAATTACATACAATTTTGAAAAAAAATAGTTCAAAAATGTTTTTTTTTGTTTTTTTTTTTTTGAAAATGTTGAGTTTGAAAATTTATTTTTTTTAAACTATTCGTTAAAACAATTTAATTTAAAAACAAAGTGAAAGAAGAAGAAGTACTAAATGTGATTCATAAACTCCAGTTTAAGTTACTCACAGCTTAACAGCAGATGAAAAATGTCTATGAATATGCCCCAATAAGTTTATCTAACTTCTAACGAAAATGACTGCCCAAAATACATCTGGCTATGTAAACACCCAGATTAAATTTATATACTGTTTAAGTTCATTCACGAAGTCGACATATACCTACTTTCACTCAAAATCTAAACAAACCAAAATAAAAGCAATGTCCACCATCAATTCGAAACAAAAAATGATTTTTGCTACCTTTAACACCTTGCGCATAATTTCTCTCAGCTACCGGCAGCAGCGTGATCTTTCAACTACTCATTTTTGAATCTCAGCCACAAGAGATATTTTTACATTTCTGTCTAAAAGAAAGGTGTTCTGTGATTTGGCTTTCCACTTTTGATGTTCACTTTGGTGTGTTAGAAGTGTGTTTCGTACTTTCAAATATTTCGTTTTCAAAAAAGAAGATTTTTCTAGATTCGAAACACTTTTCATTAGTATAATTTAGGCCTTCGGGCCATTCAAATCTTCAAGTGGAAATTATTCTGATTTCGTCTGGTTTCAGTGTCGGCATTTCGGAGTGTTTCCTCTTATTGGAAAATATACTCACTTTTAGTAAAAAAAAGCATAAATCAAGCAAATCCAATAAAATAGAATATTGGTACGTGTGTGTCGCGTAACCGTCACAATTTGTTAAATAAAAAGCATCTTAGTTTTCTTGCAATAAATAAAGTGAATAAAATAAAAATTTTACTTGGTGTTACCCTTTGACATTAAATGTCAAAACTAACAATTGCATATTCTGAAAGCCCAATCACACCAGGAAGCAACCAATTCTTCGAAAAGTGAGTTTAAATTATAATTAAAAAAAAAACAAATATGATATTATATAAAGATTTATTTTTTTGTTACATTAAAAAAAGAAAAATATTCCATTGCCCGCCTTCTGCAATCAAACGCTTAGCTTCGCGCATTAGTCAGATGGTTATGTGCGCTATCATTAGGGCTATTTTTAGTCACAAAAGGGGGAAATTAATTTAAATAGAATGTTAATTTTGTCACCGTGCCAAAAATTGTTTTTCTCAAATTTTATTTAAAATAAAGAAGAAACTGTATGATTTTGCGATATTATTTTTTTCTTGTCAATTTCCTGACAACTAAGCATCTTTACATATACGTAAAATAATTTTAAATGAATAAATTATTATCAGAAAATATCGTTTTCGGCAAATGATGTCATTTTAAGGGGAAAAATATCATCCATTTGCTTAATGATTTTATTTTCAATATGCCAATGCAAATCTTGAAGATAAATTACTTAGGATTTTTAAGTACCGCAACGAAGAAAAATTCGATTTTCAACTTGAAATAATTGATGGATATTCAACTTAACCTCATTTAATTTGTGAAAAAAAGATAATTCGTAGCAATTTGAAATGTGCAGCACGTGGGGTCTTAATTTGTAAATATATTTTCAATTTTATTGTGGTTTTATATTTTTTTTATTTATTATGGAAGATTGCACATGAGCAAGTCAAAATTCAATTTGAAATTTAGATTTTGTATATTCATACATTTTAAATATTATTTCTGGCATATGACTGCCACGGCTGGCTCGGATGTAGTCCAATCTGGACGTCCAATTTTCGATGGCTTTTTCCAACATTTGCAATAACACGGCGAATGTTGTCTTGTTGATTTGTCTTGTTGTCTTGTATTTTACATAACCCCACAGAAAATAGTCTAGCGGTGCTAAATCACAAGCTCTTAGAGGCCAATTCACAGGTCCAAAACGTGAAATTAGGCGGTCACCAAACATGTCTTTCAATAAATCGATTGTGGCACGAGCTGTGTGACATGTTGTGCCGTCTTGTTGGAACCACAGCTCCTGGACATCATGAGTGTTCAATTCAGGAATGAAAAAGTCAGTAATCATGGCTCTATACCGATCACCATTGACTGTAACGTTGTGGCCATCATCGTTTTTGAAGAAGTACGGACCAATGATTCCACCAGCCCATAAAGCGCAGCAAACAGTCAGTTTTTCTGGATGTAACGGTGTTTCGACATACACTTGAGGATTAGCTTCACTCCAAATGCCGCAGTTTTGTTTGTTGACGTAGCCATCCAACCAGAAGTGCGCTTCATCGCTAAACAAAATTTGCTTTTGAAAATCGGGAACAACGGCCATTTCGTTTCGGGCCCATTCGACGAACCTACGCCTTGCTTGATGATCGTTTGGCTTCAATTCTTGCACGAGTTGGATTTGTAAGCACGCAAACCAAGATCCTTCCGCAAAATCTTCCATAAAGTGGATGGACACAGATCCAATTCCTGTGCTCGATGGTGGATGGACTCATTCGGGTCTTCCTCAATGCTACGCTCTACAGTAGCAATAGCTTCTTCTGTACGCACTGTGCGGCGGCGCGCCGTCTCTGGAGATGCAAGTTATCAATTAGAGTAAACGTGGTGCGAAAACGTTCCATGGTTAATCGAAATAACTGTTCTGATGGACGATTTTGTCGACGATAAAATGGACGTTTTGCACAATTTGCTGTTGTTCAGGCACGAGTCTATTCATGATGAATTGCCAAATTAAACTGACAATAAATCACTTGACACATGTTAAATCGGTCGCGCGCCGTCTTGAAAAGTAATGCCAACTTAAAATTCTATACCTCGAAAAAAAACACCCGTTATAAAAGAGAAGCTTAATTTTGTTGTCGTTCGCTTACCGGACAAATCGATTTACCGATTTTCGTAATTTTTGTTTCAAACCAAAGATGAATAAGATTAGAAGGTTTTGATCAGCCCGCCGGTGTATTTATTCTTCCATTTAGTTATCGGCTGCTACTCTTCAGTAAAGGTATAATTTGAATTCTTGCCCCTCCACCGTAATAGTTGTTCTTCTACCATAACCAAGGTTTTCAGCAGACGGTGCCATATGCAGCCCTAGGTTCTTGCCGTCTGCTCGATCTGGATAAATAAATGAGGATTGTACAGCTTAGGGGTTCCTTCCAAAGATGTCATGATTATCTGCATAGATATGCCAATAATTGGGTGGATTTGGTGACGATAGTCCCCCTGATTCATGTTCCAGATTCACGGATTGCTTTCTCCATCGCCAGGTTGAAGAGGAAACAAGCCAGTCCGTCCTGTCATTGAAAATGTGGCACTCGATACTTTTTTTTATGAGTTTTTTTTTTTTTGAAGGATTGAAGAAAGGACTTGAAAGAATTTCGACTATTCGACAAAGCTTTAGTTAGATTGATGAAATAAGAATATTGCGAAACACTTATGCGGATAAAAAAATGGAATCTTATTTTGTTATTGGCAGATTTGTTGATTTCTTGAAATTTTGAAGATTATTTGCAGCAACTTCAACGGTCAGAGTTACGAAAAGGGTCAATTCAATGAATTTGCATGCATATACTTACAAACAGATAAGAAAAATCAAAGCAAAAAACAGTTTTTTTTTATTAAACTAATAAGAATTATACCTAAGATAACACACTTTTGTTGCTATCAGGTGGCCCCTAACATACATTATAGCCTGTGTAGAAGGGTTAAGAGGAATAAATACTCACTATTCCATCCATTTCCTACTCACTACTGTAAATGAAAAATTGGAGATTCATAAAGGGAGATCATATATAGAAATTTTAAATTTTGTGTGAAGGACAAGGCAAAAAAAAAAACTTGCCAAATGATATCAAGGCCAGTGCAGAAGCCGGAAATGGTTTAAAGAACAGTTTTCTGCCAAACTGTTTCAAGCAAATCAACGCCTGGTATTTCAGTGAAATTTTAAACAAAAATACGGGCTGATACAGCGCATTTCAATCCCTCTCAGTCTCAGATAGGTAAATAATTCTTTCACAGAAAATTACAAACTAATCATATATATCACCACGGGTGACAGTAAGAAACCAAACGAAAATAATTGATGGTAGGTCAGAGCAGCCATGTTTTACCAATACAAAAATGAATCAATAAAACATTATAAGTTAGAGCAATTAAAAAAGTATTATTTAGAAGGATAGGACTTATTTTTAAAGACAAAAAAAAACGAAAACCTAGAAAAAGGAACCAGATATTGAAGAAAACATAGTTAAAGTACAGAAAATGTAATTGTAAATGCTATTATGTACTATTTTGATATTAGCAAAAGTAAGAAAATCTGGTAAAATTGTGCTACTCATTGCTTCTTCCAAAGCTGTGGCAACTCTGTTAATTTACGGGAAAACTGTACACTCAATCCTTAATATAAACTTTACAATTTCTTAGGCGCTGGTACAACGTCCCGCGGGTCAGGAAGTCATATAATAAAACAGCCAACACTATTTTTGTGGTACACATTAATCGGCCTACAATTATTTTTGTGTTGGATATTTCTTTATCAAGGAAGGCTTCAGGCTATACTAGCTGACCCAGCAAACGCGCGCTGTTTCGCCATACAAATAAAATGCCTTAAAATGCTATTCAAACTCTTACGAGTGCATTATACTTTTACAATATAAAGGCTGGTGAAACCGCACGGAACAGCTAGTCGCTTACTAGATTTGAAATCAAAACTCAACTGATTCTTGTCAAGGACCTATGTATTCTTTAGTTTGAAAGCGCTGAGCAATCGTGAAGGTTCAAATTACTTGTTTTAAGAGGCCGGATAGGAAATTCTAAATCGGCTAGGTTGACTATGGTTCAGCGCTCTGAAATCTGTGTCTGACAATGCGTTAAATTTTCGCACTTTGACTCGTTTTTAAAATTCTTTTGGCACCAAGCTGTCAAAGTGAAATAAACATCTTGAAAAAAGATAAATAAATCTTGCTTGCGTAACTTACTGTCTGCACTTGAGTAATCAGCTTCTTCCGCTGTTTCAATAAAAGTTTTGCTCAGGAGCTCGGTTATTTTTGTCTGGTTTCGATCGTTAGTCTTCAGAGCTCTGAGTATAAAATTAAACAATTTTTTATTAAAAAAAACGTGCTGTCAGAATAAGAGCAGCGAAATAAAAATTAATACGAATGTGGTAAAAATACGCTAATAAAAAAGATTTATTCCTTCAAATTATTAATGTATAATGTTAAAATATGTATATGCCTTACAGAAACCAAATATTGATTTTCAGTAGTAAGATACAATTTGTTATCATATCTTCTACATATATATATAAAAATGTTATGTTGGTTTGTGTACGCTACAAAAACTCAAAAACTTCTGCACCGATTGAGCTGAAATTTTAACATGATATAAAATCCGTATCAATTTTGTTGTTTTTATTTTTTGTTTCTTTTTATTTATTTTTTACATCAGTCACTAATCACAAACAGTGCCAATGTTAAAAAATATTGCTTTTCCCACTACAACAAAATTAAAAAAACTGATTTACAAATGCTCTATTTCAATTGAAATTGTCAAACTTTGATTTTCAAATCATCGTTTCGATATGTTTGTTGTAAGCTCCATAAAGAAGCTCGATGATGCACCACGTGCATCCCAGAAACTGACGCCCTGACTTTGCCTGCTGAAGGACCTGGGAGCAAATTCTCCCCTTCAGTCCATTATTTTGATTGTTCTTTTGTTTAAAGTGTGAAATGATGGACCCATTTTTCATCCAACGGAACGGCTCAAGATAATAATAACCATCGGAAATGTGCATTAGTAGGAGCACATTATGTTTATAAAAGTGAAATCGAAAATCATGAAAAAATATCTTGGGGCTGCCAAGATTTTGGACAGAAAACCCAAACCCATGGAATTATAAATCAAAAGAAAGGTATTCTTGAACTCTATTCAACGAAATGAGTTCAAAGTTTTTTTTTTAAACCTTGCAGCCGAGATAGGTATGTATGTATTTGAAAACATTTTCCCAAAATTTTGATATCGATGCCTCACAATTTTCCTCGACAACCGGTGTATAATTGTCCATCAATAAAGAAGCCGTAAAATATTTTATCAGCCATTAAAGGCGAATAATTTTTTAAGCAATTGGTTACCTATATACCTTCAGTTTTTTGCAAAAAATAATTAATGGTGATTCTCGGCTTCAGAAAATGTTCCGCGATTTCAAATCGCAAGATTTCTCAATATTTATCGCTGGAAGTCAATATTTTATTATAAGTCTGTGTTCGTTCTATCCGTCACTGAAAACTAAAACTAACCAGTCATCCTGATCACTGAATTTTGATCTTTTTTTCCTAGGTCCCCATTTCAACGCGTTTTCGTAAGGTGCGGTATAGGAGTTTCGGTCAAACTATACATGTGTAAGGCCTATGATTATGTTTGAGTTATTAAGTTCGACTCACTACTTTTGTATCAGTGGAGTGTTTGCCACCGATTTTTGAGGGAATGTTCGGGTAGTGGCGTACATGGTTTTTAAGTATTTTCAACAAGCCGTTTATGTTATATAGCCTGGTTAGCGGGTAGTAGAGTACCAGGGTAGTGGATAGCGGGTGACGGGTAGTTAGTGTGGGGTAGCGGGGTTGATTAGCGAGTAGCGGGGTAACAGGGCAGCTGGGTAACGGGGTGCCGGGGTAGTGGGTGGCATGTAGAAGTAGCGGATAGCTGGTAGCAGGAAGAGGGAGTGGTAAGCGTGTAGAAGTAGTGGGAAGAGGTTAGCGTGGTAGCTTGGTAACGTGGTATCAGAGTAGTGGGCAGCAGTTACAAATAGTGGGCAGTGGGTAGCAGGTAGAGGGTAGTGGGGTAGTGGATAGAGTGTAGCGGGGAGTGTGGTTGCGGTGTATACAAAAAATAAGGTATTTTATTTATCTATTGAGGCATTTTCAATCAGAATCAATAAAGCTCAAGGTCAATCTTTAGAATTGTGTGGTTTAGATTTACATGCGGATTGCTTTTCAGATGGCCAACTGTATGTTGCGTGTTCCCGAATCGGCCAACTAGATAGTCTTTATATCTGTAGCGTGGTAGGGTACAGCTAGTAAGTTATAAATATTGCAAACTATGTAATTTTCTAACAACCAATAAAATATCTATCTTATCTATCTATCTAAAAGATTTATTGCAAATTGTCGAAATTTTGGAATTGTTTGTTAAAAAAAAAAAAAAAAACAAACCAAAACATTGGTACCTTATTTGATTTCTAAGATGAAAGAAAAAAGTAATTTTGATTTCTTTTTTATCTGAATTTCAAAAACTGTTTATAAATTATGGGTATTGCCGTGGGTGGCAGAAGTGACAATTGGTTGAGTTGGCCATGTGGCGCTTTCAAAAGTGACATAAGACCGGCTCGGATTTATGTCTTTTGGCGTCACGGTACCGTCCGATCCCGATTGGACTGCTGGATTCCTTTGCAATGAGAGGATTTGTATAATAACATAACATACACTTTCGTATGAAAAACATATGAATAGAAGTTAAGAAAAATTGAGGAAGTAAAATAAGCCAATTCATTGAATTTTTTCAATGTGCAAAACTGCAGTACTTCACTGACTAGTTCAAATGTGATTCAAAAGCATAACTATAATCTATTTTTTTTTAAACTACCTATAGTATTAATTTTAAAGAAAACGTCTTTTTTGTTATAGTTTAGTTTCATTTATAAAAAAGCTGTTTACTTCATAGGAAGGTAACCTTTGATATTTTTGCATTAAACAAATGTTTCCATTGTTATTTTTGGAAAGCTTAAATTATTTCCGGAGAGAAATTCATGCACAGAACACATTACATTAAATTTATTAAAAGAGATATAACTTTATAATATAAAAATATTAAATTATTTTATTGTATGCTTTTTTTGATTCTTTTTTTAATAATACAAAAAATTTATGTGTCTGCTAATGAATCCGCTCCCAACAAAATTATAAAGCGGCATATTTTTTCGTAAATAAAATAAATGATTTATTTTTAAACATAAACAATTGAGATTGGCCGCTTTCCAACTTTTTAACATGAAGTTCTTTTTTCTTGTTTCTCTGTATAAGTGAGAAAAGCTTTTTTTTCATTTCATTCTTAATTAACACCTAAAACTCTGCAAGTAACTTATTTCTTAGAACTACTGTGGAACTTAATTAATAATCCAATCCACAAAGCTTTTTTTTTGTTTATTCTATGAATTAAGAAATTATATTTTCCTTAGTAAATTCATAGTTGATGCTAAAGAACGTAGCAATCGTTCTCTGTGAATGTTTAAGGAGTAAACTTAAACAATAATTATTATTTGTTATATTGGATTAGGACCACGAAAAAATTGATTTGTATTCTTATTTTTTTTTTTTAAGAAAAAAGATATATCAAAAAAAGCTTGGCAAGTAATTTATCACTTGACAATGATAATGATGTTGTTGCATCGAGGATACACAAAATTCTCAATGAAAGAGTGAAGATGACCTCAAATTATTTATCACCTGAATTCGGTGAGTGTCCGATTGACGATCATTGTTCGGCCAGCAACAATGCAAAATAAATTTATTTTTGGTTTTCAATTATTATTGTCGTATACACGCATTTGAATTGTTGCCAAAATGTGTTTTATGGTTTATTGTGTTTTCTCTTTAGTTTCCTGAGGTTTTGATTAATTTTGTTCGATTCGTTTTTGAAATATTTGTTAAATTAATCATTGTTCTAATTAAGGTCATTTGTTTTTTGTTATGTTTGTTTTGAACTTTTTGCGGTTGTAGCCCACCTATCTGTGAATACAATTTTGTTTCAATTAATGATTATTGTTTTAAAAACCAAAGTGATATAAATCATTCTATTTCAATCCACAAGTTTTAGCAATTTTCAGATCAAAATAAAGTCACTGGTTTGAATTGTTTTACTGATAAATGGATACTTTACTAATACCTATTTGTTATAAAATATTAAAATAAATAGAAGGGAGCGGGTCATAATTCTAGTTTCAAAATTCTGATTTTCAAAATTCTGCTGTTTTTTGCATACTGGTCACCAAAATTCTGTTTTTTCAATTCTACTTTTAAAAATTCTGGCTATTTTAAATAAAAACATTCTGCTTTTTTTTTTTTTAATTCATAAACACAAACAAATTTCGTGTTGGGGTCAAAATTCTGCCGGGGTCAAAATCCAATTTAGTCACTATTCGTCTCTCGCCTGTCTCTTACTCGATTAAACAAGATAAAACATATAGCCATCAACTCGAAGATTATCTTTTCCCTTATTGGATTTTACTAGAGATGCCGCGAATATTTGGCAACTATTCGGTATTCGGCCTATTCGGCCATTTTTTTTGATATTCGGTATTCAGCCGAATAGTACACCAAATATTCGGCCGGCCGATTATCCGGTTGAATATCAAAAATAGAGAAAAAAAGATTAGCTGTGTTTTATTGGGAACTTAGCTTAGCTTAGCAAAAGGAATTCCAATAAAACGCTATAGTCAGTTTTGAACTAAGTTTCGTTCACCAGAATGTCAAAAATCGAAACATTCCAAACGCCACCTTTACACCTATCTGAAAGCAATTTTTTTTACATTGAGTTGCTGTGGTGAAAAACTATTTTCTTCAAAAGGTTTTGATATATGATAAACGAAAAACACAACGAATAACTCAAGTGTCGAATTGCTGAAACCTTATCTTCAGGAAATTCCTAACTAAAATTCCTAACTTATTTTTACTTAGCTTTCGGTTGTTGTTGTTTGACATGTAATTCCTATTGCTAAGCTGAGCTAAGTTCGCAATAAAACACGGCTATTGATTTATTTATAAAAATGTCTTCTTTTTATTAAAAATAAATGTAGCACAGATAATAAATTTATACAGATGTCTCACCCTTATGGCGAGAAATGGTATATTAAACTGAAAGCTACCAAAAAAAAGCATTTTCCAAAAGCTTTAACGCATTCACTTAATGCACTAAAAATCTATTTTCGCTCGCATAAATGAATTCTTAGGCAGGGAAAAAAGCTTCTAAAAGCTCCTTGTCAGTTAAGGCCTTGTCAGCTAAGAGCAAAATATGTTTCATTTTTTTCTGCAGGGATGAGACATCTGTATAAATTTATTATCTGTGAATGTAGTATTGATCCCGGCAAAATTTTGACCCCAACCCTTAAGACTGGGTTTCCTTTTTTCTTGAACTCCGAGTTCGTGTAAAAGCATGCACGAGTGTTAGTGAATATTTCCCTTTCTTTTTTTTTATTTCCGTCTCACATAGCCACTTGAAATTTCTAGTTTTCTAGTTTTTGTTTTTTTTTCTCACTCAGAATTCAGTTTCAGTGAGCGATATGTAAAAAATGAGTTTCGCTTACGAAGGTCCAAAAAATAGGGATGAAAAAAGAGGTATTTTCGCATGTACATATCTATTTACTATGTGGAATTATGGACTGTGGTGTGGACATACACAAAAATGCATCTACATTCTCCATATGTACGTATTATGTTATGTGCACTTAGAGTAGGAGTAGCATTCATGAATTGTTGTTTTTCTCTTTTCTACGCAAATTTTGTAATTTGGGATTATGATGGTTTTGAGTTTTGCTGACATTTGTGTTCGAATTGTTTCTCTTTTGGGGTCCTGACGAACGATTTTAATTTTTCTTTGGTTTCATCGTTATATTTATCTATAAAAAGACGAAGAGGTACTTTTTGACAAGCTATGAACAATTAAAAAAGTTCAAGACGATATTTTGATCAAACATGATTTTACGATGATAGAAAAATCAAAAAAGTGATTGCCTCAATTCTGTCTTTCCTTGGGTATTTAGGCAAAAGTTACCTAAGTTCTATTTTAGAGGGATCGAATGGTGTGCAGTGTTTGTTTTTAAGAATGGTGTATTCATTTTTAGTGTACACTACTTTCTATGCATGCAACAAACAGTATACCTATACACTGCAGTACTGTACTTGGTCAGTGACCGCAAATGAATGTATTCATGCAGACCTCTATCTTACAAAACAAGATTAGGTCAAGATTAGACACTAGATTGATTTTTATAATTCTATAAAACAAAGAATTCGCAAGAATTCGATTTGAAATACAATAAAATAACCATAATTCAAATCATCGGCTTGTTCTTCTTCAAAAAAGAATATTACGATCCCACCAGCACAGCATAGAGAAACGATAGGAAAAAAATGTCATTGCTACAAAAACAAAAGCAAAACAAAAACAAAAAAGAAACAAAACTCTTTACATAATCCTAAGAAATGGCACACACCACCACGAAAAAAGATCGTTTCCTCATTGCGTAACAGGATTTTACTTCTCAAGCCCTTGCACATAGAGAATATTATTACCTTGCCCTTGCACTTGACTCATTTTCAAAAAATATAAAATACGCGCGTTGACATACATATTCGAAATGTATGCCTGCCAATATGACAAATGTAGGGAGGTATTCAAAACAACTTTTTCATCGAATACCTGTACATAGTAAGTGATCACAATTGCCTATCTACATTTATATGTCTGCATATGATAAATATTCCAGAAGTATAAAAAAATTAATTTTCATTCTCAAACGAATTCTATGAGAACGTTTGGTATGAACATTTTTTTCTCTATCCTATAAAAATAAAACGAAGGAGAAGAGAATGAAATATAAAACAACGCCACCTAGTTCAATTCGTTTGAACTGAGTACCTTAGTGTGTGTGAGCAAACGCGATTTTTCTTGTAAAAATCTAAAAAAATACCCATTTTCCAATATTAATATAAAATAAACGGGATATCGTAAAATTATTTTAATTTCTGATTTCTATATAAAAAATATGAAAAAAAATTAAAAAAATATTTTTGAAAATATTGTTTGCTGCATTCTCCTCATAATTGATACACAAATATTGACTTTTTTAAATGCATTTTTAAATATGTTTTCATTTTTTTCTTTTTTTTATAAAAACGTTACTGAGTCGCAGAGATGTTCAATTTTCATAAAAAAATACTTTTGTTGTTGAGTCAAACTAAATGGGGCTGGAATCTTGTTTGCCGTAGAATATTCTAAGAAAAACATGCATTTTTTTACTTTGCACTTCAAAAAAATCTAGTAAAATATTTTATAAAAAATTAAAAAAATTTTGTGATATTATGTATATTTCGAAAATATAAAAAAAAATATTTTCAATTTTTTATCTTTTCTAATTTAGAAATTATTCCAAATAAATCAGACCTACTTTTGCTAAATTTCCCCCATTTTTCGTGATTTTGTTAATTTTTTTTGACGAAACTGGACAAAATATTAAAAAAAAGGCCACGTTACTGAGTGGTGAGACATTTTAAGAATAGATAAAAAATATAAAAAGAATAAAAAATAAATTTTTAAGGCAACAAAACTTTTCCCCTGCAAACGTCTCCAAAAATTTCATAATTTTTCGTTACGCATGACCATTTTGGGATGAAATATATTTTTAATATTTTTTTTAGCTAAATAATTTCTTAGCTTATTAAATGTATAATCTATACCCGTTGATTTCATTTAAATATTCGGAATATTTTGGGAGCTACACAGTTTTACGCAAAAGACCAACGAAATTTTCAATGGGAAACCTAGCCTTAATAGAGTGGTGCGAGAGCTCTAAAATAGCCAAGGCTTAATTGGCTTACACCCATTAACAATTATCTTGGAATTTATGAATTTTGTCAGTTCTTTGCAAAGGCAGTACCCATGAAAGATGAAATAATAACTTTTTGTGCTCTCGACTAGGGTTCGAACCCAAGCGTTCTGCGTAACAGCCAACGCACATGACCATTACGCCACGAGTACTACAATAAACTTATTTATTGCAGTCACAATATATATATTTTTTCGTTTAAAGCAAAATAATACTCGGTGCCGTTTAAATAACACCAAGCGAAATAAGACCAAATTGAAGAAGGTTGGCTCTGTTTCGCTATCAGAAAGTGAAATTAGGCCAAGTTGGCCTTATTTCACTTTCAGAAGATGTGTTTATGTACATACGTTTGCATTTAAAAGAACACTTTTTGATAAGAAAACGTTTTTTTACAATACTTGTTCTTTTTTAATTTGTATTGTTCAGAAAGTACAAAAAATAATTTAAGGAGCAATATGTAAAACAAAATTACAAAGTAATAAATAAGTGTTTAAGAAAAGATCCTAGTGCTGTTGTTCACAATTTGCCTGCAAATTATTTAATATTCACAAAACATTTTAAACAAAGTTTAAGGTAGGGATGCAGAACGATTGTACGTGGATTATGACATATAACACATAACATGCTTAAATATTTCCTATTCTATTCTCTTAAAATAAAATTTCGTCAATTAAATTTTTACTTGTCTTTTTGGTCATTTGGAAGTATTTTGTAAGAAACTTATCCCACATTCCGAATAGATGTTTGAAAAAAATAAAAAAAAGGAAGCCCTGAAATGATACATTAAATTTTTTCGGAGAAAGATACCTAGTGAAAAGTTAAGAAATTCGCGCGGAAAATTTAGTAGGTGTAATTGCTAGTGAGGGAAGCAAGCGGAAAAAAAATTTGCCCAAAAGAGAATCAATTTGGGCCCGCTCGCTCCCAATCAAACCAAATTGACCTTGAATGTGCCGAATCGGCATCATCCCCAGACGAGAGTGAAAAAAAGTGTTAAAAATGAATCATTGAAATGCAGCATCTGCTTTCAAAACCCTTTGGAGGATTGTAGGATAATTTTGGAGGACTAAAAATTGTTTACGAAAAATCAACTTCCAAGATCGCTGAAGGGTTTAACGATTAACCATCGTACCTGGACGTTAAAACTTTGACATCAGCAAGCCAATGGTTGCAAAATAACGGTGCATAGTAAGGTTTTGTTGTTTTGAGCAAGTCAACTACTCTTATGTTAGAAATCTTGAGAGAACATTTTTGACTTAAATCATTTGTTGGCCCATTTTCACTTTCATACATTTAAATACGACCGATTTGGTTTTAATCTCAACAAAAGATGGCCTTATTTCACTTTCTGAAAGCGAAATAGGGCCAACTTTAAAAAGTTGGTCTTATTTCGTTTGGCGTTATGACATGGCACCATAATATACTCTTACAATTTTGAAGTACATTTATCATAACAATTTATCAGGTGGTACAAATTATTGTTCATTAGTTCATTAGTCAGTATAGTACTCTGGACCTAAAGAGATCTAGGTGCCTGATATCTGTAAGCAGATTGCATATAAGCTTGTTAATTGGTGTCATTACTGGACACTGTCTAATAGGAAGACACGCTGCGCGACTGGGCGTATTTTCTACAGAAGCTGCATGGATGATGAGGAGGAGGAAACAGTCCTTCACCTCGTCTGCACCTGTCCTGCTCTGGCTCATAAACTTATGATTCACTTAGGAGAATACTTTTATAATGATTTAAACGTTATCAAACATATTAATATAATTAATCTTCTACGTTTCTATTTGGTTTCATTGAGCTTTCGAAGAAATCTTTTTAGATTCATGTGGTATCACAATAAGCCTTCAATTGGCCTAAGTGTGTCTCTTTACATATATGACAGCCACTTTAATCTAACCTAACCTAACCTAGTCAGTAGACACATTACCATTTGATTGTTTGACCTTGAATCTTAACTTCAATTTTTATGAAATTGCATTTAATGAAAAAAGAAAACTGCCCTTCAAAGGGAATTCTTTTTTAAATATTTATTAGTAATGTAATGATGAATATAATCACAATAATATGAAACCATGAAATTAAATATTGGTGCGATAGCTCTTAGTACATTGCACTCAAACTTAACACTTTTTGTGGTATCTGGTATGCCTATCTTCAACAGGTAATTTAGAAATGGCATGAATTCGTCAAATAAAATTAAATTTCGAAAAAAAACTGTTTTGAAATATCAAATTTTTTAATAAAAATTTTTGAATTATGGTTTTTTTTTTCTCTTCTAGGAAAACTAGATAACACCCTTGAAGAAAGGCCCCACACCGGGTGCCTCGGATACAACAAAATTTTTAAAATCAAATTTATTGTTTTATAAAAAAAAGTAAGTGTCAAAAAAATAAACATGAATATAAATATACATTTCTTTCTTCTTTTTATCATTTAATCCGATTCGAATAAGAATGAACATAATTCTGAGATTCTATAAATTTTAAATTTTATACACCAAATGAAAAATTGCATTTTGTCTATCGTCATCGTAAGTGTGGCCGTCGTCGCTGGGGTGCAGTTTCTCATAAAAATAAACTTGCTTCTATCTCCATCTCCGCGTCCACATTGTTGCTTATTTATAAACTTCCTTGTTTTAACGTATGGCAGCACTTAAGCTGGGGACGAACAAAAAAGATTTTTTCCACTGAAACTTGATTAGGTGTTTTCTTTTAAAACAAAATGTGCATTTTGTGAAGTTTTTTGTTGCGTAAAAAGAAGTGAAGGAAAATAGAAAATTTATTTTTTGCTCACAAATTCCCTTATCCAAAAATAGACACTGTAGATAGAGATTTATATGAAGTAGAACATGTTATTGTTGCAATTTTTAAATAGATGCTAAGGGATTTTTTTTTTAATTTATTAATTTAAAAATATTTTTTTCAACTTTTGGCTGATTATCGATTTTTTTAACGATGAAAACGACTAAAAAATGAAGTTTGCGTTGTATTCTGTTCGTGATTTTTTACGTTTAGTAGTAATCTTATACCTAGCTAAAAAATAAGTGAAGTTTAGTGCAGTGCATTTCCCATTTATGACTATCTTTACCCACTCGTTTGTCAAGTATGACATTCGATAAAAAATCTGTTGCCACAATTAATTGAACTATGATGGAGAATGTCAATCTGTTCATCTGGCTATACATTCACTCCTACCTAAAAATGAAATTAACATTTTTATTGAGTTTTAAATATCTTAATTTTGATTGCAGTACGTGCTAACTAGTTCTAGATAACCTGCATAGTCCTTAGTTCTTCTCTCAATTTCATTTTATTTTTTGGTTAAACTTTGAAAAAAAAAGAAAAAACTATTTTAATAAGGTTTCTACTAACCTATAACTGATTTAAAATACGGAAGAAAGTATTTGCGACATTGTGTTTTGAAATCTTCCATTTTGCATGGATGTGTAGATATATATTTTTGCTGGTGGAAAACATTTTAATTTTTTCTGTCTACGTTCGTCGTATGGATACATAAAATTGAAACAAAGTACAAAAATGTAATAATGCAAAAATAAACCAAGAAATCGAACGTGAACATCGTTGTACAGAGAAAGTGTAAGCGAAAGTTGTTGAATACGTGTGTTTTTTCGTTGTATTCATAAAAAAAAAAAAATTAATTTATGGGCTAAGTTGGTGGGGGTAGAAACAAAAATCTTCAGAAAAGAAAAAAATTAAATCGGTTGACTTTTTTTTTTGCCAGAAAATCGGAATTTAAAAATTTGTTGTGCGAAGAGGAACACGACAGTAAAAATTAAATTTTGTTTTCTATCCTTTGCTCTTCACCCGCCCTGTGATGTGTGTGATAACGGAGATGTCATTGCAAAACTAAGCTGCAGGGTGACAAGCTGTATTTAAGGTCTTATTTACTTATTAAAGGTAGCGCTACTGTCCGGGGTGAACTTGGGCTTCAACCAACAAACCTTTACAGCCAGCTCGGTCCCTAGCTAGCTGTCGCTTGGTTCGACATCAGTAAATCCGTCCGTATCACTGGCTTGTTGGTGCTACTCAACCATGTACAATTTCCTTAGTCGATTGAGAAGCCACCCCAAAACACGACTCCCAGCCAACCTGGAGGGCAAGAATAAACCCCTACTTAATAGCCTGAGAAGAAACCTGTATAAGGTGATCACTTTGTACTTCAGCCTGACTGGAACTATATACGCCATCGTTGAGGTTCTAGGGAATTCTTCCGCTGCCACCTGCAAAAAGAAGAAGTGCATCATCTCCCCGCCCTCATTCATTAATAATAACCATCCATATGGTTTCTTACTGATAACCACGTAGAGGTGAGATTAGGAGGTGATAGACAGAGGTTGTTGAGTACGCTTGTGACCTCATGAGAGCACGATATCTACCATTTAGGTGTTGACCAAAGTAAAACTGAACTGATGCTTTTGCTTTTTACTAATAAAACAAAAATAACCCCCTTTCACTCTTCCCCGCGTCAGTGATGAAACTCTTCCCTTGTATTCGAGTAGTAATTGACCCTAAACTAAACAAGGATTTAAATATTCAAAGAGGCGGTTAAGGAAGCCTGCATAGCTCTCTAACCGGATAAATCGTTTTCTTAAAAATGCGGGCAGAGAAACATTACTAGCGACAATCACCGATTTCTGCACTCTCACTGTGGGCCTCAGTAAGGATTTCAAAGCTACTTTTTCATCCCTAAAGGAGTGATCACTTAGTTATGAGAGACTCCGACAAAACCATATTTACTGACGGCTCAAAGTTGGAATGTGGGGTTGGCGCAGGAATTGTTTATTACTCGCAACAAGAAATGCATGCAAAACACTAAAACTTGATCTAAATTAAACCAAAATGCGGCCATTTTTTCAGACAGTCAGGTGGTAATTCAAACGATTTAAGCAAGCTAACTTAAAACGGTAGGAGCTCAAAAACCTAATGAAATCCTTTTTAAATTACAGGTCGATATATTTTATGGCGTATTTTATAACAGTGCTTATCGGGCCACCGAGTTAGACTGCTCGTGGCTGCCATTGCTCCTAAAAAAAAAAAAACAAACACCCTTTTTCTTAAAATTAAATTTTTAACGTCCAACAAAATCATACTATGGGTAACTTGTTGCATGTCATCCGTACGAAAAGAAATCAGATATCAAACTGTTTGACCAACAAAACCAGACCTATTAAAGTTTAATTTATTGAATAAGAAACACCTGAAACGATAATCGCAAATTCTCAATTGATCTGTGATTTCAAGAAAGCCAAATTTAATTAATCTCCTCATAAAATCGCTCACGTTTGCGTTGCCTCTCTGTTTTAAATCACACAGCCAATTTCACAACCCCATCACACAAACCCACAACCGATTCTCAACGCATAAACATCCTGCCAATCATCCGTGGTATGTTTTATGTTCGTTATCCCAATGCGACATGTCATAAAACCATATTTTCACTTTTTGCGTGCTTTTTCCTTTATTCCCATTTAAAATTAATTTTTTGAGCGAACAATAAAAATGAAAAACCACCCGCCTTCAATTTGTGCCAAATATCCTGGTAATATGTCCAAAATGGGTGATTTGCGTCAACCCCATGATAATAGTGTGATACCATCGGGCACATCTTTCCTGCGAACAAAAGCGACCAATACATGACTAGAAAAAAAGGAAACCTCAGTGCCCCGAACTCTGTGCACTTTGATGAATTTGGAATTCAAGTAATCATTTTGTCGATGCTAGAAACCAAAAAATGATTTTTCATACAGTCGATTGAATTCGATAAAACAGGATAGTGAGGCGCATGCATCTGCTTGTTTTTGTAACGTAGATACGTTGAAATTCTACAGAACAGCTAGAACAGGTCCAGAAGTATTATAATAATCTTTGACTTGATTTTATAGAAAACCTAAAAATTGAGACACTTGCATTGTAGCTAATACATGTTTTTACAACACCGTTCAAGAATAACCATTCAAAACAGCCATACTCAACCTTTTTCTTTAATGGGCCACATTGATAATTTTGTAACGCTACCCCGGGCCAAAGAAATTTTTGTCGTAAATAATAATACTCATTTTAATTTGCATAGTAGTGGTATTAGAAATGGCGGCCACGAGCAGTCTAGCTCGGTGACCCAATTAGCGCTGGGTTGCGCCGTTTTGATACCATAAAAATAAAAACTCGTTTGACCTATACAATTTAAAGAGGGATTATCTAAAATTCTAAGCTTTTGTTTTAAGTTCGCTAGCTGGCGATCTCAAGTTCGAAGAGGAACTGAAACAATTGGTTTAAAATACGCCTCAAACCCACTTTGTTGCGTATAGAAAGAAGATCAAATCTTTAATCTTCAGTTAGGAAAGATCATTAAGGTCATTGAATAAGGACTTTACCAATGATTTGGCTATCGTTTTGGCTAGCGCAGAACACTTACACAAGATGTGAAGAACAGTTTACTTTTCTCCCTGGTCCCCGCAACTTCGACAGAAAGTATTGTGGGGAATTCCCAGCTTAGATGCGTGTTCTCCAACAGGCCAGTGTCCGGTGCATATTGCAACGACCCTGGCTATGTCTTGCCTGGGTCTGCAAATAAGATTATTAGTGCAAGATTTACTGTAGGTGGGCCATATCCTTCTAGATATGATACAGTTGGTTAGGCTACTCCACCTGTGGTTTGATTCAGCGGGAAAAATTGAGAAGATCTTGCCCTTCATAGCACCAAGAGGAATGTTGATTCTTTCCATGAGTGAGCTATGAAGGGCTGATCCTTGCCTTGCCAGCTCGTCAGCCCGTTCATTGCCCTCAAAGCCACTATGACCCGGAATCCAGACAAGAGTGACCCTGAGTCCAATGTTCATGCCCGCTAGCTCACTTCGGCATTGTTGAACTAATTTGGAGGATGATATTATGGACGAGCCAATCACTTGAATACATGCCTGACTGTCCGAAAAGATAGCTGTATTGCGGTTTTGATTTGGATCTAGTTTTAGTAAATTGCATGCTTCCTTAATCGCAAGTAGTTCAGCCTGAAAGACACTATAGCAAAGTCAGGAAGCTGAAAAGACCTGGAGACATTTAAAGATTAGAGAAAATTCCTGCACCAACCCCAAACTCCATTTTTGAGCCTTCAGTGAAAATAGTTGTGTCGAATCCTCTTGTCACTAAGTCATCATCCCACTCTTTTCGAGATGGAATGATAACTTTAAAATCTGCACTGAGGTCCACAGTAGGAGTTGAATAGTCGGTTTTAGTCGAAAAGATGTCCATTCAAAATTTGAATAAAATGATTCCAATTCAATTTCGCAATGGCAAGAAAAGTAAGGAATACTCAGCGAGCGACATCCGTTTTCCGTTTTTCATTAAGTTGTGCAAACCTTTCTTGGCGTAGAAAGGAGTGACATCTAGAATAATTTTTTGAAGACACTCGATGTCCCCTTTTCCACTGCTGTACATTCAAGTGTTGCTTTCATTTTGAAAACTCAAAAGGATATATTTTTCTCACGTTTTTCTGCAGTCACTCGATATTTTAAGAATTTATTAAAACACGCCACCGCGCCGCGGGCCAACTTTTATAAGCTCACGGGCCGCATGCGGCCCGCGGGCCGCAGGTTGAGTATAGCTGATTCAAAATGATTGAAGTATTAGACAGACTTAAAGTTAGACCACTGCTTGAAAATCATGAAATCTGGTTAATGTTTGTTTTGTTCTGGCTCCTGGTTTTTTTCATAGAACACTTGGTACACATTAATATTGAAATACTACGAGGGAGACAGGGAGTAATGTAAATGGTAAAGAATGTTAATCATTTTTGCAAATAAAAATCGGTGTTCTGGAATAAGAAAATACCTATGTGTAATGCGTATGGTGCGCAAAGGATTGGTTCACTACGGCGTATTAGTATCATTCTTTTCCATATAAATGAAACATGGAAAACATCACAATTCCAAGTTATAAAAAAGAATATATTTGCAAACAAAAATAACATTTTTGAATCTCTGGTAGGGTCTTCTAGAAAAACTCTTTATTGTTTCCCGGATACACTCGATCCACGCCGTAGTGGGCCAAACCATGTTCAAGCTTAAAAAATTTGTGTGAAGCACCATGTGTAAACAACTAAGTTGGGTATCATAGTATTGAGTTCTGCTATCATTTCACATATACGTTTTTGATGCAATTTTCCATTTTAATTTTTCTGCTGAATCAATAGGGCACCCTTAGAGTAAGTCATATATGTATGAGCTCTGAATATAGAATACTTTAAGGCACGTTGATTAAAAATAAAAAAAGCTTTTCCCTCCGAAGCAGTGGCATTTATTTTGGTTTAATCCCATTGTATTGGCAAGTTTCGACTTTCGACCCTGTAGCAATTTTTAATTAAAATATTGCCCCGATATCCAGTAAGGAATTGCGAACGTATTGGCCATTTTTTAAATTTATTCCTTATGAGTTTAAAAGTGAAATACAAGCAAAAACTCTAAGTTATAAGCCCTTCATTGGAATCATTTCGATGGAATTTTGTTGTTTATAAAGAAGAAAGCATGGGAGACGAAAGATTATAGTCATCTTTCGACAATAAGTTTTGTTCTTAAAAAAAAAACAAATTTTAATGCAGTGACAGTTTATTATTTTCAAAGGAATGCTAACACCGGAACATTCTTGTAGACAATCATATAGTCAAATTGCAAATTTGCTCGATCGGCAGTTAAGGAATCGAGGTTGGAATTTGTACTTAAAAATCCTTCAAACATTCTGCTATATCCACTTACTAAAACTATCATTTTGAAAAAAAAAACAGTAATAATAAAATGAATTGTTCATCTAGAACCTCTTTGGACGAAAAGGATTGGAGGGTTTAAGTTGAAATGAAATTGAATCCTTTGTTACGCATATTGGAATTCTTGCAATTGCCAGTGCATCAAATTAGCATTTGGCCAAAGATGTAACAAGCAACGCGTGGTGTAAAACAAATTATTTATCGAAAGCATTTAAGGAATTCAACAGCTAGCCGTTCCGGATGTAATTTGTAATGTTTTTGAAAGCGAAATTCAAGAGAAAATTTGAATTGGAGCGTGCTCACTAGCGTGATTTGTGGGAACCAATTTAGAAATTGATCGATATAAATAACCATGCACAAAATATTTCAGTTATTAGATGTGTGTTAGATTTTGAAGAATTACCAATGAAATACGAAAATCAAGAATTAACTACATATTTGTTTTGTAAAATTTATTGGTAGCCCGTTTCCAAGAATTTCAACATTTAACTGTCAAATTAAAGGCTGAACTATAATGCAATTTTGCTTACGCTGGCACGCATAAGTGAACCAGCGAATCACACGAACACTATGAGCAAACAACTATGTAGGTACTTAAGCTTCGTTCGTTAAATTTTCGTTCAACTTTTACTAGTGCGGTTTCATTCGCTCGTTGCTTAAGTAAATTCGACAGTTTGAGGGAGAAGGACAAGTCTACTTATTTTGCTTACTTAAGGAAATGTTTGTCCGGTTTTTTGACATTAGGTAAAGTCAACTTCAGCAATTATAGTTGGGCCTTGATTGTTGGAACGAAGTTCCTTTACATGGCTTGTGAGAAGAGGCTTTTGCGCTAGCTTAAACACGCTTAAAAGAATCAGCGAATACTCACGAACCCTATGAGCAAACAATTATGTTTGTCCGGTTTTTTGACATTAGGTAAAGTCAACTTCAGCAATTATAGTTGGGCCTTGATTGTTGGAACGAAGTTCTTTTACATGGCTTGTGAGAAGAGGCTTTTGCGCTAGCTTAAACACGCTTAAGTAAATCAGCGAATACTCACGAACCCTATGAGCAAACAATTATGTACTTAAGCTACGTTCGTTAAATTTTCGTTCAACTTTTACTAGTGCGGTTTCGTTCGCTTTTTGCTTAAGTGAGTTTTGGCAGCATAAGGAAGAGAAGGCCAAACCTACTACTTCTGCTAGCTTAAGGAAATGTAATGTTCGTCAGGTTTGTTTTACATAAGTTTAAGTTTACTTAAGTATTATAATAAGGCCTTGCAGGTCCCTTCATAAAAATCGCCACGTAACGAAATTAAAGTCGAATAACAAAGGTATGCGGTATGAGGTATGCTGTTAGTTATGCGCACGAGTTTTGACGGAATACAAACAAGCAGGCAAGGGTGAGTTTGTGCTTGTATGAGTATTGAGAATATCGAATGGATACAAATAAGAATACACAGATCAATGAGTTTTGTAAACATAACACAAGGCCTAATTGGCTTACTCTCATCAACAATTCTCTGAGTGCGTGTGAAGAATTGAGGGGCCCTACAGTTTAACGCCGATTCCGAACGGCAAAGTTGAGAAGCACTTTTTCATGACAGATTGATACTCTTGGAAGTTTTGTCAATTCTTCGCAAGAGGCAGTATCCGTGAAAGATGAAATAAAAACTTAATGGGCGCGAGCAGGACTCGAACCCACGACGTTCTGCTTAGCAGCCAACGCACCTAACCACTAAGCTACGGGCAACTGCCAAAATTACTAGACTCTGTTAAAAAAAAAAAAAACGGCAGCGCCTTTTTAGCTTACACTCAAACAACAAAAATTGCCCTAGTGAAAAAGCCAGTTGCATTCCTCCCCTTAAACATTTCAACCGCAATACCCGCGCATCCAGGAATGCAGATCAGTTACCCTCGAGCCCAACTTCGGTCGTACGCTCAGGTATAGAAAATCCTTCTTTAGCCGTACTACGTGAATGTGGAACTCCCTTCCACGCAATGACTGCAATTTTGAGGATTTCAAGACCAATGTACACCGACACTTACTTTCTAACCCCTAATATTTTGTTCATTCCTATTTAATCTTAAAGTAGAGTACAATAATGTCATAGCTTGGGTATCGCTCATCATAAAGTCTTGCCTAGGTGCTTGAAGAACTAGTATTTGGGGTCTCCTTTCGCCTATATTTGTCTTAAATAAGCCGAAAGCCTCTGATAGCTAAAGCAATTTAAGTTCCTCTATTACTTTGTTAATTAATTTTGTACTGTAATAATGCATATGCATACTCTGAAGCGTCTTGAGTCTAACCTCAGCAATTGCTATCATTGTTTTTTGATTCTAAAGAAATGTTCCTGCTCATGCCCCATGCCTCTTGCGAAGAAAAAAGTGCGTCTCAACTTTGCCGTTCGCAATCGGCGTTAAATTGTAGGTCCCCTCAATTCTTCACACGCATTCAGAGAATTGTTGATGAGTGTAAGCCACTGAGGCCTTGACTCTTCAAGAGCTGTCGCGCGACTCTATTTATTTTTATTTATTTATTTAAAAAAATGTTTTTATAAGTCAAATTGATAGTTATACCACTTTGGTGTTGCTTTCTTCTCGAGAAACGAGACGTTTCCATCCAGTTAATGTGAGATAATTAGAAAAGTCTGTTTTTGGCCTTGTACAAATGCACTAAGTGCCAAATTTTAGCAAAAGTTATTGTTTGTGCTGGAACAAGCTATTGACGTTATATTGCATTTTTCATTTCAAGGAAACAGATTCAAATACAGTATTTGTGCATATTTTTTCGTTTTTGTTTTTTTTTGTCGAATCAATCACAATTTTTCTTCGGGCATTTTAATTTGCACAACCAAGTGCAACCGACATCCCTGACCCTGAACCATATTTTAAGATAAACATGCATTTCCTTTCTTGGAACTATTCAAAGTATACCAAAAACAGTTTCTTCGGTTTTCTTTTTCCTCATTTTTTTCATACAAAAATAAAGAAAACGTCTTCTGATCCAAACGCAAATTTTCTTCTGCTTTTACTCAAAATTTTAAAATAGAGATTTCTAATTTTTCTTAAAGACATTGTTTGCATTTGTATCTGTGCATTGAACTTGTATTGGAACTAGAAATTTATTTTCGAAATGAGCTTTTTTTATTATAAACATTAATTCTCTTGTTTTTTGTTTGTTTATTCTGTTCATTTCTTTTTTGTAGTCTTAATGCACATTTACGTATGCATACGTTTTTCTTCTGTACATCAACTTTTACTATTTTTTCTTTTTTCTTAAAAGAGAAATACACACACAAATATTTTTTCTGTCTCGGCACATTGTCGGTTCCGTTATAGAAAAATGTTCTTCTTTTTGATTTTCCTTGGCCAAGAATAACTTTTCTTCCCGCACACTTTGTGCGCTTCTATGCGTCTCAATAGCGGGGCACACCGGAACGGAGGTGATGAAACGAGGATTTTTCATTTCCTCTTCTCGTCTGTTGGGTAGCGAAATCGGTTTTTCAAAAATCTTAGTATTACTCTTGCTTGCTTCTGTACTAATTGCTCTCGCGAAAAACGGTTTTATTTTTTTAAATTGAATAAGTGTTGTTTTTTCACTGAACAGAAAATTCATCACAAAACTCATATAGTTGGTTGGATGGTTTTCTAAGGAAAAAATTCCCTTCCCCTATTGAAGGCTTACAAAAAATGTCTTTACAATTCTGTAAAATTATATGTGAAGCCAAATGCGAGATAAAATTCGATCACAGAAATATTGAACGGAATAGTGTTAAAAATTATATAATTTAAAACCGATTCGAAAAATTGAAAAAAAAACTGAAATTCTAAAATAAGTGGAAAAAATAAATAAATAAATTCAAATTATCTTAGGACACTTAATAAGGATCCATGTGCAACTGAAATCTGTTTCTTATTGTTTTTATTTTTTCATATCAAAGAAAAGAAAATAAAAACCTAGAATAACAAGGGTAAGTGTCGGAAAGCTGAACGTGCATTTTTTTAAATTCATTTTTCATCTCGAAATCTCTGAAATTCCACTGCTACTGACAACACTGTGCTTTGTTCCTTATACAGCATACACCCACTCATGGAACTGCGACTGCAGTTTGTCGACTTTGTTGGGTCTTTGTAAAATGTTCACCCGACAAATAATTTTCTGTAGAATATTGAGGTCATTGTGCATTTTTGTGTGATTTGCAAAAAAAAAGAAGCAGAAGAAGACAAAACAAAATAAACAAAGCTTTCCCTTGAATAAATTGGAAATGTGCGGGTGGGATCATTTAAACAATGCAAACAATGGACTCTTTGCAGTTTATTTCAAGGGGAAGAATAAAATTTTAACACGAAGATTGGGTTGACATCAAAGAAATTAACTTTTGTAATGAAAAATAAGAAAAAGCCCAAAGTAACAAAAAAAATAAAAAATAAATAAATAAGAAGCTACAAGGCGCAACCAACATTGACATTCTTGGTTTTGTTTTACAATGAAAACCAAGGGAATTATAGCGGTTTGAATAGCAGACGGGGTTTTATTGGAAAATGTGACAATGTTTCGCGGCGTTGCCTTTTAAACAGTTCATGGTTCGACCTTGTCAGTCTAAAGAGTTAATTTCATGGGAATGTTTGATATTAAGAGAAAATCTTAGGAAAATTTCGGATTCAATGCACTCGTAAATATTGATATTCACTGGAAATATAATTGAATAGTAGGTACTATGAATTGAATGATTTATGAAATGACAATAAGGGGACTTATGAGTCTTGTTTTAAAGGAAAACCACTTTTATATCAATTCCAAACGGTTTAGTTGAGACACTTTTAACCATTAACAATAGTAACAGTATGTCCTTTTGTTAACTAATCATCGGTATAGGCAAAACTGATCCACATCTGCCAAGTTCATCAGTGAACTATGTGAAGTAAACGTAGAACTGTTCCACCATCTCTCTTAGATCGTGATTAAGTTTTTAGAAACCGAGGTGAGAGATGTAAAAGCAGATTGACTACTTGTCATTGACAGATATGATGTTTTCCTTGAGCCATCATAATAGTTAATTTACCACCACTATTTCTTCTTTGAAATACGATACAGTGATTCGGAAGTAGTTACAACTCCTAGAACTGGCGTTATCGTTTGAACCTTCAGTGTAGTAGTAGTATAGAAGTTTGTCTAGCTCCCTATTCTTTCCAGAAGGATGCACTATAAAAATGGTGGTAAGCAAATCACTAATATTGGACCATTCATTGAAATGTGCAATAAAGCGAACGGATGTGTCTTGTTTAGGCCGCCATGCTATACAAAAAATGACATCCGTATTTGCGCCTGATCTCTAAAGTATAAGTTGAAGAGTGCAACGATTTTCTTTGTATTAATCTTTCATCAATGTAAGCCTAATATTCTTAGTAAAACCTTGAATTAGTATATTCTCTTGGAGAAGAGCTTGCGCCAGATGATGACTATTCACGGACGTTGTGCCAAAAAGCAAGTGTGTGTAGGTTGGGTTGAGACAAGACTAAAAAAAAAGAGCAAATAATGGGGGTCTATCCCCCCCCGTTAAGCCGGACAATTTTCTAAAAAAATACTTATTTTGTAAAAAATAAATCAACGGCTTCGTCCATAACATGGTGCTATACATTTCTGCAAAACCATAAAGTTCTTCTTTCATTTTGTTTTTACATTAATTTTTTTAAATTAATTGTCAAAGTCGACACTTTAAAAAAAAAATATATGTAGTAAATTTCGAACTAATATTTTCCAAAATTGCATGCAATTAATATGAAAATCTATAGGTACTAATATATGTATAGTGGAAAACGTGGAAAAACAGGCAAAAAAATATTAATTTTTTCTTTGTTTGAACACGTTGATCTCAGGAACTGCTAACTCAAATTGAACAATTCTTTTTATATTGAATAGTTCATTTATAGAGGAAAGCTGTTACTTTTAAATAATGAAGCTGCGACCAATAAGAGCAAAGCATCAGTGAAAAATATTTCTAAAATGGGGAAAATTATACATATTTTTGAAGGCTTTCGTTTCGTGCGCTGCGTAAACGGCAGGTTGGTCAGGCAAATGATATAAAATACCTGGTCAAATTAAAATTTTTGGAGTTAATTTGATTTGTGAATGTAATTGTTTGTACTATTTGCACAGATAATTGTGTAGAAATAATATAATTTTAATATTTTGCCCAAGTCGAAACTCCAAAATTTGCTCAGTTAAAAGAAACAATACAAAATTTCGACCAAAAGGAACAACGATGCAGAAGCAAACAAAAGTGTTGAAGTTAGAGAGATATTCGAATTAGGGAGAGTTCGACTTAGGGAATGCTTTTCGTATGGAAAACTGAAGTTTGGGAGAATGATAGCAGAATCGATTGATACAATTTTAAAATAACTTCACAACAAAATTCCCACGCACAGTGGACGAGGGAGAGGCGGACGAAGTCGCGGGCAACTGCTAGTATTTAATGAACGTTATTACCAGCAGCTCATCTTATTTGCATTTTAAAGCTTAAGTCAAAAGAATATATAAGTCTTAATGTGTTAGCACTTATTCGAAATAAAACTAAAACTAATTTCTTATGACGGCATAATAAGGGGAAAAGGTGTTCGATTTACCCTGGATTAATGTCTGAAAACTAGGGTGCCTTCTTTATACATACCGTGTATGATATGGATACGGTCATCAACCATCCCAAATATCACTTAATGCTGAAGACTTTAACATTTTCAAGATTGTCTCATCATCATCATCTCCAAAATTTTCTCAGATTCTCAGCCTGGTATTCCAAAAATTGTTTTGAATATTATAAAATGTAAACCAATAACATTTTCCGGAAGCGCATTAAAACCTACTTTCTACTTTCTGCACTTCAAAGTTTATCTCTTTTATAGGAAAACTCTCTAACCAATTATCATGTCCGCTGAAATAACGCTGATATTCTTTTTGTCCATTGGCTTCTTTCAGGCTTCACAAGTTGACGTTCCTATCCTTCTACACGATTTATTTCACTGCCAACAATCTTAATCTGGAGAAATCATTGCCTTTTCTATCTGCCAGCATATTGCATATGGCAACTCCTACGGCCTCAATGAACTTCTCACATGAAGGTTCCGCTTGGTCAATTTGAATGTAAATTTATTTGCCTTCAACATTAGCACATAAACCCTCAAACTCGGTCTTAATTAACCTCAAGTCTCTAATCACATGAGTATAAGTTTGGTTTAAGTTATGCTTTAGTCATACTTCTAGCTTCTATTAAGATGAAGAAATATTGGAATGAGACTCACTAAAAAATTTAAAATCTGAAAACCAAATTTAATTGAAAACCAATCTGTACGTTTTCATGCTGTCTACACATATATTTAAATGAATTATTAAAGTCAAAATTAAATCAAGAAAATCAAAGTTATGAATAAAAAACAAAACGACGAAAATAATATTTGAAAGCAACAGATTTCCACCCTCAGTTTTTGGCAAATACCCAAAGAAAAGGCAACAAACAAACCAATATTCACTTATGTATATAAACCCACATCGTCAGCATGTTTGTTCATTCGTGAATGAAAAAAAACTGTGGGAGGAAAAATGTTTTTTCCATAAGTTAAGCCTTGCGTGTATCTGGAGAACTATCACGTCACCAGAATCTGTTTATCTTTCTGATAGAATTTATTACGGCAAATGATTCTTTTTATTTTATTTTGATAATAAAGATATTTAGAATAACCTCATTTCTATATTCTGAACAGAAACCATCCTTTGAACATTTTTGGCTTTTTGCACTCTTCAATTGCGTGGGAATATGTGTTGTTCATATTCTTTGTGTACAACATAATTCCAAGCAGTTATAAATACTCAAATGCAAATGGACAACTGGTATTTACATTAACAAAAACTTTTGAATTTACGCAACACCAAACCAAATCAAAACACAAATTTAAATTAAATTTGATGACAGGTGAACAAAAAACTGAATATATTTGTTTGCGCCAGTTTCGCAGTTTACGAACACTCACTTCTCATTTGAGTTTATTCCTGTCAGCATCTCTATCTCAAATATTATAATTTTTGCATTCCATTTCCTTTTCTGTTGTTTTTGAAAATAATATATGAAAACCTTTTTTCACAAAACAAATGTACGCAATGAGCTGAATGAATCAGGAAGCTTCAAGTTATGTGGCCCATTTAGCAAGGGCATTTTTGCCTTTACGTGGCTCAAAGAGTAAATAATGTCCTCTCAGTTAATTTTTTGTTTTGGTATGATAGAAGAAAATCTAAATATAGATATTCTTGAACATACGGCATACCTAGATACTATAGAGTAAGAAATACTGACGCCTCTCTGTTGGCACTAAACTCTGATTTTATTGCATAAGATGAGCGAAATCTCTTTGATTTTCCGCTCTTTTTAACCCATCATTGTCATGCTTTGAAAAAATAAAACATACGCTTACCAACACAAAATCAAAAACATCTATGGCCCTTTCTTTAACGGTGCCAGACTTATATTCTTGTTTTATGAGGCGAGTTTCGCAGAGTTCATAATGATGCTCGTTCAATAGAAGTTTCTTTTACATATTTAAGTTTTTAAGTTAGAACCCAGAAATTATTAAGCAATTTAAAAAAATGTATAAGAAAATACTATCTGGACCTGAATAATCTTCACAGCTGTCTACAGTGTCGCCCTTACACTTTTTTTTTGCACTGTACTGATGTATTATTAAATCCGGCACAGACATAAGACCAAAAAAGACAATAACTGAGAGGAAAACAAGAAAAAAAAATGTATGAGACGAGTTGTAGGAGTAGCATCACAAGCAAGCTCCGAGAATAACTATGAAAAGACACCATCACTTAAATACAAACATTCTTGCATCCTCACAAAAGAGATTCTATTCGTTTTAGATGATGGCACATAGATATGCATGCAAAATTGCTGATAGAGTGTGATGAGATGCCACTGGCAGAGTGGAGACATTTTGTGGCGACACATTATAAATTTTAATAATTGTATCGTTTGGCATAAGTGAGATGAAAGTAAAAAAGGTGTCTCCAAACTGAACGGGCAGACTCCTGCTGCAGAAAACTCATGTCCATCGGCAACGATGATGACGAGGACGACGACGATGTCGACGCACGACCAACTATAACGACATGGGAATGGCAACGATGCGATACCAAACGACACACGATGTTTTCATCAAGAAAATCTATGGTTCCGAAGCTATGCACTTTAATTGGGGCATACACCTGAGGTAGTCGAATTTGAAAATTTACGTTTTTTGGTAGATGCAAATATTTTTGAAGATGAACCCATCAAATGCATAGGAATAGAGTTTCATATATTATAGTTTTGTAGCTCGTTTGGGTAATGGTTTGCTTAAATTTTTGGATTGCAAATTTGTGAACACATTTTAATTGACCAATATAAATTTATATTCTATGGGAGAAGAATCTATTTCGGTTTGTTGCAAAGTTTTGTTTTTTGTTCCGGGTAAAATGTTTATGGCTAGATATATGTAGATACATAGGTGCCAGGTGGGTACACGTATGTGTACTCCACTCGAATTCATGTCCCATAAAGTATACAAAGAATTGGTATTCTGAATTGTTTTTTTATTTGAAAGTTTCCGAAACCAAATTGGCAAAAGTTCATATTGTTCGTGACTTGTGTATATTCTGCAATAGAGCTATTGGAAAATATTCATTGAAAATCAATATTTTGGTTTTCTCAATCAAATATCCTCAACATATTTTAATTCCAACTTTTGATTCAAACTGTGAGCAAGCTATAGTTCTTACTCTATATGCTTCAACGATAAAATTCAGATTTTGATTGAATTCCAAACTTTCATGGTCCAAGAAAACTATCGTGTCTTTGTTGATGGAAGGTGATTTTGTTCTCTTAACATGATAGTCGAAATATACGAACCCAAAATTGCATTAGTTGTTCTTAACAACAGGGGTATCATAATAACATAATACCTTTGTTGCCCATTTACTGATCCACACAAGCCTGATCCTGACTTTTATTTGATTTGATTTGATTTGATATCTATTTATTATGCTTGCTTACACTTATTACATAATTTAAAATAAAGACATAAAGAACTTATACATTAATACATAATAATATAGAATTGGATTATAGTGGCATTTTTTATTATGAATTTTTAATAGTACCTACTAAAAGCCACTCTAGCAAATATTACATAAAAGTCTTAAGCGAACATTAATGTATGGGGTGAGATATGTTTAAAGAATATGTTTTTAATTTAATAATAGAAATTTAAACAGAATACAAAAACAAATTGAACGTTAGTGGACGTAGGTTAACAAAACTTCGATTTGCCTATGATCGCAATCAAAAAGCCAAATTTTAACTTTCTTCAAGTATAGCGGTAAAGAACAAATACAGCGAATACAAAAGGGTAACGTACTAAACAGTTTACAGGACACAATGGAGTAGAAGTTTCTTAAATGCGTGGTATGGAAATGTGGGACAGATACAAGACATTCACGAGAGCTTCTTGTATTGAGCATATCAGAAATTGGGCTCTGTAAGTAACCACCTCTCATATAAAAAATCTTAGAGGTCTTAAAATAGTAAAGGTCTCTGACAGGCAAGATGTTTAGGGTTCTAAATAGCTCAATAGTGGATGTTAACCGCGTAGCGCCACATTCTTACTGCACTTTTTTGTAGTATGAGAAGAGGTTGAATTTTCGAGTGATATGTTCCACCCCAGCAGCTTATGCCGTATTGAAGCTTGGAATGAAATATACCAAAGTAGGTAGTTTTTAAGGTACCGTTATAGCAGAGTTTTCTGAGGTGGTATAGATTGCGAAGTGTAAAGCGTAAATATATCTTTAAAGCAGCAATATGACTAGACCAGCTCATACCAGTATCAAAGAGGACACCGAGGCATTTGAATTCATCTACTTCATCTACTTTGAAACAACTATCACAGCAATTTTTTTCTGAATCGTATGTTAAATGATTATCATTGCATAAACAATTAGTGATCTTATATTTTAAACAGTTTTGAGTATGAAAAACAATTTGCAAGTCAGGAGTTTTTAAGCTGAAATACATAACTTTCGTCTTGTTGCTGATGTTAAGCTTGTGTTTAGAAAACCAGATACGCAAAAGATGAATATCATGGTTCAGATCAGCTACTAGATCAAGAGCACTTTTAGAATTATAGGCTAACCCTAAGTCATCTGCAAACGCTGTTATTTTAGCTGTAAATTCAAGTTTGGACAGAGAATTTATATAAATAAGAAACAAAATGGGACCTAAAACGGACCCTTGGGGAACACCGATGTTCGAGATCCTAATGTCACTCAGTTTATCCTCAATTTTAACTCTTTGAGTTCTATCCTTAAGGTAGGACTCAAACCAATAGAAAACAAAACCTCGAAAGCCCGCCATATATAGTTTATGAAGGAGAACCTCGTGATCAACGGTATCAAACGCTTTGCTTATATCAAGTGACATACGGTTGATATTGGCGGAAAATTTACTTGGGTTTTGGGCGAACTTTTGAAAGGCAGTGCCTTTGGTGATAACCTTGAAAATGTCTCTTGACAGCTCTTCAATGAAGACAGGGGGAATTTCATATTTTTTTTTCAGTTGGTGCTAGACCGCAGATAAGGCGGTCAAACTAACACTTAATGCGTATTTTTCCAAGAACTTTTTTCCTGAATTCCCAAACAAAAAGACTTGGCTTTTGTTCCCAGTTTTTTTATATTCTTAATTCATTATTATTTATTATGTAATGTTTTTCTTAGACACCAACGGCTTCTACTTTGTTTGTTTATTTTTTTTAAACTAATACAACCTGGAATATGTATTCTGAATCTTCTCCATTCCAGAATTAAATTTCTCAATTTCTCAAAAAAAAAACCAAATACACCGAGAAATTAAATTTAATTGCAGCAATGAACATTTGCTTAGTCAAAGCAATGCTCTCCCAAGGATTATTCGACATCCACCGAAGGATAAAAAGACTTCTATTCACCGAAACCATTTAAAGATAAGAAACCTTATACCTTATGGCATTTTAAATTATATTTTTATCGTTATTGCACTGCTTGAGGCCATTTAAAATTGCAGCAAGAACTTTTAGGAATTAAATTTCTTAACTTCTTAAATTTGAGATTCAATTGTATTCAATTTCAGAGATATTTAAAATACTGCTATTGTAATTGAAATAAATTAAAATTTAATACAATCATGAATTGTTTTTTAACAAAAAAATAAAATTACACTCAACTCATATTCACACTCACATTTTACCGAAAATATTTGTTTAAAAAATGTATTCGTCTGTAAAATGGTAGTTGGTAGGTATTATTTGCCGGTCAGTGCATATTTCAAATAAAATTGAAAAATAGAACATAACCACTCCTTCCACTCATTGGAAATAAATAAGGTAGTCACTAGAATGGATGCGGCAGTAAATTCATAAATTATATTGCAATACACACATAAGTATACCTATCTACTTGGTTGCATGCATGGTTGTTTCATTTCACTCAGTGTTCAGTTTTAAATGTGAACAATACTTCCTTGGCTATTGGTTTTATTTGGCAGCGTGAATGTAAAAACGTTTATCAAATGTACATACAGCTTTACATTCACAAACCATTGTGTTCGTGCACACTCTACATAAAATCAATAGTAGCCATTATTGCCCTTGGCAGAAAAACACTTTAACACCTCGCTTAACTCCTTTTTGCCAATGCCATGGAAAATAATCGTTTAGGGATCATAATAATAATTGCTATTAAAATTATTGGTTAATACTTCGCAGCAAATTTCACGGAAATTCCATTGGCGACACTTTATAACTTTAAATGGCTGTAATAAAATGAAAAAAAAAAAATACACGAACAGCAAAAATAAATATTTACCTTGGATTTTATGGTTATGTAGGACCTTTTGCATTTGAGAGTGATATTTTTGGTTACGATGATAAGATGTTATAAGACTTCTTCTTGATGGAAAGTGTTTTTTTTTCGATTCAGTAAAACTTTATGGAAATAACTTGGCAGGTTATGTTTGTTGTTGGAGGACGTTGAAATAATGGTGGGGTAATAAATTAAGGACCAAAACTATTCATTAGTTTTGAGAAAAAGCATTATAAGTTATAGCCTTATAAACTTGATACCTTGCAAGAAGTTATTCTAAAGTTCGTGTAACAGGTGTTATTTTGTTAAATATATGTGGTATCTGTTTGGGTTTTTAGGTTTAAAATATTGGTGAAAATGATAATATTAGGAAAGAAAATGCAAGCGAGACGAAAACAGTTAACGCCCCAATTTTGTAAGTTTGTTTGCCTGAAAATCCCCAAAATAGGCGTTCGTTAGTTCGAATATCTTCGAATGTGATAGTAAATCATATAGTCCTAAATGAAATCGAGTCTCATATTTTTACTTGCGACGTTATAGAATACAGATTATAACAAGATATATATAAAGATATCAGAAACCATCTGACTTCCAGAAAACGACAAATTAAATTTGAATACTTTGGTAAGATTTTCGAAAATGATCTGCATAATAGTAGAAAAACATGGCAAAATATTAACAGTTTGGTTTTCAATACAACAAAGAAGAACGTGGAATGTCCATTGCTAAAGACTTCATCATGTGATGCCAAAAAAACCAAATTAAATGAATTGAATACCTTTTTTGTAAACATCGGTCAATCATTAGCCTCAAAATGTAATTCTACTGACATTGTTACTCCTAATATATCAAATACGCTCTTTAAATTGACTCCAACAACATCGTTTTCAATCAACCCAATAATTTCATCATTAAACTTGTCGAAAGCAAGGGATACGGACAACATATGTACGACGCGACGCTTTTAAAAGAATGTAAAAATGAACTCTGCTTTCCCATTTCCATGTTAATCAACAAGTCTTTTGAGGAAGGAAAAGTACCAGACGAGATGAAAATAGCCAAAATTATACCAATCTTCAAATCTGGAGGCACATCTGACCTTAACAACTACCGACCGATTTCAATTCTGCCAGTTCTGTCCAAAGTGATCGAAAAAGCTACCAACGAACAATTGCTCGAATACATAAGCAAAAACGACTTAGAAACCCAACATCAGTATGGCTTCCGAAAACAATCTAGCACTATCACAGCACTCATCGATATGGTATCTTATCTGCAAAGGACAAAAGACGAACACAACAACACAAGCGCTCTTTTTATTGACTTATCAAAAGCATTTGACACTGTGGATCATAGCATTTTGTTACGCAAACTATTTTGTTGCGGAGTAAAAGGGGCTTCGTACAACTGGTTCAAGTCTTACCTCAATAATAGAAGGCAATTTGTGAGCTCGGATGGCTATAGAAGTGATGAGCAGAACATTCATTTTGGGGTGCCACAAGGAAGCATACTTGGTCCAACACTTTTCTGCATATATATCAATGACCTTACGAAAGCACGTCTCAAAGGACAACCGATACTGTTTGCAGACGACATATGTCATATGTACTCCGAAAAATCTACGTTCGACCTTGAAATTCATGAATAGTGATTTAGCTATTATCTATAATTGGATGGGTATGCACAAACTATCCTTAAACGTGAAGAAGACTAAGTATATCATGAATAGCAGAACAGATAACACTATTAACATTATGTTTGAGAACAATGTAGTTGAACGAGCCGAGCATTTTAAGTACTTGGGATTATGGGTTGATTCGTCCTTAAATTGGAAACACCACATAAGCAATCTATCCAAAAAACTTGCTGGAATAGCAGGCGTTTTTGGAAGATTACAAAAAATTATTCCAAACAGCTTAAAGAAGCAGGTATACTTTGCACTTTTTCACACCCATTTTACTTATGCCATTAATGTCTGGGGTTCAACCTTTCAATACCTCGAACAAAACCTACAAGTTATTCAAAACAAGGCGCTAAAAAACTTGTACAGTCTTGAAAGGCGGACAAATACAACGACGATATACAATGAAATGCAGATCCTGATGGTACAAGACGAAGCTGAAATGAATATGGTTACCCATGTTCACAAAATCACGAAATCATCCGTTCATACAAATACTACACTCACAGAAAGAAACAACCACATTCCGTACAACATAAGAAGTGGACGTCAGTTACATCAACTTAAACCAACAACAACCCGTTATGGAACGAATTCAACACTCTACAAATCAATCGAACTCTACAATAAACTTCCGAGTCAAGTTAAAGATTTTAAAGTCAATGGCGCAAAATTATAGTGCGCTAATGAACAATTTTAGTGTGATACTAGCTTAAAATGACGTTTGAGTCATGTCTGAAACGTCATTTTAAGCTAGTATCACACTAAAGTTGTTCATTAGCGGATTATAATTTTGCACCAATATTTTTAAACTCAATGTTAAAAAAATGCTTCTAAGTAGATACATGTAATGTTATTTTATATACTTTGCCAAATATTGCAATCTTGCAAGCAAATATTTCTCAAATTTCTCTTTAATGGTTTTTTTTTGTTCTTACTTTTCAAATTGTTTGTATTCATTAGTCATGTTTAACTATTGTTTCATCGTCATTTTACTTTTACTTGCACTTGTTACATCTTTGTTTTGTTAACTTTCAATTGACATACATATTTTCAAAATCTAAAATTGTAAACATCTAAACAGCCTTTTCATGAGATTGTTCTCAAAGGCATTTAAATAAATAAATAAAAAAAAAAATAAAAACAAGTCCTGTAGTCGTACAGTACAGTTGAGACGTTATTATCAAATATGATATTACGATCATATAGAGAAATCGGAAAAAGTGGGTCCATAGATTCCGCCCGTCTGTCTGTCGCAACTACGCAACTACAGCCTTAACTACTGGTTCGATTAACTTCAACTGTGGAAATTAGTGGTTGAATAAATTTGAGTGCGTCGTTGTTTTATTTTATTTTTAACATCAAAACTTAGGGTAGCAACCATACAATTTTTTGGGCCAAAAACCAAAAGTTTCGATCTTCTCAAAAACGCCTCCTACGATTTTTTTTACATATAGGTACACTCACATTTTTTTTTCCAACACTGGTGGAAAACTGCATTCTTCGTCAAATCAGGGGTTTCCTTTTGGTGGTTGTGTGACACCTTGCACATTAGAGGCGGCATATCTAACTGCTTTATGGCAATGTAGCCACTGGTCTTCGATACTTGATGTTTGCGGCATAGGACTTCTTAAGAGGTTACTGGACACTCGTTCAGAGACGGATTTGGCGATCTCTTGCGATTGTAGCCGTCTGTTGTCGGGATATTCGTAGCACTACCTAGGCTACGACGTAGTGGTCCGAGTCGATTTGGCTCCTCGGAAAGTTCGAACATCTAGATCGCTGGACAAGGGCCTTCCGGCGATCGCAATGTGATCAATCTGGTTGACGGTTGATTGATCAGGAGATCACTTATGGATGTTGAGATGTGGGAACCAGATGCTTGCTAACACAACATTTCGCCCCGCAGCAAAATCGATCAGCCTGAATCCGTTGTCGGAAGTGGTGTCGTGCAGGCTGTGCTTTCCGACTGATCCACCAAAAATGTCTTCTTTTCTCAGCTCTGCGTTAAAATCGCTGAGGACAATTTTAATGTCATAGCTAGGACATTGCTCATATGTTTTGTCGAGGAGCTCGTAGAACTCCACTTTGGTGTCATCCTTTTTCTCTTCTGTGGGGGCATATTAGGCTAATGTTGCCGAATTTAGTCTTGATTCGGATCGTCGTGATGCGTTCGCTTACACATTTGAAGATCAAAACTTTTTGTCTGAGTCTGCCTCCCACGACGAATCCGCATTCAAAGAGCCGCTATTGTTGCTCTCTGCAACATTTACCATAGTAAATGCCGCAGTTTTTTATCCTCCTTTTGCCAGGTCCATCCCATCGCATTTCCTGAATAGCGGTGATGTCTGCTTTGTTGAGGGTCTTCGCTAATTGTTGGGCAGTACGTGGTCTATTCAGGGACCTAACGTTCCACGTGCATATCCGAAATTCGTTGTCCTTAAAATATTTGCTTGGGTTGTCATCAGTGTATCCCTTCGTTTCCGAGGCCTGTTGTTGCTTCGCAACTAAATGTTTTCTTCGTAGTCACCCCGACGTAAAACCCCCAACTTGATGTGACGCCAAGTGCAAGAGCCAGAAAAACCGCTCCTTTTACGGCCTTGGCTTCAAATAAGTCGAAGTAGCCCGGAAAAGGTGTTCACCAAGTAGTTCGGCCTAGAACTGGAACTGAAGACGGCACCGTTGATTCCAAAAAAGAAATTCATCCGCTGTCGCCCCTCGTTGGGAGTGCCTTGGTGGGAACACTCCTTCGTTGTGGGGTAATTAGTAGCAACAGCCTAGTCCGCTTCGACCTGTCGACCATGGGAGGCCCTTCTGCGAAAACAAGTTTCGCGATCGCATAGCTTTAAGCTTCATAGTAGTAGTCACCGAAAGGCTTACCCCATGGAGGGAGAATAAGACAAACAGACAAAAAAAAACTCCAGCACCACTTATCAATTTATCATCATCTTCATCACACTACCACCGTAGCATTGAAATCAGGTTTTTGTTTGGTAACCGGATCCCTAGCCCTACCCAGCCCTTACAGTTTGAAAATAAGAGTCATTGTTAAAGTCGTCTTAAACATTTGCATTTCTAAAGAAAAAATAATAGGAACCATTTACAAAATTCGTATTCATGCTGCTTATCGTACACCTACGCAACACATATCAAAAAAGCTTATTTGCTCGGCGATGCCTCATTTGGAAAAGGGATTTATTCCGTTTGGAGATAACCATGTAACTTAACCTAAATCCTGATCGAACGCGAAAACCTCGTATGAAACCTGCAATTATCAACATCATTGGGTGTGGGAGCAATGGTGCCATTGAAGTTAACAAAGTGTGTATCTAGCAAGAGATTTCAATCATTGCTTGATTGTTGTTCAGAAATTTAATTTCGCCTGCCCCTGGAAATTGTTGTGGCGGCGGCTTTTGTAGGGGATGGAACATCAACGGAGCTGTATTCCAACTTTTGCCTTCAATTTGTGATACGTCAAATGGGTTGGCGTATGTACTATGACGATGACTGCGAGGAATGAACACTCACGCGGTATTTGAATTTTGAGCACGTCTATTCAGTCGTGCATTGGCAAACATTGCACAACCTTCGGAGCACAAGTTTAACTGAAGGTTTCATTTTTTTTTGTCTGTTTTCCCATTAAGACATGAAAACGAAAGGCTTGTAGGATCGAATAGCAATATCACAGATTACCAGCTACCAGCACTAACACCCCTACAGCACAACAAAGCCCAATAATAAGCTTGCACTTTTCGGACGGCTGCCGCCGAAATGTTTACAAACATGTGTAGCCCGTGGGATTATTGCATTTGAACATGTTGCTTGTTGTCATGTTTAAATTGAAGCACAAGGCCTTTAGATATTCGCCTGTCACCACACAGAGGGTTTGCCCTCTAGACAGGAGTTCTGATGTATGTTCATTGAAATCTCGTATTAAATGATGCCCTTAATGGGCATTAGATGTGGGAGAGACAGCTTGTTGACACTTTGATGGCATTGATGTTATAGCTTAACAGGGGTTATTCCTTTTTTCATTCTTTTTCGAGTGTCAGGAAGGTTTATTCCTTGAAATAAGGTGCCAAAAGTTATCGAGTAGAAGGAATGAGAACAAAAAGAAAACATAAAGAAAAAGCTCTTGACGGAATGTAATTAATTCAAGTTGAACGTGACCTTGGTTGGCAAGTTTCGTTAAGATATCCTTGAATTTGATGTGACGTGTAGCGCTATAACTACGATATCCCGACACAACAACTTTAGTTGTTTCAGATCCTTCTGCGATGAATGAATGGATGGCTGGGTGGAAAAGAGTTAAAATCGTTGTCTTGGGTGTCATTTTGAAGGTAGGTACCTTAATATCAAAAAAGTTTTGCACAAGAGAAGTTATCGGCAATTTTCATGGAAAAAGTTGACTATTATGTTGATTGAAATATTCGTACAACTTTGAGTGCTTTATGTGCCAGGAATTTATTATTAAGATTGGGTTTGTTTTGTTTGATAAACGATTTCAAAGTGTGCTTCCACATTATTCTGTCAGCCTGTCCGTTTGTTATTTCGTGTTGTATGAACTTTATTGATTAGAATTAACATACCATAATAAATAACATGATTGAATAGTCTGAGATCCTTAACATTATGATGATGGAGAAGTGATTTTCCGTTGTCCTGCGTAACCAACTTCAAGTATTTACTTAAAAATGTCTAGGTGTCCCCAAACGAATTTTTGAAGAAGTTGGGATTTTCTCTAAAATTATATACGACTTTCATAACATTTTCAAGGCGTAAAGGGTGGACCAAAAGCAAACTTAAGAATAAAATTAAACTTTGCACCAGCGCATTCTGGAACTCCAATTTTCCAACACCTTGTTGATGCTATTTGGCTGTAGTTCTCAGGTTGCTTGGATTATAATGGCGTTAAGTATACTTGAATCGTTTCAAGATTGTTTTGATAGCCGCCAATTGATATAGCCAAAAGGACGGATGACAAGACTTTGGATGTGTACCTCTACCTACTTTAAAAAGAACATGTCGCATAACGCATATTGCTTATGGCTCAGTGGGAACTAAATCAACTTTAAAAATATGGAATTTTTGAGTGTGTACTAAATACCCAGTAGAAAGAAGTGGAGTTCGTTCCCACTTAGCGTGGATAATTCCGATGTTAAAGTGATTTGCGGATAGGTACCGCGTAGGGACTTAGTTCGCTTCGACTTATTTCCCTGCAGCGTTGAAGGTACAGTTATTCGAATCTTCTATACCTACATGCGATATGAGTCAACTTTCAACCTCGGTTGTCCTGTGACCACTCTAGAGCCAAGTCGAAAGCTACAACGTTCATGTGTCGTTAATCGCTGTTCATGAGACTACGATGACTTTGACTATACACAAGAAATGTTTCCTATACAAAGAGAAATGTTTCCTACTTCCGGACGTGACGTTGTGCTGGTATATTGTCGAAGCCCAGTTGTTGGTTATTTTCAGTTTTTTTGCTTTTCATTACGTAAAAAATATAATTTGTAAGTCTTCATTCATCCATACAATCTCAAACACATATTTGCGTTTATCGATTGTCGGTTTTTAAAGTCCGAATGAGACAACACAAACAAAAGATTTGTTTTGCTTTAATTTTATTGTCGAACAATATCATAAGTCGATTTATCTCTGTACAAGTCCATTTGCTGGATCTTTCCATCACAAACTTACCAAATCAAAAACCCGAATCGTCCCTTAAGTGTGGACTCTCTCTTGGAAAATTATTATTGCTGTCATTTGCGTTATAGTTTTTAGATTATCCTTAAGAAAACGTGTTGCCATCATTAAAATTGAATTTTAGAATTCCCAATGCTCAACTAATGATTATTCCGTTTCCGCATGGATATTTGGAGCAGAACGAACAAAACATTATCTTCTGTTTTTTTTTCTTTTGTTGCAAAGATATAATGCTGGTTCTGTTCGTCTTAACGAAACAAAAAGCATCTAATAATAAGGACATGAGAGGCGTGGGAGCACTACCAGCAAAATCGCCTTCCGGTTATAACCATCAAAGGAAAATTGGAAATAAATTTGGAGATAATAGAGAAAAGGCTGGAAACATGATTTTTGATAGGGAATTCCATTGGTAATGGACACTTAATTTGCTTGTGTATTGTTTCCAACGTTGTATATAGCTAAACTTGTAGTGCTGCTCCACCCTCTTGAGTTTCTCTGTGTAGAATAAAAAAAAGAACTTCACAAGATGAGATAAATGTCCTTTGTTAGATTGTTACATCCTTGGAAACAGTGAAACTGTGTATTGAATTCATGTTTCGCATTTATAATCTCTCTTCCTACAGGATGTCTTTTGTCTCCGTCTGCTAGCCATGAGGATTGCTACGTGTCTTTGAGGAGAATATTGCGGTATCGACAAAGGACGAAGTGATGTTTTTAGTTAACTGAGCGAGTTGTCTGTTAAATAGTGCTGTCTTGAAAGGAAAGGACTGGAGTACAGCTTGTCGGTTTATGACTTTGACAGTGATGCCTTATGTTGCCAGTTTGTTGTGTCTATACAAAAGTGAAGTGAATCCTTAATGGTTGTCTATTGATAACTAAATGATTTTCAATTAAATTGTGGCAAACGTTGAGTAGTATTTTTTTCGGGCTTATAATATTGGGGTGCTATTTAGTCTTAGGGGCACGTTAGCCAAAGGAAATCAGTTCAAGGGTAGTTGTAGTTTGATGTTGTGACAGAAGCTTTCAACTGCACAAAAAATATTAGAAACATGAAATAGGCGCTTAAAACCAAAGTTTTTAATTTAAACGCATATATGTATAGAATATTAACGTCAGAACTCAGAACCAGATAGATTTAGCTGTGTATGGAATACGTGGAAAAACATAAAAGGATTCAGTCTTCCACCAACTTTACAAAGAGATAAAGTGCTTTTTGAGCAAGTCAGATGGCCGTTAGGAAGTTTAATTTTCTTTCGCTTGAGGCAAGTTTTATTTAACCTCGTAATGATCTCTCGTAAATTGAATTATCTTTGTGTTTTCATCGCTTGTTAAAATGAAACTGAGTTAGGGTGATTTTAAATGGTTCCTGAGAATCACTTCATTTTGCGAGAGTTCTAAGGAAGAAAATAACTTTCTAACTACTGAGATTTCCAGAGTAGGTACATAGTTTACAGAACTGTTCTTGAAAGCTAACAAATTGACACCTTCGAAAAATCTTTTAAAGTTGTAATTGCATTTTGAAGTGTGTATTTTGACAACACACGCAAATGATTTTGAACATTGCTTAATTGAAGTGTAAATATGTATTTATACCATCCTAAGTTGTATGCATAGGTATATCTCACATTCATTTCTTATCTACCTACTTGTTTAATTTTAACTTGCTGCTTATTATTTTTTATTAAATCAATGTCAGAGTAAAAAATAGAGAATAAGAATATCATTAAACAGATTACTATAAAAATATCTGTGAGACGAAACACTCTTGTTTAAGTAAATAAAAACCTTTTAAACCAAGTCATCGTTCACAACTTTAGAAGTGGGCCAGCCCTAAATACCTTCAACATTTTATTTAATTTTCCGCAATTTTGAAAAATAAGCCAAGATATTATGTCATCAACAATGAAGAACTAAGAATTGGTAGCTTGGTTAACCGAGCGAAACATAATACAATTTGGAGCAGATGCAAAAGTTGCTCAACTACGTGAGCTTTATGAAGAAATGAAGCTGAGATGGATAAAGAAATTCAGATGATTGAAAAGAAATCTAAGCTGATTGAATTGCGTCGTGAACTAGCTCGACAAGCAGAAAATTTTACAAGTTCTTTGTCGCCTTCGTATCAACCTTCGTTTAAGGACATTCAATATTCCTTACCATTGTTTTCTAGTGTTGATACATACGATGCTAAGAAATGGTAATGGATCAGCTCTTTTGAGCGAGCATGTGATTCCGTTCACGGTGATAGTGTGTTCAAATAAAAAAGCATTCGCTGATTGATGAAACCCGATTCCGCTGCCGGAATATTCTCACAAAGTACCTATTCTGATTTCCGGAGCAATTTTTTGGCCAATTTTGGACACACTTATTCAGTTTCCAAAATTATTGATAAGATGCGAAGTACCTACTCCATTTGTGTCCTTAAACACATCCATTATGGGCTACATTTTAAAAATGCAAGAGCTTGCATCACGTGCTGATATTTACGAAAAACAAATTTTATTCAATCACAAAATATAAGTTTTTGTTATGCTCAAATTGTGGTCACGAAGCAACAGGGTTGATTTCAAGTTCAGCAAGTTTCTGAGTCGTGTTAATTGAACCAACGGAGTCAGTCGTTTCATTAATTTAAAAACAAAGATTAAATTAACATATTTGTCTAGGCCCATAATTACTCCCAATAATGGGAGTTTTGCAGTTAGAAATGTCTTTAGTTCTTCTTTTACCGAGATTTGCAAATCAATACTTAACTAATTTATAATTTTTATACTTTCCCTTCACAAGACCCTACTTAGTCCTTGAACTATTTCCTGACTAACAGTTTTTTTGTTGATAGTTCAGCTGAATGACTTTATCAAAAATCGGATAGACCAGGCGAATCGACAATAAATGCGATATTCACCACTAGACAGGTGAATAGTTGCCTCCTTTTGTGGGGAAGGACGATATCGAAGAGGCGATGTGATCAAAGGTTATAATATTAACTCAGTATGATACATGCGAATTTTTGCAACTTTCCAAGACCTTCTATAAGGAGTACAGTGCAACACGCTTATAAGAAAGGCTGAAAATCCCGGACATTTCTTTCTTATATGCGAGTTTTTCTTATATGCAAACAACGGATATAAGAAAGAAAATTTCTTACATAAGCAACACGGATATAAGAAAAGAAATTTCTTATAAAAAAAACAATGTATAAAGTTTTTGAAAATTATGACCTCAAAAAAAAAAAAAAAACAACTAAAAGTTTTTCAAACGTGAGAATATTTAGCGTCTGTTTCACAATATACAGATAAAGTCCGAGTTAAGCAGCTTGGAAGATAACTAGCAGTTTAAATTCAAAATAGCGTTTCATAAAATCTGAGTAGAGTTAACTAGTAGTTAAAGTGTCAAGTAACTTATAGGGAGGATGAAGTGCCCTATAAAGTAGTTAACTGGCAGTTAATAGAATAAAAATTCTGAAAAAGCAAGGATTAGCTTTTTTTTTTTAAATAAATATAGAATTAAAAGGCTACAAAGGCAAGGATTTGTCATTTGTTTTTAATAAAAATAAAATTATTAAATTTAAAGAAAAAGACAAAAATCTTTTTCAAGCAAAATATATAATTTATCATAACGATATCGAGGTAAAGTCCCTCGTCCCTAGTAAGTCTGAAAGGCAAAATTTTTTCATTTCTTCCAATAAAATGGATATTCTTTTCGACACTTCAAAAAATGTACCTGAGGGTTGAATCTCTGATGAAAAAATATAGCAAATACTTTTTTTTTGATTTCATGTTTGTCAAAACATTTTTAACTGGACAAATTTTTTGATGTGAAACACAAAACTCACTAACAGAAGGATTTAACTGGCAGTTTATTTAAGTGGCAGGTAACTAATCAGAACATTATTTATACACTGTGAAACAGACGCTTAATATAACAAAAATAAATGAAAATAAGTCTTTTCTTCAATAAGCAAAATATTGCATACCTGCAAAATTAAATTCGGAGAGTAATATTATTATACAAGCTTCATATTTATAGGAACTGTTTATATGTCAGCAATATATAAAAAAATAGTCTTCGATTTTTTTCTGAATGTTATCCTTAGAAATGTCTTTGAAAAGATGTTCTTGAATAGAATCCAAACTCTGTTCTTCGTCACTATAAAAAAAAACCGCTTTAGGAGAAAGAACGCTTCAATTGCTTCGGTCCTAGTTGGCGGTGGTAGTAACTGTAAACCTTCGTCTTCTCGTTCAACTAAATCTGGTTCCTCATACCCATCTGATCCATCTGTCATCATTTGCATTTCATTTCTGAGATCTCTTTCGTTTATTTCTCCGAAACATTCTGCATTTTCAAAGCTTTCAAGATAACGGAATTCAACATCAAATTCATTTAAAGTAGAGCTGAAGTTAGTTTCTTATATGCGTCCTTCTTTGTTCTTGAAAATTTGTAGTGTGCATTAAAATGTATTTCTTATAAACGTGTTTTTCTTATATGCGAGTTTCTTATATACGTTCAATTTCAGAGAGAAATTTAAGAAAAAGACATGGTGTTTTAGGTTGCGTTTCTTATAAGCGAGTTTTTCTTATATGAGTGTTTCTTATATCCGTAAAATACTGTAGCATACAAAACTCCCCAGGTTTATCTATCCGCCTCTAGTCTTGTTTTGCATTAAGTGAGACTCAATATATAAACAGTTGTAAACACTAACGATTTGCTCTATTTTCTTACTACAAGGTGAGGCACAAATCCCTTTCCAGTTCTTGCACTAATTTTACACTCTTCTTCACTGTTCGGGGAAGTTTTCGGTGATCTAGATTGATTTATTGACTATTGACGTCACAGTACTTCGCACATAAATGCAACGAACTGAAATGCTGAGACAGAACCAGACATTAATATAACAGACAGAGGGACAGATAGACACTTAGAAGGAAAGAACACATAACAGAAATCTACGTGGAACAGAGGAGGAGACACATGTTTAGAATGTTTCATATTATCGCACAGGTGGCCTTAAATAAGCTCGCGGTTTTTGTAGAAAAATAATGCTTACTGCCGAAGCGCGGGCTTGAACCCTCAGCGTTTGTCAAAGCAATCAACTACGGGTTGCTTCCTTCGAAGTAATAAAGTGAAATGGATAAACTTACTTTGAAAATAAAAAACAAAAATCGTTTTTCACAAAAACAGAAACTTTAAGATAAAATTCACGATAAATTATCTCCATAGAAGTATTTAATTATATTTTATTTAAATTTAATTTCAGTTTAAAAAATGGAACAATTCGAACAGCTTTTAACATGCTGCGTATGTCTGGATAGATATCGTAATCCGAAATTGCTACCATGTCAGCATTCTTTTTGTATGGAACCATGCATGGAGGGATTGGTCGATTACGTTCGGAGACAAGTAAGTTGTTGATTTTCTGTTTTTATTATAAATGGCAGAGGGTGTTTTATTCTGTATAAATATCTGTTTTAAAGTGTTTAAGAGAGACCGGTTGGCATAGGTGTTCAGTATCAGGTAGATAGTCTGGAACGAAATTGTGCCCATTAAAATATGGGAAAATACAATACCTATTAACATCTGAAGAACGATTGTTTTTTGAATTAATCATTTTACACAGAAATAATTGCTCGGAAAATTTTAATTTATTCAGTTTAAAAAGTGTTTATTTTAAGGCCTTAAGAAAATTCTTATATAAATGTTCAATATTTATACAAATGCACCCTCTCTGAAAAAAAGTAAAAATCATAAGAATTTTATTAAATTTACATTATACATTTAACACAAGTAATTATTTTTTGTCGACACTCTCTGTGGCAATGGTGATAGTTTAAGTGGTGCATCGAACAGAACTTACGTATATTTTAATTTTATATTCAACAGACGACAGGAAATGAAAATAAGAACGACAAATGGAATTCATTTTCTTTTTTGTACTTTTGTTTTCCTTTTTAATTTACAAGTTGAAAGTGTATCTCTGGCGTGTGCATATTTCGAATATTTGTCATTCGCAATCATTCATTTTGTTATTATAACAATACAACAAAAGAGAAAACGTTGCAATTATGTTCTCATAATTAAAAATAATTGCGTTTAATTGTAATGGATGATGGTATTATTTCAGTTTGTCGAGTCTTTATTTTGGACGAGAAAAACTGAGCGGATGCCAATATTGTAAATTAATTATGAACAAGGACATTTTCTATATGTATTCTGTGAAAGGAGATAAAACTCGTACATACAATATAATTCACATATTCAAAAGGATTTTAAAGCTTAATTCCATTTTTTCTTGGGATTTGATTAATGTTCCTACATGTAGGTACTTGTAAATAGTTTCTTTTTTTCACAGATCTTTTCATGTGAATGTTTTAAGCATTAAAATTTATGTGAGACACTATTTGCCTTCATTATATTTTTAAAAATAAGTTTTTCTGTGAGAGTATACAAGGTTCATAACAAGTATGTACATTGTACAGTTACAGTTAAATATTATTCTAATATAGTCTTTTCACTTCAAATTCACCCTTTTACAAATCGAATTCACCCTTTTACAATTTAAATTCACCCTTTTGCAAATCAAATTTACTCAGTAGATATTTGTATAAATAAAATCACAAATAATCGTTATTATGTCTATGTAAGATAAAAAATTCATATCTCAACTAATACTTTGGTTAGTTATTGGATCGGTTTCTTGCATGAAGTTTAATTTTCGAAAATAAAAATTCTTAAAAAGAACGTATAAAATGAAGCGAATGAGTTGTTTTATCAACAAGGTTTAGAGCTTCGTCCGTTTTGTGAATACTAACATTATCAAGCCTTAAACACACATGGCTTAAATTTTGTCTCTGTATCTCCCGAAATATTTCACACACAACATTACAAATACGAATACCTACTGGATGAATTTGGTTTGTAAAAGGGTGAATTTGATTTGTAAAAGGGTGAATTTGAAGTAAAAAAAATGTAATAATTTTAAAAAAACATAAATTTGATTTGTATGAAAATGAATATTTTAAGATTCATTCAATCATTGATACTCACAGAATAAACATCAATCGTTATTAAGTGATTGTTTTTCAATGCTTCTGTAAAGGACATCCTAACAAATCAAAACGGTATTTTTTCAAATTTTGTCTTAAAATCAGTAGTGTCTTGTGTCTGTTCAAACTCCTAGCTAAAAGAACTGTGTGATGTGTGTCTAGAATATCTCATTTTTCAAATTGCAAATTGGAGCTATAGATGAAAATATGTGTTACCTCAAAACTCTGATTTGAAGACCACTTGCTTTGTATGTATGTATTCGGTTGGTGGACCCGTCCAGCTATTTGGTGCGTTTTATGATATATTTTAATTGTTATTATTATCTAATATTATTTTTGAGATCCTGCTCATCAAATGTCAATCTGTAATTTTACTGTACGGCTCTAAATATCGTTTTAGTTACATTGAAAAACGAAATGTTGAAGTCAAAGAAATAAGATTTAAGTCAATGTTTTGCAAGAAGTCCGAACACCAGTCGTATAAATGATAGACAAGCAATTCTAATTTTGGTAATGTTGGTGTTCATTGGATGTACACGTGCTTCCATTTACATCTTCATCACCAAAAACAGAACCAGATAATTATCTGGAATACTTGTTTTGTAACTGGGGCATTATAACTATTAAATTGAATAAATCTCTTACTATGTGAGCAATACACTATTTGCAATTGGGATGTCCAATGATGTGTATGTTTCTGATGTAAAATTCAAAACGTATTTTAGTATACGATAAGCATAAATGGTCTTTAGTCAAGAAAGTGTATGATTAGTGATTAGTAATGATGATTTCCATGTTAGTCTTTTTGAATCGCACACAAATAATAAAAGAAATCATCATAATTGTTACACCGTATTGAAAAATATTTCATAAGCTGTCAAGTGTCATTGTGTTCTAGGTTTGGAAACCGTTCTTAACATATCTCTAAGGTACTGTGTTTGAGTGATTTGAAGAATATTAGTAAGCATAGTGACGGCACTAAGATGATTTTCGAAGCTCATATTGAGAAGACAATAGGCGTGTTTTTTTGGCATCGCTATCTGCAGCCAAATTCGATTTCCCAAAAAAACGTATCCGCAGTTGCCCATCCGCAGCTGTTTTATTTTATTTCTAAGTTGGTATTTGGTTTTCCTTTCGGATAATTTTTGACATTTTGGGGGTATGTTCGTAGATTGGCTCCGTCGTCGTTCAATAAACAAATAAATAAAACAATAATAAATGTTCAGACAAATGTCAAACAGAGAAGTGTGTTTGAAAGTGCGAGTGCACAGAAAGAAATCGAAGATCAAATCAAGAAAAACAAGCGGTAAATCACGAAAAATGAATCTAGTTATGGACCTTGGATTGGGAATCAAATATTACGAATTCGTGTTTGTAATTTACGAAAAAGAGGAAAATGAAGACATTACGACTCAATAGTTGTAATTCTACACTTTTGAATCGCAACAAAAGAAAAGCATTTATGATTCAGAAGCGTAATTTACGATCAGCCAGTTGTAAATTTACATTTGGCTTGTCAAGAATTACGACTCAAAAGTTGTAATTCTACACTTTTGAATCATAACCAAAAAAAGCATTTACGATTCAGGAGCGTAATTTACGATCAGTCAGTTGTCAATTACGTAAATTATCCGTTGTGTTCTCCCCCCCCCCCCCCCCACCATCCTCGTTTCGGGGGGATCTCGCCTCTTTTTCTCTCTCCCTTCCTCGCCCTTCCCCCGGTACTATATTCTCCCTTCCTCTCTCTCACCTCACCGATCAATCTCCGTACTTCCTTCTCATTCTGCATACTGCTTAGTGGCGACTATTTTTTTTTTTACAAATCCGTCACTCCGCACTGCTGGGATTCGAACCCAGGCATGAGAATGCACGACGGTCTCTTGATCGGCACCTCTACCCACTGAGCTACTTGACGCTTTAAAAAATTGGAATTGATTTTCGACCGCATGAAAACTAGGGAATAAATAAACAACACAAAACGTTTTTCTTTTTCAGGAAATATTGTCGTAATTTACGATTCAAGAATCGTAACAAAAAAAACAGTTTGGATTCAAAAGTAGTAATATGCGATAAGAATTCATGATTTACAAAATACCTTTTCTTTATTCTTCTTCGTGTTTTACGATTCATGAGTCGTAACAAAAGAAAACAGTTTGGATTCAAAAGTAGTAAAATGGGATAAGAATTCATGATTTAATAAACACCTACTTTTTTTTCAGGAAATATTTTTGTAAACTACGATTGTCTAAGATCAATTCGTTCATTTAGCTTGAAGAGCTTTGTTTTTAGAATATTGAGATCATAAATCTCGATCTTTGATTTTGTAAATCAGAGTTATTTAGTCGTACAATTTATATCATGCTCCAAACGTTTAAAATTACGAACACAAAATTTGTAAATTGCTCTTACAATGGAAATCTAAAATCATGACATTTTTTCGTAATTCTCAAATTATACAGTTTTGTAAATTTAGACGGAATAAAGATTGAATTACAATTTTGACTCTCATTTTACGAAAAAAGGGGGATGATTTACAAAAAAAAAAAATTCAAAATTTACGACATGGAAATTCGTGATTACTGATTTTTCATTTCTTTCCGTGTGCTTGTACCTATGTGTGAATTTTGATAAAAATCGAGATTCAGATTTTTGATTCTCGAATCCATTTTTTTGAATCTCAAGTCTCAAATTGATCAGGAAATCTGAGATTTTTCCTCACTTCACCAAATCTTTTAGATATCAGATTCACAAATTTGACTTACTCTTAAGGTATGACTACAAAGAACATTTTCAAACTCATTTTGTGATAATTTATCCACCCCAAAATTAAAAGTCAAAAACATTTTTTTGTAGTTTTTTTTTTCCAAATTCAAATGGTGCTACAAAGAAACAAAAATTTTACTATTGTAAATCTCCCACTTTTTTCAAAAAGTGGCCGTTGTAGTTATACCTTAAATCTCGCAAATAGAAAACTACATTACAGAAGAAAAATATTAAACACCATAGAGGCATAGAGCAACTATGTGTGACTCGTTTCTTGATTTGTGCGTTCCATTTTAATTCAAAATAAACTTAAATAAAAGAACGCACTCAAAGTGCGTTGCACTCTGCGAACACAACCTTCGAGACTCTTTGAGTTATCCGATTATCCGAGTTACCAACCTAAGAAATTCAATTTTTCTCCGATCGAGTATCGATACTCGAAAAAATGTCAATTTTTTATCCGCAGCCAGATTTAAGTTTAAGTTTTATCCGCAGCTGCGTGTTGTATTTGTAATGCATGGAAGCTCCCAGCTCCCACTGCAGATACGGATAGCTATGCCAAAAAACACGCCTAATTATATCATATCTTACACAGACAAAGATGTAACAGACAAGACTACTGAATACAACATTAAGTTTTCTTTTGCTGATATAGAATCACAGTGCGAAAATATTTCACAGCCATAAATAAGGGTTGTTACGACCAGTGTTTTCGCTACTTTGAATGGGGTAAAGAGGTGCGTTGCAGTTTTGAGCCACGATATTGTATTGCCTTGCAAGATTGCAGGCGGAAAATATAATATGTCTGCAGGTTTTTTCGATATAACAGTGAAACCTGATTTTTTGGGGCCTAATGCAAGATTATTTTCTTAAGACCAACGCGAAATTTGTTCAAGATCTTCATTTATACAACACACAGCATGTTTTATAAGCCCAAGAGGATAACTAATATACAAATGAACGTCGGTCGTCGTCGGCATACATTTGTATAGAAAAGTGTTTGCCTAGAAGCGGCAAAACCATAATATTTTTTAGTATTTATTAATCATGATTAGCTAATATTGTAAGAATATAAATTCTTATTTAAAATATCGCTTTAAAGTGTACAGCAACTACGGCATTCTGATATCAAAATAAATATAAGTTTAAATGTAAAAACACCAAATTACAGAAAAAAATAAAAAAGAAAGAGAATAATAATAACAAAAATATTAATAAGAATAGGTACTTATACAATTTTATAAACAGATGAATTTTATAAATTATATTATTAACTGCCAAGGGTCAGTTTTAATTCATTTTTTTAATCTCTTTGCGCAATTTAAACCTCTTATTTCACGTGGCAACGAATTCCAAATTCGCGAGGAGTTTACAAAAAACTGGAGATCAGATGTCGCACAACAAAAACGCGGGACCAAAACTTGAGCGGAACGATTTGAGTTTAGGAATCTTATCTCATTATAAAGGAATTCAGGTTTTCGGGTTTGAAGAATATCAGAGAAAAAAGTTATAGTTCGATATTTGAGAAAATTTTCAAATGTCATTCCGAGAAATTGAATCACGTAATTGGATATTCGATCAAAACGTCTAAGTCCATAAACATAACGAACAGCACAGTTAAAGACGACAGTAAGTTTTCTTTTGCTTTCGAAGTCAAGTTCTTAAATCTTCATTCATACATGCAACGTAGTGTTCAATCATCCCTAAGGGACAACTTAAGTACAGCTGAGTGTCGTCGGCATACATGCGGATGGAACATTTTTTACAATATTAGGCAACTCGTTCACATACATTGAAAAGAACAAGGGGCCTAGTATTGACCCTTGTAGAACACCATTCGCTACAGGTAAAAAGATCGATTTTTGTTGATTATGTTCAGCCACCTGTTCACGTTCTGTTAAATAAGATAACAATAGATCGATTGCAGAGGAGGAAAAATTGAAATAATTTGAGAGCTTAAGGCAAATAATGTTGTGATTTACCATATCGAAGGCCTTAGAGAAATCGAAAAGAATTAGAGAAGTAACGTTTTCCATATCAACTGCTGTTCTGATATCCTCAGAAACACTTAACAAGGCAATCAAGCAGCTATTTTTCTTTCGAAACCCGGATTGTCTTGAGGTCAATAAGTCAAACCGAGTTAGAAACTCGTTTATTTGCTTTTGAAGTATTCTCTCAAAAACTTTGCGAGCACACAGTGTCAAATTTTCTTCCATCGTGTTCAATTCCTGAAGCTTGGAAATAAAAATCCAGTAAGTAGAACCAATTATCGACATCTGTATTAACAAATGGTGGCATATGAAGACGGGCATAACAATTGGCTGCTTCAACCATTTGTTGGTTATCCCTCTCAGAAGCGTTATTTTCACGATTATCTGTGTTAGGCATCGTCGGGGTCACCAATTTAGCTTCTTAGTTTTAAACAAATGAAAACAGTCGTTAACAATTATAAAATTAAATAAATTTATTTAAGAAATTTATAAAAAACAAAATTGTTTGAGTTTAAGTGGAAGCTAAGTTTTGACTAATAATAAAGAAAAATATTTTTTAAACAATGGAATGAAAACAAAATACGATAGTTTTTTCCGAAACAAAAATTGCAGTAGTAACAACAGGAAGTGCTCCACCACATATAGATATGGGTACGGTGACCATATTTCTGGGAGCAAAACCCGGGACAAAAAATAAACAAATTGAAAACGTAGAAAAAACAACGTATTTTTGGAGTTTACTCCTTTAGAATCGATTCATATAGGTATAGAACTAGAGCCCGGTATGAAAAATGTACCTATGGGAGTAAAATAAAATGTTGAGAAAAAGCGTTACCAAAAAAGTAAGGGGTTAGGGTTAGGCATATTTTAACTCTTTATAATTCTATTTTTAATTTTTAAAAAGATAGTCTGGAGGCTTAGAAGGGTTATTTTTTAACGCAGTAAAAGGGGTTGAGAGGGTTGCAAGGAGTTGAAATACTAGGTCAAAGTTTGTATAATTCTTGGTAAGGCTAGAAGTTTGAAAGTTATGGTAATGGATTTTGATAAAACAAAAAAAAATACGACATTCAAAGTTTTAAAAAATTTTACGCTGAAGGGGGTTAAAATAGAGGATGAAAGTTTTTGTGCGATGTCGTCACTATTTTATAAACAGCAAATCGCACAAAGATTTCAACCTAGAACTGTGAAATATTCGCATGCTAAAGAATTTCATGCTCTTTAATTTATGTTACATTTATTTGGTTACTAATACTTGTAATATTTGTATGTTCAAAAACGGGACCAATTACTTAACCCGGGACACTTGCAGGTCCCGGGTTTCCTTAAAAAGAAACCGGGACGGGCTATTGAAATACGGGACAGTCCCGGGAAAAACGGGACGGATGGTCAGCGTAGATATGGGTCTAGACTCATCTCCTTTGGAAGTTTTTGGTATAGGAATAACCTTTGCTTTTTTCCATAGAGAAGGTAATTCACGTGTTCTTAAAATGGAGTTAAAAATGTGTGTGATGAATGGTAGCAAAGCAGGAAGAACAATTTTTAAGAACTTAGGGTGCATCAAATCGAGTCATACAGTGTTAGATTTTGTCGAAAGAAGGGCTTCAACTACATCCTCCGGGGTAATGTGAGAGAAGTCGAAAAGGGGTGTTTTTGGCCTAGCATTTGATAAATTATTCTCCGATGAATTAACCTGGTCTGAAAAATGTGAGGTGCCTGTCGTGCTTGAGACAAAAGATAAGTTTATGGCATTTATGTCAAATCTGTAGATTTGTTATCGAATTTACCAATTCCTATGTTTTTCAGATTCTTCCAAATCTCTTTTTTTCCCAATGCGGCATTGAAACGTGTCGAATATGTTTGAACTTTGGCCTTGCGTATCTCCCGAATAATTTTGTTTCGCAGTTTGGTATAGTTTACATAAAAACTGTCAAAGGAAATAATTTCCATCGTTTGAAGAATGAATCTCGTTTTTCAATGAGAGAGGGAATACTGCTCGTTATCCATGGTTTACTATTTGGACTGAAGGTTTTAGTTCTAAGGGGCACATGACAATAATAAAGTTAATTAATTTTGTCAGTAAAAAATTCTACCTGCATAGAGGGCGAAGATATATCAAACAACGAGTTCCAACTAATAGTATTAAGATTTTGTTCAAAGGCGGCGTAGTTCAAATTACTGAAATCCCTGTATTCGATGGTATGGTTTTGCCTGTGTATTTCAACGTGGAAATCATAAACTATGAAAATAAGGTCGTGTTTTGAAAAACTTGGAGCAGATAGTTGAACGTGAATAACTTTATTTCGATCACATACTAAAAATAGATCCAACAATGAAGGATTACCATTATTAGGGAAATGTGTAGGCTCAAACGTGTTTACAGAAAATAGATTAAGCGTCAGAAATTGGTTATATACGTTATTTTCCTATTAGATACTACAATTTATTGAAATCACCACTTAGGATTATGTTAGAGTACAAAATTGAAACCTGTTCTAAAGTAGAGATAAGAGGAGAAATACAAGCGTTTCTGTTGGGTCGATATACTGTTCCGACTAAAATTTTTTCTTGACCATTCGAAATTTCTACGACAGCGAATTCCATTTCACTTTCGTCACAAGAGACAGCTATCTGTCTTGATTTTAATGTTTCTTTGACATACATGGCAGCTCCCCCACCTCTGCAGCGTACTCTATTTGAACGATATATCTTATAACCTGTAAGAGAGCATATGTTGTTGTTTTGAGATTCAGAAAGTCAAGTTTCAGATAATTACACAAACCACGTCAACCTTAGAACCTTCAAATGTAAAGCGAAACTCGTCAATTTTACAGAGCAAACAAACAAAGCATTGATGTGAGATACTCTAAGTCCAGTTTGATGTCCACTCAAAATATTAATCATGGTGCGCAAATTAAAATCACCCATTGCAAATAAAAACAATAATGTTTAAAGTGCACAAAGAAAAATGTGCACGACTCGGTCGTACGAACTTGCTCCTGTATTCCCAATTAAAACTCATAAAAAAAACATAAAAAAAAATAAAAAAAAAATTCATAAATAAAAATTTAAATTGAAATATGTACTTCAAAAATGGATTCAATCGGAAAAAAATTGATGTCATATGATTTCTTAAGAAACTGTTGGTTTTTCAAATTTTTTTAATTTATTAAATACATTTTATTCCAAAAATTTAAATGCCAAATAAATTCAAATCTTATTCTTGATTTATTGAATTTTTGTTTTGAAAATCGACGGAGCCGTTTTTTTTTAAAATTAATTTTTTATATATAAAATTTTTCAAAAATGTCTTAAAATTAATTTGGGTATGTAGTATTCAAGAATATGTAAATATACATTTTATAATTAAATTTCGATTTTTAATATTGATCCGTTTTTAAGATACACAATTTTGAAAAAAATGTTTAAAAACATTTTTTAAAAATCCAAAAATATTTTGAAATTTTTTTGAACACAAAATATTATTTGGGCAATATATACGCACTTTCAAACTAAAAATTACGCTGATCGGACTTTTATTTTTCGAGAAAATCTAATAACAAAACAACGGTTCTATGGGAGGTACCGTTTAAGAGCAATACAAAATTTTTTTTTACATAAGATACATGAATGTTTAAAAAACCGAAATTCGAGAAAGTTTATAAAAAATCGTACGAGCCGTTTTAGAGAAAATTAAAAGTTTTGGTTTTTTTGCCATAAAAATCGTATGGTGGTTACCCTAAATTTTGATCTTAGAAAAAAAAAATAAAAAAAGTGGGATATGAGTTTTTGCTCAAACCTCTAATTTTCAAGTTTGAAGTCAATCGGACCAGTGGTTAAGGCTGTGTAAACTTCCAGACAGACAGACAGACGGAATCGCCGGACCCACTTTTTTCGACTTCTCTATCATCGTAATGTCATATCTCATCATCATCTCAAATTTTTTTTCTTACGAATTCAATACTTGCCATATATTCTATATGTCGCAAGTAAAAACAAAGAAGATTTACGGTTTGTTAAAAGAGCCTATTTTGTTGCAATGATGTTGATGGGGTTAAGTGGGTTTCAGGTAATATGTATATGTATATTGTATATATTATTGAAGTTGTAAGGCTTATTAGGAAGTTTAAAGACAGTAATACAAAATATAATAGAAATGAGAAAGTAATGTTACAAATAAGAGAAAAAAAAATATATAATAAATAGAGTAAAAAAAAAAAATGAACAAAGAAAATAATGTGTATATAAGTATTTAAATATTAAACATTATACTTCAGAGTTGGCAACCATATTCAAATCCTCCAAGCATTCGATCAGTTGAGCATCTTCATTCATAAGTCGCTTGATGTAAACAACTTATCTCGATACAAACATAGTGCATAGTTTTTTTTTTGCTTTCTCAGAGACAAAATAATTGCGGACCGAGTATTGAGCCTTGTGGAACTCAAGGCCCAAGTTTTTTCGGTATATTTTATTTCTAGTCTTACAGGGTTATATTAATATGAAAAAATTCAAAAATTTAGAAAACAAAAAAATGTCATAAAACAATTTTAAAAAATCGTCTTGGCAGCCAGCGATGATTTACTCTTTATAAAAGTTTTTTTTTTGTCTTTTCTGGGTTTAGTACAGGTGGTCCACAACTTTGAATGCTGGAAAGAAAAAGAATGAAAAGTTTTACGGTATCAGTCTGGAGTGTGAAAATAAATTGTCCAATGTACTGATGCACTTAATCTGTCAACGTCACTTTGGCCTTCTTTATAGTTTAGCTAGACATAATAGTACGAAGGACGTCATCCTCCTTGTGTCGTCTATATTCTTCTAAGAGTAATGATGGGAAGGTTTTTAGTATAGCTGCAATAGAAGTTGTTGCTCTCACGGATGCGGTTGGTTGAAGAAAATATACATAAATTGAGCAAAAAACTGTTTAAGCATTTTCCATGGTTGGGTATTTATATACTTATTTCTTACAACTTACCACCGGCACCAGCACCGGCACATGTTGTTGGTTGTTGTAGAAATGAATTAGGATCTTGTTTCGTTTAAGAATTTCGAGCGCATAGTTTATGATAAAATGCATTTGGGTACATGAAAGTTGTATGAAACTTAGGATAATATCCCCGTTTACCTCAAACGGCGAAAATGTTCTTCGCTATGGTATACTGTTTTAAACTTTTTTGGTTTGTTTCCTACTTGTTCTACTAATAGGGCACGTATTGCACTCGTGAAATAAGAAATGTTTGAGATCGCAATTTCGAATTTTGCCATCTGACGTGTGTGTCCAATCTTCTAAGTGTGCCGACTCTGCCCTAAAACGTTAACAGTTTTTTCAGGTTTCTTGCTTCTTCAAACAACAAACTTTTTGTATTATTAAAAAAACAAAAAATCTACGAGTATTTCATGGCTCAAATTCAGCGAATGGAGAGAGTAGTGAAAATTACGTAATTGTTTCAAATATTCCATAAACTTTTCTGAAACATTTTTTGTGAAAAGGAAAACAAATATCAAACTGATTTGCACTACGAGGGCAAGAACATTCGACAAGGTTGTGCAATGTGCATATTTCCATGTTTGGAATGAATAGGAGAATGTATGTGTTGCTTGGGAAAGATCATGGTCCCATGGTTCGAAAAGGATGTTTGATATAAAATTTCTTGAACATGAATCTTCCTTTTTTGTACTTTTGTTTTAGCTACATCATTTAATATAAATTATGCTCACTGCTATGCGGGTTATGTGAATTATTTATTCGCATGTTGGAAAATTTTATTAAAATGGGTCCTAGTATTATTTCAAACGTTAACTCTCATGTAAATGAAGTGAAATGCGAATAAGAGTTAATAAGACTTGTAGATAAATCTGCTATACTGACTTTTATCACACCATCATTGTGGCAAACTTATAGGGATGAAAAGTAAATATTTGGATGAGATTATTATATCTATTTTGCTGAATTAGATGGTTAAGTTGAATTCGGGTTGAAACAAACCTTTGCATAGAGTAAGTGTCAAGTTTGTCTTTCTTATAAGTATTATTGTTTAAATCAAGAATTTGCTTTCCATTGTTACTCAATTTAAAGTGAAGTGTTTCATAAAGAGCCACAATTTATGCAAAAACAGTTTCACGGAATTCATAAACTTGGCTTTTTATTTTTGGCAAAATGACAAAGCACTTTAACAAGGACCCAACGATTATAATATTGATACAAATTTATTGCACATGCCACCAAAGCAAGGACGCGTGTGTATATGATTCATGAACTTGAATGGGAAACTTTCTTATGCTGCCACATTATGTGATAATTTCATTCATTGAAATAGTTGCCTCCGTGAATAAAATAACAAAATTTATCTTATAGACTACCAGACCAGCCAGTGTGCGAAATGCCATCAAGAAATAGGACAAAAAAAAAACATCAGGGAACCATTCACCCCATACATTTTCATAATATGTAAATATTGTCTAGTGCCGTAGTCCTTATGAAATCTCGTTTATATTCATTTTTACTGTGTAGAAACAAGGCAAACTGATTTATTTCGAGAATGTGATTAGTTGGAATATATTGAAGGCAAATGACCCGGCTAAAAGTTTCTCCAGATCTTTTTTCGTTCTCTGGCCATATTCCTTCTTTGAATACTTAATTAGGCAAAAAAGCTGTGTCCCTAAGCAAGTGACCATGTTTTCAAGATGTAAGAGAAATAGGTAGTGGGTAGAGAAGAAGGCATTTGTTTGTCGAGAAAATTTAAATATGTATACATCCAATTGTACCGACATATTGCATTTATATATTCAAAGAGACTTAAGAAGAATTCCCCCCCACTTGGGAGTTAAGTCTTGAAAGCAGTTCTAAGGTTAGGTTAATGGCTTCGTAGAATTATGAAAAATTAAATTATTTGATAATATTAAGTGATCTATGAACTAATGAGCCTATTGACAAAATTGTTTCTTCATCCATGTTGGTAGTCACCAGACGAGTTCGGCAATCGATTTTGAAGGCAAGTGGCCTTGCTACACATAATATGGAAAACCGAAGTGAGGACTGGCCGTTAAGGCCAGTTATATGATCGAAAGTAAAGGGAAAGGGAAAGGCAAAGGTAAAGGGAAGAGAAGGGAAAAGGAGATAGTTCACCATTGAATTTTTCAGCTTGAGATCTTAAATTTTAACCAACACAAACGGTGTTTTATGATCCTTCTCTTGAAAAATTATACAGGGTGTCGAATAATTCGTCTGCCATATTTTGGAATGTGATTCTTGGTCATATTTTAAGAAAAAAATTGAAGTACAGTAAGAAATACTATAACCTTTTAAACTACTTTTAAATTGAGCTGACGCGTTTTTAGGGCTGAAAGATATCAATTTTAAATGGTGTTCAATTTTTGTTGTCCGGGCAAAATTTTTGAACATTTTGTTTTTGTTGTCTCCACTTTGTGTTAAACAATAAGAAAATTGTTATAAATAAATGCGAGAAATAAATATTTTGAAATTTTTACTTTAAAATATTCATTTAATTTATTTTTAAAACTTTGTAAATTTCACAAGTAGGTATAATTTATTTATTAGCGACGCGTTTCGGACGATCGTCCATCATCGGGCACTTTCTTCAAACTTAAAGCTTTGGATGTTGAGCTTTCTGGTGTAGGTCCTGTGGTGTGTACTATTGCTTGTTGTTGTGGTGAATTGTTGTTTTATTAGCTTGATGCGTGGTCATTTTTTTTTTTCAAAAAAAAGGAAATAAACAAGGTTTGATCAACTTCCGCATTCTATTATCAAGTTTAAATTGCATTCATATGGTTTTCCTTCAGGATTCGTTTAATTGATTTCTTCTTATCTTGATAATACACTCCGCTTCAACTGAATAAGCACACAATTTTCTGAAGTTTGTTGTCCATTTTTTCCTAACTTTGAAGGTTAATGCATCATTTGATGATGCCAACCGATAGCTTATGATGTTGAGAAATCAAATCAAAAACAATAATTTAAAAAGGACCACTATCATTTCCCTGGCTCTCATGCAAAGCTTTCCAGATTGAAAAACTTAGTTTTTTTGCGTCAACTGAATAAGCACACGATCTTTCACTCTCATTATCTTCATTAGTTCTTAGAGTTTTAAGGTAATTGGTATACCAAATCAAAAATTGAAGTGTTCTTAGTGACATTTAACCGTTTATTTAAAATTTAAGAAAAGATAGTTAGATCAGAAGCTTTAATAGTGTCGGACGAGTTTAGATTGATTCGTTAAAAGAATAAAGACTGACCATGCATGCTATAGTTACCAACATTGATCGGAGTCTTAGTGTTGTCTATTCGTTCCTCAGTAACAAAAGTTTGTACGAGAAAAACATGAAAGGTGGTAAAAAAAAGCGGCAACATTCGAAGTTGATCGACGAGCAATTTTGAGATGTGCTTCCAGTTCATGTGCCTCCGCGGTAAAAATTAAACAAAAAGTTGGTGTAACTGCAGGTGTTTCAACAGTCCACAGAGTACCAAACCGCGCAGATCATTTAAAACGATTGTAACTCCAAAAGAAACCACCACTAAACGAGCAACAAAAAGATATTCGTTTAAGATTTTCTAGACTCGATGTGAGTTGGAAAAATGTGAGGCACAACGCGGTTTTTTGGGATGAGAAGAGATTCAATTTTGATGGCCCTGATGGTTTTAATTATTGCTTTCACTATTTGAGAAAAGAAGAACGATTTTTAGCGCGGCATCATAGTCGAGAAGGTGGAGTTATGATATGGGGAGCAGTTAGCTACTATGGGACTATTGAGCTTGAGTTTTAAACGTCAAAAAGGAGTGCAATTACCTGCAAAAGAATATTGGAAAGAAAGTTTCCTTCATTTTTGGATATTTGTGGACCCTATGAATGGATTTTCCATTAGGACAACGACCCTATCCAAACATAGCGCATTGTCAAAAGTGGGAAACAGGACCAAAATGTTGAATTGCTTCAATGATCGCCCTATTTACCTGACCTGAACCGTATAGAAAATGAATGGGGATGGTTGGTACGTAAAGTTTATGAGTCAGGCCGTCAGTTTGAGGACAGAGAATCGCTTATTGCAGCCATTAAATTAGCATGGAGAGAAATTTCGCTGGACTACTTAAGGAGTTTATACGATTCCATGCCAGCCCGAATTTATGAAGGAATCAAGAATAAAGGTGGTAGTACCCAATACTTGAAATAACCAATAAAAAAAATATTTAAGGAAAATCTTGTTAATTTCTTTCCGTTTGATTTTATTTGCATTTTTAAAAGTTGTGCTTATTCAGTTGACGCAAAAAAAAACTGAGTTTTTCAATCTGGAAAGCTTTGCATGAGAGCCAGGGAAAAAATAGTGGTCGTTTTTAAATTATTCTTTTTGATTTGTTTTCTCAAAATCATAAGCTATAGGTTAGCATCATCAAATGATGCATTAACGTTCAAAGTTAGGAAAAAATGGACAACAAACTTCAGAAAAATTGCGTGCTTATTCAGTTGAAGCGGAGTGTAGATCTTAACATGTAAAATTCAAAAACTCTTACTCAAGAGCTTTCATCGCCAACTCGGGTGCACCACAAGGTAGTCACCTAGGACCCCTTTTATTTATTTTAGCTATTAACGATGCACCGTTATGTGTTCAAAATACAGGGTCTTCCAATAAGAGGTGTTATTTTGATATTCAAAGAAAAATGGCATTTTTTGAGATAAGTGATCTGATGTTTATTTCATTATAAAGAAGAAGGTATGCCGTTAATAAAGAAACACAACATTAGCCAAATGGCCGCCTCGACCACGCTTACAGGACCATATCCTTTTCATGAAATTTTCCATAACCCAATCGCAAAGTGGCTGCCCTATGTCCTCAATAGCCTCACGAATTCCATCTTTGAGGTCTTGAATTGACGCTGGACTGTTGGCGTAGACCTTATCTTTCACGGCCCCAAAGGAAGAAGTCGCAAGGTGTTAAATCACAATTTCCACCAATTTCTGTATTGCGGTCCGACAAGGTGTTTCACGACGACCCAAAAGTGTTTAGTTTTACGAACCGTCTCTGCCAAATGTTCACCATTTTTATAGTGAATTATAATAATTTCAATGCGTTGCTGAAGGGTGTATCGTTCCATTTTTATTAATGGTGTAATTTCTACTTGTCAAATGTCAAAAAATGACAGCTTCTAAAATGACAGCTACCGAAATAGCGGGCTATTCAAAATAACACCTCTTATTGGAAAACCCTTAAGTTAAAATCAGACTACTGCATAACAACTTTGTTCTTAGAATATGACCAAGAATCACATGTCACTTCCCAAAGTATGGTAGACGAAGGAGAAGGAGCGTTTCCATAACAACAGCCAAGTCAAAATTCATCGTGCATCTTTTCAACTTTTTTTTTGGTTACCACCTCTAGTCTGATTGAAGTCAATCTAATCAGTAGTGGCGAATACAGACAGAAAAATACACAAACAGAAAGCTTAACTTTTTTTTCGACTTCTCTATTACCGTAATGAGAATGTAAAATTTCCTATTCTTTTCTACATGTATGTCACAAGAAAAAACAGCAAACTTGCTTAGAAAATACCCTTCAAACAGTTTAATTTCAATTGACCAATCTTATTAAAAAAGATATGTATATCCTAACAACTGGTAATTTTTCTTTCAAAACTATGATTATTACGGTGCAGGGAAAATACTCCATGGGAATCTGCTCCACATGGGAATTTACTCCACTCAAAGTGGGAATTTGCTCCACTTTTTAAAGTGGAATAAATTCCCATTGCGAGTGGGAAATAACTGCATAATTGGGTGAGATAGTAGTCCACTAAAAGTAAAAAGTGTAAGAAACAATTATTGCACTTCTTATTAAAAAAAAATTTCAGAATGTGATTTTTTTTCTTTGAACTATAAAAAAGTCTTACAAATACAGTTTTTTTTACTTCAAATTCACCCTTTTACAAATCAAATTCACCCTTTTACAAATAAAATTCACCTTTATACAAATCAAATTCACACTGTACTTATAATGAAGATAGTATGTATTTGTTAAAATAAAATCACAAAAGATTTTTTTATTTAAGACAAATGATGTCTGGGTGAATTTGATTTGTAAAAGGGTGAATTTGATTTGCAAAAGAGTGAATTTGATTTGTAAAAGGGTGAATTTAATTTGTAAAAGGGTGAATTTTTTTCGGTTATAATTACTAACATTCCTCGTAAAAACCTGTAGAGCTCAGTTTCATGCTGGGAAATAATTCCACCAAAAAAATTGTGCAGTTATTTCCCACTTTCAGGGGGAATTTATTCCACTTTAAAAAGTGGAGCGAATTCCCACTTTGAGTGGAGTAAATTCCCATGTGGAGCAGATTCCCGTGGAGTAATTTCCCTGCACCATTATTACATCCCATAATGATACACATTTTAACAAATCAATGAAGTTGAATAACCAGCAACAGTTGTTGCAGACTTGTATTTTTTTCAATTCTACTTTTGTTTAAGAACCAATGGGGCATATTCATAGACATTTTTAAACTGCTGCTAAGCTGTTACTAACTTAAACTGGAGTTTAAGCTATTCATAATCACATTTAGTCCTAGGATTAAGAGCTAAACTGGGGTCTAACTTTAAACATGGGTGATGCTATGTTTAAGTTGTTACTTTTCTATTTAATTTCAAAATATCATTCACTTTATTAATTAAAGTCGTCTTTTATGGGGACTATAACACATGTGTGTGCCTCTAATCAGAAATTGGGTATAAGTATAAGTGAATTTGTGTCAACTATTTTTTGTGGTTCTCTCAACGAGACACGATGAATTTGATCCCGGAACTAAAGATATGGTGGATTGATTGTTCTGATTTTGAACATGTTTTTATTCATTTCTGTATGCAATTTAAGATATCTAAAAACATACTGAGCGAATTTGTCGTCATGATACAGATCGTCAGTGTTATCATCATCGGCAACCTCCAATTTGAAGAGAAGAAACAAAGCACTTATATTACACTACACAGACTCGAGGAAACAACAACTTCATAAAAACCAAAAGGTTTTCAAACTTATCTTGCCACAAACGTTATAATCTTATTATATCTTCATTGCGTTTAATCTGGTCCATAATTCGCATGCAATATGTACATTAAGGTGGTCGTAGGCTCTATAGGAAAAAAATTATGTCGGAATTTTGTTGATGGGAACCCCAGAAATTGTGCATTTTATCCAAATTTTAAGATATACGAAGTTTTAGCATTATTGGAGCACGTTTACACGTGCCGACGGACGCTCGGACGATTTTTCGCTGGCGAACGACTTTTCGGAGACATAACTCCGAAACCACTCGACACTTTCTCATGAAACTGGTCTTTAATGAAAGCTTATGCTTAATAAAAATAAAATAAATATTTGATAATAACGGAATGCATTAATATTTTTTATATGACAAAATGGTAGTGCGTGCTTCCTTTATTTGAACATTTTATTTCCTGAGGTACCTTCTACACTTAGATCAAAAAGTATATATTTTCTCGCTCAGACTTAAACTTACGATAAAAGTGCATAAGATATAAAATATTAAGAATAGCATAAGCTTTCATTTAAGACCAGTTTCATGAGAAAGTGTCGAGTGGTTTCAGAGTTATGTCTCCGAAACCTCGTTCGCCAGCGAAAAACCGTCGAGCGTCCGTCGGCACGTGTTAACATGCTACAATCGTGCTAAAACTTCGTCTATCTTAAAATTTGTATGAAATGCACAATTTCTGGGGTTCCCATCGACGAAATTCCGACATTGAATTTTTACGACCACCCTAATGTACATACGTGCCGTGCATGTTTCATATGTTTCTTGATTTAAAATTTACATTTTAATTTTGAAAATTTCAATTTTTTTTTTTGACATTCCTGCTGTTTGATTTGTTCATTTGAATGAAGGTTGTAGTAGATTTTTCAATAAACTCTAGTTTAGTAAAACACAGCAAGAAAATCGTCTATGAATAGAAGCTGTGTTTTCCTAAACTATTAAGCTTAAACTCAGGACTACATAATTACGACTTAAACATTTATTTATGAATATGGCCCAATATGTTTAAGCGTTTAATACCTACTCTCAGACCATAAGTTCAATGTACACAACAAACCTTGGAAATTCAACTTAATAAAAATAATACACAAATTAATTCGAAAAAAGAGCTCTGATCCCGGTAACCTTCCTTTAGCATTAAAACATTGACATTAATTATTCCTATAATATACTCACATACGTACGTACCTAACAACATATCTCTATCTCTATTAATTTTTCTTATAGGTCAAATGTCCAGAATGTCGTGCCGAACACCGTAACCGTATCAGGGCGTGCAAGCGTTTCCCACAAATGTTACTTTGCAACGCTTTCTGGAGTTACATATTGAAATCACTGGAGAACTGCCGGACCCAACATCTGGTAATTATATTGTTTTATTGAAATTAATTGCATTCATCCCACTTTCGCCTCACATGCAATGTTCTCGTTCTTCCGCAGTACATATACGTTTGGTTTTGATGCCTGTTCTATTCATACAACACTGAACAGGAACACTCTCCTTCGTAAATTGAATGTCAGGTTTCAGAAAGGACAAATTGTGTGTAAACTTTCAGTATTGACCTCAGCAAATTTTCTTTCATCCTTTGTCATTATATCGTTGTCTTCGTATGAGTGTATATTGCTTGAAAAGCCATTGTGGCATTATCAGAATTCGGAGTCTAATTAAATTTGTTTCATCAGTATACTAAAATCAAGGAGAGTGGAATAGTGAGTGCTAGTAGTGCCAGTAGTGTTTCTATTGGGTAAGGCTTTAGGCGGCAGTTCCTTTTATCCTCCCATTGGGATTTAACCCACTCTCTTCATCGATATTCTGATATTGTCTAGAGACTGAGCATCTTCCGGGCAATATAGCAAATAATATTGCTGACTCGGCCTTGGACTCAAGCTGGGTTTTTTGTTTGATAATATGTTTGGGTGCATTCTACCATACATGATTGAGTAATGAACAACACGGAATTCAATCAAATTGGGATAAAAGACTTAAAGACACTCTCCACCATCACCATGCGCCTTCTTCATCATTTTCAGCATCTTCTATGCGGGTCGGTAGAGGCATGTATTTTTTGTTATGTTAGTATTGTTTTTGCTTGTGACGTTGTCTGTTTGTCTAAAGAAGATTTTTTTCCCTTTTTTCGGATACTTGATATGGATTTCTGAGTTTCTGTTAAGACTATTTAGACGTTGATTAATTGTTTTGGTATACTGATATAGTTATTCGTATGTATGTAAGATGAACAACAAAAGTACTATGTAAGAAAAAAAGTTAAAAAAAGGGAAATATTTATTTATTGGCATGATGTAGCATTAGAGCTGTCCTGACATCATCTCACACCCCATAAAATCGATTAATCAATCATTCAATTCGTTAATGAATCAAAAGGAGACTGTTGCTGCATATGGTTCGATTTATCTCCCGAAAAAGGTCTGTCATTCCATGAGCGATGTTTGTAGATCTAATTAAACAGAAGCGAGATTGGCCGATTATTGACGGCAGCGCTTGTTGTATATAGACTAGGCAGATATGAGTCCATTTGGATGGTCGCTGTTCTCGAATTTAATATTGATTGACTAGAGGTGTGCAGAAGTTTATATTGAATTATTTGTAAGAAACACATGTTGATTACGTGTCATTAGCTTTAAGAAACAACAAGTTGAATTCTTTATGGCTAGATTAATCAAGTAAAGTCAAATACATCCATAGTGGTTTGGACGTATTTTGGTAATTTCAAAGGATTGGTTAAACCAACAATCAATTTACACACATGTTATTTGCCAGTGTGAATTCAACTGTGCTATCAACTGCATGGGTTTGAAAAGAGTTTAAGCATGGTTTCGAATAACCTAATAGACAATTTAAAAGATGCTCTATAACATGGTCAATGAGATTTAGCATTCATCTGCGCAACAACGGGGATCCGGTCCGATTCTTCAACCTACCCTGATCGTTGCCCGACACGAACGCCTTCTAAATGCGCAACCTTTGGCGTCGGGTGTCCTGGTCTTCCAGATAATTTCAGAATAAAATTTGGTCTGCCACGCTGTATTCAGCTTGCGGGTTGGGGTCTCACCAACACCAACACGGAGTCGTCTATTCTCAAGACTTTTCTCTCGAACGAACGCGGCTAAAAATTCAGGGTGCATTTGGTAAGCTACCCAAGACTCGGATATATAAGTGAGTACTGGTAGCACTATCTAAATTTCGAAGTCATGAAGAACCTTGAAAGGCAAATGTAGGTTCTGTTGGATCTGAGCAGCTGTCTACGTTATCTTCCAAATTGTTATCGGCTGCTACTAATGACCCAAAAAAAAATTGAAGGATCGCACTTCTTCGAACTTGTGCTCACTCATTTAATAGTTCTTCATCTGCAGACGGATTTACCATGTAGGTACTGCGTTTTTCTTTAATTTATATCCCTAAGTCTTACGATATTTAATTTATTTTTGGCATCCCCTTTATGAGCTTTTGCGGGCTGCCTTTCAGTCGTTTCTTTTAATTTTGAGAAGTCAGTGATCATCTCTTGTATTGTGCTTGGATGTTGAATGTAGAAATACTGTTTATTATAAGAATTACTCATTGTTGCCCGTAAATGGTCTCAAACGTATCTTTTCATTCTTTAATATGTATGCCTCCCCATTTGACTATCAAGTATTTTTCTATATTGATTTCTTTTCGATCATTTACTTATCTATAAGACATGGTTATTTCCTTTTTTTTTTTTTGAATTTGGAATATTCTTCCTCTTGAGAGAGTTTCAAATATCTACGCTTATGCTTGACAAGTATTGTTCACGGTTGCTTCAAATGATTATCAATACCCGCAGCTCTTTCAGTTGTAAAAAAAACACTCCCCGTCGTCGTCGTCGGCGTCATTTAAACTTATAAAAACATTCAACATAATGTATGTCCTCAGAGCGATTATCCTTCTTTTTCCTGCTCGACACTTTTCGATTTATTCAACTGTATTGAATTTGACTGTCAATTGGTGTCTTTTCCCTCAAACAAAATTTTAAATTTTATTTTATTCTCAAATACAGATAGCAATAAGTTAAATACACTCCGTCTTTTTGTATTTTTTTGTTCAACATAAAGAAAACCAATTCCACGCAGCAAATGGAATGGTAGAGGTACTGATCGCATATTAAAGAGTTAAATGAAAACTTTTTTCAAATTCAAAATTTGAATGGTATTTATCGCTTTAAGTAAATATAACGTGCATGAATAAAAAAAATGACGAACGCCTCATACAATTCCAAACTGAAGTGATGATTTGTATTTTATATCAAAAATCCAGATTAAAAGGGCAAAGTTCTTTAAGCTCGTGCAAATAAAAAATTCAATTTTGCTTATTTCTTCTTAAAATTTAAACAAACTTTCTTATGCAGATACACTTAAAGCCCTTTTGTATCAAATTTTATATTTTTATGATGTTTGAAAGTGCTAAATTCAATGATTAGTCATTGAGTGAGCCAGTTAAGGTTTAAACAAATTTGAGGAAATCAGAGAAGTCAAAAACGGCCAAGGTTGTTTTCTATTAACAAAAGGGTAGCAGGGGTGTCGTTTCTTTAAAGCCGAAGACTCTCCCCGAAGTTATTCGCTTACAAAACAAGAACTTTGCGAGGTAAAGCTCTTCACTGAACCAAAAACAGTAGTCATAATGATAATTTTGTACATTTAACTGACAACTTTGTTGTCAATTTACAACCAATGACCGCAGTAGTAAATATGACAATTTAAAATTTTCAATTCAATGATTCGAAACCGGGATTGTCACATTGATAATTTGCGTTGGCAAATCGAAAACCATGGTTGTCATATTGAAATCTATGGCAGTCGTATTAAACACTGCAGTTGTCATTTGGAAAACCCAAATTATCAAATTGAAAACCATGGTAGTCAACTTGACAACCGTATTAGTCATATTGATAATCACAATGAACCAATTTAAAACTACGGTAGTTAATATGAAAACTACGGTTGTCAATTTCAAAACAGTGGTTGGTAGATTGAAAATCATGATTATCAATTTAAAGATCGTGGTTTTCAAATTGACAACCGTAGTAGTCATATTGAAAAACATAGTTAACCAATTCAATACCATATGGTAGTAAATAAGGAAACTACGGTTTTCATATTAAAAACAGTGCTTGCTAATTTAAAAATTTCAAATTTGTTTGTTTTTCAATATCATCATATCATAATGAACACTTCAAAATTTCGATTTTCAATTAGATTACCGTGATTCTAAATACTATAATAGCTCCTCCGAAATATAAGTTGCAAGGATTGTTTAAAATAAAAGGCAGATTTAATTTTTTGGAACATGTATAATTTTATTTATTATTACAACTAAGTTGACTTACATATACATATACATATTCTTATGAAAATAAAATGGTTTTTGTGATTGTGTTGGTATTGTGGCTTTCCTTTGGTGGTTCCTACTTCATTGGAAAGACAAAATTGTGCACGCTTTTAAGTACTCGCAAAATAACTTCATCTATAATAATTTTGAAAGAAACAATTAGAATTAATTCTGTTAAGCATCAATAAGTAGTTTACCTTTATCAAAATCCGCTTCTTTTGTGTTTTTGAGTGTGTCCAATACGTTCTTATCCTTAATATTTCTCATCAAGAACTCCCTTTAATCTTTGAAAGTTGGCTCCCACAACGAAAGGATGGAGGAACTTTCGGGGTACAAGTCCTTGTCAATCTGAAACATAGAAAATACCATGAAATTTTGTTGCTGTTGTTGAAGTTGCTGTTGGTGTTGATGTGGGTGTTGGTATAAGCATTAATGTTAATAATTGTTAACATGTTGGAATTGGTTGTTAGCTCTCCACACCGATACACTTATATTGAATAATAAAAATTGAATAGTTTTAACTTACAAATAACTCTACAAAAAATATAATTGTCTTACCTGTAACAATATTCTGCTTGCGATTAGTTTTGTTTTTTTTAGTTTTAGTTTTTGTTTCTTTCTTGATTTATTTTATGTTTTCCACTTTTTTACACTTCTCACACGAGTCTGATCGACTTTATGCACGGCTACTGAATGAGGATTACACTACTTGTTCAATTCAAGATAAACTCGATGTTCATATTGAAAACAATAATTGTCAATTTGATGACCATAGTTTTCAATATGACAACCTTATGTGATCGATCATCGTATTGACAACCGCAATTGTAAATATGATTTTTAAAAACGGTTGAACCATCACATTGACTACTGCGGTTTTCAACTTGACAATTATGGTTTTCAATACAATAATTTTGATAACGGCCTAAGCAATTTATCGTTTGTGTTCGTTTGTTCTTGTTCAATTCAAGAAACACTCGATTTTCATATTGAAAACAATAATTGTCAATTTGATGACATTGCGAAGGGCGTTATTTGATTACGAAAAAAAAACTCCATCATCATATCAACAACAGGTTTCAATACGAAAACTTTTTATTTTGATTTACATTCTAGCAATCGCAATTATCAATATAGCAACTCTAGTTTTCAATTTGATGCCGGTGAAATTCAGTCATCACATTAACAACTGCAACTGTCAATTTGAAGATTTTTTTTTTCAATGCACTTGTTGCATTTAGGTAGTAATCATATTAACAATCATTGTTGTACATATGATGACTGTAGTTTTTAATTAACTGACGGACAACCTAAGTTTTTCAGATTGACAACCATTGTATTCTATTTGATCATCCCAGGTGTTAAAACGACAACTTTGATTTTCAAACTAGCAACAAGATATTGAAAATTTCAAATTGTCCCATTTACTATCAAGTTGTAAGATTTTGAGACGAATTTTAAAAATTTACATCACATTGAATTTTTTTTTCATCAATTTATCAATTTTCGGTTAACAAACAGTAATTTTCAATATGACAACGGTTATTTTTTTCAGTGTTGGGATCGGAGATAATGCCATACTCCCCCGTAGTTGTAAGCCCAACGAAAAGTTTCCGGTACACAGATTTACGTTCTCATAAAATATCAAAGCGATTTCCTTCACTTTTTGAATTCCATAAAGAGAGTCTAATTTTTTTTTCATACTATCAGATAATGCCGAAGAGAGCTTATAGCAAGCTATTTCTTACGGCAAAATGTCTCATCACTTAGTGCAGTCTGCAATGTTAGTTGTTAGTAGACTTATCAACAATAAATAATAAATTTACAAAATCACAAAAAATTCAAAAAAATACAAAAAAAAACATTTAAGAACGTGGTACACTGGTTTTAAGAATTTGTTTAAAATTGTTTTTATTGATTTGAAAATCCAATAAGTTTTCATTCGCATTCAAAAGCTTACTCATTCTTGTCAGTGGCTCATGCATTCTGTAGTTTGTCCTATGTTTAGGAACTTTAATCAAACTATGAGAACGCAAAATATAATCTCCACCTCGATAATTATTAATGAGGATAGAATTTAGAATATCTGGAGCATCAGTGACACCAGTAATAATTGGATGAAGGAAAACAATATCATTATTTGTTCTCCTTTGACAAAGTTCTTGCATTTGGAAAAATGCAAGTCGATCATCATAAGAAGAGATATTATTGGGGTCAATCCATTTAAGCCCTTTAAAGGCGAAACGTGTAAAATTGCGTTGAACTGATTCTAGTCTCTCAATATGTATTTCATAATGAGGAGACCAAACTTGTGAAGCATATTCGAGATGGGGTCGAACTAAACTGTTGTACAAGCTAAAGGTAACGTTAGGGTCAAGAAATTCCTTGAACCAACGCTTAATAAATCCTAACATTGAGTTAGCTTTGTTGACGATGTTGTTAATGTATTCTGAAAAATCTAAATTGGATTTGAAAAGAACTCCTAAGTCCCTAACCTTAAAGACACGGGATAAGATGTGTTGGGAGAAAACATAATCATATGATGTAGGATTGCGCTTATTTGAAATTGTCATTGTCTGACATTTTCCTGGGTTAAGATTTAAATTATTCTTTTCACACCATACAACAAACTTATTAATATCATCTTGCAGTTGAACGCGATCTTCATTGCATGAAATATTTTTGAAGATCTTCATATCATCTGCAAAGATACGAATTTTACTATTTCGAACACTTATCGGTGCATCGTTAATACCTAAAATAAATAAAAGGGGTCTTAGCGATGAAAGGTTTTGAGTAAGAGTTTCTGAACTTTATACTTGGTAAGATCTATTATCAAGATATGAAGAAATCCATTTGACAAATCCTGGAGGAAAGCCATATGAATTCAATTTAAACTTGATAATAGTATGAGAAAGTTGATAAAACGCTTTGGAAAAATCAGTGTTAACGCAATCAACTTCATTTCCACTTTCTACAGAATTTAAACATTTATGCAAAAATTCAAGAAGGTTTGTCGTGATATTTTTGGTGTAGAAGACTAAATTATCTCAAACAACTTCCTCAAAAAGCTTTGGAATGCAAGACAGTTTAGATATAGGCCTATAATTTGTAATATCAGACTTGTCTCCTTTCTTGAAAACAGGTGTTATGTAAGCAGTTTTCCACATGCTAGGGAATTTTCCTTGTTTTAACGACAATTCAAAAATATTACGTAGAGGCAAGGCCAAAACCGTCCTATATTTTTTTTTAAAGAATAGTCTTCCTTAAGAAGGCACATACAATTAACAAGTTTATCGAAACTTAGTTCCTTAAGAAGGCACATACAATTAACAAGTTTATCGAAGTCGATAAGAACATTGTTGAAAGTTACTTGGGAACAGTTTCGCAGATAATCAAAGAAAACAGTATCCACAGTTATGGGAGTAGGTATCGATGAAAGACTGACTAAAATAACTTGCCAAAGCATCACAGATTTCAGAATTACAGTTCAAAACAATATTGTTGTATTTGAAGTTTAACGGATAAACATCACATTTCTTTTTAGAATTGACAAAATGCCAAAAACTTTTAGGGTACTGTTTAAGTGAATTTGAAGATTAGTGCTAAGAACACTGAGGTTTTTATTCTGGTTATAAGCATGGATGTGGTTAAAGCTTTCACTACTGCTACGTGCCTTAATATATGAATGATGACAGATTAGGAAAACAAATACACACGAACACCTGGCTCAAGGCCCTAATTTCGTGGTGGATTGAATTCCAATCCACTCCATTTTTATATGCATGAATTACATGCATATTTATGGTGTATGTTGCCTTCCCAAGTGGCACATTTAGTCGCAGTTAAGTCATCGCGACTCTTATGTGACTGACTGATTATAACACAATTATAGCAAATGGGTCGTGATGACTGCTTTGCTACCCAAACAGCGAAAAAACATCCAGTTCAGATACTAAATTCTTGTTACAAGGAAGTGCAGTCAACTACTAAAACCATCAAAGGTTTTAATATTTCTTGTAACAAATTAATACAAATTAAAAGTTGCGAAAAACTAATGTCAGTTTCTCTCGTTTATCTCGTTAGATAAAATGAATATTTTTTGATGGTAGTTTGGGATGAAAATTATTTTTATTTACAATTGAGTATGATTGGGAAAGTATTTTTCAAAACGCTCGCAGGTGAATCATGAAATGTTACCTTCTACCCCCTTTAAAATTAACGCGCCTTCAAAATAAGTGAAAATTATAAATCTTTATATCTTATTCAAAGAATAAAAAATGAAATTTCGCCCTAAAACTAACTAAATATCTGTAGTTTTAACCATTAAATAGCTTTTAAATTCGATATAACTACTTTATAAATGCATAGTGTGACCTTATTCTTTTCATTAAATGTTGAATTATTAATATAATCTAAAAATTTTATAAAAAACATGGCCGAAGAATTAGTATTATAAATCCTTTTTCTCTTTCTGTTTTTGTAACCTTCTTTCTTCTTCTAGCACTAGCACTTCTACTCTCTTGTAAAGAAAACATGTGCAAATTGAATTGGTACTGATTTGAAACTATTTGAAACTGAGTTTGTTTTCAGAAACTTATGTGTTATCTTTTTGCTACACACATATTTTACTGGTTTTTCAAAACTTGTTAGTTATCTATTTGCAACTAAGTTGGTTTTCAAAAATGTATATGCTACTCTATTGCTATTCACATAATTTACTTGTTTTTCAAAACCTGTAAGTAATCTGCATGCTACTTAGATGGTTTTGACAAACTTATGGGTTACCCCTTTGTTATTGACATAATTTCCTGGTTTTTCAAAACCTGTTAGTTATCTATATGCAACTAAGTTGGTTTTGAAAAACTTATGTGTTACCTTTTTGTTACACACTTTTTTTCCTGATATTTTTCAAAACCTCTTAGTTACCTTCATGCAACCGAATTGGTTTTGAAAAACTTGTTTGTCACCTTAATGTTACTATTTTAGTTACATTATTATAACAAAACGCAAATCTGTGCCACTTGGGTTGTAGCATATGAAAAAAGGCAAGATTAATCTTCTGCATCTGTCCTATTGCCGTAGACTTTACCTTCCGTCATTTCCATTTTTCTCAACCAGTTTGCTTTTCCCGTTAAAAAAAGCCATACTGGTAGATGTGTTTTTATCTATGTAACTGAGCTTAAGGAACACCATCACTCAGTTACCGAGAACGCATTTCTCGTTAACCACAGCCACTCTGAAACTCCCACAAGGGGGCCAACCGCAACTGTAGTTGAGATTCAATTAGAATCTGGGCACAACTACCCCAGAGCACCAGTTTTTTCAGAAGACATGACATGGTAGTCTCTTTTGTTATTTTGTACTCTGTGAATGTATGACATTATCATCATACATTCTATCGGATGTGTGAAATTATCACACATCCGTACAAACCAAAAGGATAGTTTTCCAGCTTCGTGACTTAACGGCTCACAGGAACACTGGTGTCCATTGTCATGCAGTCTTTTTACCAGAAAAGAGTTGGGTGACCAAACTGGAAGACTGCATGACATATTGCCATGCACCACGCACTTTTCTTAAGAACACTCATTAGTGCCTTATTCTATCACAATGATAATCAAGTACAGTCTCATTAATCACGGTATCAAAAGAAAGTGATTATGATACATGTACAATAAAACGTAGGTTCATTCGCCCTGACCGAAGTCAAGTTGACGCTCTGCACCACTTGGAGGTTGAACCTTCCGCACATGAGCGGCAAGAAATCTGTACTTGGAATTGCAAGCAATCCTTTCCAAACCCTCACCCACTCTTCGCAGAGCATGAATGATGACATCAGTATCACTTATTAGAAATTAATTTCTATGATAAATGTTTAATGTGTTTACCATACACCTCCTTATTGAATGTTATCTTACGGGCCGCCATCTTATTGTTCTTTTTAATTGGCATGTAAGGGCAAATTTCTGTTTTCTATTCTTACTAAAAGAACGTGCGGAACTTTTGGTATATAAGGTAATTTTACCGCTGTTATTTCTGCCGAATTTCAGATCACATTTTTTACCTTTTTCTTAAGTTAAGCGTGTAAGTAGGCAACCACTCAAGGATCAAGGTTCTGCTCCCTCGAAGAGAAAATTTCAATTTCAATAATCGTCTACGTTTGAATACAATGAACTTTTGACATTATCCTTTGTGACCTTTCAAGCTTGCTGCGAAGGTATACTTTTGAGTTTTGACAAATCATCTTACAAAAATATAAATTTCCAGTTGAAAATAAAACTTTCGTCGTTAAAAAAGCCTCTTAAACATTGAAAAACCTGGCGCCTGGATATCAAAACAATTTCCCTTTCAGCAGGCATACATATGTACGCACACACATGCTCATTTACGGATTTTGTACAGTTTGGACTACCCTCAGTATAATACATCCTTTATCACGGCTTGGTAGAATCACCCAAATCCTTTTCATGCATAACAATGATATACCATAGAAAAAAAACCTATTGAAAAGAAGTCTACAGCAAGGCAAGCCCAATAAAATCCATCAACCCCATCTCCATCTCCAAATAGCTTTTTTCCGTCTTTGCATTTAATTTGAATAAATTTATTTTATCTGCTGTTTTTTTTTTACTTATGCTCTTCTTCATACCATCGAAAGGTCAAGTGATGGAGCGATGTAGTGTTTGCTCAGAGAAGGCATATCTTTCGCCATGTGCCCATTGCGACAAAAAGATTTGTGAGGACTGCAAAAGTGCTCACATGGACATTTTGAGACGTGAAATCAACCGGATCAATAGTCAGGTAAGAGAACAACCAACTGCAGTAAAAAGAGAAACGATAGAAACGTCTACGTGTTGTAAATGAAAAATGCTATAAATTCTATCTTGTTAATTTTAGATTCGTCGTAGTCTTCATCGTTTGCAGGATTCCTTGGCAGTGATTGAAAAAAACACCTTGAGCTTGCAAACGAATTGCATTAGTGTCTCAGAGGAAATTGAAGAGATCTATAGGCGAGTCACTAAAGCAATTAAGGATCGTTCGGAGCATCTCAAGGGTGAGATCGATCGCTACCTAACAACGGAACTGAGAAATTTGACGTCGTTGAAGGAAAATCTCGACTCTGAGATAAACAATATTGCCAGCAATTGCGATGTGGCCGACAAGTATATGAACGAGACTGTTGAATGGGATGACTGTGAACTGATGGATACGAAAGAGATTTTCTTGAAGACCGTTGAATTTCTCAGGAACTTTGAATACGAGAACGCTGATTACAGTCGACGAGTCCGATTCCTTGTTTCCATGGATCCGAATCAATTGGTAATGAATCTGGCCACTTTTGGTGACTTAAATATTACACCGCATGCCCATACAAGCAGTACTACTAGCAGTTCGCATTTGGCACCACCAAGCACTCTTCAACCGGGCTTGATGCGATCGAAGAGTGATCACCGATTGGCTACCCAGTTTCGTCAGCAAGAAGAACGCGGTTATGATGATGAACCGGCTCTGGGTGGAAGAAAATTCGGAGAGCGAAGAGAACGCTACGGCGGCGGTGGCGATACAAGTAGTTCCAGCAGATATGGACGCACTGCTGGCGACTATGATTATGATTATGAAAGCGAGCAATCACGTCCAAGCAAGTCACGATTCCGTTCGAGATTCGTGCGCAGCCATCAAAATGACGATTCGGACACTGAGCCCCAGCGTCCTGTTCGTCCCGAAAAGGAAGTCAAGGATCGCGATCGTGTCCTAGATACTGAAGATGTATCTCGTGGTCAATTGAGTGGAATAATCCGGCTATCTGACTGTCCACGAGTCATTAAACGCCTCAGCGAGCAAGGCAAAGAAAAGAAAGAAAAAAAAGAAACTCCAGTCGTACCGCCAACTCCTAAGCCTGTTGCTGCTCGGAAGTCTGTTCCACCAGTAGCCACACGGCAGATGTCCGAGGAAGATGAAATCAGTCGAATCAAGCGTCAGAATAAGGGAGCCACTTCGACAGCTGCAGTTGCAGCAGCTGCAGCAGTGCCAGCGGTTGTTGAACCAGAGCGGCCAACTGCTGATCGAGTAGCAGCCTTGAAACGCAACACCGCTTCAAACAATACTACGTCTACCACTAGTGAGGAGAGCGACAGTTCCCATAGGGCATCTCCGGCTCGTCGGACTCCATCGAGAACTGAGGTAAGCCTTGATGACTGCCAATATTAATATCATCATGAAATTTGTTTACTGTCATTGTTAAAGAAATATTTTGAGTAAATTTCGTCATAATTAACACGATTCTTTTCATGGTCATAATTTGTATATAAACTTAAGAACAAAATCAAACCAGTAAACATATCTATATAATATCCAAGTAGCGGATGTAAATCATGCATAAAGGGTCTCTCAACTCTTCAGAGTTATATAAATCAATATTAATTTCAATATAATACACTAGCATTGCCTTGAGCTTAACCGATACAAATTCGATTCCGATTCTGGAAACTCAATCTCTTTCTCAGACGTTAAAAATTATAATAATTTTTTACATTTATATGAATTGAATAAAAATCTCGCAATAACCAGATCGAAAACGAGATACACACGATATTGAGGAAATATTTGAATTTGGTAAGTTATAAATCAGTGCTTTCGCCATAATAATATTGCTCCCTTGGGTGTAGTTTTTTTAAAAAACATATAACGTTTCAGACCATGCAACCAGATTTTATTGTATATGTAATAATTTACAATAACAATCTTTATGCGTGAATAATTTTGAATTTTTGGAATAAAAGAGAGGATGACAGGATTAAAGCCCATCGACTTATTGAATGATGTTCATATGCATGTGGTGGCGGGCGCATCTAGCAGTTTAATTGTTTATAATCCCACGAAAAGAACGACTTTTTATTCAATAATAATTCGAGCAATCTTAATCAACGATGAACGATGAGTTTCAGTTAAAATGCATTTGAACGAGATTTTGATTCAATTTGGTTACACGTTCTCATTTTTTTGTTTTGTTTTGAAAATCCAAAGCGTGTTCTGATTTTTTTTTGTTTAAACATAAAGGCTTTATAATTATGCTTTAAGCATCCAAATTCTGGAAATATCACCAGAAAATATACTTAAATAAATAAAAAATAGAGTGGCGCGACAGCTCTTGAAGAGGCAAGGCCTAAGTGGCTTACTCTCATCAACAATTCTCTGAGTGCGTGTGAAGAATTGAGGGGACCTACAATTTAACGCCGGTTCCAAACGGCAGAGTTGAGAAACACTTTTTCATGACAGATTGATACTCTTGGAAGATTTGTCAGGTCTTCGCAAGAGGCAGTGCCCGTGAAAGATGAAATAAAAACTTGGCCTGAGTAGGACTCGAACCAGTGACGTTCTGCTTAGGATCCAACGCACTTACCAACTAAGCTTCGGGCAACTGCTAATGAAAATAAACTTAGTGGTATGAATTCTGTTGCCTTAACATTTCGCTTGCAGAAAAATTTGATTTTTCTATAACTCAATAGACGATAATTTTTTCCTTAACTTCCATTGAATAGTACCCTTGGCGTAATGGTTATGATTGTAGACAAGTAACATAGAACCAGGGTCTCATCCAACAAGCGTTTTCAACCAGCTCGGTCCCTAGCTAGCTGTCTCTCTAACACCTTTGCGACGTCCTTCCGGTTTAGATTCAAAGACTACGGGCCGGAACATTATTTTCCATTCGCTCTTCATAACCCAGCCATCTAAGTCACTGGACCTCAACAGTTCTGGCTAGGCCAGTGTCGCTGAACAGTTCGTACAGTTCTTTGTTTAATCTTCGTCTCCATTGTCAAATTCAGCCAAAAGCACCATACATATGGACCGGTACGATAAAGATTTTGTACAGGGACATTTTATGTACTCGAGGAGTAACTACTCAATTGTCTTCTAAGTCGAAAGAAGCAGAGATTGGCTAGGGTGATTCTTCGTTTGATTTCAGCACTGTTGTTGTTGTCTAAGTTAAAAGCGGATCTTAGCTAGACAGAGTCCTTTACTACCTCGAAGTTAAATCTGTCTACACTGACATTGACTCCAAGACGTCGATGTTGGTTGTCCTTTCTTGTTGACAGCATTAACTTGGTCTTGCCGCTAGACCCATCTTCTTTCTCTCCGTTTCAAGGCTCACATATGCTCCACTGACATCACGCTATTTTCTTCCAAGTATGTTAATGTCGTCTGTGTATCCTAGTAGATGGACGGACTTTTGAAAGATTGTGGCTTGGCTTCCATTGATGTTGGAGATTTGCACAATCTTTTCAAAACGATGTTGAAGAAACTGCATGACAGCGCATCACCATTGTCTAAAGCTTTTTTCAACGTCAAATATATCCGTGAGGTTTTCTCCGGCCATTGTAATCATACACACTACACAGACGGACAAGTTTTTCTAGACATTGGTCTATACTATATTGTTGGTCTCTATAGACGCTGTCATACGCTGCTTTGAAATCGATGGAAAGGTAGTAGGTATCGATTTGAAGTTTCTGGGTCTTATCCAAGATCTGCCGTAGATAGATAGATAGATAGATAGATAGTTTATTTTCCTATAAATTAGATTTACATTAATATTATAAATTGAATATCTTTTAAGCATGGCTTATTGCCGTCTGCCTAGTGTGAATATTGATGATTGATTTTATGGATCTGAAGCCACTCTGAAAAGGACCTATCGGAGAGTTGACGAAACGCTTCAAAAGTTCACAAAGCACGGCAGACATAGGTAATATTTAGGAGACCTTTACATCTGTAAGGCAGTTGCCTGTAGCTTAGTGGTTAGGTGCGTTAGCTGCTAGGCAGATCGTCTTGGGTTCGAGTCCTACTCGTGCCCATAAAGTTTTTATTTAATCTTTAGGGTACTGCCTCTTGCGAAGAACTGACAAAACTTCCAAGAGTATCAATCTGTCAAGAAAAAAGTTCTTCTCAACTTTGCCGTTCGGAAACGGCGTTAAATTGTAGGTCCCCTCAATTCTTCACACGCACTCAGAGAATTGTTGATGAGAGTAAGCCACTTAGGCCTTGGCTCTTCAAGAGCTGTCGCGCCACTCTATTTTTTTTTTATACATCTGTAGTTCAGAGGATCTCCTTTCTTGAGGATCGGGCATACGATGCTGATATTCCCTTCGTCAGGCATGCTTTTCTCCGATCAAATCTTGAAGATGAGCTGGTGAATCTCCAGCTACATTGTTCAGTTCGACGGCTAGGCCGTCTGTTCCAACGGCCTTCGACTTAAGTCGAAATTTAGATACCGCTATCTTCACTTCGTCAAGGTCAGGTGGGTGGAATTGATGGTCTTCACCTTAATTGAATAGTTTTGCACAGCTCGCGGAATTTTGCTTCGTTGTCGCCGTTATACAGGTTGCATTGACTGTGGTTCCACTGCCATGTTCCCATGATGGTCTCTACAGGCTTCAGTTCGGGGTGTAAGACCTCTGGTGTATTGTTTTACCTTTTTGTTAAACTTTCGAACTTCGTTTTTGTTGTGGCAGCGCGTTTTTCATGCTCCTTTTTTTAATTTTTTGAGAAGTTTGTGCTCCTCCCTTCTTTTCTGTTCGTATAGCTGGCGAGCGTCTTGAGTCCTTCTTTGTAGCTCCGCTTTGTACGTTTATCCTTATTAAGCTGCATGCGCCAGCACTCGTCTTCAAACCAGGGGTTTTGTTGTGGTGGCATTGTAAGCCCTAAAACTTCAGAGGCAGCATTTCCACTATGGTTCTCTACCTTTTGTGCTGGCAGCAAAGGACTGCTAAGGTAGTAATCGGAGACATGAACAGAAAAGGAGAAATGGAAAAAACTATAGAAGTTATTCTAAATGTAATCATCATCTCCGGCCTCCGGAACATTCATTAACAAACAATAACAATTCAAAATCAAAGTAGACATACGTATCGTTATCATAACACTCATTCTGTTGCGTTTGAACTTTTTGCTTCATTATCACAATAACCCCTTTGTTTCTCGTCTATTTCAAAAATTCATTTGCAATTTTATATGTTCTATCATATCCTCATCGCCATTTTGCGTCCATCTATTATCTCTCTGTTCAGGCTGACAGCGATTCTGAAGAAGAATCTGATGGATCAATTACATCTCCTCAACAGCCGAAACCAACAACTCCAGCCATATCGACAGCAACCACAACATCAACAGTCAAAAAACCCACACGTTCTGCCAGTAGCGATTCAACTGCATCAACTGAGAGTTCAAGTTCTGCTGCTGCCACTTCGACACCAACCAAATCAGCAACAACGACAACTGCAACCGCTGACACAAGGTCCCGATACACACCCAGAGAATCCACCACCCGTGAGACTTCAAGTGCACGAACTGCTGCAACCACCACACCAGTTCCCGAAAAGAAGCCATTTGTAAGTCGCTTCTTGCCAAATCACACCCGCAGCACACCTGAGAAGAAAAAGGCTGAATCAGAGTCGAGCACTGAAGAAGAGACCTCCTCCGAGGAATCCGAAGACGAAACAAGCAAAAAGCCACCAGTTAAGGTACCAGCTGCAACAACTCCAGCTGCAACTGGAAGTACTTACAGGGAACGTCTTGAAGCAAGACGTAATTCTCGAGATGAAGCCAACCGACCTTCTTCATATGTTCCGAATACGAGTGGCTATAGCAGCCCATCGACAACCCGAACTCGGCCAACTCCTGCTGCCCACCATGATACAGATGACCGTTATGGAGCTTCTGGAAGCAGGTAAATTAAAACAATTCCAACACATATTAGTTTCTTTTTTTAATTTGGTTTTTTTTTGTATTTTTACTATTTTTTCTAATAAGCAAATACAAACGACACTATTGACAAAAGAAATGGAACACAAAATACTAACAAATTTGTTTAGTTTACTTGGAATCAATATTTTTGAGTTCAATTCAATTGCACGGTGTTTTTTTTTCAAAATTTAACCGTTTTTCGATTTGTATTACCTCCTGGAAGTTGATCATTTCATTACCATTATATTGTTAGTTAATGCGAAGCAGACTGTAAATATGTTTGTGTTGCGATATCTTTAGATTCTGAGGTTGGTGCTTCAATGCTCCTTAAATTATTTATTTGTTTGTTTTCTTATTAACAAACATGTACAAATATAACTAAAAGCAAAAAACTTATTAATAGGTGTACATACAAAATTTAAGATTCTTAGATATACGAATAATATGTTTAGTTAGTGAGAATCCTAAAATGAATTATCGCAGCTAAACGAAATGAAATAATTTTTACTAAACACATCAGAGGTCCATACAATATAGGAACAATAGTATAAGGTTCCACCTAACGAAAATCTCACTGTCATCTCATATAGTAACTATGACTGAGGAACACAATTCTCAGTTCTGAGAACTATAGTTTACTTTATAAATTGCTTTTCATATGTTAATACTCTCGGTACGGCTGACTAAGAACCCGGATCTAAGAAATGTTTGCCTTAGAAATCACAGAAGAAGAACTGAGACCTTAACTGAGATTTGTTGTTGAACAGTTTCGGAGGAACTCCATTTGTTCACGCACCCGGAATTTAAGAACGCCTCAACCGAATTCAATAACTTTTTCTTAACTTTATAATAATCATTAAATGTGTTTTTTCTTTTCCTTTACTTCAGAAAAACGATCTTATCAATGATATTATTTTGTCAAGCTCTTCTAATTCCAATTAAAAGCAATTGATCTTGAAAAGGACCTTATATGTTCTTTGGTAACAGGATCAATAAAAATCATAAGCATTTCTCTGCTCGAACACAATGAAGCAGTTTCAATGACGGAATATTAAACTAGTTTCTTTCCATTTTTGTATGGAATTTTTTAAAAACCTGATGTTTACACTCTTCAACCCAAAAAAAGAAATATTTTCCCATTCATTCATCAAAGTCAATTTCAAACTTTCTCGGTTTCCCTTCGTTGAACTTTCTTACAATGAAATTTTAAATTTCTTCTTACATTGACCTTTCACTTCTAGCTCTCCGTGCTCTCGTCGGCGGATTCTTGAAAACATGCTACGACTTGGGCGCCATCTATTGGGATATCTTTCAGCGTAGAGTCTTTCGGCTTCCCGATCTCGACAACAAGTTAAACCGTAGCAGAAGTTCCTGTCCGCTAACTCTTCTCGAGTTTGTTATTGTTATGTGTTGATGAATTAATATTTTAATTGTAAATGGTTGTTAAGTAAATATGCGATGCCTTTTATTAACCTTTAGGTTGTTAATTGTTTTTTCATTCAAGAAAAATTGCGGTTTGATTATCTCAAGCCTCCAGCAGGTAGAACCCTTCGCCGGCGAGTGGCCGCGGACGCAGGTATAGCAAGAAAAAATTGCAGGTCAGTTTCAGACGTTTTCAATGAATAAAATGGTTAATCCATTGAAAATCCAATACTTTTCTACTTCATTGAGTCCTCATAAAACTCCAATTCCAAAAAATTAAATTTGTAAATTAAACTAATAAATAAAACTAAAAGTCCAGAAAGGTAAAAATAAAAACAAAGATTTTCTTAGAAAAAAGTGGTTTTGGTTTTTTTTAATTTCTCAAAAACGAAAAGACATTTTTGCATCCGGTTTTCTGTTTTCGACTAAAAATTAACAAAGACATTGAAATTTTAAAACAAAATTAGTACTTAATTACATAAAATTTTGAAAAAAATTAGTTCAAAAATTTTTTTTTGGCTTTTTTTTTGAAAATTTTGAGTTTGAAATTTTTTTTTTTTTAAACTATTCGTTAAAACAATTTATTTTAAAAACAAAGTGAAAGAAGAAGTTTTTAGCTTTTCAGAGAGGTATAGCACGGTGTTGTAAACTAAGCCGTTGATTTTTAATATTTTTGTTTACAAAATAAGTAAATTTTTCAGAAAATTGCCCCTCCCGGCTAAACGGGGGGGGGAATAGACCCCCCCCCTCCCATACGATTTTTTTCTTGTCTCAACTCAACCTACACGCTCTAGCTTTTTGGCACAACGCTCGTGAATCACCCTGTATAATATTCAATAATAAGAAATGCAAGCTAACTACAATCATTAGGTTATTTCTTTTCTTCCTCAACAGGGCCGCCATATCGAAAGGAGTATATTCCTTTTTCGACAAAAAAGAAAAAAGAAATTATAAGTGGGAAAAACTTCGTTGTACTTCTTTCGGGCAATCGGTTTTGGGAATATTCTTAGTTTTATCTGGAAAAAATGTCGGCCCACAGTGTTCTTATTTAATTAAAGTTCCAAGCTACTCACAATTTATGAAAATCCTAAATAAAAACTAACAAACCTAAAGTTTATAGTTCTGTTTTTGTTTTCTTTTTACTGCCTCCAGGTTTTTTGTGTATCAATTTTTTTTTTTTAACTGTTTATTAACATTATAATATAGATATCTACATATTGATAACACAGAAAAATATTTTTTTAATTGACAATTTCCTCAATCAAGTTTTGCCATGAAAAGTTACATAATTCGAGTGATTTGTTCGTAGTTGAAGTGTTAAATAAGATTTTGTAGGTATTGACAGTTTACAAAGTTGGGAGAAAATACGACGACGCACGATCAGATACTGAGTTTGTTTCCTTGTGCAGCTGCTAAGCGAGATATAAATTATTTTTGTTCATTACTTGCTCTGACGATTTTATTGAATTTCACCTATAGGGTAACGTGGTCATAAATGCACCACCCTATTTTTAAATGAACGTAATTTTTTCAAAGGAACTCTTTTTGTATTTAATTTTTAGATATGTAAAGAAAATACGTACGAACTTATATTTTCGATATGATCTGAATACTTTGTGTAAAAAGGACTTTTTCCCAAGAAACCAAATGGTGCATGGTGCACCTTGGTATGTAGGTACTAAATGCACCATCCGTATGTGCACAATTCACCAGTAGGTTGCACCACAAATTAATTTAAGGAATTAAAAAAAAAATTTACCGTCAAACTAAAAATACGTCATCAGCCTTATCGGATATTAAGTTTTCCAAAATATTTATAAAGATTTGCTGCCGTTTTATTGGTCCTGATACTGCTGCATCTTTCAAAACGTCTTGAATATAATTTTCTTTCACCAAAGCGAACTTGTTTTCGATTTCAGTCATAAAAATGAAACAAACCACTTGATATCAACGTTTTTTGGTTCCAAAGTTTTCCAACATAGCAAACATCTAATGTTTTTGCTTTAAATGCCACTACAACAAAGTTATTAATGGATGGAAGTTCATTCAATGGACGGTCAAGAAGTTTATAATTCAAAGCAACTGATGAATTTGGGAGGGTAACTTCTTGATCAGATTGGTTGTAGCTGCTTCAGTCGTTCCTTTATTGCATCTTTAACAACAAGTAGATTATAAGATTGCATAAAATTGCACCATGTTTATATTTATGCACCACACTGAAATATTTTAAACAAATTAAAACAGTTAACAGCAAAAGGAACAAAACTATACACTCCTTATTTTAAAACAGGTGTGTTTTTTTTGGCAAAGCTTTCCGTATCCGCAGTAGTAGACTACATGTATTACAAATACAACACAATACTGCCGATAAAAGTAGAAGTACAATCATACTGCGGATAGAATTTAGAAAAATTCAATAATCGTCTTTAAAATAATAGCAGCGACCAACTTCTAAATACAAAAAATTAACAACTGCGGATGAGTTTTTTTGGTAAATCCTACTGCACTGCGGATAGTTTTGCCAAAAAAACACACCTAAAGTAAGCAAATGTTCAAAAAACTGTTTTATTGATTTTATAAAAAGAAACTTTTTGATTTCACTCAGATATTAAAAAAATAAGCTTACTTTATTTTGTTACTTTATCAGTGTAAATTTATAAGACAATCGGCACAATTGACATTGAGCCACCTAAGAGAAATACTTCCGAACATAATTCTATCGCAGTTACTGAAAGTAATGATAATATTTTAAAGAAGTATACTGTATACACCAATACAGTGTCAGGTTTGGCATGTAGGTATTGCTGTGGTGCATTGATGACCACGTCACCCTAAATAGTTTTAGGGCAGTTATCGTTTATGGCGTTTTTAATTGGCAATCTTGAATCTGAAAAAAGCATTCTGGTTTTAAAATCAGAAGGGAATTCTCTTCTTTTCAGAATCAGAACTTGAATGCATTCAAAATGCTTTTTTTAACCTCCAGATTGACAATTATTAAAAACGCCATTAGTGGAAGCCAAGCGCTATATTTACAAACAACTGTTAATCTATTAGGTTGGTTTGTCCGTTGACACCCAGTCCCATCAATGTATCGTCTTCTGATTGCACGATTTGGGGACTCCAAGCATCCAACCACATGTCTAGTTTCGATGTCACTATAATTGTTTGCCCTTTCGATTGGTGTATGTAGCTGAAGTCGATAATGAAGTGAAAAAGCAATCGTTTCTCTTATTTCCTTCTAACTTAATAGGGGCGCAGCACACTCTCTAGTCTAGAATCTAGACTCTAGATCATTGACGATCCTCCTTAAAGCAGCTCCCCAAATTTATACAAACTGCCTGAAAAAAAAAAAAAACAAATTGTTGCCAACTTAAATCTGCATTCTACCTTCATGGAGTTTCGCTTGAGTTAAACTTACTAATTTTTGTTTTCTCACAATGAAGAAAACATTCTATCAAAAGTTAAAAAAGATCGTTTGAAATTGAATTGAACTACAAGCGTATTATTTTCTAATAACTTCACTAAGATTAAACTGTTTCATTGAAACATTTTAACATGCCTACTAAAATAATAAGCAAAAAAACACAACAGACAATCTTTTAATAAACGTTTAAAATATAAACTATAAGTGTTGATGTTTTGTGACTCAATAGCCTTTTTCCCCATAGATACTGTTGACTTTTCTTTGTTTAATTTTAAATAGAGAAAAATGTGCAACTTTGAAGATGGAGCTTCTCGTTACTTTTGCATTGTGTTTCGTCAATTTTTGTTAACTTGTTAAATTTATTTGTTTTTATATTGACTCTTCCGTAGACATGAATATTAAACCGAGATAAATCTAGGTTTGGATAATTATTATTTTTGTACGAGAAAGACAACACAATTTTTCTAGGAAGAATATCTTTTTGTTTTGTGACTTCATTTCATACTCATTAATTCAAAATGCTCTTTTTCGCACAGTTCAATACACACTGCACTAATACAGTTTAACAGATTGTTAAAAATCTTTCAAATACCTACCAACTTTTTCCAGTGTATTTTGGCCTGAAATGCGATTCTTCAATAACTGATTAAAATTAATTTTGAAGATCTATTCATTCAAACGGCTACGATTCATATAAATATGACACTCATCATAAGAACAAGACTTTTCTTTTTTATGCTTTCATACCCACCTAAATCTGCATTCAAAGACACAACCCTGTTGATAATACTTTTGTTTTCCCCTGATTTTCAGTTTAACCAATTTTTGTTTAAGCTTTTTTTTGTCATTTAACTGTTGCCCGGCTGTAAATACAAAGGCAAAGCTAAATAACAAAAAAAATGACAATTATAAAATTTCCAAAAGAAATACATCGAAGAGCTCAACTCAACCGAGTTGTGGTTCGAAATTTCTTGGACAAACAAAACTATCTTATTAAAAATAAAAAATTCCCTGAAAGAAAAAAAAATCAACAAACAACAAATAAATTTGCAGCTATACAAGTCGATTTTTAAATAAGAGCAAAAGCTCTGCAATCGTTCAGCCACCGCCCGAAGAAGATGCCAACGGAACCGGAGACGATTCGGATAGTCGCTACGGCACTGGCCGATCACGTTACTTAGCAATGAAAGAACGCCGCAATCGATTGGCACGCAGCCGATCTTCTCACGCTTTGGGCAATGATGATGACGACCTCGACGATGCTGCTGTATCACCAACAACGGCTTCTCCATCTGCTTATTTAGCTTCAAGGTGCGATTCCAGACTAGTTCTATCTACTATACAATACTTAACACATTCAAATCTCTATCTAACAAAATTCAAAATTCAAAAAAAAATAATAATACAAGAGTAGAATGAACAAACATTAAACCATACATTTGATCATTTTTTCATTTTGATATTATTTACCAACATTTGGACCAGAGCGCTTAAGTTGAATTCATTTTTTTTTTAGATTTAAAATTTTCGAGTTAAAAAGAAATATGTTTTCGTTTGTCATCGTTTTTCGTAATTTGTTTTTGAGTTTTTTCTTTTTTGTTAAATTTTTCAATGTTCGCGTTTTAATTTTGTTCATTTAATTCTTAACATGTCTGTTACATTAAACAAAAATTAGCAAGATAAGCTCAGTTTCGAGTAAAAGTGTTAAAGAGAAATAAATTGTCTTATTTCAGATACGGAGCCGGAGCGTCTTCTTATGGAGGCACCGATCTGTCACGTAGTCGCTCTTCGCACGCTTTGAAATCGCGTGATAATTCGCCCGACCGCAGTGCCACTGCGGCTGCAGCCAAAGATGGCGAGGCTCTAAGCTCATGGGCGCGATACCTAAAAAACAAATATGGCAACAAAACAGTTAAGGACAGTCGTGACGTACCATCAACCAGTAGTCACTTACCATCGTCATCAACAACATCGTCGGCATCGCGCCGATTGAGCCTAGGTCTGCCATTGCGTCAGGCAAATGAAATTGCATCATCGGACGATGATTCAAAAAACGGGCTAGGCTCCCCTACCTCCCCTACGGTAGCAGCCGGTATAACAGGAGTAGCAGGTACTTCCCCTAGACAGTTATACCTACGTAAACGACAGCAGCTGTTCCAATTGGGGGGCCGGGGGAGCGAGCCCGGATCCTTTACATGGCCGCGCGGTATTGCCGTCGGTCCTGACAATAGCATCGTGGTAGCCGATTCATCAAATCATCGTGTCCAAGTATTCGATTCGAATGGCATATTCGTTAAGGAATTCGGCGAATATGGCAACGGTGAGGGTGAATTTGATTGCCTGGCAGGTGTTGCTGTCAATCGTATCGGTCAATACATCATAGCCGATAGGTATGTATTTTACAATGTTGATGTTGTCATTCGAAACATAAACCTCACCTATTTCTCATTCTGTTCGAGTCCTTTATGAATTGCGGCTGAGATTAACAACTCAAAATGAAAATCGCTATTGTGTTTTGCTTATATTTGCAGATATAATCATCGCATTCAAGTCCTCGATCCGCAGGGCAGATTTCTGAGAGCTTTCGGTTCACAAGGTACTGCGGATGGTAAATTCAATTACCCATGGGGTGTTACCACAGATGCCTTAGGGTTTATCTACGTTTGCGACAAAGAAAACCACAGAGTTCAGGTATGTGTTTATGTATTCGTATATTGTATCCGTTTCCGGATCCGTATTATTGTTCAACTTCAACCTAATGTGACATTTTGTGGTTTAAATGTGTACTATTCAATTTGTAAAAGGCTTAAGTTTTTGGTTTTAGGAGTTTGTGACTAATTTTGATAGAAATTTCAAAAGATTTTGTATTTATATAGTAATGGGTTAATTTCGGTTACTGTACCTACATACATATGCATGCTTGTGGAAGCCAAATTTGCACAAGTTTATATATTTTGAGGGCAGAATAAACTGGGTTATTACAAATAAAAGCATTGATAAGTCAACAAAAGTTATTTAACCAATTTGGTTATTAATAGTTAAACATAGTGGCAATGAGAACAATGAAACGTAGTTTGATGGAACCATTTCGATGCACATTAGACACAAACAACTTGGATCAACGAATGAAATACGTTCGGACTGTTGTAGTAACTGACTATACAAATTCTTCAAATGAGAGTAGGTAGAGTAAAACAAATAAGTTAAGAATGAACTGTTTGATCTTTGATAACTAAATCAAGTTGGATTACAATTTGCAAACATTTATTGAAATGTTAAGCATAGGGTGTCCGGTAATTCGTCTGCCATACTTTGGGATCTGATTGTTGGTCATATTCTAAAAAATAGTTTTTCTACAGTAAAGTCTGATTTTGAACTATGTCATAACTTTATGACGATTTGATAAAGAGGCTAACTTAAGTGTACCCTGACCCATGTTAAGTCTGTGAGTGGTTAAGTTAGGAACCTTATTTTGGACTAATTTTTAGAAGAAATACTAATCTTTAAATTGAGCTGATGTATTTTTAGGGTTGCTCTTGCTAGATATTCAATTTAAAATAGTGTCCTCCAATATATTTTTTCAGATTCATTCATCAGATTATCAAGTCAAGTCATTGTTCTCCGATCCACTTTGGTCTCAAAGTTAAGGATTGGATGTCATACTGTAGGACATTTTTTTTTACAATATGACCAAGAATCATATCCCAAAGTAGGAATGTCAGACGAATTTATTTAAATGAGTAAGAAACTCAACTCAGCTGAATAAGAAGCAGACATTATCATTTTATTCGTTTAAATGACAGCGCAGTAGAAGTTAAACAAATGTTTAAAAAATTTAAATTTCAAAACTACGTTAACATTTTTGGGAGTCTTTTTTATTTGACATTACTTTTCAATACACAATAATGTGGTATTAACATAATTAAATTCTTTTCCTACTGAGGTATAATAAATCCTAGCTTTGCGTACTTTGTATGCATATTAGGGTGGTCCTCAACACACAAATATTGAAGACATCGTCCTGTATCAAAGTGATTGGACTTTGTGTCTGATTTTTGGATTATTCCCATAAGTTTTTTTTACGTCTATACTAAAAATTATCCATTGTAATATTGCATTCTAAGATATTATTAAAAATATATTCTTGAATCAAAGAAAAATCGAAAAGAAATCCATTTTTAATCCCTATTACGTTTATTACACTTTTACCTAATTAATAATAGAGTGGCGCAACAGCTCTTGAAGAGCCAAGGCCTAAGTGGCTTATTTTCATCAAGAAGTGTGAAGAATTGAGGGGACCTACAATTTAATGCCGATTCCGAACGGCAGAGTTGGGAAGCACTTTTTTATGACAGATTGATACTCTTGGAAGATTTGTCTGGTCTTCGCAAGAGGCAGTGCCCGTGAAAGATGAAGATGAAAGATGGCTGTTTGTCGCTTTGATAATGTGTCATTTGACCATATTTTCTTGTGTCATTCACCCATATGGTCAAATGACGCTTACTAAAAGCGAAAAATGGCCATATATTGGAATATGGTCATTTGACACATTTTCAAAGCGTCATTTGACCATATTTGGCATAGATTAAACAGAAAATTTGCAAAATGGTTCGAGAAGAATCTATCTTTTAGATAGCACTTTTAGTGTTGTACCAGCTTGAGGCTGCAAATTTAAATTCAGAAATTTTAAGAATAATTGATGATGTTTTATTGACAACATATGCAATGTTGTTATGTTAAAATTGTTGCTGTGTATATTGAGATTTTCTAAAACACTAGATATCAGTCTTCGTAAAGGAAGCTCTTCCCAATGCAAACGTTCTTCTGAACTTTGGTTTTCGGTAAGAATAGGGCATTCTACAAGCACACTGTACTTGAATCTAGTTTCATCTTTTTGCATCTTTTTGTCACCTAAATAAATGAGCTGTTTTAATTGCATTAACAGCTCCATCAGAAAGACATTTTTGTTTTGATGGGATATTCAGTTTTCTTGATTCATGTCCATGTGGATGCAGACGTTAGTACTATTTTTTAAATACTAAACCTTAACTCAGTTTCACATGTTTTAAAATTTTATTTCAATAAAACAATATACAATAATTGCTAGCGAGCGGAAAAAATTTTGCCCAAAAGAGAATCAATTTGGGGTGTGAAAATAAAAAAAATTTGCGCGATTTTTTTATTTTTCCACCCCAAATAGATTCTCTTTTGGGAAAATTTTTTTCCGCTCGCTTCGCTCCCAATCAAACCAAATCGATTTGAATGTTTCAGATCGTCATCGTCCTCAGACGAAAGTGAAAATATATGCTCAAAATGAATTATTGCAATGCAGCACCCAGACACAAAGGTGCGTGATGGTAAAAAAAAACAAAAAATAGAGTGGCGCGACAACTCTTGAAGAGCCAAGGCCTAAGTGCCTTCCTCTCATCAACAGTTCTCGGAGTGCTTGTGAAGAATTGTGGGGACCTACAATTTAATGCCGATTCCGAACGGCAAAGTTGAGAAGCACTTTCATCATGACAGGTTTATACTCTTGGAAGTTTTGTCAGTTCTTCGCAAGTGGCAGTGTCCGTGAAAGATGAAATAAACTTTTATGGGCACGAGTATAGGATTCGAACCCACAACGTTCTGCTTAGCAGCCAACCCACATAACCACTAAGCCACAGACACTACGTGGTGGTTCCTTTTCCAAATTAAAGAAAACGGCAGCAGTTTCGAAAAATGAATTATTCTGTCTGTTTCTTTCTGTTTGATTATTTGATTATTTATTAAAACGTTGCAAAAAAGTTTTAAAGTTCAGTTACTTACAATATTTTCATAAATATATTGTATTTTCGTTTTTTCGTTTTTGCAGTTTAAGAACAAGTTTGAAAGTGTCATTTGACCATAATGGTCAAATGACACATTACCAAAGTGACAAAAAGCCATATATTAAAATATGGCCATATGACACAATTCAAAAGTGTCATATAGACATGCCATCTCTTGTTATCGCACAGGTGGCCTCAGCTGGGGCTTGAACCCGTAGCGTTCGGTTTAGCAATATGCAACATTATTTAAAAATTGCATATAAACGTGTTGAAGAAATATGCGAAAAATTGGCTAGGCCGTTTTTGAGAAATCTTCGGTTGTTTTTTTTTAAGAAAATTCATATCCAACAAGAGGAGTTTAACACATTTAATATAAACACAGCTTTGCATTTTAATTTCTTGCTAATTAACGTATGCTTAATGTTAAAAGAATTAATTTAACTAAAACGTCTTAAACTATACCGTTATGTTTGCACTTCCCTAAAGCAAACGCACCACTTCGAGGAAATCAATTTCTCTTATTTTAGTCACTCGATTTATTTCCACTTATCCCCTTATACAAATAAACTTCCTCTCCTTACTAATCTGTTCCAATGCAAAGTCCTTACTCAAACATATTTGAACACACAATATTCGATTTCCACATTCAATTTTTGTATTAAAGAAAACAAAAAAAAATCAATTTGAAGAGTTTCAGGGATTTGTGGTGGTTTTCTCAATTACAACACTCGGATTAAATGTAAGGTCCTTTTTATATCTGCTGTATTTGTAGGTTTTCCAATCGGATGGTTCCTTCGTTGGTAAATTCGGTTCATGCGGTCGGAGCGAAGGACAACTCGAACATCCCCACTACATTGCAGTATCGAATACAAACCGAGTAATTGTTTCAGACTCAAATAATCATAGAATTCAGGTTGGTATTGAATATAGATACTGCTTCGACGAACGACATGATATATGTATCTCTAAATTTCCAATTTGCAAATTAAGATATTCGATGTCAATGGTAAGGTTCTATCAACTTTTGGCGGAGAGGGCTCGGACGATGGACAATTTAAATTCCCGAGGTAAGATATTGATGCTGTTCGTCTTAACGAATTCGATTCTGCTTTGGTAGAATGTAATTATTGCGATATTTAATTAAAATTATCTTTCTAGGGGTGTCGCCGTCGATGACCAGGGATACATATTCGTTGCCGATTCTGGGAATAACCGAATCCAAATCTTCAATCCTGACGGAAGTTACTTGAAAGCTTTTGGGTCTTGGGGCTCAGGCGACTGTGAATTCAAAGGACTTGAAGGGGTTGCTATTATGTCAAATGGGAATATTTTGGTTTGCGATCGCGAGAATCACCGTATTCAAGTTTTCTAAACGCAACAAAAAGTTTACCTTGTTATTAAAATATATGTTTTACTTTTGTTTTATTTCCTACAATTTGTTAAAGAAAAAAAAATCAAAATAATATCAATGTTAATGTATTTTGTTACTTATTTATTTTTGTTCTTACCATCTAATTTTGTTCGACAATCATAGAGATTCTGTAGACAAGTAAAGATAATATGTACTTATCTACAAAACATATTGACTAATTTGTAAATCTCCAATGTTTTGTTCCCTCTACTTAAACTATCACATTCTTTCCCCTATGAAAGATTGATGAATTCGTAAATTAAAACGAAAATGTATCAACATCTTCCTGTCTTTGCCTTAAAAGCATTGAGTGTATATTTTTCAATTCATTGAAAATTTTACCATCTCATTTGCTTTAAATTTAACTTTTCTCTCGGTTCAATATTCAGTTCAGTTTTATTTCTCTTTCTGAACAATTCTAAATAAATACAATTTGAAATTAATCCAAGTGAATGTAAAAGCTAAACGGAATATTTTCAAACAACATTTAAATTTTAAGTTCTGTTAATTAAATACAGGTTTCAAGTTCCGAATTAAATTATAAAATGATAGGTCAATTTTATTAGGTATTTGAAATATGTAATAGTAAAACACAAAATTTTGTTAGTAATGTTGAACTTAATGGACAATTGCTTGTACTACATTGGTAAATAAATTTGAAAAAAGAGAATAATTGTTCGTTTTTGTTTTGTTTTTGGTTATTTACTGCCTTATATTTTACATAAACTTATTGTATATTCTGCGCTTCAGTCGAAAAAACATAGCCTTTCGATCGAGTAAATATAGATATATAATATAAGTACCCAACCTATAGAAAAGTTATTAGTTCCACCAACGCTTTTGTTGTCACACATCTTTTATGAAGATTTTGCATCAACCTCTCTTGGTTTCACTGAAGGAGTTAGGTGTAACATGCAAATTCTTTTAAATTTCAATATACTTAGCAAGACAAAGACACATGCACTTAAAAGAACCCAAAAAATGAAACCAATCTATTAAAAACGTAGGCAACAACTTTATACTTTGGATGCTTTATTGAGAGTGTGTCAGTGTCTATAAACTTATAAAACGCATTAAAAACTTAAACAATAAAAATGAAAGCTGAACAGTTATAAATAAGTACATAAATCTACTGTTTAAAAGAATAAAAGATCATTCGATCTTTCTTTCCTAGAGAGAGTTCTTAGTTAAACTCTTTTGTGTAGAGGAAAGCTTTTACGTCTCATTAGAACATAATATCGAATAAGATAGCGCGTTGCCGTAGATATGTAATCAAGATTATTTCGATGTAAGAGAAACCTTCTAAAAAGAGTAGGAACTGGCGGTTCTGTTTATAAAAATCTACTAGCTGACCCGCGGGACAATGTATCCGCTCCAAAAAAAAAACCGGTTGATTTTTACTTAAAGGTTGGTTGTAGGGGGAAGTGGGGCACCTTGATACGATTTTCACTTAAACGACAAAAAGTCTCAAAATATTAAGCTGAATAAGAAGGTACAATTTTTATACTGATCAGATCAGTATCATTTTTGTAAACTTATTCAAAACGATTTTTCTCACAACTTCATTACAAAAAAGTTTAGAGCTTTTTTATTAAAGTTGAAATCTGTATCAAACTGCCCCAGACGTGGGGCACATTGATACATACCATGGGGCACTTTGATTCATGGCAAACAAAGATGTACTTATGGCACCAGAAACAGTCAATTCATTAATATTGTATATTTCTTTTTTTGGTTTATATGTTCACACCATTTTCGTATACCTACAAGAAAAAACAACATTAGAGGTGCACATTGATACGCATCAAACTACCCCATAGGGCATATTGATACGGATCAAACTACCTTTTGGTTTTGTGTATCAATGTGCCCCAAGTGTCCTCTCTGAATTAAAAAATAAAAATCATGGAAACTGTAGTTAAACAATGTAAAATGATGGAAAAGATAAACAAAACAAGACATTTTTGTTGTTGTTTAATTGAACTTTTTACAATAGGTGTGTTTTTGTGACTATCAAGTAAAGTAGGGAAATAAAAATATCAAGAAAACGATCCAGATTGAAACTCGATTTTACTGTCAGTTTTGATTTAAATTCAAATGTTTTCATAAAACAAACTGACAAATTTTGACACTTGCCATATTAAATTATTCAAAAAATTTACTACAGCTCCCTCTGAGTTTGAAAAAAATTATCAACATTTCAAGTAAGTTTTACTCTCGATGAAAAGCTACAGTAAAATCCAGTCAATTTTTTTTGTTGTTTTCTTAGTTTAAATTTTACTTTACTTTACTTGGTTGTCACGAAAACACGCCTTATATAAAATTGTTTTTATTTAAAAATGACTTTTATTTCAATGCGTTTCGCCCAGATACGACAGTTGGGCTCATCAGTTAGATGCTGTCGTACCTTTCTAAGACGCAACCTGGGCGAAACGCATTGAACTAAAAGCCATTTTTAAATAAAAACAATTTTATATTGTAAAAAGTTCAATTAAACAAGCCACGCTATAGCACTGGTCCTTCGAGCCGGATATTTAAAACATAAAATCCAAGTTTCAAATTCACTTTAATTAATTTTAGGAATACAGATTTTCATAATTTACTTACATAGGTACATATGTTTAGAAAAAGCGAGCGCCTTACGGGCGAGTTGCATTTATATTACTGGTTTAATCTAACCACTACTGTCATATTCTAGCCTGCTTCGTGGCTAGTGTAATTTGAACACGTTTTTTTCAACACGAGGTGTCAAAATTTAACCAAACTTAAATTTTTAAGACACTTTTGAACGCAATTTGCACACGGCCTAGACTCCTTACAATAAATCTGCGAAACCCAAGAGCAAATCAATGAACAATTTGCGCCATTGAAATCCAGCATACCAAATTGAACATCGCCAGCAAATTCTTTCAACCTACCACACCACATCAAAAGCTGGTATTCTAAATAAATGCTTCAAAGCCAGTCTACATCAGGAATCCAACTTGTGAACATAATCAGAGAGGAAAAAAAAGAGCCATCACAAATCTACGCAAAACGCACGCACCACGCTAGCCACGAATTTTGATCTAAATATCATCATCACCCAGTGGCGTAATTATAGATATAGCGGCCCCAGTTGGAGTCTCAGCGGGAGCCCTTCCCAGGAAAATGTGGTTTTTTTACCTAATCTACAAATTGCAAACTGACAAGGAAACTTATCTGAGTATTCAGCGGTCGAATAAATAAGAGCGTTATTCGTCTATCTGACGATTAAAAAATCCAATATTTTGTTATCTATCTAATAGTTAATTTATTTTTTCAACAATTTGCAGGTGGCCATGGCTCAGAGGATTGACAAGTGTATTGCTAAGCCAAACGCTGCGGGTTCAGGCCCCAGCTTCGGCAGCAAGCATTCTTTTCCTACAAAAATCGTCAGCTTATCTGAGGCCACCTGTGCGATAATATGAGACAATATATATCGTATGTCTCCTCCCCTGTGCCGAGTGTTATTGTGTGCTTTCTTTCTATGTGTCTATCTGTCTCTATCTGTTGTATGAATGTCTTGTTCTGTCCCAGCCGATGGCCTCATTCGCCAGTGCTGCTATGTGTCTGTAGTTCGTTTACATTCATGTGCGAAGTACTGTAAAGTCAATGTCAATGTCATTTTTTCAACAAAATATTGCAAAATTTGAACGAATATTCAATTTACAAAAAAGAGTTTTGAGCTAGGTAAGCTTCTGAAGAAACCGATATACCTTCTTTCTTCTGTTTCTTCGATTTATTTCCAAAATTTGTTTCTCTTTTATGGCAACTCTCGCATTATTTTTAATTCTTTCTCCATCTCAAGTTTTTCTACCTTTGCTAGAATAAGAACCGACTCCTGCACTGAAACATGAATTAGCTTGAACACGCCAATGTGCGGATTATCAACTAAAATTTTAAGTCTTCTATTTTCAGACTTAACTTTGTTTTGAGTTCTTGGTAAAATACTCTTGTTTGGTCCCGATTTGCTTAATACTTTCGGAAAATTGATAGCTCAATGCATCGAAAAAGTCACGAATTTGACTCTGAGGTAGTCATCTGAGCATTCGCATTTGTAGACTTAAGTTTTCATCTCTTTCGTACTGTTTAACAAAATCTTCCTTTTGTATTTTTCGATAAATAAATTTGTTCCAAATGAAAAAAAACTTCATTTTTACAGAACTTAACTGTTGGAGAATTAAACCCAGTATTTTGAAATTACACCTTGGCAACCCAACTGCGAAAGCTTTCATTACTATTGTCAATTCCTTTAGTTTTTTCTTTCTCATTACTTTTAACTTGTTCTTTATTTTACTTGAATAAATTTGTACTTATCGAACAGACGTGTCTTCTTTTCGCTCCGATTTAACCTTGATATTTATCAAAGGTTATGGGCCCAGTCCTCCGAAGCGTGGTTTAATTTTTCGATTAATTTTTGGTCTATTTGTTGTGAAAAGTATTAACACATATTTTTGTAGGATGAGTTCCTTAACACAGATAGAGAAATTAAGTTCTGATAATTATGCAACCTGGTCGGTGCAGATGAAAAGTCTGCTTATTACTTTGGACTATTGGACTGTTGTTGAGGTTAAGTGCCCGGAAGACGCTGCCGAGAAGTTGAAGTGGGAAGCTGTCGATAAGAAAGCCCTGGCATATTTAACTCTATGCGTAAAACCATCAGAACTTATTCATATTAAGCATTGTAAGAATACTAAAGAAGCTTGGTTGTTGCTTAGAAATTTGTACAATGCAGATGGACCAGCACGAAAAGTTAATTTGTTCAAGATATTGGTGCGTTTTAAAATTGGGTCTAGGGAAAATTTCGCTAGTCAAGTTAATAATTTTTGCACAATTATTGATAATCTGCGTGAGATCAATGTTAAGGTATCAGAAGATCTCCTTTGCATCTTGCTTCTGTGTGGTCTGCCTGATGATATAGAAAGTTTCGTAGTAGCGATAGAAAGCAGAGATAAGTTGCCTACATTCGAGCAATTGAAGGTTAAGGTGCTGGAAAAACTGAACCCAATAGTGAAAGTGTTCTAGCAGCTAAGGTTCAGAGGATGAAGAAAGTTGATTGGGAAAGGTCAAGTGGCGAGCGACAATCTCTCGATAATGGAATGCACACAAGATCGCGAAATATGAAAAAGGTAAAATGTTATGCCTGTGGCAAGAGAGGGCATTTTCAATCACAATGCTATTCCAAAAAGAAAGAATCCGTAGCAGCAGTCTTAAGTCTGTCTACGCCATCAGCAAAACTCGATAACCAAACCGTTTGGATTCTGGATAGCGGTGCTTCATCGCATATGACAAATGATGAAAAACAGTTCTCTTCGATGGTTCGATCTAATCAAACTGTTGTTTTACCGTCAGGAGAATGTGTTATTGCAAAAGGTACCAATGATGTAAAAGCACGATCACGTTTTTGTGACATTATTTTGCGCGATGTTTTGTTTGTTCCCAGCCTACATGGTAATTTTCTCTCAGTGAGTAAAATAATTGAAAACGGGAATACTGTAGAATTTAATGAAAAAGAAACAGTTGTGAAAACTAAAGCTAATATTCCCATTCTTAATGCAAAAATTGATAATGGTAATTTTTATGTAAGGTTCTTAAGAAATACTACCGAGTGTGTTAATGGTGCTTCAATTAAGATCGATAAACAGTTTGAATTATGGCACTCCAGGTTTGGCCATCTAAACACTAATGATTTGTGTACGTTGTCGAAAAAAGACATGGTACGTGGACTGAAGGTCAAAATGCCTCCAAATTTCTGTTGCAGTACATGTGCGATGTGCAAGATTAATAGAAAGCCATTTCCTAGTTTCAAAGAAATTTTCACCAAAAATGGTCTTTACACGAATTAAAAAAATTGTTGAAGAGTGTAAGCCACTCAAAAAGTGGTTCTTTAAAATACTGTGTCTGTTATGCATAAACATTACTGCTATGTTTATATTATCTGAAAGGGTGGTAAGCGCGTCGGCCGTACTTCGTTGGCAAAGTTTCCCAACAGACATCTAGAACAACATTACTAAATTTCACATATGTATGTAGGTATTTTGCTGTCAATTCCGAAAGTGTTTTAACGACTGTCAAGACATTTTTGGAAGCAGTTGTTTATTTTTCCATAATCAATTTAAAATAGATGTGTTGTTCTTTTCTAAACAAAGACTCTTTAATATCACTCTGAAAGCCCTTTTCAATTCCATGAGAACTAAATTTTTCCAAGCGGGTTGCCATTTTCTGTCACTTTTAGCCATAATGTTGAGGCAAATGCATTACTTTGCGTGTATTATTTCGAAAACTAATGAACAACGAAGGCATCTTTACGAAACAGGATGAAACTAAAAGCTTTTTTTCGTTTTGTTGGTTGGTCCATATCTACTCGTATCAGCAAAGTACCAACATAAGTATTTTTCACTTACCTACTCTTGTTGCACAGAAATAAAAAAATAAATAAAAATAGAAGCAAAATAATGCAGCATTGATGCCACATGGAAGCAACATAAGTTTTAAAAAACAATAGCTAGTGTTTTGAAGAAGCTCACCAAGTGCAGTCAGGCAGTGAAAGAGCGAGTGAAGAAGGAGGAGTAAGCAAAACGAAATTTATTGTGATTCAATTATCCCAAGTGGTCTGTTGTTGATGTTTGGGTAAGTGCAAGTGCATCTTAAACTACCCATGAGGGTCAGTGTGTGTGTGTGTGTTTTTTTTTTAATTCACAACATCTATGGCACAGGCGAAACACAATCATGGATAACAATCTTCTTGTTTAGCAATTCCTAAGGTGATTCTGCAAGCTGGAAGCGGAAATTGATTGTAATTACAAACTCTTTCCTCATGGAGTGTAGTTGAGGAAATCTTCGACTCACGTTTAAAAATTTATATTTTTCAGGGTTAGGATATTTGAACGCTGATAAAAGAAGGAAATTAAATTTTTAATGTCCTAAGCTTGTACCAAGGAAGATGATACCTACTTGCATAAGGTTTGTATAGAAATAGATTAATTCCGGTATTGGGATACAACATTATCAAATATTATCAAATAATTTTGAGGTCCAGTCAAATACACTTTTCCGCCCACGGTCTTATATCTATCTAAATATTGATCGTCGATTTTCACGGACGTATTCCGTGAAAGTCGCCCGCAGTGAGGAGTCATTCCAATATTGTGTTAAGAGGTGTCTCTAAATATTCTAGGTACTCATTGACAAATTTAAAACAAATACGCAAAAGGTTATGATAGTCCAGTCATTTAAGGTTATATATAAGAGAAAAATCTGGGAATCGTTACGCATTACGCATTTGCCATAACCAAGTTTGAATTAGAATCAGCCCGCACGGAAAATCATTCCCCCGTAATATTTTCGTTCGCCCGGAATTCAAAAGAGCTATTGTGAGTCTCGCTCGAATAGAAGATGTAAAGGGTTGAGGTGCAGAGAGTTGTGGTGGTGGCACATTGACTGACATCACTAGAATCGGTTCGCTTGAGGATCTCATAACTTCGTATGCGAATCCAACTCAATTTTCTTTATGTTTTTTAAAATGTATTTCGGGATCGATTCTATTTCCATTGTTATGATATTGATTTTGGGACATATTTATCATTGCGAAATGTAGTGTGCAGCTCTATTGGAATACATAAAAAAGTGATTTCTCGAACAAATGAACGAAACTATCAAACTTACGATATTGTTTGTCATCGTTGCTCTCTGTCGGTTGTCGAGGGTAAAGCTTCAATCGATTCAGATTATCACTGGAATCGAAAATGCAATCAGGACCCATGGACAAATACTAAATGTTCAAAAATCAACTTTAAAATTCTTGGTTTCTTAAAGACGCGGGTTTCTTGAGAAGAATCATTTTACGGAAGCCGTGCGTCGTTTGTCTTGGATAGGCTTTTGATGATGGCACAATGAGGTCTTTTGCTTCCTTAATACATGAGGGATTAGGGTCATTTCTGATTAAGCTGCCCGGCTAGTTTTCGTTTTCTCTGTGCTTTGGAAGAGGAAGGCTTTGGTGGAAGTGTTGATTTATGGCAACAAATCTATTTAAAAAAAACAGGAAATATGACAATATGCAAATAAAGTGTGCGGGTTGGCTTACGCTTATAATGTGTGCACGTAAAAATGTAAAAGAGGTCGTTGAAAGTGTTTTAAACTGAACAAAGCAATAACTATTATTCTACTTGTAATGGTTTGGACTATTGTCTTCGAAGAATTGCTGATCTGAATTTCTCAATTCCGATACTTGCAGCAGAAGCAACGGAATAATAAAGCACAAATAAAACTCATTGATTGTACTCCTTTGTCTGCGCCGAGCCAGGCACAAGACAATTCGGTCAACGGAAAACGTGGTATTTCAATTTTTGTTTCCAGACACTTGTGGATGATGTCCTTGCCATTGTATTTCGTTAATTCATAGACCAAATAGTTGGTTTTCGTAAATGTGCTGAAAGTGCTCGAGCACTATTGCCTTCTAGAATCCTAAAAAATAACAATTACAGTAACTTTTAGAGTTTGATTTTGCATTTGAAGATTTAAACTCACATGAAGACAAATGAACTCTTGCTTTCCATTTCCCAATTCATCTTGAACAACACACAAGAACAGAGTGTTCGTATACGATCGGATGAAATTGGCAATGTTATTTTCATTCAATATTGTTGTGCTACTGCAATATTCTTCACCCAAAGGTTTCTTGAGTTTTTTTTTGTTCTCCAAGGGAGTGCTGTTTTGAGTTAAGAATTCCCGCAAAGGTGTTGGGAAGCATTTGAGCGAATGTTTGGCCCACTAGTAAGGAGTGTTTTGTATGATGTTTATAAGGAGGTCCTTTCATCCGGCTTGCAAGTTGTCACCTTAAATTGAAGCCAAAAGATGTTAAAAGCTCAAATATTTCGGCAAATATGGACAAAAGTTACCTGAACCAGTTTGTATCGAGCCGGGAGTTTTTTCATTGAAATAGAATATAGTTTGGGTTGAACTTCAGCTGAACCGAGTCCGGTGATCAGGCACAAGGCACATAGTTGATTCGTAACATAAATTCAATTGCATTTTATTCTTTTGCGACCGAATACAAATGCAAAAATAATTGACCTTAAAATAAATGAAATTCAAAACAATAACAATTGAAGTTTGAAAGAAGAGAAAGTTGCTACTTTGATTCGTAAAATCTACAGTTGTTTTTAAGATTATCTGTTTTTCCATTTCACCTTTTACTAAATCCATTCATTTTGTTTGTTTTAATTTCATCCTTGTGGATTCTATTCGAAACGATGTCGCATGTCTCCGGTCTCGTATTCGCCTTCAGATTGGGAGGCATAGCTGGATGAGGAGTAGTGGGACTTGTCTTCGTGTTTTTGCTGGTAGATTGTTGGGTGGAGGATTTTTTTCTTAATTGTGATAGTTGGGGTAATCTGGAATTAATTTGCTTTTATTGGTTTTGTTTTTTTGTTTTTAATTTGCTATAGAGTAAACTTACTGTTCGAGCTGTGCTACTTCAGATATAATATCCATTTCACTGGCAGTACAGTTTGTTGATGTGTTATTTCTTAATGGAGTGTTGATAACTAGTTGTCAATTGCAAAAAAAAAAATTATGTTTCAATGATGCTTTTGTGACAAATATTTCATTGAATATAGAAATTACAATCGTTTGTTGAATGAGAATTATTGCAAAGTGAATATTTTATATAATTTCTAATTCTTTCCGCAGCTCGGCTAACGTTCTCATTTGTACTTGCAATAACCTCATCAGGAATGTTATTTTCTTGTGCTGATAGGACTTCTCCAAAGGTAACTTTAAAGTCAATACAAATGTTGTGCAGTGCACAGGCTACATTTCCAAAACTAGCGTGTTTTTCGGGGCTATATCTTCCTCTTTTTTGGTAATTAAGTATCCGCCACCGGCCTTTAAGGACTCCTATAGTTCTTTCTACAGTGCTTCTAGATTTGGAGTGAATCTCATTGAAAATTGCCTCATCGGAGCCATCCTGAGCAGACCTATATGGAGTGATGCACCATGGTTCCAAAGGGTATCCAGAATCGCCTTTAAGATAATTAAACATAAAATTGAAAAGAAAAAAAATTAAGAAATAGAATGCGATTTACCAAGCAACCAAAAATTTTCATTTCTCATAGGGTCAAACTTTTGTTCCAAGAATCTTCTTTCTCCAGAATGTTTCCAGACAAAAGAGTCATGAGCAGCTCCGCCATAGCGAGAATCCACGGCAAGGATCCTATACTCATGATCGCAAATCTGAAAATATAATGTTAATATAATATTTGTTAATTTTTATCATAAGTATTGAAGATTCCACCTAATATCATTGAGTTCAAGCTGTGGAATCCTTTCCGGTTGAAGAACATAGCTTCGTTTTTGGTAGGTTTTTGTAAGCCAAAATGTGTGCCGTCAACACAACCTATAACTGTGAAGGACATAATATTGTCATTAACTTTGAAAAAAAAAATGATTATCTTAATTTACCTCCTGGAATTTTATATTTTCTAAAAAACCACTGCTTGCAGCTACTCAACCAAGTTTCGGAAAAATCGATGTGCTCCGGGCATAGTTTGGTTTCCATTTCATTGATCACGTTTGCTGCTATTTTTGATATAGTAGATTGGCCCATTCCAAGAAGGTAGTTATTTCCTTTTTAAATAAATTTACCAAATAATATTTGTTACAACCCTTTCTAAATATACTAACTAATAGAATATTTGTATCCTCCACTTGCCAAAAGAACAAGCGTTGCAGCTAATTGCAAGGGAGCTGGTACAGCTGTTGACATATGTCCTTTGAAATTCAGCTTCGATAAGACGTAGACAAAGTCGTCTTTGTTAAGCCTGAATCTTTTTATAAATCTGAAAAGTAAAAAAGCTTTGAATAATGCAAAGTAAAGTAAGTAAATTATCGAATAATTACGCAGAATTGGTTAATGCCAAGGGGTTGCTTTTATCCTTCAAGATTCTCCGTTCCAAAGCTTCATCAATCTCGTCTTCTGTTAATAATCAAGCTGTTTTATATGAAAACAAAATAAATTTAAAATTTCTACCTCTGAATCGCTGAATAAATAAAAATAATACATTTCGTTTCTCTGTTTTGTTATTTATCTGAAAAGATGTAAATGCAAATTCTATCTGTCAAACCACTTCAAAATAATCAGAGACGCCATGTAGTAGAATAAAGACTGGGTACTACAATTTTAATTACCAAACGATACGTGACCAATCGAATGCCATCATCCCACAGTGGTTACTCGTTCGTTCGATCACTGATGAGACTCACTCACTCGTTCACGTGAGCGGTAATTCGGCCCCAGTTTTCAGGGAATGAAAATATCCCATTCATATTTCCCTTTCAAATTTATTAAATATTTTTATATTTTTCTTTACTTACAATCCAAATGGCTAGTTAATTAAAGAAATATTCTTTTCCAACTCATGGCTTACATTTTGTTAAGGCTATTGATACGCAGTTTGTTAGATATCAGTTCTTTTCATTTCATTTAAACATACAGGAAATGTTTGTTCAGTGTGATATCACTGTATTGAAAACGTCGACGTCAAGGTGAAGTCTATGTCAGTTTAAATAAATTAATTTTGATTTTGATTTATATTTTTGCTTCGATTTGGTGGTTGAAAAATAAAATTGGGTTGGTGGAAAATCGGTGTTAAAAGAATTTAATTCGTTAGGTATGAGAATTTGATTAAGCGGATTACAAAAGGATGTTTCGACCAAGTAATTTTTGTAGATTCACTCGTCCATCCGCTAGTTTGTACTGAGTGCACTTACTTGACAAAACCCACATTTTGAATAGATGTCGAAGCCGTTTTCTAGTATTTTTCATCTGACTAGATTAATTTTTAGTCCGAACGATTGTAAATGTTAATGTTTCTTAACTCTAATCTTGTGGTTATTTATCGTTTCGACAACAAAAAGCGGTGAAATTTTAAGGTGAAATGTCGTTTGATTCCGACCGGAATGATCGATAAGGGGAATATTTCAAACATGGAATTTTTTCACCTGAAATTCATAATAAGGGAAAAAAAAATAAGGGATTTTTTTCGGGCGGAATGCTGTTCGGGCGAAACTCACAATAGGGCTGAATAAACGCGATTAAAATGTTGGTGAGCTGCTCCAGGCGTTGGTGGAGTATTTGATAACTGCACAGGTATTTTTAACTTTGTCGACTTGATGTATAATGGATAACGGAGTTGATCGGTACTATCCACAGGTTTTGAAGCCTTATAAACTACTAATAAGTTTTGCATGGGAGCGGGTCGTAATTCTGGTTTCAAAATTCTGCTTTTCAAAATCCTGCTTTTTAATTGAAAATTAATTCACATAATTCTACTTTTTCTTTGCATTCTGGTCACCAAAATTCTGTTTTTTTTTCAATTCAATTCATTCTGCTTCAACATTCTGCTTTTTCATGTTTTTTTTTTTTTATTCATAAACACAAACAAATTTCAGGTTGGGGTCAAAATTCTGCCGAGGTCAAAACTCAATTTAGTCACTATTCGTCTCTTGCACTTGTCTCTAACTCGATTAGCACAGGCCGAATTATAAGTTTTACATTTGTGTAACTTTTCAAGATAAGACATATAAGCATCAACACGAAGTTTATCTTTTCCCTTATTGGATCTTACAATCAAAATATTTATGGTTAAATTTGAACATTTACTCGAAGGAATAACAAATTAGGCTAACCTTACAGCTTACAGGAGATAAAGTAGGTATAGGTACACAATATGTATACATACTGATGTAACTATGGTATATGCAAACTCCAAACATAAAATAATCTTCTGCTAATCTCTAATGAGATAAGGTATTCTGCGAATAACATAGAAAAGAAAGGTTTGAAAATATTAAAAATTTTGGTAAGCAGAATTTTGAAAAGCAGAATTTTGACAAAATTATTTTAACCCCTGCCGAATTTTGACTCAACCCGGTTTGCAATCCACACTCAAATAATCTCTGAACCGGACAGTTTTCTTCTTCAAATGCTGCAGCAAATTCATCCAAATTAGGCAGTTTCTCAAATGTTTTTAAAACTGTTTCGATAGCTCATATTTTACCTTGAGTTGCAAGTATTCCAATGTTTATATTCAAATTAATATTTAATATAATATTTATTTCCGTTAAGAAAAATTAAAGGTTTTTGATTCAGAAGAAATTTTATAATAATAATTTTATGACAAATATTTGAGAACAAAAACTTAAAGTTAAAAAAAATTAAAAAAACAACAAGTAAAAATTAAAGTTAAATTAAAATTAAAATCGTGGTCTTTTATTACAGATTCCGCATTCAAAAGGATAATTCTTTTTGTTACTTCTGGCGGCAACAAAAACCGTTTTTTCTTTTCCTTCTTAAAAGCGCGCGTTATTATAAAGAAAGTTTGAATTTAAAGTTAAAGTTGAAAATAAATGATAATGGTACGCATACTTAGCAATGCTTTATAACCTTAATATACCTAACGAGTTTTTGATCAAGACTACCTGTTTTTTTCACATGATTCTCTGATCACGTGCTCTCAGGCCTCTATCTTGAAAACCGTTCATGGCATGTGAAAGACAAAACTTCTAGAGTTAAAAATAAATAATAGGTAGAGTAAAGCCCATAGAAAACGAGATAAATGTAAAACATGTGAAAAAAATGATTCTTCTGGCCTATAACCCATGAATTTAACACTAGCTGGCATCCAATAATATAAGGTCTTTTAGAGCAGCTTGAGGATGCCAAACCCAAAATACAAGTTTTTACGTGGTAAAATACTGGGTATGTGAATTTCCGAGGTGAGCTCCCTATAATGACTGGACTATGACAATGAGTAGTAATGAGTAGCTAAAATGCTAAGATAAACATTGCCGCAGCCGCAGCATCGGATCGAAAACAAACTCGCCAGCTAAAATCTAATGCAACCTGTGCGATAAGATGAAAACATTTTCATCCTCTTCTGTGGTTTAAGAATAGATTTTTATCGCAAGCAAGAGAATGGCGCCAGTAGTGTTTTAACAAATTCATATTTTTTTCTTTAAGAAATCAGAACATCAATTTTTTCGGTAAAATGTTTAGTTGCTAAACTTTACACATTATTGATACGTAAAGGTGCCCGTGAACGAAGGCCATATGAACTAACGCCATAATGGCTTTAATTCTCATTCAAATGTGAATTAACGCCATAATCCGATTATGGGCTAAATACACATTGGAATGAGAACTAAGGTAATATGGTGTTAATTCATTTTAAGAAGTGGCCCAAGTACTCATTTCAATGTGAATTAAAGCCACTCGCAGCAATCAAAATAATTTTAATATGACATTGGAACATAATGTAGGTAGGTAAATATATGGTTTAACGAAAAAAGGATGAACGCTCTATTAGTTAAGGGGGCGTAAACACAAATATTTTAAACACGGGTTACTATAAATCAAATATAAGATCCAATAGTCCCACATTTGCCTTATTCTTAACTTTTTTCGTAACGCTCATAACTTAAAAATTTTGGAAAAATTTCTTTGTTATTTATACTTTCGCGGTCCCCTCAGTTTTTGGCTCCAGAATCGAAAATAATCCGTTTTCGATGATATTTTTTAAATCTTCGTTTTTTCGGTGGAGTTATGCACAAATTTACGAGGATGGAAAAGAAATGAAATCGTTTAATTGTTGATAATGTTTTGCAAAGTAATCGAATGAAGTTGCTTTCTAAACGAATAAAAAAATCAATACAAAAATAATGATTTTTGTATTGAATTTCAGAATGAGTACTTAAGTGTCTCAATATTTTCGTAGATGCTTCATTCGGAAAATTAGTTTTCCAGAATTTGAAAGTAATCAAAAAATCGCGTACTGCAGTACTACTAGAAAGCGAGCGGAGCGAGCTGAAATTTTTTTTGGCAAACAGAGAAACAATTTGGGGTGTGAAAATAAAAAAAATTCGCGCGAATTTTTTTATTTTCACACCCCAAATTGTTTCTCTGTTTGCCAAAAAAAATTTCGGCTCTTAGAACGCTATTTTTTTTATTACTTCAGAGTCTAAAAAACTAGTTTTCCGAACGAAGCACCTACGATCCCCTAATTATTAGGTGTAGCACAATTTTCAAATTTCAGTGAGATTCCTTGAAATTAATATTGTTAACTCATGATTACGTTCAAATGGCTGACCAAGAAAACGGATCAACACATTTTTTTCTTTCAGAAATTTTAAAAGAAAATATCAGCACTCGCTGAGAGTGAGATCTCTTGTTCCATTTTAGAAATATCTGAGGTCCCTGAGATCTCGATGAGATTTTGTTAGGTAATTACTTGCTATGCTAACTTTGCTTCAAAGCTCAAAGCATGTTATGGCATCAGTTCTCATTTGAATGTGAACTTACCCCATATGGCGTAAGTTCTCATTCAAGTGATGGCTTTAGTTCTCATTCGACTGTGAATTAAGGCCATAATCGGATTATGGCGTTAGTTCACATTTGATTGAGAACTAAGGCCATTATGGCGTTAGTTCATATGGCCTTCGTTCACGGCACCATACGTAAACTAAAATGATGTTTCTTAAAATAAACAGTCTTGGTAAAGAAATGTTTCGCACAATGAGCATTACAGACAAAACTAAACACTGTTAGAGCACAACAATTACTGAAAGTTGCTTGTGGTATTTTATTTTAGAGAGGCATTCTCTACCAGCAAGCAACTGCAACATAGATATACTTACATTACATAGCTAATGTTTGAAAAAGCATCTTCTTTTAAATAAATTCTATTAAATAATTCGAAATTTGAATTTTGTGCCTCGAACAACACCGCATCGCAAAATTGGAAAAAAATGTTCATGCATACAAAATGAATGAGAAAAATAAAAATGTCGACCAAAGTTTGGTATGTTGTTTCTAAATACAATAACTTATAGCAACAACAACAACACTAATTCGCTTATGGCATCAGTACACTCCGCTCCTGACTATAAGGTTTGATCAAATCGTTTGAAACTTGCTATGGATATTTCTACTATCTTATCCTCGAAACAAATATTAATTAAATTTTCAATACTAAACATACTACATAACATACTCCTTTCCTACTTTCACCTGCAGTGACCATTAATTGCAGCTATTAAAACTTAGTACACATAATTACATATAAATAAAACCAATGATGACCTGTTTTTGCATAACAAATTGCAAACAACGACACAATTCATTTGCATAAAATTTTGGACAAGTGCGCATAAACGAAATTGGTGAGGCAAAACAACCGGTATGTCGACATCCACGAGCCAATAGTCAAATAAACGTTCGTATGCAACAAGATCTCGTTGCCTTGGGCTTGCTTGCAATGTTGCTTAGTAATATGGTATCTACGAATATGTCCCGCAAACTAAAAGCAAAGTGAGTGTTGGATATGCCGGCTGAATTTGACGTTTTCATTTATTAGACGTCAAAAACCCCAATCACGTTAGTATGCATGCATACCTATATGTACTTGAATATTTTATCCAATAATAATTTCGAGCAAAAGCTTAATGGATTTAAGAGGAAATGTCCAAATAAAATTTAGGTTTACGAAGAGACTACGATGAACTAGTGAGCGACGAAGTGATTATTGAAAATACTTGACAATATGCGAGGCATTAGTCTTGTTTATAGTTTCATTTCTGATAAGTTTTCGACAATTAGACAAGCATATGTCTGCGTAAGTATAATGAACACAATTAATGTGCCCGAGGTGACGACGTAAGTGAAAGGATATGACTTCGCTCTTCATTCTTCATGTCTCTATCCAGCACTAAGCGATAGGAAGTGGTTGACAATAATAAAACGTTAACGACGAAATGACTGACAAGGTAATCTCGTGCTGCAGCCTTCAATCATTGAGAAAAGTAAAAGCAGATTACTTATAAACCGAGTAAATAGAAAATAAAGGAGTGTTAACCAACTTATATCGATTCAGACTGCACTTTGTGGCAACATACTTCATGTACCCGAATGAGCAAATCTAGGACTGCATAATATGAATAAAGAAAGAACTGAGTATATCGTTTAGCGGTCAGCTGACAGCTTAGTAGAATCTCTATCTTCTCTATCTCGGACTGGTGGAACAACAACTTTCGCGGTAAAAGAGCACGAGTTTTAGTAGCGCCAAGGCTTACTATGTGCAATATTACTACACCAGTACTAACTTATGGGCCCGAGACTTAGGTGCTTATTCAAAGTTCAACTGAAGTGTTTTAAGTTTAAGACTTAACGAAGGACGATTCAAAAGACGATAAAACGATAAACAATATGATTAATAGGGAAAAATCAAAAAGTCAAAGCCTAAGCTTGGAAATCTGTTAGAAGATTCCCAAATGCATGATGTGAAGAATTGGCATTAACCTAATGACCAATTCAGAACAATGAAGTTGAAATGCATTTTTTCTTGTGACAGATTGATACTCTTGGAAGTATAGCAAGTATTAGAAAAAGTTTTACTTTTAATTCTCATTCAATTGAGAGAAAAAAAATGTTGAGTTGTCAAAAAAGCATATTCGTTCAAAAGCAATTAACGTAGAAATATAAAGCAATCTTTTTTCCCAATGAGAAGTAAGTAAAGTAGTCCAAAAATTTGTAGAAATGATATTGCTACCAATTAGTATGGAAGAAATTCAGATTCGCCACCAAAAAATAAAAGATAAAAAGGTCAAAGCAGGAAGTAGTGAACAGGGTACGGTACACCAAAGTAAAAAAAGTTTATTGACCTACCAAATGAAAGGACGAAGTCCTGCGTGCTTGGAAGTTTAAACCGATATGTAGCTATTTAAGAAACTCGGTGTAAGCAAAGCAGAGAAATAATCACTCGGAGAAAAATTGGTAAAGAATATGTAAGGCTTTTAAGCTTAAATAATAATTAATATTATACTAAGGCTTTGACCTTCCAACCATCAAACCATGAAACCTTTCATTATCGGAGCATATTGTCTATCGCTTTGTTATAAAATAAATTAACATGAAAAAAAGAAACAATAATGGGGAACACCCAATAATAATAATGTTAAGACAATATCACCTTATTGTCTCAAATCCAGTCGATTATATCATACAAATGAATAGAAGCAACGAATTCAGTTAAGGCCGTTCGATTTTATCCTTTTCGATTTAAGTCGAATCAGTTCTAATCCATTAAGCAATTTAAAATCAATTTCAAAATAAACAACGCTATTTTGCATTCAAAATGCGTACTTGAGCATCTTTTTGGATGAAAGATTCCATCATCTTAAAAACGAAGAATGGTTTGCTTGAATGGCGATTCGTACAGAAAGGTGCCTTTGTAGAATCGGTCCGTGTGATTATTTCTAGTGATTTTACATTTATCTGATGAAATGAGTCTTCACATCGCGTAAACGTTCAAAACATAGAATTGAATTAAAGCAAAAGCATGAAGTATGCTCCATTTTGTCAAAATAAAATGAAATTCTAAAAGAATTGCTCCAATCATTCATTGTTTACTGGAATATTTGTGCCAGAACAAAAAGAGTTAATTCTATGAAAACTTAGAGACGACAAATTGTGTCGGAGCAGTCATTCCATGTTCAGGAGATATGAACAAAACACTGAGTTCATGAGATTTGATTTATTTATTGTTTGTTAATTATTGTTGTGCATTCTCAATTCTTATCGCAAGTGTAGAGAGGGTAAACTGGAAGCTTTATCAGTACTTCGCAACAGGCCGTTTCCATAAAAGATGAAATATTTAACGCAAGTGTAGGATAAGAATAACCTCTTCTATGTTTATATCAACGTAAATGATCAGTACAAGACTACTACAATATAAACTCAATTTATAACGTTTTTCATTAAAACTTAATTCAATTGCTTTCTATAATTTCTAATAATTGGTTCTTTATTAGCGCTCATAGCTTGTACTTGTATGAGAGCAGATCGAACATGTATTACCATCATAATATACGTACGTATGGGATATTGCAAACAGAACGGCCCAAAGGTCGAAGTCATTAGAATTTTCTTGCAAAGTGACTTCGAGAATATTCAGCGATATTGCGATGCGATGACTGGAAACTGAAAATAAATGTCCAAGATGGTTATCGTTTGGCCCCACGGACAGCGATTAACGAGCAAAAGTGAAGTGAAGTACCTAGGTATCTGGTTGGATCAGTATTTGTATTTCAACAGACATATAGATGCTGCTCTGACCAGGGCCAGAGGAGCCTTCGCTCTGACGAAACGGCTGTTTTACAGCAGTCGGCTTGACCCCAGAGTCAAGATAATTTGCTACATGGCCCTCATACGGCCGATGGTCGTTTATGGCTGTCCAGTGTGGTTCAACGTTGCACCATCTCAAATGGAGAAGATTCGAGTTTTCGAGAGGCAGTGTCTTCGGCGCTGTCTTGGTTTGCATCGGACACCGGAATCTACTTTTGTACATTACTATATTCTAACGAAGTTCTATACAACGAGGCTCGGATCAACAGAATGGACAATTTCGTGATAGAACTTGTTCGGGGTCACATTGCGAGAGCTATGACTTCGTAAGAATAATTTGATCTTTGGGGCGTTCTATCCGAACGCCGAATATTTTGATAGTGCACGCTTGAGCGGCTTCCTCTTTTTAGATAAATGTTGTCTGATACAGGACAGATTGGCGGTGTCGCTAATCTACCACGTCAATCGAAGAACCGTCGATCGGCGGCTCCTTTGCAGTCGAGACGTCCTCGCATAAGACGGAGCAGAGATCCTTCGGTTCAGTAGGACTGTGTCCGAACGGGACCGAATCGATAGGCTGAAGCAGAAGAACCAGTTCTGGTGGCTTCAGTCAGCACTTGGCAATGATTTAGTCGGGGTGGGGTTTTGAGCCTCCGCCGGCTTATATACTTGTATTAGTTTAAGGGTCTTGGGTTTAGGTTTAACTAGAATAGACATGGTGGCACAAACGTTGATAGAGACAACAAATATAAAATACAAAATATAAGAAGGAAAAAAATATACAATAAAATATACAAAAAAAACATACATACATATATACAATAAATGAAATAAAAATGATAGAAATTTGCTGCTGTGGTTGTTCTAGTTTCCAAGTAGTTGTAAGGTAGAATAGGTAGTTTTAGTTATTTTTAAATTTTATTTTTAAGGACCTAATTTTAAGCAGCATGTAGTTTTTTTAATTTTCTAACAAGAAAAAAACAATAGAGTTGAAAAAAAAAACAAATAGTTCATAAGCGGAAAGGCATTAATTTTAAGACGATCATGAATTCCTTAGAGCGCTCGGTTGGAGCCAGTAAGTTAAATATAAGATTTTAGATAATAAGCTAGTTTGAATTCCATTGTCTAGTAAAAAGTAGTTACGAGTATAAGTGAATATGAATAGAAAAATGAATTTTGAAAAAAAAAGAAAAAAACGTATGGGATATGGGAACAAAGAGAATGCATACATTAGAAAGGAGGAGTCACAGAGCGCCTCAATTAAAGATATCCTTATATAAGATATTCTCCTCTTCTTCGAAATATCGAGTCATCCCATATGCGGAAACCATAACAGGTGAAAATCAGTTAGGTTTCAGAACATACTCAAATTGATAATGGGACTTGGAACCAAAACATAAAACACAACTTACTTTGAAGCTGGTGCTGTATAAGAAGAAAGTCTTAATTGGGCAAATAAAGCACCTGTAAAGTCAACTCCTTTGTTCGTTTGCGCACTGTCTACAAGACTCAAACAAGATATGTGAAGGTTTTGTATAAAAATATTGAAATAACGATTAACTTCACACCATTAAAAATTTTAAAAATTCGAGTTGTAATTGTAACAAACAAAATAGTAAGTATACGCCATACATCCGATTTTCCTATAAAGTCTCCAAAAGAGTAAGTATGTATGTATAATGTGTACCTATATATGTTTATATGTTTTAACTATTTAACGTTTTCATCATTTTATACGTAAGAAGGATGAAGATGGGATGAAAGTAATGCTATGGGATGATGAAATCTCGTAATCTTTATACATACGTTTTTATGTGTAGACTTCAAAACCATAATATAAAGAGCGGATAGTCCGTCGCTTAAGTCGCAGTTTTGACATAAAACTGAGTGTAAATTCGTGCGTTTACAGATACCGATGCGTTTCATTGTTTCAAATTTTAAATGCCAACCAAAGATCTGGAATATCATACCCCTCTGCCATAGTTTTATTTTCCGATTAATTTAAAAGTATCTAACAACAAAAATCTGACATGAAAAAGTGTCTTCTATATTTAATCAAAAAGTTAATTTAAATGCAAAAAAGGGCATATAATATGGAATAATTAATTCAATGTTCTTTTTTAACAATCTTTCAAGATAAATGTTCTTAAATTAAGCAGTTCACTTAAGACTTAACCCTAGTTCTTGTGCTCGTTTTGCATATTTATAAATATACCAAACTTAATCAAGGCTCGTAGGCAAATCAGATATACGAGATAATATATTATTTTGATGGTATCTCAATGAATTTATGTTAAGAAAGAAAAAAGTATTATAGAAAAAAGATGCATATCGTAAGGATGTGAATATATCTCTCAGCAAAACAAGCACTCGCCCTGGAATAATATTGATGGCCAAATGGGGAATTAAAAGAATCACGAAAACTGACTGGGCACAAAATAAATCTTGTACTATATTCCAACCCAGCTATATGTGTTTTTGTTTGCTGCAACCTCACCTTTCACACTCATCCTTCCTTCGCTCCTCGAAAATCTTTCAGAATTCAGTTCGTTGGCGGGTAGCAAGAGAAAGCGAGATCAGGAATACGGACTGAGTTGAATTATAGAAGGTTCCGCTCATTTATATTCAAGGAATAATGTAAGCCACCTACTAACGAATTCATTAAGGAGAAAGCATTTCCATTTCAATGGGTTAGGCCCGGTGAACCGATGCGCTGCATGCTATTGGTGTCTTAGGCTCCATTGCCTGGTCAGGGTGGTGTTTAGCTTGACTGCCTGGTGTAAGAACGTCTAACAAGCAGTTCTCAGGGCGGATAACTAAAGTTTATCTAATTAAATGGATAGATGATGGTCTGATAGGGCAAGAGCTATAAACATTTTAACGGTGTGATAGCTTGGCTCTGTTCGGAACGAATGGAGCGTATTTTGTGGAATATCTACTATCGAAGTTCAGGTTTAAATAGGGACGAAAAGACAAAGATTAATGAAGTGCTAGTTGTGGTAAGCGCGTGTGTGGTTGCACTCTGTTGCATATTCATGGCAGACAGGTGTTGTAATTGTTTAAGTTCCAATGTAATGCATAAAACATTAGATGGTTTAATGGGTAGGTAAAAGGCAAATATTAAACGAAATATACTACATATTAACACGATACGTGATACTTGAAGTCTTGTTACAATAATAAAGTCAAGAAAGGTTTATTTTGAAATATGAAAGAATTCAAGTGAACACTGCTATACGAATATTGTATTTTTATCTTAACCTTGAACTCTTGAGATTTTAACAGCGTAATTAAAAATGTTTATGCTTTTAAATTGTAATCATTGTTTTTTTTCTTTTATCGAGCTGCAACAAGAGTTATGGGAAGGAACACAAGGCTGACTATAAGAAGCTCACAAACAAGATTTAAAACTATAGAGCAAATAAATTCGTGTTAAAAACCCGTGAAATGTAAAATTGAAAGAAGAATATGATGAGTTTCCCAATGATTCTTCCTGTAATAACAAAAAAAAAGAGTTATCAGTTCAAAATAAAGGCATGAGGAAGCAGTAATTACAACATTAAACATTATCCCATGTCCAGGTTTGAGATTTTAGGCAGTAACGTCAACCCTATCATATTTATTAAGGGATAACGACGATTTTTTTTAATTGATTAATAAAGTGAATAAATGACCATATTTACCTATTCCAATATAGAATACTGCCTGAAACTGGTTAAAACTACACAAAAAACACATTTTTATATATTCTATGCGACCAACAGCTGCGAACTGCGAATTTTCAAATGAGAATTCGCAATCCACAAATACGAAACGCTTTCCACAAAGCTACGAATAAATAATTCGCTCGGATCTCAAAAAATCAAAAACCAAATACAACAACCATTCGCAATTCGCAGACGCATGTCGTATCTCCATATTGTAACATGATTAAAGTGACCAAGCCTGTTCATGTTCATGTAACACTTATGAATGGACCTTGAGAAGACCGATTGAAATATTAAAAATTCCACTCAGATAACATATTTTTTGTTTGTTGTTTTTTACTTTAGAAAAAAGCTATAAACTAAACAAATATAAATAATATCCAAAGTCAATCACTTTACAAACCTTTTTCGACTTCTGTATCATCGTACTGCTATATTTAGTTAACAGCTCCAGTTTGAATTTTTTAGCAAATAAAAGTTGCCATGTCGCAAGTAAAGATGATAATATAAAACAATATGTGCGTTGTACGAACTTGATCCTATATTCCAAATTATAACTCATAAAAAACATTACAAAAGAAAAACATGTAATTAAAATTCATAAATAAAAGCTTAATTTGAAATATGTACCTCAAAAATAGATTCTATCTAAAAAAAATTGATGTGATAAGATTTCTTAAGAAATATTAAAAAAAAAAAAATTTTAAATCCTTGGAACAGTTTTTTTTCCAAATTAATTTTTTTATATACAAAATTTTTCGAAAATGTCTTAAGATTCATTTGGGTATGCAGTATTCAAGCATTTGTAAATATACATTTTGTAACGCAACATAATTTCGGTTTTTAAGCTTGATCTGTTTTCGAGATACAGACTTAAAAAAAAATTAAGTATTTTTTAAAAACAAAGAAATTTTTGAAATTTTTTTGAAAACAAAATATTATTTAGGCAATATCTACGTACTTTCAGAAAAAATATACGCTGATCGGACTTTTATTTTTCGAGAAAATCTTATAATAAAAACGATTCTATGAAAGGTAGGTACCGTTTTGGAGCAATACAAAAATATTTTTTTTGAATTAATACATCAGCGTTAAAAAAAAACAAAGTCAAGAAAGTTAAAAAAATCGTGGGAGCCGTTTTTGAGAAAATTGAAACTTTTCGTTTTTGGCCAAAAAAATTGTATGGTGGCTACCCTAAATTTTGATTACAAAAAAAAAAAAATACAAAAACTTAATCACGCAAATTTGCTCAAACCTCTAATTTTCAAGTTTGAAGCCAATCGGATCAGTGGTTAAGGCTGTACAGAGACTATAAAATACCCGAACTTGATTTTCATAAACCATTCCAGGCTGCCATCCCAAGCAGGGAGGAATGGATAGATAACATACCATACTCCAGTGAGTCGTCTATAGCTATCGATACTGATGGCTATAAGATGGACACTGGTGTAGGGGCAGGCTTCTATTCTGAATCTCTCAAGTTAACCGCCTCGCTTAGGCTTCCAGATTACAGTAGTGTCTTCCAAGCGGAGGTCCTGGCAGTGACAACAGCTGCTAAAAAGGTGTCAATGATGGCGATACCACGAGCTGATATCACCTTTTACATTGATAAAAGCGATTACTGCAAATGAGGTAAGATCAAAGCTTGTTTCATGCTGCCGCGAAGAGCTTAAGGTTCTTGGCGCACAGCAAAACATTAGACTCTGCTGGGTCCCAGGCCACAGCGATATACCAGGCAACGAGGAAGCGGATGAATTAGCAAGATTAGGGTCAACGCTTGACGTAAGCCAAGCTCAGCTAGTTAGCACCCCTACCTGTTATTTAAAACAGGAAATCTCAAAAAGAATAACTATTAAGGCCGATGAAAGGTGGGACCTTCTTGACACCTGCACCACCACAAGAAAGATCTGGCCCTGTTTTAACGAACATAGAACGGAAAGAATTGTGTAATTGTTAAATTGTGCAAATATTTTATTACTGCTACTGAATAAATAATACACACGAGATCACTTCGATCTCTTGTAAGCATAATTACCGGACATAATCCGGTTGGTTATCATATGAAAAAGATGAGAATCAGTTCAGATGATCTATGCAGAGGATGCGGTGACGAGGAGGTACATGAAGACACTTCGCACTTTCTATGTCATGTATGTTCGGCAATTATTTCTTCGGGGATTTAGAAGAACTCACTAGTACACCAGGTACTAACATTCTGAACTTCGTCAATGCCTCTTAATGGCTTGATTAACTGAACACATAGGTTTTTTATTAGCTCGAGTAGCAATACTCACGGGTATCACAATGGATCTGTATTGATCTAAGTGTGACGGTAACAACACCAATTGTCAGTCCCATAACCTAACCTATCTAACCTGAGGCTGTACAGACAGACAGATGGTCGGAATCGCCGGACCCACTTTATTCGTCTTCTATATCATTGTTATGTCATATCTTATCAAAATCTCAACTTTTTTTATGAATTCAATACTTGACATATATTCTATATGTCGCAAGTAAAAAGACAAGTTGTTAATTAATGATGCATAAACTATTCATGATTTTGTTTTTGTCTAGACTCTAGGTTCTAGAACATTATTTTCTATAAAGATGTAAGTATTAAACATACTTACTTGTGCCTTCGATTCAGTATGTATTAGCAAAAAATGGGAACATCAAACCAAGGAAACTTATTGCTCAAACCATAAACTTAGTGTCATCACAGTAAGGAACGTTAGTAAATGTTTATGGCCTCTGTAACTCTAGACTTTGTTGTCGTCGTCCCTCCTCCGGTCTGTGGCGTCGACACCGACACACGGTGGAATCTAAGCTGAAATAAGGAAAATTTTGTTTGGCTGGAGATTGGTTGGAACATAAAAATTCGTCTTATAAAAATTCGTCTTTTAACAATTCTCTCGAAGAATAACATTTGAATGGGTTTCTAGCTGCTACCAGAGCTTTGATGGCTTTTTCTCTTGCGTTCTATGCGAAGGTAAGTATTATGGTTTACTCACCGTGTGAAGGTTTCTTTGCTTGATGTTTTGGACACATTTACGACCGGAAATGTAATTTTAACTTAACGTTTTAGTGGAAGCACTAACAACGGAATGCAACGCAGTTAAGAAAGAGAAGCTACAACCCAACTTAAATGGTAAATTTATTTGTAAGTTTAACATTCCCCTGAAAGTTTTAAGTTGGCATGTTTGTAGATAAAAATAGAATTCAATTTGACCAAAAGTCTGCACCAGTTTTATATACCTATTCAATGCCCTTAATTTTCAGTCTAAATAAATGTTTGAGTATTTTTAATTACGTTTTTACGGTTTACGTTTTTTATTTAATTACAATACGTTATACAGATAAAAATTGAGTGCAACATCTGGCAAAGTATAAATAATTCAAAATCGTTATTTTTTTAATTGAAATATAGCTTTTCTAGAACTCTCTCAAGCAGAACCCCATTGATTTACAGTCCTATAGTAACGAGTAAGGCATAGTAGGTTTGAAATATAGTAATATTTGCCATATTTCTTTGAGGAATAAAATATTATTATAAATATTTTCCTTGAACCTATGTTGTTATGCTGAATGCTCACTTTTTCTCCTTTGTTGTTTACTTCCTTCTTTTGGTCCAGATTTAATAAAAGCCACATACCACTGTGTAACTTAGGCTACACACCACTCACTCAATATTAAACCCACTGCAGTCCAGTTCGGCCACATTGACATTCCACAGGATGTAATTTGCTTGGCTTTACGTCACTTGCGATTCATTGTGATTGACCATAAATTCCCCGACCATTACCGCAACGCACAGCATCTGTTACAATTGTGTTGATGTTGACTTTGAAAGCTAAAGCTGCAAGGATTTGCTCCTCGAAATAAATTCGTTCCCAACCTGAAGCATGTACATATACCTAGAAGAACAAATATATTATATAGGTGTATGATGTTATTCAGTTTCGTAAGTGTAGATGTGTGTAATGACCACTTAAAGATGAGAAAATCCGAACGTGTGGTGAATTTATAGCAGTAATTGTCGTAAGCTGTTGAAAGATTGCCCGAACAAAACCAAGAAGCAATTTTTACGAATTTGGTCAGACAGCAGCTTGCTAACGTTTGCTAACGTATGGACGAACAATCAAAAACATCGTTCAATTTGGTTTATTGCATATGGAACAAGAAAATATACTTACAAACGTGGTTTTTATTATAGCTTTTATTTTTATTTGAGCTAAGATTTCTTGCTTTTGTTAAGGTAAGTCAACGCTACGCCCATTAAGGAACTTTATTTCTGTTCAATATTTCGGTACCAACATAAAAAATTAATGTTTTTATTGAACTTCTCAGAAAATACAAATAAAATATGGGAAAATGTTTATTAAGATACCCAGAAGAGTCTTTGATAGGAAATAAATTAAGGTGTGATTATTTTCAATGGCCAAAAAGAATGTTGAAAAATTGATTGTTAATAGCAGTAAAATCCTGAATATAAATGCAGACTTAGAATTCAAATAAATATTGTTTGGGAGTTCAAATAATAAACATTACATAAACATAAATAGATAAATCGTATACATTAACAGACAAATTAATGAACATAGAATGCTGTTAAGAACAAAAAATGTTCTTAACTGACGACGTTTACGTACTAACTTATTCCACCGTGGAGGGTGGTTTAGTGGAGGAATAAAAGAAAAATTTAAAAGCTGCTTATTTGTTAGTTCATTAGATGACGCCAATATAGCTTGCCATATACAAAGATACATTTACAGCAAAGACAACAAAAAAATCGGTTGTCTTGATGCTTGCCAAAATTCCCAAAGGGAATTTTCGGTAAACATCACTAAACTATTCCGGTAACAAATATGGATTAATTCTTTTCTATGGATTAAGATTCCTCCCGTTTGTCATTGTCATTAATATGGCTGTAATAGTAGAGTTAGAGACGATTGGCGATTGTGGAACATCACTAGAAATTTTCAATACTATTAGCCAGAAAAATTGTATCATATTAAAGTTAATAGTTTTAAGGCTATATTTGTAGAAAAAAAGTCAAAGTTACAATTAAAAGTCAATTATTATTCAGTTAAGTTTTTTTTTGTCTCAACCCAACCTTCATGCTTTAGCTTTTTGGCACAACGTTCGTGACTCACGCTGTATAAAAGAAAGTCGGTGTTACTGAACCGATTTGTCTGAAATTCGGTGGAGTTAAGCTACGCCTCCAGAAATCGGCTATATGATACTTTTTATCATCTAGCATCTCGGCAAATATTATACAACACCGGTTGGATATTGGAAAGATATGAGGTACTGATAAAAGTCAATAAAATCGTCTTCATCAGTACTTCTGTACTTCCATTCGGGCCCGACAACAGTCGAAGGAATGGGTGCTGAGATCTTTGCTGAGTTCAACCACCTTACTCAGCTGGTCACCGAGCCCACACGAATATCGGAAATTGATGGCCAAGCTGAAAACACTCTTGACTTGTTCCTTACGTGTGACCCTGATAAATACACTATCAATGTATTAACGCCTCTAGGCAGATCAGACCATAGTATTATACCTATCTGCAAATTTCTCGTGTCAAACTAATCCAGTTAAAGAAAGAGCTCCGAAGAGAACCGTATGGCAATACGAGAAAGCCAACATGGGACTGTCTCAATAACTTTTTCCGGATCTTTAACTGGTCACTATGCTTCCTCGATAGTGACGTTGACGCCAGCGCAGATTTGATCACTAATATGATTATCTTGGGAATGAAAACTTTTGTCCCGAATACGGTTAAAAGCATCAAACCCAAGGAAAAGTCATGGTTTGATTCAAGCTGTAAAGAGGTTATCAGGGAAAAAGAAGTAAAGTTCCGGTGTTTTAGAGCCAACCCAACTGAGGAAAACCGAAACAAGTTTAAACAAGCCAGCAAGGCCTGCAATGCTCATATTCGTCGGACCAAATTTATACATGACCAAAAATTAAGTCAAAAAATACTGCAATGTCCTAATGGCAGTAAGAATTTTTGGTCATTTGTAAAAAATATGAAGAATACTTCTTCTTCCTCGGTCCCCACGCTTGTTGACAATGACACTCCAGTTGTTAGCTCTCTCGCGAAAGCTAACCTTTTTACTAGGCAGTTCGCCGCCAACTCTTCGCTGCCAGAGAGTGTCATGACTCGCCTGTTCTTGAGCGCGTCAATGTTTCCATGGGACAAATCTTCTTCCGCACTCGTGCTGTGGCGAGAGTCCTAAAGGATCTCAACATACATAAATCCGCTGGTCCGGATGGTATCCCTGCTATTGTTCTGAAGAGGTGTTCTTCCACGCTGGCAAAACCCTTGCGTAAGCTTTTCCATCTATCCTATTCTTCTGGGCTCGTTCCGAGCAGTTGGAAAACAGCATTTGTCCAGCCTATCCCAAAAAAAGGGTGAATCTTCTTCTCCCTCCAATTATCGTCCGATTGCACATACATCCCTTCTTTCTAAGGTCATGGAAACGCTGATAAACTATCAGCTCAAGAAATATCTCGAAGACCAAAAGCTTCTTAATGGCAGTACGGCTTTCGCAGCAACAGATCCACTGGTGATCTGATGGTCTATCTCACCAAACAGTGGAACAAATCTTTACATCGTTTTGGAGAAAGTAAGATTGTTGCGCTTGATATTTTAAAGGCATTTGATAAAGTTTGGCATCTTGCTCTTTTATCGAAGATGTGCTTTCGGTATCGACGAATCCCTCCTTCGTTGGATTAGAAATTTTCTTTCGAACCGTTCAATACAAGTTATATTGGACGGATTCAAGTCTGAAACCCACACATTAATGCTGGTGTGCCCCAGGGCTCCGTTTTGTCTCCGAACCTCTTCCTCATTTTCATCAATGATCTCTTGTCTGTAACTTCTAATCCAATTAATTGTTTCGCTGACGATAGTACCCTTAGCTTTTCTTATTCGTTTCCAGACTCTCACCCCTCCTCTTCGGATGTGGAACTGCAACGGCAAAATATGATAAGATCATTAAACTCTGACCTAAACAGCATTGTACAATGGGGAATTAATAACCGCGTAGAGTTAAATGCTTCGAAACACAATGCTGTCTTGTATCGTCAAAGCGAGACATACCCCCCTTGCCACTGTCCGTGGCACTTGCATCAATGAGACCGAACATCTCGAGATTCTCGGTAATTGCATCACATACCACCTCTTGTGGAGCAAGCACATATGCGATGTCGCCAAAAATGTCGCAAGATATTTAGGTTTCTTAAGGCGGGGGGTGCAAGAAATTGTTCCCCTTCTGATCTGGCTATCATCTACAAAACCTACATACGTCCAAAGCTTGAGTATAACTCCCATGTCTGGGCTGGTGCTCCAGTGACATACTTAAGTCTTCTGGACAGTATCCAAAAAAGAGCATTCAAGATGATTGGTGATCATTCCATCGTTTACATCTCTCGAACATCGCCGTAATGTCTCATGCTTCACCCTATTCTACCGTTACTTCAACGGTATTTGCTCTAGTGAAATAGCCAGTTGCATTCCTCCTCTAAAGACATTCAACCGTAATAGCCGCGCCTCCAGGAATGCCCATCAGTTCACCCTTGAGCCCAACTTCGGTCGTACGCTCAAGTATAGAGAATCGTTCTTTAGCCGTACTACGCGATGTGGAACTCCCTTCCACACTCTGTCTTTTCAAATCATTGCAATGTTTAGGAATTTAAGACCAATGTACAGCAGCACCTTTTCTTCAACCCCTTTCCTCTTTGCTAAAGCACTCACTGTGTCTCTGGCATAATAAGGGCAAAAAAAACCCTTGAGTGTGTGCTAATCATAAAAAAAAATCAGTACTTCTGTTTGACATGTTGAATACTTTCTTATAAAAATTTGTGAAAAAAAACACACTTCGTAATCGAACAACTATCAACTGGTCAAAATTCGGTCGTTTTCGTGTGCGGAGAGAAGTCACAAATCGATCGCAAACTAGTTGTTAAACAATTGCTTGAGCAACTGATTTACGATTCTAGTTGCAAAACAGTTGCTTAGTGTGCGGAGGGCCTAACTTATATTTAATTAGGAACTGTCCTAGCAAACGCTGCTTTGTATTGTATGTAGACGTTAATCTTCGGCAATACTAATACGATAATAAACATTTTTTGGCAAGAAACTACAATACTTAGGAGTCATATAAAAAAAATAACAACAAATTATATAAATCAGGGGAGTCAAACAAATTTAAAGGATAACCTCACTTACAAAGTACGACACACTAAGGATTTAAACATGTCTAAAGGGCCCATGCACAGGTCATTTGAGTGCACACCGGTGGGTGGGTGTGTGCGGATATAATACTGATGTGCACACAAGTGTGCTGTGTATGGACTCTTTTATCCGTTCCATCTTTCCTTTATTGACAGAAAAATCTTTGAGTCATACTCATAGCACTCAAATAAGTTTTATGCAGAACAACGTGCACAGAAACGAATGGTGTGTAGATAGACAACAAATACAAAGGCCTTAGTCCTAAGTGGCTTACATTCCACTCATCAACACTTCTCCCTCTTCGCCACGCCGAACGGCTGAGTTAAGAATCTTTTTTTTCACCGATTGATGCTCTTAAAGGCTTTGTCAGTTCTTCGCAACAGAGTCGGATTCGAAGCCACACATTTTGAGTAACAGCCAACTCACATTATCTACAATGTCATATATGCATCCGGACGATCGATAGTTCTAGTCTCCGGACGATCTTATATGGAGTGTTCGGACTCAATATCTTTTTACTCTTAAGTGTTGAGTATAGAGCTATATTCATTTTCTCCATTGATAATTATTTCCTGATTGTTTGGCATCTAATTAATTTAACAAATATTGCCTGGTTATTGTTACCTTAGACGAAATATAAGAAAACCAAAATCGGGACCAGTCCTACGATCAAAGCAGAGTCTTCGGACGATTTGGAACGTACTTCGTCATACTTGATTGCTGCTTGCCTAATTTTTTCGGTCTAATGTCGTGTAAGGCTTACTTTAAGTTGTTTGCATTCATCCTCAAACAAAAACAAAAAAACCGCTTAAAATAAATGAATATCTACTACTTATATTATCCTCTCTATCCACGCTACACAGCTAAACCATGACAATTTAATGTATTTGAAATACCTACTTACTTGTTTCAAGGTTAACTAGTTCTTGTTTCTTTTTTCCCAACCTGAATAAGAACCGCACTTGGAATTCTTCAACACGACTTAACTGATGGATGCACTGTTTTTTGTGCACATATCACATTCAAATAATATCCCTTCGATAGAAGTTGTTTTGGTTGGTTTCTTTTTGGGTTTTTTGTATGCATATGCATACCAATAAAGAAGAACGTTATACTCAAAAAATGGAAAAGTGGGATGGAGGGAAGAAGCTGGTTTTATTATTTTCATGTTCAGGTTTCGAAAAAAAAAGAAAATATTCCCTTCAGCTCTAGATATTTCACGATCGATTTACACCACATTGATTTCAAAATATTGTGTTTGTGTGACAGAGAATAAATAATGATAATACAGAGGAATAATAGTTTAAAATTTGTATTCTTGATACAAATAAGTACTTTTTACAAAGAAGTCAAGGGTTTCAAAAAGTATTTGAACATTAAAATAAAATAAAAATGAAACAAAACATTGGAGCTGTCCGGAGACTAGTATTTCGCTATTTTTGGTGCCAGTGTCCCGGACACTTACAAAGTCGATTAAAAACCCAAAACTCAATTTTTTCCTTCAGTTTTTTACTTCAGTGGAAATTCATTATATTTTCATTGAAACAAACTCCAGTTGATTACAAGATCTCATAAAATCAACTATTGTCAGTATATTTTACAAGGGCTGCAACTATTTTTTTGCTAAAAAAAACAGCAGCGGGCGCTGCTTAACTGACCTATAACTTTAACATTATACATTCGATCGGATTGAAACTTCGTATATGCATATGGAAAATGTTACTGATTATGTATTTTGTTGTTTTTTTGCAAAGTCTCAGCCATATTTATAAACAAATCTTAAAGCAACCTTTAAGTATGATTTAAGTAGAAAATCCATATTTATAATCAATTTGAAGATTTAAGCAACGTTACTTAAAGCTCTCTTAACTTAAACGCCAAATTTGTTGTTTAAAGATTGATTAAATGTTGCTTAAATGTAAATTTGTAAATTTTTCGTTGGTTATTTTAGTGTTTTTTTTTATATAGATATGAGGCGAATAAGAAAGAAAGACTCCACGAGAGAAGAAAAGACCACCACAATTTCGTCACAATCACAACGATATTTAAGGAAGTCAAATGCAGAATGGAGAAGAAGATTGAACCGGGCACGATGGCCTGGATGTAGTCCATAGAGCCGCCAACATGATTGTAACGACCTCGCGCTTGACTCATGACATTTATAATCATTCTATAGTAATGATTCCAGAAACGAAGATCCCAGTCTTAACAAAATCACGCTTAATAAGTTTTTCTTTAAGAAAACAAAACTATCCTCATTTGCTTTTTTTTTAGAAAATATTAGAAAATTTATTGTCATTCAGATCAAATTCACAAATATTATATTACACTCTGAAACGACGACAATTCCCAGTTGTTGCAGTTTCTTGACGTTGTATATGATGTTTTTCTTTTGTTATATGTACCTACCTATCCACATTTTCCACAATATTTATTGCGTTGTTGGCGTTTGGCAGTTCAGCTGAACCAGGTGGCGAGCGGTGTAGTCTTCTTTTTCGACGTTATCGTCGCCATTGTCATCATCCTTTCCGTCCTCCTCGATATTCATTTCTTAAACAAACCCACGGCCACGGAAGAAACTGTGTGCAAGGCGCCTATTACTTTGTTTTTTTTTTTTGCACGACGTTGAATTTGACTTTTGAGAAATTAAACTTGAAAGTTTCTTGTAATAGATTCGCCGTTTCTATTACTTTTTTGGCAAAGACGTCGCTTAACTAAGCAACAGTCGATATTCATTTATAAATAAGAATTTAAGCAACGTTACTTAAAGGCAATTTAAATATTTAAGCAAGCTTAACTAAACAACCTTTGAGAACCATTTTAAGAAAATCTAATAAATACGGCTGTCTGTGTTTAGTTTCTCTTTAATTCCCCATTAGTGCACATCGTCCGGACACTGGGGTATTCAGAGACTGGTGCAGTTACCCTACACGTATCTATTACAAAAACAAACTTTTGACTCTGGATAAAAGGAGAAATAGGAACTTACTCTGTATAAAGAATAGAATTTCTATTTTTTTTCAATTCTCGAATATTTTGGTTTTACCCTCCAAATACCACAAATATTATTTTTATTTACTTCGTATATGAAAATAAGGAAATAGTAGGTTGGTAACTATTCGCTTTATGTTACATTTCTTTTTTAATAGATCCATGCCGCTGAAAACACATAGGCATGGAAAGAGAAAAAACAGCAAAAAGCAAAACGCGAGACATCGACGGATACGATGCGTTTTTTTGGGAAATCCTACTTTACCCTGGATAGATTTGCAAAAAAACGCACCTAATAATACCATTTAGTATTTAAGATCCATTAAGAATTCTTTTCCTGATTTAGCAGCATACCTTGAATCAATTATAACTTTCAAAATAATAACCTTGACTTTGACAAACAAATAACTAAACCATAAACTATAAATTGCAACGTATAACAATACTTCGATGAAAATCGATTGCTATTCCATGCTGTGGTTTTTTCGCAATGCGTTTACAAACATAAAAACCGCAAGCCAGACAAACAAAGGTCTAAAAACAAAAACTGTTGTTAGATCATCAACATGCAACATAAAGAGGATGTCCTGTTTACATTCACACTTTGAAGTGTTTTTTATTTAAACTGGACAGGGACACTATAAAATGGTGTTCTGGAAACACTTAACTGTCGTTGCGTGTTGGATTTCCCGTTTCTTTTTTTGCTTATCTCAACTCTCTTTGTATAATTGTTTTATTGTATTTGTTAAATCTATCTTAACCCCAACAGAAAATCCAACTCCCCCGACAGAAAATAATACCTATAGCAATCTTCTGTGCGGATTGTGGAACCATGCAGTTTGGCGTTTTGGATAACATTGCCTTGTCAGTTTGGTTCTCTCATGCAAGCAGTGTTTTGTACTTTGTTGTGGATTTGGATTAATACCATTGTCTTTGTTTTCTAAACCCCAAACAGCCACAGCCCACAACTTACATATGTATCGATGAGTATGTGGCTATAAGCAAATAGAATAATGGTTTCAAAAAAAATGTTCACAAAGAGTTCTGCTATCATGGTTTTGTTTGCGGTGACTTTATTTACTGTCGGGAGTGTCCGTCTTACTGTTTACGTTATTTAATCCTACACTTTACATTTAAGTTAAGAAGCCTTTGTGCATGAGAAAACCAGCCAAGGCTTGCAAGCTGAATGACAACAATGTTTTAATCTGGTCGAAGAGAAGGAGGCATTTCATGTCGCGGAGGAGCGACGTTTATTTTCCTTCACGTTCTGATTTTTGTAACTATGTCACTTAAACCCATTGAGTTCTTATCTAAAATTCTCTCTTAACGTTCTTCAACACACTAGCCCATTTGTATCGAACAAATTAAAAGCAACGTTTACGTGTACAAAGTACGAATAATTTAAGTGTTCTAGTTGTTAAGGAATGATTTGACATTACTTCCTGTGAGTAAACTGTGAATACTGGGAATTTGGAACACACTCGTTTATATGCAAGAAGATACGAGCATATAAATATAAATAAAGTGATTAAACGGGCCATGATTATTTTTGCAAATTACTTTTAAATCCTTTACTCAGCCTCCTTCATACGTTGCGTTGGATTAAGAAGTGAAATGTATTTATTTTGGATTTTAAAGGTAAGTTTGTTTTTTAATCATCGAGTGAAGATTGTAAATTCGGAGAAAATCCGTTTTACCCAGAAACTTATTATTGGGGAGGAATGAAATTGGTTTTAATCTTTTTTGTATCCAAGGAACGATTGAAGTTGGATTAGTGGAAAAATTAAAGGAAAATAATATTTATGGTACTAGCCCCCCGGACCGACTCGCAGGGCTTAAAAAGAAAAATTAGTAATATTTATTTGTTTATTTATAAATGTTCATTATAGTGGTCCTTAACACAAAATTACTGAAGACATACGCTAAATCGTCTCCAAATAAATAAAATAAAATCCACTATTTTTTTCAAATGTTTATCTATACCTACCAATTTATCAAAGACTTTGCGTCTGATTTTTGGATTATTCCCATGTAATATCTCCTCTACGGCTTAATCGATTTTCTCAAATTTCGCACAATTATACTTAACAATATTCTTAGTACTATTGCATTACAAGATGTTTTAAAAAATATTATATTCTTGAATAACAAACAAATCGAAAAGGAAATCCATTTTTTAGTAGGTAGGGGAGAGTGGGTATATTTGGGACACTTTTCGAATAGGTACATTAAATTTGCCGAGATCTTATAGATCGTATCTGAGCAAAATTGATTTCTAAAGATAAAATAACATTTTGGCAACCTATTTTCAGTTAAAAAAAGGCGAAACTCCGACAGAAGAAAAGCAAAAAATTAATTTCATGAACCAACTCACTTTGTCCCATTCCTCCTGAGAGGAGGAGGATTGGGACAACTATGTGGTGGAATGCGACACTTTTGGAATGCATTAAATTTGCCGAGTTCTTATATATCGTATCTGAGCAAAATTCATTTCTAAAGATAAAATAACATTTTGGCAACCTATTTTCAGTTATAAAGAAGGCGAAAGTCCGACAGAAGAAAAGCAAAAAATCATTTCATGAACCAACTCACTTTGTCCCATTCCTCCTGCGATCAATAGGATTGGGACAACTATGGGGTGGAATAGTGATGTCCCAATCATCCTGCATGGCACTTTGAATAAATAATTTATAATATCACCTTTCGTGTGGCACTAATTAAACAAAACTACGATGAATTCACTTCAAAAATGGTGTTGCTATCTAATTATTACACTCTTTTGCGCAGTAAGTTCACACATTAAAAAAAAAATTCAATCAAAGTTTACACAGATGTTTTACTTTTTATGCACAAATTACCTTTTTTTAATCTCCACTCCGTGATTTTTTTCCTAGACACAACTTGTTTTGTTGAGGGATGGGGACAGACTAAGGACAGAATCTGTCATACAAGGAAAGAGAAAAAAAATTGTAGGAACTGAGTAAATGCCTGTGTCCCATTCCTCATGTGTCCCAAAAATACCCACTCCCCCCTACCTATTTCGTTTAATCGCCTCCAATGACCAACATATTTTGTTTATATTGTTATTACAAATAATTTTGAAGTTATTCAAAACAACACAACACAAAAGGCCGAAAATGGAAAAAAAGTTTCATTACCCCCTCCACATCACCGAAACAGAATTTTGAAAAAATTTCAGAAAATAGTTTCATATATGTAATGTTAATAAACGAATCGAAAGAAAAATACAAGCGACAAGTCTTTCAAATTTTCAAGATTTATTATATAGGAAAACTTAGCTTAACAATACTTTGTACTTTATTTAATTTCCAAGTGTTCTTTTTAAAACTTGTTAGTTTTGATATTTTATTTTGATATCATTATCATTCAAACACCTATTTATTGCAAAATAAATACTTTCTGTTTGATCTCTGAAGAAATTGCACCTTTTACAACTCAGAAGTGGGATTAGCCAAGACTGAATCCGATAACCAAAAAGAAAAAAAAACATACGTATATTATGGCACCTCGTATGAATAATGACGAATAACTCGCATGGTGTGCTGCAAACAATGTGGAAGTTCCTTTAACTGCAACAGTAGCACAGCTAAGAGAAATGTACAACACATCACGAGATGAACGCATTGAAAATTGCGAGAATTCCGAACGTTCTGAACATTCCGAGCAACATAATCCCGTACCAATTCTTAAAGAAAATATTATGTTTCCGAGAGTTGCTACACCATTGGATGATGAAGAATCTCTCATTGAAAAAGAAATTCGCATCCTTGAGAAGAAAAAGAAGTTAATCGCTCTACGCAATGAAATAAAATTGTTAGATGAAGCAAGTGAATCGAGTAAAACAGTTGCACCGTCTTTCAAAGACATTAAGCACTCGATTCCTGAATATTCGGGTGATGATTCATACAATGCATATAAATGGATAGAAACCTTTGAACGTATATACGAATCAGTTAATGGTGATTCTTCTTTCCGTCTGAAATCTATCCGGCGACTTAGAGACTTATAAGACTAAGACTTATGATGAATTCCGAGGAAAATGTCTTTCAAATTTTGGCCACAGCTATTCAATTTCGGAAGTAATTGATAAGATGCGGAAAACAACTTTCAGCTCAGCAAAATCATCAATAATGGGTTACATTTTAAAGATGGAAGAGCTGGCGTCTCATGCAAGTATTGATGAACAACAGACAATCCAGTTTATTATCGATGGATTTCGTGATTGCTCAAACAATGTGGCTATTTTGTAGGTACCCTGCTCGCAGCATTGATGAACTGAAAAAACTTTCCCATCGCTACTCTCAGCTACGTGAAATGAGCTCCGTCCAAACTAGTGCTACTCATTCAGTTGCTCGTAAGCCTTCCACTTCCTTTGCAACCTCAACAAGTGCAACTAAGTCGAAGTCGAATATCAATGTCAAACAGTGTCTTTGTTACAATTGTTCCGGAATTGGGCACTATTCCTCATCTTGCCCCGAGCCAAGAAGAGAACGAGGTTCATGTTTCCGATGTGGGTCAACTCAACATGTTATTCAAAATTGCCCAAAACCTGCACAAAATAATCGATACATTCCGAAATGGTTCCGATTCCGATCAAGTTTCTGATAAAAATTCTGAAGAAATTTCTCAACATTTTGATGAAATAAATCATGTAAGTGTTATTTTTCTGCCTAAGAGTTCTGTTTCACATTCACAAACAAATTCCGAAACGTATGATATTAATCCGAATCTAAGTTTATCTCAAATAGAAAAGGTTGAAGAAATTATTTGTTCCGATTATTTAGACGTTAATAATATTCCACTTATTGAACATGATTATAAGATGAAAATACATCTTTCTTCTGATAATCCTATTAGTTATGGTCCTAGAAGAACTTCATATGCAGATAGAAAGATTATTGAAGAAAATGTACAAGATTTATTAATAAAAAATTAATACACAGGTTTAAGGGACCATATAAATTTCATAAAAGACTTCCAAATGATAGATACATATGTTATCAGGGATATTGAAAACTGTCAACTTACGCAAATACCATACGATGGAGTTACTGAAGCTAGAAATATCCGTAGTTGGGCTGATTGGCGTAACGCAATAGATGTTAATCTTGATTCTGGTTACGAAAAATAACACTGTTTAATATGAGTAAATTTTGTAATTTTTAATTTTGTTTCAATTCTAATGTTAAATATCTTAATTTTAATTTATTATATTAATTTAAAGTTTATGTTGAAATTGTTGTGTGTCAATCCTCTTACATATTAGTCATTATGATCGAGACGATCATTTGTCAGGTTGGCCGAGTTATAGGAAAACTTAGCTTAACAATACTTTGTACTTTATTTAATTTCCAAGTGTTCTTTTTAAAACTTGTTTATTTTGATAATTTATTTTGATATCATTATCATTCAAACACTCGAAAGAATAAAACCTATTTATTGCAAAACAAATACTTTCTGTTTGTTTTCTGAAGAAATTGCACCTTTTACGATTAATTAATTTTGTCTGAAATACAGACAGTTGATTCAATTACGACAAAAAAATTTAAATTCAAAGTAGTTTGTAACAAGTAGAATACAAAATGAAATACATATTGCTTAACACTTACTCAAACATGTAAAAATTGCAATAGAAATCAAAAAATAAAGTAATTATGTGCATAAGGATATGTTTATAAGACAAATAGTCTTAAGGTTATTCAAAGCAACACAACAAAACACAACCCCTCCTCATCTCAGAAACGGTTAGCTCCGTTTTCTTTTTCTCCCCGCTTTCTTCTTCATTTTTATCTCTGATCTTCTGGGGTCGAATCACGGCATCAGTGATCGAATAATACGTGACTGAATTGAGTGCATCTCACGTTATCGAGTTATCTATAGAATATCTAGTACAATAATTTTAAATTCTGTCTTCCGTTATCGAACTGAATTTTATGCGAAACATAAAGAGCTAGGATAGGATGAACTTGTGATTAAAATATGTAAATATTATTGTTTGATTTATTTATTATGAAAATTTTAACCAATAATCATTATAGGTCAAACTTAAATAAATTGAAAAGCCAGCAAAAAACATAATGGCCGATTTTATGGCCAAATACCCCGATTTGGCAAAAAACATGCTGCCAAATTGCCAGCAGGAGATGTAGAGGGTTGAAAGGCAAAGGGTTGTGGTGGTGGCACTTTGACTGACATCAATGGAATCGGTTCAAAATTTACTCCGCTTGGGGATCTCATAACTTCGTAAGCGAATCCAACTTCATTTTCTTTATATGGGTTTAAATGTGTTTCGGGATCGATTCTATTTCCATTGCTATGATTATGATGAACGAAAATAAAGGACCACGCACTAAATATATGAAAAAAGTGTCCCGGTCAAATTCGATGAAATTTTGGTAGAATATACATGACATCTTCCTGATTGAAAATGTGAAAAAACTGATACATCGATTTTTGTTTAAATTATTGGTTAAGTCGAGTATTTCGCTTTTATTTAAAAAAAAAAAAAAACGGTTAAGTAGTTCTTTTGTGACAGCGTAACATTTACATTTACAGTAGGGATTTAACGTATTTAAAATGTAATTAAATGATGATACGTTTTGCCGTTTGAGTTATAGTTTACAACTTTCTTAGATAGATCTTGAATTTGGCCAATTTTATCAGGGGGATGAAAATGTAAATCATTTATAGGCTTTGTCTAGAACTTTTTCTAACATCATACGGTTTTTTTTTAGTTTGTTAAAAGGGTAGTGAACATTATCTTCATGGCCTGCATAACCTAAGAACCAGAGATTACATGACCACATGTTCCGATTGTTCTGACCCCTGATTGACAAGTGGTATAATATCCGAGTATAGTTTCTTGAAGCTCTTCTTGTAGTTGATTTTCTTCTTCTTCTTCTATTTCATCATATGGTTTGTAAGCTATCCAAAGCTGATGTTTGATTGCATTTCTAAATCGAGAATAAGATCTTAATCTCACTAAGTCACGCTCAGGAATATTGTTGTTGCCTCTAATCATCTCATTGAGAAACTTTTCTTGCGGTTCTCTTTGCAATACGTATAAGTGCATGCTACTTCCTTTTATGTACGCTTTTAATGTGATGTTTCCACCGGCCCTAATCTTAGATTTAGCGAAGAATATTTAGAACAAATCTCAACTTTAATGGGATTTGGAGTAGACAGTAGCAGATGAAAACATAGTATTATTCTATGTTTATTATAATACAACGTTTTATCTACCCTATCTACTATAACTAAATCTAGGATTTAGCGTCAGTGGGAAACAATATATTAAATATGTACCTTTAATCGGTAAATTCCTGTTTAAATAAACGCGATATAGTAATTTACTAAAGAAAATCGATGTTTTATTTTTTTCACATTTTTTCACTATTACTTGGAATCCGTTGGAGATAGATGGTTGGGCCTAAATACATTTTCAATCAGGATGATGTCATGTATATTGTACTAAAATTTCATCGAATTTGACCGCGACACTTTTTTCATACATTTAGTGCGTGGTCCTTTAAAATGTCTACCTTCTGAATCGCTGAATAAATAAAAATAAACCATTTCGTTCCACTGTTTTGTTATTTATTTGAAAACATGTAAGTGAAAATTTTATCTGTCAAACCACTCAAGACTTGTTCAAAATATACAGAGACTCGATGTAGTGGAATAAAGGCTACTACAATTTTGTATTCCCAAACGATACGTGACCAATCGAATGCCATCATCCCAAAGTGATGATCATCAACTATCGTTCGTTCGATATCTGATGAGACTCACTCACTCGTTCACTGAAGCGGTGATTCGGCCCCTGTTTTAAAATTCCGACCAAATGTCTAATTAAACAATTTTATAGGACCAAGACTAAAGAATGGCTCCTGGCATTTAAGCGGACATATACATAAATTGACATCATTTATTTCTATATTAAAAAAAAATTTACAAAATTTTCAAGCGAAATTGATAATCTTATTCTTATTTTGCTGTAGTGAGAACAGCATTATTTTTCAGCATTTGCAACGTTTGTGACTTTAAAAGTATTGTCCTAAGCGTTCTACCCTTAAACCTCTTTAGTTTAACTCCAAAATAGTAATGTAAAATAGATTTTATCAAAACGGTCAAAAAGGCAATGATATTTATTTGAATCCAATTATTGATGATGAACTGTGGCGTTTCCTTTCCTGAGTACTTTTTTGTTTGTTAATTATTGGTATTGTGAGTTTTAAAATTTCATATACTATGTTCAGCTTGGATTGGATAGATGTTTAATTAATTTAATGGTTTTCAGTTTCATATCATACACTTATTTTGTATAAGTTGTGCTCAACTTCTGGGTAAAGGCTCTTAATAAAGGCTTTACTTTGATATTAAAAACAGTATCGTTCGATTTAAACAATATCTCTTTGCCGGAAAATTAATGTTGTATGTATTTTGAAGTTTATAGCGTCAACATTGATATTTCTTGCAGCTAAGATTGCTCGTAGAAATTATTTCTTATTTATGGGGTTTATTGGGTTAGTAGGTTAGTAGGATAAAGAGGAAAGAGCAATCTGTAACCGTTTCCCGTTTCTAAACTACGTCCCTATCAATTTTGAGCCAAATCAGTTCAGCCGTTCCTAGAAATTATTTATACGATAACAACGTTTAACTGATCAGCTGACAGCTTGTATGATAAAAAGTATCATATAGCCATCCCCTGGTACCAAGCAACCTCTCATTGGGTCAGTTCCGCTGTTCTTAGAAATTATTTATATGGCAAAAAAAAAATACCGGGACAGCTAATATGGCTGATTTTTGATTCTAAACCGGCCCAGCCGCTTAAAGGGAGTAAAATAATGTTTGCTGGGTCAGTAGTAGTAGTAGTAGGACAAAAGTATTCTAGGTATAGCTGTCTCGTGGTTCTAAGATCTGCCCACCAAATTTGAGCCAAATCGGTTCAGCTATTCTTTGAAATCATTTTTATGGTAAGACAACGTTTACCAGGTCAGCAAGTAGAAAACATAATGATCGAAATGAATTAATGAATGAATGCATACAAAAATAATTCATTCCTGTTGTACCCGCTCTCAAGAAATTGATAGTGGTAACTGGTAAATTAAAGGTTGAGTGTGCAAATCTCCCTTTACACACACTGTCAATTATTTTTTTTTCATTAATGAATACTTATAATAACTCATACGTAACGTATCAATATTGCATCCAATTCATTTTAATTTCATGTGATAGGATCACAAATTTTTTTAAAATCATAAACAAAGACAGCCAATTACTCCTGAATATTGTAGGTTTCCTTTAGTGAAAGAATTTTTATAATCGGATTAGTAATTCCGAAAATTAACATTTAAATGGCACATATCCGTCTTCTGGTTCTATGCTACACCAACCAATTTTTAGCCAAATCGGTTCATCTAATATTGAATCTTTTTGTTTTATTTTCTTATACTTTTCGGCATTTGCAGCAGTGGCAAAGATTGTCAATGTCACCACCCAAAAGAATCTTGGCGCCGCGCCGACAAATATATTTTGTCTTCTTCACAAACGCTTTAAGACTTCAAAAGACTTTTTGTGTGCCATTGTGCTCTCATCCCAAACGGCCATTGCCGACATTTTTGAAATATAAAATGTTCGTGTTTCCACTTAAAAGCAGAATGCGCTATGCAGCCACCATCTACAAACGTGGCTTTTATTCCAGAAGACGCCAAAGCCAGTACTTTTTATTTTCAAATCGTAAGCACGAGCTGAATATCGTATCTATTGAAGAACAACGTATCTTTATTTCGAAAAGAAGGACGTTAGCAAGGCAATAACAAGAGCTACTCATAATTCCGATTTCAACCATGATGCAGAAGAAAACTACACAATGATAAAAACTGTTCAAAAATCTTCCAAACTTGATGCTTTCGAATCTGCATACATTTCAACTTGTATTTAAATTAATGATAGCTAGCTTAATGAACAAAAACAATAGCTCAATAGAGTCTCTTCTTGCAAAATAATGTGTTCCTTTTCGTGTTCTCATTATTAAATATTAATCGTTAATGTTAAATTTTCTCACTCTCTCCTTTCATATAAATGTAAATGAACAATTACGTTGAAAAAACCTTTTTCATTTAGTTTTGCTCCTCTTTCTTTTGGATTATTTGCGTATTCCGAAATGCTTAGGAAAAAATCGAAAGCTTATTTAAAATTAATTTAATTTGTTGTTTTGGATTTTTATTAATAAAAAAATGTTTGGTTAGTAAGGAATCTAACCAACAGAGTTTGTATAAGACCACAAAGTTTACTTTATAAATTGAAAACTAAAGAAAATTTAAGTCTAATCTAGTAAGTTTAAAGGCCCAACTATAATTGCTTAAGTGAACTTAAGCTAATGTAAAAAAAAACCAACGAAAATTTCCTTATTAAGCAAGAAAAGTAGGCTTGGCCTTCTCTTCTTCAAATTATCAAATTCACTTAAGCAACGAGCGAATGAAACCGCACTAGTAAAAGTTGAACGAAAATTTAACGAACGTAGCTTAAGTACATTATAGCACAGATAATAAATTAATAAATTTATTATCTGTGATTATAGTTTGCTCATAGGGTTCGTGTGTAGTCGCTGGTTCACTTAAGCGGGCTTGCGTGAGTAAAATTACATTATAGTTCAGCCTTAAGTCGAAGAAAAATAAAAGAATAGATTTGTTATTTTTCATCGCTGAGGGTGAAACACACCAAATCCAACAAAACGTTTTGTTTTTGTTTTGTTGCCTCCGGTGGGTTTTGCTCCATATAACCCCATGTACATATTTACTGCAATGGACGAAAAAAGTTTTGCCGTGTCGGTTTCGGTGTGTGTTGCCTCATAAGAGCAATAAAATTATGTTCGGGGAAAACAAACAAAACATTTTGTTGGATTTGGTGTCCTTTCAGCCTAAAAGGCTAACTTACTTACTTACTTACTTATCCGGCTCACAATCCATGAAGGGTCTCAGCCTGAGATACTGCAGTCTTCCATCGTGAACGATCCCTCGCATGCACTCTCCAGTCACCGAGACCAAGCGCTCTGGCATCCGCAGACACTTGGTCCTTGTACCGTAGGTTCGGTCTTCCTTGTCGTCTTGAACCTGGGGGCTGGGATGAGAAGACTTTCTTGGCTGGAGCGTTGTCGTCCATTCGCTCGATGTGGCCGAGCCAATGTAGTCGTCTTTTTTTGGCCTTCTGGGCTACATCCACATCTTGGTACAGCTCATACAGTTCTCGGTTGTATCTTCTTCTCCATTCGCCATCGTCGCATACGGGACCAAAAATCCGTCGAAGAATTTTTCTTTCGAAAGTGCCCAGTATCAATTCAGCTTTTTTACTTACCGTCCAGCACCTTGGCGCCGTCGAGTAGGACTGGTAAAATCAAAGTTTTGTATAACAAACACTTCGTCTTTCGAGTCAGGAGTTTTGAACCCAGTTGTTTGGCCAAACCGAAGCAGCAGCGGTTCGCTAGGGTAATTCTTCTTCGGATCTCCACTAAGGTGTCGTTCGTGGGATTGATGTTTGTTCCAAGGTAGGTGAACTCCTTAACTACCTCGAAATTGCTGCTACCAACAGTGACGTTTTGTCCTAGGCTGTGGACAGTTGTTGCTTTGTTTGTTGATAACATGTACTTTGTTTTGTCCTCATTCACTTCAAGACCAACTAGTTTCGCCTGTTCTTCAATCGCTGTGAAGGCCTCAAGCACAGCTCTCTTGGATCGACCGATGATGTCTATGTCGTCCGCATAGCCTAGGAGCTGGGTGGATTTGTTGAAGATAGTGCCCTCCGTGCTCACACCTGCCTTGCGCACTATCTGCTCCAGGACTATGTTGAAGAAGTCACATGACAACGCATCTCTTTGTCTAAACCCTGCGCAAGTTTGGAATAACTCGGATGAGCTGTTACCCATTTGCACACTGCACTGCGTATTGTTTAGCGTCATGCGGCACAGCTGGATCAGTTTGTTCGGGATCCCGAATTCAGACATCGCAATCATAAGCTCTTGGCGGTGGATGCTATCAAAAGCAGCTTTAAAGTCGATGAAAAGATGGTGGGTTTCGACTTGAAATTCGTTGGTTTTTTCCAGGATCTGCCTCAGTGTGAATATTTGGTCTATCGTTGTTCTGCCTGGCCTAAAGCCACACTGGTACGTGCCGATTATTGTGTTGCAGAAAGGTTTAAGACGCTCACACAGTACGTTGGATAGGATTTTGTATGCAACATTAAGCAGGGATATGCCACGGTAGTTTTTGCATAACATCGGATCGCCTTTTTTGTAGATGGGGCATATGGAGCTTATCGACCAGTCAGTGGGCATGCATTCTTCCTCCCACACTTTGGTGATGACCTGGTGCATGCGGTTCATCAAAACATCTCCTCCATGTTAAAAGAGTTCCGCGGGTATGCCATCCGACCCTGCGGCCTTGTTATTTTTTAGCTTTTGGATGGCTCTTTCTACCTCTTCTCTGCTGGGGGCTGGGGGAAGACCCACTTCATTGACTGGTCTTGCTTCTCTTTCGTCATTATCTTGCTCGACATTTTGCGCATTCAGCAGCTGCTGGAAATGCTGCTTGAAAACATCTACAATTCCCTATGCTTCGGTGACTAGGTTTCCTTCACTGTTTCGAAGAGCTTGTGTCCCGGTTCTGAAACCAGAAGCTAATTGCTTCGACCTTTTAAAGAAACGCCGGGTGTTGTTCTTGGCCCGAGACTCTTCTAGAACTTTGAGCTGAGAAACTGCGGATGCTCTTTTCTTTCTTCGCAGGGTCTTTTTCTCATTTCTCCTTTTCGTGCGGTACTCTTCCCTTGCTGCTCTTGTTTTCCGTTGCAGCATCTGCAGGCGTGCATTTTCCGTCTCTCTTTTCAATATCACACACTCATCATCATACCACGGGTTCTTTTTCGGGGGTGGCTGGTAACCTATGGTGGTCTCGGCTACATTTTTTATTACTTCGCGATATTGGTTCCACAGTGTGTTGACGTCTGTAGTATTTGGGAGGACGGCGGAGAGTCGCTCGCAGTAGTCTCTGCCTCTCTGGCATTCTCTGATGTGCTAAGGCAACCGATGTTGAACTTCTTTCTTTGGGCTGCACGTGTTTTTTTGTCGTTTGATATTCGAGCTCTAAACTTAGCCACTACCAGAAAGTGGTCAGAGTCGACATTTGCTCCTCGGAAAGTGCGCACGTTCAGGATGTTGGATGCGTGCCTTGCGCCGATTAGCACATGGTCGATTTGGTTGGTGGTTCGACCATCCGGAGATCGCCAGGTTGCTGTGGCTAACTACATATAAAATATAATGAACATAACGGAGCGGACGGAGCCGTCCGTAATTGAGCGAGAACAAGAAATTCGTATATTGTGCCCTAAATAGCGGATTGCTCCGTTTCGTCAATTTTCATTCAGTTTTGCTCATGGACGTAAACTGCGAGACTGCGACCCCTCCGCTATTTACGGACGAAAATCTGACAGCTGACTTGATTTATTGATTTTTCTGAAGAGGAATTCGATTTGTTGTTGATTTCAGGTAATTCATTTCTTAAAAGTCGATTCCCAATATAACAAAACTGTATACGGGCGCAATTAAAAACGTGGCAACTCTAGTAATGGCATGTTTTGTTTTGCATAATGTTGCAAAGTATTTAAATGAAACCCGACAACTTTGAAGAAGAGGACAGAGGAGTTAAAAGCGAAACTACCAACGACCACGGACGCAGTTCTGGTGCACCTGAAATCAGGAGATAGGGGCAGCTGCGGAGAAATGAAATAGATTTGATCAAAAGAACCGAATGCACCTCAAGCATTTTGACAAAATATAACGTACAATTACTTTCGTTCTTTATCAAGATTATGAAACAACCACGCGCCGTATGAAAATTTATTATTAAAAAAAAATCAATAGCAAATACTTCAGCTCAAGGTGATGAAATCTAAATACCCAATTAAAGCAAAGTTAAGGTTTTTCTTGTTACTTTTTTAGTCTAGTTTTCCATTTTACTTTACTTTCCAATTGCTGGAAGTAAATGCCTGAGTCTTCCGATGAATATGTAGTTTTTACTTGGATGAATCTAGTATTTACTACTAGTAAATGCTGGCTAGTATTTACTTTTTTTATGCATACCAAATGAAGTTAGTACTACGAATCTGAGCTTTTACTTGTTGATCTAGTATTTACTTTAGGTAATTACTACTAGTAAATACTAGATTTTTATGCATATGCCCTATTGTCAAATACGGTCTGTTTTGGTTGGCTATCGGTCCTTCAAGTAAGTATACAACATCGTTTGACTGATTTTGTTGTGATTTAGCTTTTCTATCATTATTGCCACTTTTATTGGTCGAACCGGACTCAGGATGCATTTCTCGATTCCTGACAGATAATGTTCGATTGCTTCCCGAAAAGTCGATGTCTCGAAGACAGATTCTACGAATGAATAGCAATGTGATAACGAAGACACCACCTGGTGCTGATGGTACTGTATTGACGGCAAAAACAAATAGACAAAAGAAGAATAACAAGAAGAAATTGGAGGAAGTTGAAGCTGTAATAAATGGCAAAGGAGTGGACGATGACACACTTGCCCAGAGATCTCTACACTTGCCGCTGATGCAGAGAACGGAGGCCAAGAAAAAAAGAATATGAAAAAGAAGAAGAATTAGAACAAGGTCGCTTAAGTAAAATAACCACCTTAAGGGCTAACTATAATGAGCGGAAGCAAGCGGAAGCTACTATCATAACCGAACGAAACGCTCCCTTCCGAACTGCCATGTGAACAGTTTACCCATAATGAACGGATTCCTATGTACGGAAGTATCTTTCAAAACAAAATATCTATGTTTTTCGGTTGCCGTCTAACAAACAAGCAATTTTAAGCTGACCAAAACATCGTTCTTTTGTATGTAATTAGTTGTATGATTTCTCCTTGCTCGTGATTAAATGGTGTTATTAAACCAGTGGAGATTCCATATCCCTCATCTAACAAAAGGACTGTGTTGACTGAATTTCTTAAAATTGGTTCAAGAAAACTGTTTTTCCAAATCCTGGAGTCAGGAACTGAACCTGGCCATTCACAAACAACATTTGTAAAACATTCTTTTACATCACAGGTGGCTGGAATGTTGATGGATGCATATCCCTTTCGATTTATATATTCTCAGAATGCAAGTGAGGTTTTTTAATCTCCACATGTGTGCAATCCAAGGCTCCAATACAAGAAGGAAAGCTGTATTCAGAAAGCATTTTGAATTTAATTGTCGCTGGAGATCTTCGTTCGTTGTTAACTTTTTTAGTATTAATGTGCAAAAATGCGGCCATTTGACAAGAATATTGAACCGATTGCCTTGAATGTTGATTTGCAAATGAAAATGTTCGTTTTAAACACCCCTAGTAAATACTACTAGCAAATGTTCAAGTTGCTCTTTAGCAACTTGTAAAAATTGAAGTAAATACTAGTAGTAAAAGGTTTTTATGCATATCATTTTAAGTATTTGCTACCAAAATTCATCCATACCTAGTAAATACTTTTACTTCTAGTAAAAGCTTTTATTCAAGTATTTACTTGAAGTTTATGCATACGAAAAAAAGTAAATACCATCAAAAAATTCAAAATTGACTAGTAAATTCATTTACCGCCGTCTATGCATATGGCTCAATGTTCTAACGTATTTTCAGGGCTCTATGAAAAAAATATTTGATAAAATTCTATTTGCTTCATTGAGAAGCTGAAAAAAGGGCCTTTTCAAAAAGTCCACAGAAACAGCTCGGATTTGGATGATTTTTTTTCAAATTTTTTGTTTTTTATATTGTTTAAAATCAGAAACATTTCATTTGGGGGAAATAGTTATTTACATTGTTTAAACAATTTGTATATTGTTTACAAAGGGTGATCCACGAGCTATATTTTTAATAGGTGGAGTGTGTATGTTGCTTTAACTTTGTCCACAATGCCGTGTTATATATTATCTTCTTGCAAATCTAAAAATTGCTTATTTCATTTCGCATTTAAATAAAACGGTTTTCATAAAAAGTTTTCGAAAAATTCATCTTCAAAGTGAAAATACTGAAATTTTTAACTTTTTTTTCAACTACGAACTAATTTTCATTTCACAACAAAATACTGTTACAAGTTCTCAAAGAGATCTAAAAAACCGTCGGCTAAACGGGAGGCAATAGACCTCCCCTTCCACATGATTTTGTTCTTGTCTTAATGCAACCTATACACCACCTTTCAAAAACATCTCGTGGATCACCCTTTATAAACAATAGGTATAAAAATTGCTTAGACAATATAACCCGTGTTTTTTTTCACTACTCAGTAGCCAGCACAGCAAAATTTCCCTTGGCAAACAACAACAATTTGGATTGTAGTCGATAAAAGGGCGCTGATGGCGTTAAGAAGAATTATTTTGCTTCGCAAATCTAATGATCTGAGTTATAAACTGTCTTAGGTTGAAGTATTTGCTATTTTTCTTAATCCGAGATGCAACCCTCAGGTCCATTTGCGACGTTTATTAAAAATTGCCATACAATTTGAATTTGACAGATAAAGTGAGTTGGAGCGTTTTATTCGCACTTGATTAGATATTGTGCTGGCTACTGAGTAGTAAAAAAACACGGCTATAAATAACTATTTCCCCCAAACGAAATGTTTCTGATTTTAAACAATAGGGGTATTCACGTAAACGCGGAAAATCCATAGAAACCGTAGAAACCGTAGAATTTTCTATCGGTAGAAATGAGCTGTCAAAATTTGTATGGGAAAAATTTTCTGCAAATCGTAGAATTTTATCTCACAAATTTGAAGCAGAAACTGCAGAAAAAAACCTGATAAATTTTATGACGTTTATTTTGACGTTTAATTTGGCGCTCATTTTTCATCTTTTGTGATTTGTTCATGCAATTGAATAAATTTTGTTTTAAAACTACTTCTTGGCATCTTGAAGAGCAAAAATTAAAATTTAATTAGAATAAAAAAAAGAATCACTAACATAAATTATCGAATGACGTGAATTGAACAAATTCACTTTGACGTTTAAGAAACAGCTGTTTGTTTCCCTTGTTAACGCAACTATTTTCTGCTGGGGTGTTCATTTAAATCTATTGCGGAATTTTCTATTTTTCCGCAAAGTAGAAAATTATCTCATTACGTGAATACCCTAAATATAAAAAACAAAAACACTGAAAATAAAAAAATGCATCCAAATCCGAGCTGTTTCTGAGGGCTTTCTGAAAAAAAGTTTCATTGACTCCACTATAATGATCAGCTTCGTTCATATTTTATTGAAGTGAGAAAAGTATTATTTTGAATAAAGAAAATTGGTCAACCAGTTTGGCCGGTTAGCGAACGTTACACAAAAAAAGCTGTTCTTTTATATTATATAGATGTATGCATCTGTTCTTACACATTTTACGATATTACCACCTGCTTATTTGTGCTCACATTTTTCAAGTTATTTTTGTTTATCTCCTTATGTTTATGAAAATCAAGCTAATATTGTTTTAACTTTTTTTTTTAAGTCGATCCGACATGTATAGTTTTATATTGTTTTTTTTTTTTTTTTTAATTTCGAACTGCAACTAGCCCGAACTGGATTTTTTTTTTGTCCCAGTGAGGCAGTGAAATTGAACCAAGTTTCGTTTGTTCAGCTTTTATGACTTATTTCTGGAAGTCAATTAAACTGCTGCTCCCCCCTTAAGCTCGACATACACATAAAAAAGTTGGCATTAATCTTGTTATTAAATAAGTTTTAAACAATGTGTTTCAAAGTTCAATGTTCGAGCAGGGTTGTCTACCTTCAATTGCGCCAAGATTTATCATTAAGTTTTTTTTTCATTATTTTTTATTAGTGACTGGTCCAAGTCTAGAGTAATTCCCTTAATTGAAATTATCAGCAAATTCAAGAAGTAAATACGTACCTACTTTAAACAAGACTACAGTTCTTCAGTTTTGAACACTTGAGTGCCCAACAAGCAGGCAGCGGGCGCGCGGCGGTGGTGGGGGGCTGCGGAAGCACGGCGACATCAGTAGCAATAGGAGAAACGATTCTTGAATAAAACTCAATTCCATTAAAAGTTTGAAAATTAATTATTCTCGGCTAATGCTTATTTTGGTGAATACTTAATCAATAATCCAAAAAGCAATTTCCATGAAGTTTTTTTTTCAACTTTCGCAGTAAAAATTAACATTCCCTGAATTTGTTTCTTGTTAGTTCTAACGTTCTAAGCCGTCAAGGAATTGAAAAAGCAAAGAAAACATTTTCATAGAGTGGCATTCGGGGTTACTAATTAAGAAGTGTATCTATTCGATTACGTCAAAAATACGACTGAGGGAAGGATAATCAGTTGACAGTTATATTAAAATTAAATTTCGGTTATTAGTTGGCATTCCTGTCTTTTTTGTTTCAAAATCAGTTGTTTATTATGTTGGACAATGTTTTATTAATACGCAATACCTCCGAACATCGCTGAGTGTGTTTTTAACAACTCTCCTTGAAAAAAGGCATATCAGAAATCTCTGGTCTTCTTCGTTTTATATTAAAATTGAACCTGTTAAAAAAGATTTTAAAAGCTTGGTTTTTCATGAATAAATGAAGGCTAAAGAACAGCCAAAAAGGCCATCCTCGTCGTTAATTTTCTCTCCCCCTTTATACTAATTTAAAACTCTGAAAGCTACGAGGACACCATCCGGTCCGTCGGGAGTATTTTTCGAATGAATTCGTAATATAGTTGAAGCAGTGCAAGTCTGCGGTCGGTCGGTTGTTCGTCGGTTTAAGATTGCCTTGTTCTTATCTTATATCTTACTTAACAAATTGATTTTAAAGCTCATAAAATATTTATATAAGCCTATTAAAATTTTATTATTTTTTTATAATTTACATGAATGGAAAAACACAATGTACTGTACATTACATAAACAACTTAAAAATCAAAAATTATCTTTGGTCATTCTTTTGTACTTTATTCAGAAATGACGCGACGCGCGAATACAGAGTATAGTATTGTAAACAGTTCATATGGTATGGCTATGTAATTTAAGGTACGACCGAAAATGGCTGAACATTCCTGGAGACACGTTTTATATTCTTCCAACTAAACTAGCTGTTTCACTGGAACATATCACATTGAAAAACCGGTGATAGTGAGGCATGATACATTGTGTCTGTCTCAGTGTGCGACTCAATGATGGTAGAATGACTTGTATACTCTGTTTTTAAATAGGTTCATCTGGAGACTGGAGCATTATTCCAGAGAATTGAGGTGAACTCAAGCTTTGGGCGTTCATTCCATAAGAGCTGGTTGGTGAGACACATACCAAAATGGTGCAGGGAAATTACTCCACGGGAATCTGCTCCACATGGGAATTTACTCCACTCAAAGTGGAATAAATTCCCCCTGCAAGTGGGAAATAACTGCACAATTTTTTTGGTGGAATTATTTCCCAGCATGAAACTGAGCTCTACAGGTTTTTACGAGGAATGTTAGTAATTATAATGCTCGATTTTTTTTATTTTCACACCCCAAATTCATTCTCTTTTGGGCAAAATTTTTTCACTCGTTTTGCTCCCAACCAAACCAAAACGATTTTGAATATTCCAGATCGTCATACTCATAATCATAATCCTCAGACAAAAGTGAAAAAAGGATGTTCAAAATGAATCATTGCAATGCAGCACCTGCTTTCCAGACACAAGCGTGCATTACAAAGGGGCGTGGTGGTTTTTTTTTTTAATTAAAGGAAACGGTAGTTGTTAGTTTTGAAAATTGAATTGCTCTGTCAATTTTGTCCTTAAAGAGTAAAAAAAATAGTCCTATTTACAGTTTTTTTTACTTCAAATTCACCCTTTTACAAATCAATTTCACCCTTTTACAAATCAAATTCACCCTTTAACAAATCAAATTCACCCTTTTGCAAGTCAAATTCACCCTTTTACAAATCAAATTCACTCTTTTGCAAATCAAATTCACCCTTTTACAAATCAAATTCACCCAGACACCATTTGTCTTAAATAAAAGCGATCTTTTGTGATTTTATTTTAACAAATACATACTATCTTCATTATAAGTACAGGGTGAATTTGATTTGTATAAAGGTGAATTTGATTTGTAAAAGGGTGAATTTGATTTGTAAAAGAGTGAATTTGATTTGTAAAAGGGTGAATTTGATTTGTAAAAGGGCGAATTTGATTTGTAAAAGGGTGAATTTGATTTGTAAAACGGCGAATTTGATTTGTAAAAGGGTGAATTTGATTTTTAAAAGGGTGAATTTGAAGTAAAAAAACTGTATTTGTAAGACTTTTTTATAGTTCAAAGAAAAAAAATCACATTCTGAAATTTTTTTTAATAAGAAGTGCAATAATTGTTTCTTACACTTTTTACTTTTAGTGGACTACTTTCTCACACAATTATGCAGTTATTTCCCACTCGCAGTGGGAATTTATTCCACTTTAGAAAGTGGAGCAAATTCCCACTTTGAGTGGAGTAAATCCCCATGTGGAGCAGATTCCCGTGGAGTAATTTCCCTGCACCACCAAAATATCGAGATGATCAATTTCCCTGACGGAAATACCATCCATGAACAGTATTGGTCTCTAAGTCCTCATTTTATGAGGCTGTGAACATCCGAATTTACAAAGCCTTTGAATATTAAAAACGAGTAGGTATGTAAAGCTGAGAGTACTGTCGTGAGCAAAAAAGGTGAGTTGTTAAGCTGTTTCAAACACAATACCAATTTATAAAAATAGAAAGAGTGTTCGAGACTATGCCGAACCCTGGGGCACACCAGTGCTTATTCTGATCTTATCAAACTAGTACCCGCTCAACACTAAAGCGTGTCCCGAAATTAATACCACACTTAAGTTTACCGCCATTTATACAGGACTACATAGGTACCAGATGATAGTGACTCTGAGTTTCATTTCCACCACTGGCTGCTACTATAAGTGATAAGGTGATGCCTTTGTTTTATAAACTTGTTTAGAATGTCCAACCAAAAGTACTTTAACAGTCCTCACAGTCTTTGTTGCCCTCTGATCTCTCTCTCTCTGAGATCTCAATTTCACTTTGACTGAGGCAAAATCTCAGTCCTCATTGAGAAAGCTTCGGTTACCTCACAAATTGTTGTTATTTATGTATCAGTAGGCAGTTGGTCTCATCAGTTAGATGCTATCGTACCTTTCTAAGACGCAAAGCTTAGTCGATGACTACCGACACAAATATTTAAAAATACTGATGATACTGATGGACTTAAAGTCATTCTTTAAAAAAAGCAATTTTACTCTGTAAAAAGTCCACTATAAGCATTAACAAAAAATTCTTGATTTGTTTTTTTTTTTTTTTTACCAAAATTATGATTATAAGCTGTATGCTGGCCTTATATAAGTGTTTTAGGTACTAAGAAACATACATAGCGACGAGGAAGAACTACAAATACAACTCAAAAAGATTTTTGTCTTGGGAGAACGAACGCATTCAGCGTTTTGTGAAGATTTATGAAACTGTTAATCGTTTTTAGTAAAATAAAAAAAATAAATCAAACTCGTCATCTTCACTGAAGAATTGAAAACGTAATGCATCTGAACAAATGTTCTGTTTTTGGTTCTAACACCTAAGAGGGCCATTTTCAATCTTTTGGGGCCACCGGGCCATTTCAACAAAATAGGGCCAAAATAGCCCGATCGGGCCACTTCAGCAACGCTGGATACGAGTCGTTTCGTACACGAAACACGAACACGATTCGATTACACGAGTAACGATAACGAGCCTGCTTCTGCTGTTTGCTGTGCTGTTGCTGTGGCTGTGCGCTGTGGGTTGTCGCTGTCGGCTGTATGCCTATGTTTTTTTTTTACTGAACTTCATATGCAAAATGAACCTTGTTTCTTATTACATATGTTAATGTTAATTTTTATATTATTTATTTTTTACTTGCGACATATAAGAATATATGGCAAAAATTGCATTCGTAAAAAAACTTGAGATTCTAATCAAAAATAAACGACGATTCCGTCCGTCTGTCTGTAATTCCACCTATAGCTTTAACCACTGCTTCCGTTGACTTCAAATTAATTTTAAATATATGTACATAGTAGTTTGAGCGAACTGGAATGGGTCGTTTTTTTTTTTTTTAAATCAAAATTTAGGGTAGTCACCATACAAATTTTTCGGCCAAAAGCTTCAATTTTCTCAAAAACATCTCCTCCGATTTTTCTTAAACAAATAATATTTTGTTTTCAAAAAACATTTAAAATTTTTTGGATTAAAAAAAAAGTTTTGAAATTCCAAATTCCAATATAAGACGTACGAGTATATTAACATTTTTTTTCAATACTGCATACCCAGATTAATTTTAGGACATTCTAGAAAAATTGTATGCATACAAAAATAATTTAAGGAAAACCTCTCCATGGAATAAAAAAAAATTTAATAAACAACTTGTAAAGAAATCTTATTGCATAATTTTTTTCAAATAACATGTGTTTTTTATGTACCTTTAAGTTTTTATTTATGAATTTTATATACTTGTTTTTATTTTTAACTAGCAGTTGCCCGCGACTTCGTCCGCCTCTCCCTCGTCCACCGGCCAGAGTATCATCTCGACTTGTGCATCATGCGCGCGTGGGAATTTTGTTCGGAAGTTATTGTAAAATTGCATTGCAGTCAACTCTCCCTAGGTCGTAATTCTCTTGAACTTGAAAAATTTGAGCACTTTTTATGATTCCCTTCAGTTGTTCATACTTAAAGCATTCCCTTGGGTGAACTCTCCCTAATTGTAATATCTCTCTTACTTCTGCATCGTTTTTTTCGTTAAGTAAATTTTTTTTCTTTAAACTGAGCATATTTTTTAGTTAAGAAGTACATAAAATGATATGGTTTAAACACAATAATCTGCACAAATAGTGCAATCAATCACATTCACAAATCAATTGAACTCTCTAAATTCTAATTTGAGCAGTTATTAGGCCAGTTCCACCTAACAACATCTCACTGAGATTTCAATGTCACCTTGACTGAGGCAAAATCATTTGGTGGAACATAATTCTCAGTTATCATTGAGATTTAGTGGTTACCTTACTAATTGTTGCTGCACATATGTCAGCCACGTCAAATAGCTGAGTGAGAAATCGAATCCAAAATAATTTCATCTCAGAGATCTCAGAAAAAAATCTCAGTTCTCACATTTCCACAGATTCTTCGCTGCTATTGGTCGCAGCTTAATTTTAAGTAGAATAAAGCCTTCCTCGATTAATGGACTATCCAACACAAAAGAATTTTACAATTCGAAATAGTAGTTCCTGAGATTACCGCGTTCAAACGAACTTTATATTGTATTGTATTGTATTGTATTGTTTGCCGTTTTTTCCACATTTTACACAAATTCTTCGCTCCTATTGGTCGCAGCTAAATTTTATATAGCTTCAAGCCTTCCTTGATAAATGGACCATTCAACATTTAAAAAATTGTTCAATTTCATAAAGCAGTTCTTGAGATAAGCGCGTTAAAACGCAGAAAAATGTATATTATTTGCCGTTTTTCCCATATTTTCCACAGATTCTTCGCTGCTATTGGTCACAGCTTAATGTTAAATAGCCTCAAGTCTTCCTCAATTAATGGACCATCCAACACAAAAAGAATTATACCATTCGAACCAGTACTTCCTGAGATAAGTGCGTTAAAACGCAGAAAAATGTATATTTTTTGCCTTTTTTCCCCATTTTAAACAGATTCTTCGCTGCTATTGGTCACAGCTTAATGTTAAGTAGCCTAAAGTTTAAGTCGATTAAGGCACCATCCAACACAAAAAGAATTATACCATTCGAACCAGTAGTTGCTGAGATTACCGCGTTCAAACAAACAAACTCTTCAGCTTTATATATTAGTGTAGATGTTATTTTTTGTGTTAAGTTTGGAGTAGGTACTGGAGCAAAGTGCGTGCGACCCAGTCGTGCACATTTTTTTAGTTTTATTTTAAACTTTCCCAATGAACGTTGATATAGCTAACCCACAAAACTTGACCAGGAATCGCCACTGGAAATAACATAGACACAAAAATCTTAGGAATACCTTTGAACATGTTCAAACGTGCCCCACATGTTTTGTTCAAACCTGCGCCAACATGCCATTTCTTAAATAATTAGCATAAATAATCCCTTGCTTAAATATTTATGAAATTTCTGGGATGGCAGCGCGATTGGTTTCGAGGGATATATGATCGTCGCTGAAGAAGTATGAGAAAAACTCAAAAGGTGTTTGAAGTTTTTTGATTTCAGGCGGCAAATCAGTTTTCCCTCTAAATGCAACTTTATTCACATGCAGCTGCAAGCATATTTTTTGCCACAAAATTTCTTTTAATTCCGATGAATCCTTATTGATATTCACTATACTCTGTCCGATAAAAATTGGCAGTACAGGCCTTATGGGAGAGCTTTTTAAAAATCAGTGGCGCGCTGTTCTCTACACCATACCCAATTGAAGGGAACTCCTTTAAAAATCTTTATAAAACACCCATGAATTTTTGATGGCATCCGACGTAAAACCCACAACGATCTGCCTGGCACACACTTGTGCATGCACTGATCGTTCTCTGCTGCTTTTCAACCCTCATTAAATCACACATATTCATAGTTGCCTTTTTCTATTTCGTAACTCACTTCCTATTTTTTTCTTGCTTTTTCAATGGATTTCTGTTGAGGAGCTTTTGCTTCAAGAGCTGTTTTAAAAGTTCTTAACGATGAGTGTTACCGTGTTTTGTTTGACTTTTGCATTTCTTTTAAAGTTTTGCAAATCAGTTAAAATGCAGTTATAAGAATCAAAGTCATTTTATTTGAGAAAGAATATTATTTGCGTAGATTCTCGTACCGGGCGGTAGGTTTGTTGATTTTGCGAGTTATTTTTGTGCATTATTGTGTTTGTTTTTTCTTGTTGTGCTAATGTTGTGTTGTTTGTATATTATCTCTGTGATTTTGTTGTGTTGTTGTGTTTTTCATATACTTATCATAAAAAACGAAATGAAATTTCAATGTAAAAAAGGAGAATGGTAACCCTGCAGTTATTTCTTTTAGCTTTTTCGCATTCAAAATGCGCATTACGGCAACCCTGTAAGAGCTTATTTGAGAAAGGTACTTATGGGTAGGAAAAGAGTGCGAACGAGATGCAGATATCCCTATCTTCCCTGTACTGCCAATTTTTATCGGACAGAGTATAGATCTAAACGATATATTATAATGAAGCAAAGACGTTTTATTTGTTTTGGATAGTTAAAAGATTGTTTTATTTTTTAAATACTAACCACCTCCGTTATAGCCACCAGCTGATGGCATGATTGAAGGGCCTGAAGTTTCTTCGACAGGCAATGGTGACCGGGATCTTTTCTTTGGCGTTGCCACTTTTTGTTGCGTTCCTATTGCTAACGGAAGCTCAATTAGAGCTTCATCGTTTGCCACTTCTTCGTTTACAGTCAAATTCAAGCTCAGATCACTAACATTCAGAGAAAAGTTAACTGCATTGATAAGCGATGAAGTATCCATGAGTTTCAAGCAGTCGCGAATCAGAACACTGTCTTCAGGTTGGACCTCATCACAACAGTAACTAGGGTCTGAAATGTCATGATCGAAGACTTCGTGGTCATCATCAGATGCATATGAAGCCATCAATATTTCAATTTCGTCATCAGTTAATTCAGACAGGTTTATTTTTTTGGATTTGTCTCACTTCGACGTGACATTATTATTTTACTAAAAAAGCATAGTTTCCTTTGATTGCGGTTAACAAAAAGAATATAACACTGACAATATTACACGGAACCAAAAACATGTGGGTGGCCAATTAATCACAGCTAAGCCACGTCTGTGGACGGTCTTCACAAAAACACGATTCACAAAAATTTTGTTATGTCACAAATCAAACAAAAACAAAATATGGAAATAAAACACCTCTTTACTTACCAAAAACATTCCCGTGATGAATTATAAATTGGAAAATATTTTTTTTAATAATTTAGTATTTACAAAATTTACTTTTAATTTTTGTTCTTGATAGAAATGACTATAACTATGAAATTATTCATATCATAAACTTCAAACCGGTACTGTTGTAGAGGTAAATTCAATTTACAAAAAACTTTTTTGGAGGTGGAGGCACGGTCTTAGTGGTTTTTTTTTTCATTTTTCATTTATTTCAAGTATAAGAGTTGACATTGACTCATTAAGATTATAATCTTTTAGAGCATCTAAATACATTTATAACATTTATGAATATATCAACAAAACAATAAAAAAAAAATTTAATGAGAAAATTATGTACATTGAGATTTAAAATACAGAAAAAAAACAAACAGAATTTTAAAAACCTAGAATCTATTTAGGAAAGAAACAAGAATGTGTTATATTTGATTTGAGAGGTGCAAAAATAGTTTTCTCTTAAAAGCTACAGGAGCGATAGTGCTTTGCAATTCATTTGGAAGTAAATTCCATTGACGAATTGCAGATACATAAAATGAGCGTTCTGAAATGCGGTGTGAGAAGCGGGGTAATATTAATTTTAATCCTCTCTGCGAGTTAGCAAAGCTTAGAACAGCACTAAGATACCTAGGACCTCTATCATGGATAATATTGTGAAGCCTCAAGAGAAGTCGAAACTGTAAGTAATCATCAAGATTCATACCAAAGATACTCCGACGTAAATGCGAGACACTAGTGTATCTTGGTATAGAGTAAACAAAGCGAATACAGTCATTATAGGCAACATTTAGTTTCCTTTTACACTCACAATCTAAAGCCGGATATACGCACGAGTTGAAAGTAAAATAAGGCATGATCAGCGACTTAATGAGATGTTTTTTCATACTGGGCATCAAAATGTCCGAAGATGATCCCAAACACCGTAGTCCATAATAAATTTTTCTAATCGTATCGGAAATCGCTTTACAACAACTCAAGTTACTGCTTATTTTATAACCCAAATAAGTGACGTCTTTTACATATGCAATGATTTCGTTATTGAGAATGACCAATGGGAAATCGTCAGAGTTGAGCTCATCTCTAGCACATAACATTGCAACAGACTTGGATGGATTCAGAGTCATATGGTTATCATTAGACCACTTAAATATACAGCTGAGATCCTCATTTAATCGAGCAATGCAATCCTCCATAAGGCCGATTGGACGAAAAATGTAAAGAACAACATCATCTGCATATAAATGAACCTGGCTGTGGGAAACAAAATCCGGAAGATCATTAATGAATAACGAAAACAGCAAAGGACCAAGAACTGAGCCTTGAGGAATTCCAACATTGGAAATAAAAGAATTCGAGGTACCAACTTCAGTTTTAATTCGCTGCACTCTTTTCTTTAAGTAGTTGCTCATTAACTTCAAAGATGAATTAGAAAAGTTGAACGTCGATTTTAGTTTGGATATAAGAATGGAATGGTCAATACAATCAAATGCTTTACTAAAATCCAAGAGAACCATGACTCCAAACTTGCCAGAGTCAAGTGCAAAGCGAATGTCGGTAGTAACTTTAATAGCGGCAGACTCACAACTGTGTGAGCTGCGAAACCCAGATTGCAATTCTGATAGTAAACAGTTTTCGCTTAGATATAACTGTAACTGATCATGCATAATTTTTTCAAGTAACTTTCCCAGAAAAGATAAAATGCTGATTGGCCTGAACTCAGAGGGTTTGGAAGGGTTAACTTTTTTTAGGAACAGGGATAACGTATGAGTTTTTCCACTCCTCTGGAAATTCACCACTGTATAAGCAAAAGTTGAAGATGTGAACCAAGTAGCTAGTTATAAGCGGGAAAATAAGCCTTATGAATTTTGGAGCAATACAATCAGGACCAATCGCATCAAATTTCACAGATTTAATTGAACTTAAAATATCATAAGCACTAATACAAACGAAACAAAAAGAACTTTCACTATCAGGCAGATCAAAAATACTTTGAGGAGTTTCTGAGCTGGAGTAGGGAGGGATCAAAGAATCTAGCATTACTTCAGGGCGAAAGGGACATTTATTTTTGCTTTTGTCTTCTGTTACACCAATTTGTTCAAGATTTTTCCAGAGTTCTCTGGAGCTCAGTGAAGGGTCCAGTTTCTGCATAAAGTAAGAACGCTTACAATTACGTATAGTAGAATTTACTTTGTTACGCGCATACATATATTGCGTTTTATTAAAATCTGTAGGGCTACTCTTGAACTTTCGGAAAAACCGTTCTCTTTCTCTTATAAGAAATTTTATATTGCTAGTAAACCACGGACATCTACTAAACCTCTGTTCCTTTGTAACTAGTGGGACATAGGAATCAAACAAATTCAAAATTAAGTTATTAAGCAAAGAAAGGGTTTAAGGGTGTGGTTCGAGATGAATGTCTGCCTCCAATAAATAATATAAATATATACATAATACAAATAAAAACACTCACCAAAAAATGTGTACAATCTTAAAAAAAATTAAACAAAAAATAGAAGATCGGTAAAAAACAAGATCCAAATCGAACTATACTTTTAAGCGCCTACTTAGGGACCAGCGACAGTCATTGACGGTTAAAGAAAATAGTACTGCCAAGTAAAAAATTCTGATTTGGTTCGGATATATTGTTTAAATCACAGTTAAAATTTACCCTGTGTTCTAAGGTGCCCCCTCTCCCCTGATTAAAACACAACGGCATCTAGATAGTAATTTTCGGGATTCGTTGTACGAATCTATTACGTCAGGGCCTGTGATAAGGGCGGTTGATCAGCTGAATTCAAATTTCGTTGTAGTGAGAAAAGTGTTATTTTTTAACATTTGCATAATTTGTGATTTGAAAGGTATAAATTTTGTTCGTCCTAAATCTTATATCCTTATTCTTCTTTCGTTTAAAAAATAAATTAAGAAAGTCGGTCCACCCAGAAACAACCTTAACCACCTAGTTTTCAAAGTCGAACGATTCCGACGGGCTTACGTGCATGGACTTTTTCTGATCATTGAATTAAAAATTCAATTTCATTTCATATTTTACAAAACGAATGGACAAAAACAAATTCAAAATATTGAGAAAAAGACCAAAGCACAATAATTGGAAAATTTCAAACTGAAGAATTTCCATTCCACTATCTTTGTATGCACCTGCATCAATAAAGGAATACAGATCAATATTGAACCTTCGATACATGCTTTGTGTTTTTTCGTTTCCATTTTTTCGCTAGCTTACTACTTCTCTTCTCTACTAACCGACGAACTTAATTTTTTCTTCCTTCCGCAAAAAAAGTAAACAAAATAATAAATACATTTTTTCAATGCAAGCATTCGCCCTCGTTTCAACGAACAATTTTCAGTTCTTCAACTCTTTTGGCCGAAAAATTTCATCATGGATACCATCATGTTGAGTATATTAGTTTAAAAGTGAGTACCTATCCTCGTATCCCGTCGTGTCGGTTGGTTTGTTGCGAACGTAACTAAGCTGATTCCTCTGTTGAAGAATTGAAACAGTGAAAAATTTACAAAACAAAAGCATCGCTTTTCCAATAAACGAGGGCATGAAGCTGTAAAATTTGTGGACTTTCTGTTATTGGTTTATCGATCCCAAATGGAACAGACCATAAGTGAATAGCTTGTGGCACTGGTACATATGCAACTGCAGTGGAATCCCTTTGATAGTTGTTGTATTCTCTTGATGTTTCAATAGTAGAATTGAATGGTTATTGTTGTGTCGCGGCTGCGGTGCGGGACGACGCGACGCGACGTAGAAATTTGGAATTTTCGCTTGAGGTGGTTGAAACCTTCGATCTATTTGATAAGGATAGATGTCTATGGAGTTATTTAGGTTTCAATTATGTTGTGGTCCTATTTTGCAATTGAAATTGTACGTTCTGGTAGAAACACAAAAATTGTGGCTAACCAATCAATCCCTGGCGAATTGAAGTCATAGTTTCTTAACATTCAAATAGTGTTTTTACTTGCGATATATAGAATACTAGCCGACCCGCGGTATGTACCCGCTCGTGAGAAATTGTTGATGTTATGTTGGTTGGGTGTGCAGTTTTCCCGTAAATTCACAGAGTTGCCACAGCTTTAAAAGACGCAATAGGTAAGGTAGTACAATCTTACCAGATTCTCTTAGCCCGTGTGTGAATTGCGTTAAAATGTGTATTAAAACTTGACGTTTGGTTAAAATTTGGCGTTTGGTTAAAAATGGGATCAAATTTAGCCATTTGCTGTGTGAATTGCGTTAAAAGGGATTTTTTTAAACAACATTTCTGTGTAGAACTATGAAATTTTCCTCATGATCTTAGAAATTTCCCTCAACAAAAAATGTTTTACTTTTTCAAAAAACCAACATTTAGAACAACAAAGTTAATTAAAAGTCACTAGAAGCAATGAATAAACTATAGGGGTCAGGCGCGGATTCAGAGGGGGGGTCACCCAAACAGGCTGTATTTAAAAAAAAAGAAGAGCTGAACCAATATTTTGCAAACCGAAAAACAAACGAACAAAACCTAGTTTTTGCAAACTTAAGAACCGGGAACTAACCAAACGATCACAATTAAGTTTCTCTTGTGCCCTCTGAAAAAAAATAGAATAAAAAAAGGGTGAATTAACAATTTTTTTACACAATACTGACATTTTTTTATTTTTTTTCTATATTTATATTGTAGCTTTAATTTTATGCTAGCATCTGTTTACAATCTGTTTACAAGAGTTCCAACAAAAAGCATAATTGATAACACAAAATTCAATCTTCTATTTTGTTTCGCAAATCTGTTAATGATCGCATCGTTGTCTTATTAGATGTCACGATTGATGTGTAGCAATGCAAGCCCGGTGAGTCTGTCTCAACCAAGTTTTGAGGCGATAGAGACTTGAAAAACTCCTTTCTGCAGTGGCCCCAGTAACAGAGAGCGTTTCCAAAATCGTAAGCAGTGTACCTATTAATAGCCGGATAAATTAGCACCTCACGCATCAAGGGCGAGAGAAACCGAATCTGGGAGTTCACCGCCGTTTTCAACAATTCTGTTCCTTTTAGTTACCCACAACTCAAATTCGGCAATAACGCTCGAAGGGAGAGAGTTCAGAAGCTTCTGGTACGTTTCTGCTACAAGCTGAACTTCTTCAATGTCCTCCGCTGTATAGGAAGTCCGAGGCAGAAACACTCTCAAAAAACTTTATCACGTATGGAGAGAGCCTTTCGTTGACGTCCGTCACAACATTGTCCAACAGAGGAATGTAAATTGCTCTCCTGAAATATTCCTCCTGGGTTTGATTCTGTTGGTGGTTATCTCGATGTTTTTGACGAGAAATAACGCGTGGTACTTTCAACTCCACATTACACATCCAACTGTGTTGCGAGATTTTCACAAACATTTAATTTAATACCACAATCAAAACTTTTTTTAATCGACTTTAAACCTTATGACGAACTGGCTCTGAAAAAATATTTAATTGGGTGTTTAAAACAAAGAAACGGTGGTTCGGGAAGCTAGTTTATTTTTTCTGTCAAATTTGATTTATTCATTCGAAAGTATTGAATAAAAGCAAACACATTAGGTACTTTGTTTTTATTTCATTTACAAAAACGTATGTAAAAATTTTGCTCATAACTTCTGAATAGATGAATTTATGAAAAAATGTCTAACCGTTTAAACCTTCCCTGCTTTATTTATTTGATTATTCTTGTTATTTTGATTTTTTTCTATCCTGTGACCCCCTCCGGAATAAAATTCTAGATCCGCGCCTGATAGGGGTATTCACAATTCGGTGCAAATGGTTTTGTCTCGTTGCAAAAGTGTAAAAGTGTAACATTTTCTTGCACTAAAACAGTAAAACAACAAAATATACAGACTACAATTTTGCACTTTTGCAACATACTTACCCTATTGCAACAGAAAATTACAATGGTGCAAAATTTGTCTGGTGTAGTTTATAATTGGCAGCTGTCATTCTCTTTCACAAATGTTTGTTTTTGACATTTTTACTCCGGTATTGCTATAGAATAGTAAAGGTGCGTTCACGATTTACAAAAAAAGATGCAATTTCGCAATTTTGCACCTTTATGTTGCACCGGATCGTGAATACCCCTTATATTTTTTTTGCTCGATTTTGCATTGGTAATATGATATTTTGAAACAACAGTAAGAAAACTTCAAACAAAAAATCCCATTTTGGATCGTTGGTTTATTCCCTGTAGTAACACTGGAAAACTTGTTTTTACAGCTGATATCTGTTAGCATTCTCCAAAGAAAAAACAATAATTTCGTTTTACGACTTGTGAATATGATTTAAAATATCAACGCATTATAAAAAAGAACTAAATACAACGGAAAAGACCAGAAAAAAAACAAAACAGAAGCAAACTACTCTATCATTCATGAGAAAACAAAGGGACGTCAAAATTTTAACCCATTTAACCTGCTCCACAGCAGGATAAATTTTAACCCATTTTATGCACCACGCTAGAGTCAAGTTTTAACCAAACGTCAAGTTCTAATACACATTTTAACGCAATTTACACACGGCCTTACTTTTGCTAATATAAAAATAGTACATAATATCAAAATAGTAGAGAAGTATTATTTTTTTGACCCAATGTTATCACAAAAGATATGAAAGTTACCTACTAATTATTTTACATTTTCTGTACTTTAACTATTTATTATTCAGTTTCTGGTCCCAAAATATATGCAGCCAAGAAAAATACATTGCTTCTTTGTTTCTTGTTTCTCGTTTTTTTTCTCTTTAAAAGAAAAGTTGCAAGGAATAAGCATAAGGTCCAATTGTTCTTGAGAAAATTGTTCTAAATAAATTAGGTTATCCCTTACTTTTTTGTTTGCTCTTACTTATAATGTTATATTGATTCTTTTTTGTATTGGTAAAATATGACTGCTCTGACTGATTCCTGGTTTTAACGTCCTCTGCAGTCATTTTGAGCGAAATCGATTCAGCCATTCTTAGAAGGACAGAATCGGAAGGGCGGTTTGTGGATTATAACACGATAACCAGACCTCGCAAATAGTGTGACTGAGAGGGACTTAAAAGCGCTATATCAGACCGTATTTTTGTTTAACATTTCGCTGAAATACCAGGCGTTAAATGGGTTGAATAACAGTTTAGCAGCAAGCTGTTCCTTAAAACATTTCGAGCCTCAGCAATCGCCTTGATATCATTTGGCAAGTTTATTTGTTTGCCTTGTCCTTCCCATAAAATTTTAAATTTCTATATGATCTCCCTTTATGCATAGTTTTCCACCAATTTTTTCATTTACAGTAGTGGGTGGGAAATAGATTGAACAGTGAGTATTTCTTCCTTTTTACCTCTCTATATTTATATGCTAATGTATATGTCAGCAGCCACCAGTTTGTCCTGATAGCCACAAAAGTGTGTTATGTATAATTCTTATTAATCGTTAAAAAAATGGTTTTTGCTTTGATTTTTGTTATCTGCTTTTAGGTTTATGCATGTCTTAACATGGACAAAAAAAAATCGCCAGCAAATTTATTGAAATTACCCTTTGCGTAACCGTTCGTTGACTGATAAAATTGCTGCAAATAATCTTCAAAATTTCAAGAAATCAACAAATCTGCCAATAACAAAATAAGATTCCATTTTTTTTTTATTTTCATTGGTGTTTTGCAATAATTTTGATTTAATCAATCCAACTAAAGCTACTACGAATCGTCGAAATTCTTTCGAGTCCTTTCTTTAATCCTTAAAAAAAAAAAATCTCCTCAAAAAAAATATCGAGTGTCACATTATCAATGGATTCCGACAACAGGATTTGCCTACTCTTCAACTTTGCATTTGGACTATCGTCACCAAATCCATTCAATTATTGGCAAACGCAGATGATCATGCCATCTTTGGAAGGAACCCTTTAGCTGTACAATGCTTATTTATCTATCCAGGACCCATGTTCTGTAACTTACCACTCGCAAGAAAAAAGTGATAAACGCAAGGAATCGAAACAATTTCATTGTAATTTGTTTCGATTCCTTGCGTTTATCACTTTTTTCTTGCGAGTGATAAATTACAGAACATGGGTCCAGATCGAGAAGACGGCAAAAAAACTGGGGCTGCATATGGCCCCGTCTGTTGAAAACGTTGGCAGTAGTAGAAGAACAACTATTAATTTGGACGATCAAGAATTTAAATTAAAAAATATATTTTAACCTTTTTTTTTAAATTCTGTATATCGAAAACGGATCAATATAAAAAGTCGAAATTCAAATATAATATGTATATCTTTATGTTCTTGAATTGTGCATACCCAGATTAATTTAAGGACATTATTGAAAATTTGTATATTTACAAAAATTATATTTAAAAAAAAACCGCTCCACGGACTTTTTTTAAATTTAAAAATCTACAATTTCTTGCAATTTTATACTTGCTTAGTGATCAGTGATAGATTATGTTATAGTTTTGATGAAAATATTTTCAAATGAATAGACGAGACTTCCTTACTATAACTATATTAAATTTATTTAAGAAGTGATTGGAAAATATAAAGTAAGTTGATTGAGTTTGATTGGAAAATGTTAAGTAAAGTTGATTGAGTTCTAAGATATATCAGACTCCCTTGCACTTAATTTGGGAAAAATCTGACCTGCTTACGAAGCCGTTCAGATCGTCTTGGCTCCGATGTTTTATTCGGTGTGGGATGATACTCTGTAGGATCTTCAATTGGTATCAATTGTGGTTCCTTAGGTGACGAGTCCAAACTTATCGTAGCTGGGGATGAATCAGGATTTAGCGAAACATCAGAGTCATTGTGTTTGTCATCTTCTGGAACAGGTTGAGTTGCTTCTGTGCGAACTTCTATAGTAGGAAACTGGGCAAATCGATTGTTGTCTTCATTTTCAGTTGTAGAGCGAAACCTCATCTGGTTTTGAAGGCGTCGGGATAAACCTTTGCTAGATTCAACCAGATACATTCTTCTGCCTAAGTTCTTGACTACAACAGCAGCAATCCACTTTGTTTTTCGTTGATATTGTCGTATGAAAACTGGTTGACCAATGATAAACTTAGTTTTCTCCTTGTTGCTAAGTTTCTTGGCTTCGGGGACAATTGCCGAAAGAACTGTGCGATGCTGTCTGCCATGCAGCTTTTCTGCAGGTGATGATCCAGAGTCATCTGGTGTAGATCGATAGGTAGAGAGAAAAACATGAAGAGCCTCGTTCCAGTTGGGTGTATCAACTAAATTTTTTTTTAGTGATGTCTTAAATGTGCGGACCATTCTCTCAGCAGCCCCATTCGATTCAGGATTGAAAGGCGCTGATGTCACATGGTGAATTGAGTTGCTTCGACAAAAATTCTGGAATTGACTGGACGTGAACTGTGTACCGTTGTCAGATACCAGTGTCTTAGGTAGTCCTTCTAGGTTGAAAATCGAACGCAGTGCTTGAATCGTTGCTTCTGAAGTTGTAGATGCCATACGGATGACGAAAGGGAATTTCGATTTGGAATCCACCACGATTAGCCACATCTGGTTCTGAAAAGGACCGGCAAAATCAACGTGTATACGTTCCCACACGTTTTCAGTCGTTGGCCAGCTGCTATATTCCCTTGGAGAATTGTTAGCGTTGCCTTGGCAGGCGAAGCATCTGGAAACAGTCTTGCACATATCGTCGTCAATGCTGGACCACCAGCAATATCGTCGAGATATCTGCTTCATTCGGGTAAGACCCCAATGGCCTTGATGAAGAAGTGAAAGTACCTTAGGTTGTAGCTGTTCTGGTATGACTACTCTCGGGCTTTCACTGTGGAAGATAAGAACGTCATTAATTATTTCAAGAGATAACTTTCTACGAAAATAAGGTAATATATCTTTAGATTCCATGATTTTATCTGGCCATCCTTTCTCTATAAATTTAATGACTTTACTGAGTACCGGATCAATCTTTGAAGCTTTAGCTATAGCGTGAGAATCAATGGGAAAATCTTCAACGAGTGTAAAAGCGATGTCGTTGATATGATGTGCAGCTTCCTCGGTTTGGTCAAAAACTTTATCGGGTCCCTCAAGTAACCGCGAAAGGCAATCCGCGTTCCCATGTTGTTTGGTGGAACGATAACGGATGGTGTAGGTGTATCCCATAAGAATGAGTGCCCACCGTTGAAGACGTTGTATAGTCATATGGGGCAACTTTTTCGAAGGGTTAAAAATAGTTACGAGCGGCTGGTGGTCAGTGATCAGTTCAAATTGGCGTCCATACAGATACTGATGAAATTTCTTTACTCCGTAGATAATGGACAGAGCCTCCTTCTCAATCTGGCTGTATTTTAATTGCGAACTATTTAAGGTCTTTGAAGCGAATGCGATGGGTCTTTCTGTCTTATCTGGATATACGTGCGAAATAACGGCGCCAATTCCATGGGATGATGCATCTGTTGCAAGCGTTATTGGATAATCGTCACGAAAATGAACAAGTCGGGTTACTTTAAGAATGTCAGCCTTGAATTGATCGAAAGCTCTCTGTTGTTCATTCCCCCAAATAAAAGGTTGATCTAATGAACGTAGTTTGTTAAGTGGGGCTGCAACCTGGGCAAAATTTTCGATGAACTGATTGTAATAGTTCAGTTTGCCGATAAACGCCTCAAGGTCTTTTAAGTCTTTTGGCTCAGGCAAATTCTGAATAGCTACAACCCGCACTTCCGATGGTCTTATTCCAGCGGCATCGATGACATGACCCAAGTAGTCAATTTCACTTTTTGCGAATTGACATTTCTCCAACCGGCATCTTAAACCATGTCGTTCCAAACGCTCTAGAAGAGTTTGAAGGTTTCTTAAATGTTCAGCATTTGTTCGCCCCGAAACGATAATGTCATCTAAATATGACGTGCAGAAGTCTATGTCAGACGTCAGTTGCTCAATATACCTCTGAAAAATTCCGGTGGAGCTTGAGGTTCCAAAAGGTAAACGTTGGTATTCAAAAAGACCAAATTCGGTGCTTATAACGCAAAGTTTCTTCGACTCTTCATCTAAAGGGACTTGGAGGTAAGCATCGGACAAGTCTACCTTAGTAAAATATTGACCACCTTGTAGTTTATGAAAAAGTTCTTGTATTCTGGGGATAGGGTGCCGATCGACGTCTAACTGTGGGTTAATTGTTATGCGAAAATCGCCACAAATTCGTAGACTTCCATTTGATTTTTTCACAACCACAATGGGTGCTGCCCATTGGCTAGTTTCAACAGGTCGTAAAACGCCTAACTGCTCTAAACGCTTTATCTCAGCACGTACACTTTCTTTCAAACCAAAAGGAACAGGTCGATGCTTGAAATATTTTGGCTGCCAGTTCGGCTTTAACCTCAAATGAGCTACAAACAGCTTGCTGCATCCAAGTTCTGGACTAAATACTGCTTTGTGCTTTTCACATATAGCCTTTGCCTCGTATGTCAAACTATTTTCTAATTGCAGAACTGACTCGTCTTCTTGAAAATGTATTGAAAAATCAAATGCATCGAACCAATCTAACCCCATGATATTAGTGCCATTCGAACTCTCGCTAACTAAAAATGACAGGTTGCGAACTTTATCTCTCCAGCGAATCGTTGCCTCAACAACACCTTTAATAGGGACATTTGCCCCTCCGTAAGCTTTCAAAGAACGATTAGTAGTTTTACAATGCGGCTCCCCTAAGGCTCAGTACCCTTCAAGACATACCAGTGAGCAGGTTGCTCCAGTGTCTAACTGGAAACGCATTGGTTGCTGATTAACGTGAAGCGACACAAAAATTTGACGACCATTTCTCTCAACATCTAACTGTGCAGACGAAACCTGATCTTCTGATTGATCAACATTAGCCGCGTTTTATTATCCTCACTAACCCATATGGGTTACCCCATCATAATAAAACGATCTGGGTTAAAAAGGTAAAAGTTTAAGCTATTTTTTTTATCCGAGACGCAACCCCCAGTAAAATGTTATTTTGCTTTTCCACAAACAACTTGTTTTTATTAATTTATTGGATTGATACTTATCCTTTGGCATTATAAAACTGTGGCTAAGATTGGAATACGCGTAATTTGTTATGAATATGGCTGAAATTAATAAATCTTTCTACAATAACTTCTTTTTTGTCTCACACTCGCCATCTATCCGCCATATTTAGAACATCGTTTTTGAGTTACAAAATAAACCCCGATAGCTATCGGGGTTTCAGATTGTTTTTGTTTTGTGTACAAAAAATAAACCCATATGGGTAAGTGAGGATAATAAAACGCGGCTATTATCTTCAATAATCTCGTTTATAGAGTGATTATATTCCGTATACTTGGAGTGCGGATTTGTTCTAACACGGTTATCATTTTCGTTCACGTTATGATTCTTTCAAAAAGATTGTGACGATGATCTTCGTCTGCGAGTCTTTGATCTCTGCCTAGACTTTCCTTGAAAACTGGTTTGCGACTTGTTGCCTAACAAACACACTGTACTAATGTGCCCTCTTCGATGACAGTTATTACAAACCGAATTCATGTGTTTGCAATGCTCTCTTTCGTGGTGTATTGAACAACCAGGGCAAGATTTTCTAACATAAAAATTTTCATTTGACTTACTTGGGTAATGATGCTCACGTTTTTGTGTAATTTGGTTGATTTCAGTTGTTGAAGGTGCTGATGAGGTTATATTTCCCTTTAAAATCTGGGCGGCTACTTGTGTTGACCCGAACGCTGTGACTAACTCTTCGATTTCAGCTAGAGTTGGGTTCTTTTTCTGTGTTGCTGCCATACGGACGGGTTCGTGAGGGGTATAGTAGACGATCATGTCTCTGATCATGTAGTCGGCGTATGACGTGCCACAACCTTCTTTTGCGCATGTAAAACAACAGTCTTTGGCAAGTCCTCTTAAATCGGCGATCCATTCCGCGTAAGTCTGACCGGGATTCATTTTTAGTAGCAAAAATTTGCATCTCGATGCGAGAATGTGAAGTTTCGTTTGGAAGTGATGTGTTAATTTTGATGTTAAATCTTTAAAGGAGTGAATACTCACATCAGTTGTCTCAAAAAGTTTTTGAAGTAACTCGTTGATAAAATTTCCACACGTGGACAAGAAACTTGCTTTTTTGAGGTTGTCATCTTCGACTGCGTTTGCCTTAAAATGTTGATTTAGTTGGAATAAGTAATTGTCCCAAGTTTCTTTCTCTGCGGAGAATGTGCGAAATTGTGGGATCGAATTGGAGATCTTCGTCATGGAAGAGGATGACAATGAACACTTCAGAATCATCTCCATACGTTCCGTATTAGATTTGAGTAGTGTTTCCATCCATTGTCTTTGCTGGTCTAGCAGCTCTTTGACTAAATCTTCGTCCATGGGTTCTTTGTTTTACAACAAATTACTCGTCGCCAATATGTTATAGTTTTGATGAAAATATTTTCAAATGAATAGACGAGACTTGCTTACTATAACTATATTAAATTTATTTAAGAAGTGATTGGAAAATATAAAGTAAGTTGATTGAGTTTGATTGGAAAATGTAAAGTAAAGTTGATTGAGTTCTAAGATATATCAGATTAAATATGAAGAAAGCCCTGGGAAAGTCGAAACCCATTATCGACCTCAAGACCACATATGATAATATTCAGTGCCATCAGCGTTTGATAGGGAAGTCAAAACCCGAGGAACACACAAAAAGTAGGTACATTACGTAACACAATATGCAGTGCAGTGCAGTGTGTAAATATTATGTAGCTCACTTGAGTTATTCATAACCTGACTGACAAGAAGAAACACTGGCATCTGATTTTTTCAACGTAATACTGAACCAAATAGAGCCTAAGAGAGGTGTGAACACAGAGAGCTATACCTTCAGCAAATCCTACCAACTCACTGGCTATGATGAAGATAACGACGCTCCGAAAGAACTGTGTGTGACATCGATTTAAGACCAGGCGAAATGCATTGAGTGAATAAGGACAGAATGAAAAACATGTGATGAACGTTACGCTTAGTAGCATCAACGTTGTGGTAGGTACGGACCTTACCGCCAAACTCGACAGGCATTATGCGTATTCTTGGTACCAAGTGCTTATGAAATTTGATTTCGAAAGAAAAATTCTTTTACCTACATTCGGTCCCGTATGTGAAGAAAGCGGTCCAGACCCAGTTTAGATTGAAGAAGCAAGTCAAGGACCGTATTTTATAGAAGACTGCAAGATATTAGACTGAGATGATAAATAGGATAATACACACTGTTTAAGGGAATATACATATATGAAACGGATTTTAGTTTGGGAAGCTCTTGCTTGTTCTTTAATTTTTCCAAAACCCTTCTTAAACCTCAATAAATATTCAATGATTTGAAAAATTGATTTTATGTGTCCAAATTGTACGCAAACTACATTCTCTGTCGCTAACGCATCGTGGTTTTGTGGTTTTGCCTTTTGAGAATTTTAATCTTTATTTTAGTACTTTTGATCACAAAGAAATATAAAAAAGATATAAGCCTTCTTTCATAATCTTTTATAAAGAGGATATAAATTCCTTATGAATTATTTATAGGTCCAAACGTAACAAGGGTAGCCTGTAGCCTCACAAAAATTAAATTACATTTACGTGCACGAACATACATACATTTGCCTACATTATGCCAGTATCGATTACATTTTTTGTTTTAAAGATATTGAGGATTTCTTTAAGACTATAAAAAACTCCACTTTGACTTTTAAACGCAGTGATAAGCTTAAAAACAAGCCTCCAACAGAACCACATTATACAAACATATCCCAAAAGGGATAGTTTAATGACTATTGTATGCACGACATGATAGACCCAGTTGCTAACAGTTTTTGAAAATAAAGTAAAAAATAAACATACGTGAAATGGAAGAAGAAAAATACGAACGATGTTCTTGCATGGATTTTGTATAAAGATTCATAGCATATTTTATGCAGTGCAATGAATTTTTTATGAAGTTGTTGATAAAAACTCAAAATGTTATATATAAAAAAAACAACTGCTGGAGGGCGCATAATAAATAATGAATCAATGTTTTGATATCAATATTATGACTTTTTATGTATGAAAGTTTATGAGGTGACCTTTCCACACGATGACATATTATCATTATTTTATGAAGCTGTAGCTGAAGTCAATGTTATTTTTTTGAAGTAAAAGTAATATTATAAGTCCGTATTTATTTCCTGGAAACTAATAGGTACAAAAAGTGAGTGCAACATTTGTGTCCACAATACTAGCTTCCCAGAGAAGGAAAAAAAAACAATAGTTCCCAAAAACAAATTGATTGAATAGAAAAAAAAAATTTATTTTATGAGAACTCAATAAAGTAGAAAAGTATTAGATTTTCCCTGGATTAATCATTTTGTTCATTGATAACGTCTGAAAACTGACCTGCACTTTTTTCTTATTATACCTGGGGCCGCGGCCACTTGCCGGCGAAGGGTTCTACCTGCTAGGTACTTAAGATAATTAAACCACAATTTTTCTTGAATGAAAAAACAATTAGCAACCTCAAGGTATATAAAAGGCATCCCATATTTACTAAACAACCATTTCCAATTAAAATATTAACTCATCAACACATAACAATAACAAACTCATACTCTCGAGAAGAGTTAGCGGACACGCACTTCTGCTATACGTTTTAGCTAGTTGTCGAGATCGGGAAGCCGAAAGACTCTACGCTTAAAGATATCCCAATAGAAGGCGGCCGAGTCGTAACATGTGTTCAAGAATCCGCTGACGTCTAAGAGAGCATGGAGAGCTAGAAGTGAAAGGTCAATGGCAGACGTTATCAATGAACCAGGGAATCCAGGGAAAATCCAATACTTTTCTACTTTATTGAGTCCTCATAAAACTAAAATAACAAAACAAATAGTAAAAAAAGGTTAATGTTTCATAAATAAATTTACCAAAAAGTCCAAATAATTAAAAATAATGGTTTTTATTTAATTTCTCAAAAACGAAAAAAACATTTTTGCATCCGGTTTTCTGTTTTCGACTAAAAATTTACAACGACATCGAATTTTTAAAACAAAATTAGTCCTTCAGTACATAAAATTTTGAAAAAAATTAGTTCAAAAATGTTATTTTGCTTTTTTTTTTTTTGAAAATTTTGAGTTTGAAAGTTTATTTTTTAAAACTATTCGATAAAACAGTTTATAAAAACAAAATGAAAGAAGAAGTTCTTGGCTTTCCAGAAAGGTATAACACGAGATTGTTAACGAAGCCGTTGATTTTTAATATTTTTTTTTACAAAGTAAGTCAATTTTTCAGAAAATTGCCCCTCCCTGCTAAACGGGGGGGAATAGTCCCGCCCTCCCATACGATTTTTTTCTTTTCTCAACTCAACCTACACGCTCTAGCTTTTTGGCACAACGCTCGTGAATCACCCTGTATATCCGCTAAAATTTATTTGCTGTTGTTAATAACAAACTAAACTGTTTTCAACTATACTATAATCAGTTTTTACCGGTTTAAAATCATAAAAAATATCCTCTTCCTACTAATAAAAACTTTGTTTGTTAAAATACTACGTAAATAATTCGGTAGGACTCATTTTCAATTGTTTATAACAAATCAAGCTGTAATGTAACTATGGTGATGAGTTTTTATTATTGTTTTTTTCTTGGAACCACGAAAAAAAACTATTTTTTAATGCAAAAATGACCTTTTTCGCGTCAGTTGATTTCAGTCTTAAATCTATTCGCATGAGCGCGACCAACGAAAGACGAATAAATGAAAAAAGTGATATTAGATAATGTTTCCCTATTTCTTCACAAATTCTCAACAAAACTTATGATGCAGTCATTAACTTTTTCTTCTCGAAATTTGAGAAAACAAGTTTACTCATCGCATATGAATTCACGTCTATTATAAAACCATTTCATAAGCTGGGACTGAAAAGTATTCAGTATTTTGTTGCTAATTTGTTGCTAATTTGTGCCACAAAAACTAATTTTGTACCTCATCTATTTCTTGGAAAAACCAATGCAACTAGCGATATGAAACCAACGGCATATTTTGTTGCTAATTTGTGCCGCAAGAATTAACTTTGTTGCTCAAATAGTTTTCGGAAAAAAGCGCGGTTACGTTTCGTCCTCTCTCTTCTGGAAAATAATAAGTATACGCCCGAGTGAAATTACTCATAAAACGTTAATTTTAACATCTGGGAAGGTATTTTCAAAAAGAAAACAACACTTACCGGGTCAGATAGTAAAATAAAAAAGTATCATGTAAACAGTTGTTTACTTCTTGTAAAACCCAAACATATATTTAATTGGGGTTCGTTTATGTACACAATTAGTCTAGGCACAACTTTTTTTTCTCATTGACGAATGTCGATTTTACTTTGAGGTCAGCGAACTTCATCCATGAGTGATTTGATTTCTATAACATAGTTAAATATCCATTCAAACATTTTTCCGGATCTATTTCAATGATAGCTTATACTGCAGCAAACTTATGACTGCGATTCCCAATCCACTCCACAGGTCCAGTTATGATAGAATCGGTTCTTTTAAAAAGTAAGTTTCCTTAGATTCTGTTGTGAAATCGAGATTTTCATAATATTTATTTGAAAATTTAGAGAACCCGAAAGAGTGTCACTCAAGGATCTGATGAATTAGAAAACCATCAACGACACGAAAATTAAGTCATCCACTGAGAACGCAAAACCAACTGATTCGATTCTGTCAAGTCCAACTCTCCCTAAAAGCGGGAAAATCTCTGAGATTGACGAAAGCCTTATGGAAAATTTCAATCCAAGGACGATCAGATTTTAGGTGACTCCGAACCTGAGCATCAATATCAATGTGAGTTCAACAACTGAAAAACTGCGGTTTGCGAATATTTTTTGGTAATTATTTCTACGAATATAAATTTCAAGCAGATATTGTTTTATTAGAGTTATCTTATCCTTATAAAATGTTTGTTTTTTGTGTTTTTTTAGAAAAACGATATACACCTTTTTTATGAGTACCAAACTAAAAAATCCTAATTAAACCAAATCAACAACAAAAAATGTTGGTGCACGATAAAATGATATCATATTCAGCGAACTTTGCGAAAACGAAACGTTGTACTTTCACTTTACCTCATAATCAATCGAATCATAGGAATGCTGTCAAATAAATTTAAGAATATTGTTTCAACCTTTGTTTATGTGTTGTCAATTTTTCTTTGAAAAATTATGATTTTTAATAAAAAAGTTAAAAGCTCATAAAATTCACTTCGATTTTTTTCAAAATTCCCGTTTTTCAAGATATTCAAAAAGTATGAAAACGTAATGTTGGAAAAAAATCCAAAAACAGGTCGATTAGATAATCATTATCTCTACAAGCATCAATCATTATTTATGATTGATTAGTATGACACATTTATAAAAAGATTAAAAGCCTTAAGCCCAAGACGCGGAAATCAACGACGTTGCGTTTTCGCAATGCTCGCCAGAAATGGGTTAATAAATCAGATCTTACAAGTAACTGATGGTTGTGTTACTTGTGTACAAACGTCTAGAAGTGAGACAACTAGACTACAATTGGACCAAAGAAGAACACCCATCTCATAATAAGACGAGTGTTGAAGATACAGAACTCGTAAAACAAATAAATTTCCAAGGTATACCTTGCCTACCACTATTTAAGAAATTAAAGTATTGAACGACAATTTCTTTCATCCAAGTTAAACATACCGATTATCTGTGAGCTGTATCGTGGAACTGTAGAACAAGATAAAGTTGTTTCAAAATTTGAGTTTGTTATTTATTTATGAAGTTCCTGTGTCAATTTGAAAGGCAATTTGAACATTTTCAAAATATTGTTTGCTCCGAAACAACAGTTCCGTATTTTTCACGAGGGCCTTATCATCAGTTAGCTATATATAAATATAGCTAGTTTAATTTGTTTGATTGATTTCTAGGAAGTAGGTTAACCGTACTGCGTTTATAGTTTTCATATAAAGAAGCATTACAATATTTTATCTGTTTTCTTTTATTCCTTGGAAAGTTGCCAAGTGCATGGAACTTCACTCAATAATTCTTAAGCCTTTTGCAAACCACCGAACGGACAAGATGAATGTAATAGCTAAAGCCAAACGAACATACATATAATATCCCACAATCCAAACACCGCATTGGATAACAAAATTATTCTCTGCTAGCCACACACAATTTGTTTTCATGCCACAAATTGTTTTTACCTTTTACTTTAGAATTAAGTTGGCAGCGGCTACTTGGAAACAGTGTCAGGGCAACAGGATGTACGCTGTGGTACCGTAGCCAATGCCACCGCGTGCCATCGCGCTACATATGGGTATCACAGGGATAAAAAAAATTACACTTAAATGAAATGGCATTTCACATTAAACGTGCCAGCAAAGAAAGAAATGCCAACATACCTGCGATGAGGTTAGTATTTTCTATGTAAGTACATATATCGATTTTCAATTTCTCGTTCTGAGCTTCTGTTGTTGAATCCATCTCAATTTCATCATCAAAAGTATAGAAGAAATTGATACTTTAGTAGTACGTAATACCATACAATAGTCATAACAATTTTCATGACAAATTCACCTTCTCATATTGGGGAGATCTCGACATGCATACGAATACGCAATACGCTATTATTCCACAATCATTTGCAATCAACAAATAAATAAGGTTGAAAGGATCTATGAATGAAATAGAACATGTTAACAAGGCCACGTGTCATCTTAACTTGGGTGCCTTTGGTTATTATTGAAATGGAAAAAACAAAAAGGGATATAGTATAAGGAGCAGTCTGATGCTTTGAACAAGGAATTAAAATTACGTGTGTCGTATGTATTGCTTGACGTTTTGCAGGTTGAGTTGAAGTGATTGTCGTTTTTGTCCATGATTTGGCTCAGAAAGAACATGTGAAGCTCGTAGGTTAGTTACTGTTAACATAATATGAATATACAAAATTCACCGATTCAATACAACAGCCCTAAGAAGAAATGGATCAAATCTCATGTCAATATGATTGAATAGGTAAAATGACTTCAACCAATAATTGAGGGTCTGAACTCAAATGCCAAATGAATTCGTTCGACAAATATTTTTATTTCTGATGACCATGTAAGCATAAGCTTCTTAGCAAACCAATTCACCCGTTGGTTGCGTGCCTTATCGTATTTTTTTGTGATTTCAAATGATTTTTATCCTTCAAGGTTGGCTTATTGGTTTCTTATAATGAATAAAACCAATATAGGAATAATAGTTAGTAAGGTCTTAAGAGTTTTTCTGAAATTATTTTAAACATAATATGTAGCTGGGTTTTTCCAAAATGTAGATACATCTGTTAGAAGATTTATGTCCTGGAAAATATAACCTTCTCTTTTGATTGCATTAGTGCAAGCAAATTACTTGTTACTTATTTTAATGCAATTGCTGTTTCTGGCAGATATTTCGCAAAGGATCTTTCATCATACCAGTTCTTATAAAATTATAATCTTCAAACCCCTGGGATTACAAGCCCTACTGTGGATATTTAATAAAATGAATAATTTAGCAATCTCGGTGTTAAGCAAACACAGTCTTCGGGCACACCCCAGTGTCCGGACGATTTTGCACTTAATAGGGAATAATAGAGAAACTAAACACAGAATTTGCAAACAACAACAAAATACATAATCAGTAACATCTTTCATATACACATATGCGAAATTTCAACCCAATCGAAGATATAATGGAAAACCGCTGCGGTTTTACTATTTTTTTTTAGCAAAAAAAAATAGTGGCAGACCTCGGAAATATATACTGAGAATAGTTTTGATTTTGTGTGATCTTGTGATAAAATGGAGTTTGTTTCAATGAAAATATAATGAACTTCAAAAAACTAAAGAGAAAAATTAAATTTTGCTTTTTTTTTCGATTTTTTCAGTGTCCGGAGCACTGGTCCCAATATATATTACATTACTTTTCCTATGTTAAAATTCTTTTTGAAAGGTTTGATTTCCTTGGCTCTTTTGTATCCAGAAAATTTTCCACTTATCATCCCTCTAATAGATTTAAAACAAAAAACAATAATTTTGTCATCGATCGTCCGGAGACTAGATTTCAATCGTCCAGAGACTGAGTAGAATTTTTGTTCCGATGTTAAAATTTTACTATCATTATTTATTCTTTGTTAGACAATATTTTGAAATCATTTGGGTGTCAATCGATGGAGAAATATTAAAAATTTCACTCCACTTTTCTAACATTATTACGATCAGGATGACATTTTACAAAAAAGGAGTATGCATCAGTTAAGTGTTGAAGGCTTCGTTCCTTTTCAGGTAGATTTTCAAAAGAAAAAAAAAAGACAAAAACTAGTTGACCTTGGAACATGTAAGTTGTAAGTATTACAAATACAAATTCGGATCATAGAAAACAGGAGAGTTATTCACCGATTAAGCGACGAGTAGTGAAGTAGGTTCAAAATTGTCCGGAGACTCTGTTTTGATCGTCCGGAGACTGGCCTTGCTTTCTTTGTTTTGTTTTATATTTCGTCGAAATTAACAATAACTATGAATTGTTTTTTATTATTTGGATGCCAAACAATCAGGAAATAACTAACCAATGCAGAAAATGGTTTCCTGTATACTCAATACTTATTAGAAAAACAGATATTAGGTTTTTAATAATTGGAAATGTCCGGACTCTCGATTTTCAGTCGCCTGGAGACTATCGTCCAGAGACTTCGGAAAATCGCCCTTTTTTAGAATTCATCATTTTAAATTATTATTATGTATAAGTTACTTTCATTTCATTTATACACCAAACTACTGGTGAATATTTATCTATATATATAAAAGAACAGCCTAATTTTTGTGTTCGTTCGCTAACCGGGCACACTGGTTGACCGATTTTCCTATTTTTTTCTCTAAATGCAAGAGGTATTAGGGTAGAAGGTTTAGAAAAAATAAAATGTATATTTTTCAAATGCAATGAAATGAAAAACGGTGCCAATGTTAAAAAAAACATATTTTTTTCACTACAAACAAATAAAAACAAATCTGATCAATATCAAATATTAAAAATTATATTTGTCAAATCTAAAATTTCTTAAACTGAAATGTATTCTGACGAAGGCTACACAAAAAAAGTAATCAAAAATTGCTGATGGGTTTATCATCAACATCATTGTCGGCCTGGTGAGTTAAGGTCTGGGCCTCCAAGTTCTAGGCAAGCTCTTCCATGAATGTAAGTATGTATCCTAACGCCATTCAGGCTTTGGGCGTCCTGCTCTACGCCATCCTTTAAGCGCAAATTTCTCCCGCGCTGCCTCCTACTATGAGGCAAAAACTTTGTACCGCAAAGGACTTTCCGGGCCGGTTTGTCTCGCTCATGCGAGCTATGTAGGTGTCTAGCCAACCATCAAGTCTTCTTCGCGGTAGGTTCTGTTGGACTAGAGCAGCCGCCCCCATATTTCTTCTTCCATCGGCTACTACAACTGACCGAAGCTAAGTCGTGCTCTTCCACCAATAGTTGTCTGACGATAGTCCCCCTGATAGATGTTCCAGAGTCACGGATTGCTTTCTCGAACGACAGCTGTGAATTTTCTCACGCATGTTGAAGAAGAGGGCAATTTCACAATGTAAGGGATTTATAAATGTTAATTGAAGAAATTTTGTTGATGTCCACACCAGTAATGTTCATTCCAATTTCACGAAGTCAAATCTGTGATTTTGTGGTTGTTCTGAAGTTGGAGTTGCCGATCAATCTCAGAACAAGACTTTTGTCACTAGGCGAGTAGAACTTAACTTGAGCTTCAATTTTCATAAAATTGCAAAGTTTGTTAAAAATTGTATGCACATTTTAATTTGGTGTAGGTGTTATTGGTATTCCATGTAGGTATACTATATAGGTAAGAACATCGGCAATTGTTTCTTTAAGTTGCTGTTGTTCAGAAACGAAAAATTATAACCCACCATAGTTGGGATATAACTTCCCCAGAAAAAAGTAAAGATATATTTCCCACTTGAGGTGGAGTTAGTTCCCTGCACCGTTTTGACATAGGTATTGTTGTTATATTTATGTCATCGAAAAAGCTATTTTAATAATTCTAGCATATACAGTGCAGTCTGGGTAGCGTGAACACTGGACTGCGTGAACACCTGGCTCGCATGAACACCAATTGTTTTATACTGAGCACTCTATAGCGTGAACAACAAAAACCTCGATAACATGAACTACGAATTTATGCTCCCATTTCGGGGATTTCCCTTAATCTTAGGCATCGTAGTCGGAGAACTACCTCGAAGCAAAATTTGGAGGATACGGAGAAAATTCCGCTCTGACGGTTACCTCGATTGGGCCGAATATTTGTTTTGATTCCGATAATAATAAAAACAAAAAACGATTCCCGTTTAAAGACGTGAAACTCGCTGCTGTTTGTATGCCTCGTTTCAGTGCAATTTATTTTTCAGCATTTCAAGTTAATTTTTCGTCTCTGCAAATATGGTTACAAAAAAAACAAAGTTTATATAATTAAAAGAAAAAGGTGATATTATCGCGAAACTAGAAAGGGGTGTAGCCCATAAAACGTTAATTTAAGTTCGAAAACTGTTGTTTTTCTTGCTATATAAAATATTGGATAGTGTGAACAACCTGGTTAGCATGGACAGCCTGTGCAGTAATTAGTTCACACGACCCAGACAGTACTGTATATAAAAATGGAATCCTGTTCGTGTGTAACCTAATAACTCACAAACGACTGGACGGATTTGGCTAATTTTTTTTTTTTTATTTTGTTCGTGTTAGTCTGTAGATGAAACTAAGGGAACATTTTTTTAAATTATTTGCATGTTATTGCAGGTGCATTGGTTTTCAAATGGAAACCTAGAAAATTTCAAAATGGGTTTTCGATTGGAAAACAGAAAGTTCTTGATGAAAAAATCGGAAAACTCATCGGTTTTCAAAGGAAAAATTGCATATTGCAGGTGCATTCGTTTTCAAATGGAAAACTGGAAAATTTCAAAATGGGTTTTCGAATGGAAAACAGAAAGTTGTTAATGAAAAACTAGGAAAACTCATTGGTTTTCCAAGGGGAAGTTGTTATTGGAGTTGCTCTGAAGGGTGGCGAGACGAAGTTCGCGCGCGGGGTCAGCTAGTACAATATAAAGCTGAAGAGTTTGTTCGTTTGAACGCGGTAATCTCAGGAACTACTATTTCGAATTGTAAAATTCTTTTTGTGTTGGATAGTCCATTAATCGAGAAAGGCTTTATTCTACTAAAAATTAAGCTGCGACCAATAGCAGCGAAGAATCTGTGGAAATGTGAGAACTGAGATTTTTTTCTGAGATCTGTGAGATGAAATTATTTTGGATTCGATTTCTCACTCAGCTATTTTGACGTGGCTGACATATGTGCAGCAACAATTAGTAAGGTAACCATTAAATCTCAATGATAACTGAGAATTATGTTAAACTAAATGATTTTGCCTCAGTCAAGGTTACATTGAGATCTCAGTGGGATGTTGTTAGGTAGAACTGCCCTAATAACTGCTCAAATTAGAATTTTGAGAGTTCAATTCATTTGTGGATGTTATTGATTGTACTATTTGTGCAGATTATTGTGTTTAAACAATATCATTTTATGTACTTTTTAACTAAAAAATATGCTCAGTTTAAAGAAACAACACAAAATTTGAATAACCGAAAAAAAACGATGCAGAAGTAAGAGAAATATTAGAATTAGGGAGTGTTCGCCCAAGGGAATGCTTTAAGTATGAACAACTGAAGGGAATCATAAGAAATGCTCAAATTTTTCAAGTTCAAGAGAATGACGACCTAGGGAGAGTTGACTGCAATGCAATTTTACAATAACTTCACAACAAAATTCCCACGCGCGCATGATGCACAAGTCGAGACGATACTCTGGCCGGAGGACGAGGGAGAGGCGGACGAAGTCGCGGGCAACTGCTAGTAGTTTTATAAAAATATAAAGATTAGAAAGAAACACTAATAGAAAAAAAGATATTAATATTATCTGACATTATCAATCTACTGTCTGTCGGATTCTTTGCGTAAATCAGAACTATCAAATTTCAAATCAATCAATTCCATTCACACACAAATAATGTAAGAATATTACTCCGGAGCGTTTGGGATCCATCCAATAACATACTTATAGCTTAGTTTTGTGCTTATACATAAATCTGTCTAATAAAAAGACAACTTAAATTCGTTATATGAAATAACTGATAACAACATTAACTGAAAAGTCTTAATCACATCACGTATACTTTTTGAAAAAGCATTCTTCTTTCAACTTGATAATTCATTGCTGTCGTCACCAAGTTCACCGTTTTATCCTTGTCACGTTCTTAGAGCCACACAAACACAATATAACCAATCAGATATACGGTCACGTTTAAGGTTCTTAACTACTCCGCAATGATGACGATGATATTTGCGATATCAGCTTTTGTTTTCTTTATGGAAACAGTTGTTCTATGTCACAAGAAATATGGTTTTTGTACTTTCCGATGCAAGAAATTATTTTGAACTTTAAATAACATGGTGACAGGCTTTTGTTTTTTCCTGGTGGTGGTGGTCTTCTTGTCTGGATTGTTTTGAATGGCACATCTTAAATTAGTTTCGCATTATTTTTTATTACAAGGGTGACAAGTTAATGTCGGTTGAAGTAAACAAATTCAAAGGTATTGTGTCTATTAGTTGAAGAACGAAAATGTGTCTCCATAATATGTCGGTTGTTTCAACCAAGATGAATGAAATTCAAAAATTCAAAGAGAAATTTTTAGGTAGAGGTAAGGTCGGGATGATTTGACACGCACACGTTAACAAACTGTTCAAAATATCTCAAAATCCAAATACAGCTTCATGGCTTGGAAATCTGCATTTGTTAAAATATAATTTTTAAGATTTATAGACTGTTTTTGAACCCTTCTAAATTGTCAATTCCTCCTTCGGCTAAAGATGATTTGACACTGACATAAGAAGGTTTTGACAGAGGGAGAAGCATTTGAAAAATTCCTTTTCCGCAACTACCAATAGAAATTATGAAAGTTTGTGTGAAGTTGCTTAGAGCAATAAAAGTTGTCCTACCTTTGGAGCATCATCGTACTGTCTTCTGAGAGACTAAAACAAAAAGTTCCGCTATTGCTTTTTTAAAGCCATAAAAGTGTGCCAAACTCGTTATTTCTGGCTAGCATAAGCTTATGGAACTTTTAAGTCTTATAAAACCCGAAAGCCAATCTTTTCCAGCTTATTTGTTTACATTCCTTGATTTTAAATATGTAATTGCTCCTAACAAAACACTTGTCAAAACCTCCTTTCAATCTACTTTTGCACAGAATTCTAAAATACACTTAAAAAAGTGCACAGACAAATAGTTTTTCTTCCTATACGTTTAAGTCAAATGCAGGTGCACCCCAATATTGCAATTGAAGAATCGTAAAATAGCATGAAAAGCGCAAGTTCTAGGAGATAGATGGATGTCACAACAGGAACGATGTTCGAAAGATTTTACAAAAAAGTTGAACAATCCAACGGATGTCTTACAACCAGAACCGAAGCCTGTAGAGACCACCATGGGAACATCGTAGTGGAACCACATCCAGTGCTGAGGATATGGACAGACCACTTTCTAAGCTGTATAACGGCGACAACGAACGAAATTTTGCCAGTTATGTAGAACAATTCACTTCAGGTGAAGCAGACAACCAATTCCAGCAAATCGACATTGACGATAGCGATATCAAGCTTAAGTCAATCATAAGGCCTAGCCGCTGAACTGAACAAAGCAGCTGGAAATTATTTGGTTAGGAATATCTATGCACCAGCTCATCTGTAAGATTTGGCCGGATGAAAGAATGCCCGACGAATGGAACCTCAGCATCGTATGCCCGATCCTCAAAAAAGGAGATCCCCTGAACTGCACCAACTATACAAAGGTATAAGTCTCCTTAACATCGCCTATAAGATCTTGTCTGCCGTGCTGTGTGAACGTTTGAAGCCTTTCGTCAAGAACCTGATAGGTCCTTATCATTGTAGCTTCAGACCCGGAAAACCCATCATAAAAATTCACTGTACGTCAGATCTTGGTAAAGACCCCGAAACTTTTCATCGATTTCAAGGCCACGTACGTAGCGGCTATAGAGATCAACTATATATAGTGCAATGTCTAGTTTTGGCATACCAGTAAACTCGTCCGTCAGTGTAAGATGACAATGGTCGGAAAATTCTCGCAGATGACGTTAAAAATAAGTTTTAAACATGGCGATGCGCTGTCATGCGATTTCTTCAACATCATTCTTGAAAATATTGTGCAAAACTCTTACATCAATACCAGAGGCACAATCTTTAAAAAGTCCGTCCATCCAGGATACATAGACGCTATTTACATAATTGGACAAATACAGCGTAATGTAAGTGCAGCATTTGTGAGCCTTAAGACGGAGGGGAAGAAAATGGGTCTAGCGTTTAACGAGGGTAAGATAAAGTTAATGCTATCAACAAGAAAGGACAACCAACATCGACGTCTTGGAGACAACGTCAGTATAGACAAATTCAACTTCGAGGTAGTAAAGGACTCTGTCTACCTAGGATCCGATATAAACTTAGACAGTGCTGAAATCAACAGAAGAATCACTCTTGAAAATCGCTGCTTCTTTGGACTTAGAAGGCAATTGAGAAGTAAAGTCTTCTCTCGAGCAACAAAACCGTCTTTGTACAAAATCCTTATCATCCCGGTCCTCATATATGGTGCTGAGACATGGATCTTGATAACATAAGATGAATACGATTAGGGCTGCTTCGAGAGAAAATTTTTTTGAGTGGTTTTTGGCCGAGTCTGCATAAATGGAGAATTGAGAAGAAGATTCAATCAAGAATTGTACTAGCTGTTCAGCCAGAAAAGTTAAAGTCCAATGAGTAAGATAGATGGATCATGTAGAGCGAATGGAAAATAATGCTCCGGTCCGTAGTCTTCGAATTCAAACCGGAAGGACGTCGCAGAAGAGGATGACCGCGAATCAGAGTAAGAGGAAATTATAGTAATGGGTCTGATTTTGTGAATCCCCGGTTTTTGTATATCTCCACAACATAGGATTAGCATGATCTGGCATTTTGTTTGGATTGCAAGGAATTCCTTCAATTTTAAAGGTTTAGTTGTCGAAATAAATCTCCAGATTGTTTCATTTGTTCAAACAAAGTATCATATGAACTTGATCCTAATGGATAAAAAAAATAGAAACAGATCGATAACCTAGCCTCTTAGAGGTGCGTCATCAGAAGAATTTTATTAAAGTTTCAAAAAGAACACACACCACACAATAAAATAAGACATAATTCGGAGACATGACTTTTAAGGCACCCGGCTTATTAATTTGACTTTGAACGTTTGATATGTCCAGCCTTAAAAGTGTAATCAGTTTATTTGGCCCTGGTGTAAAGTTCTATTATGGTATAGTATCATGGTATTATTCTGGACGTATTGTAGGAGAATATCTTATAGGATATAGGTACACAACAATGTTAAATTCCTTTATTTGCTGCACTTGACGATATCCGCTTTTTTATCTTTTCATGTTAGATGATGGAATTATCGTCATCCCGAATAGGGTTTTCCTTATTTTTAAAATAATTGAGATTGAAATAACAAAACCATAAGATCAATATTAGCAATGCGAGCTAAATGATGGTTATATAATGATACAATAGCTGCTCCAAAAATATCTTGTTCAACAATTTTGTTAATTCACGCAGTGAAATATTTTCTAATCGTTCAACATATAATATTTCTTTCCACCTACACCCCATTCCATGGTACGATGTTTTCTGTATTCTCCCTCCCGTTGTTTAATGTTCAGCATTTTACCAATATTATTGACTTTATTTCGATTTTAGCTCTTTTCGCTTCATCGGATTAAGAGCTGATTCTTTTTCAGTTGATTCCTTTTCATAGTGCGTACGTGGTAATGAATTTAATTGCGGACTATTGAACCGGATGTTGCTTCAATATGTGAATGTTTGCCCTAAGTGAGCTGAAAGGACGAGGATTATAATGACGATGATGGCGATGACGATGACGATGACGAAAAAGTTTCATCGAGAAATCTCATGGCATAAAAACAAAAAAACAAAAAAATATAGCAGACTACGTATAGTCATAACTTGCTGATAGCAATGGAGGCCGGGGAAACATTGAAGGCCATGTGAGCTTTGCCGCACCGCGCATCCCTTCCCAATTATCATCAGACCGACAAATGGCTAGGAAGAGATTCCATATCCGATGTGGTAAGTAAAAATTTGTGGTAGCCACTTTCTGTTTGCGTGTTTTTGTTGTTAATTCTCATTTAATCATTTTCAGCACGTTCATCTGCCGTATAACCTGAGCGAGATCCTTTATTTTAAAAGCAACAAAAAAAATATTACAATTATTGAGGAACCGATATACTAACACCACAGATACATGGTTGGTATGGCGAAATTTCAGGATTCGAGAAGAAATCGTCATTTCAAACTTTGTGAAGGACTCGGACACATTTCCCATTTCTTTGATTATGCTCCCGTTTAAAACTTTTTTCCATTCTTTTCTGCTCAGCTTCAATTATTATAGGAAATCGATTTCCATTGCACAAATAGAAGCCTTCATCATCTCAGTTTCAGTATACTGAAGTTAATCCATATGAACGCCATCCTCGTTTCCGATGTCGTCGTCGTCGTCGTCGTCGTCGTCGTCGTCGTCGTCGTCGTCGTCGTCGTCGTCGTCGTCGTCGTCGTGACCGTCGTTGTATAGGTCGTCTTAACATCTACTCTGCCAACTACTACAACTATTTAAACATAATGTTCTGTTCATAGGGTGGAACTTATGGATAAGTTATAGAAGCGGAAAATGAATGAAAGTTATAATGCTGGCTGAAAAGTTTTGGCAAATCGCAAATCCTAGTGCAGCCAGAGAGGTCCTTTAAAGTTTTGTTATACTATGGCGTTGAGGAATGGTGTTGGAAATTATGTTCTGAAAGAATAATGGCCAGAAGTAAATTGCAATCAGGAATAATAGTGCACCTAAGGGTTAGGAAAACGATGGGTGGGAACGTTGGGTCTTATTAAGCAGTCAACTTTTAATGGGACGGATAATAAGGAGTCCGTTGCATAACTGTTAACATAAACAGAAATGTTTTTTTTTTCTTATACTTGTAATGAATTTTTGTTTCGGAATGGAAGTGAAGTAATCAATTTGATTTCTTAACTGTGTTAATACCAACAGCTGCAACAGCTATAGGGTTGGAAAATGAAAACCTAAAAGGGCCGTGGTTCTGAAAATTATAACAACAACGTTTATTAATTTATCAGAAACTTAAACAAAATAATTCAAGAAACGAAATTGATATTTTGATTAAAATAATTATACAAACGTTGAAAACTGTTTCTTGATAATGCTTGAGAAGGAAAAAACAATTTATGCAAATTTAACATTTTGTTATATTTACTCGGAACACTTTGATATCTTTTGGGAAAAATGATACTTTTGTGAAGGTGAAAATGTTTTTGCAATTGCAAAACAACGAAAATCAAAACCATGATGAACTTAAATTCACACCTTTATTTTGGTCACAAGAAACAGAAATTATTTTTCAAGAAACAAGTAGGTATTGTACCAACTACCAACACTCTTTATTTATCCTCTGAAAACATTCAATTCATATTATGCATTTCTCTAATAGACAGAAATAAAGTAATTATTTGGTGTTATTAACTCTATCAAAATTTGTAACGCTCCCAGTTAAAGAAACAAAAAGTGACTGTACAAAACAATCTTCTTCACACAAAGTCAGCTGATTGATTAAGAATAAAAAAAGAAACATTGGTCAATGTTCATATTCCCGTCTCTATTTTTATTTCCTTGTTTGTGTCTCTGCTAATATGAAAGCATATAAAACAACAACAACAATCGGGTTTACACATGTACTCGAAAGACTGATGCAAATTATCAAAGGGCACGGTAATGCCGAAAGTGACTTAATCTGATTTTAGAGAGGCGGAATAATTTTCTTTCGAAAATGGAGCTGGAACTCATTTTTTAAAGCTTCTCATCTAACCATTTTTTTTATAAATTTTAATTAAACGGCTAAATGTCACTAAGAACACTTCAGATTTTGATTTGGTATACCAATCAACTTAAAACTCTCATAACTCTCATAATGAAGATAATGGCAGTGAATGATCGTGTGTTTATTCAGTTGACACAAAAAACAACTTTGTTTTTCGATATGGGAAGCTTAACGAGAGAGCGAGGAGAAAAATAGCGGTAAGGGAAACTGGGGCACATTTGACAACTAATTTTAAAGAGCCTGTATTTTCGTATTCGGTTAATGGATTTCAATCTTTTTATTTCATTTATTCAATCTTTTATATTCAATATGTTGAATGTTTGAGATAGAACTGGCATGCCGATATTCCGTTTTTAACATTTACATATTTTTTAAAAATTAATTTTGTAAAAAAAGTCATTTTGTCAAAAGTGCCCCAAGCACGGGGCACCCTTGACTTTGTACTAGAGAACATTTGACAATACCAGTTTAAGCTCAATAAATCTCACCAAATGTGGTCTTTTTGATGTTTAGATGGAAAGAAAAGTCAAACTTAGGGCTGAATGAATTTTGTTCATAAATTTGTCGAAGATTCAGGAAGAAGTTATCAACTGCTAATTTTGAAATGCCGTTGAGCCTGGCTATCCTCATATTTTCGTGTTTTCTTATGGAGAAATTTGGATTTCGTTTTAAAAATCCGTAAGGCCAATCGTCTGCAGCTTTTTTTGAAACTTCCCAACTTGGTGAACAGCGAATGTTATTAGCCTTGGCAAAGTCATAAACAAATTTCTTAAAAGTTTCTGTTAATAAACCATAAGCATAGAAAGAACACTTCTTTAAATACTTAACCAACTCTTTTTCTTGAATTTTTGTGAACGTTTGTCGCGCTGTATATTTCGATCGAAAAGGAAAATCTTCGTTACTTTCTTTTCGCGAATCCGAGCAATCTTTTAAGGGATCCTGCTTTTTCACGCGCATTATCAATGTTTTTCTATTGATGCAATATTTTCTAGCTGCAGATGTAGGTGTTCGATGATTTTTTAGGATGTCTGAAATAGCTCTCTTTACTTTTTCTTCGTCGATTGCGCTTCTATTTGACCTTTTTTTGTAGTTGCGAACCATTTTTCCTGAAAAAATTAACATTTACAATCGAAAATGAAAAGTCGTATTATCAGGATCAATATGGGGAGTTTTAACAAATGTCAAATTTACCCCTAACACAAGTCAAATGTGCCCGATTTGATAAAGTCAAATGTGCCCAATTAGTACTATCAAAATAATGTTGACATTGACATTGACTTCACAGTACTTCGCACATAAATGTGACGAACTAAACTACATACACATAGCAGCACTGGCGACTGAGGCCATCGGCTGGGACAGAACAAGACATTAGAGAGAGACAGATAGACACATAGAAGGGAAGAACACATAACATAAACCTACGGGCACAGAAGTAAGAAAGATTTTAACGTCGGCACCTAGCAATTAAGCCTTATCTGACGGTGGACCTATCCACACTGTCGGCGTGACAATTTCGAACCGAAGTCGGCAATGTCACTATGCTTTATTTAAGAGGGCCCTAAACCTCTTCCTGATGATCCACCGGAATACAAAAGCACACCTCAACTTTCTAAAAGAAAGAAGCGGGTACCCTGCATCTAGATCCACACCAGTACCAATTGAATTAGTGCCAGCTCTAATTCATCTTGGTTTGATTCTAGACTACTATTCAGGCAACACACGGAACTGCACTCAACCATCATAGAGAAAGAAGAGCCGTTGTCCGGACACGGAAAAACTGCTCAACTTCCCGTACAAAAGAAGAGCCGTTAACCGTGATTTGCGAATAGCAGCTGAGGCCAAACTCAGATAACCACAACCCCCGCGAAGGTTCATCCCACTAGTGAGTTGCTAAATCCTCACTACCCGCGGTACCCAATTGCCCCTGGGTGAGGGGTGGTCACATATATTTCTTTGTATAACAATTAGTTATACATATTTTGTTTTTTGTGACATCTTTTTTGTTTTTGCTGCTTTTGTCCTACTGGTGGACGAGGGACACTGCTCACCCTCTGTCAGGACTATCCACATTGATCGAAGTGATGAACCAGCCAATCAAGGGACGCACCCAACATTTTGTCTAACTTCCTTGGCGTTTATCCACATTCGGTACTCGTTAATCGTATTTTCCTCCTTTACTATGTTATGGGCCACATAGTATCTGTTAAGGATCGCATTGTTCTTCATTATACTTCCTGCTTCAATTCGCCAATTCCATTAGACTAAAGCTGCCTACGTCCGCAAGTTCATGCCAATAAATTGACAAGAACTTCTCGGAGGCACCACGAGAAGGTGTAGGTCAGCACGTTCACTTCAATTTCTTACCATATGTACTTGGAAAACGTGTTTCTCTAAATTGCCAATATCCATGATTTTGCCTCCACCTACGGGCACAGAAGAGGAGACATAGATTTTAATTGTCTCATATCATCGCACAGGTGGCCTCAGATAAGCTGGCGATTTTTGTAGAAATGAATGCTGCCGAAGCTGGGGCTTGAACCCGTAGCATTTGGCTTAGCAATCAACTAATCTATCCTCCTGCAAAATCAAAATAATGTTTCACAATAAAAGTACACTTTCACAAAACTCACAAAATGCTTAAGTACCGTTGCGTTGGTGGAAAATTACATCAAGTATCTGGAAATCACAAAAACGCAAGACATGCACAGTTTACTACATTGTTTTTTAAATCAAAAAAGGTGCCGTTTTCAATCCCAATTTTTCTTCTTAAAATCTATGTTCACACTTAAAATCGCAAAGCCAAATGTACCCCAACGTTTAATGTACCCCAGTTTAACCTACTTTTTAAATTATTCTTTTTGATTTGTTTTCTCAACATCATAAGGAATCAGTTTGCATCATCAAATGATACATTAACGCTCAAAGTTAGGAAAAAAAGGACAAAAAACCTCAGAAAAATTGTGTGTTTATTCAGTTGAAGCGAAGTGTAAGAAGACACTTGAAACAAAATGGTACCCGATCTGGTAGGAGATTCCCAGCTATGACTTCAAACAATATTCTTATTTGAGAACTGATCTGGAAAATGTTTAGTTCACTTCACTTCCAAGAGATAATGAACAACAAAAAATTATTTTACACAATAGACAAGGAATCAAAAGTATTTTCATGTAGAATTACCCATTAAAAACCTTTGTTTAACCGAGTATTGAATAAAAAAAGAAAAAAAAAAGAATCAATATTTGCCTAATTTATATGTAAATACCATTAAATATGTGAATAGCTTATATCAAGGGTTTGTAGATTGGTTCCCAATATTTTTGCATTCATTCATAGCCCGTGTTATTTTCGTGTCGACAAATATCTTAAACGAGTTGTAAAAGTCAACATCTTTCATCTGTTCGCAATGAACCAGCATTGTTATGAGTAGTTTTGAGGTAACCGAGGAAAAGGACCTAATGGAAGGCTTTTCTCAGTTGTATTACTCTCCTTATACAAAAAAAAAAAATCCGTGCAAACGGGTGATCCTGTTTGATGAGTATTTTTTTTTTGTGTTAAAATTAGTTTGATAAAACCCCTCCCAAGAAGAACCATTAAGCAAACGTTAAATGCACTGCATAATGTTTTTATTTTTTTTTCTTAATAAAAACATTTAGATTTTATCATTATAAGATAAAAAATAAAAAATACGTACCTACTGCTGCTCGTTCACCCTGCGCTTGCAACCAGTCAACCAAATTTAAGTTCAAGTTTAAGGATATCATTGTTACTTTGTAGAAATAAAGAAACGTTAAGGAAATCTCAACTTTTCGTGCGACTTCCTTCCTTTGGTGGTGGTCGTCTTTCTTGCGCATCACGTCAACCGTGCCACATCCTATAACAACTTTGTACAGAGTGACGCTTTCATATCCTTGGCGAAAAAGTTATTTGGTGAAAACCGTGTGCATACAATTGCACAATGTGCACGAACAAATGCGATTGAAAGTTCTTCCTTCTCGACGAAGTCCGGAAAATAGTGGGGCATGAAAATTAATATAAAGACAAATGTTTATCTTCGTCATTAAGAAATCAAATCCAAGTTTTAAGGTGATAGCTTAGACATGTCAATGGTTTAATAGTAAACATTTTAAAGATTCTGAAATAAAGTTTCGTTTAAAAATATAATGACATACGGATAGTGCCATGTACGTTTTACTTCAAAATACAAAATAATAAAAGTTTATTCAATTTCTGTTTTTCGATTTATATGAATTTGGTGTCCTGTGAGTGACTGTGATTCAACATTCAACATTTAATTTGGAATGTTCATGTTCAATTGCAGGAACTATTCCCAATAGAATTAAATTTCTTATTTTCGTTTTTCTTCAACACTGTAATATGATTTTGTGCTGTGGCTTCGCCTGTTTCCGTCCAAAAATCACAAACTATACTGTGACACTGATTGCACCAACTGCAAATCGTTCAAAATTCAATTTTAGCTCGAAAAGGACTTGGAGAAGGACTCAACAAGAAGAAAGACAATAATAGGTATGTATAGTACTAGTACAGGCACTGGCAGGAGCAACATCAATGTCACAGATTATTCAGTGTGGAAGGTAATTTAATTTGAGTCTCAACAGAAACGTTAATGGAAACAATTAAAAGATTAGATAGACTTTGAAGGTTTTAATTGTTTTTGTTTATTGTTCACTTTTTGTTCCTTCACGTCCTCTGATTTTTTTTTCACTGAGCAACACGTTTTTTAAGAAGAGGGAATTGAAACAAGTACAAACAACTATCAATTAGCCTGTCTAATTTTTCTTAACCATTGTTTTACTGCAACAACGAAGGAAGAATTTTTTTTTAATAAACTTTCCCTGTTCGTGAAAACAATAACTGAGTGCACTTTCAATTATAACGTTATTTTATAAAATAGAAACAAAATAAATCAAAAGTATAAAAACTCAGCAAACTTACTCACTGCTGGTATGGGGAAATTAAATTTAACGTAGGCAGTGCAAAGTGCAATACATCAAACAGAATGTCATAATTAATTTTTTCATTGACTTTGTATTTATTGGTTCCTAGCAGGTATTATAAAATACTGAGTAAGAAAAAATTCAATTCAAAATTATTTTAACGTTTAGTTTTATATAGGTACTGAAATAAGAAAATTGCGAAAATGCGCTACCCTGCCGCACGTGCTTAGTCTCGTCTGAATTTAAAATTCGTGTTAAAAATAGTAGAGGAAAAGGTGGGAATATGGAACCTGTTGTTAATTAGGAACCCCCCTCTAAAACCAAAACAGATAGTGCCATCTTTTAGCGAATAGCAACATTTCGTGAAGTCTCATACCAAATATTCATATTGCCTAGATACACAACTTTTGCCTTGATCATTGCGCAGCAAAGCTGTTTCCAAAAACCGAGCAAAAAGGAAAACTTTTTTTCATTATTTTTGTTTGTCTCGAAAGTTCATAACGGTTCGTGTTTTTGTCTGGTTTAAAATTCATAAATATTTTTAAGTGTTCGGATTTTCAATTTCTAAGGTAAGATTTTTTTAATTTCCTTGAAAAAGTCCCGAAAAACAATGTTTTTTATTAAAATATGAAGTCTTGTAATATGGAACCCGTAGAGGAATCTAATATGGAACCGGGTTCCATATTACCCTTACGTCTTTTTATTAACGGTGGACGTGGTAGGAGTGGTGTGAACACCTGACACAGAAGTCTTGATCAATTGGAAACAACATCAGAACCCCATACTGCAATATCTTCTGGTGATTCTGTTCTTTCGGAAAGCGGCAACGGACGCACCCCAACAGAAGCAGACAATGATGTAAGTGGCATGTTCTGCTCCAAAGGCCGAATAGCCTTGATTATGATCATCGTGGTGAGGTTTGGGTGTTGTGCCAATCCTGCAATCTTGGGGGACTTAATGATTGCACAGGATGTGATCATGACTATTATGTATGCAATTTTTGTACTCAGAGGTAAAATGTTATTTTAACATACATTTAATATGGAACCCAGGGTTCCATAAAAGGAGCATAAAATTCAAAAATGTTATAAGTACTTTTTTTTGAATAAAGTAAAATATTAATTACAAAAAGTACTCAGAACATGTTTTTTTCTTATATATATTGGAAAAATATATACTTATTATTATTGAATACTATTTAATGTCTTCAGCTAACGGGTATGAAAAAAAAGCTAAAAAACAAAATGGGGTTCCATATTCCCACCTTCTCCCCCTATTTATTTATGTTTGCGATTTCCTCGGTTACTCAGACTCTGAATGTCTCCTCAGTTCTAATCGATTTCAAAGCCGCGTATTACATTGTCAAAAAGAACCAAGTATACATACAACAAAACTGCAGAAGCACTATCTTTTAAAAGTCTGTCCAACAAAACACAAGCGCTGAGGAAATTCCCATGATTGAATAACATTAAGGTAATAGCAAAGAAAAAAAAAAACGAAACAATTACCACCTTAATCTTCAAGGCCGTTAATTATTTTTATATTGTACAAATATATGCAGCTACACCACTGCTGAAATGAAACGCAGTGTCACCGCAGGCAAATGAAGAATAGAGGCGAACATTAAATAATGAACTGTGAGGGTGAGGGCTGAACAGCTATATCATTTCTTAAGCTGTCTCTAGACTCTCAATATTATTGTACAATATTTGATGTTATACTATAGGTATTGTATATAGATAGTCTAGGGCTCATATTGAAGTATTGTGCAATATATTGAAAAAAATCAAAACTCTTTTGATATTAATTGTACAATGGAAAATATTGTACCTGTAGTCTGTAGGTGGGGTTGCACAATATTTTGTCAATTTGTCATTTGTATTTGAATTTTCCAGGCGTCATCGTCTCCTGAAGTTAAATAATGTTAAATCGATTTATTGTACAAAATATTGTGTAGTCTGGGGTATCAGCCAATAATATTTTGCAATATTTTATACAATAATATTGATAATCTAGGGGCCGCTTTAACATGTAGAGCGAAATGCCCAATAATAATCTATTTCAAAATTTTGTAGAAAATGGCTATGTGTTAGAAAACTTCAATAAACACGGAAGCGCAAATAAAAGGCATTGTTTTCGTTTATGCCAAAAAGAACAAACTGAATAACTCTGTAAAAAGAAGAATTTTAAGCTCTTTTATGAATTAGAGGTCTATCCCAGACTATACTAACAATGAGTAGGAAAACTCTTTTGAAAAAGTGGTAGTCACTATTACAATCACAAATTTGCAATTACAAACTTATTACCCTGCGCCAATATAGTACAATAACTAAGACAAAAAATACATATGTATTCATTATTAAAATAAACTAAGCAATGGCATATTATTTACAAATATCAAAGTGATACATACAGTATAAACAGTAAAAAAAGAAAATATACATTTAAAACATAAAGAAATCAAATGTTTCCATCATCGTCAGAAGAAAAACTATCATCATCATCTTCTTCTTTTTCTTCAGCATACAGTGCTGATAGAAAGTTTTAAAGCAAAAACGTTTTGTGGCTTCAATGTTTTTGCATTTGCTAAAACATTTCCTATTTCTTTTGAACATTTGCTTTGTATTTAAACACTATTTATAAGAAATAGCTGACCTGCGGGACGTTGTACCCGCTCTTAAGAAATTGTAAGTGGTAACTTAAAGGTTAAGTGTGCAGTTTTCCCGTAAATTAAACAGAATTGCCATAGTTTTGGAAGAAGCAACGGGAAGTACAATTTTCCAAGATTGTATTACTTTTGTCAATATCCCAATTACTCCTGGTTTATTTGTATCAAAGTGTTCAGAGCTTCAAGGCTGTGTTCTATTTTGTTTGTTCGCAGGATTCAGAAGCGACATATATGAGAAAAGTAGTATGATTAATTGTTGTTGTTTTTCATGGATACCTCTGATAGCAAAATAATTTTCCATAAAGATATCAAAGTGAAGTAGGTATTAACTTATTGACCCAATATTATCACGAAAGAAATGAAAATTAATTTTACATTTTCTTTTCTTCCGCTGGTGCCAAAAATTAATGCAGCCAAGAAAAATATATTGCTGTTTAGTAAATACTAAATTAGCAACGCCTTTTTCTATATGAAATAAAAACAAAAAATGTCAAGGCTAATAGTCTTTGAAATTGATGACTTTCAAAGACTATTAGCCTTGACATTTTTTGTTTTTATTTCATATAGAAAAAGGCGTTGCTAATTTTTAACTTAAGAAAAGATCAAAACTTAAAAAAGAAAAAAAGCTGTCGAAGCATTTTTACGTGGTTCTGCGTAAAATTTATTTGAGTGTTATAACTTATAAGTTATAACTTATAAATTTTTTTGATTCGTTTTTTTTTTTGAAAGCTGCAAGGGCTTAGCATAAAGTCGTTCAAAATAAATGAGGTAATCCCTCGCTGTTTTAATTGCTCTGACAAAATAATGTTTAATTTTTTTCGTATAACTGCTCTGACTTACAATTATTCTTATTTGGTGTCTTATTGTAAGCCGTCTCGATTTACATGATTTATTTTATCTTAATAAAATACAGCCTATGTATATTACTCCTAAATCTGTGAAAGAAATTGTATAACCTTTCGGATAAGTATTTAGGAAGATTAAAATTTGTATGACAAAGCGGCAAATCAGCTAGTAATAAAATGCAGATTAAATTACTCCTATTCTATGTATTGTATATTTTCTGAATTATTTAAATCGGATTAGTATTTATGAAGATTCACAACAATATTGTAAAACAACGTTAACTGGGTAAGTTAGAATGTCAGCTAAAATGTATCCTAGCCGATTCTTGGTTCTACCTACCTTTTCAACAATTTAGATTCAAATCAGGTAAGATATTCATAGAATGCAGACAAAAACGAAGAAAAATAGTTTTGGGATCATAGCCCGGTAACCAGACCTCGCTAATACCGTTACTGATAGAGTGACTGAAACAGCTCGTGCTTTTGTTTGCAATATCAGTGGTAATACCAAACTAAACAAAAAATCTATTTTTAAAAATATTTCAAAGTAGAGGGTCTTATTTTATCTTTTTTTCTCAAACCCAATTTGTTTCTTTTGCCTTGTCGTTATTATTCTTATTAATCGAATCGTAAATCTTAGCTGTGTATATTTCAACACCGACAGCAAAATTCGCAATAAAAAAATCCATTGAAATAACCCCTCTTTTTAAACCTAACCTTTTAAATTGCTGCAAATAGTTCCCAAAATTCAAACAAATTAACAAATCTGGCATTAACAATTATTAATTTTCTTTTTAACTTTCATTGGTAGGTATTTAAAAATACATATACTTCTTTCGTCGTTTCTTCAAACTTACGAAAAAAGGACAAATCTCATACAAAAAATTATCAACAGCATCACTGAACATTTAGAGGGTGTCGTTTGCGGTATGGAAGTCGTGGACACTTCATACTCAGAACGAATTGTTCCAGACCTCAGAACTTGAAGAAAAAAACACAAAACTACATGTCGCAGCGAGGCCAAGCACTTTTTGTGGAGCTAGCAGCTTCGGGGAGATCTGCTTGAAGTTCTTATGGGATTATCTTTCGTCTCCGAGAAACGAAGCGAATTGCTTCGTGGAGAGTTTTTCTTCGGTTTTTTTACTCCACTGTTAAAAAATTCCATACCTTTCAAGAAAAGACATATTTGGCAGGTGGTCATGGCTCAGAGGATAGAGTAGTCGATTGCTAAGCCGAACGCTACGGGTTCAAGCCCCAGCTTCGGCAGCATTCTTTTCTACGAAAATCGCCAGCTTATCTGAGGCCACCTGTGCGATAATATGAGACAATAAATATCTATGTCTCCTCCTCTGAGCCACGTAGGTTTATGTTATGTGTGCTTTCTTTCTATGTGTCTATCTGTCTCCCTCTGTTATATTAATGTCTTGTTCTGCCCCAGCCGATGGCCTCAGTGGCCAGTGCTACTACATATGTATGTGTCTGTAGTTCGTTACATTCATGTGCGAAGTACTGTGAAATGTCAATGTCAATGTCAAGACATATTTGAACAGGCTTATTGGGTTTTGTAAGATTAATCTAAATTGCTTCAAAAGCGATGATTTCTCGCCTTATGTATCGCCCTCGTCAAATAATGAATTTTCAAAATAGTGGAGTCAATGAAGCTTTTTTTCAGAAAGTCCTCAGAAACAGCTCGGATTTTGAAAAAAAAAAAATTTCCAAATTTTTTGTTTTTTATATTCTTTAAAGTCTGAAACAAATCATTTAGGGGAAATAATTGCTTATATTAGGCGTGTTTTTTCTACTACTCATTTTATCAACTCACTTTAAAAATAGAAAAAACAGTTATACTCACTTTATACGCATTTTAAAATATTTTATTTAAACTGTCATTGAAGAAATCCAATTTTATACACTCCGCTTCAACTGAATAAGCACACAATTTTCTGAAGTTTGTTGTACATTTTTTCCTAACTTTGAACGTTAATGCATCATTTGATGATGCTAACCGATAGCTTATGATTTTGAGAAAACAAATCAAAAAGAATAATTTAAAAAGGGCCACTAGTTTTTCCCTGGCTCTCATGTAAAGCTTTCCAGATTGAAAAACTCAGTTTTTTTTTTGCTTCAACTGAATAAGCACACGATCTTTCACTCTCATTATCTTCATTGGTTCTTAGAGTTTAAGTTAATTGGTATACCAAATCAAAAGTTGAAGTGTTCTAAGTGACATTTAACCGTTTATTTAAAATTTAAGAAAATATGGTTAGATCAGAAGCTTTAATAGTCTCGGACGAGTTAAGATGGATTAGTTAAAAGAATAAAGACTGACCGTGCGTGCTAAAGCAACCAACATTGATCGGAGTCTTAGTGTTGTCTATTCGTACCTCAGAAACAATAGTTTAAACGAGAAAAACATGAAAGGTGTTAAAAAAACGGCAACATTCGAGGTTGATCGACGAGCAATTTTGAGATATGCTTCCAGTTCATGTGCCTCCGCGGTAAAAATTAAAAAAAAAGTTGGTGTGTTTTAACAGTCCACAGAGTACCAAACCACGCAGATCATTTTAAACGATTGTAACTCCAAAAGAAACCACCACTAAACGAGCAACGAAAAGATATAAACTTTAAAATTCGAAAAGATATTCGTTTAAGATTTTCTAGACTCGATGTGAGTTGGAAAAATGTGTGGCACAACGCGGTTTTTTCAGATGAGAAGAGATTCAATTTTGATGGCCCTGATGGTTTTAATTATTGCTTTCACGATTTGAGAAAAGAAGAACGATTTTTAGCGCGGCATCATAGTCGAGAAGGTGGATTTATGATATGGGGAGCAGTTAGCTACTATGGGACTATTGAGCTTTAGTTTTAAACGTCGAAAAGGAGTGCAATTACCTGCAAAAGAATATTGAAAAGAAAGTTTCCTTCATTTTTGGATATTTGTGGATGGATTTTCCAATAGGGTAACGACCCTATCCAAACGTAAGGCACTGTCAAAAGTGGGAAACAGGACCAGAATGTTGAATTGCTTCAATGGTCGCCCTATTTACCTGACCTGAACCGTATAGAAAATGAATGGGGATGGTTGGTACGTAAAGTTTATGAGTCAGGCCGTCAGTTTGAGGACAGAGAATCGCTTATTGCAGCCACTAAGTTACCATGGAGAGAAATTTCGCTGGACTTCTTAAAGAGTTTACACGATTCCATGCCAGCCCGAATTTATGAAGGAATCAAGAATAAAGGTGGTAGTACCCAATACTAGAAATAACCAATAAAAAAAATATTTAAGGAAAATTTTGTTAATTTCTTTCCGTTTGATTTTATTTGCATTTTTAAAAGTTGTGCTTATTCAGTTGACGCAAAAAAAAACTGAGTTTTTCAATCTGGAAAGCTTTAACAACAAACTTCAGAAAAATTGTGTGCTTATTCAGTTGAAGCGGAGTGTATTTCCTACTACTTCACTCTTCAATTTAAAAAAAAAAGCTTAAAATACTTTTTTCGTTTGACATAAAATTTCTTTATTGATTCGAGCGCTGCCTGGATTTCAATATAAATATCTTATACTAAGTATTCGTTTACTGAAAAAATATTACACAGTTTCGTTTGTTTTTGTTTCTCGATGAAAATAAAAAATGAGTAGCTACTAAGTAATAGAAAAAACACGCCTATTGTTTAAACAATTTTTATATCTACACTAATATATAAAGCTGAAGAGTTTATTCGTTTGAAAGCGGTAATCTCAGGAACTACTGGTTCGAATGGTATAATTCTTTTTGTGTTGGATGGTGCCTTAATCGACTTAGACATTAGGCTACTTAACATTAAGCTGTGACCAATAGCAGCGAAGAATCTGTGGAAAATGTGGAAAAAACGGCAAAAAATATACATTTTTCTGCGTTTTAACGCATTTATCTCAGGAACTACTGGTTCGAATGGTATAATTCTTTTTGTGTTGGATGGTCCATTAATTAAGGAAGACTTCAAGCTATTTAGCATTAAGCTGTGACCAATAGCAGCGAAGAATCTGTGGAAAATATGGAAAAAACGGCAAAAAATATACATTTTTCTGCGTTTTAACGCGCTTATCTCAGGAACTGATTTATGAAATTGAACAACTTTTTTAATGTTGAATGGTCCATTTATCAAGGAAGGCTTGAAGCTATACAAAATTTAGCTGCGACCAATAGGAGCGAAGAATTTGTGTAAAATGTGGAAAAAACGGCAAACAATACAATACAATCTACATTAATATATAAAGCTGAAGAGTTTGTTTGTTTGAACGCGGTAATCTCAGGAACTACTGGTTCGAATGGTATTATTCTTTTTGTGTTGGATAGTCCATTAATCGATGAAGGCTTTAAAATAAAATAAATAAATAGAGTGGCGCGACAGCTCTTGAAGAGCCAACGCCTAAGTGGCTTACTCTAATCAACAATTCTCTGAGTGCGTGTGAAGAATTGAGGGGACCTACAATTTAACGCCGATTCCGAACGGCAAAGTTGAGAAGCATTTTTTCATTACAGATTGATACTCTTGGAAGATTTGTCAGGTCTTCGCAAGAGGCAGTACCAGTGAAAGATGAAATAAAAACTTGGCCTGAGTAGGACTCGAACCAACGACGTTCTGCTTAGCAGCCAACGCACTTACCAACTAAGCTACGGGCAACTGCTTTAGGCTTTATTCTACTTAAAATTAAGCTGCGACCAATAGCAGCGAAGAATCTGTGGAAATGTGAGAACTGAGATTTTTTTCTGAGATCTCTGAGATGAAATTATTTTGGATTCGATTTCTCACTCAGCTATTTGACGTGGCTGACATATGTGCAGCAACAATTAGTAAGGTAACCATTAAATCTCAATGATAACTGAGAATTATATTCCACCAAATGATTTTGCCTCAGTCAAGGTGACATTGAGATCTCAGTGAGATGTTGTTAGGTGGAACTGGCCTAATAACTGCTCAAATTAGAATTTTGAGAGTTCAATTGATTTGTGAATGTGATTGATTGCACTATTTGTGCAGATTATTGTGTTTAAACCATATCATTTTATGTACTTCTTAACTAAAAAATATGCTCAGTTTAAAGAAAAAAAAATTACTTAACGAAAAAAACGATGCAGAAGTAAGAGAGATATTAGAATTAGGGAGAGTTCACCCAAGGGAATGCTTTAAGTATGAACAACTGAAGGGAATCATAAAAAATGCTCAAATTTTTCAAGTTCAAGAGAATTACGACCTAGGGAGAGTTGACTGCAATGCAATTTTACAATAACTTCCGAACAAAATTGCCACGCGTGCATGATGCACAAGTCGAGACGATACTCTGGCCGGTGGACGAGGGAGAGGCGGACGAAGTCGCGGGCAACTGCTAGTTGTTTATAAAGAGAGATCCAAAAACAATATTTTTGATAATTGGAGTGTTTAGGTTGCATTAAGACAAGAAAAAAATCATATGCAAGGGGGTCTATTGTCCCCCGTTTAGCCAGAAGGGGCGATCTTATAACAAAAAAAGCCTATTTTTCAAAAAAATATTTAAAATCAACGGCTTTTCACCTAATGCCGTGTTATACCTTCTTGCAAAGCTAAAAAATGCTTCTTTCATTTTGCATTTAAATAAAACTGTTTTTAGGAATGTTTCTCGAAAAATTCATCTTCAAAGTGATTTTAAACTTTTTTTTTCAACTTCGAACTAATTTTTTTCAAAATTTTATTTAATTAAGTAGCTACTAACTTCTTTCACAATTAAATGCGGTTACAAGTTCTAAGTGAGATCCAGAAAACCGCATGCTTATATTTCTCTTTGTTTTTGAGAAATTGAGAAAAACCCAAAAAAAACTCAGAAAATTTGGATGATATTTTGTTCTACACTAGTCAAAACAATTAAAGGAACACTTGAAAAAACTCAAAATGGAGTGGTTTTTTAAAAGGCTGTATCTCAGTAGAAAAAAGTCGGATTGAAGTGAAATAAAAAGTTTTTCAAAGGTTATCATTTTTTCTTTTCAAATTATTTTGAGTTAAAAAGTACCGTAAGTCGTTTTTGCTTGAGCGAAAAAAATGTTCACTCAATTTCAAAATCGAAAAAAAATAAACTTTGAGGTTTCATAAAATGAACGGAAATTTTTTTTCAATCCAACCAATCTAAGATTCAATTTTAAAATTTTGTTGGCTATAATTCACTGTTTGGTTCAGATCGCTACGATTTTTTTTTCTAATCAAAAAATGGGTTTACATGCAAAAACACAATTTTGACTTTGGACCCTAATAACTCTGCTAAATATTGACTTACAAAAAAATAAAGGCAGATTTGAAAAATTTGTTAAATTTTCTACACAAAAACATTTTGAAAAAATAAAAATATTGCTTTTTTCAATTTTTTCTATCAATTTATAAAAAGGTCCAAAATACGCATTTTTCAACTTTTTCATAAAAACTACCGTTATTTTTATTTATTCAGTGATACAACTAATCTGAGGCTTAATTAAAGCTCATAAAATTTCCTTGATTTTGGTGAAAATTTCACATCAATACGATTAACCGTTTCTCTGTTTTGATCAATCAAACTTGCGAAACACTTTTTTCAATTTTAAGGAAAGCTTTGTTTTTTCTTATTTTTCTGTTCTTTTGAATTTGTTTATTTTTTAAATTTTTTTTATTTTTTCATTATCATTATGATTTTGTGAAATTCGGACGAATTTTCATCAAAATCAAGTGAACATTTTTTTCGCTCAAGCAAAAACGACTTACGGTACTTTTTAACTCAAAATAATTTGAAAAGAAAAAATGATAACATTTGAAAAACTTTTTATTTCACTTCAATCCGACTTTTTTCTACTGAGATACAGCCTTTTAAAAAACCACTCCATTTTTGAGTTTTTTCAAGTGTTCCTTTAATTGTTTTGACTAGTGTAGAACAAAATATCATCCAAATTTTCTGAGTTTTTTTTGGGTTTTTCTTAATTTCTCAAAAACAAAAAGAAATATAAGCATGCGGTTTTCTGGATCTCACTAAGAACTTGTAACCGCATTTAATTTTGGAAAAAAATAGTACTTAACTACATACAATTTCGAAAAAAATTAGTTCGAAGTTGAAAAAAAAGTTGAAAAATTCGATATTTTGACTTTGTAGATGATTTTTTCGAAAACTATTCCTGAAAACAGTTTTATTTAAATGCAAAATATAAGAAGAAGCATTTTTTAGCTTTGCAAGAAGGTATAACACGGCATTGTGTGAAAAGCCGTTGATTTTAAATATTTTTTCGAAAAATAGGCTTTTTTTGTTATAAGATTGCCCCTCCTGGCTAAACGGGGGACAATAGACCCCCCTTGCATATGATTTTTTCTTGTCTTAATGCAGCCTAAACACTCCAATTATCAAAAATATTGTTTTTGAATCTCTCTTTATAAACAATATAAAAATTGTTAAAACAATATAAGCAATTATTTCCCCCAAATGATTTGTTTCAGACTTTTTTTATATTAAAAAACAAAAAAATTGGAATTTTTTTTTTCAAAATCCGAGCTGTTTCTGAGGACTTTCTGAAAACGCCCTTTTTTGAGCTTCATTGACTCCACTAAAAAAATATTTTTTGAATTGACATTCATAAATTTTCAATAATTGAAATGGATCAGGTTTGTTTTTATTTTGTTGTAGTGTGAAAAGTATGTTTTTTTAACATTGGTACCGTTTGTCATTTGAGAAATATACATTTAATTTTTTCTAAACCTTTTACCCTTATATCTCTGTCATTTAGAAAAAAAATTTAGGCAAATCGGTCAAGCGGTTTGGCCGCCTAGTGAACGAACACAAAAATAAGCTGTTCTTTTAGATAGGATGTTTTATAATTATTTTGAGCGATAAATTATAATATTAATTCTACTAAAGCTGTAAAGGAAAATATCCAATAGAAATATTTTAACATTTTTTATAGCTTAGTTCAAAAGACTTAAATGTTTTACTTGTATTCTATATTTTTTAAGCCTTCATTTCCTGTATAAAATATATACATATGTACATAGAAATATTTGTTTAGAAGTTAAGATTGACTCACTTTTCAAATTGCTGTTTTTCTGAATTTCCCCAGGAATATCACATATTATTGTTATATCAAAATAAAGGTCTGAAACTCCTCTTTGCACTACTGAAAGCCAATTTTAGTTTTAAGTCTCCATTATCAATTTGAGTGATGAGATTTTTTGTGATTTCACCATTCGCCTTTCCGAATTTTCGCACAGTTTCAAATTGCTGTCATTCTCAATTTCTCCAGGTAGCCCATATAAGATGGTATATGAAAAGATCTTTGGAAGCCTTTTAAAAGTCACTGAAAATCAAATTTATTTAAATCGTCTGGTAACTGAGTTAAATCCAAATAATCATCTTAATTCAAACATAAATTTTTATATAGGTTTTGACATTTTATTAATTTTTTACATATGTAAGTCTTTCTATTCCTCTATAAAACATAACAATTGATGAAAAATTACTAAATTATACTAGTTATACAGACCTTGAATTTGGTACTAAATTAAGCTATTTACCTGATGGGTTAAGTGATGGTTAAAAATCAGTGGCTTCTAAGTCGGCTGCCGACCGCTTCGCTCTGGTTGGAACTAGGCAACCCATAATATTTTGTTTCGTCTCGTCGAGTTCTAATTTTATCCATCTACCCGATGTGTTAATTCATGGCCAAGAAAACGCACCATCAGTGTCCTGTTTTATCCAGTTTGTCCCGGACTTTGACAGACAAACCTGGTGCGCTGTCTTTGTCTACAACAACTCTATCTAGTAATGGGTACAAAATACTTTTACCAGATGGGTTAAATAATATGACGATCACCTCTTGGACTATTTTGTACTCAACTCAATTGTAGCGTATTCGATAGAATGCTATCGACTATTCCATGCCTGAGGTACATTAATAGAATTTTAGAAATAACTACCCCAATTGCATTTGAATGAGGGCAGCATCCATAATTTCAAAAAATACTTTGATCTTGTAGTTCTTGAAGAAATAAAATACTCATCTACACTAATATATAAAGCTGAAGAGTTTGTTTGTTTGAACGCGGTAATCTCAGGAACTACTGGTTTGAATGTTATAATTCTTTTTGTGTTGGATGGTGCCTTAATCGACTTAGACATTAGGCTACTTAACATTAAGCTGTGACCAATAGCAGCGAAGAATCTGTTTAAAATGGGGAAAAAACGGCAAAAAATATACATTTTTCTGCGTTTTAACATACTTATCTCAGGAAGTACTGGTTCGAATGGTATAATTCTTTTTGTGTTGGATGGTCCATTAATTGAGGAAGACTTGAGGCTATTTAACATTAAGCTGTGACCAATAGCAGCGAAGAATCTGTGGAAAATATGGAAAAAACGGCAAGAAATATACATTTTTCTGCGTTTTAACGCGCTTATCTCAGGAACTGATTTATGAAATTGAACAACTTTTTTAATGTTGAATGGTCCATTTATCAAGGAAGGCTTGAAGCTATACAAAATTTAGCTGCGACCAATAGGAGCGAAGAATTTGTGTAAAATGTGGAAAAAACGGCAAACAATACAATACAATCTACATTAATATATAAAGCTGAAGAGTTTGTTTGTTTGAACGCGGTAATCTCAGGAACTACTGGTTCGAATGGTATTATTCTTTTTGTGTTGGATAGTCCATTAATCGATGAAGGCTTTAAAATAAAATAAATAAATAGAGTGGCGCGACAGCTCTTGAAGAGCCAACGCCTAAGTGGCTTACTCTAATCAACAATTCTCTGAGTGCGTGTGAAGAATTGAGGGGACCTACAATTTAACGCCGATTCCGAACGGCAAAGTTGAGAAGCATTTTTTCATTACAGATTGATACTCTTGGAAGATTTGTCAGGTCTTCGCAAGAGGCAGTACCAGTGAAAGATGAAATAAAAACTTGGCCTGAGTATGACTCGAACCAACGACGTTCTGCTTAGCAGCCAACGCACTTACCAACTAAGCTACGGGCAACTGCTTTAGGCTTTATTCTACTTAAAATTAAGCTGCGACCAATAGCAGCGAAGAATCTGTGGAAATGTGAGAACTGAGATTTTTTTCTGAGATCTCTGAGATGAAATTATTTTGGATTCGATTTCTCACTCAGCTATTTGACGTGGCTGACATATGTGCAGCAACAATTAGTAAGGTAACCATTAAATCTCAATGATAACTGAGAATTATATTCCACCAAATGATTTTGCCTCAGTCAAGGTGACATTGAGATCTCAGTGAGATGTTGTTAGGTGGAACTGGCCTAATAACTGCTCAAATTAGAATTTTGAGAGTTCAATTGATTTGTGAATGTGATTGATTGCACTATTTGTGCAGATTATTGTGTTTAAACCATATCATTTTATGTACTTCTTAACTAAAAAATATGCTCAGTTTAAAGAAAAAAAAATTTACTTAACAAAAAAAACGATGCAGAAGTAAGAGAGATATTAGAATTAGGGAGAGTTCACCCAAGGGAATGCTTTAAGTATGAACAACTGAAGGGAATCATAAAAAATGCTCAAATTTTTCAAGTTCAAGAGAATTACGACCTAGGGAGAGTTGACTGCAATGCAATTTTACAATAACTTCCGAACAAAATTCCCACGCGCGCATGATGCACAAGTCGAGATGATACTCTGGCCGGTGGACGAGGGAGAGGCGGACGAAGTCGCGGGCAACTGCTAGTGATGACTGATGAATACGATGAGTACATTCAAAAATATTGCAAAACTTAAAAGTCTCACAGGGATAAGGTAAGGGATATTGGTAAGCACAAAATTTGCTGAAAGCTATATCAGCAAAATACTGAAGAGCAAACAGCAGGCAATTTACCTAGCATAGCAATAATTTTTATTCGTTTCCTCAAGAACATCAAGGCAAAAAAAATGTGATTATTGTTCATCAAAAAAGGTTATTTCATTACTAATAAAAGTCAGCCTTTGATCTATCTACGCGTCTGCAAGGCTTGAGCGCACGGTTTCTTTCTTAAGTTTTTTTTTTTGTAAATCAACTTGACTTCATTTTGATATTTCAAAGTTACTGCTAAAGTATCCGATTAAATGAAAATATAAATAAATCTTTAAAAATGAATAAACTTCTTGTCATTATTATCCATCAGAAGAAAAGGACAAATTTAATAATAACAAAAAAAGGACCGTGCCAGCATCGTAAGGGCTTAGCCTTTCTGTGTAGATTTCTCCTATTCTCTGTGCTCTATTATTGCTATTTGATACACAAAAAAGGAACACTTTTTTTCAACAACATTATAAGAACAAAGAGCACGAGATGAAGCATTAGACTCTAGTGATGGCCTTTGCTAATATTAAAGAAGACCAACTCAGGAAAACAACCCAGTAGCCCTAACCTTGTTTTTGTTTTTCTATTATTTTGTTTCCTCGACTTATCTTTTTCAACTTTCATAGAAAACCCTTGTCGAGAAGAATTTCGATCTTTTCTTCCATTTCTCAGTTTAAATTCAATAAACTTTGTGAGTCGTCCGAAACGACCGACGACGAAGACCGACACCGACGAACAGCCGTCCGTCCTCCGTTGTCAATGTCCTTACTCCTTACAGTGTATTCTTGTTGATAAAAAATGAGAGTTATTTTTTGTGTTTTTTGTGCAGACATCAAAATTTTCTCACAGCCAGGTATATAGTATACAATATAGAATATACAATACATATCTCTCACCTTGCGCACATTCTCTGGATTGGCCAACTTTGCGATCTAGGTTACCCATCAGATTATGGCGATGCTTTTGACTTGAGGTAAATTGTAAATTGATTGAAATACTTGGACCAAAAGTTATTTGAGTTTATGTTTAGAAAAAAGGTATCTTTCAGGTTAATGCTGCAAAGCACTTTTCTTCTATCTATCTCTACTAATGCGTCACCCACTTTTTCAGTGTTGAGACGAAGAAAATTCGGTCCGGTGGATTGCTTTCTCGCTGGCTGTTGTTTAAAAAATAAAAAGCTTTGACTGGTCTTCTTTACGCTGTGTGTCCTTCTCAATTGTCTTTCCATCTGCACGTTATTGCCATCATTCTTGACTGACATTTTGGATTAGTTGTGCGTAATAATGTGCCGCTGTGCATGTGTTTTATATTGGATTCGAAATTTTATTACCGTCCAATCATCATCGTCATCATATCCACCAAGGGTCCTTAGCATTAAATCAATTTTGTTTACTCTCTGTTTGGACTAGTCGTTTTCCCTTACCAATCAGGAACAAAAATACACGACCACAGGAATCGGAACATGGCACTAGAAAGGTAGATAAGACAGGCCGTCCCACGGTGGCGATACCATCCGTCGCGTTGACGATGCGGTGGTGGAATTTCACAGCAGTAAGTACCTTTGTGTGCCTTAATAGAATTCCTTTTTAAGGTAGTGTAGTGGGCGATGTTTTGATCCTTTTAGCTTTATCTTTGTCTTTGCTTCGATTTTTTTTCTTCACTTACTATTAATCTTATAGAAATGTCCTTGTGTCACATAATATTCTGCCATATGTCTCAATTTGTTCCAACTGTGGCTTTAGTGGTATTTTATGTTTATTAAGGACAAATTTGCTTATTGTTTCAGGGAACCTACTCAATGCTAAGAGGAAATTTATTAGGTTTTAGAACATAATAATTGGAATAGGGACCGATTTTCTATTGTTTGCATTTTATCTTATAGGTATTATTTAAATATTCTTGTTGTATTTGAGGGTAAATCAAAATAACGATGAAGCTTAACTTTATGAGATATTTTTTTTTCTTGTTGACTTTATTATGATTCAACTTTGTTTTTTTATGGGAAGAGGAGAAATCCGAATTTGATTGACGTCCATGAAAGAAAATGTGAAAAATTGTAAAGACGTGGGTTTTGTAGATGTGATAATACTTACGAGTGGAAGGTATTATATATCGGAATAGATTAAAGTCGATGAGTAGGTAAATAGAATCGAAGCACAATTAGGAACTCGGTAGAAGTAGTCAGTGACTAACTGAGAATTTCAGGGTGTAGGTATCGTAAGCTAAGAATGGATTATTGACGCACCTATACACTGTTTTAAACAAGTCAGGTGTTTTGGCACAAAGTCAACCCCATGTACATAGGTGAAGCTACTTGTCCTGCAGAAATTAATATACGTAACAATTTTATGCACAAAAAGTTCTTGTAATATCACTTTTTTCTATTTCGTGTGGTTTAAATTGTACGTTTGTGTATAAATTTGACATTTACGTCTCCGACCATGAAATACTTGGTGTATTATCTATCACCTCTAAGCCGATTTGACTATTGTGTCATAATATCTCCTAGTTTCACATACCACACATTTCTAGTTTCAATATTTTTTATTCAGGATCCTTAAAAGTGTCCTATAGATTACTATAGTGCTGTACACTTTAGCGTTTATATGATCTCAAGTCTAATTCGCTTAAGATTAATTCTGATCAGAACCAAATATAAAATATGGTTTTCTAAGAATTGCAAAAAGGATTTCAGATAAAAATGAAACTTCTGGTCTCGTTGCAAGTAAATGTAAAATACCATTTGTATAGCCTTTATCCAAAAGGCCCGTCTTTCCAAGGACATTCAAGCTCTGATTTTTTCCTTATCATTATTGATACTATGATAAGCAGATGAAATCTTATGAATTGTGATCTTTAAAACATATTGATACCCAATATTATTAAAACTATTTTTGAGTAAAATCCGCACACTTCTTTTATGGCATTGCGTAAGCGATCGCTAAGATTAGCTTACAACAATTTCTAATAACTTTTTTTGTTTAGAATTTACATAACTTTTTAGTTTTCTGTTCTTGAGCGTGTCACTGATGGGACACATGGGACAAATCTTCTTTCGTACTCGGGCTATGGCGAGAATCCTTATAGATCGCAAAATACACGAATCCGCTGGCACGGATGGTTTCCTACTGTTCTGAAGAGGTGTTCTTTAACGCTGAAACATTGTGTGAGCTCTTTCATCTAACATAATGCAAATCCTCCTCTCCCTCCAATTTTTGTCCGATTTCACTAACTTTCCTACTTTCAAAGGTCATGGAAACGCTGATAAATTATCAGATTAAGCAATATCTTTAGGAACGAAAGCATCTTAATGTCGGCAGTGTGGTTTTTCTAGCAATAGGTCCACTGACTTGATGGTTTATCTCACCGAACAGTGGAACAAATCTGTATATCGTTTTGGAGAAAGTAAGGCTATTGCACTTGATATTTCAAAAGCATTTGTTAGAGTTGGCACCATACTATCTTATCGAAAATGCGTGCTATCGGTATCGATGAATGGATTAGAAAATTTCTTTCGAACCGTTCTTTACAAGTTGTATTAGACTGGTTCAAGTCTGAAACCCCAGCGCTCTGTTTCGAGCCGTAACATTAGTGAAGAATTCTTATGCACATTTTTTTTCAGTATGCTAAATCCACCGCAATGATTCGAAAAGATATTTCACCGGGTTATCTTACTTATTTAAATTCTTGGTAACGAAGAGTAAGGACAACGTATGTTTAACTCAAGAACAACACTGTTCTGTTGAATTTATTCTACATCCCCGCAACAAAACATTGAGTAATTCAAAATCCCACTAACATCGAAATTGGTATGAAAACGAACTCACTTTCACACATTAAAAAATAAAACATACCCCTATATCTTTATTAAAATGAATGAGTAATTAACACAAACGATTTAGGTCTAGATGCTTTATCTTAACCGAAACACGAAACGTATTATGGTTGCTTTAAAATATACTTAATCCCTCTTTGCAGCAAATATTTGATTAAAAGTTTCCATAGACCTTCCGTTTAAAATAATCTCTTTTGCCACAACCCACACACCCAAACACCAGCAAACCTTGCCTACATTGCTCAGGTTGAGTTTTAAATTAAAGTCAACAGAAGAGAAGTCTCAATACAAAGTGGCAGAACAAAAAAAAGGATTGATGCAGACCGACTGAAAAATTAAAATTTAATAAAAAAGTATCCAAGTAAGACTCACTTTGATTTCAATCTCTTTTAAGCTAAGCTCAGCCTCGACTCAGGTGCTTAACCTTTTGGTTGCGGTTGTGCCTCCATTGTAAGCTTCTTAAAATTTCACAGATTTTTTCCTAATAGGAATAGGTATAAGCATAAAGAAGAAGGATGTTTAATAGTAATATAATTGAATGAACCTCACTCTTTTAAGATATGGAAACAGTAGTAGGGTAATCATGTTAGAGTAAGTGCTTTATCATTTCCTAAGTTTTTGCAGAGAGACAAGTTTATGGTTATTGAACTTAAGCTCTTTTATTTTAAATCGATTTCATAGAAACTATATTGAAATTGAGAATTAATTTCCCATATTTGCTATGGCATCGTAAGGTAAGTTTTTTGTTTAGGTTTCTGCTTCTTGTGTGGATAACTCTGGAAAAACAGACTTTTTTGTCGCAGCAGAAGTAATTCATTCTTTCGACAGTTCAGTTTATCTATAGGATTTGTTAAATACGTATGTATAATAATTGAGAATTTTTTTCTATCGATTAATTTATACTCTGCCAGCCTTAATTATTAGATTGCACTAATACTCGTTTGAAACCCGGAATAGTTGAAATGAGTATAAGCACGTACATCAACCTATTCCTATTCCTTATTTATAAACTCGTTTAAGTTATGGCCTGCTAATTTAAAATTTTGCACTATAAAATTGACTAATCTAAGACTCTGGTTATTGAAAACGTAGGCAAATCTGACACCTTCTTATATTTTTTTGTTAAAATATACAAACCTGACACTGTCTTTCATTTTTTCATAAAATAAATAAGTGAAGAGCAAAATACATTTATAGCTTTTTGGGACTGCAAAAGTACCACCAAAAGTAAGTATGAAAAAGAAGAATGGTTAGAAATAATTTTTTAAACCATGTACGGTCCGAAGATTTAACATTAATGGTCTTTTTGGACGCAAATGCTCCTGCCACATATTTGCAAATTTGACAAAACATTTGTTTGATACATTTTCTTTCAAGATGACATATGATACTAAAACGGACTTATACTGGCTTTAAACCTCCTATGAACCCGTTTTAGCTTATGCGTTCTTGTTGAGATTGTACCAGGAAATATAAACCAAGGCGATTATAGAAATATTTATAAACGATGTATTTCATTCCAAGTTTAACGTCGAAGTGAGTTACAAATATTTTCTATAAATAACAAAATATTTATAACATACTATAACAACAAACAAGTATAGGAGTTATTGAACAAAAGTAATATTTCAACACACCCACTTATTAAAAGATTTAAATAAACTAAAATTTCAATTTTTAATACTCATTCCCATTTTTTGAACGCATAATTCGTGTTTGTTACGAGGAACTGCTTTTGTAAGGTTATCAGCCACCATGTCTTCAGTTGGTATGTAACAAACAGCAACAGTTTTGTCAATAATTCGGTCACGAATATGATGATGGCGAACTTCAATATGTTTGGATCTTGATATAAAACAATTTGTTTCCGCCAGTTTAATTGCACTTTGGTTATCACATGCAATAATTATGTGTTGGCTCGCAAAACAGTTATCAATTTCGGCTACAAACTGTTTCAGCCAGGCTGCTTCTTGGACAGCGGCAGACAGTGCCATATACTCGGCTTCTGTACTTGACAATGCGACGGTTGGTTGCCTCTTGCTGCCCAATCAGCATCCGAAAAACCGTTGAGATGTTCAGAACCCTTAAAACACAATTTTAAGTTGATAGTACCTTTTAAGTATCTAAAGATACCCTTCACTGCAGCCCAATGTGCCTTTCCATCCTTTGTGTTAAAACGACTTACATCGTTAACAGCAAAAGCAATGTCTGGTCTTGTTCCTTGCACCAAATATAAAAGACTACCAACAGTTTCCTGATACGGTACCTTACCGGTTTCATTTTCACTGCACATCTCTATGGAAAGTTTTTGATTTGGATCGCTCGGAGTTCCTGCTGGCTTGCATTCAGACATGCCAAACTTCGTTAGAATTTCGTTAATATATTTGGGTTGGTCTAAATAAATTTCTCCTTCTTTGTACGTTATGTTGAGACCAATACAGCTTTTTGCCTTTCCCAAATCCTTCATTTTGAAACAACTGCATAAAGATTTCTTCAAATCATCTCTTAGCTTTTCATCACTCCAGAAAATCAAAATGTCATCAACATAAACACCTATTATAAGCTTGCCATTTTCATTAAAATAAACGCAAGGGTCTAACTTGGATTGTATTAGTCCAAATGGTTTTAAGGCTCCATCAAGCTTTAAATTCCATTCACAACTACTTTGTTTAAGGCCAAATATAGATTTGTGTGATTTACATACCTGATTAGTATCATCACTATATCCTCTTGGTTGTTCCATGTAAATTTCTACACTGAACCAAAAAGGTACATAAATACAAACAAAAAGTTTATTGGGACAATTAATTGAGTGATGGAATTTGTCCAATAAATAGGTTTATTGTGACAATAAATGGCCGTTTATATTTTTTAATTTCTGCACAAACCATGGTTGGAAACATTACTAACCCTTAATAATTTTCGTTTATAACCACAATAAACAGATTAATTGATTTTAATAAATCCGTTTGTTAATACAAACAACCGTTTATTATTTTCGTTTAGTATATTAATTAATCCGTTTAAAGCACCAATAAACAGAATTTATTGATTCTCAACAAAAAAAAAATTATAATAATCAGGGAATTCTGTATCTATTTAATTCTCTGGTTCTTATTTTTATTTATTGATGTTTGTTTTGGTTTCTTCTGCAAGTGTCATTGTGTGTATTTTCCCGATATACACAGTCCCTTTCTCTCCCATAATGCACCGCGCCGCGCGCCTTAACTTTTGCTTGATTACTTAAATTCCTTGAACTGCTAGCACCTTGAGTTTTTATTTAAGTAAGCAAATCCATTCGTATTTATACAAGCACAGTTACGAAAAAAATTCTGTGAACTCTAAGAATCACAAGAAAATGATGGTTGGGATATAATGCTTTAAGATTAATTCTTAATAATTTTGTTCATTACCACAATAAACGATTTATTATTTTAATTACCAACGTTTATTGTTTCAGTGAATAAAGTTATTAAAAATAATCAACTACTTTTAAATTTTAGATTTGGTTGTGGTATTGGATAAAGGTTGGGATAAAATCTTTTAGAAATCATCTTAAAAATCTTGTTTATTATCGCAATAAACGATTAATTATTTTTAATAACTGAAATGTTTGCGGCAATTAATAAAGTAACTTATTTTAAAAAACGGTGATTAAGTGCTTTATTTTTCATTTAATAAATGGTCATTAATAGTATTAACAAACGATTATCAAACGCTGACATAGTTTTTAATAAACCGTTTATTGTGACAAGAAAAACTTTATTGTGTTAATAAATAACAAGTCAATAAACGCCGTTTCTTATATGAACGAACGTTTGTTTTTTCAGTGTTCGGACAAATCACCTTGTAGGAAAGCTGTGATGGCATCCATTTGATCAATATTCATTCCCGTTTTAGCTGCCCATGCAATTAAAAAGCGAATGGATGTATATCGAACAACTGGTGAATATTTCTCATTATAATCTATGCCAGGTTTTTGTGAAAAACCTTTTGCCACCAGTCTTACCTTATGACACACAATATAACCTACAGCTCAGCATCATATTTCGTTTTAAACACCCACTTAGACTTAACTGCCTTTCGTCCATTTGGCAAATCAACAAGGGTCCAGGTTTTATTTTCTTTTTTCTTCAAGTGATTTGAGTTCCTTTTGAATAGCAGTTTTCCACTCATTCTTGTTTTCACTTGCCATCGCTTCTTCGATTGTTGTCGGGTCAATACTCATTTCGGTCTCAAAAGATGAATACGTTACACAATCTCCAAAGTTTCGGGTTTTTGGAACTCTTGCTGATCTTCTTACTTGGGGTGATTTCGATTGTTCTAATAAATCAACAGTAGATTCGTTAACTTGAGATTCTAATGTTGAGTCTTTTTTAAGTTCAACAGTGGGTTTTTCTTCGTTACTTGAAATTACCTTGATTTCCCCACCTGAATCTTGTTCTTCGCTGTTAACTATTGATACACAATCAATTATTTTTGCTTCTGATTCCACAAAAACAACATCACGGCTAATTCGAATCTTCTTTGTAGCTTGATCAATACATCTGTATCCTTTTGTTGTTTCACAGTACCCAACAAATATCATTCTCATTGATTTGGAGTCCCACTTCTGTCTTTTCTGCTTTGGAACATGAACCATAGCCGGAGAACCAAAGATTCTCATTCCACTCAAGTCCACTTTCTCGTTTGTCCAGATTTCCTGCGGAGTTTTATCATTGGTAGAGGAATTTACTGACCTGTTAATAACATATGCTGCAGTATTAACAGCCTCTGCCCAATATGATTTGTCCAACTCAGCATCAAACAGCATACATCTAGCACGTTCAACAATTGTTCGATTATAGCGTTCGGCGACTCCATTCTGCTCCGGGGTATATCTTTTTGTTGTTTGATGGATAATACCAGAGCTCTTACAAAAACTGTCAAAGTTTTGTCCAACATATTCAGTTCCGTTGTCCGTCCGAATAACATTTATTTTACGTCCTATTTGAGTTTCTACCATCTGCTTAAAACCTTTGAATACTGTTAAAAACTTCCGCTTTCGATTCCAAAAAATAGACGAAAACCTTGCGCGAGAAATCATCAATAAAACTTAGAAAATACCTTGATCCTCCAATCGATTTTGTTTCCATCGGCCCACAAAGATCGGAATGAATAAGATCCAACATGTTCTTAGCTCTTGTACCTGTGTGTTTGAATGGGACACGAGTTTGCTTACCCTTGTAACATACTTCACACTTTTTCAAAAAGTTGATGTCTTCGCTAAAAGCTACTCCTTCTACAGCTCCATTCTTCATTCTGCACAAATCGGTATAATTGATGTGACCCAAACGTCTATGCCATGTCATTAATTTCGATGATGCACTTGCAAACATACATGAAGCTTGGCCATTGATTTTGTAAACACCTCCACAAGCATCAGCCTTAACCAAAAGTTCACCACGATTGTTGAAAATTCTACAACCATCTTTACTGAATACAATCTTGTTTCCATTTTTAATCATTTGTGTGACAGAAAGTAAGTTTGCAGAAAGTTGAGGAACATGCAAGACATCTTTGACTTGTTCATTGAGTTTTAATAAAACGTTTCCCATTCCAGTTACTTGCATCTTTTGATTATTAGCAGTTATTATATTACTAATGGAAGATTTTCTTATTCCGCACAACCAGTCTTTATTAGGACAGTCACCGACTGATCTCCGAGCCGTTAACATCGTTCTCTCGATTGTATTTTTGCTCGCTTCTTAGTTTGGTTACTTTTTCCATCGCGCTTCTCCTATCCACTTTCATATCCCCTCTCCATTTTTCTTTCCCATCTATTTCAATTAAAAGTGTTCCACTTCTGATCTTTACTGTGTAAAAAGTGTAAAATGGCCTCCGGGCCTAATGTGCTGAAGGGGAATCGGTTTGCTGAACTTTTTCAGCCACCCGATCCTCCTCACAAAAGAAAGAAAAAAAACAATGCTTCCCACAGTGTAACAATCGAAGACATCCCATCCTCCTCAACCTATAAAAACCCCAAATTCATAATAATTACCCCTACCGATCCCAAAATCCCTCTTTCGTCCATAAGTGTTTTCATATTGAAGAAAGCAATTGATGCCATAAGTACCTCATATGAATACATAACCCAACTCCGCGACGGTAACCTTCTCATCCTCGTGAAATCCCTTCAAATCGCCAACCTATTCCTATCCAAAACCAATCTTTCTGGTCACTGCCCAGTCTCAATCTCTCTACACAACCAACTTAATGCTTCCAAAGGCACAGCATATGCCCCCTGCCTTATTAACGTGCCTGAAAAAGAAATAATCGAAGAAATGAGAGGCCAAGGTGTAACCGAAGTCTTCAAATTCAAAAAAAAGACTGAAAATAATGAAGAAAGAGCCACAGGTCTAATGTTATTTACTTTTGACCTTTTCCGACCCCCTCAATCGATTAACGTAGGTTGGTACAACATTAAAGTTGAGGAGTATTTCCCCAATCCCATGCGGTGCAAAAAATGCCAATTACTCGGACATACTATGAAAAGATGCCCAGGAATACTTACTTGCGTTACGTGTAACCTTCCTCTACCACACACCCCTGAAATTTGCACCCGCACTTTTTGTGCTAACTGTTCGGAAAGTCATCCAGCATCATCCAGACTCTGTAAACGGTTTTTAGAAGCAAAAGAAATTCTGAAAATTAAAACCGTTAACAAATGCAGCATGGCAGAAGCAAAAAAAATATATAAAGAACAAAATGCATCCATTCTCTCCACTCCTTTCTCCACAGTTGTAATAAACGGTACAGTTTCCCCCTCTAACAATCAGATTTATCCTACAAACTCGTCCCCGACTCCTCTCACCACTACTGCAAATACTCCCACAACCAACACTCCAACAAATAATCCTACCACACAATCAGAAAAATTACCGAATAGTTCCTCTACTCCCCCTACAGCACAAAACACACTTAATTCAAACCCAGAATCCTCTCCCTCGTCTTCATCCTCAATTATAAATAAAACACAAATCTCTCATCAAAACAAAACTCTTCTCCCAAAATCTGCTAACTTTACACCAACTATCACAACTTCATACACACCTTCAACCTCTAAAACAACAATAACCGAATGCTCTCCTCTCCAAAACAACTCTCTTAATAAACCCATCCCAGTCTCTTCAACTAATCATCAGCATCAGCATCAATCTGACTCTCTAGCCCTTGAATTCTCTAAGAACTCACTCAACCAAAGTACCACGCTTACACGTTCATTCTTTAACTCAAACAATTACTCAAAAGAAACAATTAACTCAACCCGCATAGCAATGGAAACCGAAACCATCTCCGAAAGCGATAATTATGATAGCACATAATCATACTCTCGACCCCCCGAATAACGACTCTGTCGTCCGGAGGTCGAATCATTTAAACACATTCTTGTGTTTCAATGATTCGACCTCGGGGCGACAGAGTCGCTCTTATCACCACACCAATTCTCTCCGCAACTTTTCACAGTATAAACATCCTTATACTGTACATAAGTCGCACTTAAATTCAGCTCACACATTCCTGAGGATTCTGCAGTGGAATCTGAATGGATACCTGAACAACTTTCAGGAACTTGAAATACTAATTAAAGAAGAAAATCCACAAATAGTAGCACTCCAAGAAACCCACATTAACGATAGCCATTCAGTTAAAACTCTCAAGCAATATTCTGCCTATTTCCATAACCTAAGCTCTATCGACACCGCAAAACAAGGAGTTGGCCTCCTTATCCATAAGTCAATACCTCATACACTAATACGAATTAATTCTAACATCTCAGCAATAGCCGTAGAAATAAATCTTAACTTTAAAATAACTATCTTATCTCTACATTCACCCAAAACAAGCTTTCTCCTCATCCGACCTTGAGAACATTACAACAACAATAAACCATCCACTCATAGTTACTGGAGACTTTAACTCCTGGAACGTATTGTGGGGTTCTCCCGCAACAAACAATAGAGGTAAAATTGTTGAAAGTTTCCTACTCAACTCAAATTTGACCCTACTAAATGACGGCAAGCCAACTCACTTCTCAACACACAACACTTATACGCATGTCGATCTGTCCTTGGCTTCTCCTAACCTGCTTCCAAATATCACCTGGCATAGGAACGATTTTCTACATGGCAGCGACCATTTCCCTATCTCAATTTGCGTCAGCTTAAATACTCAATCATCATGGCACAAGCCTACCCCAAAGTTTTTAACTGATCGGGCTGACTGGAAGCTTTTTCAATCTAAAGCTCTCGAATACTTTGAAAACAAACCTCAAACCACAAATGTGAATAGGGAAGCAGCATTACTTGGAAAAGGTCTTCGTTTCGCTGCCAACCTGGCTATACCGCAGTCTAACAGTAACCCAACCAATAAATTCGTCCCCTGGTGGAACCCTGAAATTGCTGCCCTCCGTGAAAAAAAACAGCACCTATGGAAAATCTATCTAAAGTATCCAAACATAACAAACCTTATTAACTTCCGCAAGTCTAACGCTATTTTTCGAAAGAATGCGAAAGCTGCAAAGGTCGAAAGTTTCAAAAAATTCACCTCAAACTTAAACCCAAACACATCAATCAAAAAAATTTGGGCAGATATAAGAACACTTACTGGCAACTACGTACCCCAATCAATAAAAGTTATTGAAACTGCCGATGTGCCCTTAACGGATCCACATCTAATCGCCGAACATTTCTCCAAACACTGGTCTGCCTACTGTAGTGACTCCAACTTTCCGACACAATTTCAAGAAGCGAAACTAGCATCACTCAATCTGAGGCCTACACATAATAACTTAACAACACCGGCAAAACATTTAGAATCACCATTCAATCTACTTGAATTAGAATGCTGTCTTAGCTCTGTCAGAGGAAAAACACCCGGATATGATCGCGTATCATATCCAATGCTAAAATTCATGCCATTAACAATAAAAAAGCGTCTGCTGTTACTTTTCAATGAGATTTATAACCAAGGGGTACTCCCACACTCCTGGAAAATTGCCACTACCGTTCCAATCTTAAAACCGAATAAACACCCTTCTGACACAAACAGTTATCGACCAATTTCCCTTCTTCCCTGCACAAGCAAGGTTTTAGAGAAAATAGTCGCCAAAAGGCTTCTCTGGTTCATTGAGAAAAATGACTACATTAAAACAAATCAAGTAGCCTTCAAACACTCTCGCGGCACAATAGATTCACTTCTTCATATAGACGAGTTTATATCAAATGGCATATCATGTAAGAACCACATCTCAATCGTTTCAATTGATTTTGAAAAGGCCTTTGAACGTATAGGTATACATATTATTTGACTAAACTCATCAAATGGAACATTGGACCCAAAATGTTTCATTTTATCAAATCGTTCTTAAGCAACAGATCTTTTCGATCAAAAGTAAATAACTGCCTCTCAAAAATTCATTTAATTCCAAACGGAATCCCACAAGGATCCCCGCTATCAGTTATCCTGTTTATTATAGCTTTTAACGACATCAGCGAAATTATAGTAAAATTTAAAAATATTGATCACTCATTGTACGCTGATGATCTGTACATCATGTCCAAATGCAATAATAACGTAAATCAAACTATTAATTTATTTAAAGAAGTCATAAATGAGATTTGTAACTGGTGCTTACATTCTGGTGCTAAAATATCTTTAAATAAAAACAAGCATTTACATGTATGCAGAAAACTTAAATGTTCTAGTTTTAATATTGTAATGAATAATGTAAATATCGAAACAGTTAGTTGTTTAAGTATCTTAGGTATATTATTCGACGAGAAGTTTAATTTCAAAAAGCATTGTATTGAATTAAAAAAAAAATTAGCTACCAGACTTAACATCATAAAATACCTAGCATCACGCAATAGCCTTGTTCATACTAACACACTTATTTATACAACAAAGGCAATTGTGCTATCAAAAATTGAATATGGACTTATTATTTATGGCAAGTGTGCTCCTTCCAACTTAAAAGTTCTAGATCCTACCTATCACGCAGCTATAAGAGCTAGCCTCAGAGCTTTTCGTACCACACCAATCAAAAATATGATGGCCGAGGGAGGATTTAATAGTATTGGAGATAGAAAGAACCTACTTACCGACCGCTTGATTCCAAAGCTCTTAGAAACGTATAGTTCGCCCATACACGCAGATTTGACGAAAATCCTGAAGCGTAAAAAAATACCTAGGCTACCTTCAACATTATATGCTGCTGTTTCTTCTGCAAGAGACCTTGACGTCCAAATTAATGCCAAATGCATACCCATCGACAAACAACCCCCATGGTTACTACCAACCAACAGCATCGACACTTCCTTAGCCAAGCACCAAAAAAACACAACACCAATTGATACATACACACAACTCACTTTGGAACTCCTCAGTAATTACCCTGAAAACATTTGGAATATACTTTACTCCGACGGATCCAAGAGCAATGAAGGCTGCGGTTTCGCAGTTGTTAACAATAATGGTGAAATTAAATCCGCTGCTAAGGTCCCAAACTACTTCTCCATCTTCTCAGCAGAAGCCCTAGCCATATTGGAAGCTACTAAAATTGGAATAATATCCAAAAAGAAAACCGTTATTCTCACAGACAGTTTATCCACCTTACAAGCTATCTCGAATACCAAATACCGGTCCCCAATAATAAACAACATCCGTGATAATATCATATCACACAGCAAAAAGTTAAAACTAATATGGATCCCAGGACACACAAATATACGAGGTAATGATGCTGCTGACAGAGAAGCGAAGAGTATATCAACAAACCCGGACATTCACATAACACAATTCAAACCTACCAAAAAAGACTTAACCAAACACATCAACCAAAAATTTTACACACACATCAAGGAAAACTGGAGCTCATACACCCACCACTATACCAGACTCAACACTGATTGCTCTCCTACAATCTACCCATCAGTAACCACAACCACTATGAATAGATGCTTCACTCGTCTCCGTCTAGGACACACTTGGCTAACGCACAGCTTCATATTAAGAAAAGAACCCCAACCAACATGTCACATTTGCCAAACTAACAACTTACTTACCATAAACCATATACTAACAGAATGTAGCACCGTCAAAAAAACTTGCATTGATCTAAACAAACAAAACTTATACTTCTTATTATCAAACCCATCTGATAAACATATTAAGGACATTTATGATATATTGCAACATCTAAACCTTGTTAAATCCATCTAATTGTAAATAATTCCTCGCATCGTAGGTGAGGTGGTCGGGGGTTTCAGCAGGGAGTGTATTACGCCACTCCCTCTCGTCACTTCCGACTTCTTCCCCTCATACTATCTTCATTCAAAAAATCATAATGTACATAGTACATACATATATTTAAACACTAATTTATTATTCTATAATCTCACCCCAGCCAAAAGCGTCCGAGCTAGTGCTGTAGTTTTTAAGTTAATTTGTAACATTTATGTTTCAATTAATAAATATTAATAATAATAATAATAATTATTAGGAGTCATGTGTCTCGACGCACCACTGTCAATATACCAGTCGCAATCTTTTTCTGTTCGACATGAAAATACTGCAGAAAATGCGTTTTTTGTTCCACTTTTCTTGAAATCATGAGACTTGCTCTTGTTTGGACAGTTCTTGGCAATATGCCCTTTCTTTCCACATTCGTAGCATTTAAAATTATCTCTTGGAGAAAAATGTTTAACGGACTTCTTCTTCGATCCGAAAAATGCATTTTCACCCTTAGATTTCTTATAGTCGCATTCTAAAAGCCTTTGCCTTTATTGCCGCACCTGTTATATTGGTACCACTGCTCTCGATGCCCATAATTAATGGCTTGAAATCATCATCGAGACCAGCAAGCAATATAGCACCTAACCATTCTGTAGAAATAGGAAACTGAATACTAGCCTATTTATTCGCTGTACTGAATATTTGGTTCACGTAGTCAGTCATACATTCAGAAGTTTCCAAACGTATAGTTATGAGCTTTCGTAAAAGCGCAATCTTCCTCGTCAGTCCATTATCTTCATAAAGACTTTGTAATTTCTTCCAAATTTGAGATGCACTTGGCTCATTTTGAATGTGCACATACAGGGATGTCTACGGAAGACGCGATTCTTAGGTTATGTAGTCAGCTTTATGAAAGTTTGAATAACAACAAAATCAATTTTGCTGTTTTTATAGATATGACTAAGGCTTTCGATATGGTCGACAACGATTTGCTCCTAAGTAAATTATAAAACATAAGCTTTAGAAGTATTACTTTTGATTGGCTTAAGTCATATTTGAAAGGTAGAGTTCAAAGGGTAAGTGTCAACGGAAAAATGAGCGAAGCTTGTACTATCAAAACAGGGGTACCACAAGGTTCCGTTCTTGGGCCTTTGTTTTTCCTAATTTACATCAACTCACTCTTCAAACTTCCATTAATGGTGCATCAACTGCTTTTGCAGATGATATTTCTTTAACGTATCAATCGAATTGTGAGTTAGACTGCATCATGTACATTGAACATGATCTTGAACTCTTAAGGAACTGGTTTTTTGTTCATAGTGAGAAAACTAAGCTAATGTCGTTTAAAACCTCAGGGGTGAACCCCTGTTATTATGATTTTTTCTTCCATGGTTCTAATTGTAATAAATTCAGTTTACCCGTTCATGATTGTAGCAAGCGAAATTTTGTGCATAGTGACTTGTGTTCCGATTCTTGTTTTAAAATTGATATGGTTAAAAACTTCAAGTACCTAGGTGTAACAATTGATACAAACCTTAATTGGAAAGATCATACTAAAAATTTAAGAGATTATCTTCTAGGTGTTACTAGGAAAATGTATCTATTAAAACCATTCTGTTCCAAAAAAATTATTAACATCAATCTATTACGGTCTTGCTCATTCTAAACTACAATATGGTTTATCGAGTTGGGGAGGCTCATATGCAAATACTTTAAGACCATTGTTGACCGCTCAAAAACATTTGATTAGAATTATTTGCAAAAAAAACTCGCATTACCCGTAGTTGGCCCTTATATAAGGAACTACGAATTTTACCTGTAAGATACCTTTACATTTTAAAAGTGCTAACAGAATTTTTTCTACGGAGTGGTAATATTCCTAGCAGAAATTCCCAAATCTATAATTTGCGCGTTAATAACTTAAATCTGGTCTCCGTTCCTACAGCTAACAAAACTCAATTTTCGAACTTTTATACCGTAACAGCACCGAAATCTTTTAATAAGTTGCCAATGTCAATAAGATCAACGGTAAATTTCAACTCTTATCTAAACAAAGTTAAAAACTGGCTTTTCGCTATTGACTTAGAAAATATTTAAAATTGTTACTAAATTGTTGATTTTATTTTACTGTAATAAGAAATCTGTTAATCTAAAGCTCATTGAATCAATCAATCATCAATGGATAAAATTATGGGTGCTTTCATAAATGCATGGTTGCGAAAGTCTGACGAATGCATAACTTTCATAAATGCAAATGATAAATGTCAGATGTTCATAAAAGCAAAATGCAATATTTGCAGCGCAAATGTGCAACTATAAAAACTCACATGCAATCTGCATTTCTTTCTCAATAAAAGAGACAGGTATATAGTAAAAACGATTTTCCAGGGTGTCTTTTGACATATGACGCAAATCATAAAAAAGTGTTCATAAATGCAGCGTAAAGTACATGCGCAAGTATTTTGTGTGACGTTAATATGATTGCAAATGATCGCATGTAAACAAAGCAACCATGCATTTATGAAAGCACCCTATCTTTGCTTTCGCTTTGCGCAGCTTCACCTCATTGGTTTCTTTAACAGGATCTGCGATCGTTCCTTCCATTTCGTTACATTCCAAAATGCTTCGCATAGCATATTTCCATGTGTGGAAATTCTCACCACCACGCAGTTTTTCTATTGATTCTTGAAACGACATGTTTTCAAAAAATTTGTTTCTTACGCAACGAATGTTTTTTCAATTATGTAAAAGAAAAAATTCACAACAAATGCGAACTGTAAGAAAAAATTTATTCAATAAATATTTCAAAACTTCGTCTTATCAAATCCAATTAAGGCTCTCCTGGGCCCATAACCTGTTGAGATTGTACCAGGAAATATAAACCAAGGCGATTATAGAAATATTTATAAACGATGTATTTCATTCCAAGTTTAACGTCGAAGTGAGTTACAAATATTTTCTATAAATAACAAAATGTTGATTTAATAGGCAAAGAAAAATAGGTCTTCAAAAGTAGTTTTAAAGTACTTTGTACTTTTTTATCAAAAATTTTAAGGATAAAAGAAGTTATAGATTAACAGCTTTACTTAATAATATAATCACATGACAAATTATTCGAACACAGGTATAACAGTACAATTTTACAATGCGAAATCTAATCAATGTTAGCTTTCGCCAAATCTATCTAAGATATTGCCTGATGTATTCAAGTCCAAATCTGAATCTAATCTGATCCAACTAGTCGATCTTCTGCCATGCTTGATCGCAGCAAAATTTGAGTTCTCCCGAAAGTAGAAAAAGTTCTCTCTCCACTTGCTGCACTGAACACTAAGGAAACAAAAATTTGAGGAGCACGTGCAACGTAGGAAAAATGTTATGATCAATAGCTGTTATAAGCATCCCAAGCTTTGTATATTATATTCTTAAGTAGTGTCAACTGTCAAGATTGATTTTCTACTAGCAGGTACAATACCAAACTTATGTAAAAAACTGCTTTTATGGCAGGTCTCAAAGTGGTGCTACAATCGATTTCCATCTTGGAGGAACTACCCAAGAATATATACACAAAGCTCCAAAGAACATTTATACTTTTCCAAATCCCGTTTTATTTTCCACGTTTTTAATTTCTCTAGGACATTTTTGGAGATAGGAAAACAACCTTTTAAACAACTACAATGCCTTCTACGTTATTTCAATGAATTGAAGTTGATTTTATTATACGTACCTATTATGTAAGCAAAATGTTGATATTTTTAACTTCCCCGAGGAATTCATTGTAAAGTGTCCGATTTTGTGAACCTCCAATTTTTGCAACAAACTATTTTATCATGATTTCTGTGTGTAATGTGTGTGCATGTAATCTCTTGAAATACTCATAGTATTGACATGAAAGGACTCATTCGATGCGGAATCACTTTATTAAAAAACTGATTAAGTTTTCAGCGATAAAGGTCTAGCGATTTTTTACTCTGAACTAAACATTTGAAAGTACTAAAAATTCGTAATTTATGCATGAAAATTATGATTATCTTGCGAACCGCTCGTCTCGTTCGACGCAAAATTACTTGATTGAGAACTGAATAAGTTTTCAGCGAAAAAATCGAACGAAATCAAGTATTCATCATTTATTCATGAACATTATTATAATTTCAGCATAAAATGCAACATTAATTCGAAAAAAATTATTTATAAATGTTAGAAAATATATTATTTTACAACAATTTGTTATAAACAATCGAAAATGAGTTTAAGCAATATATTTTTGTGGTTTCATGGAAAATAGGTCTATATGACTAGGAATAGGGTATTCATGATTTTAAACCGGTGAAAACGCATTAGTTCAGTTGACAACAGTTTCATTTTCTATCAACAATTGAATTTTGTATTTTTATTTTTCTCCTCTGCGAGGTTAGTCGTAGGGACCACAGGGGTCGCATTCATATTTCGTTATCTTATTTTCACCTGAATATAATGTTACCACGTGCCACAATCGTGCACATAATTTATAAATGATACTTTGCTTGTCAAATCACAAGATTTTAGGCGGCTCAGGGGGGGCGATCGCCCCTATCGCCCCCCTCTGAATCCGCCCTTGTGATAGTCACAAATCACAAATTTTGCCACTTAAGATGATAGTCACAAATCACCTTTTTCTTGTAACAGCTATTTTATTATCATATTCATATACAAATTTGCACGCTTTTAAATTATTGTGGATTTGTGGAGCAGAGACAAAAGGAGATTGGAAACTGACTTACTTTTTATCCTCCGCAAATTTTAGTTTTCCGTTATGTGAATAAATGAGAAAAAACAGCAACAAAAATGAGGTATGCTCAAGTTTACTGAGATAGTATTGGTAAAAACACGCATACTCTTGCAGTAAACTTGAACCATAGCTTGTAGGCATTGTCATTTTGACAGCTTGGTTTCCCATCTCCCTTTCAAACTCAGGAGTATAATCGTGAAAAGTTAGAAATGTAAAATTTTTAAATTTCGTTTGTGATTTTCAATTTGTTTCCACTCACGTGGGCCAAGGTGCCTAGGATATGCCAGCTCAAGTGTTCACACCGGAGGGCGAAATTATCACTTCCAAAAGAAAATAACACTCGTGGGTCTTAGTGTCAATTACAAATGACTTTAACACCCGCGGGCGTTAGTTCTTTTTTATGGTGGGCCTTATTGCCAATTCAAAAAGGAATTAACACCCGCGGGGGTGAATTCCGTTTGTTTTTGGAATCAACACCCGTGGGTGTTGCGTGGGCGGCTGCTCCATTCCATCAGCACCGACGTAAGTCTGTCAAGACTCTTAAAGTAATACAAAAAAAAACATGGGGTTGCTTTTTTGCGGATCCAAGACTTTGGTGCCTTTCCTATATAGCCAAGGGTACGCTTTCCTGCGGAGATTTAATGGGCCCAGGACGATTGCAAACATAATTCATGAGCTATGTAAAATCTACATTGATGAAGACATTAGCGATAAAAACTAAGCTTCTTAGATTCTCGTGGGATCTACATTTGGCCGTAAGAGCGAAGAAGAACCGCCCAGGAGAGTAATAAAGCCCATATACGACACATGTCTGCATGCGCAGACTAGTGATGTTGATCTGCTATCCGCGGCCTCCCCTGCTCATTGCATCTTGTTATTTAAATTTATTTCAAAATTTCAATATTTGAATCAGAATCTTCTCTTAAAACTTCAAGTATGACAAACAAACCTTTTTCTAGTTTATGACATGTAAGCTAAGCTAAAAAAGCATGAATAATTATAAAATTTCAATTTGCTTACTGTCTCCTCTTTAACTGCATAGACTCAAATGCAGGCCTTAAAATCATCATAACATAAAACAAAAATAAACATAAACAAAATTTAAATGAAAAATGCCAAACTCTCCTCGGAACGATCCACTAAGTTGAAGTGAAAATAAATCAAATAATACAACTCCACAAAAAACAAATTTTCCAGGCATAGTTAATTTCCCATAAACATTTGTTAACACAATGATCTTTGTAGCCCTATACAAAAATAAGAAGAATCACTTTTACCAAAGTTTAATGCATTCCATCGAAAATAATTAGAAAAAAGCTTAATGGCCCGGGAGAGATTATTGTCGTTCCCTCTATGTTCCAAACGATGAATCACGATTTATGGTGTACAAAATCCAAAGTAAAAAGTTAAAATACTAACAAACTTTTATAAGAAACCATATATCCTTCTTTGGAAACATAACAAAACGAAAACCATGTTAAACAAAACAAAGAAAATAAAGTTTAGATAGAAATATTACTTTGTGGGTTTTCATTTTGGATTCTGACAAATAGACCAAGTGCCAAGTTTGGATTACTCTGCTGCATATAAATAGCTCGTATATTTGAATTATACGCGTGAATGCTGGAGATGGTCTTCGTCCATTAATTTCAAAAGCATCCATCGTCAATGTTTTCATTTATACACAGAGCGGTTTATATTTAGTGTAGATATATCTAACTATAGGTCGCCCCAAGTCATAGTTGGTTATAGAAATGGAGAAAATAGGAAAAGCATTAAATTTCAAATAGTACTAAAAGGAAAGTCTAGTCCTGTGTTTATGGAGCGACAAACAAATAGATGTGCGAAATGAAGTGTTAAAATGCGAAATAGTGTTCGACATTTGTGTTTATTTGTGTGCAATTTTGTTTATCACCAAATTGGTAGATTTTAAATGGCACGTAAGTTTTCAATAACTGATACATAATAGTGATAGGAAATTTAGCATAAATAACATATCAAACGAAAGAATTAGTTGTGCGGACTTTCAGTGACTGTACCTATAAATTATTTCAATCTTCTATATCGAAATTGTTTAAAACAATAAATTAAAATTTAAAACGAAGTGGAGGTTACCAAAACAGAATCATTTGGAAATGAAGTGTGCCAAACATTGTATAAGAAGTACAGGAAGCGGTGTTAGCTACATATTACATGTACATTGTACGTGAGTGAAGCATACAAAATTTCTGATAATGCCAAATTTTTCTCTTGTACTGTCAAACTTTCTCCTGTGCTGTCATTTTGCCGAGCTGTAAAAATTGCTTTTAAGATTTTCGTTCAGGGGCGCATTTATTTATGTTGGTGATTGTAAGGTGCTGCACAACAAGCTTTTTATCACTTGGTCAAGTTGTTCATAGAATGCACTTTCAAATACGACCCAAAAAGGCACAATAAATGTGATGAATTACGGATGAAAATCTAAGAAACTTAAGAAATAAAAAAAAAACAATAAAAATGGTGCGCATGAACATGGAGCATTAAAACACTATGTAACCAAAAAAAAAAACGAATAGAAATTGAAAAATTGAAGCACAATCGACATAATCTTGATTTAATCTTTCGCTTAGCGCACCTGAGATTAACCAATAAGCTGCAGACCAGCCCTGTTGTAATTCATTTGTATTTATGAAACTCACGCTACTTTGAAAAATGCTTCACTTCTTTTTCATAAGACCTTTTCCTGTACTTCTTACTCAATGGTGCAAAATAGATGTTATGTGTGAGTTTCATTCAGAATCAGAAATGTCATTAAGATTAAAGAGTGTTCCGGACTGAAACTGAAAATTCTAACTGCTTGAAGCGCCACCCAACTGCAGACGACAAATTTTGAACTGAATGCATCTTACTAAGAGAGGGAGAACAGCCTTCCTATGAAAATCGTGACTTCCGCCAGCCGTTACTGATTTGAATTTTCAAATTTAGGCAGATTTGTCTATCTCTTAATTTTGAAATAAAATGTGTTTTATCAAAGTTTTTTTCAAAATGTTTTGATTGCTATGTGTTGAGAACAAGTACGTGCTAAATAAATGAAGAGGCTAAAATAAATAAATATCGCATCATAAGAAAAATTGCTTATCAATAATACAAATTTTATTCATAATTTTTTAATTCTTTTATGTTTAAAAAGTTAATTTTTTTATAATAGTTATAAAGTTTAAATGTCGAATTTTATGCTCATAAAGAAATGTTAGCGAAAAATGTTTTTATTTTGATGGAACTCTCTTTGAAAAAGTACGATTTTTGGCCATTTTGGCGTTTTTGAGCCTTTACTACTAGGTAAAGAAGTGCTAAATTGAAATTGTGCTCCAATAGTTTTTTAGAAACAGTTTTTGTCTACACAATGACACTTAAATCATTTCGATACGACTTACAATCGCTTCACAATACCATTTGAAAAAACGTTGGGCTCACCGTAGTGTTCACATTAAACGTGTTCCGCCAAAACGGCAGGCAGATGTTGTTGAATCTGAATTATAACATTATAACATTTGTAATTGTTAAATAAGTTTTCTTACGTCACTTTACTATTCTGGGAATATATTGTTTTTATGAATGAGATATTTTAACCCATGGATTAACTTTTACTCTATTAGTTGGTTAACTTGTGGTATAAGAGTGCCAGAACAACAAGTTGAAAAACATGTTGTTGAATGTAAATAGCCTTAAATGAAAAGGCACTCGAATTTCGAGAGCTGGGTAGACTTGTGTTATGAGTAGTACTCAAAATACTTGTCGAGTACCGCTATTTATTTTTGTACTCAAATTTTTTAAAATATATTCGCACGATCTGTATATCAATTGATCAATTGACGATTGAAAAATCCAATATTTTGTTATTTGTCGAATAAACACTATCTGCTTGTTTATCTGACGATTGAAAAATCGGCTCTTAAAAAATAACGTTCTTCAAATAATTTTTTAATACAAGCAATAATTTCAGAAATAATTCGACATTCATTTGTTCCGTTTTTGAAATGTATTATAAAGTATTCCCCAAGAAGCTTCTTCATAATTATTACGCATTGAGATGCTCAATATCTAATCCGGCTCACCAGTTCTAGTAGGAAGTTATATCTCAGTTGAAGATTTATTCTTTTATCGCCTTAGCCTTTCAGCAGGTGCATGGCTTACAGATGTAGATCAGTCTTTTTTTTTTAAGTAGATAATTGGTTGTCTATCTAATTAGTGGCGCAGTGTCATAAGTCCGTAGGTCATAAGTCCGTAAAGGACTTTTGACCCACTTAGGTGGGTCAAAACTTCATAAATCGATTATGAACTTATAACCCACCTAAGTGAGTCAAAAGTTCGTCAAAATTTCCTACGAAATTCTGACCCAAAGCTTACGGGATTTTGGAGTCATTCTCTCTGAGAAGCGAATGCTAGCTGGTCTTTTTTTACAACCTTCAATAATAAGTACTCTCTTTTAAATCTTACATCGGCAAATAGTAATCAAGACCATGGTTTTAATATGCTCAATGAAAACATATCTGCGTTTGATAGCTCTGACTTGTAAGCGTCACTTCATTCGAGTTTTTCTGAAACTGGGCTTGTTTTTTGGTGCGTGCGAAAAAAATATTAATTCCCTAAAGGTCCGTTCTGCGTTTGCGAATAAAACTTTTAAAGCTATTTCTAAAGCAAATATCAACCTATTATTTTAAAATTGGTTAATTAAGTGAATAAATGTCCATTTTAATATATTTGAATATAGAATACTGCAATTCATTTTTCAAAACTGCTGCCGTTTCCTTTAATTTTTAAAAGAAACCACCACGCACCTTTGTAATGCACGCTTGTGTCTGGAAAGCACATGCTGCATTGCAATGATTCATTTTGAGTATCTTTTTTCACTTTTGTCTGAGGATTATGACGATCTGGAAACTGGATTATTTAAAATCGCTTTGGTTTGGTTGGGAGTGAAATGAGCGGAAAAAATTTGATTTGCGCGAATTTTTTTATTTTCACACCCCAAATTCATTCTCTTTTGGGCAAAATGTTTTCCGCTCGCTTCGCTCGCTAGCAATTATTGTAAAAAATAAAAAAAATTATTGTACCTGCTTTATTTTTTGGTTCAAAATATATTTTTGAAATAATACTTTAAAACATGTAAGACTGAGTTAAGGTTTAGTATTGCAAAAATAGTACTTACGTCTGCATCCAGATGATGCATGAAAATTGAACATCCCATCATAATACAAAAATGTTTTTCTGTTGGAGCTGTTGATGTTATAGAAACGGCTCAGTTATTTAAGGTGACAAAAAGATGCAATAAGATGAAACTGGGTTCAAGTACAGCGTGCTTGTAGAATGCCTTACTCTCAGCAAACACCAAAGTTCAGAAGAACGTTTTCATGGAGAAGAGTTTCCTTTAAGTCACATAGACTTAGAGCATCCACCATACTGACTTAGATGTAAAATGTAATGGAGGAATTGAGCGAAGAGGAGAATGAAGATGACGATGGTTCTCTAAACAGCCATTCTGAAAACGCTATGCTTGGTGGAATCTGGAATCTGCTTCAATAACCAGCGTAATACAATTCTTATGCCGTGCAATGATATTAAGTTATGTGATAAATGTTTCACAAGTATAGTTGAAACAGCAAATCATTTCAAAAACAAAATTCTGTGCCCCTTTTGCAGACATAACGTGACAAAGAGCGCGAAGGTGTTTTTCTGAATTATTAATTAATTATTCAAATTCAATTTTGTATTATGATAGAATCATAAATTTTTCTGTTTTCAGTTTTTCCATAAAAAAAATAAATAAATTTATTTCATTCAATCTTAAATTTGTTTGCTTAAGACCTTATGGCTCTTTTTATTGCGGACTTTTGTCTCACTTACGTGGGTTATAAGTTCATAATCGATTTATGAACTTTTGACTCACTTAAGTGGGTCAAAAGTCCTTTACGGACTTATGACCTACGGACTCATGACACTGCGCCCTAATTAGTATGCTAATTTCTCTCGGAGGGGGCAAACGTTAGTATAAGAGGAATTGTACATTTTAAGGTACTTTTATTTTAGAATTGGTTATTTAATACAGACTATGGCTTCAACTAGCGCAGGAATCAATAACCTTGCAAGTGGCCAGGAAAGTCTGTCTCTGTTTGTGGGAAATTTGCTCGTAGGGAGGGACCACTTGAAAAGTCTACTTCAGAGGATGTGCTCTTTGTGCACATTTTTATCATCGTTAAAAATTTAAAAAAAAAACTACTTTTTAGACGAAAAACAAAAATTTGTCGTTCATCTTCACTAAATTTCTTTATTTAAGCTTCTCGTACATATAGAACCATGAAACCAACATGAGTACACGGTATGTAATAAATTAAAAAAGACTTGGCAGATCTAATTTGAATTAAATTCATAATTGAAACTCAGGTTGTTCCAAACAACCGAAGTCCGAAGTACCGAAGTCAAACCTAATTTGAAAAAAAATACCTTACCTTGACTTATAATATCTCTGAGGAGTTTAAAATAGTCTATTCTCTATTGTATATTTTTGTCATCTGGTACACTTTCTAGCAAACATAATATTCGAAGAAGATAACAAACCATCATGTTAATCATGCAATTACTTTTTGGATGAGAGAAATATATTCTAGCACGCAGTTTATTTCAAACACGTTTCTCCAATAGCAAGTAAAATATAACTTCATTCGATCCTTCAATGCTAGGAGTATTCCTAGTTTGTGAGTTGTACGGAAAATAATGCAATTTCTGGTTTTTCTCTCTCACTCTCAATCTCTATTTTCCTATTCCCGGCAGCGAAATTGCACAAAGAGAACTCTCCTGAAACGGTTAAAAAAAATCTTCCAAACATTTGGTAGCTGGAAGTATCCATTTCTATCTTTCCATTCGCACATGTGCATCATGCTAGAGTGTAGGTATTCCAAATTAACTTTCAGAATTTACTTTGTATTCTGCTTGAAATGCATTTGATAACAATTATATTAGTACCCAGTATTAACGGTCAAGGTTATTATTTGCCTCCCTCTGACATCAAATATCAATCAAAAACTTGCCATACCTGAAAAGTTGATACTCGATTAGCAAAGATATTGTATCAACAAACTTGCAAATAGAAAAGAGATGGGAGAGCAACAGATCAGCCATCCCCATGGTGCTAATAACTCGAAATTCCATAATTCCATGAAGAAATTCCTGGAAGCTTTACCGCTTTGCCTTGTATCAACATTAAAAGAGCACTCGTATTCAACCAGTTGAACTTGTACTCATTGAAAACTAGGTGAACCATAAGGATAAAAATCAAAAGGAGATTTTTCCATGACGTTGTGGGTGCTATACTGATACTTGTATAAAAAATGAACATAGATACCTACATGATTGGAATGTTTTGTTCTCTTTGAAAATAAATTACCGAACTGGCATAAGATTTCTAATTTTTTTTTAAGGGAGTGGTCGGTGAGGTCGGATATGCATGTCTTACAAAAATGGGTAAATGACGTCATTGAAATGAAAGGTAGACATAGTGCATGTAATATCGATTTGATGTTTGATTTTTGTCAGGTGGACGAAGGCATGCACTACGAAGTGGACGGCAGATTATTTTGTTCGTTAAAAAAATTACTGTCAAGTATGATTTTGAATACACTGTTATTTCTTCCAGTTATTTATTGACATTAATTAAAATGAACAGGGTAACAAAAACACTTTTGGCTATTATTTTTGGAAAACCTTGCTCGTAAGTGAGGTAAACTGATTAATTGCGACGGACTTACATAGGTTCATTATTTGATTTATCTTGATCACATTTTTTTTTCTGTTTTAAGTCTTAACATAAGTTTTGGTATCCCGAATCAACTCGGGTAGTATAAAAATATGTTTGTATTGCTGTGAAATGTGAAGTAACATTGAACTGTGAGTTTTTCAAAGAAAAAATATGTGTGCGACCCATGTCCTCCAAGGGTTGGGGTCAAAATTCTGCCGGGGTCAAAATTATTTTGTCAAAATTCTGCTTTCAAAATTCTGCTTTTTAAAATTCTACTTCTAAAATTCTGCTTTTGGAATTCCTGCTGCTCAAAATTCTTTATTCTTAAATTCTGTTTTTCAAAATTCTGCTTACCGTTACCAAAATTCTGCGAATAATATAGAAAAGTAAGGTTTGAAAATATTAAAATACCTTCTCTCATTAGAGATTAGCAGAAGATTTTATTTTATGTTTGCATACATAGTTACATCAGTATGTATAATATGTACCTACTTTTACTCCTGGTAACAAATTATTAACAAATTATTTATTTTATTACATTCTTTGATAAATAAGATTTTTTGAACTATTGTTGAAATGTTTGCAGAAATTATTATAATTTTCATTATATTAGGGTTGGCTTAGATTTTTGATTCCCATTAAAAAACCGCTAAGCAGATTTAGCTCAAAACCTAATCAGCTCTTAACAAGTCAATACCGCGTCATGACAATACGATGAGTGGTTCGCGAGATAATCGAGCAGAAAAAACGTAACGCACATACGTACATACATACGCAAATTTAAAGATCGGTTTTGAATAATGTATAGCAGCCTATACACACAACACAAGTTTGTGTAGCGGTGTCATGAGCAGCCATGACACCGCACCGGTCGGTGCAGCCTTCCGTCATACACATCGATCGCAGGACCGTCATAGAAAATAGAAATGTTTTGATTTTATCGATGTCAGACCAGCCCTCACAAATAACAAAATTTAGAACACCGACACAATTGTAGACACAAGTTTTCTGTCTATGGGCAGCTTAAGGAACAAACAAAATTAACAACCATAATGTAGGACATTATAAAAAAAAATCTAATTTTTTAATTTGCAGGTAGGTACATATTTTTTTTTCTCATAGGTAAATATATATTACATTTTATGTAAGCCTATGTCCATTTAATAAATATAACTAACTAAAAAATACAAGTATTTTTTAAATCATTGTTTTTTTACTTAACTTTTTTCTCTAACTCTGCATTCTCAATTTGTCGGAAGGGCAACATTGATTGGTTCAATTTTCAATGTCAATATATGTGTTTTAGCATCAGCAACAGAACTAACCAACTACATTTGCTACCAGATAAAAGAGAAAGAAGGAGATCTGAAACTGGCTAACGTTTCAGCCTCTAAATCCCGCATTTTTTTTCGTTTTGCTTTCTTTTCGTGTACAGATACATGAATACAGGAATTTTTGTTGTTATTCTGGAAAATTGAATGGGTACGCGTACGCCGTAGTGTACTACAAAAGGAAGTATTTTTGTTTATTATTTCAAATTCCCGAACTATGATCCACTGAAGAGGTGTACAAATAGTTTTAATGGAGGGCAAATATTAAGTTTATAGGAACATTTTGAGTCTAGAGTTCTGGATGTCATAGATAGGGGTGCCGTGCAATAACGCCGAGCGAAATAACGCCGAATTCTGTTATTTCACTTTGTCAGTTTAAATTTTTTTAAGTTTTCATCAGGTGTCAATGGCATTTTCAATAATTTATAATAAAAAAAGACAGTGTTATATAGGTTGCCTTCTCATGTTTTGAAATAAATTCGGGAAACAAAATTTTGCTTTTCACAAAAATTATTTTATCAAAAAATTAATCATAGGTAATATGTACATATTCCTGCTTTATGAGTAGGTATCTTAAAAATACTTGGTCTTAAGCGAAGTCACATGAACTGAAAGTTTCAGTACTGGTGGAAATTTAAAACTATTTAAAAAATACCTTTTCAGATACCTCTGCGTCAACAACAAGGTTAATAACTAAATATTTCAGTTTCTTTCAAAACCATTTAATTACCACAAATGAATTCCATTTTGAAAACGCATGTTGTTTTTTAAGGCTGTTAGAAAAATTTTGGACGAGGAAGAAAATTAATATTAGATTTTACATTTCAGTTAACACTACATTTGATCAAATGAAAATAAAAAATGATTAAGGATTTAGAACTTGAAACAAAAAATATAGCTAGTACAGGTACAAATGCTAGCGAGCGTAGCGAGCGAAAAAAAATTTGTCCAAAAGAGAATCAATTTGGGGTGTGAAAATAAAAAAAAATCGCGTTTTCTATTTTCACACCCCAAATTGATTCTCTTTTAGGCAAAATTACCAAATTGATCTTGAATGTTCCGAATCGGCATCATCTTCAAATTCAAGTGAAAAAAGGAGCTCAAAAAGCTCATTGAAATGCAGCTTCTGCTTTCAAAACAGTAAAATGAAATGCTCTGCCCATTTTGTCGACAAATAATGAATAGGAGTGGTCCAATTAATTTGTTAGACTTCGTTTGTATTTGTAGTTAATGTGCTTACACGACCTTAAGATATTTCTTTTTTTTATGTGAATTAAATTTTTTTTCATTTTGTCCCATAAAATATAAAAAAATTTGATCTAAAACCTACCATAGGTACTCGGTAAATTTTGTTCTACAGTTGATTTTGCGTTAAGTCCAGCTAAAATGCTCTTTCCAAAAGTTAAATAATACCGGCTTCCTTGTTTTCCCTTCCTCGGCTTTATTTCTCAGTTGGCATTCGGCGTAATTTCACATTGTCGAAGTGAAATAAAGCCGAATGCTAAAATTCAGCGTTATTTCACTTTGGTAAGTTTAGTTTATAGTTTTAGTTTAAAGTGAAAGTAAAGTGGAATTAGGCCGAATTTCAGAATTCGGCGTTATTTCGCTCGGCGTTATTGCACGGCACCATAGATAGGTAACCGTTTGTTTACTTAGGAAATTAAAAATAGGCTCTTTTTCAAATTATGAAGTTCTACACCACTATTCATTGGAGGTGAAATCATGGATATTGGCAATTTAGAAAGGAAACATGTTTCCTAGTACATATGGTAGAAATTTGAAGTGAACCTGCTGACCTACACCTTCTCGTGGTGCCTCCGAGTGGTTCTTGTCAATTTATTGGCATGAACTTGTGGACGTAGGCAGCTTTAGTCTAATGGAATTAACGGATTGAAGCAGGACGTACGATGAAGACCAATGCGATCCTTAACAGATACTATAGCCTATCATATAGTAAAGGAGGAAATTACGATTAACGAGTACCGAATGTGGATAAACGTTAACGAAATTAGACAAAATGTTGGGTGTGTCCCTTGATTGACTGGTTCATCCCTTCGATCAATGTGGATATACCTGACAGAGGGCGAGCGGTGTCCCTCATCCGCCAGCTGGAGAAGCTGCAAAACAAAAATATCACAAAAACGAAGTATAACAAATAGTTATACAAAATGTGACACCACCCCTCACCCAGGGGCGATGGGTACCGCGGGTAGTGAGATTTAGCACCTCACTAGTGGGATGGACCTTCAGGAGGGTTGGGGTTATCTGAGTTTGGCCTCAGCTGCTATTCGCAAATCACGGTTAACGGCTCTTCTTTCGGTGACGAAAGTTGAGTAGTTTTCGTGACCGGACAACGGCTCCTCTTTCGGTGACTGAAATTTTAGTGCAGTTCCGTGGTGTTGCATGAGTAGTAGTCTAGAATCTAACCAAGATGAATAAGAGCTGGCACTAATTCGATTGGTACTGGTGTGAATCTAGATACGGGGTACCCGCTTCTTTCTTTTAGAAAGTTGAGGTGTGCTTTTGTATGCTGGTGGATCATCAGGAAGAGGTTTAATGTCCTCTGAAATAAAACATAGTGACATTGCTGACTTCGGTTGGAAATTGTCACGCTGACAGTGTGGATAGGTCCACCGTCAGATAAGGCTTAATTGCTAGGTGCTGACGTTAAATCTTTCTTAATACCACTATTCACTCTTGAGAAATTGGAGCTTGAGCTGAAAGTGCCAAATTGTTTTAAGTTAATATTAATATGAAATTTTGAATCAAACTGTATTTGTACTCAATTTCTATTATCTTAAAAACTTGTTGTATTACTTCTATGACTTAAAATATTTAATATTAACATGTTGAGTTCTCATTACTTTTGGTGACTGAATTTCTACACATTGATTTTCGCACATAAGATAACTTGGCTTTTTTTCACATTTATGTATGCTTTTTGTTGTGATTTATTTAATGTCAAAGTGGCAAGCAAAAAGGACGAGGGAAAATCAATTTTGGAGTGCATAGAAGTTTAATAAATTCAAATCATACGAAATATCAAAATAAATTATTATTCATGTTACTCATATATTTCATGTTGACTTCACATGTATTGCTGCCATATTTGTAAAAATATTGAACCGTTTCTGGGCACCTATCCAATATTATTGCAACATTTCGTACAGTAATATTGGGACCGCTTTAGGTGATAAAAATGTTGAAGATTTTGTGACCGAAAAGTACGCAGATTCTTATTTTTCAATTTATTATTGTTTTTTTTATAAATTATTTTTGTCGAAAATGTGGCACTTTATTTGTTTTATTTAATGATTGATCGTCTCATATTTTAAACCTTATGACAAACTAACTCTTAAAGAAAGATTTCGAGTTGAAATTTTTTGAAAAAATTTGAATTTTTATTTATTTGAAAATCACTTAAATTAAAGCATACCCATTACTTTTTTATTTTTAAAAAGTTATGAAAAAATGAATTTTGCTCCCTCCTTCTTTGAACTTCAGAAAATATTTCAAGATCAAAATTAGACATTTTGGTCAAGCCATACTCAAGTTTTAGCGAGATTGCTGCTGTGCAGACACAGACAAGATCTTTATCAAACCAGTTAGTTAATGAGGATGTCTCGCGCTAAATGAAAGTAAAAGATTTTTTCCTATAAATCAAATCCCACTTGTACAAAACTAAGGATTGTATACAAAAATGGAAAAAAATATTCATTAATCTGCAACTTTCTCATTTTATGGACCTTATTAACTGTTTTTTGCATGAGAAATATGAAAGCTTTACCAGTTTACTAGCTGTAGGTGACATAATCATGATAAATTTAGTTTCATTTGCAATACTTTGTCCATCCATAAATCATCTTCAAGTACCATCTGCAGTATCATCCGAGTGCAGGTGTTTCTCACAACAAATTGCATTGCTTATTGTTGCTCGTGAAGCTGGTTAAAATCCAATTTGATTTAGCCAACACCCTAAGAGACATTTTGCTTAAAAAGTCAAAGGTGTCAACAATACCCTTCGTCGTTCTCGCATTTTTTTAAATTTAATTTAACCCAGATCCCTATAGTTGCAATATGAAGGGATGAAAGGTAGATACTTGTAAAAAGTGTTCATTATTTCTTCCAACTATTCATTTTATCCATTTCTCATGTCAGCCCATCACATCAATCTGACAAATATCTCCCATCCAACGTCTGCAACGCAATTCCATTTCCATTTTACTTCCTCTCTCCTGAAGTTTAAAGAAAGTAAAAACAAACAAACTTACGACCATTTTTCATCTTTAATTTGTTAAAGGTAGAACCAAAGCCACTGAAAAGTTATTCAAATAAAAGAAACCGAATTACCTCCCTGCCACACGGTATTCAGATTGACCGGGTTCAGGCGGTATTTAGGACAGAGATGAATAAATCCTACAGGAAAGTAAAACAAAAAAAAGTTAGACACAGACAAAAAATGGTAAGTTTGTAACAAAAAAAAATTGTTACTAAAAATCTAATTTAAAACTTCTTAAGTGCATACTTGTGCTCCGACATCTGGTGCACTGTTGAAACTGTGTTGTATGCCTAAACTCGAACGGCCTTTTTCTGGTGAAATGCCAAATAAGGACATGGCCGAAACTGGGCAGAAAAATTACTTCTCAAACTTTAAACGGTAAAATTATTGTTAAACTGTGGGTTTTAACCTCCGGAGCCTCATTTTTATGGTGATATCTCATTTCTTTTTTTATTTATCTACATTTTTTAAAAAGAAATATCAATCTGTTTTTTGTCTGTAGAATTTACTGGACAAAGCGTCAGGCTGCGAGCATTATCGATATCGGTAGTCCTCGGAAGTTATTGGCAATTCTTTTTTGTTTGGCTAACAAAAAGAAAAAAGAAAACAACAGAAAAAAGGAATTCACATTGCGTGCATAATACTGGTAGGAAAAGTTTGGATGAAGGCCTTTTTTCAGTGTCAAAAGTTTTCTATACAGCTGGCAAAGGCAGTGTGGGTAACAGAGGTCGGTGATTGAAATTGAGAGTTGAGTTTAGACCTTATAGATAACTCAATCAGTGCGTAAAATCAATCAAAGAAAACACCCTCTGGCCGACAGCGGTAGTAGCTTTGTTGATGGGGGCAAATATTTTAATTAATTGTTTTCAAACTTAACTTAAACAGCCTGTGGTTGTGTTGATGTTTGTATTTTTTTCTTGCGAAGCGTTTATTTCTGATGAATTCCGTTATCTGGTAGATATAGCCAAGTTATATAATAATTAAAATAAAGATATTGAAAGATTATAGCAGCCAGCTCAAAATGGTGGTAAGATATTTGCTTTATTGTCGGTTGTATTGTCGGTTGAAAGTTTAAAATATTTTCTGGGAATTATTTTGTTGTAAGATAATTGAAAAGGGGTTTCAAAATAACGAAACAATTATGTAGTTAAATGAATCAACTGATTTGAAACCACATTGAATGTTTTAGGATAGACGAGCAGAAATATTTGCTTAAGGCAAATTCCTGTTTTTGCTGGGATTTCAAGGAAATTAACTTTTCTTATTTATTTGTACAATATGAATGACAGCTGTGTTCGTAATTGTTATCATTTTGCTAAACTCTAAGGACTTTCGTGCAATTAGATAGTTCTTATTGCAATGCTTACTTAAGATAAAAAAATGTATATAATAATTTAATGTAGCTTTACAATAGATCGTATGGGTTGATGATGATGGAAAAATTCAATTCGGAATTAAAATTCAAATTAATTTGTATCATTAAACATGGAAGAAGAAGAGTCAGCTTCCCTCCCCAACTGAAAGGACGCAAAGAGTACATATCTAGGAAAGTCCTTCCTCGATGAAGCTTTATTGGTAGTGACCTAGACATACAGCCCTATTATGACTAGCAACAATCGACTTGATAGTTGATAAATAGGGTTTTCCAATAAGAGGTGTTATTTTGATATTCAAAGAAAAATGGCATTTTTGAGATAAATGATCGGATGTTTATTTCATCATAAAGAGGAAGGTATGCCGTTAACACAACACCAGCCAAATGGCCGTCACAACCACGCTTACATGACCATATCCTTTTCATGAAATTTTCCATAACCAAATCGCAAAGTGGCTGCCCTATGATATGGTCCTGTAAGCGTGGTCGGCGGCCATTTGGCTGATGTTGTGTTTCATTATTAACGGCATACCTTTCTCTTTATAATGAAATAAACATCCGATCATTTATCTCAAAAAATGCTATTTTTCTTTGAATATCAAATAACACCTCTTATTGGAAAACCCTATTTATCAACTATCAAGTCGATAGTTGCTAGTCATAATAGGGCTGTTACATAGATATTCCTAGTCGCCAGTGCTTTATTAAAATGACGAATTGGTGAAATTATTGGGTACTTTTTTTAGTTTTTGGTCGTGGTATCACAACTTTCTCACAGTTACATTAACGTAAACAAAACAACCAGATTGTGACAAGCTCTGAATATAGGTACTGTTGGCTTTCAAGAAAATATTTGTATTTTTAACATTTTGCTAATGGTTGATGTTAGATACCCAATTTGATATCCTTGGCACTAATTTGTTTTAGTTAAACCCATAAAATTGTATGTTGACAGAGCCGAAAGAGTTCTTATTTTCGATCTGGAAAATTCCTTGCTGTGTTTTTATGTCATGATAAAGCCGACTTTAAGACTTGATAATTGTTAAGGATGGCTCACCCACACTTTTTGTTTTGGCATTTTTTGGGCCGTTCTTTTATTTAAATAATTTTTTATGGTGTGGCATTAAAAAAATACATTCAGTCCTTAATTTTCTTCCTACCACTTACCCCTACTTTTTAAGAGCCACTTCTTAATCAGTTTTCATGAAAATTTCGTCGATTTATTATTATTGTTTGTAACCTATCCCTATGTTTTGACAGCATTTTATATTTTTCAACCCTATGAGGATTCACTACTTTTGTACCAGTGGTACCAAATGCTCAGGGCCATGGTACCGGGAAGTGGTTAAGCGGGGTAGTCGGTAGCGGGTAGTAGGTAGCAATTACTGGTGTAGCGGGTAGCGTTTAAAAGTATTGGGTAACGGGACGTGGGGTAGCGGGTAACAGAATAGCTGGGTATAAATGAATAGTGTGTAGAGGGTAGTGGGGTAGCGGGTAGAAGGTAGCAATCACCGGGTAAGCGTGTGTAAGTATTGGGTAGCGGGTATCGGGGTAGCGGGTAGTGAGGTAGCGGGCTACAAAAGTCTAGATCTTTTTTATATCGATTGGAGCAGTACGAAGTCTGTCGGGTCGGCTAGTACTAATCTATATACATATATAAAAATGGAAATTTGTATGCTTATGTTTGTTTGTTTGTATGTCCATTATGGATTCCTAAATGGCCTTCAGATAGTTGTGAAATTTTTATGGTTAATTCTGTTGTATTCACAGATGGTTCCTGTGAAAAAAACTAGAAAAACGTCATGGAAGAGTGATAAAACTGGAAAATTTGTGATGGGGAACTCGGAAAGCTCTGGGAGAGCACGAAGAATTCAAAGACTAAAATCAAAGTTTGGTATGGAATTAAAAGTGCAATTGTTCAAGAATGTGTTCAACAAAGGGAAAAATAAAATATGCTTGGTGTAAGACTTGGAAAGTTTAGGGAGAGAGCAAAACATTTGATTTATCTTATCACATTTAGGATTTTGACTGTGCAAAGTTGTAAACTCGTTGTAAAGCTAGAAAAATCTTCTTCTCTTCTATATATATAAAAGAAAGTCGTGTTTGTTACAACACTTATAACTCGAGATCTGCTGGACCAATTTTCATGGTTTTTGATTCGTTGGATTTGTCTCCGCCCCGAATAGCAGTATACATCTTAAAAACAATGAATACATATCCACGGTAGCGGTCATGAATGACAAACAAAATTTATAGTTTTCAAATCACAACAGCAAAATATATCAAAACGACCTTTGAACATTTCATCAAATATTTTTATATTCATCCAAAAAATAAAAAAAAAATGTCAGTGAAGAAAATACACATACATATGTATTTATGTCAATCGGTTTTTCTTCCTTTTTTGTTTGTTGATTTGTTGCTTTTGGGATATGGCGTGGGAAGCGGGTAGTGAAGTAGCGGAAAAGTAGGTAGCGGGTAGCGCATAGCGTGGTGACGGGTAGTGAGAGTGAGTAGCGGGTAGCGTGGTAAAGGGGTAGCTATTAGTGTGTTGAAGTAGAAGGTAGCGGGAAGCGGGTAGTGGGGAAGCGAGTAGCGGATAACGGGGTACAGTTTTAATAGGTAGTAGGTAGAGTAGGTAGCTCTGGAGGGTAGGAGGGTAGAAGACTGCAGTGTTGCACGCGTATTTGATGCTGTTGCACATGTTTTAAGAATTCGTAGCTATAAAGATTGTAGAAAGTTTCTGCTATTTGAAATGATAACTACTTATGGGAGGATAAATTGGAAACTGGTATTTTTCATAACGGCTATAACAGCTCCTCAGTTTGTCTTGCTTTACTTTATCTCACATAACCGATAGTAGTAGTACATTAATAGAAAATCAGCTTTGCTTTTTCTCTGTATCTTCTTCATCATTTGAATTGTCATGTTTCGGTGCATTTTGTATGGCAAACAGAGATTTGAGGGAAATAGGAAACTATGCTGGAGAAAAGGATTTGCCTAGAAGCTCTAGTTTGACGAACGGTGAGAGTGTAAGGTGTATTATAAGCTCAAATTTATGAACGGTCAAAGTGTATGCGTGTTTTTCACAAATTCATTCTTATCGTTCCTCAATTCACCGAAGGGAAATAATTTTACAGTAACTCACAATAATTCATGCAGGTACGTAACCACTCTGATAAATTAATAATTTTAAATTTGTTTTCATTCTTAACGTGCTTTACATAGTGATTGAAAAAGTATAATTCATAGCAATTCAAAATTTTTGAGAACATTCGCGAACATACATAATCCAGGACTGTATTGCTCCTCTTTCGTCAGAGTAATAAACTATCAAAAGCAATAGTAAAATAACTCAATATCTAGTCTTCCATAGCGTTTAATTGCATTGTTTCGATAGAAGAACAAAGTTCAACGCACAGAAACCGTGTCTGCAATTATTTAGAATATTTTCAAGAGATTATACCTACTCGTGCCAACACCAAGCATTCGCATTGTATGTCATCTTGTACAACGGAGATGAACCAATTCCAACATCCAACAAAGCATTCGAGTATTTTAGCTTTTGAAAACTCAAGTTAACTCGCACCATTGCAAACAGATTCTGCTTGTGAATAAAACGCATTATCCAATTAGCAACGAGAAATTAGAGTTCTGTAAAAATATTTTTGATCTTGCTGTGCATCTGCATACGTAAATGCAGTTGAACATGCAGCTTACGTTTAACATACCTACACGCTATGAGCTTTTCGAACACTGAATGCGTTTGAATAGAAATTATCCTTTTAGCGCTTACACCTTTTTCATAGCATGACTGAACATTGTGAGTTAATATGATTGCACAAGCATGAAAACGTCTATTGCGGTCACGATGTGATTAAACTTAAAATTTTTATACAGCCAGCGTTGTGTTTGTCTTTGTATTTTTTTTTTTATTCGTTTATATAGCTTGCACTTTTGTCACATTAAACACAGAATAATGTTCTCATACCTGCCTTAAATTTAAAATTTTACGACGCACGTTGAAACCATTATATTTTTGACCACTTTATATTTTCAACTTTCGGTGACGTGAAATAACGCCCTACGAAATAAGGCCCCACCTTAAATGCGGCTTTATTTCCATGAAGAAATCAAAATAACACGACCCGACAGGCCTTATTTCAACTGAATTGTGGAAATAAGGCCGCATTTCCAGAAGAAAAAAATAATGGCCCACTATTGTAGATGATAAGTGCCGCATTTCATTTTGCAACTACTGACTCACTATGATGGGTCATTACATTAGTCAAGAAAATAAGTGGACAGTTTTAACATTTTTGAGGTTTTTTTCTGTGCATAACGGCTCAAATATACCACGTGTTTTAATTCTATTTGACGTTAAGAAAACATTTTCCGCAATGCAAACGTTCATCTGCACTCTGCGATGTCAATGTTCGTTAAGGGTACGGCATTCTACGAGCACACTATACTTTGCTAATTTCATCTTATTGCATCTATCTGTCACCTAAAATAACCAAGCTATTTCAATTACATTAATAGCTGCATCAGAAAGATGGATAGACACAAGCGGAAAAAATTTTGCCCAAAAGAGAATCAATACGCGCGAATTTTTTTATTTTCCACCCCAAATTGATTCTCTTAAGGCCAAAATTTTTTCCGCTCGCTTCGCTCGCAATCAAATCAAATCGATTTTCGAATCGAATTTTTTGTATCGGCCTCATCCTCAGTCGAAATTAAAAAAGATGCTGAATCATTGAAATGCTTGAAAAATCTTTCTTTGCATTATAGGATGTGTAGTGGTTGCTTTTCCAATTAAAAGGAAAGCTTAACCGGCTTGAAAAATTTATTGCTCTGACCATTTTGTCGACTAATAAGGAAGATTTTTTTTTGTAGTATACATACAGGAATTTACGTTTTTGTTTATTTTTTTAGCATGAACATTCGTTGTTTCACTTTTTTTAATTTGGACTTTTGTCCCATAAAAAGTGAAATCTAATTGGGACTATTGACCCGCCATAGTGGGTTAATAATCCTTAAATCGAAATTGGCACTTATGACCCTCTATAGTGGGTCAGAAGTTTCGAAAACCATTTTCGGGACTTCTGACTTCGGGAAGAATTTTCCTGCGCCAAGTTTCTAATCAAAACAGATAAACCGAAATAAGGCCCCACGGGCAATGGAAATAAGACCGCAACCCTTGTATGGGTCTTATTTCCATAAGAAATGGAAATAAAGCCCTATGTGGCCTTATTTCGTCGGGCGTTATTTTACGTCACCTCAACTTTCCTAAACAGGTTGATATATTAGATATCTTTTGAAAAATAAAGCCGAAAGCCATCCGCCGCTTGTGCTCTAATAATCAAGACCTAATTTTAATTTTTTTATTGATAAAAATTAAATACAGGGGCCCTGCTATAACTCGATTCTACAATAAAATTGCTCGAATTCGAAAAATTGGAACTAAGTAGGTATCTTTTTAACTACTTTCGAACCAACTAGAATCGAATAGTGCCAACTACATATATTCTTATGAACTTTCGAATAATCGAGGAACTACGTAACTCGAAAGTAGAATTCAAAACAAGGCAAAATCGAAAATAATCACTCTACATCAAATGTGTTTGCGAGCAGTTTGGCTTAAGAAGTTTGTTTTGTAATAATATAAGTAAAAAGGTGTTTTAACACTTAGTTTCAATGAAATATTGTTCAACAGAAGGCATCTTTTGCAAGGCGGTAGTTTTGAACAAAGCTGCGATTAAGTGAGTTTATTGGATAAAAATGTCTTTAGAAAATACTCCAAGGTTAAACCTATTCTCTCTACGCTCCATTAGATTTATCTCCGCCTTGGTTCAATTTGTTGAACTCGTTCCGGATTTTTGTCTGAATGCAAATCTAACCAAATCGCGACACTTTCCATGTTTTTGTAGGTATCCCAATAGGAACGAGTTGATTTTGATGTCACGTGACAGCCATATTGTTTCTTTTGATATCTGTTAAAATATTCATATTCAGTCACTCAGGACTAGAAATCATGATGGCAAGTTACAACGTCGAGCAATACGGGCAAATGACAAAAACTTTATTGTCAAAATGGGTGTTCTCTTAAAGCAACGATGCCTTTGGATGAGGTACATGATCGTCTTTCCAAGTACATTGTTCAACGTTTACTGGCCAAATTCGAGTCCACTGGCTCAGAAAACAACCAGCCAACAGCCGTACATTAACGAAACGCAAGATCTGCCGAAAATATCGCCAGCAGAATATTTCAGTCAATTCCGCGGACCTATAAAACAACTTGATGGATGCCATCGACCAAATTCAGCCTGATTCATGCGCCACACTCATCGATTTTTCGAATACGCGCCACTCAGCCATTTGAACTATTTAAGATTTCACACATGATGTCATTGATAGGGCTCTCAAATAAAGATGAGACCTTATTGATTTCTCATATACAACTTGTGTTATTCAATTTTCAAATCGAACCGGCCTTAATGGAAAACACTTTGTTTTAAAGTTCATACAATTTTTTCCACAGCAAATATTTTTTATTTTTTGAATATTATGTCAAAATATCCAAGTCTCGTTCGCAAATCGAAAATTTGCTAGCAAGTAGCTTTGCATTATTGGCATTCTATTTTCTATTCTACTTTCATACGTAGTACGAATGTACGATTTGAAATTAGAATCGGAAATGAGTTTCGAATAGAATCAAAAGTAGAATCGAGTACCATGTAGGGCCCCAGAAACATATATCTTATGAAAATTAAAGTTGACTACAAATAATTTTATTAAAAGAAAGAAAATTTCTTCGAAAAAATCGTTTTCTTAACTTTGACTAGCCGATCCGTATTCATATGAAATTTTTCTCTGGACAATGATGATGAGATTTCAATATATTCTCTTTTTATTGTTTTTTTTTAATACCACCCAAGAAAAATGATAGATACATTCAAAAAGTAATTTTTTTTCATTAAGACGTCCATAAAATTATGTGTTGTTTTTAATCATAAAGATAAAAAAGTGTAGATTGCAATAATGTGCTAAATTAAATTGTCGATATTTCTATATACACTTCACTTCCTCTAGGTATCCAGAGTTGTTTATTTTCTCAGTGCATACATAGAAAATCTGTTTAATGTTGAATGCTGATAGGTTATATATTTCGCCAATATACAGTCAACAGAAAAAGAAATTCTAAATCTCAGAACATAAAAATAGCAGAGTCCCTAATGGGGGGTACCTATTGTTTCGGCATTTTTGTTTTGCATTTTGTTATTTCGTTTTTCTCTCTTCGATTTTCAATTATTTCGCAAAACTTGTTTTGTTTTTTGTTTATTTTGTTTTTTCCTGTTTCGCGCCAGAATTGTTTCGCCCTTTTTGTTTTGCCATTAACTCTCTCGCAAAATTGTTAATTTGCAATACGATTGTTTCGCCACAGGTTATCTCGCTAACGGTTATTTCGCATTTTTTTTCTGAATTCTCTTGGGAATGTAATAATTGTTATCTAATTTTGTTTTTAGTCTTTGAAACCGCCCGCGTAAGGTTAGAATACAGTGAAGTATTTTAATATTGTCTTTAAATTAAAAAAAATGGGAAGTAAAATCATATGCGATACTTTTAAATCAATTTGAGGAAAGGATAAACTAAGTCGTGAAGGATTTTCCCATTATTTTGAAAAAATCGTCAATTCAAGTACATATTTATATACTTCGTCTGTTTTTTTTTTATTTTAATTTTTGTGTACGTAAGGATCCTGAAGATTTAAAATTCGTGCGAATTTTAAAGTCTTCAGGATCCTTACGTACACAAAAATTAAAATTAAAAAAAAAAAAAACAGATGAAGGCGAAACAATTAAAATCAAAATAATAAAAAAAAATAATAAAATAATAGAAAAGCGAATCGAAAAGCGAAATAAACGAATGCAAAATAAACGAATGCAAAATAAACGAAAAACGAAAAGACTGAAATTCGAAAAAAATCAGCGAAACAATCGAAAGCGAAGCAACTAAAAGACCAAACGAATGAAATGCGAAATAACAAAATGCAAAACGACCGTGGCGAAACGACCAAAAGCGAGATAAAAAAAGCGAAATAAACCATACCCCCCTAATGGGTTTTTGACAGTGGTGGGTAGGGTACGCTATACTTGTCGCAGGCTCAATGGAATTTTGTAACAAATTACTAGAGACTTGATCGTGTGTCCGAGTCGGAAGAAAGCTTTCCGTAGATTGCAACCTAATAAATCTGGTTCTTCTGGAGATGGAATGTTATGGTTTTATAATCAGATTTGCCACGTAGCAAAATTGCAAAGCCCATTCCGTTGCTGTAAACTGTGGTTTCCAACGGTGTCATCAAAAATGTCCCAAATTTCAAGTTCGTTCTCAATTACAGATTCTTTTTTCACACTGATATCTTTACAACAGTCATTTGTAAAATTTGTAAACAGGGTATCTCAACTACTCCTTATTCTAGCAGGTTGTAAATGTTTAAGGGATTTTGTTCAATATTCAATGCTATTTTACGATACTTAAATATCACTTATTTACTAAACCAATCATAAAAAAATCAGTAAAAAATTAAAATTTAAGGTTTATCTCATTCTTGTACTTTTATAAAGTAGTTGCCCACAATTTCATTTCCCACTTTAATTGTTGGCTACAGCTGTCCCTAAAAAGTTCAATTAACCAAATTGAAGCGAAAATACAATTAATAATAAACTACATTTTAATTAAACAGCGCAATGTTATCGGAGCGTGCATCATATTGTTATTTTTATTTGCGGCAAATTAACCTCTCTTACTGGACACATGTTTAATAGCCAGCCAGTTGAAGGCTTAAAAATGAATTTAAATAAATACCTCATTTGCAACGTTCAATTGTATTATTTGTATTTACATTGGTCCCTAGGCAAAGTTTCACTTCAAGCACCTTTCTAAATTTGTAGCTCCAATCACAACTACGAGCATCTTTGTTGTAATGGTTATTTTCAACCGGAATACACGATTATCTACCTTTTTCCGCAACGAAACCTCTGCTTCCACAACTAAACATATAACGGCAAAACGCCAATATTTGCTTCCGCTTTCTCTGAATTAATACGCTGTGTTAGTTTTATGTTGCTTTTATATTCAGAGGACTTCTGCATGCCCTAATACATAGTATTACAGCTCTGTGTACACTCAGTATATAAATATATAATTTCTCTACGGATATTTGTAAGCGCCTAATCTGGCACCCCCGCTATATCCTTTATTATTCAGCACAGTATATATATAAAGAGGCTCATTGTTCCGCATCGTCTTTTGTGAATTTTGCGTACAAACTCTGCGCTCGATTTAATAACACAAAATAAACCAAGAAAACGAAACAGCAACATGCAGCCCAAAAAAATTCAACGAGATATCCTTTGAAGGTAAAACAATTACTGGCAGCCGGATGTGCTGAATGATGATGAGGCACTGAGAAGAGTCTAGGGATTATTGTGGCAAAGACTTTTTTAGGGGTTATGGAAAAAGCGGTTGCACAGTTTTCTTTGTTTTTTCTTGCTTTTTGGGACATTCAAGCTGAAGAGTTGCTACAAAGGGAACTTGCTGAAGAATACAAAGGTAACATATAATTTCATGTAAATATTTGTCTTGGGTGAATTTTAATTGATGCCTCATGTTTGTATCTTTGTGGTATTTTTGTTTTAACTAATTGTCTTATCAAATGTTTATTATAATGATAAGCGACATAAAACGGAGAAGGGCTAAGTGGTTTTGAATTATGCAAATCAGACGTGTTTGACAAAAGATCTTTGGCAACGCTTTTGCTACATCTTTTCTGTTAACCTCTTGGGTTAATTGCACAAATAAGAAGGTATTTATGCCTGCTGTATGCATAAATATTTAAAGCTATTTTTTAGTCGTCATTAAAGTGACATCCATACTTAAATAATGATCAAAAAGACACGCAATAAAATAGACAACAACGCAAGGAGTAGATCTTATGAAAATGTTGATCCAAAAGGTCTTAGTGAAACATTGTTATTATTTGATTTCCCAGTTAAATTAAGAACTCACTGGAGAAGGGGAACTGAGAGCGTTTTTATGACAATTTCAAAAAGGTGAAACCGTCAAGTTCAACATAATGTCAAATGAAAAGTTGAACGACTAATCAACTTTCAATCAAAGGGATAATTTGAGTCAATTCTTCCCTACATACCGCCCTCGTATTTCTACCATATTGTTATCGGCTGCTACTACTGACCCAATGAACCTATAATTGAAGGATCGTACTTCTTCGAACTCGTGCTCTTCCACCTTCATCACCTGCAAAATAATTCAAGTTGTTCTTCTTCTGTTTCCAAGTTTTTCTGCAGACGGAGCTACCGTGATCTTAGTTTTTCCCTCATTTATATGCAGAATTGCAGAGCCAGAAGAGGAAAAATGAGAATTCTACAGTTTGTGTGTTCCCTCCAAAGATGTCAATATCGTCTGCGTATGCCAATAAAAATTGGTTGGATTTGACCAATTTTTTGAAGGATTAATAAAAATGTGATGATGGTGGCTATTACATACTGGAGGCTGCTGACATACATAAGCCTATGTACAAGGGTTAAAAGTAAATACTCACTATTCAAACCATTTGCCACAACTCTTAATACAAAAATTGGTGGAATACTAATAAATTTTGTGGGAAGGACAATTCAAAACAAATTAACTGGTCAAATAATATCACCGCACTCAGGAGGCTGAGAAAAAATATGACAAAAAATAAGACCCTCTATGTCGAATGGTTTTAAAGAACAGTTTGCTGCTAAACTGTTTCAAACAATTTTAGTCCTGGTATTTCAGTGAAATTTTAAACAAAAATACGGGCTAATACAGCGCATTTCAGTCCCTCTAACAGTCACACTATTTTTGAGATTTGGTTTCCGTGTTATAGTCCGAAATCCATTTTCTTGGTTTTTTTTTACCTGAAACGATTTGGCTCATTAGTGGAAAGTTAGTTACGACCAGGAATCGGTCAGGATAATTGTTATCCTTCAAAGCTGACCCAGGGATTGATTTCAATATCATATCATGTCTTCGAAAAAATTAATCCGATTTTAATAATTCATTCACTAACAGAAAACGCAATACTAAGAATAGTAGTGATTTAAGCTGTATATTATTACTTGACGACCCAAAAAATGCTGCTCTGCCATAAAAATATTAATCTTCGGAAATACTATGCGAAAGGTAATCCAAATTCTTTCATGAAAACTATTGAAATTTTTTTCTTTCAAATAGAAAAGGTGATGCCAACTTACTTTGTTTATCAATATATTTTTCTTGGTTGCACTTATTTATGTTTCTTTTTATCCTGGTAATTGCGGATAACACAGCAGACACCGCTATGTGTCATAAATTAGAATCACCATGTATATAAGTATTTGAAAGTTATAAATTAAGGCTGAGAGGAGTCTTGGAGGGCATCACGCGTAAGCCACTCGACCGAATAACGCGAAAATGTAAACAGTTCAAAATTTGGCCTCAGAATGGTTACGGACATGTATTTTTTCACAACGAATGTCGACGTTAAATTGCGGGCGAGACGAGATTTGCAGGGCTTGTCTAGTTAGTAATATAATATAAAACAAGCATTGACAAATGCAACACTAAGTTTTCGTATACTCTCGTGATCGAGGTTACAAAAATTTTCAGAACCAGAGAAATGACTAGCGTTTTAATTAGTAAAGCCTAGTACGCAGCTGAAGTGAAACGAATTTTTTCGGCGGTCTCCAAGTGCAGAGCGAAATGAAAACGAAAACCACAGCGGAAAAATATTTGTGGAGAGTTCTGTCAGCTTTCAAAAACAATTAACAAGTTATGAAAAAAATCGTTTCACTTCAGCTGCGTACTAGGCTTAAACAATTTTTTTTTAAATAAAAAAATTAAACGTCAAAATTTCGCAAGCAATTAATATGCAGGGCAATTAAATTGAGAAAGAAAAGAAAAGGGAATTGTACTAAGAAATCTAGTACATCTATCCACTAAAATGAAACATTTCGTCGTTCAGCAGCGTACTGAAAATCGAAAAGCACAGCGAAATTTTTCGTTTATGATTTCGTCATGTCATTTTTGTATGGGAATTTTCGTTTCGCATCAGCAGCGTACTAGGCTTAAAGATACGATATTCATGGGTGTAAAATAATCCATAGAGTAAAAAGCGCAGAGAACGGCGAATGTTTTACCAACTATGTAATAAATAAGTTAGATAAAAGTAAGGTTAGGATTGAAAATTTATTGCTGTTTCAACATACTTCAAAGGAGAATTGTGTAAAAACAATTGAGGAAAATATGAGAGATCCAAGCTATACTTTGAAATCACATTAAACTTTGATTTGTTTGGGCTTTGAAGACCAACGCATGTTATTTTTAAGATTTTCATTTATAAACTCTACATTGTGTTCGATAAATCCCAAAGGACAGCTAATGTAAAACTCAGCATCATCAGTACACATTGAATACAGCAAGGGACCAAAAATAGATCTCTGTGGGATACCGCTGGAATATCGGAACGAATATTCTTTATTCAACCACTTGACACCTAAGAGCAAATGACTTGAATTGCATTTTGAGCAAAAATTTAAGAAATGTAAGATTTTTTCACAGAGTATCGTATATAAAGTGGTAAATTCTAAATTATATGCCTTAGAAAAGTCGAAAATCTTCTGTGATGCTTATTAAAGCACTAATGCAGCCAGTCTTCTTAGGGAAGATGGATTGTTTAGGATTCAATAAATTTGTTCAGACATTTGTTCTTGAATTACACTTTTTCAAACAGCTTATATTATCTATAAGTGGTAAAATTGATATATGTAGGTCTTCATACTGAGGGTTTTGGGAACAGGTATAACTTCCACATTTTTCCATTGCACAACTTTCAGTTAAACTGATGTGTAAATCTGTAAATACTTAAACTGAAATTAATGAAATTTCCATCAGTTTTCAGTTCAGTTCTCAGTTTTCCTTATAAACGATTGCTCAGAAGTAAAATGAAAACTCAATTGAACACCGGACTGAAGGCTAAATACACAATCTTTTCAACGAAACTCGGTTTCCATTCAGATGCTTGCATTCATCCGATGGTATTGCTACTCAAGGCAGTCTTGTTAATAACCTGAGAAGAATATGCATTGTCTTCTATTGGCAAGATAGTTATACAAGTCGATATTAGCACCTCCTGATCCGTAGATCCATAGAGCGATTTTTAATTCTTTTAAAGTTTATTGTCATTTGTTTGCTGCTTTCTTCATGTTGACGTGATTGTCAAAAAACAGAAAACGTTCTTGCTATAAACATGAGTATAAAATGGTCTTCATACGCTTTTTACGTTTCAAAGCACATTTTTTCTCTCAGGACTAAGTCAAATTGTTAAAACATTAGTTCCTCAACTTTTCGCAAGCATTCATCAACTCACTAATGTGATCAATCTGTTAAACTCTGAAATTCGCTCTTAAAATAAATTTACTATCTAAGCGTTCTTCACATTTGTGTGGGTGTAAAAACACAAGAATCATCCATCCCCAAATCAATACTTATCTGAAGCCATCTGGAAGAACTTCAATTTGTATAAAGCTTGCTCAGCTGTAAAGTCAAAATACTAGCTTTTCATTGGCAAAAAACAAACTCAATTGAACAAAAACCCAAATCGACGAAATCCTTATGCTCAAGGACCAAGGAGAGCGTTCATTTCTACTATACATCATTTTCTCAGCACTTCTTTCCATTTTCATTCCTTCCATTAGTCTGTTCAGTGCATAGTATAGCTTTAACTATTACATTTTCTTTTTATTTCCATCGAATTCTTTTTTTTATGTCACATTTCCACAGAACAAAAATAGAAAAGTGAAAGGACTAAGGACCAGTTACTAAAAGCCCTAGAGCTGTCACTTTGTCATCGTTGAAGATGAATCTTTAGATCCTTGCATATGCTTTGATTAAATGATATTATTTTGCTCATTTCTGCTGCATCTGTCAGGCATTTAAACAGATGGTTGCTTTGAATATTCTTTGGCTAAGGCATTCAGCTGACGTATTTTATGCTCACCACTCATAAGGGACTTTAATATGACTTTTAAGTCCTTGATGCACATCGTTCTTCATTAAAATTACAACCTACATTCGTAGTTAATGATTGAGATTTGTAAACAAAGTTTGTGAGTTGAGTTAAGGAGAGTTCCAGCTTGTTCTGACATTTTATTCAAACTTGACATTTTTGGGAAGTCGTTTTTTCAAATTTTCTATTCATGAATATAAAACTCATGTGCGTACGAAGTAAGAAACAATACACTATGTTCTTACATTATGTATGTTTTCCATCCCAAATTATGCTTACAGGAACTTAAGTAAACCAGTCTGGAATCCTGTTTCAGACCTGTTCTAATATCCTTAATTGGTGTCCCCGAAGGGTTTTTACCTTCTCCTAAGCTCCTAATTTATGGTAGACCTTTTTTTTGGTTGAAGGCTAAGAATATTTGTAATATAAGTTCTTAACATTATTTAAATATTAAAAATATTATAAAATGCTTCTATCCTTGTATGAAACAACTATACCTATACATTTTTTTTTTACGTCAAAATGAGATAATGTTGATGAAATTTGTTTCTTCAAAACACCACACAAACTATAAACAATATTTAAGTAAAATCCACCCTCTTTCATTAAATCTTAAGGAATTTAGAAGTGTCCAATTTATTTACTAACTTTCCCGACAAACGTTGTTTCGTCAACAACAACAATTATTCTTGCGTGTATCTTTTAAGTGTGATCATTTAAATAGATAACGACTTGTACTTAATAACTCGGGATTCTGACCAGGGGCGGATCCAGAGACTCTTGTTAGGGGGGGGGGGGGGGGGCGGCGATCCTGAAAATGTTGATTTAATAGGCAAAGAAAAAAAGGTCTTCAAAAGTAGTTTTAAAGTACTTTGTACTTGTTTATCACAAATTTTAAGGATAAAAGAAGTTCTAAATTAACAGCTTACTTAATAATATAATCACATGACAAATTATTCCAACAGACGTATAACGACTACATTAATTTTACAATGAGAAATCTAATCGATTGCTTTGGGCAAATCTATCTATGATATTGCCTGTATTCAAGTCCAAATCTGAATGTATGTCTAATAGCGCTAATGCAACTAGTCGATCTTCTGCCATGCTTGATCGCAGCAAAATTCGAGTTCTCCTGAAAGTAGAAAAAGTTTTCTCTCCACTTGCTGCACTCAACACTATCTAAGGAAACAAAAACTTGGAAGAGCACGCGCAACGTATTAAAAATGTTATTATCAATAGCTGTTAAGCATCCCAAGCTTTGTATATTATATTCTTGGGTAGTGTCAAGATTGATTTTCTGCTAGCAGGTACAATACCAAACTTATGTAAAAAAAAAACTGCTTCTATGGTAGGTCTCAAAGTGGTGCTTCAATCGATTTCCATCTTGGAGGAACTACCCAAGAATATAATAAATATACAAAGATCCAAGGAACAGTCATACTTTTCCAAATCCCATTTTATTTTCCACGTTTTTAATTTCTCTAGGACATTTTTGGAGATAGGAAACCAAGCTGTTAAGCTATTACAATGTGTAATAAATTAACGTAGTAGGGTTAATTCAATGAATTGAAGTTGATTTTATTATCTAAGTATTATGTTAGCAAAATTTTGATATTTTTAACTTCCCAAAGGAAGTTATTGTAAAGGATCCGATTTTGTGAATCTCCAATTTTTGCATCAAACCATTTTATCATGATTTCTATGAGTGTGTATGTGCGTTATGTTTTTTCTGCTCGATTATCTGGCGAACTACTCATAGTATTGACATGAAAGGACTCATTCGATGCGGAATCGCTTTAACTAAAATATATTATTTTACAATAATTTGTTATAAACAATTGGAAATGAGTTTAAGCTATATATTTTCGTGGTAGGAATAGGATATTCATTATTTTAAACCGGTGAAAACGCATAAGTTTAGTTGACAACAGTTTCATTTTCTACAAACAATTGAATTTTGTTTTTTATTTTTCTCCTCTGGGAAGTAAGTCGTGTGTACCACAGGGGTCGCACTCATATTTCATTATTTTATTTTCACCTAAATATAATGTTCCCACATGCCAAAATCGTGATGAGATGATTTATGTTTAACATTATTTTAAAATTATATTTTGCTTGTCACATCACCAGATTTTAGGCGGCTTAGGGGGGCGATCGCCCCTATCGCCCTCCCCCCCCCTCTGAACCCGCCCTTGATTCTGACCCAAAAGTTATATTAGATGTGGCGTGTGGCCTTATCAAAAGAAAACTTTTTTTTAATGTTATTATGAAATCTCTTACACATTTTTTTTTTGTAACACCGGATATCTATACCCATGATAGATAACTTTAGAACTATTTATTAAAACTGTCATTGTCAAATATCCGTTTTCTTTTTCATTTGAATAGTAACTTCTTTAACTGGCTTTTGATAATTTCGTGACTTAATGGTGACACTTAATGGTCTTTTGAATTTATTTTTTCAAACTTGCAAGCGCTCTAGATCTGGATGCATACCTATTTTTTTTTTAGATAAAACTATAAAGATTTTATGACATTGATAATATATAGGAAATCGGGTACATACATTTATTATTTATTCTCACATTTTATTTCCTACGTAATGAAAAAAAAATGAAACTATCTCGAATGGTATTGAAGTTTGAAGAAATATCTGTTGACTTGCAAAGCAACGTTTTATTTACATTTTTGCTTGCTCTATTTTTTTTAATCATCTTATTAATGCATTTAAAAGAAAACCTACAATAGGAGTGACTCCTTACTATTTTTTTTATTGAGTTGCATCACTGATCAAGCAAATTGAGAAGAAAATAAAGTACCGTTATTTCCTCTCCTGGTGTTTAAAAATTAAAAACAGATTTTAATGTATTGCAAAAATATAACCGCATTTATTGTTTATTGTTTTTGTTTTTTTTTTTAAGTTCATTTTTATCAAAAAATTAATATGCAATTTTGTTGCCTCTATTTCCCACCAATCTTAGAATTCTTTTTGGCATACTATTAACTAGATTTTTCAATATGGAGTCGTATAAAGCGTTCCATTCTGTCACAACTGCCTCTCGCAGCTCAGCAACACTAGCAAATTGCTTATTATGGGCATAAATTTTGCGAGTTAAAATTCCCCAAAGATTTCCGATGGGGTTGCAATCTGGAGAATGTGACGGCCACTCAATCAAATTAGTGTTTTTCAATTCGAACCAATCCAAACTTTGACGACTTACATGAATTGGGGCATTATCTTGCTGGAAGACATGCTCAACTCGGCGAAATCGTCTTAAATAAGGTACCAAATTCTCCTCAAGGACCAAAGTGTAGTCAGAACTGTTCATTCTGGTAGAGGTGAAGGTAAGTTCAACCTTACCACGCTCGCAGAAGGCCCCCCAAGCCATACAGCTGCCACCACCAAAGTTCCTCTTGGAAAAAAACTTTTTTCTGTTTCCTCAAATCGTGCCAATATCCGCTAAAACCATCTGGTCCAGCGAGATTAAACTTTTTTCATCACTAAAATAACCTAATAAGAAACATTCATTCCAGTATGCCATTTGGAATAACGAGATTTTAGTGTAGATTAATAGAAAGTCACTTACGGTTTTCCAATCCCGATTTATGTTTTGGCGGGCAAATTCCAATCTTTTTTGTTTGTGAGCTGCTGTTAAATTTGGAGCTGGCACCATTTTGCCCCGAACAATCACTCCCCTGCTTTTTAAAGCACGAGAAACGGTTGAAACCGAAACTCCTAAACCCGATTCGTTACGAAATTCCGGCAAGAATGCACCGAATTGGATGCAGCATTGATTAAACGCCTCTTGTCGCGACGTGTCAGTTTCTGCGGACGCCCGGGTCTTATTTTTGTCCCATAAGATTCTGGATGTTTTAAAAAATGTCGAATGACACGATCCGATCGTGAAATTCGTCTTCCAATAGCCCTAAGACTTAGGCCGCTTGACCGAAAAGCCAAGATTTTGCCTTTTTCAATTTCGCTTAAATGCGTACCACGTGGCATTGTTGTTTTTTATTTGAAAGCACTTGACTGAATGCAGCTTTAAAGAGATTTGCATTGTGCGGTTATATTTAATTTTTGCATTACATCAAAATCTGTTTTTAATTTTTAAACACCATGAGAGGAAATAACGGTACTTTATTTTCTTCTCAATTTGCTTGATCAGTGATGCAACTCAATAAAAAAAATAGTAAGGAGTCACTCCTATTGTAGGTTTTCTATTAAATACATTTTTTCGGGTGCGGTTATACTTATGCAAGGCACTGTATGTATGTATATATCCGCACACTATGTACTATAAAAGACATCAGTCTTATTTGTACAACAAATAAAAATGAAAAAATAAAAAGTGAAAATGAAATGAAAATAGTGGGGGAAGGTAGTTTGTTTATTTATTTATTTAGTTCTATTTTTTTTAATGACAAATTTATATTATTAAGAATTTTTATAAAAGGAAACACAACACTTTGTTTTTATTCTTCAAAAAGTATGGAAAAATGAATTTTGCTTACAACGCGTGTGTTGGTGCATTTTTCAAAAAGTTCTCATCGTTTAAACCTTCCCTGAACTTTCACTGATAATTTGAAACCATAATCAAATAAATCTGTCCAGCCGTTCCTAAGTTTAAGCGGGACTAACGAAAAGCAATTTATTTTAATATATAGGGTGTCCCAATAAGAGCGCACTTTTTAAAATTGAATTCATTTCTTTGTCATGCAAGTAGGAACTCTGAAATTTGGCAGATGTCACCTCTGTTTGTTCCGATTACTAAAAATGGAGCGCTTTTTGAAAGAACAACACGTTATAATGGTAAAAACTCATTACAAAAATGGGGAAAGTTACGCTTCGCAAACTTCACCAAATGTTCAGTCGAGAGAGTGTACCTAATATGTCAACCATTCGAAGAGTGGTCAAACCATTTGAAGAAACTGGGTCAATTATGGATGATAAGAATCCTTTGCGTCAACGTACTGGTCGGTCCCTTGAAAACATTGCTGCTGTAAACGAGAGTGTTGTCGAGAACCCGAAAACATCAGTTCGACAGTGAGTGTGAACGGCATTCGTTACAGGAATGTGATAACGGACTTCTTGTGCCCTCAACTGGACGGCATGAATCTGGACAAAATGTGGTTTCAGCAGGACGGCACAACTTGCCATACTGCGCATGAAACAATCGACTTATTGCAGCAATGATTTTCAGAACACATTATTTCACGAAATTCTGATGTGAACTGGCCACCAAGATCGTGCGATTTAACGCCGTGCGATTTTTTTCTTTGGGGTTTTGTGAAATCTCGGCTTTATGCGAATAAACCCGAAACAATTCCTGAGCTCAAATCGGAAATCCAACGTGTTGTCTGTAAGATACAGCCACATCTCTGTGCAAAAGTCATGGAAAATTTCATGAAAAGAGTAATGGCCTGTCATCGGAGCCGGAGGGGTCATTTGCCGGATATTTTATTCCATACTTAATCGGAACATGTCTTCTTTACAATACAATAAAAATATAACACCTCTGTCATAAAACACTTGGTTTTATTTGCAAATTAAAAAGTGCACTCTTATTGGGACACCCATTTATAGAGCCATTCATCACATTAGTTATAAAACAAAACTGAAGGTATTGCCTATGATGGGTGAGGGTGATAGATAGTAAGGAGAAGGTATATTGTTCGGTAACCAAGAAGAGAAACGTAGTCAGAAACGCAAATAACTTCTTTAAACTGCTTCAAGTCGATTTATGTGAGTAGAGTAGTATGGTGACCATACGTACGATACAAAAATAAATAAATAGAGTGGCGAAACAGCTCTTGAAGAGCCAAGGCCTAAGTGGCTTACTCTCATCAACAATTCTTTGAGTGCGTGTGTGAAGAATTGAGGGGACCTACAGTTTAACGCCGATTCCAAACGGCAAGGTTGAGAAGCACTTTTTGCATGACAGATTGATACTCTTGGAAGTTTTGTCCATTCTACGTAAGAGGCAGTGCCCGCGAAAAATGAAATAAAAACTTTATGGGCACGAGTAGGACTCGAACCCACGACGTTCTGCATGGCAGCCAACGCACCTAACCACTAAGCCACGGACAGCTACGAACGATACAAACAAAAGTTTTAAAACATAAGGGTCCTGAAATTCGCAACTATATCTCGTTTTATGAATCCTATTGGCCTTTTTAGTTATATAGTACAAGTGAAAGTTTTGAATCCAGGATTATACCAAGGTCAGAGAATACAGAGACATTGTTTAACGGTGACAGATCAAACATATAACTAAATACAAGGGATTTTGTTCTGCGTTAAAAGTCATACACTTGTTGACATTTAAGACAAGACGGTTAAAATTGCACCACTCCCGAAAAAGAATAAGGGCTTCTTGTAATTACAAGCAGTCAGATTGAGATTTAATACTTTTAAACATTTTAACGCGTCTGCACAGATTAATATAGAAGATTTTTTAATAGTCAAAGCTAAGTCATTAATAAATAATATAAATAAAATTGGTCCTGAGTGACTACCCTGAGGGACACTGGAGTTGACTAGAAAATAAGTTGAATGTTCATTAAAGAAAACTACACAGGACTGTAATGTCTGTCGCTTAAATTTGAAGACATCCATTTTAGAAACTTAGAGCTAAATTCAAGATTGTCCATTTCCTTGATTAGTGTTGTATGTTTTAGATTTTTAAAACTCTCCATGCAGTTCTGAATCATTCTGTTCTTTTTTTTCGAAATATCAAATCAGAAACAATGTTAAATGAAAAGTTCGAATAATTTTTTTCACGCTCCTCGGATTCTGAACAATCTTTATTAAAATGTATCGACATTGCCTTTTCCAGCTTACGTTGCAAAATTTGGTGCCTCTGCAGCGCTAACGTTTGACAGTTTTCAAAATTTCTTTCCTCCTTGAACAGAACAGAAGACAACATTGAATTCGGTAATCAAACTGAACAAATGACAAGCGTCCTTTTTTTGTTTTGTTAATCAAAAGAATTTTTAAAATTGATGCACTGTTATTAAATCCGAGGTTTTCATATTTTGAACCTCCTCGGGGGCTCCACAGCTTCTGTTATAAAAGAACTTGATCACAAAGCCATGTTAAAATTTTGTCAGAGTGTATTTTTGACTTTGAGAGGAGTTGTACTTATAATTAAAAATAGAAAAAAACTGCCAAGAACTCAAGAAAAATCCAATAATGAAATTGCTATTGTGAATTCAAAATCCATACGTTTCTAAGTCAAATACAACAAATATACTAAAATGCGTCAAAAAAAAAAGAAATACCACAGAAATCGTTTCGTAAAGAGCAAAGCCTCACAGCTTTTCTGCATATCCAAACAATCCTATTTCAATTTTTTCACTCCCAATGGAAAAAAAACAAAAGAATTCGGGTCGTCATGCACTTGCAATTTTCTCATGAAGCTTGCAGTTTTTTTCTTCAATGTATCCGCATCGTGCATTGAAACTCTAAAGCATACCAAGATCTCTCTTTCGTTTGCTTTAGGTATTTTAGGTTCTGCCATCAATTCCGTAGTTTGAATTTGAGTTCATGTATGAATACTCCTGACAATAATGTGTTGTTTTGTTCGTCCATAACCAGGCGGCTATAGGGATAAAAAAATGGATTTCGAACTGCCAGTATTCTGAATGAGAGAAACTAAAATCCTAAAATGTTTTTACTGATTCAATACCAAAAAGAAAAGTTAAAAAAAAGGTCAAGTCTATTCAAGTCCAGATCCAGATGCAGCAATTTTGGAAGGCTTTGTAAGTGATGAAGTTTGAGCTCCACAACAGGAAACTGTCAATCCCATTCGAGATATTTGTTGGGAATGCACAATCATATGCATATTAATGCTTTTTGAAGGACCAATGGTCAAACAGCTTAGCAAAAGTCGACTTTGCCTTGCAAGGAATTATGACAGTTTTAAATGGCAGTTGAATCGATGAGTTCGTAATTTATACAAACATAAGTTATGGTTATTTTCACGAGGTTACGGATTTGGATATTTTATTACTTTCGTTGGGCTATTAGCGCAGTTGCCAAACTATTAAAAACATTTCTAACTATCGGATTTATTATTGCACTGAATTAAATTATAAAAAATAAATTCTTTCTTACGATAAAAAAAATGCGTACGACTTCTACCACAATTTAACTGCTAAACATCTGAGAGACAGTTTTTCATTTTCTGTTATTAACTTTTAAGGCTTATTTTTTTTGTTTTTTTTTCAAAATTCATTTTTTATTCAATTCACTTATAACTAGACAAAAGAATTGAAACTAGCTTATTATCTAAAATCTTATATCAAGGGGCACGGTAGTGCCCAGCCAAGTTCTCTAGCAACTTTGGCACTACACCCTTATTTACAGGAAACAACTCAGGGCATTTTCCACACCCCCCTTCTATACCAAAGAAACCAAAAGTTTCAAACTCACATTATTTGTATTTGGAAAAAGCACCTCAGTAAATTTCAGATATTAAGCATAAGTAGTTTCTAAGATACAATGTTACAAAAATCACGAAAACCGTAACTGACTGACTGACTCACTCACTGACAGACCATCAAAATTATGAAGCACTTCCCGTTGCCTTAGAAACTTGAAATTTGGCGCAGTGATAGGTCGTATTGTGGTCCATACGAAGGAAAAAAATCGAAAATTTGAAATGTTTCAATCAGGGGGCGTGGTAGCCGCCTACTTTTACATTATTAGTTTAAATTATATGGAGCACTTTGGAGTGCAGTAGAATCAAGAAATTTGGCACAGTGATAGGTCATGTGGTACATACAAAGGAAAAAATAGAAAATTTGAAATTTTTCAATCAGGGGGCGTGGTAGCCGCCTACTTTTACATTATTAGTTTAAATTATATGTAGTAGAATCAAGAAATTTGGCACAGTGATAGCTCATGAAGTACATACAAAGGAAAAAATCGAAAATTTGAAATTTTTATATCAGGGGGCGTGGTAGCCGCCTACTTTTACATTATTAATATAAATTATATGGAGCACTTTGGAGTACAGTAGAATCATGAAATTTGGCATACAAGTACAACGTGCAATAGAACAAATAAAATATGAAATGTATGATTTTCAACTGAGGGGGCGTGGTACCCACACATTTAAAAATAAATTTTATAAAATAGGTATATGAGGCACCTCTGATCATCGTAGAATATTGTAATTTGGCAAACTAGCAATTGTGCCAGTCAATATAAAGAAATAAAATTAATTTTTAGATTTTTCTGCTAAGGAGGCATGGTACCCGCCCATGTTTTATGAATTAATATAATATAAAATGAACACCATAGAAGAGTAAATAAATTTTAATATTTTACACACAGAAGTAGTTGTACCAGCCCATTTTGAAATATTTTAGCTAAATGTAGGTATATGACCATTTCTTATAATTAATTATTGTAGAATCGTGAAATCCGTCAGAGTTAGTGGTTGAATTGTATTGTATACATACATACGGTAATTTTTCATTCAAATGTTGAATTGAAAAATGGATTAAATAGATAAACCGATTTTTCAACTACATATACGTTTTCATGACCCCTTATTTGGAGATTTTAACCTTATCAAAAAAAAAAAAAATCTCTGTAAATCAGTTAATTTTTTTTACTTGGCTATGTTAGACAAATTAAAAGACTGTAATTAACAAATAATTCAGTTGTTCTTTATTTAATGAATATCAGAATAGAACTAAGAACAATATTTTTCATATTAAGCAAGAAAAGAAAAGAATTAGTGTGTATAATAGAAAAACAGAATACAAAGTGTGTGATGTAGGGTTGCCAGATATATTATCAACACCTTCCCTCAAACCTATACCACACATTATCAAGATAATCCTAACATAGTTAAGAATTTAGTGTGCTTACATTTTTGTAAATTTTTTGTTAAAATGTCAGCGGGCATCTCATCAGTAGAAACATATTTCAAGTCTATTAGCCGCTTCTGGAATACCTCTAACCTCTAACGTAGTGAACTCTGATGTCAATGTGTTTGCTTCTGCCGTGAAAGACCGGATTCTTTACCAATTGATGAGAACTTATATTGTCACCATAAATGAGAGTTGGTCCCTCTATAGATTTATGCAGACCAAGTTCAGCCAATAAACTTCTGAGAAAAACAACCTCCTTTGCTGCCGAAGATAGGGCCATATACTCGGCCTCAGTGCTACTTAAAGCCACCGAATTCTGCTTGCGCGATTCCCAAACCACCGCAGCTCCAGCAATGTAAAACACAAACGCCTGTCGTCAGGACTACCAGCCCAGTCCGCATCTACATATCCTTCGAGAGGCCTGCCCGTCTTCTTGTAAGTGATTCTTAGATCCATTGTGTTCTTTAAGTACTTCAGTACATGCTTTGCAGCCGTCAGGTGTTCAGTATGGGGATCCATGTTGAACTGTGCAAGTTTACAAACACTGTGCAATAAATAGGGTCTGGTAGATATTGATAGATACATCAACGATCCAACTAATGACTGGTATGACTTTGTATCCACCTTAATGCATTTTTCACAGCTAGTATATTTTTTCAACTTTAGTCCAGGATCAATTGGAGTGCTACACTTTCTCGATTCCGTCATGTTGTACTTTAGCAAGAGGTCGATAATGAATTGCTTTTGAGAAATACTAATAGTATTTGAATCTGAACTTCTTTCAATTCCCATTCCCAAAAAGAAATCGATTTCACCTTTGTCAACCACGTCAAATTCCAATTCGATTTGTCTTTTAATCCACCTTAGAGTCTTGTCGTAAGAACAGGCTATCAAAATGTCATCGACATACACTGACAATATGTTGATTTCGCCGTCTTTCTTAAACACATATGTGCAGTTTTCACTGTGCAGTCGCGACTTTATTCGGAAAATTGGCATCTTCGAAACCTTCCGGTTGTTGCATAAAAATGTCTTCTCGTAGATCGCTGTTTAAGTACGCAGCAGTGACGTCCATCTGGTGAACAATAAGATCGTACTCGACAGCCAGAGCGAGAACGGTGCGTATAGTTGAGTACCTTGCAACTGGCGAAAAAGTTTCATTGTAATCCATTCCAAGTATTTGGCTGCAACCTTTAGCCACAAGCCTTGCCTTGTAACGCTGTACAGTCCCGTTCTTGTCTCGTTTCCGATTAAAAACCATTTCGATCGGATGGGGCGACGGTTGGCAGGCAAATCTACCAATTCCCATGTATGTTTTGACATGAGACAATCATACTCCGACTTCATTGATTGACGCCACTACTTTCCCTTGAAAGGTTTATTTGCTTGCATATGATGTGGCGGTTTTGCTTTTTGTTTGTTATAGAAGGCTCTTTCATTACTTTCATTGTTCGGCAATTCGTTCTGCCGTCTTTGCCCTTCTTCAGTCAACTTTGTCTTAAGAGCACTCATTGCAGGCAATTGGTCACGTGACTCTATTGTTACGACAAAGCTTTCGTATTCTTGTGGCAAACTCGAAAGCATGATGATGACTTTCGACAATTTCTGACATACATTTTATATGGTCAGCCATCGACGAATTTTCAGGCATCTTCAGATTCAAAAGCTGTTTGAACAAGGTCACCTTTCTGGCTGGACCACTAGGTCTATGAACCTCTTCTAATTTACTCCAGGCTTCTTTCGAGGACTTACAATTTTTAACATGAGTTAATTGTAGAGACGTAACGCTCAAAATAATGGATGCTAAGGCCTTTTCGTCTTTTGCTTCCCATGGTGCAATCTCGGTTGGCACGGTTGGCTTATTACCACTAACGTATGTCCAAAGCTCACTGTGAATCAGCACTGACTTCATTTCGACTCTCCATCCCTCGTAGTTGTCGTTATCGAGTTTCTCAATATGGTAGAATGAAGAACTCATCTTCACAATTCGCGATTTCAATTATAACTCTAACACAACTTTCTATTTAGTTATTAAAACTAAGCTCTGGACCCATAACCATTTGTTAGACAAATTAAAAGACTGTAATTAACAAATAATTCAGTTGTTCTTTATTTAATGAATATCAGAATAGAACTAAGAACAATATTTTTCATATTAAGCAAGAAAAGAAAAGAATTAGTGTGTATAATAGAAAAACAGAATACAAAGTGTGTGATGTAGGGTTGCCAGATATATTATCAACAGGCAATTTTTCTCTTAGTAACCTACTATTAAAAAAGTTTGGAAAACTTGCTAAGTAAAAAAAATTAACTAATTTACATTAGTTTACAAGTTTCTTTCAAAACTAATAGTTGAGTCGATGTTAGTTCACTTAAAACATTTGCAATGCACCAAAGAGTACATGCTTATCTTAGAACTTAGCGTTCTTTTAGATCTCATTACATTTCCTGGCTGATTTGTTAGGCAGAATTTCTGTACGGGAGAACTTGGCTCTTTTTTAAATTCCCAGAGGAAGTTATTGTAATGGGTCCGATTTTTTGAATCTCCAATTTTTGCATATCTCCATGTTTCGAGGTCATTAGAATCCGAATCAAGCGTATTTATGATGATGTCTGTGTGTGTATGTGTGTTCGTATATGCGTATGTGCGGACGTGCTTTACGTTTTTTCAGCTCAATTATCTCGCGAACCACTCCTTGTTTTGTCATAAAATTGACCTCATTCGACGCAACATTATGTTGTTATGTTGCTGATTAGGTTTTGAGCGAAATCGGCTAAGCGGTTTTTTAATGGCAATCAAAAATCTAAGACAACCCTAATATAATGAAAATTGTGATAATTTCTGCAATAATTTCGACAATGATGCAAAAACCTTATAGTTAGTGTGAAAAAAAAACAATTTTAAGGAGTATCGTAGACTATATTTCATTACTAGCTGACCCACCAAACGCTGCTTTGCCGTATAAATATTAATTTTCGGAAACACTTATCCGATTAGAAAAATTGCTTCAATAATAGAAAACTACAATATAGGCTTTATTTTACTGTGCAAAGCAGTTGTGAATGAGTCCACAAAATGGTACGATCAACTTTTGGAAGATGGCGCGCCACTGTTATTCAATAATCTTAATGTTATTCATAAAATCATCAGTTTTATGGAATTTGACTTTGGACCAACGTGCGTTTATAACTACAACGGGATGCATCGGCTGAATATTTTGCAAAACAACTAATGTTTTTACATATTTTTCTACTCTGGGAAGTTAGTCGTGTGGACTCCATGGGTCACACTCATATTTTTTACATTTATGTTTTTGGTGTGATTTAACTTACTGGCCCCAACCGGGCGCTCTAAGGAATTCATGGTTTCTTAAAATTAATGCCTTTCGGTCTATGAACTATTCTATTACATTTAATTTTATTTTTTTTAGAAAATTAGAAAAAAAACTAACACAGTGGGGCATATTCATAGACATTTTTAAACTGCTGTTAAGCTGTGATTAACTTTAACTGGAGTTTAAGCTATTCATAGACACATTTAGTCCTAGGATTAAGAACAAAACTGGAGTCTAACTTTAAACACACTTGATTCTATGGGTGCAGTGCATTAACGCCCATGGAATTAACGCCCGTGGGTGTTAATTCCAAAAACAAAAGGAATTTACCCCCCCCCCCCGCGGGTGTTAAATCCTTTTTGAATTGGCAATAAGGCCCACCATAAAAAAGAACTAACGCCCGCGGGTGTTAATGCCATTTGAAATTGGCACTAACACCCGCGAGTGTTATTTTCTTTTGGAAGAGATCTTTTCAACCTCGGATGTGAACACTTGCGCTGGCATCCTAGACACCTTGGCGACATGAGTAGAAACAAATTAAACATCACAAATGAAGTTTACAAATTTTACATTTCTAACTTCGTACGATTATACTTTTGGTCATTCAAGACTTATTCGGTTTGTGAATTAAATTTTTTTTTAATTCAAAAACCGAAGAAATCTTTGGGATGTCAAAGTTCGGTGAGGATACGGCATTCTACAAGCACACTATACTTGAAGCCAATTTCATCTTATTGTATCTATCTGTCACATAAAATAACCGAGCTATTTCATTTACATTGAAAGATGGATGGACACAAGCGGAAAAAATTTTGTCCAAAAGAGAATCAATTTGGGGTGTGAAAATAAAAAAATTCGCGCGAATTTTTTTATTTTCACACCCCAAATTGATTCTCTTTTGGACAAAATTTTTTCCGCTCGCTTCGCTCGCGAACAAATCAAATCGATCTTGAATTTTTTGTATCGGCTTCAACCTCAGTCGAAATGATTCTGAAAATGAATCATTGAAATGCTTGCAAAAATGTAGAACCACTACTTTTCCAAATAAAAGGAAACCTTAACAGATCTGACAGTTTTGTCGACAGCTAAACGTGGTCCTATTTATTTCAATGTGTACTTATACAATACCTACATACATACAAGAATTTAATTTTTTTGTTTATTTGTTTAGCATGAACGTTCGTTGTTTCACTTTTTTTTTCATTTGGGACTTTTGTCCCATAAAAAGTAAAATTTAATTGGGACTACTGACTGGCCATAGTGAGTTAATAATCCCCAAAACTATTTCGGTACTTTTGAGTCTCCAGAGTGGCTCAGAAGTTCCGAAAACCATTTTCGGGACTTCTGACTTCGAGACGAGTTTCCCTGCGCCAAGTTTCTTATCAAAACAGAAAAACAAAATAAGGCCCCAAGGGCATTATTTCTAGGTTGCAATGGACATAAGACCGCAACCCTTGTAAGGGTCTAATTTCCATAAGAAATTGAAATAAGGCTCCATGCGGCTTTATTTCGTCGGACGTTATTTCACGTCACCATTTGTTTCACGTGTGGGTTTTATTTCCAATTTAAATTGGTATTAAAGCCCATCAAAAAACGGAATTAACCCCCGCGGGTGTTAATTCCAAATCAAAAAAGGAATAAATACCCACGGGGGTAAATTCCTTTTGTTATTGGAATTAACACCCGCGGGCGTTAATTCCATGGGCGTTAATGCACTGCACCGATTCTATGTTTATGTTGAATGAATGAATAGAGTGGCGCGACAGCTCTAGAAGAGCCAAGGCCTAAGTGGCTTACTCTCATCAACAATTCTCTGAGTGCGTGTGAAGAATTGACTTTGATCCTGCAACTTAGATACAAACTGGTGGATGCATTTGTTCGGATAGGCTTGATTATAATGCACAAGAAAAGGTATAGAAGCAAAAAGAAAACTGCTTTATCCTTAAAAAAAAACAAGGATAAAAAACACAATTTTCAGTATATTCAATTATTAAGAGACGGAGAAGGATTTTTTTTTATTCCAAATTCAAACTCACAACAAACGTTTTGGAATGGTACCAAAGTGGCCTACAAGTTCAATGCCTTTAGACTTTGGATAATTCATCTAGGGGATAACCGTTGTAGAATTTGTTTAAATAAATTCGATTTGGATTCAGGAACACGAAATTACATGAAAATGCTTCAAACACTAATGCCAAAATCATATATATACATATACAATATTTTACTTTAGCAGGTGTTTAAAATATTGGACATTTGGATCACAAGAAACAATTATTGATGCCCCGAGTAATTTTTTTTTTTTAGTTTTTTTTTGATTTTGAATAAGAGAAATACAAAAATGTTATTTGAAGTTTCGAATTTGGAAATTCTCTATTTTATTTTAACATTTTTGATGTTTAATGTCTACATTTGAAGCATAGTTGTAATAGATTTCTTCCGTAAACTCTAGTTTATTTTTTTTAATTTTTTTTTATTTATATAAGTAGCTAACAGTTAAAAAAAAAACAATTACAAGCTACAGTTAAACTTACAATTTTTAGATAATAATTCAATCTGTCGCAATTAAAAATAATATTCAAAAAAAGAAAAAAAAATCAAAAAATCAAAGTTAGAAAATCGTCTATGAATAGAAGCTGTGTTTTCCTAAACTGTTTGGCTTAAACTGTAAAATAAAAAAAAAATTGAGTAGCGCGACAGCTCTTGAAGAGCCAAGGCCTAAGTGGCTTACTCTCATCAACAATTCTCTGAATGCGTGTGAAGAATTGAGGGGACCTACAATTTAACGCCGGTTCCGAACGGCAAAGTTGAGAAGCACTTTTTTCATGACAGATTGATACTCTTCGAAGTTTTGTCAGGTCTTGGCAAGAGGCAGTACCCGTAAAAGATGAAATAAAAACTTTACGGTCACGAGGAGGACTCGAACCCACGACGGACGTTCTGCTTAGCAGCCAACGCACCTTACCATTAAGCTACGGCCAACTGCAGCTTAAACTGTGGACTAGCAAATTAAGACTTAAGCAAATCTCTATGAATATGGCCCAATGTCATTTTGTTCCTTACATGCTACTTAAAATTAGGTCCTTAAAAATAAAACTTAAAATTAACTAAAAACTACCTTCATTTTAATCGAAAAAAGATAGGAAATTAGAAAAAATGAAAGCGGATCAAGAGAGCATACTTTATATGGAGCTTGTAAAAATGCATGTCTATTCATAGCAATTGATAAACAATAAAAAGTCTGCAATGGAGTTGCAGATCAGTGGAGTTGTTAGCGCAATGCGTAGTGCATTGGCTTCCCAACTAGTTGGTCTAGGTTCAAATCCCAAAAATGTGAAATCAAAAAGTTTTTCGATTAAAATAAAAAACAACTAGACAGCACCACTAATAAAGGAGTCTTTGGCACCCGTGAAAAAAGACATTGATAGAAGCCTCTATGTTGATATCGTTGTTCAAATACATATAATAATACAAATTTTATTTGTGTTTTAATTAAAGTATTTCTACTGAATAGTTTTGAAGAATTAATTTTGGAAGTTGAAAACAAAACAAAACGATAATAAGTCAAGTTTTTATAAAAAAAAAGACTTTTCGTAGTTAAGTCTTATTTATTTTTCTAGCCATTTCTATTAAAAATTCAGAGTCTAATAACATAAGATCTTTTTCTTTGATTTTGTCACCTTAACCAGTACATAACATACGTTTTTCGACTTTTATCATAAACTAGCTGACCCTGCAGACTTCGTACTGCCTCAATCGATAATCGATAACCCTCTTTTGCATTGTTTTTTTGTTAATTCGTATGTATGGATCCGTCTTTAAACAAATAAGCGATATCAAAAAAACAAAACAAAATGGTAAGTATACGCCCCGTTGCCGTGCGGATTTGTAAAACGCGAATCATTTCGGTTTAACTTCGCTCCTCATGTTGCTGTTGTGTAAACATTTCGAGTTCTTCGACCCTAATTGTTGCGTATAAAACACATTGACCATGATATTGAATGAAAAAAGGATTTTTTATGATTGCTCTGAGAGTTACCGTTATGGAGCAATACAGCAAAATAATTTTTTTACATTAAAAATATCAGTGTTTCAAAAAAAAAAATACCAACATCACGAATTCTCTATTTTCCCATTGTTTAAAATCCATTCAAAATTTGACTTGGGATTTTCTTGCTCTTCTGGATTTTTCCATTTTACCACTCATTTTACCACAACTAATGCATTTCATATGAAAGAGTGTTTTTGAGATTTTTGTTTAGCCAATTTTTTTTTTTTGCATTTCAAATTTTCCATTTTTCCAATTTTTTGTTTACTTTTTCTTGCTTTCCTGTTCCCCATCACAAATTTTCCAGTTTCCCTGTGTAAACCAATGAGTTTTCCGAGTTCCTTTCGAAAACCCATTTTGAAATTTTCCAGTTTTCCATTTGAAATTTTCCAGTTTTCCATTTGAAAACCAATGCATCTTCAATTACATGCAATTTTCCCTTTGAAAACCAATGAGTTTTCCGAGTTTCATTCGAAAACCCATTTTGAAATTTTCCAGTTTTCCATTTGAAATTTTCCAGTTTTCCATTTGAAAATCAATGCATCCACAATTTCATGCAATTTTCCATTTGAAAACCAATGAGTTTTCCGAGTTTTTCATCAAGAACTTTCTATTTTTCCATTCGAAAACCCATTTTGAACCAAAAAATTCCAAGCAAAAAATATCTAATTTCCGACCTTTGTTTGGTTTTTCCAGTTTTCCCACTCTTCCATGAGGTTTTTCCAATTTTTTTTTCACAGAAATCATCACTGAATGTAACAGTATGAACCATGAAAATTTCAAAAATATCTGTTGGGCCATTTCGGAGTCTATAGGAGACATACAAACAAACAAACAAACAAACAAACAAACAAACAAACAAACAAACACACTTCCATTTTTATATAAAAGGGAGCGGCAAAATGATCTGACGGTTTTCGCTGCCACGCTGGCGAGCGAGTGAGTGGTGGGGGTGGTGGGGATAACGGCTTTCCAGAGCCTACGTGCGGACATGTTCAGTAGCCATGGAGCGGTGGACGGCTGAGCACCGTGCGTTTGTCGTGGAAGCGTTTTTTAAAAGTGGCGATTCCTGTGTTACTGTTCAGCGTCAGTTCCGTAGACGATTCAATGTGGGTCCACGTGGTAAAGTCCCAACTCGAAACACCATTTTGCTGTGGGTGAATAACTTAAGGAGGCCATACGCCAAGAAATAGCCAACCTGTCTCCTGCAATGTTAGGGAAAGTGTTTGAAAGTTTCAGTGCAAGATTGGAAGAATGCATGGCCCGAGATGGACATCATTTGAAAGACGTCATCTTCAAATCTTAAACGGAGCAAATTCGCCTTTTTTCAGCTATTTTTATAAATGTTCATAAATACCAATCTGTAATATGCAATAAAACACTTTTTATCACTATAAACGTTTGAGTTATTTACATTTTAAAACCGTCAGATCTTTTTGCCGCACCCGTATATAGAGATTAACAAGAACAATGAACATACAAGGAAATAAAAGCTTAAGTTGTTTTTGAAAATAAATGTGTTAACAAAGATATCTCCCGATATACTTTCATTGGCTTCTCAAAATGTCATGATATAATTTATTTTGTTTTTAAATAATATTTTCAAATAAGGTTAATATGTATTAAAAAAACGTTTATCTAGTTTTTGGTCTGGAAAAAATGTCACTTCAAAATTGTATTCCACTTGATTGGTTTTATATGAATAAAAAATATGTTATTTATGTATATACAATACATATTTATACCTTTAATTCCGGCATTCACTTTGTCAAACGCTTATCAAATCATTTCCTGCACTACAATCACTGTCACTGTCAAATAAAACAAAAATCAAATATCCAACCTCGTCTTTCCGCCATAAAAACCGCATGAGTTGGTCAAACAATGTGGTTTATTCGAGTCCACTTATGCCATCCTCCGATTTAGCCGTCCACCGACAGAATAATTGGCCTTTCACTATGGTAAACCTCAGTCAGCCAACTTCTACATATAATTCAGAGTACCCGCTTTAGGTTGAAAGCATGTGTATGTGTGTGTAAATGGTCAACACTTGTCGTAATGAACAATTTTGTTTAATTCTATTTCGTCCACATGTACCTACGCATTGACCTCCACCAAATCCTTTGGTCTTGTTACAGTGTCTGCCTCACCAATTCACGAAATAAGATAGAAGGACCACCGCCAACAACGATGAATACAAAATATTTTGCCTAAGCCCAAAAACCCTCGCCAAACATAGCGTTTTATATTAGATTTTTTTGTTTGAAGGATACCCAACAAAAGTAGAAAAATCATCTGCTTGCACCCTGCGCCACTCCGCACCGTTGTGTCGCAACATCCTTTAGTTAAACCATACCACCCAGGCAAAATAAATATAAAAAGGAAAGAAATGACTGCGGTTTCATCGGACTATATGGTTAGCCATAAAACGAAATTTATTGCCCCTGGGTATATATAAAATTGTCGGCTTCCAGGACTTAAATAAAATGAAAGCTTTTAGTTTAGCATTAGACTTAGTCGACAGAGAGTTCTTGAAAACTCAATACATAATATGATGCTTGGTTGGTAGCGTTGCGGTCGCTGAACGTTGTGTATCGTAGAGCAGAAAAGTTGGTGTGGTTGATGGGTACCTATGGTATGTTGTACATAGTCAAAGCATTGCTTACCCTCATTGTTTCGAGATGGACGGATGAATTGGATTTGAATTGCTGAAGGAGATAAAAAACAAAAGACGTTATCCTTTTTTATATAAGCCGAGAATCCAATGAAAAAACAGCATAGGAATGCGAAAGATCGATGGTCCATTTGGCACAAAGAACGCGGATCTTTTAAGAAATTTAAGGCTTGACTTGATTTTGGTTTATATACTTGTGTGTTGGTATTTGTGTTTATGTTTACAAGACGAAAAAAATAATGATTTAATAAAAAATCAGAAGTTGAATACAATTGCGAAGAAGATTAGCCAATGCCAAGAGGTACATTCTTTAAACAGTCCAGCTTTATAGATAAATTAATATATCCTTTCTAATGAGTAGGTGAATCAACAGAAATTATTTCAGAGACTATATTCTGCAACTGAAATGTTTTATTAACCATTTTGCGTTAAAGTCCAATGTGCAAGACATATGCATTTCTTTTTTGGGCTTGCAAGCCTGGGGTAGTTGAGAGGTGGGATGATGGTGGAATCGAAACAAATATTTACTCAAATATTTTGCACTAATCAAGAACAAAATTTTCAAGAAATTTGAAGTTTAATGACCCGATAAACGGGATTTTATCATATAGTGCAGGCGCTATGGGGGTTGATGCGCAATGGTTCATGTTATTTTTGTATTTACGCAATGTTTTTATATCAAAAAAAAAACGTGCAAAATGTCGCTATAAGTGATAAATTGCGAAGGCTTAACGAAATATCGTGTTTTTTTTGTGATAAAATTGGTGATTCGGTGGTGAAACCAAAACCAGAAAAAGTAAAGCTTAATAAAACACACACAACGATACATTTTCAATTAAAATTGTATTTCATTATAAACTTTGGACTTTATGTATGTGAGTTGGCTGCTAAGCAGAAAGCGTGGGTTCAAATCATACTCGTGTCCGGGTACTGCATCTTTCGCTCATATCGGGCGGTATCTCCGCTGAAATGGAAATAACGCGACCAGGAAACTTCTCACGCAATAAATTCATAATTAGTCGCTTATTGCCCCTTCGTCCAAGTCATGATCTACAATCGCCAGCCAAAAAAAAATGGTTATGATTCTACCATATCGCTGTGAATTCACTGTAACCGTCCACCCAATGGCCTTAGCAAGATGTTAAGATAAAAAAAATAAATAAATAAAGAAATACTTACCAATGACACCTTTCGACCATAGAGCCCACCAAACAGTTAAATCTAGATGCAATGGCACCGCTTCGATCACTTGTGGGTTTTCTGAGCTCCATATACGTCAATTTTGTTTGCTTACATACCCATCGAGTCAGAAATGTGCCTCATCGCTGTAAGGAAAATGTAGTTCGAAAAATTTGTGTGCATTGTCTCTTGTTTCAACACACAAGAAGTGATGTCAAGCTTTCCATTATCGTAAATGGCATCATTTAACTAATATTTTGACACTTCAGATGCTCCATATAATTTAAATAAATAATATAAAAGTAGGCGGCTACCACGCCCCCTGACTAAAAAATTTCAAATTTTCGATTTTTTCCTTTGTATGTACTTCATTACCTATCATTGTGCTAAATTTCTTGATTCTACTGCACTCCAAAGTGCTCCATATAATTTAAATTAATAATGTAAAAGTAGGCGGCTACCACGCCCTATGACTAAAAAAATTCAAATTTTCAATTTTTTCCTTTGTATGTACTTCATGACCTATCACTGTGCTAAATTTCTTGATTCTACTGCACTCCAAAGTGCTCCATATAATTTAAATAAATAATGTAAAAGTAGGCGGCTACCACGCCCCCTGACTAAAAACTTTCAAATTTTCGATTTTTTCCTTTGTATGTACTTCATTTCCTATCATTGTGCTAAATTTCTTGATTCAACTGCACTCCAAAGTGCTCCACATAATTTAAATTAATAATGTAAAAGTAGGCGGTTACCACGCCCCCTGACAAAAAAATTTCAAATTTTCAATTTTTTCCTTTGTATGTACTTCATGACCTATCACTGTGCTAAATTTCTTGATTCTACTGCACTCCAAAGTGCTCCATATAATTTAAATTAATAATGTAAAAGTAGGCGGCTACCACGCCCCCTGACTAAAAAATTTCAAATTTTCGATTTTTTCCTTTGTATGTACTTCATGACCTATCACTGTGCTAAATTTCTACTCCAAAGTGCTCCATATAATTTAAATTAATAATGTAAAAGTAGGCGGCTACCACGCCCCCTGACTAAAAAATTTCAAATTTTCGATTTTTTCCTTTGTATATACTTCATGACATATCACTGTGCCAAATTTCTTGATTCTACTGTACTCCAAAGTGCTCCATATAATTTAAACTAATAATGTAAAAGTAGGCGGCTACCACGCCCCCTGATTGAAAATGTTCAAATTTTCGATTTTTTCCTTTGTATGTACCACATGACCTACCACTGTGCCAAATTTCAAGTTTCTAGGGCAACGGTAAGTGCTTCATAATTTTGATGATCTGTCAGTGAGTGAGTGAGTCAGTGAGTCAGTGAGTCAGTCAGTTACGGTTTTCGTGATTTTTGGAACATTGTATTTTAGAAACTACTTATGCTAAATATCTGAAATTTTCTGAGGTGCTTCTTCTTGACTAGCTTAACAAATTATGTGAGTTTGAAACTTTTGGCTTCTTTGGTATAGAAGTTAGAGGGGTGTGGAAAATGCCCTGAGTTGTTTCCTGTAAATAAGGGTGTAGTGCCAAAGTTGCTAGAGAACTTGGCTGGGCACTACCGTGCCCCTTGATTTATCATTAGTAGAATTCCTACACTCCTCAAGGTTTAAATTTTTGCCTTGAATCATAGTTTGCACTTTAGTGGCTCTCTTGTCAATTGACTGTGCTAACAGCTTTCTAGCATTAAGTGAAAATTTATTGAAACATTTCAACACATTTACATCTATGTACATTAAGAATAGTCTGATTCTGCTTCTATTTAATTTGTTTCGATTAATCGAATATTCTGTAAATGTCCTTAAGTTATTAGGAAATCTCAAAACATTTCACAAACAGTTAAATCTAGATGCAATGGCACCGCTTCGATCACTTGTGGGTTTTCTGAGCTCCATATACGTCAATTTTGTTTGCTTACATACCCATCGAGTCAGAAATGTGCCTCATCGCTGTAAGGAAAATGTAGTTCGAAAAATTTGTGTGCATTGTCTCTTGTTTCAACACACAAGAAGTGATGTCAAGCTTTCCATTATCGTAAATGGCATCATTTAACTAATATTTTGACACTTCAGATGACAAATAAGTTTGACTAGTATTAAAGGCCAGCGCTTGCAATTTGAAACCACGAAATGAATAACCCTTTATAAGCAGGACTGTGCCTCTAATACCATCTCCTCTGCAGAAGCAAGTGTTTCAGGTAGTGTTCGCCAGTCATCAAGAACTGGTTCAAAGAATTAGAAATAATGTTTAATCAATGGTAAACAGGCAAAAACATAAAAATACGGAACTTCTTTTATGCTCCAAAATTTCGGCGGCACCCGAAAAAAAAAACCACATGATGTTTCCACAAAAATATCAATTTGCGAACATCGAACACATTAAATTAAAATACAAGAGAAGTTTCATTAACACTGTTATCGTGACTATCCCGGATTTCTTCTTTTTTAAACTTCTGACCAAATGCGTCCAATTTAACAATCTGTAGCCGTCTCCCGCTTCTAAACTACATCCCTGTATCAGTTCAGCCGTTCGTAGAAATTATTTGTATACGACAACAACGGGTCAGCTTGTATGATAGAAAGTATCCTACAGCCAGTTGCCCGTGGCTTAGTGGTTAGGTGCGATGGGATCGTCGTGGGATCGAGTTCTACTCGGTCATATAAAGTTTTTATTTCATCTTTCACGGGTACTGCCTCTAGCGATGCTCAGATTGAGTACACAGTTTTTTATCCTTACATATGCTTTCCCTCGTTCGGTTCTTGTCTATGTAATACTTAAACACACCAAAAACATAAATGTAAAAAAAGAGCCAAGTTCTCCCGTACAAAAATTCTGCCTAACAAATCAGCCACGAAAAGTAATGAGATCTAAAAGAACGCCAAGTTCTAAGATTCAGCAAGTACTCGTAGGTGCATTGCAAATGTTTTAAGTGGACTTACATCGAATCAACTATTATTTTTGAAAGTAACTTGTAAACTAATGTAAATTAGTTAATTTTTTTTACTTAGCAAGTTTTCCAAACTTTTTTAATAGTAGGTTACTAAGAGAAAACCCGCCAAGTAAAAAAAATTAACTAATTTACATTAGTTTACAAGTAACTTTCAAAACTAATAGTTGATTCGATGTAAGTCCACTTAAAACATTTGCAATGCACCTACGAGTACTTGCTGAATCATAGAACTTGGCGTTCTTTTAGATCTCATTACTTTTCGTGGCTGATTTGTTAGGCAGAATTTTTGTACGGGAGAACTTGGCTCTTTTTTTACATTTATGTTTTTGGTGTGATATCATTACTTTTTGCAAAGATTTTTTTTGATAAATAGAAAAACCTAAAAATTAATTTTATTTCTTTATAATGACTAGCAGAATTGCTAGTTTGCCAAATTACAATATTCCACGATGATCAGAGGTGCCCTATATATTTTATAAAATTTATTTTTAAATGGGTGGATACCACGCCCCCTCAGTTGAAAATCATAAATTTCATATTTTATTTGTTCTATTGCACGTTGTACTTGTATGCCAAATTTCTTGATTCTACTGCACTCCAAGTGCTCCATATAGTTTAAATTAATAATGTAAAAGTAGGCGGCTACCACGCCCCCTGACTTAAAAATTTCAAATTTTCGATTTTTCCGTTTGTATGTACTTCATTACCTATCACTGTGCTAAATTTCTTGATTCTACTGCACTCCAAAATGCTCCATATAATTTAAATAAATAATATAAAAGTAGGCGGCTACCACGCCCCCTGACTAAAAAATTTCAAATTTTCGATTTTTTCCTTTGTATGTACTTCATTACCTATCATTGTGCTAAATTTCTTGATTCTACTGCACTCCAAAGTGCTCCATATAATTTAAATTAATAATGTAAAAGTAGGCGACTACCACGCCCCCTGACTAAAAAAATTCAAATTTTCAATTTTTTCCTTTGTATGTACTTCATGACCTATCACTGTGCTAAATTTCTTGATTCTACTGCACTCCAAAGTGCTCCATATAATTTAAATAAATAATGTAAAAGTAGGCGGCTACCACGCCCCCTGACTAAAAACTTTCAAATTTTCGATTTTTTCCTTTGTATGTACTTCATTTCCTATCATTGTGCTAAATTTCTTGATTCAACTGCACTCCAAAGTGCTCCACATAATTTAAATTAATAATGTAAAAGTAGGCGGTTACCACGCCCCCTGACAAAAAAATTTCAAATTTTCAATTTTTTCCTTTGTATGTACTTCATGACCTATCACTGTGCTAAATTTCTTGATTCTACTGCACTCCAAAGTGCTCCATATAATTTAAATTAATAATGTAAAAGTAGGCGGCTACCACGCCCCCTGACTAAAAAATTTCAAATTTTCGATTTTTTCCTTTGTATGTACTTCATGACCTATCACTGTGCTAAATTTCTACTCCAAAGTGCTCCATATAATTTAAATTAATAATGTAAAAGTAGGCGGCTACCACGCCCCCTGACTAAAAAATTTCAAATTTTCGATTTTTTCCTTTGTATATACTTCATGACATATCACTGTGCCAAATTTCTTGATTCTACTGTACTCCAAAGTGCTCCATATAATTTAAACTTATAATGTAAAAGTAGGCGGCTACCACGCCCCCTGATTGAAAATGTTCAAATTTTCGATTTTTGCCTTTGTATGTACCACATGACCTACCACTGTGCCAAATTTCAAGTTTCTAGGGCAACGGGAAGTGCTTCATAATTTTGATGATCTGTCAGTGAGTGAGTGAGTCAGTGAGTCAGTCAGTTACGGTTTTCGTGATTTTTGGAACATTGTATTTTAGAAACTACTTATGCTAAATATCTGAAATTTACTGAGGTGCTTCTTCTTGACTAGCTTAACAAATTATGTGAGTTTGAAACTTTTGGCTTCTTTGGTATAGAAGTTAGAGGGGTGTGGAAAATGCCCTGAGTTGTTTCCTGTAAATAAGGGTGTAGTGCCAAAGTTGCTAGAGAACTTGGCTGGGCACTACCGTGCCCCTTGATTTATCATTAGTAGAATTCCTACACTCCTCAAGGTTTAAATTTTTGCCTTGAACCATAGTTTGCACTTTAGTGGCTCTCTTGTCAATTGACTGTGCTAACAGCTTTCTAGCATTAAGTGAAAATTTATTGAAACATTTCAACACATTTACATCTATGTACATTAAGAATAGTCTGATTCTGCTTCTATTTAATTTGTTTCGATTAATCGAATATTCTGTAAATGTCCTTAAGTTATTAGGAAATCTCAAAACATTTCACTTTGTTCTTGTAGTCCGATGCGAAATCAAATTTAATTAAAATGCTCACGCTCTCAGTCAGTCTTTTGACAATTTCTTCTTGCTGCCTACATTAGTTGCTTAGTTTTAGCTCCTCACCAGTAACCACTCTGTCGTACCTTTAATTATGCCCTCGGGAATGTCGATTAATTTTCGTTAAAATTAACTCATTTTGTCCTTTGACTTTGATGTTTGTCATTACATTACTACAGGAAGCCTCTTTGGGTGTGTTTCGGTTATTTGGAATCACCATATAAGATCTAGTTATAAAAATGCATTACTTTCTTAAAGACGGTATAACGTAATTGGCAAAATAAAAAGGAAAAGCGGTTCAGCCATAAATTAAGGAAAATTATTCATTTTCTTTCAGTTGAAACGATTCTTCTCTGGGGTCAATGAATTCTGATTAGTATAATTAACACAAGTTGATTACAAACAAAAATAATTCTATAACCTCAGATCAGAGAAAATTGAAATGGGTTGTAAATTTGTAGCCATAGCAGCGGCTTAGAAGCAACCCTTTACCTCTAAACCTATAATACGTTCAAGACATTAAGTCTTTGCCAAACGCCCAAACCTACTTTTGAAAATATATCAATAGGCAATGCTTGGGTTCAAGCCATCTTTATTTACAAGGTAAAAACAGAGAAGATGAACTGATGGCAGGAAATAAGGCATATACTCCTTAGGATTTAAGACACCTGTGCTGTGCCCTTGAAATTATTTATATAATCTTGTGCCGACAAGTACAAACGAATGAGACGAAAAATCCTGTTCAAAAAATTACAGAAAAATTCTGTTAAAGAAATTATAGAACAAGTGTTCTCGTCAAAGGAAAGTCAAACGTACGTTGACGTTTGATTTATTTTTGTACAGTAACAAGAGCAAAAAGAAGAAGTAAACTTTTCTTGCATTTGAGACTTTTCAAAATTTTCAATTGATATATTCGTTTATTTCCTTACTCTATCCAAATCAATTTCATTAACTCCGAGTGACAATCGTACAGCTAGAGCTTTTTCGGAGGTATCCTTTTGAGAAATCGAATTGCACTTAGAGATATTAAATTGCAAGCAGTTACTCTAATACCCATTACCATGTTCGAGTCCAGCAGAAGGATTTCACAGTTTTTGACAGATTTTATTAATTATTACATTTTCTATTAACATCGCTTGAAAAAATTTGTAGCGTGATTTGCAAATTTGTGACTACATCATAATTTTTTTAACTACAGTACTACCGTTTCGATTTCCTCAGTGCGATCAGTGAGACATTTTTTTTTTATTGAAATAAGAAGTCTCAATTTCTTCACGCCATTTTAAAGAAATTTTAGATATACATGTAAAAGTATGGTAGTGATGTTGTGGATCTTGAACTTAATTATCGAATTCCACTTTGCTTACAAGCACTTTGATGTTATTCTAAAACCTAATTTATGTTTGCTATTGAAGTCAAGATTGTTAGAATTATTTTTCATTACTTATTTTACTTTTCAAATAAACTCAACATTTAAATAGTTTAATAAATATTTTACATTTGGGTGCTCAACCTATGTGGACCTATTAGTTACATGACTCTTGGTACATACAACTTGCGGAAGAAGAAGACATTAATTCAATACAATCCTAACCGAAGAGAAGTGAATATTTCGAAAGTTGAAGATTCTGTTGCTAAAGCGATAAGGGTTATAGAGAATAAAATGTCTGAAGAAAACGATGGAAATGTACCAGAAGGTGTGGAGAATAGCAATGTGAGCTTGCAACAACTTATTCAGTTGCTTACATTGAAGGTTCAAGCTGATGAAATCAGGCAAAATGAACCGAAGGTATCTGTTGAAAATTTTTCTAAAATTATTCCAGACTTCGATGTTGAGACAATTCCAGTTAAGTATTGGTTCGAAAATTTTGAGCAGAATGCAGATGCTTACGGTCTGAAAAACAAAAGTATGTACAAGCTAGAGGCAAGATGACACATAGGGTGGTATGCGAAATGCTTTGTCTCAGTCTCATGAGATTGAGCTCTGAGAATGAGCTCGAGATTGTGAGATAGACCATTTGCAATGAGACAAAGCTCAATTTGGTATGCAAGAGCTTTGTCTCATCTCACTATCTCAGTCTCAAAATGTCTTCTTCAAGTGAAAGTAGTGTTTGTGATAACTCTTCATCGCCAATTAGTACACTTGTTGAACTTTCAAGGAGAGTCTGGTAAATATCCGAATTCTTAAAGATTCTCGAATCGTGCACCGATCCTGGCCATGAAATGTCCACACTTGTAAACATTTCTGCTCCGTCACATGTCGCTTGAATATTTAGTGAGTGAAAACCTAAAAAATATATAAATAATTTTAAAATCACTAAAGCTTTGTGTTACCTTACCTACCTTTTCTATTTATAAATTCATCGCTATGCATTGAAGGTTTCTTTATTCGCACATGAGTGCAATCAATTGCTCCAATACAGGATGGAAATTTATATTTTCTAAGCCAAATTATTTTTGCAGCTCTTTATCCTCTACCGTATTGGGAAACTTGATCCACTCCTCTTTCCTAATTACAATTTTCTCAGCTACTTCGATAATAATCCTGGAAACTGTGCTTTGATCGATTCCAAAATCTTCGCCAATACCGCTTTGAAAGCCAGGATCACCAACAAATCGTAAGAACACCATTATTCTGGTCTTATTTGTTAATCGACCGCCTCGAAAAGTATCGCGATTTTCAAAAAAATAATTCGTTAGGATTTCAACTTGCGTTGGGGTAAACCTATAAAGATTCTTAAAATTTCCTGTTGACGCAACAGGAGCAAACAAATTTAAATATTCAGCCATTGCGGTTCCTGAGACAACAAATTTCCAGTCTCAACATTTTACAAGCTTTACCTCATTTAAATGAGATAATGCTTTCTTTCTGCATACGGAAACATCTCAAATGAGATAGATCTATAAAATGAGATCGATCTCATTTTTGTGAGATTTGTCTCAAAACAATTTTGCATACGAAAGCTAGCAAAAGCTCAAAATAATGAGATTTGAGACTGAGACAATGCATTTCGCATACCACCCATACTGCTCAACTTTTCTTAGAATCCATTGCTGTAAGTGAATATAAAGAATTACGTGCCCAATTAGAAAGCGAGTTCCAACGCACTTTTAGTAGTGCAGAAATTCATAGGCAGTTGAGTGAAAGAAAAAAGCGAAAGGATGAAAGTTTCCACGAGTACGTTCTCCAGATGAAAAAAATTTGACTACTCGGAAATGTTGAAAATGATTCAATCATTCGCTACGTGGTTGACGGGTTAGATATTAAACCCGAAAAATATGATATTTTTGAACTCATGAACAAGAAGCAAGAAGTTAACCAACATCAAGCGGTCGTCAAAAGAAATTCCAATGAAAATAGAAGTTTCCAGATGAATCCATTCAGAAATTTCGACAAGAAGATTCATTGCTTCAATTGTGGTTCTACATCTACTGACCATCTTCGAAAGGACTGCAGTTTGGAAATGAAATGCTTCAAATGCAACCAAAATGGACATATTTCTAAGGATTGTCCTAGAACAAAGCATATAAATATTGTTTCTGACCAAAATCGTTTGAAGAAGATAGAGCTGAATGGTGTTAAAATTGAATGCTTGGTTGATACAGGATCGGATGTAACTATTGTGAAGGAGCATGTTTTCAAGAAAATGAAGAATGTTGTTTTGCAGAAGAGTTGTTCGGTCCTATGCGGTCTTGGCAACAAAAGAACACATCCTGTGGGCTTTTTTAATTCTGATGTTACTGTTGACAATTTGAAGACACTCCAGAAGATTGTTGTTGTTTCTGATGATACAACTGAATTTGACGGACTTCTTGGATACGATATTATCAAAAAGTTTTGCTTAACATCATCATGCAATGGTAATCAATTTTCTCCATTATCAGTTGAAGAAACAGAGGATCAGGTCTTTAATGTTGTGGAATTGAACAATGATATTGATGTCCCCTCTCAGTTTAAAGATGTTGTAGAAAAGATGGTGAGAAATTATGGCCCAGCCAAAAAAACCAAAGAATGTCCAATCCAATTGAAAATTATTCCTGATGGAGAAATCAAACCTTTCCGACAATCCCCAAATCGTCTTCCACCTGATGAAGCCGAAGCCGAAGCAGTTGAGAAACAGATTGAAGAGTGGATGGAAAAGGATATCATACGTAAGTCTACTTCTAATGTCGCTAGCAGAGTCGTTGTTGTAAAGAAGAAAGATGGTTCCTGCCGAACTTGTGTTGATTTCCGGAAGCTTAATACTATGGTTCTGAAAGATTGTTTTCCGGTTCCACTGATCGATGACGTACTCGAAAAATTACAGAATGCAAAATATTTCACTGTAATGGATTTGGAAAATGGTTTTTTCCATATGCCAGTTGAAGAATCTAGCAAGAAGTATACCGCATTTGTAACTAAAAGTGGCTTGTTCGAATTTAACAGGACACCATTTGGTTTTTGCAATTCACCTGCTGTATTTATTCAATTCGTCAACCATATATATCAAGACTTGGTTAATCAAAACGTCATGGAACTCTACATGGACGATATCATTATATATGCTGAATCTGCTGACAGATGTCTTAAGAAAATGGAACAAGTATTTGCTGAAGCTTCTAGTTATGGACTGAAAATAAAATGGAAGAAGTGCCATTTTCTTCAAAGTACTGTAAATTTCTTGGGACATACAATTGAGAATGGAAGTATTCGACCAGGCAGAAAGAACGTCAAATCTGTGCAGTCTTTTCTAGGACTTACAGGTTTCTTTAGAAGATACATAAAGGATTACTCAAAAATTGCCCGTCCACTTACAAGTTTATTGCGCAAAAATGTTCCTTTCAAGTTTGATGTAGAAGAACTTAAGTCTTTCAATGATCTCAAAGAAGCGTTGATAAGAGAGCCAGTTTTAAAGATCTTTGCGAGAGATGCACCTACAGATGCATACTGATGCACCAAAAGAAGGGTTTGGTGCTGCTCTGTTGCAAGTGTTTGATGATCAACTGCATCCCGTTCTTTTCTGGAGCAAAAAGACGTCAGCTCAAGAGTCGCAGCGTCACAGTTATATACTCGAAGTAAAAGCAGCTTACCTCGCTCTGAAAAAATTTCGGCACTACTTGCTTGGTACCTACTCATTTCAAGTTGGTCACAGACTGTGCAGCTTTCAAACAAACGACGAGTAAGAAAGATATTCCACGAGAAGTAACACAGTGGATCTTCTATTTGCAAGATTTTGACTACGAAGTGGAACATAGACCTGGTGACAGAATGAAACATGTTGATTGCTTAAGCCGATATCCTCAGAACGTCCTTACGATTTCGTCAGAAATTACAGCCCGCATTCGAAAAGCACAACAAAAAGATGCACACATCAAAGCTATTACAGAAATACTCGCAAGTAGACCATATAAAAATTTCAGAATCAAAGGCGATCTTATCTACAAAACTGTAAGAGGAAACGATCTGTTGGTGATACCGAAGATAATGGAACGTGAAATTATTGCAGATGCACACAACTTTGGTCACTTTGCAGTACAGAAAACTATCCATTCTATTGAACAAAACTATTGGATACCGCATTTAAAAGGCAAAGTTGTACAGTTCATCGACGGATGTGTCAAATGTATAATACACAACAAGAAGCTGGGAAAGAAAGAGGGTCAACTTTATTGCATAGATAAAGGTGATACACCGTTGCATGACTTAATGTTTCAAAACAAATTTCAGTGAAAGAACTCATGAGGACATCGCAATACACTAAAATATAGAAAACCCAAACTGTGTGGTTAGGTGAGTTGGCTGCTAAGCAGAACGTCTTGGGTTCGAGTCCTACTCGTGCCCATAAAAGTTTTTATTTCATCTCTCAATCGGGTACTGCCTCTTGCGAAGAAAAGACAAAACTTCCAAGAAGAGTATCAATCTGTCATGAAAAAGTGCTTCTCAACTTTTCCGTTCGGAATCGGCGTTAAATTGTAGGTCCCCTCAATTTTTCACACGCACTCAGAGAATTGTTGATGAGAGTAAGCCACTTAGGCCTTGGCTCTTCAAGAGCAGTCGCGTCACTCTATTTATTTATTTTTTTTTTCATACTTAACATTATCCTTAGTGATATTGCATTCCAGGATATTATTTAAAATATATTCTTCAATAACCAAAAAAATCGGAAAAGAGATCCATTTTTGTAGTAGGTACCTTTTGAGTTTATAACACTCTTTTCTAGATTTCTCAAAAACGGCTCAACCAATTTTTTTGGAAATTTCGTTAACACGTTTATATGCAATGTCTTAATAATGTAGCGTAACAAAAAAATTCATAAGTTTTTTAATTTCCCTGATTTTTTTCAAAAGAACACTCAAGAACGATTGGACTTTATGCTTATCCCTTGCACCCTTCCTTTTTATGACAAAAAAAAAAAAACCGATTCAAAAAACTTAATAGGTCATAGTACTGAAATAAATTTTACGTAGAACGACGCGACACATGCACATCATGATTCGACAGCTTTCGTTTTCCTAAGTTTTGATAATTTCTTAAGTTTTGATGACTTTGAATGGATATTAGCCTTGAACATATTTTTTTTTATTTAAGGTAGAAAAAGGCGTTGCTAGCTTAGTTTATTGAATTAACAGCAATATATTTTTCGCGGCTGCATTTATTTTTGGGACCAGAAATTGAATTGAAAATGTGCACGACTCGGTCGTACGATCTTGCTCCTGTATTCCAAATTATAACTCATAAAAAAAGTTAATTCGTAAATAAAAAAAAAAAGATTCAATCTGAAAAAAAAATGATTTCATATGATTTCTTAAAAAATTATTGATTTTTCAATTTTTTTTCTTTTAAATTGTCGTAGCGGTTTTTTTTAAATTAATTTTTTGTATATAAAATTTTTCAAAAATGTCTTAAAATTAATTTGAGTATGCAGTATTCAAGAATGTGTAACTATACATTATATGAGTAAATTTCAATTTTTAATATTGATCCGATTTTGAGATACAGAATTCTTAAGAAAAGTTTAATTTTTTTTTTTTTAAATCCAAAAAATTTCTTGAAATTTTTTTGAATACCAAATATTATTTAAGCAATATAAACGTACTTTCGAAAAAAAATTACCCTGATCGGACTTTTATTTTTCGGGAAAATCTGATAACAAAAAAAAAACGGTTCTATTGGCGGTACCGTTTTGGAGCAATACAAAAAATTTTTTTTTACATAAAATACATCAAAGTTTTAAACAAAAATTTTAGAGGAAGCTTAAAAAAAATCGTAGGAGCCGTTTTTGAGAAAATTGAAACTTTTGGTTTTTGGACAAAAAAATCGTATGGTGGCTACCCTAAATTTTGATCTTAAAAAAAAATCAAAAAAACGACCTACGTGGATTAAAACCTTAAATTTTCAAGTTTGAAGTCAATGGGACCAGTGGTTAAGGCTATAGGTGCGTTTACAGACAGACAGGCAGACAGACAGACAGACGGACGGAATCGCCGGACCCACTTTTTTCGACTGCTCTATCATCATAGTGTCATATCTCATCATTACCTCAAATTTTTTTTTAAGAATTCGATACTTGCCATTATATTCTATATGTCGCAAGTAAAAAAGTTGAGGTAGTTGAGGAAAATGTAAAATAGTTACTTTCATTTCTTTTGTGACAACATTGGATCACAGAACCAATACTTCACTGAAACCACAATTCTTCACTGATAAACAACAATGAATAATCACACTACTATTCATTATATCATTTCTGAATTCTGCGAACAAACAAAAATGGAACACAGCTTAGAAGCTCTGAACACCTTAAGATAAAAAGTACACCGTTTTTGGCTCATAGTCTCATTTGGCAATTGCATTTCTTACAATGATGACATCTACATTGACAGTTTATTGCAATTAAACCAGGGGTTATTGGGAAAACATTCTTTGAATTGATATTTGATTTTGGCAAAAGTAAGAGAATCTGGTAAAATTGTACTACCCGTTTCTTCTTCCCAAATATGTGGCAACGCTGTTAAGTAACGGATAAACTGCACACTCAAAATTAAAGATAAATAACACTGACAATTTCTTAAGAGCAGGTACAACGTCCAGTAGGTGGGCTAGTAAAGTATAAAGTAAAAGCATTTTAGCCATTTTCAAAACATTCCCTTTTTGCAACCTTTTTTCACTGAATTTGGTAGATTTTTCTCAAAGGAGAAACGTTCGTGATAACAACACATGAAACGATCAATCGCGTTAGGGGAGAGTGGGTATATTTGGGACACTTTTCGAATACATTAAATTTGCCGAGATCTTATAGATCGTATCTGAGCAAAATTGATTTCTAAAGATAAAATAACATTTTGGCAACCTATTTTCAGTTAAAAAGAAGGCGAAACTCCGACAGAAGAAAAGCAAAAAATTAATTTTATGAACCAACTCACTTTGTCCCATTCCTCCTACGAGCAGGAGGATTGGGACAACTATGGGGTGGAATGGGACACTTTTCGAATACAGGAGGAGGAGGATTGGGTTTGTCCCATTCCTCCTGCGATCAATAGGATTGGGACAACTATAGGGTGGAATAGTGATGTCCCAATCATCCTGCGTGGCACTTTGAATAAATAATTTATAATATCACTTTTCGTGTGGCAATAATTAAACAAAACAACGATGAATTAACTTCAAAAATGGTGTTGCTACCTAATTATTACACTCTTTTGCGCAGTAAGTTTCACGCATTAAAAAAAAAATTCACTCAAAGTTTACAGAGATGTTTTACTTTTTATGCACAAATTACCTTTTTTTTAATCTCCACTCCGTAATTTTTTTCCTAGATACAACTTGTTTTGTTGAGGGATGGGGACAGACTGAAGACAGAATCTGTCATACAAGGAAAGAGAAAAAAAACTGTAGGAATTGAGAAAATGCCTAAGTCCCATTCCTCCTGTGTCCCAAAAATACCCACTATCCCCTACAGAGAAAAAGCTGCGCAGTACCAAGTCCATACCTAGCCCACAAAGCTGAAAATTAAAATCTAAGGTTAAACCCTTTGCATTCGTGGCATATTTAGGAACATCAGCCTCATACACATACACGGAAGTATTGAGTCCGAAGATGACGAAACTACTACGATCTCGCAGAAAGGAAACTCAACGCCTGCCCCATATATGACGTTAAAATCATCCTCCAGTGGGTTGGGAGGCAGTATTCAGGCAACACATTGAATTCCATAGTTTGCTAGAACTTTTAAATGATAATGGACAACGAGTCATAGTCATGTGGATATCACCTCATGGAATCACTCGTAACCAAATAGACAACCAACCAAATAGATCACCGCCACTTATGAGCTTGATCACGAAACACTGGTATCGAAGGGCCAATATCGACTCAGATAACAATTTCGTAAGAAAGTTGTTCCGGGGGTATATGGCGAATAAAAGACACGGCTGCCTTTCGCAATGAAGACAAAATATGATCTTGAATCATCTTCAGTACAGTATTGCGCCAGGAAAGAGTATGTCCTGAAATCATAGTTATAGTGCGAGGCATTACAATGTCATTAATGCTGCCAAATCTTTCTTAGACAAGGTCGTAGAGACCGGAGCGACTTGCATCTGAGCGTCAGAATGCTGCATACCGGTCAATGCAGCATACCCACCGGCTCGGAAATTCCTAAGTGGTACAAATAATGGTTAGAATCAACGTGGCGTTGTGGCAGATTGCAAACAGAGCTGCAAAAGGATGGCGAAGGCAAGAATCCCTGAAGTTTTGGGTGCGAAACTGAATAGCGTCGGCAGAGAATCGGGATAAATGCAAGAACTTGCTAAATAAGGACAGCCGGACCGAATCCCTGTTGTGGCAATTATGGCAGGAACTTCTTTGGTCAGGGAGACGACGATGATGATGATGATGATGATGATGATGATGATAATGATGATTTTTGCGGTTATAAAAAGACTTTCCAATCAATCCACCTTACCAAGACCAACACTAGTATACAAGCCTACATAGATATTTTTTTCAATTCGACTCTGTACTTTGTCTCGAATCAGCTTTATTTTATTCCATACAATTTTGATATTTCTTGAAGAGGAAAAAATAAATATTCAAACAGACACTCGCACATAATACAATTATTGTAGCATCAGGTAGACTTGGAAAAATGCGAAAAGATTTCAAGGGTAGGCATGACAGTCATGATATTTCAATAATGTAGGCATTTGCACCTTGTTAAAGTTTTATTGTGGTAATCATTATACCGTGACAGAAATAAATGCTTTATGCTCCAGGTTTTTGAAATCACTTTATTGATTTCCTTAAGCAAAGACTTTTACATAAGGACACTCAGAAGAACTCGTAAGCAATAAGTACATATATATTTTTTTTTCTATAGACTAAGGATTTCAATTTCTTACCATCTACCAACCTCTGGCAGTATGTTCGATAGAGGAACAGAAAAATACACCAGGCCCGAGTTTCATGTGAATCAACAAAATTCAATTATATAAATAAAATAATAGTATCTAATAATAAAGGTCCATTCATATGAGCTGCGACCTGAGTCTGCGAATAATTCTTTTAAAGCTATTTCTAAAGCTAATATCAACCTATTCATTTTTTTTTTTGATTAATAAACTTAATAAATTGCCATATTAACTTCCTAAAACTAATTAAAACTACACAAAGAAAACATTTTAGTATTTTTTATGCGACCAACAACTGCGAACTGCGAACTTTCAAATCAGACGCAAATACAACAAAGATAGAGTGGCGCGACAGCTCTTGAAGAGCCAAGGCCTAAGTGACTTACTCTCATCAACAATTCTCTGAGTGCATGTGAAGAACTGAGGGGGCCTACAATTTTACGCCGCTTCCAAACGGTAAAGCTGAGAAGCACTTTTTCATGACAGATTGATACTCTTTGAAGTTTTGTCAGTTCTTCGCAAGAGGCAGTACCCGTGAAAGATAAAATAAAAACCTAATGGACACAAGTAGGACTCGAACCCACGACGTTCTGCTTAGCAGCCAGCGCACCTAACAACTAAGCCACGGGCAAATGCGACGCAAATACAACAACCATTCGAAATTAGCAGACGCAGGTCGTATCTCCAAAGATTTTGCTAAAATTTAAAGTTAATAAAATGAATTCATGTATTCCACACAGTATTCCACAAAAGTCATAGTACAGTATAAATTTTTAGTCATAATGCTTAAAAAATTCCTCAACAATGCAAAACTTCAAAATTTTCATTTTATAACAACTCATTTTTATTCGCATGATATTTCCAGAACATGAAATGTAACCACAATTGGAGCATAAAAATTAAATACATTGTAAGAGATTACTTCAATGCGAATAAGCTGAAACACCCTCTATATTAAACTTTAAATGAGAATCAGTTATTCTGTGCTTGAGATTTCCCTCTTACGGGTCAATCGAATGATTTATTTACTTTAACTGCACTATCGAAAAGTCTCCAATGAATTTTATGTAGTGATATACTCATGAAAGTCTTGCTATGTTTAAGAAATATTTGGCACTCGTAATAAAGCTTCCAACAAACGAAGACGTACGTAGTACGTTCTCTATTTTTGCATGATTAATTATTATAACTTGCATGTTTAAATTACTTACAAAATAAAATTTGGGACGAACGTATGAATTTTCTTCCACAAAAGTCTTGGTACACCTATCAAAAAGTGAAAAAAATAACTCAGAATATTTTTTTTGTGATTGCAAGTTGCCTTTTTAGTATTTAGTTGGATAACCTCTTGGGATAGACGCTGACTCGATACTTTTTTTTTCGAGAACATCACACAAATTCTCAATCGGGTTCCAAGTCCGAGCTTTGAGGAGGGATCACTATTTTTTTACACTATCAGAATTGGTCGAAGAGAGCTTATAGCAAGCACAGTCTTACGACCAATGGTTTGCCAACATAGTAGACTTTGTTATACCACCACCGGCTCATCACTTCGTGCAGTGTTAGTTGTTAGTAAGCAAACGTAACATAACAAACACTCACATGGATGAAACAAAAACAAGACAGTAACAAAACAAGATTAATACATAACTAATAATAATTACAAACATTAACAGCCTTATTTATTAGATTTCACTAATACTCGTTTGATACCTGGAATAGTTATAACGAGTTTAAGCACGTACATCAACCTATTCCTATTCCTTATTTATAAAATATTTTATTACTCGTTTTAGTTATGCCAGGCTTATGTCAAATTTTGCTATTAAAAATTGACCAATCTAAAACTCATGTAAACAAATTTGACACCTTTGTATATTTATTCGTCAAATAAATATACAAACCTGACACTGCCTTTCTTTTTTTCAGAAAATAATTAATTATTGAAGAGCAAAATATTGATTTTTGGGACTGCAAAAGTACCAGGAAAAGTAAGTATGAAGAAGAGGAACGGTTCCAAGTAATTTTAAGAACCATGTACGGTCCGAAGACTTAAACTAAATAGCCTTTTTGGACGCAAATTCTCCTGCAACATAATATCAAATTTGACAAAACAATATTGTTTGATACATTTTGATATTTATACCGATTTATTCCAGCTTTAAACCTACTATAAATCAGTTTAGCTTATTCCGACTCTAAAACTTGTTTATTTTTTTTATAAATAAGCTTTTCAGTATTAAAGGAGTATTAAGGTCGGAATAACTTTATTCTGCTTCTAATACTCGTTTATAAATAAGGCTGTAAGTAAACAGAAAAACATTTAAAAGTGTAGAACACTATTAGGAGGGAAGTGATGTAAATTAGCTACATACGCATTTTTTGGTCAGTATATTTGGGATCGTTATCTTGCTGAAAGGAGAAATTATTTAAAAGAACCAGTTTTCTCACACTATCCTCTAAATTTTCTTTGAGAATATTAAGGTAAATATTTTGATCCATGGTATTTTCTATTAAAACCAGATTTCCGACCCCAGATGCAGCCATAAAGCCCCATAATCAATCATATTTTTCGGATGTAAGGCATCCCCTAACTTTCACCATATTTTATAGCGACCATCTGAGGCAAAAACACTATACGTCGGTTCGTCTGAAAAAATTACCTTGCGTCAGAAGTCAGGATCCTCGTGTACGTACTGTTAAGCGAACGCAATCCTCCTTTTTCTATAAACCTCATTAATTAACAGCTTTCTTATAAGTAAATGAGAATGAAACACAGCTTAAACGATGGCATGGCGTACAGTATCAGGATGAACTATGTTTTTATTGTACTTTTCAAGCTCTCCACTCATCTTTCTCACACTTATAAATGGATCTTGGCTTGTTTTTGTTTTATCCCGAGAAGTAAGATTTGATGGACGGCCAATGCGCGACTTGTATTCAACGTGTTTTCGTTTTTAAAGCGCTTAATTCGTTTTGAACAGATTCTAGAAATAATGGGGCATATGCATAAAAACCAAGTAATAACTAGTAGTTAATACTAGATCAGAACAAAAACATAAAATTTAAAAAAAGAGCCAAGTTCTCTTGTGTGCGAACAACACTGTGTAAAAAGTTAGCCACCAAAAGTAATGAGATCTAAAAGAACGCCAAGTTCTTACATGTAAAAGTGTTATACTGAATATCTTAAATCATAGAAGATAATACAACAATATCAAAAGAAAATAGAAAATAGTTTGGATGAAAATTTACAAGTTCACTGTTCAAGTTTTAATATGTTAGTAATCACGCATCAAACGAAAACTTGCCAAGTGAACTTGTAAATTTTCATCCAAACTATTCTATATATATATATACTACCGTGCCCTTTGATCAGCAAGTAAAAGCTCAGATTCGTACTGTTTACTTCATTTGGTATGCATAAAAAAAAGTAAATGCTAGCAAGCATTTACTAGTAGTAAATACTAGATTCATCCAAGTAAAAACATATTCATCGGAAGACTCAGGCATTTACTTACAGCAATTGAGAATTAAAGTAAAATGGAATACTTGACTTAAAAAGTAACAAGAAAACTCTTAACTTTGCTTTAATTAGGTATTTAGATTTCATCACTTTGAGCTGAAGTATTTGTCGTTGATTTTTTAATTATAAATTTTCATACGGCGCGAATAAAGAACGAAAATAATTGTACGTTAGATTTTGTCAAAATGCTTGAGGTACATTCGGTTCAAGACGATTTCATTTCTCCTGATTTCAGATGCACCAGAACTGGGTACGTGGTCGTTGGTAGTTTCGCTTTTCCTCTGTCCTCTTCTTAAAAGTCGTCAGATTTCATTTAAATACTTTGTAACATTATGCAAAACAAAACATACCATTATTAGAGTTGCCACGTTTTTTAATTGCACCCGTAAACAGTTTTGTCATATTGGGAATTGACTTTTAAGCTGACCAAAACATCGTTCTATGATGACCCTCTCTTTTGTATGTAATTTGTTGTAAGATTTCTCCTTGCTCGTGATTGCGTTTCTATAAATGGTGTAATTAATCAAGTGGCGATTCCATACCCCTCATCTGCCAAGAGAACTGTGTCAGCTGAATTTCTTAAAATTGGTTCAAGAAAACTGTTTTTCCAAATCCTGGCACTGAACCTGGCCATTCACAAACAACACTTGTAAAACATTCTTTTGCATCACAGGTGGCTGGAATGGTCATGGATGGATATCCCTTTCGATTTTTATATTCTCAGAATGCAAGTGGATTTTTTTAGTCTCCACATGTGTGCAATCCAAGGCTCCAATACAAGAAGGAAAGCTGTATATAGAAAGCCAACCAACATTTACTTTTTCAAAGCGGTAAGCATTTTGAAATTATTTGTCGCTGGAGATCTTTGTTCCTTGTTAACTTGTTCAGTATTAATGTGCAAAAACACGGCCATTTGACAAGAATATTGAACCGATCGCGTTGAATGTTGATTTGCAAATAAAAATGTTCGTTTCAAACACCCAAAAGTATACATGCATATCACTTTAAGTATTTACTACCAAAATTCATCCATACCTAGTAAATACATACTTTTATTTCTAGTAAAAGCTTTTATTCAAGTATTTACTTGAAGTTTATTCATACGAAAAAAAGTAAATACTATCAAAATTGACTAGTAAAAGCATTTACTACCGTTTATGCATATGGCTCAATATATCAAATTTGGAGTAAATTTTGTTTTGATTTTGATGAAAATCAATGATCGAGGGCCTTTTTTTACAGTAAACCCCTTTCCTCTCATTTTCTTGACTTTTCACCAAAAACTACACAGAAAATGTAAAAAACCAAGCTGAAACAATTGATTCGTGTAAATACATACAAAGATGGATCCGAATTTTCACGTTACTACAAAAAAAAAAAAAAACAACAAAAAATAAACGAGAGATAGGGAAAAGTTTTATGTAGCAAACCAACGATTGTCGAGTTCACGATCTTAGTTCAGACCTGAGACAATCATCGTTTTGAAAATATGGAAAACGGCTAGTTTAGATATTAACCTCAACGCTCTTGAGTTCATTATAGTCATCATACATATATATAATATATATACATATATTATATATATATACAAATATCCTTAAACGATTAAAAAAAAAAAAGAAGAAAAAACCACCACTGACATTTGAACATGTACTTGTACTTTGTACAATGTACATCAGAGAAAGTAGTGTAGTTCCACATCTATTTATTTATCACTATATGATTTTTTAATGTTCTGGTTTAAATGAAACAAACCACAAAGTCAGAGCATCTGCAAAACAAGCTGGCTTACAAAATAAGTAAAACAAAAACTGGTGTTAGCGAGTTGGGAATAAAATAATGGTGCACTAATTACTCTCGTTTATAAATTTCTTCAGAGAGAAATTTTTAGCGAAAAAAGGACAATACGGAAATAATGCGGCGAGATGAGGTTGCATAATAATTTAGCAATACCTACCTATCTATCAATTTATAGTTTAAAGGTTTTCTTCACAAATAAAACTTTAATTATAAATTTTGTAAAAATTTAAATATATATTTTCCCCTTTGGTTTTGTAAACTTCTTAGACTAAATAAATTAAGCTTTTAAAGACTATTCACATGAGAAGCAATGACCAACGAATGATTTTGACTATCTTCACATTAGAATTTTTACTATGCTATGAATGGACAACCAAAACGAAAAAAGGTTAAAAAAGTATGTATGATAAATCAAATATTAACTATAATATTATTTCTATAGTTTTGTCAAGAATTTTTTAGGAAAAATAGGGCTTCAAACGTATCTAAAATCACTTTTTTTTCTCTTCCATTTATTCGTCGTTCGTTAGTCTTGTTGCTCCAGTTACACCACTTTTTGAAATTATTTCTTTTAGAAATTTCTTTTTGCAACTTTCCTTCGCTGACTTTGAAAAAGCGATTTTCCTGACGCTTTTAAAAAACACTACAATTCTAAAATGTAGAAACACACAATGTATGGGTTTTATTAAAGGTATGTGGACTTACAAAGAATACATGCATAATAAAGGATTAGCCAAAGCAAAAATGGCTTTTCCAACAATTACAAGAACTATACTTTAAAGAAGAGAGAAGCAAATTGAAAGAAATCCGAATACTGGCGTTGTCATCGTCAGTCCTTGTAATTGTCATCATTGTCGTCGATGCATGTGCTGCGTTTGTTGTAAGGACCCTTAGGTGTTTTAGATACTCATGGAGTATAGCTGCAAGGCTAGAATCATAGAAAGGATTCCAAGTCCTCTTCGAAGTTTTTCATAGGATTTTTTGTTCATTTTTCTTTTTTACTGCTCTTCACTTTCAATTTTTTTTTTCATTCTAAAACCTGTACATTATGCGGGTATTGTTTGTATTCCTATTATCTCGAAGGAAGAGAAAGGTATTAAAATAGAAGTTGTAAGGTAGTAATTGCAGGAATATTGTCCTGCAAGAGCACATTTTTGTATTAAGGAGACTGAACAAATGATAAATTGAAGAAGAGATGTGTTTATTGTAGTGACTTGAAAATGTCATGCGTTAAAGAGGGTTCTTTTTTCAAATAAGGAATTCTTTGAATACATTTTTTTCCAAAAACACAAGAGAATTTGAAACCACATAAAATATTAATTAAAATTTATATAAACAGCATGATAATTTGAATTTTTTATTCAAATAATCATTTTAATTTTAACAATTCTTATGATGTTAATTTAAATGATGTAACGTTTAGCTCTTTGCATATTCTTTGGTAACCTTAAAAAGACTCACTCGCTTCTAAAACACCTTTGCGCACAGCCTCCCCTAGCGACGTGTCCCACCTTCAGGACCAATGCTTACAGACTCATTAGTCCGTCCAGGAAGGGGCCGAAGGGGATGCCCAATCGCGTCGGTAACCGAAGGCCTGGTTGTTGCCACGCATAGCTCGTCGATGGGGGGGGATCTTTGTTACCTACTTGCGAAAGGACGGTGTTACCTTTACAGGCCTAAGTCTTTGATGACATTCGACTGGTTTAATTTCCCATCATTAAATGGTAGGGTCCGAAACTAGGGACCGTTGACTTTGTCTTCTTGTTGTGACGTACACACACAGATGAGGACCTAGATCGTGTAGTCCTCTGAGCTGTCTTTACCCACCCTATAAAATGTTCTCGGATTAAAAAAAATACAAAAACGAAAACATTCCTTTGCCATTGCTTAAGCTCAAACAACAAAATATTCCGCAACGGCCCTCTTTGAAGGAGGAGAAAGTTATTATTACTTTCCCCTAAAACTCCCACACTCTCTTCATCTTCCTTCTTTCACTCCCTACAAATTCATTCTTTACGCCTTCATATCAAAATTCTTCAAAAAAAAAAAAACAAAATTCAAATATGTACATATGTACAGCTTTCCACTTTAACTTCCATCGTTTTGTTCACTTGAGTTAAATCGTCAACAAAAAAAAACTTGCTTTCTTTATCTTTTCAACAAATAAACTCCTTTTTTCTTTATTCAACAAAACGTTTGTTTCTTAAAAATTATCTTAAAAAACTAATGGCGAAGGCAAAATTATATCCCATCCCCCATATATCTATCTAAAACAACAATTCGATCAAAACTAGGTATATTTTCTTTTTCAATGATTTCAAGACGTTCGCATCAATTCCTTTGCCTTCCCTTCCAAAGATCAATTTTGATAGTTATTTACAGTGCCGGCTTTAGGGTATGGCGACCCAGGCGGTCGCCTGGGGCGCCCCGATGTAGGGGCGCCGCGACAGCTGGCATAACTACAACATAGGCAAGAAGCAAATCAACAAGTTGTGAAGTTGTCAAGCTCTTGCTCAAAAAATTCATATCGAAAAGTTTCATGACTTTCATCTTGTTTTGTTATAGCAGACTATTTCCAAGTGTCATTTTGTTTTTATTTTTAACATACACTACACATAGAAAACACAAGAGTGAATTGAGGTAGTGTTTAGTAAAAAAAAACTTGAAATTTGTTATGGCATTGTATTTTTAATCGCTATAGCTTCTCACCAGTTGGCGCTGTTAACTTCTTATTGCGTTTGTTTTATCTATTTTAGTAAGGCATCTTTCCGTTTAAAGCGCAACCAGTCAAAATCAACCCATGGACTTTTATAGAGATTAGAAATACAATGGATATGCATATCACATTATACAATTATTATCATTAGAGAAGAGATTGCAAATTAGGTAGGTATTTTATTTTCAACTATTTTTTTAGTATTGTTTTTGCTGTCATACTCATACAGCAAATTTTGTTGTAATTTTCCTCTGTTCTTGGCATTTTGACATTTTTTCTTGTAAATTTGCGAATGATGACGAATCAAATAACATAACATCTTAAGAAATACATTCAACAAGGTAATACTAAACTAGTAGGAGATGCGTAGTGACCACAGAGTCACTATATATGTAGCGACACTCCAGGGCTAAGAACACCTATGAGCCCAGATGAGAAAGCTAATTTTGCCGTTAGCATGAGGTAAATTAAAGGTTATGGAACGATATTTAGAAGATTATTTTGTGGTATGGCGATTTTCGGCTCAAGGTACGTAATATCCACGGTAGTCCAAAAGGAGCCGCAAAATCCCACCCCTCCGACGAGCAAGCCCAATTGGCCATACTAGCTTGCCTGTCGGCTACACACCCCAAGGACAAGCCTACTCAAAATAGATCAAAATCTTTGAGATATTATGGATTACAATAGTTAAATAGGAACAGCTTAAATACCGTTACAAGTTCTAGCCCTTAAAACTAGGTTTGGTGAAATTTAAGAGCTCATTTGAGTTCTAACTCAATTCTTCTCCAAGTTCTTACACTTTAAAACTTCGATTTAGAACTTTGTCATAGTTAGAACTTTGATAAAATTAGTCCTAGACCCTCGCAATCGGAAGTCTAGTGCCTTGAAAGTCGTTTTATTTATAATTTCGTTTTTTCAACGTTTAAAACAATAGAGAATAGGTGGAGGGAGATATAGAAAATGGATCAAATTTTCTATGATTTCCTATTTACGGACGTTGATTTTGAGTACGATGTGAACGTTATCCTGAAAGAACGGCGTATTTATCGAATGCCAATACGTGCCACTATTAATACATGGGACAACACTGATTTTTTTCGGCGCTTCTGCTTATTAAAAAAAAAAAACAAAGCAAACGTTTTTAGTAGTCCTTTAACTGGTGGCAGAAGACCTTCAACATCCACAACCACGGTATAAATTGGAATGAATTTACTATGCACTTTATTTTTCTTGACAGTTTTTCGAATCCCACATTCTACGTTACAGCAAAAATGAGCACAAAGTAAAAAATTATTTGTATTTTGTTTCGAATTGAATTAAATGTCTGTCAAAAAATACTGCCGGGTGACTAAAACGTTTCAAAAACATGCTTGAACTAGGTTTCAAAAATAACAAGTTCTAAGCGCTTAGAACTCAATGATGATTTTAGATCGAGTTCTTGAGAAGTGAAGAAAGTTCCAAATATTCTAAAAACTAAGTTCTAACGTTAGACCGAGATTCACTAGGTCGAGTTTTAAAGGGAAGTTAGAACTTGGTGACGGAATTGGGCGTAATTTTATCGAAGTTCTAGCTATAAAAAGTTCTAAATCGAAGTTCTAACGCATTAGAACTTGGTGAAGAATTGATCCCACTGCGAACTACAGTTATTCTTTAAAGCATAAATTCTACTTCTTCATCAATTTGCAATTTTTTATGTGAGATACAAGTTTTTTTTAGGAGGAGGAGGCAATATAATAATTTGTAATTAAAAAAAAGGGCGGCAAATATTTGACTCGCCTGGGGCGCCAAGATAGCTAAGGCCGGCCCTGGTTATTTACAACAACAAAAAATCTCAAAAAGAAATGGGACTTTATGATCATCCGACTGTAGCCATTCAAAATACAAAAATTCATTAACTGTCATTAATCTTGTATTGTCTTATGAAATATTAAGAGTAGTTTGTGATAAAAAGAAATAAACGAAGTAAAGAAAATGAATCAAAAATGACTTACCATGTTCCATGTTGTGCACAGCATGTTGAACTGATGAATCTGTTTAATGGGGTTTTTGATTGCAATTTAACTATTAGATTATGGGTTAAGTTTTTGAACCGGCACTAAGATTGATGACCGATTGGTTTTGAAATCATTGATATTGTTTTGTAGTGTAAGAAATAGCCCACACACAAACGAAAAAATTGAACATATTCTTCTTTTTTTTTAACATCCGAACTCTCCGAGCGCAAATTGGATTAAAAATTGTTTGTTGGTACAGTTCAAATCCGTCCTAAACGAATATTCGAAAACCCCCCATTGTGTGTACAGCATAAAAGTCAAAGGCTTTCGAATTTCCCATTTTTCTCCATTCCATATCATTCCGTTCGAAAATGTAAGCTAAATGGCTTCCCCGGTTCTAATTCTCGATCTTTCTATCGCCAACCATCATCGAGGACAGAACGCAGGGAAGGAAAAAAGAAAAAAATCAAAAAAAATTTCACAGTGCTTTCACACAAATTAGACTAATTTGCTGCAAAGATCCACTCAACGTGTAAGATAAAAAGGAAAAAAGTAATCTATCAAGAACTGGTAAGAATGTGAATTGTGCATAAAAAAAAAGGAAAAAAAATGAATGTGACACCGTTTTTTTTTAGTCAGCTATAAATTCTACCCTTCGGATTCACAAAATCGACAATTCACGATCCACGATCCTTGTGCTCAAACACAATAGCCGTCCAGGCAAATTTGCAGCACATCAGGAGTCGCAAGTGTGTGCTCGGTGGTCGTGATGCAATCCGGGGGTGTAAAAAGCAACGGAATTCAACTCTTAACTCCTGGAAGCTGGAAGTAGGACAGTTCTCTTAAAAGAAAAAAGAAAAGGAATCAGCCTCACTGGAGAGGTGAATGTGACTCCGTTGGCTTTTCAGCCCAGAGATAACCTCTAACGGCGGCGCGAGAGCAGAGGCCAGCAAAAAGACAATAATTCTAGTGCACGAAAGAAAGAGCTAGAAAAGTAAAAAAAAAGAAAAAAGAAGGAATTGTGTGTGTGCAACTAATATGTTTTAAAATAGTAATAAAATCGAAAAGAATAGAAAAGAAAAGAGTAGAAAAAGTGTAACATAACTAAAAAGGAAAAAAAATGTGTAGGTATTCATGTAGGAGAGAAACAAAAAAAAGATATCGATTAATTGAAAAGAAAAAAGGAATTTGAAGCTAGTTGTAGTTGTAAGATAAGTAATACATCCCGTCTATCTATCGCTTAGAAAATAGATAAAAACGAACAAAAAAATATCAATGATTTCAAAACCAATCGGTCATCAATCTTAGTGCCGGTTCAAAAACTTAACCCATAATCTAATAGTTAAATTGCAATCAAAAACCCCATTAAACAGATTCATCAGTTCAACATGCTGTGCACAACATGGAACATGGTAAGTCATTTTTGATTCATTTTCTTTACTTCGTTTATTTCTTTTTATCACAAACTACTCTTAATATTTCATAAGACAATACAAGATTAATGACAGTTAATGAATTTTTGCATTTTGAATGGCTACAGTCGGATGATCATAAAGTCCCATTTCTTTTTGAGATTTTTTGTTGTTGTAAATAACTATCAAAATTGATCTTTGGAAGGGAAGGCAAGGGAATTGATGCGAACGTCTTGAAATCATTGAAAAAGAAAATATACCTAGTTTTGATCGAATTGTTGTTTTAGATAGATATATGGGGGATGGGATATAATTTTGCGTTCGCCATTAGTTTTGTAAGATAATTTTTAAGAGACAAACGTTTTGTTGAATAAAGAAAAAAGGAGTTTATTTGTTGAAAAGATAAAGAAAGCAAGTTTTTTTTTGTTGACGATTTAACTCAAGTGAACAAAACGATGGAAGTTAAAGTGGAAAGCTGTACATATGTACATATTTGAATTTTGTTTTTTTTTTTGAAGAATTTTGATATGAAGGCGTAAAGAATGAATTTGTAGGGAGTGAAAGAAGGAAGATGAAGAGAGTGTGGGAGTTTTAGGGGAAAGTAATTACTTTCTCCTCCTTCAAAGAGGGCCGTTGCGGAATATTTTGTTGTTTGAGCTTAAGCAATGGCAAAGGAATGTTTTCGTTTTTGTATTTTTTTTAATCCGAGAACATTTTATAGGGTGGGTAAAGACAGCTCAGAGGACTACACGATCTAGGTCCTCATCTGTGTGTGTACGTCACAACAAGAAGAAAAAGTCAACGGTCCCTAGTTTCGGGCCCTACCATTTAATGATGGGAAATTAAACCAGTCGAATGTCATCAAAGATTTAGGCCTGTAAAGGTAACACCGTCCTTTCGCAAGTAGGTAACAAAGATCCCCCCCATCGACGAGCTATGCGTGGCAACAACCAGGCCTTCGGTTACCGACGCGATTGGGCATCCCCTTCGGCCCCTACCTGGACGGACTAATGAGTCTGTAAGCATTGGTCCTGAAGGTGGGACACGTCGCTAGGGGAGGCTGTGCGCAAAGGTGTTTTAGAAGCGAGTGAGTCTTTTTAAGGTTACCAAAGAATATGCAAAGAGCTAAACGTTACAGATGGCGCCCAACGTGGGGCCCGAAATTATGGACCGACTTTTGATGAAGATCAGTTTGCAAAGGTTAAGCTCAGTGAAAAAAAAAAATTATTAGATTTTTTTTTTAGTTTTACTTCCTGGGGTAATCGTCATGTAGGTATAACATGTAGCCATGGTTGTCCGAGGTGTTTTGGTCTTTATTTTCTAACGCCTGCCTGTTGCAGCAGGGTAACTGTTATACCTTACACCTCAATCTTGCATGCTTCAGTGTCCGTACGAGGATTGATATTTTTTTTGTAGCTGTATGCAGTGAAGAAAAGCAAGTATAGGAATGTGATTTTGCTGAACCAGTATTTCATCGTCAGGGAGATCAAGAGTTTTTGACCGGCAGATTAAGGAACAGATATCTACCTGATCTGCGACTGCTGCAAAGACTTGGAACCTCCTGAGTAGGAAGAATATTTCTACGAGGGTATGAACGATATTAGCTTTTCTTTATGATCTGCCATTGTAAATTCGTCTTGTCTCAAAACATAGAAGAAATCTTTTCCATATCCGGCAGGCTAAGGATATACATATGAATTCTTACTGCGACTAGTTGTTTGGTTTAGATGGAAGTAAATGATTTGGAGATAAGACTTGTTTTTGGGAGACGTGCACACCTAGTTTAAATAATTTATTTTACTTTTTTTTTGGCAAAGAAGAACATTAAGAATTTTCTTTGGACTTGTGACTCTCTTCATTCCCTGATTTCACTCCCTAGATTCGTCTATGAAAATAATTTACAAATAATTTTGATTGTTCGTTGAGAAAGCGTTTCATTTTTTTTGTAGTTCTAGCTAAAAGTTAAATTAAGAGTTAAGTAGTGTTTTCCAACTTAAATTTTTCCTTATTAATTTTGTTCCCTTTTGATCATACAAAAAAATAAATGAATAAATAATTATAACAAGAACAAAATACCGTATTAGTATTACATAAGATTGGATTACTCGTTTATGAATAACGGCTCTAGTTAAGCACTTCAAGCTTGATCCTGTAAAATAGTATATATTATAGTAAGGTATAGAATAGGGCTTTTTTTTTTAAATAATTTTTCATAATGGCTGGTAGAGGGCGTCGCCAGAACTCTCGTGAAAAGAAAGGCAGGGAGCGATCTCAATCAAACAGCGGGGAGAGGGGTAATTCAGGAGTTGAGGGAGAACGACCGACATGTTCAGGCGGTAATGTTATAGGCGCTAACAGCGATTCACATAACCAGAACTCAAATGATAGCCATTCATCTTCTAGTTCTAAAAACGGTAACACCTCTAAAGAGGCAGAACAATTTGAGGCATACATACAGGAAGTAGTCACCGCTACAATTGGTCTCAATCGTGCTGAGGACCAACGCTTCATAAGAGAAGAGTTAGTTAGGAGCAATACAGAGCTGATGGCTCAAGTAAGGGAAATAGTGAGAGAAAGTCTTACTAATATTATTCCAACTCCCCAACCGAACACTCAAAGTTCTAGGAATTTATGTGAGGCTACTACCCCGAGGGGACAACCAACGACGTGCCATTCAGAACAACCGAACCCCAATAACCCTACTTCTAATGCCTACCCCACAAATGACCAAGGTGTCCACCCAGTTGACATGGCACGAGGCTCAAATGTCGACAACTTTTTGGCACAATAATTGAGCAATCTAAATTTGAATGTTTCGCCTCTTACTTCAAATCAGACACCTCCAGAGCCATCCGCTCCATCCACATCCAGTTCAGTGCTGCGTTTCCCACACTACCATAAATGGGGTATCAAATTTGATAACAAAAACATGTCTATCGACGATTTCTTATTTCGCCTCGAAAGAGTTAAGGACAGTTACAATGTAACCTGGATCGAGGTAGTACAAAATTTTCACCATTTTGTTAGTGGTCGCGTGGAATCGTGGTACTGGATGTACTTAAAGAATAACCCCCGTGCAAATTGGCCAACGTTACGTTTAGCCCTTATTGAACAGTACAGAGGTTTGGAGACAGACAGTGAATTATCTCGAAAAATGATTGATCGGAAACAATTGCCGAATGAGAGTTTCGACGATTTTTATGACGACCTTATAAGGTTAAATTCAAGGTTACGAGCACCGAAACCAGTCAAAGAATTAATAGAACTTATCAAGCAGAATGTGCGAAGAAGGATGGGCGAATTGTTAGTAACATTCGGTACCCACAGTTTGCCGGAAATGGTATACGTTTGCCGGACAATTGAAAAGTTTTTAAATGGTAACGAGCCGCTTAAAACCAAATACCCGTTTAGTAACAACACGACACAACCTTCACGGCGTCAAATAAGCGAACTTGAAAATGCATTCGAAGACTCCGACCTGGCAACTCCCGCAAAAGTTGAGGCCTACCAAAGGGAAGCCAATATACTAAAATGTTGGAATTGTAAAGTGGAGGGACATACATTCAGAGAGTGCGACAATCCTAAACGGAACCTGTTTTGCTATAGATGTGGTCGTGATAACGTCATAACACCTAGGTGTGAAAGATGTTCGGGAAACAGGGGATCGGGCAATCCTTCGACCGGGGAGAATCGTCCGAGGGCAGTAAACCCGGAACACTGACCGAACCAAAACCCAGTCAACTTAAAATTACTATACTTCAACCGGCCCGAGAAGAGATAAAATGTAGACAAGATCTACAAAACAAACCCAGAAATGTAAATAATGATAAACCTAATATTTCGAATAAGTCAATTCATCAACGCATTAAAGAGTATTACGAAGCAAGAAAAAGAATTTTTGCATTTCCCTCGCCATCGGAAAAAGTCTTAAAGTTAAGAGAAAGAATGAAGGAAAAGAAACGTATGCATAAATCAGTAGCCGCCGCCACCTTAAATTGCTCAGAGGACGATCCACGTCCATATTTAACAGTCGAAGTCTTTGGAAAGAAAATCCGTGGCTTACTTGATTCAGGAGCTAGTGTTAGTTGTTTGGGAACGGGTGCTCTTGAGTTTCTAGAAGAAAATCAATGTCCATACAAACGTTTCACTTCGTCGATTTCTACCGCAGACGGACAGAAACAAGACATTATCGGAATGGTGGCGGTCCAAATTAAGTACAAAAGTAAATGTAAAATGCTGAATTTGTTCATCGTTCCATCCTTGACCCAACATTTATATCTAGGCGTAGATTTCTGGAGAATCTTCGAGATAGCTCCGCATCTCATCTCTGAAATATCATTACTCAATGAAAACACCAACGATATAAAGAGTGCTGTTGAATGTGATCTTAACGACCAACAACGTGAGCAACTTTTTAAAATAATTGATCAATTTCCTTCTTTTACAAAAAAAGGCTTAGGAAAAACTACCCTGATAGAACATAGCATTGATACGGGAGAGGCGCAGTCCATAAAGCAGCGTCACTATCCCATTTCTCCAGCGGTACAAGCCCTAGTATATGAGGAATTGGACCGCATGCTTGCTTTAGGGGTCATTGAAGAAAGTTCCAGCGCATGGTCCTCTCCAGTCGTACTTGTACGAAAACCTGGAAAGAATCGCCTGTGTCTGGACTTTCGGAAGGTGAACCAAGTGACAAAGAAGAATGCGAGCCCGATTGCTCATATAGAGGGACTGCTAGCGCGCCTTTCAGAAACGCACTTTATCTCCAGTGTAGATCTGAAAGATGCGTACTGGCAGATACCGCTGGAGAAAAGTTCACGCTAGAAAACGGCCTTCACTGTCCCCGGTAGGCCCCTTTATCACTTTAAAGTGATGCCATTCGGTTTATCGAACGCTGCCCAAAGTCTAACGTATTTAATGCACTTAGTAGTACCTTCAGAGCTCAGAGAACAGGTTTTCGTCTATCTAGACGATTTACTAGTTATATCCAGGACTTTCGAGGAGCATATGCGGATTCTGGACATTATAGGGAAGAGGTTACTTGAAGCAGGCTTGACGATAAACGTCGAGAATTCGAAGTTCTGCTTCAAGGAACTCCAGTACCTCGGTTATGTGGTAGGTCAAGGTTGTTTAAAGCCTGATCCGGCGAAAGTCACTGCGATCCTTGATTTTCCAGTTCCAAAGACACCAAAACAAGTAAGGAGATTCCTCGGTATGGCGGGATGGTACCGCAGATTTGTAGGTAATTTTTCGACGCTCGCGGCTCCAATCACCGACACATTAAAGAAAAATATAAAGTTCGATTTTGGCAAAGATGCAAGAGAAGCGTTCGAAGCGATTAAGTCGGCTTTAACGTCAGACTTGGTTCTTGTTAATCCTGATTTTACTAAAGAATTCATTATTTTATGTGATGCGTCTGCAACAGGTATTGGATGCGTGCTGTGTCAAAGAGACGAAAGTGGGGCTGAACGCCCAATATATTATTTCTCTCAAAAATTGAACGCGGCTCAGCGCAACTATACAGTTACAGAACGCGAATGCTTAGCGGCTGTAAGGGGTATTCAGAAATTTCGACCATACGTCGAAGGGTATAGGTTCACGGTGATAACAGACCATTCGAGCCTTAAGTGGCTGATGAGTCTGCGAGACCCAACGGGAAGGTTAGCGCGCTGGAGTCTCAAACTACAAGGGTTCGATTTTGGCATCGAACATCGGAAGGGTACTTTGAATGTAGTGCCAGATGCTCTATCTCGCGTTTATGAGGTAGAGACACTGCATTCGGCAGTATGTCCACCGAAGTCGATGTCAACGAAGCTCGATGTTTTCACATAGATTTGGAGGATCTGAGTTTTAAGTCAGATGAATATCTCCAAATTATCGAACACGTCGAACAAAATAAAGACCAGCTTCCTGACCTTAAAGTTTCGGACGGTTTCGTTTACAAGAAGGTCAGGCATTGCACAGGCAATCCTCTCCAAGACGATTTAGTCTGGAAATTGTGGATTCCAGCGGCGCTGATCGACCGTTTGGTCTCGTTGGCTCATTGTCCACCTAGAGCTTCACACGGAGGAGTTGCAAAAACTCTTTATAAACTACGTCAGCAATTTTTTTGGCCAAATATGGCAACTCACGTGAAAACCTTTATCGAGAACTGTGAAATCTGTAAAACGACGAAACCCTCCAATAGCATTCTCAGAGCAGAAATGGGAAAACCTTTCTCAGTTGAAAGACCATTTCAACATATTTATGTCGATTTTCTGGGACCATACCCAACATCAAAAAAGGGAAATACGCAGATCGTAATAGCTCTAGATCAACTCACCAAATTCGTCTTAATAAAACCCTTTAGGAAAGCAACTGCGCAAACCGTAATACAATTTTTAGAAGAAGATATTTTTTTTATTTTCGGAGTGCCGGAAAGTATATTGTCAGACAACGGCAGTCAGTTTGCAGGTCAAGAATTTGCAAAAATGGTAAAAAACTTCGGCATTACACACTACAGGACGGCATTATACTCCCCACAGGCAAATGCAAGCGAACGAGTAAATCGCTCAATCATTGCCGCCGTGCGAGCTTATATAGATCCAAAACAGTCAAATTGGGATCTTCACTTACCTGCAATCGGTAGTGCATTGCGTTCAACAGTGCATTCCGCTATTGGCATGTCACCTTTTGAAGCTCTATTCGGGCACCGCATCATTGAACATGGAGCGGATTATAAATTACTTCGTGGCTTAGGGGGATTAAACCAATCAGAAATTGATTGGCTTCCCAAAACTGCTAAAATGAACGTGTTGCATAACTATTTAAAATCAGCCTTAGGAAAAACTCACGAGTCTTATAGACAGGAGTACAATTTGAGAAGTAGGGTGGTATCATATCAAGTAGGAGACACCCTGTACAGACGGAATTTTATTTTGAGCAATGCAGCCAAACATATAAACGCGAAACTGTGCCCAAAATTCATTAAAGTGACAGTCACCAAAAAGGTAGGCAATAACTTATATGAAGTAGTGGACGCCAAAGGGCACAAGGTAACTCATTCGAAAGACTTGAAAAAATAATACGGTTGTCCGTCTAAATTTTCGGGAATAAGTGCCCGGCCAACTCAGCTGCGCATGAGACCCTTTTTTATGTGTAGAAAAAAATTCTTTTCTCCGTTTCATCTCCTTTTTGGTAAAAAGGATCTTTTACCAAAAAGAATATGATGTGTAAGAAATAGCCCACACACAAACGAAAAAATTGAACATATTCTTCTTTTTTTTTAACATCCGAACTCTCCGAGCGCAAATTGGATTAAAAATTGTTTGTTGGTACAGTTCAAATCCGTCCTAAACGAATATTCGAAAACCCCCCATTGTGTGTACAGCATAAAAGTCAAAGGCTTTCGAATTTCCCATTTTTCTCCATTCCATATCATTCCGTTCGAAAATGTAAGCTAAATGGCTTCCCCGGTTCTAATTCTCGATCTTTCTATCGCCAACCATCATCGAGGACAGAACGCAGGGAAGGAAAAAAGAAAAAAATCAAAAAAAATTTCACAGTGCTTTCACACAAATTAGACTAATTTGCTGCAAAGATCCACTCAACGTGTAAGATAAAAAGGAAAAAAGTAATCTATCAAGAACTGGTAAGAATGTGAATTGTGCATAAAAAAAAGGAAAAAAAATGAATGTGACACCGTTTTTTTTTTTAGTCAGCTATAAATTCTACCCTTCGGATTCACAAAATCGACAATTCACGATCCACGATCCTTGTGCTCAAACACAATAGCCGTCCAGGCAAATTTGCAGCACATCAGGAGTCGCAAGTGTGTGCTCGGTGGTCGTGATGCAATCCGGGGGTGTAAAAAGCAACGGAATTCAACTCTTAACTCCTGGAAGCTGGAAGTAGGACAGTTCTCTTAAAAGAAAAAAGAAAAGGAATCAGCCTCACTGGAGAGGTGAATGTGACTCCGTTGGCTTTTCAGCCCAGAGATAACCTCTAACGGCGGCGCGAGAGCAGAGGCCAGCAAAAAGACAATAATTGTAGTGCACGAAAGAAAGAGCTAGAAAAATAAAAAAAAGAAAAAAGAAGGAATTGTGTGTGTGCAACTAATGTTTTAAAATAGTAATAAAATCGAAAAGAATAGAAAAGAAAAGAGTAGAAAAAGTGTAACATAACTAAAAAGGAAAAAAAATGTGTATTCATGTAGGAGAGAAACAAAAAAAAGATATCGATTAATTGAAAAGAAAAAAGGAATTTGAAGCTAGTTGTAGTTGTAAGATAAGTAATACATCCCGTCTATCTATCGCTTAGATAATAGATAAAAACAAACAAAAAAATATCAATGATTTCAAAACCAATCGGTCATCAATCTTAGTGCCGGTTCAAAAACTTAACCCATAATCTAATAGTTAAATTGCAATCAAAAACCCCATTAAACAGATTCATCAGTTCAACATGCTGTGCACAACATGGAACATGGTAAGTCATTTTTGATTCATTTTCTTTACTTCGTTTATTTCTTTTTATCACAAACTACTCTTAATATTTCATAAGACAATACAAGATTAATGACAGTTAATGAATTTTTGTATTTTGAATGGCTACAGTCGGATGATCATAAAGTCCCATTTCTTTTTGAGATTTTTTGTTGTTGTAAATAACTATCAAAATTGATCTTTGGAAGGGAAGGCAAAGGAATTGATGCGAACGTCTTGAAATCATTGAAAAAGAAAATATACCTAGTTTTGATCGAATTGTTGTTTTAGATAGATATATGGGGGATGGGATATAATTTTGCCTTCGCCATTAGTTTTGTAAGATAATTTTTAAGAGACAAACGTTTTGTTGAATAAAGAAAAAAGGAGTTTATTTGTTGAAAAGATAAAGAAAGCAAGTTTTTTTTTGTTGACGATTTAACTCAAGTGAACAAAACGATGGAAGTTAAAGTGGAAAGCTGTACATATGTACATATTTGAATTTTGGTTTTTTTTTTTGAAGAATTTTGATATGAAGGCGTAAAGAATGAATTTGTAGGGAGTGAAAGAAGGAAGATGAAGAGAGTGTGGGAGTTTTAGGGGAAAGTAATTACTTTCTCCTCCTTCAAAGAGGGCCGTTGCGGAATATTTTGTTGTTTGAGCTTAAGCAATGGCAAAGGAATGTTTTCGTTTTTGTATTTTTTTTAATCCGAGAACATTTTATAGGGTGGGTAAAGACAGCTCAGAGGACTACACGATCTAGGTCCTCATCTGTGTGTGTACGTCACAACAAGAAGAAAAAGTCAACGGTCCCTAGTTTCGGGCCCTACCATTTAATGATGGGAAATTAAACCAGTCGAATGTCATCAAAGATTTAGGCCTGTAAAGGTAACACCGTCCTTTCGCAAGTAGGTAACAAAGATCCCCCCCATCGACGAGCTATGCGTGGCAACAACCAGGCCTTCGGTTACCGACGCGATTGGGCATCCCCTTCGGCCCCTACCTGGACGGACTAATGAGTCTGTAAGCATTGGTCCTGAAGGTGGGACACGTCGCTAGGGGAGGCTGTGCGCAAAGGTGTTTTAGAAGCGAGTGAGTCTTTTTAAGGTTACCAAAGAATATGCAAAGAGCTAAACGTTACAATGAACTCAAAAAGCACACCTACATACTTATTTTTGATTAAAGTTGATTATTTATTTAAAATTAGCCGTCCCGATAAACTTTTTTGCTGCCCTTCTTAATATCTTGAGAGTAATATGATTAACAATAGAAAACCACTAATAATATGTAACGAAGCGGCAATTTTAAAAACCAAATAGATAACACGTTTGCATCAGCTTTACTTTTATTATTTTCACAAATAGGTAATGTTGATGAAGACACATTACATATTTCCTAAGAGCTTTTTTGAAATTGCTATCATGATAAGTTGAGTTCTCTATCGAAATCTTACATAATCAATACTTCGAAGTTTCGCTGGGATCTTTAAAATTGAGAATCGATAAAAAGATGAAATATCGAATTTCGAATCCAAGTGCATGGTAGGCTTGGTATGAATCCACACACGACCGGTTACTTATAATGAAATCTGCATTAAATAAAATAAAAATGTACCTACAGCGTACTGACAACTTTTGGAGAACGAAGTCTCTTTAACTTCAAGGTCACTAGAATTCAAATCAACCCTTTGTCCATAATAGCTGTATTTTATTAGCTGTGTTTTATTATCACAATGATCCAGATAAGATCATTGATTTATATGTGAAACAACAAAAAAACGCAATCCTACTTTTTACTTGGATAAATTTTTGTGATCCAAAAATTAGTTCTTCTTCCGCACACAAGTAGAAATGTTGGCGTATATTTTCAACTAGCAGTTGCCCGCGACTTCGTCCACCTCTCCCTCGTCCACCGGCCAGAGTATCATCTCGACTTGTGCATCATGCGCGCGTGGGAATTTTGTTCGGAAGTTATTGTAAAATTGCATTGCAGTCAACTCTCCCTAGGTCGTAATTCTCTTGAACTTGAAAAATTTGAGCATTTTTTATGATTTCCTTCAGTTGTTCATACTTAAAGCATTCCCTTGGGTGAAATCTCCCTAATTCTAATATCTCTCTTACTTCTGCATCGTTTTTTTCGTTAAGTAAATTTTTTTTTCTTTAAACTGAGCATATGTTTTAGTTAAGAAGTACATAAAATGATATGGTTTAAACACAATAATCTGCACAAATAGTGCAATCAAACACATTCACAAATCAATTGAACTCTCAAAATTCTAATTTGAGCAGTTATTTGGCCAGTTCCACCAAACAACATCTCACTGAGATCTCAATGTCACCTTGACTGAGGCAAAATCATTTGGTGCCTTGGTGGAACATAATTCTCAGTTATCATTGAGATTTAATGGTTACCTTACTAATTGTTGCTGCACATATGTCAGCCACGTCAAATAGCTGAGTGAGAAATCGAATCCAAAATAATTTCATCTCAGAGATCTCAGAAAAAAATCTCAGTTCTCACATTTCCACAGATTCTTTGCTGCTATTGGTCGCAGCTTAATTTTAAGTAGAATAAAGCCTTTCTCGATTAATGGACTATCCAACACAAAAAGAATTTTACAATTCGAAATAGTAGTTCCTGAGATTACCGCGTTCAAACGAACTTTATATTGTATTGTATTGTATTGTTTGCCGTTTTTTCCACATTTTACACAAATTCTTCGCTCCTATTGGTCGCAGCTAAATTTTATATAGCTTCAAGCCTTCCTTGATAAATGGACCATTCAACATTAAAAAACTTGTTCAATTTCATAAAGCAGTTCCTGAGATAAGCGCGTTAAAACGCAGAAAAATGTATATTTTTTGCCGTTTTTTCCATATTTTCCACAGATTCTTCGCTGCTATTGGTCCCAGCTTAATGTTAAATAGCCTAATGTCTAAGTCGATTAAGGCACCATCCAACACAAAAAGAATTATACCATTCGAACCAGTAGTTCCTGAGATTACCGCGTTCAAACAAACAAACTCTTCAGCTTTATATATTAGTGTAGAGTAGAGCTCTTGATACCCGGGTACCCGATCCATGGACCGGGTACCCGGGTACCCGATGATTTCGGGAATTACCCGGGTACCCGAGTACCCGGGTATTTGCATGGTTCGGGTACCCGGGTACCCGGGTATTTGAAACATAACGATCGTGTATCCGAGTACCCGGGTACCCGGGTACTCGGTACGCTTACGCGATGAAGCTAAAGTTGTTTGAACAAATGGATGCGTTTATGAAGGAAGTTTTTAATAACATTTTGTATTATTTGTTCTCGGTTAATAATAATAATGATGGTGGTTAATTAATTGTCTATTTCAATTGCAAGGAATTGCAAGTTGGAGGTGGATTATTATGAATATGTAGTTTATTATTGTCATTAGATTAGATACTCTTAGGATGGATTTCGTTAGTCCTTATAGCAATAGTTTTTTGTGCTGTTTTTTTTTCATTCATTCGTTAAAAAATGTCATTGGATATGATTTTATTAGGGGTTGAAAAGATATAAAACCGATCTTGTGCGTCGTGCGTCGTCGTCGTCGTCGTCGTAGTCGTAGGTAGTCGTAAATAAAGAAGAAATTAAGCTGTTGGCAAGTGTTTGTTGATTTATTGTTGTTGCAAGATCGTACGAAAAAGAAATGCAAGTTGTTTTTGGATAATGATAGTTGAAAGGGATGATTTTATTATGTTGGTTAACCACTGTCCTGGTATAATCTATGAGTGTAAGAACAGGTAGTTGGTGCGTTTGCTTTTTTTTGTAATTCATAAAAAATGACATTTGGTAGAAAATATTAGATGGATTATAATTTTATTAGGGGTTGAAAATTGAGATAACCGATTTTGTGTGCTGTCGTCGTTCATCTGTTTATGATTGGTCTTTTTCTTAGCCACAGGTCAATAAAGAAGACAAAAATCTGTTGGCAAGTGTTTGTAGGATTTCTACGATAAAAGTAAAGACTGACCTCAGTTGCAGGATTTTTAATTTGGGTTTTTGCATGTCATAAAAAAATTTTAATGTGTGGGTTTCTCTACATGACCCACTCGTAGACACCAGAGCATTTTTAACAATTACGATGAATGGTAACGCACAATGTACTGGGACGGGATTTTATTGCATGTATGTATTATTGTTTTTTAGAAATGGCAAAAAAATGGAAACAAATAAAAAATTGCTATGATTGTTACCAGGTGGAAATTTAAAATATAATTGCGAATGGATAATGAAAAGAACAATTATTTTTTTAAATAATTTTTATTAAATTAAAAGTTTAATTCATAATACATATGTAAGAAATTTAAAATATAATCACAAATAATGGTTAAAATAAATGAATTACATTTTTTTAAAATTATTTTTTGAAAATGTGAGTAAATTCACATTTTCGGGCAACAATGAAGAACGTCCCGGCGTAACTATACCACCAGCAGCAGAGAAGCATCGTTGCGAAGAAACTGTCGTTGCTGGTATACACAAGAACTTCTTCGCTAACATCGCTAGCTTTGGATACTTCTTGGCATTCATCTTCCACCAATTTAAAATGTCGCGATAGTTATGGGATAGCTGTGGCTCATTAATTTCTTACATATGTATTATGAATTAAACTTTTAATTTAATAAAAATTATTTAAAAAAATAATTGTTCTTTTCATTATCCATTCGCAATTATATTTTAAATTTCCACCTGGTAACAATCATAGCAATTTTTTATTTGTTTCCATTTTTTTGCCATTTCTAAAAAACAATAATACATACATGCAATAAAATCCCGTCCCAGTACATTGTGCGTTACCATTCATCGTAATTGTTAAAAATGCTCTGGTGTCTACGAGTGGGTCATGTAGAGAAACCCACACATTAAAATTTTTTTATGACATGCAAAAACCCAAATTAAAAATCCTGCAACTGAGGTCAGTCTTTACTTTTATCGTAGAAATCCTACAAACACTTGCCAACAGATTTTTGTCTTCTTTATTGACCTGTGGCTAAGAAAAAGACCAATCATAAACAGATGAACGACGACAGCACACAAAATCGGTTATCTCAATTTTCAACCCCTAATAAAATTATAATCCATCTAATATTTTCTACCAAATGTCATTTTTTATGAATTACAAAAAAAAGCAAACGCACCAACTACCTGTTCTTACACTCATAGATTATACCAGGACAGTGGTTAACCAACATAATAAAATCATCCCTTTCAACTATCATTATCCAAAAACAACTTGCATTTCTTTTTCGTACGATCTTGCAACAACAATAAATCAACAAACACTTGCCAACAGCTTAATTTCTTCTTTATTTACGACTACCTACGACTACGACGACGACGACGACGACGCACGACGCACAAGATCGGTTTTATATCTTTTCAACCCCTAATAAAATCATATCCAATGACATTTTTTAACGAATGAATGAAAAAAAAACAGCACAAAAAACTATTGCTATAAGGACTAACGAAATCCATCCTAAGAGTATCTAATCTAATGACAATAATAAACTACATATTCATAATAATCCACCTCCAACTTGCAATTCCTTGCAATTGAAATAGACAATTAATTAACCACCATCATTATTATTATTAACCGAGAACAAATAATACAAAATGTTATTAAAAACTTCCTTCATAAACGCATCCATTTGTTCAAACAACTTTAGCTTCATCGCGTAAGCGTACCGAGTACCCGGGTACCCGGGTACTCGGATACACGATCGTTATGTTTCAAATACCCGGGTACCCGGGTACCCGAACCATGCAAATACCCGGGTACCCGGGTACCCGGGTAATATTGAATACCTCGGGTTCCCGGGTACCCGGATACCCGGGTATTATTTCGAGTACCCGGTCAGAGTCAAGAGCACTAGTGTAGAGTGTAGATTGTATTGTATTGTTTGCCGTTTTTTCCACATTTTACACAAATTCTTCGCTCCTATTGGTCGCAGCTAAATTTTATATAGCTTCAAGCCTTCCTTGATAAATGGGCCATTCAACATTAAAAAAATTGTTCAATTTCATAAAGCAGTTCCTGAGATAAGCGCGTTAAAACGCAGAAAAATGTATATTTTTTTGCCGTTTTTTCCATATTTTCCACAGATTCTTCGCTGCTATTGGTCACAGCTTAATGTTAAACAGCTTCAAATTTTCCTCAATTAATGGACCATCCAACACAAAAAGAATTATACCATTCCAACCAGTAGTTCCTGAGATAAGTGCGTTAAAACGCAGAAAAATGTATATTTTTTGCCGTTTTTTTCCACATTTTCCACAGATTCTTCGCTGCTATTGGTCACAGCTTAATGTTAAGTAGCCTAATGTCTAAGTTGATTAAGGCACCATCCAACACAAAAAGAATTATACCATTCGAACCAGTAGTTCCTGAGATTACCGCGTTCAAACAAACAAACTCTTCAGCTTTATATATTAGTGTAGATAAAAACTGTGCTGCCACTTTCACACATTTATTATCCGGGAATGAGACATTTTTCAATTACATAGCAAAAGCTTTTTTCACTTAAAAAACAACAGAATAATCGTTCAACAAAATTATCGTAGGACAACTCCGATGTAATTGACAGATTGAATAAATTTCAAACAACTGCCAAACGTGACGTAATAAGTAAATTGATGATTCGAGTTGTTTTATTTTCATGATCTGATCCGGATCAGAAAATAAAAAATGCTTGGGATAGTCTCGCAAATGCTTTTGAAGATACTGGCATGTGTAAAAGAGTGGATTTGCTGAAGAAACTGGTACAGCTTCAATTAAACGATTGTGAATCCATGGAAGACTACGTTAACAAGATGGTCATGACTTCTATTAAGGTGAGAAAAGCAGGTTTGAAAATAGATGATGAGGTTGTTGCCTCGCTGATGTTAGCTGGGTTTCCAGAACAATTTAAGCCTTTAGTTATGGCTGTTGAAAATTCACCGAAAGTTTTAACTAGTGATGCTGTGAAAACTCTTGCTTCAAGAAGTTAAATATGATGCAAAATCGACCGATAATGCTTTGTTTGCAAAGCCAAAGTTCAAGCCCAAGAAGAACAAGGCACAACCAAAGCTCAGATGTCATAGCTGTGGGGATTTTGGTCACTTTGCTAAGCAATGTCCAAATAGAAAGAAACATGCGTTTAAAACACATAAAGTTTTGTTTTCATCTTTTCTAGCGAAGAAAGAAGTTGCAGAAGATGCATTGTACATTGACTCAGGAGCATCGGCTCACAAGACAATGTGCAGATCCTTGTTGAAGGATGTTAGACCATCACTGTACAGAGAGATCGTTGTTGCCAATAATGCGAAATTAGAAATTGACAGTGTAGGTGATGTTAGTTAGTAACAAAAAAACAAGTGCTACTATCCAAAATGTGCAATACGTTACAAATTTATGTGCAAACCTGATTTCCGTAAGCCAGTTAATAAGCAATGGGAAAAAGGTTATGTTTGAAAAGGAAATCTGCAAAATTTTCAATGAACGGAATGAAATCATTGCAACGGCATCGTTAGTAAACAACATGTATCGATTGAATTGTACCATCCCGAAGACAACACTTGTGAATTACTCCACATCTTTGACTGAACAAAGCGGCACACATCTCCAAAAAAAATTTAATGAAGTTAAAAACAGCAATTGAAGGTGTATCTTTTGACGATATTATGAAAGAAAAATGTGTTGTGTGCATTAAGGAAAGCAAACAAGAGAACCCTTTAAGACAACAGGAACATGTTCGAAAGCTGTATTGGACTTGATTCCGATGTTTGCGGCCCCTTGACGGTTAAATCATGTTCAGGCAATAAATAATTTGTGACGTTCGTGGATGATTTTTAAAGAAAATTATTTTTATATCCACTCAAGAAGAAGTCCCAGGTTTTCGAAACGTTTTTGGCCTTCAAAGCTTTAGTTGAAAACCAATGCCGAACCAAAATTAAGATTTTCCGCAGTGCCAACGGTGCGGAATTTGCAATTCAAGATTTCAAAGCTATTTTTCGGCATGTGGTATTCACCATCAAAAATCAGCTCCTTACACTCCGCAACAGAATGGAGTTGCCGAAAGAATAAATCCAACTGTAATTGAACGTGTGCGTTGCATTTTGTTTGACGCAAATTTGGACAAACGTTTTTGGGCCGAAGCTGCATCAACTGCTGCATACATTTTGAATCGTATTCCTTGCAGAGGTGAAATTGAAAAAACCCCCAAGAATTATGGTCGAACGTTAAACCGAATCTTGGAATGTTGCGTGTGTTTGGATGCAGGCCATTGTACACATTCCATCTGAAAAACGACAAAAGCTTGATCCAAAATCTGAAGAATGTATATTTTTAGGATACAGTTGAGAGTCCAAAGCATATCGCCTCTACAATAAGAAACCCCAAAAAGTACTTGTTAGTCGAGATGTTATATTTCTTGAAAATTCTCGAAGTCAAGACGAAGTTACTGACAATCAGATGCATCTTACTTCAGTTCTTAATGAATCAACCGAACACTGTTCAAATTCTGGGGAAATAATTGAAAATGAAAACTCGAATTCTGTATCGGATTTAGAATTTGAACCATGTAATGACTCTCAAGTTGAAGAATATGAAGAAACTGAATGCGACACGAAGATCAATGAGGATCACCATGAAAACATTAATTCAACGGATATGGAAGACTATGCCACATCTAATGCAGAGTTGTTAACAAGGATGTTATTCCTATCCGAAAATCCAGTAGAGTTCGGAAGCAAACTCAGAAATTTGAATCCTGTTTAAGCGCTAACTTTGAAGACAATGACCCAGAAAACGTTGAAGATGCCTTGTCACGGCCTGATGGACCATTTTGGCAAGAAGCCATGGACTCGGAATTCAAATCTCTTCAATCTAACAAGACTTGGAATTTGGTGAATCTTCCGAAGGGCAAACGAGCAATTAAGTGCAAATGGGTATTCAAAGCGAAAAGAGGGGTAAACGGCGAAGTCTTAAGACACAACACACAAAGCTAGATTGGTAGTGAAAGGATGCTCCCAAAAAGAAGGCATTGACTATGTAGAAACTTTTTCTCCCGTTGCCAGATACTCGTCAATTAATTTTTTAATTGCGCTTGCGGCAAAATTTAATCTGAATATTAGACAATTGGATGCTGTCACAGCATTTTTGAACGGAGAGATCGAAGAAGAGTTATATATGGAACAGCCAATGAATTGTGAGATGGATCATCGAAGGTTTGTAAACTGAATAAATCGTTATACGGGTTAAAACAGTCAAGTCGTATTTGGAATGCGAAATTGAATGCTGTTTAAATGAAGGCTGGTCTCGAGCATTCCAGTGCTGACCAATGCTTATATTTCAACTACATGACCTTTGTTTCAGTTTATGTTGATGACCTGTTAATCTTTAGCAACGATGAAAGTCAAGAAATGTTCATTAAGGAAAGTTTAACAAAAAATTTTAAAATGAAAGATTTAGGTGATGTCGTAAATTCTAGGAATCCGTATAGTTCGAAATAAATCAACAGGAACTATATCCGTTGATCAAACACATTATATACATAAATGAAATATTGAGTCGCTTTGGAATGAGCTACTGCAACCCAGTATCAACACCACTAGACTTAAACCAGAAGATATCTCAAGAAATGTGTCCAAATACTGAAGAAGAAAAGAAACAAATGTCAGACGTACCCTATATAGAAGCTGTTGGTTCCCTTCTGTTTGTTGCTCAAACAACAAGCCCAGACATAAGTTTTGCTGTGAACTTATTAAGCAGATACAGCGCTTATCCAGGGAAAGCGCACTGTACAGCTATTAAGAGAATATTTCGTTTTTTAAAGGGCACCATCAATCAAAAACTGACTTATCATAAAGAACAGACTACGTTTCAAGGCTATTGCGTTGCTGACTGGGCAAGTGACGTCGACCAACGAAAGTCAACAAACAGGCTATGTTTTTGTAATGCAAGGCGCTGATATTTCCTGGTCATCAAAGCGACAACAAACAGTGGCTCCTTCAACAAGAGAGAATTTATGACCATGGTTGCAGCAATTCAGGAATTAATTTGGTTGAAGCGTTTAGAATCCGAATTTTTCCCTAATTGCTCCAAGAAATCAACTATATTTTGTGACAACAAAAGTGCAATTCAGTTCGCAAAAAACAACTGTTACTCAGCCAGAACCAAGCATGTGGAAACAAAAACTAAATTCGTCCAAGAAAAAATTCAAGATGGATTTATTGATCTCCAATTTGTTCCCACACAATAAATGTTAGATGATATTTTAACTAAAGGTTTGCCGTCAGCAAAACATACAAAAGACTCAGAAAAAATGGGTTTATCTATTTAAATTATTCATTCAGGGAAAGTGTTATTTTTATAGAATAAATACTTTGTTAAGAAACACTTTGTTTCTTATCAATCACTTGTCTCTGATATCTTTGTTGTTCTATGTAATTGTTTAATAAATAATTTATTTTTGTTCTTCTCAACTTCAACATACATAGTTGTTTCTCATCATATTTTTCTTTCCTGGTTTTTATCAATTTGCACTACAACCGGGATCATGTCCAGGCCTCCCTCACCATTTTCTGCCATGTATTCCGATGTCATTCAGTTCCGCACCCTCAGGCTTTGACTGTCCTGGTCTACGCTCTCCTTTTATCCCGAATTTGGAATGCCGCGTTTAATTATTTCAGTTCGCTCATTCGAGCTACATAGGTGTCTAGTCCCCTAGAGTTTATTAAGCTTAATTTGTGTCATCAAGTCTGGTTCGCGGTAGACTACTTTTTTTACCTCTAGCTGACCCAGTTAACGTTGTTTTGACAAAGGTATTGTTGTAATATCTATGTCTCGAAAAAAGTTAATCCGATTTTAATAATTCTTGCACTTGCAGAAAATACAATACCTACTAAGGATAGTAGTAATTTGGGCCGTTTTTTATTACTATAGCTGACAAATGTGTAAGTCATAACACAGCTTTCTTTTTTTTTTAAGTTCTTATCTTTTCTTAAGTTTTGATGACTTTCAAAGACTATAAACATAGTTTATTTAATTAACAGCAATATACACATTATTTTGGCTGTATTTATTTTGGGACCGAACATTGAATTACAAATAGATAAAGTAAGGAAAATATTAAATAGTAAGGAATTTTAGTTTCTTTCGTGATAACATTGGGTCAACGAAATAATAATTCACTATAATATCTTTACGGTATATTATTTTGTTACGTGAAAACTGCACATTCAACCTTTAAATTATCACTTACAATTTCTTAGGAGCGGGTACAACGTCCCGCGGGACGGCTAGTATATAAATATATAAGAACGTAGCTTTTTTTGCGTACGTTTGCTGACCGGCCAAACCGGTTCACCGATTTTCTTATTTTTTTTTTTTTTTTAAATAAAAGGTTTAGGAAAAATAAAATTTATACTTTTCAAATCACAACGGCGCAAATGTTTAAAAATTATACTGTTCTCATTACACCAAAATATGAGCCAAGCTATAGAATACTTTTTGTCTTACTAGCTAACCCAGCAAACATTTTTTTGCCATATATAAGCAATTTCTAAGAACGAGTGTATGTCATTTTACTCTCCCTTAACTACTGGACCGATTTAAATGAGATGGTTTAGAATCACAAATCAGCCATATTTGCTGTACATGAGCTTATTTTGCCATTCAAATAATTTTTAAGAACAGCTGAACCGTTTTGATCCACTGGGAGGTACCTTGGAACCAGAGGATGGCCAAAGGATACTTTTTATCATACAATCATCATTTTACGAATGGCTGAAACGATTTGTCTCAAAATTGATAAAAAGGTAGTTTAGAACCGGGAGACGGCTACAGACTGCTTTTTATCCTACTAACTAACCCGATAAACGTTGGTTTACCATATCAATAATTTCTGATTAAGATCGATATTCACCGAACTAACTATGGAATGCATGAGCCTTTGACACGTATGGTTAAACTTATATCTAAACTGGAACTCAAAACTTGTTGATTATATTTTAAGTAAAATTCAACTAAAAATAATTTTGAAAACCAGTGTTCCACTTTCTTAAATGTTTTATGTTAATTTTGTCATGTTTTTGTTTACTTTATGTTATTATTTATGTGTGCTGTGTTATTTGTTATAGTTTCGTTATTTTTCTACTAACAACTTACACCACACTAAGTGATGAGCCGGTGGAATAATACAGTTTCTGTGTTGGCAAACCATTGGCCGTAAAATGGTGCTTGCTATAAGCCCATAACACCAATTCTGATAGTGTTTAATTTCTTCGAGAAATCTAAGCTGCAAAAAATATCGACGCTTTAAGCTTCAACATACAACATTAATTGCCCGGCAAAGAGAGATTGTATAAATGACACTGTTACCGAGACATTTTTATAATCAAAGTAAAGCCTTTATTAAGGGACTTAACCCAGAAGTTGAGGACAACTTATACAAAATAAGTGTATGATGTGCAACTCAAAATTATTAAATTAATAAAACATCTATTCAAGCCGAATATAGTATATGCATTTTAAAACTCAAAAACCAATGATAAACAAGCAAATAAAAAGAAAGTACCCATACGCCACAGTGTATCATCATCATCATCATAATCATCAACTGGATTCAAATAAATATCGTTGCCTTTTTGATAAAATCTGTGTTACATTACTATTCTGGAGTTAAACTAAAGAGGTACATATAAGGGTAGAAGGCTTAGGACAATACTTTTCAAATTTCAAGTCACAAACGTTTCAAATGTTAAAAAATTATACTTTTCTCACTGCACCAAAATATAGTCTAAGCTGATCAATAAACAAGTACTCAATTTTGCTCGAAAATTACATCAAATTGAAAACAACTTAAACTTAAATGTATTATCAGAGTATTTGCGAAAGACCATCCTTAAAAAGAGGGATAAATAGAATGAAAACTGACCCTACTTCTATGGGCGCCTGGTACAGGCTGAAACAGAGCAAATTTTTTTTTTTAAGGAAAAAATTAATATGTAGGTCTGGTCGCCCTCTATCACTCTAAACTTATTGTTATTCTTAAAACACTTAAACATGTAAGTGAATGAAAATCCAATGCAACATCTCAAAACGTCTGGAATGGCAAAAGTTTCACTATTAGTGATAAATGTCCAATGGCCAACAAGAAATCATTGGAAGCTTTTAGTAGAACAACGAAAATTGTTTGCTTGTGGCAGAAGATTTCAGAAAAACTAAAACTGATAATCCTCGATCTACAATTGATTCTTCAAGTTTGTGGAGACATCCAAAAGCATTGACACGATTGACAAATATGTATGTTCATCGACCATTCCATAGTTAGGTAAAATCCCAGTTGACATTGATACGGGATAATAATACTGTCGAACAGTTTTTGACAAATTGTGCCATGGGCCTTGCCCAAGGGCACGGTAGTGCCCAGCCAAGTTCTAGCACTACTCCCTTTTTACAGGATCGAACTCAAGCACATTTTTAATCCCCATAACTTTTGAACCCATAGAGTTAGAAGCTTTAAATTCGAATTACGTATTAACTTCACGGGCACAAAGGCCGTATAAAAAAATTTTGTAGAACCACTACTTCCTGAGATATTGAACAGTAAAAATTTCAAAAACCGTAATTGACTGACTGACTGACTCACTGACTGATCATCAAAATTATGCAGCACTTCTAACAATAGCAGAATCTGACACCTACCTACCAACCTACAATGGTAGGTTTTCGGCTGTATACAAAGGAAAAAATCGAAAATTTTAATTTTCTCATTCAGGGGGCGTGGTATCCGCCCACTTTCTAAAACTGGTCGTAGGATCTTGAAATTCGGAATTCTTATAGGGTTTTGGTTGAATATAAAGAAAAATATAAGTAAAATATTTTGGTTTCATTTAGGGGCGTGGTTTCCGCCCACTATCTAAAAAAAGTCGTAAGATGTTGAAATTTGAAATCTTGTAACGTTTTGGTTCAATAACATGAAAAAATCTATTTCCATTTAGGGGAGTGGTATCCGCCCACTTTGTTAAAACGGTCGAAAACGTTTAAACTCGAAATTCTGATAGGTTTTCGGTTCAGTATAAGAGAAAATATAAGCACAAAATTGCAGTTTCATTAAAGGGGCGTGGCTGCCACCCACTTTCTTAAAATGGTCATAGGATGTTGAAATTCAGAATTCTGGTTTGTTTAACTTCATAAAACTCCATGAGTAACTTTCCTTAGTGATTTCACAATGGACCCTTGATGTCTAAATGTGACATCTAGACAGCCACTCTAACCTAACCTATCTATTATTTATTTATAAATTGGCAGAGCAATAATAGATATTGTTAAAGTTTGCAAATTGGTAGCTTATAAAATTATTTCGAGGTTCATGCTTCCATAAAAAAAAACTTTGCAAAAAGATGTGAAATCAGAACAAAAACATAAAATGTAAAAACAGAGCCAAGTTCTCTTATGTGCGAACAACACTGTGTAAAAAGTTGGCCAACAAAAGTAATGAGATCTAAAAGAACGCCAAGTTCTTACATGTAAAAGTGTTATATTGAATATTTTAAATCATAGAAGATAATACAAACAAATAAATTTAACGAACGATTTTTTTTCATGTCAGATTGATACTCTTGGAAGATTTGTCAGTTTTTCGCAAGAGGCAGTACCCGTGAAAGATGTTATAAGAGCTTTGTGGGCACGAGGATGACTCGAACCCACGACGTTCTGCTTAGCAGCCAACGCACGTAACCACTAAGCCACGAGCTGCTAGATCTAGATAATATAATAGTTGGTATTATTGGCAAGTGCATTATTGTTTACCTGAAAAAGAATTCAGAAAATTATTATTATTAGTACCTACCGCTGTCTGTTTTTTTTTCTTTTTAAAGATGCTTTGAATTGAAGGGCACTTAGGTACACAGATAAAGATAAATTAGATTCTATATTCGTCGACATGGGTTTTAAGTTTTATTGATCCCAAAACCATTATTTTGTCCCTTGTAATTTTTCAAAACTAAATGGGCAAAATTGTAGACCTTCGAAATTAAATAGTTTTTAAAAATCTATTGAGAATTGTTCAAGTTATTCAATATTTCTATCGATCACATTTAGATGGTGCACCAATTATTTTCGTGGTTTTAAGGAAAACCAGTCTATATCAATAGGACTAGGATGTTTCTGATTTTAATCTGGTAAAAGCTCATTACTTTAGTTCATAAGTTTGATTTGTTATATAAGTAATCGAAATCATGTTTATTATTTTTCTCCTCTGAAAAGTTAGTCGTCGCACTTATATTTTTTTTTATATAATTTTTATCCGAGTTATGTGTTTGTAAAGGACCAAAGCAAAAACACTTATGATCATGAGCATGTCCCTAATAAATAGGACTTACTTCATAGGTTCTTTTATGTCAGTATAAAAAAAAAAACTAGAACAAAGTCATAATCCACTTTCACTCCTTACTTTCTTTCTTCACTGTCATTAAGTTTAATATACACTGAATCCTTACACATCATAATATTCCTTTCTGTTTTTTCACCAAACTTCCTTACAAAACAAAAATCAACTACACTTATGTATACAGCAGATGACACCGACCATGAAATTGGTAAGTGAAAACTAAAATTGTCTACAACAACAAACTGAATACACAGCATCTTCAGTCAAATATGTAAGAGGTAGAGGTTATGGAGCAACATTCCTTTTCAAAGCATCAACCTTCGAATTTATTCTTTATCACCCGAAGAAGTAATATAGTGGTAGACAGTTATAAGAGATTTGTTAACACACACCAAGCGAAAACATTCTTTCAGCACCAGTACACGACAAAAATTTAAAATCTTTCTGGTTCATTAAGTTCTTCAACCATATGCAGAATGTTGGTTTATTATAAAGGAAGTTTAATGTTTATAACAACCTTCCGTAGCACAACATTCAAGTACGTATGATATGGGTGAATGAGCTATGTAAATAGCTATTACACAGCTATTTAGATAAAACAAGACTATCAAGCTTCATAGGAGGTAGGTATATAGGTACTTGAAAACTCTAAAGACACACGTGTAGAAATAGTTATATTCCAATACTAAACTTGCTCATGTGCTCCAAAAGCTTTAAGTTCATCTTACGGTTTTCAAAAATTTACTAAGGACAAGTCGGTCTGAATGCCTGATTGATTTCATACTAATCTATCCTTAAAAATAATATAGGTATTGAAATGCAACAATTACTTATGGTGCGGGTGCGTAACTTCACGGGTCATAACTTCACATGGGTCATAATTTCACCTCTAGTGAGTTATAATTTCACTTTCTTCGGGTGAAGTTGTGTCCTATCTAAGGTGGGAATTAGCTTAACTTTTTTGTGGGCCAGAATTTCACTTCTGTGTGAAGTTATGTCTCACTCAAATTGGGATATAATTTCACTTTTTACTACGGTTGCAAGAAATTTTCATTTTGTACTATTTACTTATACATAATTTGTCTACCAAAAACTGCATTACTCTGGCGCGATTTTTATTATTTTCAGAGTCTTGAAAACTGAAATTCCGAACGACTAAGTTTCTTAACAAATTTTTCCCAAATGTTTTGTATCTTCTATCGAACGATGACGATCTGTAACATTAAAATTCGATTTGGTGTGATTGGGAGTGAAGCGAGCGGAAAAAATTTTCGCGAATTTTTTTATTTTCACACCCCAAATTGATTCTCTTTTGGGCAAAATTTTTTCCGCTCGCTTCGCTCGCTACCAGTTGTACTGCTACATTTGTTGGTTCAAGCTTCAAATTCGTAATGCAGTTTTCTAAAACTTTTAAGGCTGATTGTAGAGTTTAGTTTTAGTATAGGAAAACTCAATAATGAATACGTTTTCTTGACAGGAATTGCCGACTGATAGCATTGAAAAAATAGTACTTACGTCTGCTATCACATGATGCAAGGGCACTGAACAATGAACATCCCATCAATAAATCAATGTCTTTCCGATGGAGCTGTTAATGTCATTGAAACAGTTCAGTTAGTTTAGATGACAAAAAGGTGCAATAAGATGAAACTGGGTTCAAGCACAGTCTGCTTGCCTTACTTTCACCTTACCAAATACCAGTTCAGAATAACGTTTGTATTGGGAAAAGTCTCCTTTACGTCACATAGACTTAGAGCATGCGGTATACATATTTCAACCGTCATGCACTGGAAAAATTGAAAATATGTAAAAACTGTTCACTCAATTTATTGTTTAGACAATGTTTAAAACTTAACGCGAAGGTCAGAAGCCCCCGAATTTAATGACTGGCACTTATGACCCACCATAGTGGGTCATTAGTCCCGAAAACCATTTTCGAGACTTCTGACTTCGGGACCAGATTCCCTGCGCCGCGCCGTGGAATGACTAAATAGGTGGGAAATAATTTCACCCAAATTTGAGGTGAAATTATTGCTTACCTTAGGTGGGAAACAATTTCACCCGAAAAAAGTGAAATTATAACCCACTAGAGGTGAAATTATGACCCATGTTAAGTTATGACCAGGGTTCGTAAAATATCGATCGCGATCCGAAAAATATCGATACTTCTCACTTTTTTCCGATATTCTCACGATCCGAAAAAAATAAAATTCTCATACAGATACTTTTCTCGGGATCCGAAAATATCCGATCTCTCTCGGCACGAATCGAAATTTTTTTTCTCTTTTTATCATTCGTGAGAAATCGGAAAAATAAAATTCCCTTCAAATTTTGTTCTCTCACGAACAGAAATTAAAAAGGATACGAAAAAATCCGAAAAGTGAAAAGATCGAAAGAAATAAATATTCTTTGAATGTGTTTTGCGGTGTATGGTTGTTTCTTGTTTTGTTTGATCTCGGTGGTTTAAAATGGGACGAAAAAAAGATTTCGAAGTGAATAATTATATTTTTTATGACCAAGACAATAATATGGCATCATGTTTAAGATGTGAAAAGAAATTAAAAGGACTAGTGACTGGCAATATTAAAAGACATTTTACAAAAGTACCTGCCTGCATGGCTCTACATGATACACAACATGCTATGTCGCGACATGCGTTGTCGTCACAACAATGGTAAAATATCGTTCGCGAACTGAAAAATATCGATACTTCTCTTTTTCCAATCTTCTCGCTATCCGAAAAAAATAAAATTCTCATTTCTCATGCAAATATTTTTCGCGTACCTGAATGCATGGCTCTACACTACATGATGCACATTGCCTATCGCACATGCTCACGTCGGTCGCGACATGCGTCGCCGTGCGTCGGTCGTCACCACAACAAGTCAAACTAAACAGCAAACTAATTGAGTTGTTAAAAATTTAAAAACATTAAATTTTCATTTTGTATGTAAATTATGTTAATTTGAGTATATTTTAATTAAATACATATGAACCGAAATTTGTTTATATTTTATTTAACAATCGGTTCGTGAATGGATCTTTTTTTGGATCTTCTGTGATAAATTCGTGATCGAATTTAATTTTTCAGTTCCCGAAAAATTTAATTCGATCGTGAACACAAATTTTATTCTCAAAGAACCGAAAAATAAAATTCGCGATCGAATTAAAAATTTAATTCCCGGTTGAATTTATCGATCGCGATCGAATTAAATTTTATCGTTCTACGAACCCTGGTTATGACCTGTGAAGTTATGCACCCGCGCCATTACTTATATCTTTCAAATATTCTTTCAGGAATTAAGTTATAGTTTTGAATCATTTAAAGCACTTAGCCCATTTTCAAGTGCACATTGAAATCTAAGCAGACTTTTCAATGCAAACAGCACCAGGGAAATCACGAAACTTTCTTTTACCCCACAACTTGAAATAAATTTGTCATTGATTTTGATGCGAAACTAAGCTACAAAACATGATAATAATGTGTAGCTCTTCCAAACATAAGTGAAATTAATTCCCACCTTCTGAAGGAAATAGCTTCACATCAAAGTGAAATTATTACCCACAGAAAAGTGAAGTAATATCCCACCATAGTTGGGATATAACTTCACCAGAAAAAAGTGAAGATATTTCCCACTTGAGGTGAAGTTAATTCCCATGTGAAAGCAGTGCCCAGTGAAGTTAGTTCCCTTCACTGTTGAATAACCTGGACAATTATAAAAAATGAATGGCAGTTTGGCGGTCCCGGTCATGTAGCAAATTAGCTTCACTGTCAGGTTGACTGCTTTGTAAAACAGTCGTTTCCCTGGCCATTGTCAAAGCCGCATTTGTACGTCTGTCGAAATACAAATACTTATCCAACCAGATGCCAAGGTAGGTGCGGGTGCATAACTTCACAGGTCATAGCTTCACATGGGTCATAATTTCACCTCTAGTGGGTTATAATTTCACTTTTTTTGGGTGAAATTGTTTCCCACCTTGGGTGAGCAATAATTTCACCTGAAATTTGGGTGAAATTATTTCCCACCTATTTTGTCATTCCACGGCGCAGCGAATCTGGTCCCGAAGTCAGAAGTCCCGAAAATGGTTTTCGGGACTAATGACCCACTATGGTGGGTGTTTTTTCAGTGCATAACGGTTGAAATATACCACATGCTCTAAGTCTATGTGACGTAAAAAAATTTTTTTTCCAATGCAAACGATCTTCTGAACTTTGGTATTCAGTAAGGTGAGAGTAAGGCAAGCAAACTGTACTTGAATCCAGTTTCATCTTATTGCACCTTTTGATCATCTAAACTAACTGAGCTGTTGCAATCACATTAACAGCTCCTTCGGAAAGACATTTTTTATTGATGGGATGTTCAGTGTCCTTGCATCATGTGAATGCAGACGGAAGCACTATTTTTCAATGCTATCAGTCGGCAATACTAAACCTTAACTCTACAATCACTCTTAAAAGTTTTAGAAATTCGCGCGAATTTTTTTATTTTCACACCCCAAATTGATTCTCTTTTGGGCAAAATTTTTTCCGCTCGCTTCACTCCCAGTCCCAATCAAAACAAATTGAATTTGAATGTTACAGATCGTCATCATGCTCGAAATGAATTACTGCACTGCAGCACCTGCTTGCCAAACACTAGTATGCATTACGAGATGTGTGGTGGTTGCTTTTCCAAATTAAAGAAAACGCAACAGCTTTGAAAAATGAATTGCTCTCTCCATTTTGTCGATAAAAAGTAAAAAAAAAAATGGTTATTAATTAGACTTTTTGTAGTTGTTGTTATAGTTAGTAGTTCGGAAATTCAGTTTTCAAGACTCTGAAAAAATTAAAAAATCGCGCCAGAGTAATGCAGTTTTTGGTACACAAATAATGTATAGGTAAATAGTACATTATATATATATATAATATTTATTTATTTATAAATAGTACAAAATGATAATTTCTTGCAACTGTAGTAAAAAGTGAAATTATATCCCAATTTAAGCGGGACATAACTTCACACAGAAGTGAAATTCTGGCCCACAAAAAAGTGAAGCTAATTCCCACCTTAGATGGGACACAACTTCACCCGAAGAAAGTGAAATTATAACTCACTAGAGGTGAAATTATGACCCATGTGAAGTTATGACCCGTGAAGTTATGCACCCGCACCCCAAGGTACTTCACTACGCATGGCGCAATAAAGTAAGTTGTCCACAATATAATTTTCTCGCATTTCTGGACTTTTATTTGCAGTTTCTAGTCATCGAAATATCGACATTCATCTGCCAAACAAAAATGAAAACTAAATAGAACAACGCTCTAACGACAACTACTGTCCAGACGAAAATTGAAAAATATAAGGATGCATTTTGAAAGCAAAATTTTCATACGTTTCCTTCTGAAGTAGAATATAAAATGTAATATTTTTTTGAGTTTGAATTATACCTGAAGGATTTTGTAATACATAGTTGTTTTAATCTCTACTCACTCCTTACATTTATTAATTAACTCGTTTATCGTCATTTAATTCTATTCTATCTTTATGGGTGACAGCGTAATATTATTCCGAAATGTACAATCTTTCCTAGCGGGCATGATTCGGCCATAATAGAGTATTTATGTTGTTTACGCACACCAGTTTGTAAACATTATGCTATTAACCCATTGCAACACATGCACGTGCCTTGGGATTATAATTATCCTGGCATTTCAAAAAGTTATGATGTTCACGTTTCCATCCAGTGTGTCCAACTAAGGTCTATCCAACGCAATTATTATTGTTGCCTTTGGGCAAATTCAATGCACTCACGCATTGCAATTTTGCATAATGTTGTCCTCTGCTTGCCCCCTTAAACATAGCCATTAGAAACCTACTACATTATAACCATTTAATTAATAAATTCAGTAACAATAACGCTCAGAACGAGCATGCTTTTGTCGATAATATGGCCACCCAAGGATCAAAAATCAACTTTAACAGTAGAAATGATTTTGCAAACTCGTTGTTAATGAAATTACAACTTACAATATCGATTGGAAACAAATAACCCACTATGACAAACGCACACTTCTATAAAGGAATATATTTTATAATTGTGTTCATCACTATGGCTTAATTGATGACATGCTATTACCTGCAGATAGATAGATACACACGTAAACATAAATCAATAATCATGAAGTTTGTTCTACTATACACGAATATATTGGGTAAAGTTTCCAGTTACTTGAGCCTCTATTTTGTTGTTTTCCTTTTGTCAAATGATACGAGAGAGGGGATACGGTTTGACATTTAACAAAACAATAATGGAAACCTTCAAGCCGATTAAGACTTCAAAAGTTTGGCATTGATTTTATTAAGGGAATCACCGCAAAGCCGCAAAATTCAATTGTTCTGATTTTAATATGCCTTTTCTCGTTTTTGCTTATTTCACTTCGAAGCACGTAGATTTAATTTTATGGCTAAGGCTTTTCAGTGCATAAAGTGTGGGGGGAGGGGGTTTGTAAACTTTCACATCATCGGAAAGACCGAAGACGGAAACATCTCCAAATACTTTGAAATAAAGGATCTCTGGATGTAACATTTTGAAACGAATTATGTTGGTTCGTTATGAGATATGAATCCTCAGGGCTTAGGGCTAACCATTTTATGCGTCAATCGTTGTGCCATTTCATTTTATGCCACACGTCTAATTTAGGCATAAAGTTTGATAGCATACTGCCATGTTGTCAAAGGTGGCTTCTACCTTAACCGAGAGTGAAGATAGAAATAGGAAGACGTACGATGTCAACAGGCACTGGTACCGGCACAATTTTTTGCTCGCTTTGAGTTCTGCACATTGAAAAGTGATGATGGTTTTTACGACTTTATGAAATTAAATTTATATTTTACCTATCCCCTGTTTCAATCTCTAGGATTTGACTGGTTGTTTATTGGATTTAAGAATGATACCTTCCATTCCTTAACTTAACCGGAATCCCAAACGAAACTGAAGGTATGTATGTAGAATATTATTGTAAGGTGATATAGGAATACTGGGATTTAAAAGATTCTTTAACATTTCAGTATTTGATTCATCTTCCATTAAGTTACTGGATTTCAGAAAAACATATTTAAAAACACCAAAGACTAAGTCATGAATTATATTTAACTGTGGTTGATAGGGGCATAGGTTAAATAAGGCAGCTGTTTGTGTTTACTAAGCTTATTGTTCAAGTGATAAGTTGTTTTCTTAATTCATCCTTTCTCATAAAGTTTGTCTGCATTAGTCATTGGAGAAAACTTTAAATATCTCGAATAAAATGGACGAGCCAGATAACTATATGAACCGTCTGTCGCGTCATTTAAATTGGGTAGTAAATATTTCGGTAGCTTATTAAAAAAAAGCGTAAGTAGGTATTTTTGATTGTTTTAACTTTTTGCTAAATTGAATTATGTATATTTTATCGATAACCACCTAGGCCAAATGAAAAGATTTGACTAAAAGTAGGTTGAGATTAACGAATCGCTTTTCCGTTATGTACAAAATACACCCGAAATTTCTATGGAATCAAGCATTTCAATTCGAATTTTATTTGCTCTATCTATCAGCTGTCAAGTCAAAATCATTGTTTTGTCAGAACGTATTGTTCGAGAAACTAACTACACACGTACTTGCGAGCTATACCTACAGCTCGTAAAACATTGGACTTCTTGAGAAATTATTTGCGTCAGTATTTAGTTTCACTTTTTGCTAAGGTAAAGGTAAATTTCCCGCTTAAATCGTGCGATATAACCAAATGGTTTATTTTCACTGGGAACATGTTAAGTCTCAGGCCTTCAAGAAAAAGTCAGCTTCTCGTGTTATATGCGGGATACCAATCTGGATGTTCGAAAGAGTCGCCCAAAATTGTAACTTCCGAATGGGCCATCGCAGACTTACAGTGCTCAACAAAATTCCAGATTTTTCCCCAGTGTATGCTTACATATGCAGAGGAAGAAATGCCTTTGCGTTGGACTTTTCAGCAGGATAATGACCCTTTTTTTGCTGAATTTAATCCAGTCAATGCCTCGTCGATGATGAAGAGCTGTGATTAAAAACAGGGGTTACTGGACAAAACATTAAATTAATAAGAGTCAATTGCATACAATAAAATCCGGTTGGTTTGTCACATTAAATTCCTGGATTAACTTTAATTTTTTTCCAACTTGTAGCATGTTTTTTGTTTAAAATACTCAAATCGTATCATAAAACTTGGAAAAAATTGCGAACATTTCATTCATACATTGTTATGTCACAAGCCAACAATCAATGCAGTTGATGTAATAAATCCGGAATTTTTTTCACACCATTGTATTCGTGACTAACAACGTGATATTATTTTCAAAAAATATGTGGTTTAGGTACATTATAATATCAATATCAAGATGAATCACCCTTTACCAGTAAAAATGCATAATAATATGTTAAATTGAGGGCTTAGTTCCCGTCAGTGACTTTTACGCGTGACGATGAAATTTTGAATATTATGACAGCAAGAACATGCGAAAGAGTCATGCATTTAGTATATTCAAATTTGTATGAAATGCGATCTTGAGATTTTGATCCCAACTGCCTGTCTGTTTTTCCTTGGTACTATAGCCTTGACCAATTGGTTAGATAGTTCGACCTCGATAAGTCGAGCGCGTAGCAAACACTGCCGTACCGTTCTTTACTGGAACCATTTCGCGGCATTTTCAGGCCCCTATTTGAGAACCTCTGGATAAGACAAGAACGCAGACGCTCACTCACTCACTCACTCACTCACTCACTCACTCACTCACTCACTCACTCACTCACTCACTCACTCACTCACTCACTCACTCACTCACTCACTCACTCACTCACTCACTCACTCACTCACTCACTCACTCACTCACTCACTCACTCACTCACTCACTCACTCACTCACTCACTCACTCACTCACTCACTCACTCACTCACTCACTCACTCACTCACTCACTCACTCACTCACTCACTCACTCACTCACTCACTCACTCACTCACTCACTCACTCACTCACTCACTCACTCACTCACTCACTCACTCACTCACTCACTCACTCACTCACTCACTCACTCACTCACTCACTCACTCACTCACTCACTCACTCACTCACTCACTCACTCACTCACTCACTCACTCACTCACTCACTCACTCACTCACTCACTCACTCACTCACTCACTCACTCACTCACTCACTCACTCACTCACTCACTCACTCACTCACTCACTCACTCACTCACTCACTCACTCACTCACTCACTCACTCACTCACTCACTCACTCACTCACTCACTCACTCACTCACTCACTCACTCACTCACTCACTCACTCACTCACTCACTCACTCACTCACTCACTCACTCACTCACTCACTCACTCACTCACTCACTCACTCACTCACTCACTCACTCACTCACTCACTCACTCACTCACTCACTCACTCACTCACTCACTCACTCACTCACTCACTCACTCACTCACTCACTCACTCACTCACTCACTCACTCACTCACTCACTCACTCACTCACTCACTCACTCACTCACTCACTCACTCACTCACTCACTCACTCACTCACTCACTCACTCACTCACTCACTCACTCACTCACTCACTCACTCACTCACTCACTCACTCACTCACTCACTCACTCACTCACTCACTCACTCACTCACTCACTCACTCACTCACTCACTCACTCACTCACTCACTCACTCACTCACTCACTCACTCACTCACTCACTCACTCACTCACTCACTCACTCACTCACTCACTCACACTCACTCACTTACTCATGATCATCAAAATAGAACTAGAACTTCCCATAAACTCGAGAGCTGAAATTGGGTACAGAGTTAGGGTTTAATAGCCTTAAAGGAAAACTATAAAAACTAGGATAATCAAAGATCTGGAGTACCTGGTGACCCTGATTAGAAAACACAAGAGCGTAATCAAACTATTAGAGATCGACATACCCCGGGCTTACGTATACAGGGAACAATTCCCAATCTGTATGGCGTATGCCCTAACAATTCACAAGATCCAAGGTCAAAGAATTAAATATACCCTTATGGACATTGGCAGCTCCATATTCTCTTGTGGCCAAGCCAGCGTGGCGCTTTCTCGAGTAACCAATCTTCATGGTATGCACCTCATAAACGTTGACTTCAAGAGTATAAAAGCTAAAGCTTCAGCGATCACAGAATACAGAAAATCTACTCCAAAAAGAAAAAAAACCTTGTCCAAAAACAAAATCTAATAAAATCAATATGCCCACATTTCTACAAAAAGAAGTTATATCCCACTTCCCACCGCCACCACCACAAAAACATTGATCCAATAACCAGTCAATTGTATACTTGGCTATATTTTTACATTTTTGGTGGGATATGTTTTTATTTTTAAGATTTTAAATTTATTTTCTGAAAAGAAAAACAGTGGTATGACACGCATTTGGAGAGGTTTTGCTATTCAATTATTATCTTAGAAAAGTAAATATTAATTTATTTTAAATGAAGGTAAGAAGACCATAAACAATGGATAACACTATCAGACTATTGGCCGAGGCACCCACGATTGCAGCACATAAAATTTTTATAAATATTTGTATGACCAATTCTCTCAATTGCAGCTGTATATCCTCGATAATTTCACGAAAATCATATTTAAAGCCTTCAAAATTGTTAAACCACAAGATGTCGTCAAGCAATTGTCACTTTTTCGAGAGATAAAAAGGTCAGATAAATTTGCTCTTAAAATAACTATTGTTTCGTTGGTCGTGTGGCACGTACTACCATTTTTATAAAGAATTTTAACCATGCTTCTCAGTTCTGTAAAGTCGTTTTTTTGTCTTAACGTGTATGGAATCTCTTATTATAACTCGCAAACATGTTATTATATTGGTTCATATTCTAAAAGATGAGCAAGAGCTCTGAGTCTAAGCTGACGAGCTTGAACTCATCTGTGAGATCGATCGGGCAGGGCGGAACTCAGACTCGGTTTTGTATGAAAAAACGAGTGCAAGTTCAACAGCTATTACTCGTTGAAATTGAGATCGCTCTCAAAGCTGTTTTTGTGGCTTAGTTATATGATTATACTTTATGTGAAGCGTGTGAAAACAAAATATGTCTTCTGAAAGTGAAAATGTTGCATATATAAATAGTGAATCGGAAAATTTCAATAAGTTCTTAGTAAAGGAATTTATAACAAATAAAATTTTGTTAGAAAAATCAGTTGCCTTTTCATAAGGCGAAGAAGAGTGATGCTGTGCTCAAAATAATTAGATCCTAAAGGGTGTTTTTTTTTTTGAGGTATAGAACTTTAAGTTGGCATTACTTTTCAAGACGGCGACCGATTTAACAGCTGTTAAGTGATTTATTCTCAGTTTGGTTTGGCAATTCATCATGAACAGACTCACGCCTGAACAACGCTTGCAAATTGTGCAATTTTATTTCGAAAATAATGGTTCTGTACGGAATACGTATCGCGCACTACGTATATTTTATCGTCGACAAAATCGTCCATCAGAGCAGTTAATTCGATTAACCATGGAACGTTTTCGCACCACGTCTACTCTAATTGATAACTCGCATCCCCAGAGACGCCGTACGGCGTACAGAAGAACCTATTGCTACTGTAGCTCGTAGCATTGAGGATGACCCGAATAAATGTTACGGTCAATGGTGATCGGTATAGAGCCATGATTACTAACTTTTTCATTCCTGAGTTGAGCAATTATGATATCCAGGAGCTGTGGTTCCAACAAGACGGGCGTAACATGTCACACAGCTCGTGCCACAATCGATTTATTGAAAGGCACGTTGTCCGCCTAATTTCACGTTTTGGACCTGTGAATGTGCCTCTAAGCCACAAACGGATAAGCCACAAACGCTTGACCATTTGAAAGACAACATTCGCCGTGTTATTGCCGATTATTATTATTATTATTATTATTATAAGCTTTATTGATCCATAGTATGGTTTAAATTCAATGTTATATTTTACATTTAACATTAACATAAACATTTAACATTATCATTAACATTTAACATAACGAGATTATATTTGGATATAAGCCTCCCCCAAGGTTTTCCAAGCAGCCTTGTCCTTGGCAATTCTTTCCCAATTATGATTTTGTTGGGTAATATCATCTCTCCAACGTTGGGTCTGTCTTCCTACTCTACGTAAGCCATCCCTAGGGATCCATTGCGTACTTCTAAGAGTCCAGCGGTTTTCAGTCATCCTGGCTACATGACCTGCCCAGTTGCACTTCTGTTGTTTTGCTTTCACTGCTGCGTCTTCAAAATCCGTCATACTCCTTATAACTTCGCTTCTTATTCGTTGTCTTTTCGATACTTTCAAAATTGATCTTTCCATTGCTCTTTGTGTAGTTATAAGTTTTTGAGTTGATTTCGATGACATGCTCCATGTTTGACATCCTTACGTCTTGACAGGTAAGATTGATAGATATTTTCTGGAGTTTTGGTTGAGGTTTGAATCGAAGATGTGTTTGTGATTCCAGAATTGTTTCCAGCTATTGGTAATCCTCCTGTCTATCTTTTTTTCCTCTCTATTTTCCATAGAAATCGTTTGCCCAAGGTAGATATAGTTGTCAACATATTCTATTTGTTTTCCGTCTATGATAACTTCTGTCTGTTCTCCATTACTCATCAGTTTTGTTTTTTCGGCATTCATTTCAAGCCCAGCGGTTTGGCAATGACTTTTGAACTCTTATACCCTTTTTTCCAAATCTTAACATGATGGCGTCAGGATGACAATATCGTCAGCGAATCTTAAATTATTGAGAAACTCACCATCTATTTTTAAACCTAAAGACTCCCAATTCAGTTTGCGAAATATGTCCTCAAGCACTGCGCAAAATAATGCTGGTGACAATGGGTCTCCCTGTCTCACTCCTCTACTAAGTTGGAATGGTTTACCTTTATTTTCAATAAAATTCTCGATGTTGCATTCATATATACATATGTTTTTAATAACTCGTATACATTTATTGTTAACGCCTTGTGTTTTCAGTGCTTTCCAAATTGAAGCATGTTCGACTGTGTCAAATGCTTTTGTGAAATCGATAAAAGCTAAATTCAGGTTGAGTTGATACTCGTTGCATTTTTCGATTACTTGGTTAATTGTTTGCAGATGGTCCGTCGTACTTAAGCCTTTTCGGAAGCCTGCTCTCTTGGCTGCTGCTCATCTAAGATATTGCGAATTCTTCTGAATAAACACTTTGCAAACACTTTATACACAACTGATATAGGACTTATAGGTCTATAATTGTTAATATTCGTTGTGTCTCCTTTTTTGTGGAACAGAATTATGGTTGATTTTTCCACTGGTTCGGGATTTCTTCAGTTTCCATTATCCAATCAAATTAAATTGCCGATATACGGCCACAAATGTTGGAAAAAGTCATCGAAAATTGGACGTCCAGATTGGACTACATTCGAGCCAGCCGTGGGCAGTCATATGTCAAAAATCATATTTAAAATAAAATGCCACAAGATTATCTTTCGCATAAATAAAAAATCATGTCAATTGAATATTCCATCGTTGTTTTATTGCAATTTAAAGTTCTATAGCTCTAAAACCTTTACAAAAGCCAATTTGGAATTGACATTAACGACAAACAAATAACAAGAACGGTGACTATATAGGAAAGAGTTTTTCAAAATACGGGAATCTTGTTCGGATACTGGCCAGCAAACTTCATCACTTGTAAGCTATTCTTTTTTTTTTCACACTATCAGATAATGCCAAAGAGAGCTTATAACAAGCTAATTCTTACTACAAATGTCTCATCACTTAGTGCAGTGTTAGTTGTTGTTAGTAGACTAATCTAAAACAAACAAACACAATAACAAACATAAAAAAAACAAAATTACAATGAGACAAAAAGTACAAAAAATACAAAAAAAAACATTTAAGAACGTTAATGGGGTAGTATCAAAATAGGTCAAAAATGTTTCCATATACGGACATGAGTGCAATCTAGAGCACCAATTGCATATGGAAACTCATACTTCCAGCTCCATAATCTTTGCGCTTCTAGTATTTCTTCGGCAATATGTGGGAATATAATACAATTCTGTGCATGGCTTGCTATTTTTGCAGAAACTTGCTGTACCACTCTAGACACTGTTGACTGATGACCTTCAACGTCTTCGCAAACTCCAATTTGGAACCTGGGGTCTCTTATATGTATATCGCAAAAAGATTCTTATATTTTCATGGTTTGTGAGGGCAGCACCATGTATTTCTGAGCGCGGCCCCAAAAATTCTTCATTCAACAATCGCACTCATTCTTCACTCAACCAATACAACCAATGAAAATCTTCACCAATTGGACACCTTCTTTCTTTATGAATTCTTTTTCCGACATAATTTACAATAAATTCGGCCATCCTGACGGTTTTATATGAACTGAGTCTTAGAAAGGCCATGCTTAACAATTTGTGAGATCGATGTCAGTTCACCAAGTGTTTTCTCATCTTTTTGCATATGAAAACGATATCAATATATGTAAATAGTACTCATTATTAGAAAAATTTTCTTAAAAAACTGATATTTTCCAATGTTTTCATATTCATGCTTCCTATTTCTCGTATTAAGCTAACCTTTTCCTAAATAAAAAATGCCTAAGAGAGCTCAATATATGAAAAAAAATATATTAAATATATTTTAATTAAAACCGAAATGGTATTTAATTTTCCTGAACAGAACGCTTGAATTGCATCAACCATAATCAAGTACATGAAAATCTTCATATTTGCTAAACTAACTGTAAAATTAGTTTTACGTCAAAGAAAATGCTCCCTCATTATTATACTTTCCGCGAAGAATTTTCTCGTTAAATATAAATATGTACAAGAAAAAAAAACTCATTTCATATTCCTCTGATATAGGGTTACCCAAAGTATTTTTTTTTTATTTTTTGTGCATGAAAATGTTCCAAGGGATTAAAAAACTAACTTGAACTCGAAACCCCAAAGTGAATATCATGAACCTTTTTGAGGGAGTAAACGTCAGTAAGTTTTATTTATTCTAATGTACAACTACTTACATTTTATACGTGATTTGTTTTTTTTTATTATCAAACAAAAATAATAATTTCTATTCTTGAAGTGTTCACTCGGTGCAATTTGATCGTTTCTAGAATTTCTCTTCCGCTACATAATTTTTCATTTCAAAGGCGATAGAGTAAGAAAACACTGAACTGGAATCATGAAAAAATGCAGGCAATTAAATGTTTTTGTTGTCAATTAAATATTTTTAAGCGTCAATTATAAAATTTTTTCTTCCTCATATAGGATAATTATTAAAAAAAGTGTTAATTTAATTTCAGGTCTCTTTTTCTTTTTGCAATATTTGTTTATTTGCAATTATTCACGGACGCGTTAACACTTACCTTGGATAGGTAACCAATTCCGTTGGTTGCTATTGTTGAAAATATTAATTAAACAAGAAAAACATTTTGATTTTTTATTTCGTCGGCTTGTCGCGATAGAGGAGAGATCATTGATACTACATGTTGTTTAATGAGGTGTTGGCGGAGGAAGCTATTAGGCCTTGTCTTAGGAAAAATTGCACATGATAAAGTTTTTGGCAGAATTTCAATTATTGGTGTATAGGTATTACGATGTTTCTTTTTTTTTTTTTGCTTATCCTTTTGGAAGTTAAGGATTTTGTTTCCTAAGAAAAAAATAAATTACCGAAAACAAAACTAAAATAACAGCGTAAAAGCAGTGTCATCCAATGACTTTACTGTACTTTTAATAACTCCTCCATATGGTTACATTATATTGCAGCCTTCGGACTGTGTCAATTGTACAACATCAACATTAACGTTTATAACTTGATTAACCACAAAGTCAGACAAAATATCACGTCTATTACGCTAGCAGAACCATTTCATAAGCTGGCACCGAAAAGTATTCAGTATTTTGTTGCTAATTTGTTGCTTATTTGTGCCGCAAGTATTGATTTTGTTGCTCCATTAGTTCTTGGAAAAATTGATGTTCTGCTATCGTAATATTACGCTTAATATTACGCTAGCTGAACCCAATAAGAACCAATGCAGATAGTGATATGAAACTAAGGCATATTTGTTGCTAATTCGTGCCGCAAGAGTTAGTTTGTTGCTCAGATAGTTTTGGGAAAAAAACGCGGATACGTGTCTGCATCTTTCTTCTGAAAAATAATAAGTATACGGCCGAGTGAACTTTCTCATAGGTTGTTAATTCCAATCTATATATATAAAAGAAAAACTTTTCCTTGTGTTCGTTCACTAATCGGACGGATTTACTTAATTCTTTTTCTAAACCTAAGAGGAATACGGGTAGAAGGTTTAGGAAAAACAAAATTTAAACTCTTCAAATTAAAACTGGTACAAATGTTAAGAAAAATTATAGTTTTCTCACTACACCAAAATATGAACTAAAATTGAAATGTACATATGTACATACATCATATCGAAAACAATTATTTTTAATAAAAATTTAATATTTTCTATATCCACAAGGACGAAGGTGACACCGAAGAAGAAGTGAAGGCAAAAAATCATCATTTTTAAAAATATTTAGAATTTAACCTGAATCTATAGTAATATAAAGTAAGACTTTTGTTTGTTTGTCGGTTGTATGTTTGTAGTCGATAAACTAACAAACAAACAAAAGTCCTACTTTGTAAATGATGCAATATTGTTATTCCATGCACTGATTGTGCAATAGGAGGTTCTGAAAATAAAAGAAATAATTATTAAGAGCAAAAAACATTGATTTTTAATTTACTTACCCGAAATTTTGTATTCAGATTCAGGAAACTGACAGCCGACATCAATTTTTTGAAATGTGTCTCTATTTTTCATTTCATTTCCTTTTCATTCTACCTTATTATATTCAAAGCTGAACTGGGGGTCGATTCCCGATCTGTGAAACTGTGAAATGATAAGTTCTATCACAGTTTCACAATAAATTCGATTCTGGATCTGTGAAAAAAATCAAAACAAACTTCAAAACTTTTCAAATGATAAATTTCTTTTCACAGCTATATTATTTTGTGAAAAGAAATTTATCAAATGAAAAGTTTTGAAGTTTGTTTTGATATTTTTTCATACAGAATTTATCATTTAGTACTTTTTAGTACAAACAAGTTAGAGAATCGCATAAAGCGAGTTTATGAAAACAAAAAATGAAAAGTCTCTATGAAAACTAAAATGATAAATTTTTTATCATTTCACATTTTCACAGATCGGGAATTGACCCCCTGCTGAAAGCAGTCTTTAAATAAATATAAAATATGAAAAGAAAATTTTAACATCGATATTAAAAAAAAGCATGGAGTTTAGTTTCCAATCTCTGTGCATGTACATTTCGTATTATGAATATTAGGTTCATTTCGGTCTCAGTCTTTGGCCTGTGTCATAAGCTCATTGGTTATCAAAGGGAAAATTGCATGTACCTAATTGTTGATCCATTGGTTTTCAAATGGAAAACTGGAAAATTTCAAAACGGGTTTTCGAATGGAAAATAGAAAGTTTTTAATGAAAAACTCAGAGAACTCATTCGTTTTCAAAGGGAAAATTGTATTTAATTATAGGTGCACTGATTTCCAAATGAAAAACTGAAAATTTGAAAATTGGTTTTCGAATGGAAAATAGAAAGTTCTTGATGATGAAAAACTCGGAAAGCTCATTGGTTTTGAAAGGTTAAATAGCATGTAATTGTAGGTGCACTGATTTTCAAATGGAAAAATTTAAAATTTTGGCTAGGAAACTCGGAAAACTCTGCGAGAGAACGAAGAACTTCAACACCTAATATCAAGCTTTTGCATGGAATTTAAAGTGCATTGGTGAGTTTGTATATTATTTTTGACCGGAAGAATTTACAAGGCAAAAAAAATAAAAAAAAATGAAATGCTCCTCGTAGAAATGGTTTAAAAAACAGTTTTCTTCTAAATTTAAAAAAAAATACGGGCTGATACAGCTTATTTCAGATCTATCTATCACACTAATTTTCATTGTTGTTGTTCTTCGTTTCCTGCCTTCTAAGAACGGCTGATCCGAATTGGCTCAAAATTGGTGGAGAGGTAGTTGGAATCAGGAATCGGTTATAGGATACTTTTTATAATTCAAACTGACCCAGTAAAGTGATTTTTGCCATAAAAGTATTTATCTGCCAATATATAAAAAAAACGCTTACGATAAATTAATTGATAGTGTCGTTTATCTACACTAATATATAAAGCTGAAGAGTTTGTTTGTTTGAACGCACTTATCTCAGGAACTAATGGTTCGAATGCTATAATTTTTTTTGTGTTCAATGGTCCATTAATTGAGGAAGACTTGAGGCTATTTAACATTAAGCTGTGACCAATAGCAGCGAAGAATCTGTGGAAAATATGGAAAAAACGGCAAAAAATATACATTTTTCTGCGTTTTAACGCGCTTATCTCAGGAACTGCTTTATGAAATTGAACAATTTTTTTAATGTTGAATGGTCCATTTATCAAGGAAGGCTTGAAGCTATATAAAATTTAGCTGCGACCAATAGGAGCGAAGAATTTGTGTAAAATGTGGAAAAAACGGCAAACAATACAATTTAATAAAATATAAAGCTGAAGAGTTTGTTCGTTTGAACGCGGTAATCTCAGGAACTACTATTTCGAATTGTAAAATTCTTTTTGTGTTGGATAGTCCATTAATCGAGGAAGGCTTTATTCTACTTAAAATTAAGCTGCGACCAATAGCAGCGAAGAATCTGTGGAAATGTGAGAACTGAGATTTTTTTCTGAGATCTCTGAGATGAAATTGTTTTGGATTCGATTTCTCACTCAGCTTTTTGACGTGGCTGACATATGTGCAGCAACAATTAGTAAGGTAACCATTAAATCTCAATGATAACTGAGAATTATGTTCCACCAAATGATTTTGCCTCAGTCAAGGTGACATTGAGATCTCAGTGAGATGTTGTTAGGTGGAACTGGCCTAATAACTGCTCAAATTAGAATTTTGAGAGTTCAATTGATTTGTGAATGTGATTGATTGCACTATTTGTGCAGATTATTGTGTTTAAACAATATCATTTTATGTACTTCTTAACTAAAAAATATGCTCAGTTTAAAGAAAAAAAAATTACTTAACGAAGAGATATTAGAATTATTAGGGAGAGTTCACCCAAGGGAATGCTTTAAGTATGAACAACTGAAGGGAATCATAAAAAATGCTCAAATTTTTCAAGTTCAAGAGAATTACGACCTAGGGAGAGTTGACTGCAATTCAATTTTACAATAACTTCCGAACGAAATTCCCACGCGCGCATGATGCACAAGTCGAGACGATACTCTGGCCGGTGGACGAGGGAGAGGCGGACGAAGTCGCGGGCAACTGCTAGTATATAATAACAAAGGTTCCTAAGATTTTTTTTTTGATGCTCCAAGAGTAACTGGGAAAACATTCATTTGGGAAAATTGTACTACCCGTTGCTTCTTCTAGAGCTGTGTTAACTCTGTTGAGTGACGGGAAGGCTACACACAAAACCTTTGAGTTACCACTACCAATTTCATAACAGCGGGTACAACGTCCCGCGGGTTAGCTAGTATATTTATAAAACCTTATAAAGATTTTTCAAAGCAAAAATATGAACAGGAAGAAAGCATAACTCCTTTTTTATCTTCAATTGTAAAACAAAAAATATTACACAAAAAGTTTTTGATTTATTAGTTTTTAAATTTATATATTCCCAGCATTTATTTCATTTATTGCACTGTTAGTTGGCATAAACTAAGGCAGACAAACAATTACATTTCGTGAAAAAGAGAGAAGAAGAAACGTAACCGCGCTTTTTTCCGAAACCTATTTGAGCAACAAAATTATTTCTTGCGGCACAAATTAGCAACAAAATATGCCGTTGGTTTCATATCGCTAGCTGCATTGGTTCTAATTTCGTTGCTAGCGTAGTGTTACGCTAGCACAGCCAGATTAATTTTAAGACATTTTTGAAAAATGTTATATAAAAAATTAAACTAAAAACAAACGGCTCCAAGGAATTAAAAAAAAATTTAAATCAACAATTTCTTAAGAAGTCTTATGGCATCAATTTGTATTTTTTTTTTCTTTTTTCAAATAAATATGTTTTCGAGAGTTTTGGAATTCTAGATATTTTAGTTCTACACTAGCCTATCCCCGCTTCGGGTTATCGGCTATAACCGACATGAAAAGTAGCCTTTATCATTTTCTGAGCCCTTCATTATACCACTCAAAAAGATAAATAAATAGAGTGGTGCGACGGTTCTTGAAGAGCAAAGGCCTAACGCTTAAGTGGCTTACTCTCATTAACAATTCTCTAAGTGCGTGTGAAGAATTGAGGGGACCTACAACTTAACGCCAATTCCGAACGGCAAAGTTGAGAAGCACTTTTTCATGACAGATTGATACTCTTGGAAGTTTTGTCAGTTCTTCGCAATAGGCAGTGTATGCACGAGTAAGACTTGAACCTACGACGACGTTCTGCTGAACAGCCAACGCACCTTACCACTAAGCCACGGGCACTCACTATACCACTACCTATAAAAAAAATTGCACGACTGGGTCGTACGATCTTGCTCCTGTATTCCAAAAACTTAACTCCCAAAAAAACATTAAGAAATCAAAATATGTAATCAAAATTCACAAATAAAAATTTTAATTGAAATATGTATGAACCTCAAAAACACATTTTATCTGAATTTTTTTTTTAAACTGTGGAGCGGTTTTTCTTAAATTAATTTTTTTTGTATATAATTTTTTTTATGTCTTAAAATTAATCTGGTTATTCAGTATTCAAGGATATGTAAATATACATATTACATTTGAATTTCGATTTTTAATATTGATCCGTTTTCGAGATACATAATTTTGATTAAAAAAAGCTTAAAAATACTTTTTAAGAATCCAAAAAAAAAATTGTTTTGAACACAAAATATTATTCGGTTAATATATACCTACGTGCTTAAAAAAAAAGAAGTTTAAGGTCAATCGGAACAGTGTGGCAGGCTGTAGGTGCGTTTACAGACAGACAGACATACCACAGACGGAATCGCCGGATCCACTTTTTCGACTTCTCTATCATCGTAATATCACATTTGACAAAATCTCAACTTTTTTTTTACGAATTCAATACTTGCCATATATTCTAGGTATTTGTCCCAAGTAAAAACCATTTTGTAACATTAAGCCACATGCAAACGATTTCTATGAAAATACGTAGTTATTAAAGAACCAATGCTAAAACTCCTAACTTTGAATTTTGCTAGCATCAATTTCCGTCAGGATATTATAATACGAGTACCTACGTATGTACATTAAGAACGTTGAGTAATTTTCTGGTGTTTTTTTTTGTAATGGCATAGCTCATACTGCACATTACATACATATTTCAATGTGATAGTGTCTTCGCCATGAAAGAGTTTAACTGAACGTTGCGATGCCAAACTTTAATCGTCTGCAAATGCCCATATTAGATAAAAAGTATTTGGCAATGGCTAAACTCTTGAATCTGAAAATGACACTATCCCGAAATTAAACATTGTAGAACCAAAAGATGATGGTACAAGGAAAATAAAATAACTTTACGAGTTGTTTTTGGTGCCATATTCAAAGACTATTTCCGGTGTCAAGAGGCTTCGCTTCTGCTTGCATTCATGAAATACATATGGTATCCTTTTGTGTAGGATGGAGCAACCATATGGAAAAGCGAATTGTATTACGAGGAGTATTTCATTTGCATGTATATACTAGAAGTGGTTGCCGTACAGCAGATACGAGTAAAGTAAAATATTTTGAGGTTGAGCACTAGTAACATACGCTTTTGTATTCTGATTTATAGAATAAATGAAAATACCCAAGATACTCGAAAAAGTGTTTTCATGTTAAACATGAACACTTGAAAAACATTTTTGTACTTTGCTTTTATGTTTGTTTCAAATTGCTATCGAGTTTCTGTGTGTCACTGGGATATCATGGTGTTTTTCTGGTATTTTTTTCGCTCTTAAGAGTGCCGTTATTTATGAGCCTTCTGTCTAGCCTTGGTATTGAATTTTTTTCCATACAGAAAACATATTTGAGTTTGGGCCAGATTGTTTGATGTGATTTATTTGATTTATATGCTTTTGTTTAATCAATATCAAGAAGTGATTTTAAGTATTCAAGAAAAATGTGGATGATAGAGTAGGAACTTGTTTGGTAATCTTTAAGTTATTTGAATTGAGGGGAGAAAGTGGTTTTTCAATAACAATCTTATATGAGTTATACATGTAAAAATGAATGTATGTTATAATATTCAAATTCAAAACTTATTTCTGAAATATTAGAGCCTAAATCACACAGTGTTAGTGAATTTAAGGAAAGAAAAAATAAGATTTTTCGTGAAGATTATAGGTAGAACAAGGGAAATGAATAAGCTCATTCAGGGGGAGTGGTATTCGCACATTTTCTAAAACAGGTCGTAGGATCTTGAAATTCGGAATCCTAATAGAGTTTTGGTTGAATATAAGGAACATATTTTGGTTTCATTTAGGGGTGTGGTTTCCGCCCACTATCTTAAAACGGTCGTAGGATGTTGAAACTTGGAATTCTTGTAAGGGTGTTGGTTGAATAACATGATAAGAATGAGAAAAAAATAGTTTTAATTATAAAAAAAAAAAATAAACAAATTCAAAAGAACAGAAAAATAAAAAAATAAATCTTTCCTTAAAATTGAAAAAAAAGTGTTTTGTAAGTTTGATTGATCGAAACAGAGAAACGGTTAATCGTATTGATGCAAAATTTTCACCAAAATCAAGAAAACTTTATTAGCTTTAATAATTATTAGCCTCAGATTAGTTGTATCACTGAAAACCACAAAATAACGGTTGTTTTTATGAAAAAGTTGAAAAATGCGTATTTTGGACCTTTTTTAAAATTGATAGAAAAGATTGAAAAAATCAATATTTTTATTTTTTTTAAATGTTTTTGTGTAGAAAATTTAATAAGTTTTTCAAATCTGCCTTTATTTTTTTCGTAAGTCAATATTTAGCAGAGTTATTAGGGTCCAAAGTCAAAATTGTGTTTTTGCATGTAAACCCATTTTTTGATTAGAAAAAAAAATCGTAGCGATCTGAACCACACAGTGAATTATAGTCAACAAAATTTTCAAATCGAATCTTAGATTGGTTGGATTGAAAAACAATTTCCGCACATTTTATAACAAATCCAAGTTAATTTTTTTTTCGATTTTGAAATTGAGTGAACATTTTTCACGCTCAAGAGAAAACAACTAACGGTACTTTCTTAACTCAAAATAATTTGAAAAGAAAAGATGATAACCTTTGAAAATCTTTTCATTTCACTTCAATCCGACTTTTTTCTACTGAGATACAGCCTTATAGAAAACCACTCAATTTTTAAGTTTTTTCAAGTGTTCCTTTAATTGTTTTGACTAGTGTACCTATGTATGTTTGATTCTTCCAATTTTCCGACTCATTGAATGAAATTTTACCATGAAAATTTCATGCCCGTTAAATGTATGGTTCCTGGAAAGACACGTTTTAGGTTTGCATAGGTAGAGGAAAGGATCGAGATGATTTTTTCAAAATTAGTGGTAGTTAACGGCTCAGAAAATGATAAAGGATACTTTTTATCCCGGTTAGATATCGCGGGTGATAGGCTAGTATCCTATACATTATTTACTAATAATAATAATGAAATTAACCATTAAATTGTGTATAAAACAAAAATAACCGAACTTATCACGAAAAATGACCAACCGCAAATGAAATTTTTGCTTTGAATATTATTGAAAAGCTTTTCAGTATTTGAAATGCAAAGTGCAAAGTTTTTTCGTTTGGTGAAACGAAATTAAAGAATTCCTTGCAAATTTGCAAAACTTTTCACTTTTAAAAAAAGTACTTTCCACTTTGCAAATTTGTGGTTGGTGAAACAAAATTTGCAAAGAAAACATTTTTTTGTTTACTTTTCAAAAAATTAAATTAATCTTTGCAAATAAGCGTTTGGTGAAACACAATTTGAAAAGTTAAAGTGAAAAGTTGCAAAGTGAAAACTGAAAAGTGGTTGGTGCAATAGGGCCCACATTTTTTTGTGAACTAAACTACTGTATTTCATAATAAAAATACAGTACACTTCGCTTAAACTGAATAAGCACATAATTTTTCTGAGGTTCGTTGTCCATTGTTTCCTAACTTTGAGCTTTAATGTATCATTTGATGATGCAAACTGATTCCTTATAATGTTGAGAAAACAAATCAAAAAGAAGTACCGCTATTTATTCCTTCGTTCTCTTGCAAAGCTTTCCATATCGAAAAATTCATTGTTAAAATTGGAAATAAAATGTAACGGAATGAAATGAACATATTTTTTTTTAAATTCTTTTATTGATTATTTCTAGTAGTGGTTACTACCACCTTTATTCCTAATTCGGTCTTACATGGAATCGTATTGGCTCCTTAAGTAATCCAGCGAAATTTCTCTTCACGCTTATTTAATGGCTTAAATAAGAGATTCGCTATCCGCAAACTGACAGCCAGACTCATTAACTTTTCGTACCAGCCATCCCCATTCATTTTCTATACGGATCAGGTCGAGTAAATGGGGCAACCATTGAAACAATTCAACATTCTGGTCCTGTACCTATCCCACTTTTGATAGTGCGTTACATGTGGATGGGGTCGTTGTTCTATAGGAAAATTCAGTTAATGTATCCAAAAATATCCGAAAATTAATTAAACTTTCTTTCCAATATTTTTTATAGGTGCTTCCCATATCATAACTCCACGTTTTCGAATATGATGCCGCGCTTAAAATCGTTCTTCTTTCCTTACATCATGAAAGTAATAATTAAAGCCATCAGGGCCAGCAAAATTGGAAGTCTTCTAATCCGTGAAAACCGCATCGCACCACTCATTTTTTCAACTCACATGGAGTCTAGAAAATTGTAAACGAATATCTTTTCGTTGCTCGTTTAGTGGTTGTTTCTTTTGGAGTTGCAATCGTTTTAAATGATCCACGCTGTTTAGTAGGTACTTTGCGGACTGTTGAAACACCTGCAGTTACACCAACTTTTGTAAAAAAATTTTACAGCAGAGGCACACTATTAACTTCGAATGTCCAAAGTCCGAAAGTGGATACAACAAAAAAAATTTCGGACTTTGGACCAATGATGCTGCAAAATTTGGGAGACACTTGTTATCATCAGTCGTGTTCGCCGATGATGATAGACAAGTTCTATTGAAACGCGTTCGAGAGGTAATTAACCGAAGTAAAGACATTTTTATTTTGATTAATAAAAAAAGTGCAATCAATAAAGAAATTTTATATAATATACTACCTCCTTTCATGTTTTTCTCGTTCGAACTTTTATTTTTGAGGTACGAGTAGACAACACTATGACTTCGATCAACTTTGGTAGCTATAGCACGCACGGTCAGTCTTTGTTCTTTTAACGAATCAATCTTAGCTCTTTCGACACTCTTTAGCTTCTGATCTAACCATTTTTTTAAATTTTAATTAAACGGCTAAATGTCACTTAGAACACTACTTCAACTTTTGATTTGGTATACCGATCAACATAAAACTCTCATAACCAATGAAGATAATGGCAGTGAATGATCGGGTGCTTATTCAGTTGACGCAAAAAAAAAACTTAGTTTTTCGATATGGAAAGCTTTACAAGAGAGCGAAGGAATAAATAGCGGTAATTTTTAAATTGGTCTTTTTGATTTGTTTTCTCAACATTATAAGGAATCAGTTTGCATCATCAAATGATACATTAAAGCTCAAAGTTAGGAAACAATGGACAACGAACCTCAGAAAAATTGTGTGCTTATTCAGTTTAAGCGAATTGTACTGTATTTTTATTATGAAATACAGTAGTTTAGTTCACAAAAAATCTGGTTTGCGCGATACTTTCTGCAGCTTGAAAGCAAGCAAACCAAGGTATTTATTCATCTAACATAAGAACGCGTACAATATTAAAGAAAAAATAACGGAATCCGTGATGACGGAGAAATATCTCCGTCATACACTCACGGCTAAAAATTTTGGTCGGCCGGACTTTTTCTCAAAGAATATGATATTTTGCATATCTAAGTATGGTAGTTTGGTTTAAATCCGCGATGACGGGAAAAATCTCCCTAGAAGTTGATAACCTAAAAATTATTAAAAAAATTTCCGGCTAAATAAATTCACCAAGCAAATCTTATACCAATTGGGTTAATCTTTTATTTCTTAAAAAAAAAACATTTAAGTGAGCGCGATGACGAAACTTTCTTGTATAGGGGCTCCTGGTCTATAAAAAAAATCTCATTTTAATTAAATATCGCTATGATGCAGGCTGAATTGAGTTAGCCCTACTTTTATTAAATTATAACAGTTGTCCACTAGGGGCTAATGCCATACTTGGATGAGAACTAGAGCTCCTAATATCTGGTAACGTTTATGAATTATACATTGTATTTTAGGCTACATATATATGTATAAACTATATTTTACTATTTTGGTCTACTTTTGAACTAAAAATCAGTGTGTCAGACATTTCCGCCACAGTAAGAAAGTTGAAAGTTAGTTCATAAAAATGGTATCTTGCAAATTTATTTCCATGTTTTTTTATGAACCCTGGTCCAGGTCCATATTGCACCTATGGTTAAGTAGTATTGATCCACATACTAAATTTTGAAAGCTTTAACTGTTACCACCTCCCGTGCAATTAAGTCAGGGGATGGAAAAATGGCACGAATTTAACATCCTAAGCTAATAAGACTATGTAAGCTGACCATGGCCAACGTTTCAAGCGAAATATATTTATACGCACTACATTCCACACTCATCAAAATGGTGTTGTAGCAAACACTATCGTCGGAAAACAAAAAGAACTTTCTTTAGTTTATCAGGACGCTTTTAATCTGAAAACCTTAAAATTACTTCGAAATAGCTGATCATAGTCTTGGAAGTGCTAACTCACAGATTTGTAGTCGAAAACTTAATGTGTGGCTAACCCAAATTACAAGTGCATTTTGATTTGGCTGTTGAACGTTGAAAAATTATTTTTCATAAAAACTTAGGTACTACGAAATAATATTTTTAAATTAATTGCGATATTTTCAAACACAAATTGAATGTTCAATTGCCCAAAACTAAATATGTCGTTCCGACTCATATTAAACTTCTCAAAGTTAATGTCCTCATTAAAATCATTTTTGTGTCGACAAAGTTGTACAAGTTTTTATGATTCCATCAAACTAATATGCCAAGATTGGGAAATATCGATTTTGTTATTTACAAGCTTAAATTATTTTTATTGAGCAACAATCTTCATCATCTTTTGATTTACTCTCCGATAGCACAACTAAAATAAGATTTTTATTTAGATTTATAGTCGAAAACGTGTTTATGTCTGGTTCAGGACACAATAATAAAAGCCAAGCCACACCCTTGCTCGAAGTCAAAAGAAATAGAAAGGATGAGCTAAAACAACATAAAAACATCTCAACTTGAATAACACCTAAACACTTCTTGTATAGTACATATTATACCCATCTCGCTTCTGAATTTTTTTATGTCGTGAAAATCTAAGATTTATTGCTTCGTGTTAGTTTTGCAGCAAAGCTTGCGAGTATTTGTACATATTTTTTTGCTGAACACACATTCCCGGGAGAGTGCTTGTTATCCCGATAGCACCCTTCACAAACAATAAATCTTTTGTAGGTTTGGTATTATTTACTATTAATTCCATTGAAGGGTGTCATTTGTAATAGCTCTCTTTTTATGCTTCAGCTGTTCTGCTTTCGTGCAGCCACCTCATAAGGGTTATTGGAAACTAATAGTTTCTATGCAACACATGTTTTTACATTTTTCATCTTCTTGAAGAAGAAGAAACTCAAGGGTGAAAATTGTGAATGGGGGTGTTGGTTTCCAAGGTTATACGAACAGTTTTCTAACCTTCACTTCAGCATGGTGTGGACGATGCGATAGAAAAATAAAACTTAATTTCATGTTGAGATAGGTTGAGTGTGAAATGTGCAACAGTTGGGGTTCAGTTGTAGTCTTTAAAGATATTTAAATGGAAACTATAGATCAGTTTTTCAATACACATTATTTAGGTTAAAAGTGTGTTCAACCGATTTAACACCAAGTGCATTGAACAGCAAAATGTATAATATGTGCGCATATTGAGTTAAGTGAATTGGTTTTCTCAAATAAGAAGGCATTTTTGTTCCGTTGAATTTTGGAAATTATTGATACATGTTTGCCTGCATTTTTTTATTTTGAAATATTCTTTGGGCATGTTATAATCAAGAAATACATAAATATATTTACATAATACATAAACTATGCGTCACACGCGTTGTTTGTGTATCATAATCATTTTAACCCAACAAAAAAATTAATAAAAATCGGATATACATAATTATGTTCATGTATATGTATATGCAAACTAAACCGAAATTTAGGTACGTTTTTATTTTCGTCGGAGCGGTAACTTTTTATTAATCATATTATCATCATATTATATCTTAAGCAAAAACTTCACAAGCAGCACAAAATGGTATTATATTGGTTGTACATTTCTTAATTCATTGTTATTTTGTTCTTAAATGGGTCTCACCGTTTTTACACTTCTTAATTCAGTATTTTTTCCTACTTAAATAAATTCTTGGAAGGTATATATCGAAAAAGCTGTTCACAGGTATCAGCTTGGCCCCAGAGTGAACATAATTTTCAAAATAACCTTTTTTATAATTTGCACCCGCAATTTTTCCTTATTATGCCAGAGACAGTGAGTGCTTTAGGAAGGAAAGAAGGGGTTGGAGAGGAGGTGTACATTGGTCTTGAATTCATGAACATTGTAATGGTTGGGAAAGAAAAATTGTAGTATGGCTAAAGAACGATTCTCTATTTACTTGAGAGTAAGTCCGAAGTTGGACTCGAAGGTAAACTGATGGGCATTCCTAGAAGCGCAGGTATTGAAGGCTTCTGTCAGGGGCGAACGCAGGTAGGGGTTTTGGGGGTTAAAACCCCCTCCGAAATATGAAAATATGTGCAGTAAACAAATATCCATTATTCTTCAAAAGAAAAAAAAATAGAGAAATGGTTCAAAATTAATTTCCAACTCAAATTCTCAAACTATGTTAAACGAGAAATTTTAATGAATCTGTTACGATTGGTGGGTTCCAAATAACAGGAGCCTCTATGAAAATATACAAAAATTCACTTATGTATCTGCTTGCAAATACGCAATGTATCGGTCGTTTCGAATCTAACGGGGGTTAGCCACACCAAATCACACATGCTTAAAGGAATCCCTAAACGACGAACATGCTCTCGCTCGCCTTAAATTCGTCATAATAGGTAGATGGTTCGCTGTTGCCAAACATTTAACATTTTCGATTTTCTTATTTTCGTAGGTTTCGTTGTTCAGTTCACATGTAGGGAGATAGTAGGAGATAGCAAATCTCATTTTTTCTATGAAATAACCAATAGCGCAGTGACTTAGCTTTCACTTTTTGACACATCCTCACACACACCCTAAAGAATCAAAGAATCAATTTTGTATTCGCCGTGTAGGGAATAATGCAAACGAGCATGTTGCGTCGCGTCGTTGCCCTCAAGGCTGAAACAGTGAAACCTACTATTTCTTAATTTTTTTTACCTGGGAAATGCAGTTTAAGTGGAAATTGTATTCTCTCTTGATTGGCGCAAAAAAAACTTTTTTTTTTTTAAATGTATTTTCAGTAGTCAGCCGCTTATATAAACGTAGAAGACAAGTACTCTTATGTCAGCCTTTTATGATTAGTAGATTAGCAAATGGTTTGTTTCTTTAAAAACATACATAGGTAGTGTAGGAAAATAATAAGAAAAGCTTAGTTTCAAAAAATACCTATCTTAACTTCCAGCACTCTGAAAATAGGTAAGTAGTTCCGAACAGAAAGCAAAACGCGAATTCCACAAGTAACTCGAACGTATTAGTAAAAATAACAGCACAATCGGCCGATCAGAGAAGCATACGGGGTCCCTCGAAAATGGGACCGGAAACTGTCTTTAAATTAGCCGAAGAACACAAGCTTGTTAAGTGACTCATATACCTTGCCAAGTGTGGCTTTCCTCAGAAGCCCACAGACCTCTTGGTGACAAACTTCTATCGTGAGGACAAACGTAGGTCTGCTTTCAAAGATAGCCTACAAAGGAAACGTATTACTAGGCCTTCTCGAGATGTCACATTATATTATGAACTGAGGGACTCAGAACAGCAGAGGACGAGCGATCGCGACGTATGAGTATTTAGAAGAGATTGACGCAGCCGGTATTTTAGAAGACCCCCTTCTTAACGGAGATGAAACATCATTCAGCCTATCTCCAAAAACAGGAGTCGCCAAGAGGTTGGAAAAATCTTTATACTGTGCAACATGGAAACGAATATGAGGCGATCACTGTATTTTTTCTCTTCAGTGACGACACCTTTGCTTGTGTTTCCCTATGTGCTCCCTCCTCAAGCTGTTGCAAAAAGTGTGCCAGATAAATGAGGCTTACCTCTTAAGCAGATCTGATACAATCCGAGACGTTTTTCTAATATGTGGCCAATATAGTTTCAACGAACGGATTATGGAAATTCATATAAAAAAATCAGGATTGCTTAAGTTGGTGGCCACAAATCCCTCCTTTCATTGGAATCACAGCCCACGGGCTGTGTAATATAGCCCATGGGCGCATTTAAAAAACTGGAAAATCGATTACAAAAAAAATTCACAAAATTTCAAACAAAGTTACGAAGACGTACTTTTTTAAAGTGTTGGAAATGATCTTGGATTATTTGGAATAATATACATAGTTGACTGAAATATAGGATTGTTTTTAATTAATTATTTGTTGTATGTTGTCTTTTATTTATTTAGAAATAAACAGTTTTTGAAAAAAGGTTTGTTAATACATTTAAGATTTAACAACGGCTTATAAATAACAAATAATTAATTTACTAAAGGGAGCTGACTACTGACAACTCCCGTGGCCGACTACTGGAATTTAAGGGAATGACTATAAAAGAATCCGACTTTTATTTGAATTATAGTTAATAAATTTGTTTTAGGTAGCAAATAGCAATATTTGTTCCTAGTCTGCAAATCTGCAAATTAACAAATCGGAATAACTAAGTTTCACGTCCAACAATTAAATAACGGATTTTTAAAGACCACGCAAACACAAAAATTAAGTTAAAGGGCTGACTACCAGTGCCATATATTTTTTGAAACCCCCTCCGAAATTGTTTTCTGCGTTCGCCCCTGGCTTCTGTTATTTGTTAGAACGCGCTGATCTCAGGAACTGCTAAATCAAATTGAACAATTTTATTTTTTTTGAGCAGTCTTATTTATCAAAGACGGTTTTAAGCTATACAATAAAACGCTGCGAGAAACACGTTGCTAAAACCGGGAAAATTATACGTACATATTTGAAGGCTACCATTGCGTGCGCTGCATGACGTTTCAAGTTACCCAAAAAATATAGAATGATGAAAGAAATTGTCAATGTGATGTAAATTTTCAAAAGTCGCAGTCGTCTCAAAATTTTACAACTGGATAGTAAATGGGACAATTTGAAATTTTCAATTTCTTGTATCTAGTTTGAAAATCAGAATTGTCGTTTAAACAAACTGGAATAATCAAATAAAATATTTTGGTTCTCAATGCGATGATTGTTAATTTTAAGTTATCACATTGAAAACTATGGTTATCAAATACAAGAATAGTGTTGTCAATTTGAAAACTTATTTTCTTTTCAAATAAACATGATGTCATGAGTTATCAGTCGGTAGTGGCGCGGTAATTTAATCGGACGTTAAAAGTTTTGTGTGAGATTAACTCAAACAAAAAAAATAATCTTAAATTTTCATTCGAAGATAATTTCAATAGGTAAAAAAATGATATTTCCTTTAACGTGATCCATTAATTGGAAAACTCGAATTTTTAATACAAAAAATAAAAAGGCTCAAAAGTACATATTACATTTTGAAAACCTCTCTGATTTGTTAAATTGGTGTTTTTTAAACTTAATGAAATAAACGACCTTGCAAAGAGTAGGAGTCAAAATCAATTCTCTCCGATATTTGAAGGTATGTATGCATAAGCTTATTAGAATACGAACAATGCAAATTCGGTATTGAAAAATTGTTTAGCGTCAAGTTAATATTATCAGAACAAAAACATAAAATGTAAAAAAAGAGCCAAGTTCTTTTATGTGCGAACAGCACTGTGTAAAAAGTTAGCCACCAAAAGTAATGAGATCTAAAAGAACGCCAAGTTCCATGCCATGCCATTTGGCCATGTGCCATATGGCCATATTTCAAAATATGGCCATATGACACTTTTGAATTGTGTCATATGGCCATGTGGCTATTTGTCGCTTTGGTAATGTGTCATTTGACCATATTTTCTTGTGTCATTCAGCCATATGGTCAAATGACGCTTTCTTAAAGCAACAAGTGGCCATATATTCTAATATTGTCATTTGACAGATTTTCAAAGCGTCATTTGACACAAAATATGCAAAATGGTTCGAGCAGGAACTATCTTTTAGATGGTACTTTTAGTGTTGTAAGATCTTGCGGCTACAAATAATTGTAAATTGTGCGCTTCCCTCATGATAACCACGTTAGTAAAGATATATTAATTTACATTTTGTTCCAATTTAGGTTGAGAAATTATAAATAAGAATCATTGATGATGTTTATAATTTTGAAAACATATGCAAAGTTGTTAAGTTAAAATTGTTTTTTGTTGAGATTTTCTAAAGCATTATCAGTTCTTCTGAACTTTGGTGTTCGATCAGAGTAGGGCATTCTACAAGCACACTGTACTTGAACCCAGTTTCATCTTATTTTATCTTTTTGTCACCTCAATCCTCAAATAACTGAGCTGTTTCAATTTCATTAACAGCTCCATCAGAAAGACATTTTTGTATTGAAGGTATGTTCAGTTTTCTTGCATCATGTGGATGCAGGCGTAAGTACTATTTTGGCAATACTCCTAAACTCAGTCTCACGTGTTTTAAAATATTGTTTCAATAAAGGATTTGGAGCTTGATCCAAAAAATGAAGCAGGTACAATAATTGCTAGCGAGCGAAGCGAGCGGAAAAAATTTTGCCCAAAAGAAAATGAATTTGGGGTGTGAAAATAAAAAAAATTCGCGCGAATTTTTTTATTTTCACACCCCAAATTCATTCTCTTTTGGGCAAAATTTTTTCCGCTCATTTCGCTCACAATCAAACCAAATCAATTTTGAATGTTCCAGATCGTCATCATCCTCAGACAAATTTGAAAAAAGATGCTTAAAATGAATTACTGCAATGCAGCACCTGCTTTCCAGACACAAGCGTGCATTACAAGGGTGCGTGGTGGTCCCTTTTCCAAATTAAAGAAATGGCAGCAGCTTTGAAAAATTAATTGCTCTGTCTGTTTCTTTCTATTTGATTATTTTTTTTTATTTATTAAAAAGTTGCGATAAACTTTTTGAGATCAGTTACTTACCATATTTTCATAAATATAGATATTGTATATTTTCATAAATATATTGCATATTCATTTTTGTTTTTCCAGTAAATGTAAACTGCAAGCTTGAAAGTGTAATTTGGCCATAATGGTCAAACGTAAACGTTTAGCCAACCTAGTGCTCCATTTAGGATTTCGTAAGATTCTTGCAATGTTAGAACACTTTTCCGAAAGCCTAATCGACGAATTTCTTGTAAAATTGGGCAAATAGCCAAAAAGTGGAAGATATCTTCGATTTCTCTTCTGTTACACAGATCACAAAGCTGCGGCAAATCACTTCGCTGTGGTTTAAAGTTTAAGTTTAAGATTTCGACTCTGGCTTTAAAAATAGTACTTATCTGGGAAACTGAGTCATCATTCCTGAAATAGTTCATGTCTGAATTCAATTGATGATTTAAGTTTCTATAAACGTTTCTAGATGCTGAAGAAGTTGCGCTAAAAAGATTGTCTACATACAACTTTTGGTCAAACATAGCAATAACTCCTGCGAACTGCGCTTGCCAATCGTCAACATTGGTTTCCGAAAGGTTAGGGGAAGATTCTGTAGCTATTGCGAGTTGGTTCTAGTCTTTGAACGGAGATGCATTCGATTGCAGCAATTTTTTCAAGATTATTTTGTGAAGCACAACTCACTTCTTTTCATCACCTGAACAATGAAATCCGCATTAGCCTTTAAATTTTTAATATATATAGGGGTGATGCCTGACTCTACGTAAATGGCATAATTTGGAGTTGAGTTCGGTAAACGAAACAAGCGCTTGAAGAACCTAGTACTAAAATTGTTGAAATCTAAGTAAGGGGTCATATAATCTGTGCAGATATTGTTATCTACGTATTTCGTAAGAATATAACTGCATGGCCACTCTGGCTAGTTTTCCAGATGTTGGTTTGGCTGAGCCTGAGGGCGTTATTTGCTGCTGATTCTTGGACGAATAGATCTATTGGGAGGAGATTGAGGATCGTTTCTAAACCCGCAGTTGGGGTAGTCGTTATTACACCACAATTACAGATACAAGCCATTCTTTGTACTTTGGTAAGTGTTTTTAAATTCGTGGATTTCTCCAGCGCTTTCCACCAAACCAAGCTGCCATAGGTTAGAATCGGTCTGACAATGGCAGTGTACATCCACATGACTATTTTGGGGTTTCGTCACCAATTTCTACCCAGAATCTTGTTGCATGAATAGAGTGCGTTCATGGCTTTCTTATATCTTTCCTGGATATTTGGACCCCAGTTAAGTTTTTTGTCCAATATAACTCCGAGGTATCTCGCTCGGTTGGAGATTTTTAGTGTGGTGTTATCTATTTTTGGTATTTCAAACGGAGGAATTTTCCTTCTGTTTTTAAAAAGAACCAGTAGGATCTCGTTCATCACTAAGATCCATAATAATGCCTTTCGGGGTTCCTCTAGATGCGTACATCTCTAACTGTGCGTTACCAAATTCACTATGTCTTTGTCTGTTTTTCAGCATACACATGATCTATTTGATAACTACTTACCGTAGTTTTCATTTTGATAACTTGGTTTTCAATTTAATAAACTGGTTTTCATTATGATTACCGTGGTTTTCAATTTGATAACTACCATTTTCAATAAGACGACTATAGTTTTCCTTTTGACAACGCAAATCATCAATGTGACAAACCCGGTTTTCGAATCATCAATTTTTGATGACGGCGGCCCCATTAAATTGAAAATCTTAAATTATCATATTGACTACGTCGATCATTGGTTGTAAATTGACAACAAAATATTCAATTTATCGCAAAAAATTATCAATATGACTACCGTTTTTGGTTCAGTGTACTATATCATTTTTTATAGTTATCATAGATTTGGTCTAAATCAATGCATTATTGCCAAAAACTTTTATTAACATGATATTTATCCAAATACATTAATGTGTTGTTGATTAAGAGTATTAAATTGTGAACAAAATTGTCTTTGACATTACTTAATTGCAATTAACATCTTTGCAGATACAGTGGACTAACCCCAAGTCGAATTCCAACAAATAACAATACCGCCTCGTTGTCGTCAGAAATACACTTGTTCATAACTCGTCCCTTTACAATTCGGGAGTTACATTTTTGTATGGTGACCTCTCTCACTATAAATACTTTACCTTAGATTATTAACATTGAGACCAATTAAACTTTCGGTCTAAATTCAAATGTTAATGCTGATCAGTCATTCTTCAAAATTAATAATTAATTGCTGACTGATCAGTCAAGTTTCATACTACCGGAAACATAATATAATTTTAAGTTAGTCGTAGGAATAGATTAAATAAAGAAAGATCGTAGACAAATTGTGTCTATATTATTTAACTCAGGCAATTGTTAGTCATTCATATTGGATATCTTATTCCGGCGGTAAGGAAAATTTTACGAATAAATTCAGCGAATTCTCAAGTGCATATCTACTTGTTGCCCGAAATTGCATAAATTTAATAATGTCCTTGAAACATTTTTTCCCATGATGGAACTCCCCAAAAAGTCATAACAGACAATGAAAGTGAGTTTTTGTCAACTTTGTTTAAAGAATTTTTAACTGCTTATAGTTTTCAGCTTCATAACACCTATGCGAAAATTTCAACTGGAAACTCGATATTAGATCGATTTCATTCAACATTCAATGAACTAATACGAACATTGAAATAAACCTATAGGTGAAGTGGTGAACGAAGCTGTACTCACGTGTCACGTATAACAACTCGATTCTTTCCACCACAAATCTCACATCTTTTGAACTATTAAGGTGACACATAAGTATGACCTAGCCGTTTTCTAGCCAAAAAGAATTCCAAACAAAACAGGATTATCTAAATAGTCACATCCAAGATTACGGGCAATTAGAAGAAATAGTAAAAGAGAGAAGCTTGAATAAAAAAATTCGTGTGATTGAAGGACGAAATAAATTTCGTAAAAATCCACCAGATTTTTCAACTGGAGAGGAAATGTTTGAATTCGACGATAGGAGAAATAAACTCCCTCGATATACCAAACATAATTTAATCTAAAACAATAAAATAACAACTAAGTAATACTGACAAAAGAAAGGTACACAAACAGAAAATACAAAAAAACCTAAGCATTGGAATTTTTTTAAATAGTACGTATACGCCCCAGTGAACATGTAAAAATTGTATTCTCTAATTTTTGTTTTTCGTTGAACAGAGCTTTAAGTACACAACTGACTGGAGCTGCTCATATTCCCATGTTCTGTGCAATCCAAAACTATTTTCTCTCGATCATTCGTTATTTACAATAAGTATGGATCCTTGCATAAGGCTATATCATTAGTTTGGATAAATGCTTTTAAGATCTGCAATAAAATGTATGACATAAACTGTGGTCTTAACATACCTAAACAATTAAGACTTTTCTGCATCTTTATAATGTGTTCCTTAACTTAATAAATTCGTTATTAGGAAAATACAAGCTTCAGCGGCTACATAACACCAGAAATAATCCTTTATTAAGAAAGATGTGGTCTGATGCAAGACAGATTGTTTATTTACTAAGTCAGGTGAAGAATTGCGATTGGCGGCTCTTTTACAGGCAGGACGTCCTCACATATGGTGAGCAGAGCTCTTTGCCTCTTATTTCGGAGTAATAAAATGGCCCAACTTGAAATTAAATACCATTTGTTGTTTAATATTATGTTACAAATTGGATATTCCTTTCATCTTTAGAACCACAGGCTTCGTAACCGACATCCTTCTTCTCTATTGAGTAAAACTTTAAATCAAGATCAAATAGTCTTCAAAATTGAAGTATGCACAACTGCACAAATGCTTCGTTGTACAATAAAAAAAAACTTTAATTTCCTTAAACTTACATGTTAATTAGGTTACTCATAGGTAATAGGTATACATTTTACATACGTTCAGTTAAAATTATTAATCTTGATTTTACTTTATATAATACTAGCAGTTTCCCGCGACTTCGTCCGCCTCTCCCTCGTCCACCGACCAGAGTATCATCTCCACCTGTGCATCATGCACGCGAGTTACATATTTGTATGGTGATGGTGACCTCCTTCACTAACTGTAGATCATTTACCTTAAGTTTCCGGTAATATGAAACTTGACTGATCAGTCAGCAATTAACTATTAATAATTTTTAAGAATGACTGATCAGCATTACCATTTGAATTCATTTACCTTAAGTTTCCGGTAATATAAAACTTGACTGATCAGTCAGCAATTAATTATTCATTTTGAAGAATGACTTATCAGCACTACGATTTGAATTAAGACTAAGGTAAATGAAAACTAAAATAATTTTAAGTTAGTCTAGTCGTAAGAATCACTTGAAACAATAAACATCAAAATCAAATTGTGTTGCATTATTTAACTCGCGTGGGAATTTTGTTACGAAGTTATTGTAAAATTGCATTGCAGTCAACTCTCCCTAAGCCCTAATCCTCTTAAACTTGAAAAATTTGAGCATTTTTTATGATTCCCTTCAGTTTGTCATACATAAAGCACTCTCTCTAAATCTAATATCTCTCTTACTCCAGCAAGTTTGTTTACTTCTGCATCGTTTTTTCTCCTTAAGACAATTTTATTTTCTGTTTCTTTAAAGTAAGCAAATTTTTAAGTTAAGAAATATAATAAAATGATATTGTTTAAACATAATAATCTGCACAAATAGTGCAATCAATCCATTCACTGCAATCAATCACATTTACAAATCAATTGAACTCTCAAAATTCTAATTTGAGCATTTGCTTGGCCAGCCTGCTTTAAGGCTAAAAACAAACCAAAGCAGACAAAACGTCTTCCCGTCTCAAGACAAAAAATCATGTCGTATTCCACCCTACACCGAGGACGACAAAGAAAAAATATTTTGTTTTGCCATCGGACAAACAAAGAAAACAAAAATCGGAAAAAATTAGATTGTGTTTTCCCAACGTCTTGATGTTCCTTTCACACCAAACAGTAAACAGGAATTGAATTTTTGAAGCGACGCACGATAAACAGTTCAAAGAATTTAACCCTAATTTGAATCTATTGTTAACATGAACATGTACATGTACATGAACATTTACATTTTCATTTCTTTTTCTTAATTCTTTTTACCATTACAACAACATCCATACCAAATTGTACAAAATACAACAAGAAATATCGCAATAAAATACAAATCCAACTTTAAGCAACAGACATGTCTGTTTGTCGAATTCTGTTTGTTTGTCTTGTTTACTTTGGTGTGTGTTTCTTCATAAGACGGTGCGTAGGCGTACAGTGTACTTTTAGGCGTTGACATTTTGTCCGCGACTTTTTGTCTTCTTTGGTGTGGTTTGCTCCTATACAACCTCATGTATTTACTGCAACCGACGAGCGGACAAGACTTTTTATCGTGTCGTGTCTTTTTCGGTGTGTGTTGCCTCATAAGAGCAATGGACTTGTGTTCGGGGAAGGCAGAACAAGCGTTTTGTCCGCTTCGGTTTGTTTTTAGCCTAAGTGTGATACAGCCAACACATCATTTTTCGTTCTCATCTTTCTATCTTTTATGTATGTTGTTATTGAATTGAAGAGGGACGACAGCGCGCGGGGCGGCGCTATGACAGCCATTGCTTCTGAATGGGAAAAATAGTAAGACTATGTCCACCTATACACCCTCGTATTGTTTTTCGTTGGAATTCTGGTACTTTAATTCTAAAATCAGTTGGTACTGAGCAGTGCACAGTAATTTGTTCAACACATACCAAGAAAAATTAGTATTTTTTTTTGCCGTTTTTTCCACTTTTTCCACTGATTCTTCGCTCATATTGGTCGCAGCCTAATGTTATATAGCCCAAAGCCTTCTATAATAAATAAACTATTCAACACAAAATAATTGTTCGATTTGATTTAGTAGTTCCTGAGATCAGCACGTTCAAGCAAACAACAGAAGTCTTCACAAATGAACATATTTTGCCGTTTTTTCCACATTTTTTAATGACGCTTCGATCCTATTGGTTGCAGGGTAATATAATATAGCTTCAAGCCTTCTTCGATAAATGGACCATTCAACATTAAAAAAAATGTTCCTGAGATAAGCGCGTTAAAACGCAGACAAATTAGCATTTTTTGCCGTTTTTTCCACATTTTCCACAGATTCTTCGCTGCTACTAGTCACAGCTTAATGTTAAGTAGCCTAAGGCCTTCCTCGTGTAATGGACCATCCAACACAAAAAGAATTATACCATTCGAACAAGTAGTTTCTTAGATTACCGCGTTCAAACGAACAAACTCTTCAGCTTTATATATTAGTATAGAAGTATAGATTGTAATATTCGGCTTGGTCCGACAATTAAAACTTATTCACACTTTGTAAATAAAATACAAATTCACTTCATTCAAAACACTCACAAAATTATTTATTCAACACTTTCAATTTTCACTCTTGAAACACAGTATCTTTACTTTATCGCAGTTCACAATCAATTGAATTTGCTTCGCTGCCAACTGGCTATTTATATAACTCAAATCGGTTTGAGAAACTACTAGGTTCTTGTAGGAGCTGAATGTTCTCGATACTTAACGAAACGAGTTCTCCTCTTAAACACTAGATGTCGCCTCTTATTTTAACTATCCTTCGCAAATAAAACTGTTGCTGTGTACTTTTTCTACTATAACACATTATTAAAGTGAAAGAGATAAAGAGTGTATACTGTATACATATTACAGTATATACAGATACACTTTACATATGGATAGACATATAGAGATATAGAGACATAAAGTGTATTCACATTACAATATACTTCATACTAAGTTAGGTTCTTCAATTTCTAAAATTATATTGTTCAATTCTCTTTTGGCTGATGTCTGCTGGCTACGTTACAACATACTACCTCTTCTTCTCTTAGAGCATAGCATACTGTCCCTTTTTGCTATGTAATCGATTTGTTATCAACTAAGGTGTTACCAAGTTCTGTTAGGTGCGGGGAAATAACTCCACGGGAACTCCACTGAGGGATTTACTTCCCAACAAGGGAGAACTTACTCCACTTTTGTAAAGTGTACCTAGTTAGTTCCCATGTACAGTGAGAATTAAATTCCTCAAAAAATTAGTGTATCTAGTTCCCTTTGAATTTAAAATAATTTGTCTCTTTAATTGAGAAAAAACTAAAATAATAATTCAAGTATACTAAGCAATTTTGTTTGTGAAATTAAAATAAATGTCTTTTAGAAACGAAGTCATTCCGAAATTCAGTTTTTAAGACTTAAAATGATTTAAAAAAATTGCATGTACAAAAATATTGAGAAACTTAGTCATTCGGAAACCCATTTTTAGTAACTGACCCACTATATGGTGGTTCATTAGTCCAGAAATCAAATTCGGGGTTTCTGAACTTTGCGATTAATTTTGAACATTTTGTAAAAAAGTATATAACGGTAGAAATATACCGCATGCTCTAAGTTTATGTGACATAAAGAAAACTTTTTATAATGCAAACGTTCTTCTGAAGTTTGGTGTTCGGAGAGTAGGGCATTCTACAAGCACACTGTACTTGAACCCAGTTTCATCTTGTTGCATCTTTTGGTCCCCTTAAATAACTGAGCTGTTTCAATAACATTAAAAGTTCCATCAGAAAGACATTTTTTTATTCATTGGATGTTCAGTAACAGTAAGTACCTACTCCTTTTTCAATACTAGACTTTAACTCTACAATCCGTCTGAAATGGTTAAAGAAATATTATTAAGGATTTGGAGCTTGAACCAAAAATGAGCGAAGCGAGCGGAAAAAATTTTGCCCAAAAGAGAATCAATTTTCGCTCCGCTCCCAATCAAACCAAAATGATTTCTAATGTTACAGACTGTCATCATCCTCAGACCAAGGCGAAAAAAATGCTCAAAATGAATCATTAAAGTGCAGCACCTGCTTTCCAAACACTAGCATGCTTTTCTATTAACTGAAGGAAATAGGCAACAGCTCTATCCATTTTGTCGACAAATAGGTTGTAAATAAAAATGATCTTATTTATTTATAAGACATTTTGGGGTTGTAGTTATGTATGTATACACGAATTTAAGTTTTTTTATTTTACTTTTACGATGAACATTTTTTGTTTCCACATTATATTGACGAGTACAAATAACTTTTGTGATTCTCATAAAATACATTTTTTTCATTTGGGACTTTTGTCCGATAGAAGATAAAATAAATTTGGAACTACTAACCCGCTATAGTGGGTTAGTAGTAGTCTAAAAATAAAATTTGGCAGTCCCGAAACCCATTTTCGGGAATTCTGACTTCCGGACCAGTTTCCCTGCGCCATGTATAAATGTGTGAACTTAGTTCCCATAAGAATGTGAACTGAGTTCTCACCGTACATGGGAACTAAACTAGATTCAATTTGCTAAAGTGGATTTAGCTCCACTGGTTGGGAACTTAATTCCTCGGTGGTGTTAGTTCCCGTGGATTTATTTCCCTGCACCGTTCTGTAAACATTCTGTATTTTACTTTCTTACGAAGCAGCACCGAATATTACTCGAATATGTCTTTCTTTACGACTTTCCAAGCTTGTTCTACTTGTCTCGACTTGCCAGTTGACTACCACTGGGACATCGGATAAATGATAATGTTGGCATATTTACAAGTACTTATTATGTTAAAAAATTATTTTTATGTCCTTAAAACAGACTAAAGAATGGCAACCTTTCAAAGCAATAAATCTGCCTTTAACTTAAGTCAAATTACAAATCTTAATTTTGCGTAACAAGATACAGATGTTTTGCAAAACTCTGAGCTCTGAATCAGTTTCAAATGATTTTTTCATCATAATATTATCTCAAAACTAATAATATTGTTTATTAAATAGAAAATAAATATTTGTGAATTAAAATAATTTTTATTTCCACTTGTTCAAATCACAATCCTTGAAGACGCAATTTAAATCCAGTTATCAAAAACATATATAATATCTTAGCCAAAGCAAAGCAAGCGTCCTTCAGAAATTGAAAACATAATTCAAGAGCGCAATTACTGCTGCAATCAGAGTATTTGATTAAACTTCGAGTAATTTATTTTATAAAAGAACTCTTACCGTCTTTGTCGTCGCGTCTCCTCATCTAACAGCCTAGAACTTTACAAGTCATTTGATGTATGAGCTTCGGAGTGTGTTTTGTTGTTGTAAAATTAGTTGTTATCAAGATGTGTCTATTCTTTGACTAGCTTTTACTAAAACCGCACTTAATCACTTTAAAATTTTAATTTTTCACATGTTTGGGGAGTGTTATTTCGGAAACTGTGGGCCTGGTTAACACATACATAATGTATACTGCAGTGTGCGTTGCTAAAACGAAAAGTAAACGAGTTGTGCGGATGTTGAAAGACGGAAGATAGATACTCATTTAGCACGCACGTACTTCAAGGATCAAAATTAAGACGTACCCTATGTTCGTCTATTACATAGCTTTTGAAATGCGAATTATTTGCCAGTTCTTTTATATGAATATATTCCCAACATCAGTATTAATTTTCCATGAATAATCAAGATGCGAAATGTGTTTTATAATTGCGACTTTTGTTGCGCTGGCTGATGATAATAATGATGATGATGAAAATGTTTCTGAGGGATGCATGCTTTTATGTTGTCAAAAAAACAAGAAATTTTAGATTTAGCTTTCCTAAGAAAGCCTTCGTTCCCTTTGCTTGACATTTTGTGTAAATGTTGCCTTTTTTCTTAATTTTTCCTTGGAGGAATAAAATAATTATGATAGACTTTTTTAATATTATGAAAATAGACAGCAGAGTTTTTGTTTAATCAAAAATGCAAAGCAAACATCACAGTTTGGTTGATTTGAAATTTATATTTGAAAGAGAAGAAAGAGCATACTACAGATTTCTGTTTTTGTTATCATATACACACATGCGTACCTATGCCCCTATGCGTAAATATGATTTCAAATAAAATTGAAATAAGAACTCACAAATTTAATTTTTATTAAGAATTTTTTGATAAAGTGTTCATCAATTTGTTCATCAAGTTGATATGCAATCAAATATTTTACTCACACATTCAACCTTTAAGAAGGTACCAAATTAACAAAATAACAAAAGAGAATATTTTTAAACTCATTGAAATGTATAAAAATGAAAATCATCATTAAAAAAAAGTGTGAACTTGCAAGTGGCTTGCCACCTACGTCACACTTAGTACACCGATAGAGAATTAACACATATCGTATAATGTGTGCATTAGGGTGGTCCTTAAGATAAAATTAATGAAGACATCCGGTCAATCTTCTCCAAATAAATAGAAAAAAGGTCCTCCAATTTTTTCAGATTTTTATCTATACTATACTTTATCTAGTATTAGAATTTCACTTCGATACAGGGTCAGTAAGGGCCCTGTATCGAAGTGAAATTCTAATACTAGGGACTTTGTGGCTGATTTTTTGATTATTCCCCTATATCTCCATTTCGGCTTTACCGATTTTGTTAAAATTTTGCACAATTATACTTAACATTATCTTAAGTCATATTGCATTCCAATTATTTAAAATATATTCCTCAATAACAAAAAAATCGGAAAAGAGATCAATTTTTGTATTACCTTTTTGGTTTGTAATATGTACTCTTTTCTAGATTTCTTAAAAACGGCTCAACCAAGTTTTTGGAAATGCGTTGATATTTTAAGAGATTATATTAAAATTGTTTAAATTGATCATATTTCTAAATCGAAAAACGAAATTTTTGTTTTTTTTTAAGCTTTATATGCTGTTTATGCACCCGTGAAAACTAGTTTTCCAGTGTTGCTATACATGGAATAAATCAACTTAAAAAAAAACCAACTCTCAAAAAAGATTTATTACTATTGTTTGGAAATATCAAAAAACCACTGCAAAATCGAGAAAAGTAAATAAAACAGAGTGAACTTGTTTTTTTTTTGTGACTTTTGTTTCACTTTGTTGATTTAAAGTTTGGTCTTGGTTTTTTACGCGAAATTATTTTACCTGGAAAAGTAGAAACATTTTTTGTTGAGGGTAATTTCTGAAATCATGAGGGAAATTCCTTAGTTCTACGCAGAAAAGTTGATTTTTAACGCAATCTAGACAGCAAATGGCTAGTTTGATCCCATTTTTAAACAAATGCCAAATTTTAACAAAACGTTATGTTTTAATACGAATTTTAACGCAATTCGCGCACAACCTAGCTCTAGCATCATAAATAGATGGATGTTTGCTAAGGCTCTCTTTCCTCTAAGGATTCAAGATCTTAATCATTTCTCTGCCCCTGATTTGCTTAAGTTTCTTAAAGACATTTGAACTTGATTTTATTTTTATTTTTATTCGTGAAAACTAAAGAAAAACGAATGGAATGGCAATTAAGCGTATCTACAGTTCAATAAGTCATGAGATATGAAGAGATTTTGGATAAAAATCGGTTATGAAATGTGCCTCAGTGAATTTCAAGCAGCTTTCAAGCAAACATTTCCATCCAAAACGAATTATATATTTTTCAATTCCAATGGTTTATATATAATTAATAAATGAATTGAATGCAGTTTTAATTGCAGTCATAAATTAATTTACTGACCTACCAGTACTCATTTATGATTGAAAACCCTGCACTAAAGCAGTGTTTATAAATAAGGCATTTAATTTATAAATAGTACTTGAGTGGCGAAAAATTGTTTTAATCCTTTTTTATATTCATTGCAGTGACTTATGAAGAGGCATACAATAAATGCATTTAATTGCTTAAATAGCAAAAAGTATAGGCGAAGTTTAGTGAAACGTAAAAACATTATAGGTAAAAGATGTTTTAAAGGTTTTTGAATATTAATACAATGATGTAACCGAAATGTTACCTTAAAAAAGCACATAGGTTCTATAAATCAATTGATTTGCTATGGCTTACGGTCATCATCACCACAAGGTTTTGAAAGAAAACGTAGCTAGAGGTAGGAACGAATTTTATTTTAAACGGGATCGAATTGCAGAATTTTTTAATTCAGATCCTTTAATACTATCTACTTAACTATTTGACAAGAAATTCATGATTTACTCACATTAATGCTTTTCGGTCTATAAGCTACATTTTGTTACTAGCTATTTCATTTTATTACAAATTTTGTTGTAATAAAATATTATACAAAACTAGCCGACCACCGGGAAGTTGTACCCGCTCTAAAGAAATAGTTATAGTGGTAAATTAAAGCTTGTTTTCCCGTCACTTTATAAAATAACCATATGAACTGTTTCTAATAATTCTAATAATTTTAGTATGGGGATTTTAAGTAGAACAACACAATTTCCGGTTTCGATAACTAAATGCTTCGAAATTTTTAAAAGCCTCAACATACAATTTAAAAGGCCTAAGGCAGATACATGTACAAAATGTGACATTATCGCGGCTAAAGAAGCAGTGGCTACTGGAGATGGTCTTGCTACTTTAGAATTGGAACAAAAGCTCCACCATTTAGATACTGATGCTGCTTACGATTCGAAAAAAATGGGCCTTGACAATACAAAAAATGTAAAAGGTTTGAGAGTTCTTACTTTTGACCTTGAAAAGTGTCTTCCAACTCCTTTTTTGCAAAGTTCTGTCTCTTTTTACAAGAGACAATTGTATACATATAATTTCACTGTGCATGACTGTATAAATGGTACCTCCCACTGCTATATGTGGCATGAAGGTGTTTCAAACAGAGGTGGAAATGAAGTTGCTTCCTGTTTTCTGGAACACTTGCAATCAGAATCAAGCCTGCCAACAACTACCGAGCATGTTATTTTTTACAGTGATAACTGTTTTGGTCAAAATAAAAACAAAATGGTGGCAATAATGATGTTGATGCAAGTTTGTGCCTAGTCCAATAACTTGAAATATATTGACCATAAAATTTTGATGGTCACACTTATATGGAGTGTGACGTTGATCATTCCATCATCGAAAGAAAAAGTAAATTCACCACCCAAAAACTGGTAGGGTAAAACTATACAAAGCGCCCCACAAGCCATCAAACATAAATAAAAGACAAAATTTTAACTTAAAATTTTTATTTTTAAAAAATATTCAACCTTTTTTCATAGCATTTAAAATCAATGAACATAAAAACAACAATGGTATAAAGTAAATAAAAATATTTTTTGTTGAGGTTAAGGTAGGGCGTAACTAGGGTAGCGGGCAAGACGCCCCCGACTATTTACAAAGCGCCCCAAAAGAAAAGTGATGAAATATTACATTTAGTTCTTTCAAAATATTTTAATTTCTTAGTAAAATAACGTCTCTTTTCAATTTGTGGCCGCGATTGTTACAGTTGGGCGATTCGTTGTACAGAACTCATGTAACCAAGCCTTGCAAGTCACGCATGACATCCAGTTTTCTGAGGAAGCAGTTTGGTAATGATTTTCAGTACACTCAACTCAATCACTTCAGCCATATCCTTTTCAAACCATGAGGTCCACAATGTTTTTCGCAAATAATTTCGATGCATTTATAAAGAAATTAAAAAGGAAAATTGGTTAAATGCATCAAAGTATAACTGGGGCATTTTGCATTTTCTTTGCTGGGGCGTTTTGCAAATGCTGGAACTCAAAGCGCCCCACACGAAATACTGACTCTCAACATTAGATAGAGTTATGAATTAAAAATAATATGAAAGCAAAAATAAAACTCTTTTTATGTGATTAAACAGTTTTCAAATACTGCTTATACTTCATATTTTTCGGCTCACAAAATCGTTTTTTCTCGTTTATTCTTACACGTGCAAATGAATCACATCCACTTAAAAGCCTAACGGGGCAGCAATTTAAACCTGTTTGAATACGATTAGTTTGATTTGAATATCTACTGTTTTGAATGTAGTAGACTGGTGGGGCGTTTTGTAAACCGCGGCGCTTTGTATAGTTTTAACCTATCAATTTATATAAGGGGTTGGAACAAAAAAAAATGCGGTTAATAAGATCTCCCAATCAAAATTTTTAAACTTTGCATCGATCCTCAAAAACAAATGCACATTCCGAAAGGTTGATGAAGACAATAATAAAGTTGACTAGAAGAATATAAGGTGGTTCCGTTTTTCATCTGATGCACCCTTCATTATTTATAATAAATATATCGTCCACAAAAACGTACCCTTTAATACAATAGGTATAAGAAAACGATGATGTAACCAATTAACATTGGAACACTTGGAACCGCTTTATGAAGGTCCTAATAAAAAGGAAAAAGAGCACCCGATGAGCCTTCTTCCATTGATTGATAAGCAATTCCATGATTTTTATAAAACCCTTAATACAAAATCTACACCTGACTATCTTCCCGACCTAACGGAAAAAGAGGAAGATGATATTCTGGAATAATGAATAGACTTGTTTCTTCCATGACATTTGATTGATTTTGTATAACTTACTTTTCTGATTAATTTTCTGTACATTTAATTTTGTATACCATGTTAAATGATTGAAATTTCAATAAAGCTACTAAATAAATAAAATAGAGCTACTATCATTACTGTATTTATCGTGAAAATTTCATAAATTTCTATTAGGCCCTTAAGGAGCCCATACCGGACATAAAAACAAATAAACATAAATCCTTTTTTGTATATACTACGGTATATATTACGGTTGCAATGAAATTGTACACTCGGGCGTATACGTGTTTTTATAAATTTTTCATATTTGCTGAAATGAAAAAGTGTCCTTTGTTTTTTTTTCAAAATTCAAATAAGGAAAATGAATAAAGTCTTATGTATACACATAGTTCAAGCGAAAACTAAAACACTTAAATGACTTTAATGACAGAAGAAAAAAGGCGAAAAGGCTTAAATCTAATTTTTAGTCATTTGATTTCAAATATTTTTTTAAATTCTTTAATACCATAAAAAAGAACAAAAAGCAATTGACTAATCGTTACAAATTCAGCTTCCTAACTGGAACAGTTTTTCTTAAATAATTTTTTAAGTTTAAATCGTTCTCCTGAAAAATGCTTAAAATGCTTTTCCTTTTATGTAAAGCGCTTAAAAATTGCCAAATTTATCCTTTCAACAGGTCTATACCCGAAGTTTTACTATTTGAAATCAAATATTTTTCTTTGCATTTGGGCAACACCCTATTTTAAGAAATAAAATTTGTTGGTACATATATGCATTATGCAAACGTTTCCAGAGCTAAAACTATGAACAATAACTTCCTGTTAAGGCCAACAAACAGTATGAACATTTTTAATTCTTCATAAGCACAATCAAATAAACTGGATGATTTGCACATATGTTGTATATGTGTTTAGGCTATTGAAAAGTCAATAAAAGTACATTGAAAAATGCAATTCACATCTGATTGTGCAACAAAATTGGTAATTAGACCAAGATTTTAATAAACGAAAACAAGATGATAAATGTTAACTTTCTGTTTATTTTGAACAAACCAAACATGTTGTTTGCAAACATGTTGTTTGCAGTTGCAGATGTTAATCTAAAGATTGAAGCAAATTGATCTACATGATACTCCTTGGAACTATTTACATTTTGAAATGAAGAGAAAAATCACCACAACATGTTTTCTTTGTTTAAGATGAAATATTTTTTCTGATTTTAGTTATTTCTTGCAATTCTTGGAGTCTACGGCATTACGTTGTAAGTGGATTCGGCTTTTCCGACTCTCTGTCTGCCTGTACATATTCGCACAGACAGCGGTTAAGCATCAGCACTGTTTCGATTGAATTTTACATTTGGAGCTGCCAGCCGTTTTTTTGTTTTCATTTTTGAACTGAGAAAGAATGTTAAGCATGTTCATTTCAATTTAAAAAAAAGTTGTGTGTTAATACTTGATCATGTTAATTTTTATTTTGTACTAAGAAAATGTCAATTGATATAGTTTGGTGTTATGTTTTATAATCACTATTAGAAGGAAAAAAGTCACCATTAAAATAAACTTGAAAGCGTTGGCATAGTTTTAATTAACTTTATTTAATTTTCAAACAAAAAACTTGAACTAAGTACTTAACATAGACGGAGATATCAGTCGACTGTACTTACAGACTAAACTAGACTCAGAAAACATAATAACATCGTTTACTATAAAACAAAACATAGCTACGATATTACGGTAAGATTCTCTTTGGTATTATCTTCTTTGAAAGATTATGCCAAAGAGATGATCTTAATAGTTTTTTAAATGCATTGCTATCGTATGCACAGCATACGAAAAACAGTGTTGTTAGACCACAAATACCTTGCGGGTGGAAAGGGTATTTAGCAGCAACATATTCTCTTATGAGTAATATAATTATTATTAATTGGTGTGCATTATATCACAATATGATATGTATGAGCAAGTGCGTGCTTATTTTTTTATTCTTCATGCAGAGTTCATTTCCTTGCTTCAATCACAATTACCAAAAATGGGTTAGCAATCTACAGTGAAAAAATACGTTATATAGAAAACCTACAATATAGGAGTGACTCCTTACTATTTTTTACTTGCGACATATGGAATATACATATGGCAAGTATTGAATTCGTAAAAAAAAAATTGAGGTAATAATGAGATATGACATTACGATGATAGAGAAGTCGAAAAAAGTGGGTCCGGCGATTCCGTCCGTCTGTCTGTCTGTCTTAACCACTGGTCCGATTGACTTCAAACTTGAAAATTAAAGGTTTGACCAAATTCGCATGGGTCATTTTTTTATTTTTTTTTAAGATCAAAATTTAGGGTAGCCACCATACGATTTTTTTGGTCAAAAACCAAAAGTTTCAGTTTTCTCAAAAACGGCTCCTAAGATTTTTTTTCCCGAAAATTTTTGCTTACAACTTTTAATTATCTTAAGTAAAAAAAATATTTTTGTATTGCTCCAAAACGGTACCACCCATAGAACCGTTTTTTTGTTATCAGATTTTCCCGAAAAATAAAAGTCCGATCAGGGTAATTTTTTTTCGAAAGTACGTTTATATTGCTCAAATAATATTTTGTATTCAAAATTTCAATTTTTTTTTTGGATTTTTAAAAAATATTTTTAAACTTTTTTTTAAAAATTCAGTATCTCAAAACTGATCAATATTTAATATTGAAATTTACTTATAAAATGTATAGTTACACATTCTTGAATACTGCATACTCAAATTAATTTTAAGACATTTTCGAAAATTTTATATACAAAAAATTAATTTAAAAAAAACTGCTACGACGATTAAAAAAAAAATGAAAAATCAGTAATTTCTTAAGAAATCATATGACGTCATTTTTTTCAGATTGAATCATTGTTTTTAGGTAGAAATTTCAATTTAAATTCTTATTTGCGAATTAAATTTTTTTTATGAGTTATGATTTGGAATACAGGAGCAAGTTCGTACGACAGAGTGGTGCACATTTTTTTTTTAGGTTGCATCACTGATCAAGCAAATTGAGAAGAAAATAAAGTACTATACTAATATATAAAGCTGAAGAGTCTGTTCGTTTGAACGCGCTAATCTCAGGAACTACTGCACTGATTCGAATTGTAAAATTCTTTTTGTGTTGGATAGTCAATTAATCGAGGGAGACTTAAGGCTCCTTAACAATAGGCGGCGACCAATAGGAGTGAAAATATATGGAAAGTATTGAAAAAAAGGAAAAAAATATTAATTTTTCTGGGTTTTAACGCGCTTATTTCAGGAAGTGCTAAGTCAAATTGAACAAATGCTTTGTGTTGAATGGTCCATTTATCGAGGAAGGCTTGAAGCTATATAATATTACACTGCAACCAATAGGAGTGAAGCGTCAGGGAAAAATGTTGCAAAAACGACAAAAAATATTAATTTTTGAAGGCTGCTATTGTTTGCTTGATCGCGTTGTTCTCAGGAGCTGCTAAATCAAATTGAAAAATTCTTTTTGTGTTGAATATATATCAATTTTTAAGCTATACAACATTAAATAAATAGAGCAAAGGATGAGTGAAAAGCGTTGCTAAAACGGGTAAAATTATACATTGAAGCGTTGAGAATGAGAAGGGGTTAAGTGACATAATTTCGAGTTTCGAGTAATCTTCGTTTAAAGTTTTTGGCTTATTACTTTTTTTTGGAAGTGATGGAAATTTAGAAAAGGGTCATAAAAAACTTTAAAAAATAGAACTTTAGGTATACTTAGTAAAACATTTTATTTAAATTCATTACAAAGTGTTGTTTTGGACAAAAAAAATGTACTTGGCACCTTTATGCATGAAGAATTATTTTTAATTTAATTTTTTTTTTGTATGAAGGGGATGGATAGGTTAATCTAGTAACCTTAGAAGATGAATAAATCCATGCTAAGTAATAAGAGTATTCAATCAAAGTTAGGTTATACAATGTGTACCAAATATGCCAGCAGAAGAACATCCCCAGGAGGTGTACTGTGTCCTCTTTTATGGCTTTTGGTCATGAACAGCATTCTTGTGAAACTCGAGAGTAGTGCAGTGAAAGCGGTTGCGTACGCCGATGATTTGGTCATTCAAGTTTCAGGCAAATTTCCTAGCGTGATCAGTGAAATCACTAATATGGCTTTGAAGAAAGTAAGCACCTGGTCTGCGAGCTGTGGACAACAACAAAACCGAGTTGATGGTTTTTGCCACCAAAACCAAAGTGCCACTTTTCACTCATCCTCGGTTAAACGATCAAACACTAACATTGTCTTCCAGTGCAGTGCTAAATATCTGGGCGTAATACTAGACACCAAATTAAACTGGAAGCTTAACATTGAAGAACGGTTGAGAAATGCGGGCGTTGCCTTCTACGCCTGAAACAAAACCTTCGGCAAAAGTGGGGCCTCCATTCAAAAATGATTAAATGGACATACACAGCGGTTGTAAGACCGATACTTGTTTATGGCTCCATTGTTTGGTGGCCCGCTCTCAGCAGATCTTACATAGTAAACAAGCTTACCAAGGTGCAGAGAAATGATTGTGTAGAGATATCAGGAGCCAGTGGCGATTCCTGGTCCTCATCCTTGGTTTACCTACGACCCTCGGAAAAGTTAAGACAATAATAAAAAAAAAAACTCAAAACTGTTGTTGTTCAAAAGTTTTTTTTTAATTTATGATAAAATTTTTAGTAAGGAAAAATGTTAATTTTATATATTTCAAAAAAAATAAAATAAAATAACAACACATAATGTCCGACAGTTATGATTTAAAACAAATATTAAAATACAAAAATCAAAATAATTAAGAAACTCGAAAAATATTTTTAGTGAAAATTTAAATATAGGTAAAGTAAAAACTGCTTTCACAATTATTGAAATTACAATTTATGTTCAGTTTTAAATATTAAATTGAAGTTATAAAAAGAAAAAGATTTGTAAAATCCTTAGAGCTATTTTTTCGTAAAGAATTTTTTTCTTCTTCTAAATAAAATGTTTAAAAAATTCTTAAAAGAAGAAGTTAGTGTTTTTAGCGAATTCATGACGGATGTTTTTTTTTATTATTTTTTTTAAAGTCAAAATTAACCTTAGTAGCCATTCAATTTTGTTGAGCAAAAATCGACAATGTTTGTTTTTTGTTCTCTATGTTCTTCTTGATTGATCAACGAAAAAAAATATTTTTTTTTTATTTCACAATATTAAAAATTTTTGTTTGCTTTTTTTTCAAAATTCCAGATTTCACATGTATCTTTATAAAACCTAAAAACTGACATACCAAATTTATTTTTCAAGAATTTTCAAAAAATTTGATTAATACAAAATTATTTAAAAAAAAAAAATCGCTCTAACGATTTTCAAAACAAAAATTTTTCATAAATTTTAATTTTATACTAGAAAACTCTTTTTCAATTGAAATTTTCAGTTTAAGAACAAAACCTTTTTTGAGTTTCTTAATATTTTATATTAATACCCCGCTGTTGAAGACATGGGCAAGTACGTGCGACCCGAATAAGAATATCTAATTAGAATGTACATAATCCGCCTTATTTATTATCAAATCTTAAAGGTATCTTTAATATTTGGTTTGTTTACCGCTTTGTTTTGACGGTAAGTTTTCATTTTATGACTCTTCTTAAGTATACTTAAAATACATATTTCAAGGTCTTAAAAATCTTAAACATAAAAAACGTCAAAAACTGAAAATTTGTCATCTAAATAAAGCTGTAAACAATCGGCTTTAATATATTATTTAAGATTTGAGTATAGGTACATAAATAAGAGGAATTATGTACTAAATACTCAAAATGAAGAAATTGATGTACCTAAATCAAAACAGCGACTATGAGCATAATCGTTTCGTGGTGGCCAACACGTGCGTCATCGTACGTCGTCGTGCTAATTGATATAGAAACATTAGAAACACTACAACTACGACCACGAAAGTCGCTTAAGAGTTAAAAATGTGTATCTGTGTGCCTTCTCAGTCGAAGGGAATCGCTTTTTTTTGCGCTCAACCTTCTCTTTATTTTTACAGGCGTTTAGTGGAATGTATGCGTCTATCTCTCTCTGAAGATTGTATGCAAATAGTGACCGCAAATTTTTACGGTATCAGAGATTTTTTGTGTATGCCAAATTCTCATCAAAGGGAAGGGAATCGCTTTTTTTTGCGCTTAACCTTCTCTTTATTTTTACAGGCGTTTATTGGAATGCCTGTGTCTACTGTTTTTGAAGATTGTATGAAAATAGTAACCGCAATTGTTTACGGTAGCAAAGCGGTGTATCAAATAGATTTTCTGCACAAGTTATTTCTTGTGTTTGCCACGTTCTGATTCAAAGGGAATCGCTTTTTTTTGCGCTAAACTTTTTTTTTTGTGTTCAGGCATTTATTAAAGTGTTTGAAACTATAAATTTTTGAACTGTTGATTTGCGGAAGAATATTAAATATCTGAAAATACCTTTATTTTTTGAAATTCTTGGTTTACCGCCGATATACTTGGTTACTATGAGGAATCGCCCCTGTCAGGAGCAATTAGGTCCTGTCCAACATATGCACTTAATGTGATCCTGGACCTTCGTCCGATTGACCTCCTTCCCTCATTAAATATCAGGTGTGTTGCAGTATCTTGAGACTCAAGTAAATAGACTGCTGGAAAACCAAATCCTTGGGGCACTGCAATCAAATAAGGGAGTGGTACGAAATCCCCAAAAGACAAAATCACCATGGGGACAAAATCTCCAAAAAAAAAATCCAACTTGCCAAAATCTCCACGACAAAATCCCCACGGAAAAAATCCCCAAAGAAAGAATACTTTTTGCCAAAATCTCCTTGAAATCTACAAATCTCCAATATTCAGGTACGTCTACTTACACCGTTCCTCTCACGACATGTGCATGACACTGTTATGACATGATAACAAATTATGAATGCACTTTCAGTTTGTCATTTAAAATGAATTACACGTTTATTTCTTTAACAACCTTAACTGAATACAATAATATCTCCAAAACAAATATGTTCAAGTAGTGAATCATGCGATTAAATCGCGCGATTTAATCGCATGATTCACTACTTGAACATATTTGTTTTGGAGATTTTGGCATGGAGATTTTGTCCATGGGGATTCTCTCTTTGGAGATTTCGCTGCTGGAGATTTCAGTTTGGGGATTTTGGGTTTGGGGATTTTCGTTTGGGGATTTTGGCTTGGGGAAAACGTCACCAACCCATCAAACAAGCCTGATACCATCAGACATACTTTCTACAACCACCGACTACTGCATCCCTACCCTGAACACCTCAAAGAAGTTTAGTCTTGCTCCCGGCTCCCCTCAAGAACCAACTGGGAGGAAGGCGATGTGACGAAAGACTTCGACACAACTATCTTCACGAATGGTTCGAAGATGTAATGCGGTGGTGGTGAAAGTGTCTTCTGGTGGGAATCTCGTAAGATTTCAAAATCATATAGACTTCCCGACTTTCCCAGTGTATTCCAGACAGAATTGTTAGCGATAAAGGAAGCTTGTATAGCCCTTAAAAATTGAAAAAAAAAAACAAAATGTAGCTATGCTAACAGATAGTCAGGCAGCTATTAAAGCCATTGATTCAGCTTTATCATCCATTAAATTGGTCCAGCAATGCAGAGAGGCCCTCAAGGAACTTGACCTACGCATCACTCTAATCTGTATCCCGGGCCATACGGGCTAAGAGGGAAATGAGAAGGCAGATGAGCTAGGTCGGTTCATAACTCATTGGCAGTGAGAGTATAATATGCTCGTTTTGGAGTTGTGAAGGGCAAAATCCTGACCAAATACATATCAGAAGCAAAACATAGGTGGAATAGCTTCACCAGCTGCGTTATATCTAGGATTGTTGCTACTTGCACAGGGCACTGGAAAATGGGTATACCATATAACACTTTCTGCCGTAGCTTTGAGGATCAGGATGAAAATAAAACAGCCCCACACTTTCTCTGGCATTGTCCGGCCTTGGCTAGGAAAAGAGCACTCCACTTAAGTAGACAATTCTTCAATGGAATTGAGGAACTCTCAGAATTCAAGATCAAAGACATGACCTCATACCTCAATACTACAAAGTGCTTTAGCGCCCCCACCCTCCATTATTTCTCCTTACTAAATGCCATTATGAGATAATAGGCCGTAGTGTAGGAGAATAATACAACATTATGTATAGGATTGTACGTGCGAATAACATACCTCATCCCTAACCCATTTTTAAATCTTTTTACCTATACCTACGTTATTGAATTCAAATTCTGTAAGAACATATTAGTATTTTTGTTTTAATTACATAAAGGTGAATAGTGAGCAGTTAACACCTTTTTGCAAACAAAAATATACACTCAAAATTCGTTCTGGGCTCATAAAAGTGTTAAGTGATTTTATCACCTTTATGCCGTACAAAAGATAAAAATAAAAATTTAGTTTTCCCCTTTATCTAAGGCTATCCCTATCTTCGTAACTAATGGGACTAGAAAAGAGCCTGTACGACCAAAATTTAAGTTGTCGCTTGACGACTGAAAAAAAAAAATAGTAAAATTAAAAAATGTCACTTAACCCCTTCTCATTCTCAACGCTTCTTTGTAGGCTTCGAGTTAAGGAGAATTTCGACTTCAGAAGAGTCGATTGTTATACAATTTTAAAATAACTTCAAAACAAAATTCGGACGGGCGCATGATGCACAACTCAAGACGCACATCTGGCCACAGGACGAGGGACAGGCGGACGATGTCGCGGGCAACTGCTAGTTACATATTAAAGTATTTTTGATCTTTTTGCTATTAACTAAGGTGTTCATGGACAAGTCAAGTTTATCCTGCAAAATATTTTTTTTTTAACTTGAGCTTCATAGTTAAAGCTGGAATTGAAATTTAAAAAAAAAAATATTTCTTTGGATACTCACAAAATTGCACTAACAGCCTTCAAAAAACAAAAATAAAAAAATACGTCGCGCTCCTCTCCTTATGTTTTCTTTCTTTTCAGTTCCTTGAACACTTTAATGAAAATATTCGTTTTAAGAACAAAGAACCAAGATGAATATTGAAATTCTTAAATCAAAATAAATTCGTTTGAGAAAGTTTTTGTTTGTTTTTCTTTTAAATGTAGAGGCGGTAAATAAAAATAATAATCTAAAACTAAAGAGATAAAAGCAGTGTTACCATCATCTGATCGTTGGACTCAGACAAAAAAGTGTGCCTTAACAACTGCATTCTGATGGCAGCAATATCCACGAAACTCTGATGATGTTAACCTTTACCTACATAAGAAAAAGAAATTTTTCTTTTATGTTTGATTAATTCCTTGTCACCATTTTAAAAGAGGAGAATAAAGACATATTCAACAGCTTTGGTTAAAAAAACCCATTCATAAATTATATTTTTCATTACTTTCCTTACTCCAACCGTGGGTATAAATGAGATATGTATGTAGGCACATATATCTCCAAACAGATATTTCAAAAATGCTGACCTCTCCCTTTGCCTGCAACAAATTTTCGTTTTTCGAAATTAAAACAAATGGATTGCCTAAATAAATGTCAGAAGTAAGAAAAAGCTTTGGGCTTGTTTGCTACGAGCACACTATATCCCAAGAGCACTCGTCGGGTCGTCGGCACAGTATTTCGCGTGGAAAATAGTCCATTTTGAGAATTCCGAAATAAATCAAGATAGAAAGTTCTGTGGTTGTTTGCGCATTTCTTGGTCGCGACGCGGCCGTGGCGGTGGCGGTGGCTAAGTTGTGGACGACGACGATGTTGGAGAAAAATGGCGAGAGTAATGACCTAATTGTTCATGTAACAGATGTTGCACGTATTTCGTGGGAGTCAGAGCGTTCCGATAAAGTTTTATTTAATTTTCGTTTAATGTCGACAAAATATATGTACTTTCCTTTTGCCCACTGAGATTGATTCAAATAAATCGCCTTAATCGTTTCATGGAAGCTCCCGTAATTGGTTTTTGATGTGCCGTTAATGCATTTGGGGAAGAAAAAAAACAAATATGTAATAAGATTCATCTAGCGAAGAGATCGATGGATGGATTGTTGTTTTTTATACGTGAGTCTAGATGCGGAAGAGATTTGGCTCTCTCTTCCTACTGGTAGATGCTTATCAATATGATTCTTTGGACGGTGCCAGGCGCATTGAGATGGATAACGTGTAATCAATTAACTTGTTGGACCAAATGTCACGCCTACCACGCAATCAATATTCTGAGTTTGTTTCTTGCTTGAATATAAATGAAACAAGGAGTCTTTTAATTGAATAGATACTTTTGTGCATTGAGCAACAAAAATACGACTACTTGAGTGGATTTCTTTCGAATTGGGATTAAGTATTTGAGAATAATGAATAACGTTTAGTGACATGACATGAATGCCCGAATGAATCAATCATTTTATTTGAAATCGGAGAGAATAAGTTTAATGAGTTTTCTTTAGAAATTTTTGACATAAAGAATAATCAAATGAAAAAAAAATCTAAAGAATACAGGCCATTTAAAGATTCAGTTGAGATTGATGGCAACGATTAAAAGAAAACGCTGATTAATTAAGTCTGCTTCAAATCAAAAGTATTTGACTGAACATAATTGTTTTTTTTTCCTGTATGAGAAAAAAATTATATTTATTCTAGTAACGCTGGAACAACTTAATTAAGAATGGATATCTGGCATTTCTTTCTTTTAACTATAAAGTTTATTTTATGTCACCGCTCTAAAAATGTTTCATAGGTATATTATATCAAGTTTTTATATCTCCTCACCGTGATCAATGTGCACTTTGACCACAAACACAGGAGTTGTGAATTCGAATACTATTCGTGCTTAAAAGGTTTTTATATTATCTTATTGAAAATTGCTTTTTATCCTACCAACTAACCCAATAAACGTTGTTTTAAAATATCAATAATTTCTATAAGCTGCAAAAAATATCGGTGCCGTGAACGAAGGCCATATGAACTAACGCCATAATGGCTTTAATTCTCATTCAAATGTGAATTTGCGCCATAATCCGATTATGGCCTAAATTCACATTGGAATGAGAACTAAAGTCATATGGCGTTAGTTCATTTTAAGAAGTGGCCCAAGTACTCATTCCAATGTGAATTAAAGCCACTTGCAGCAATCCAAATAATTTTAAAATGATATAGGAACATATGTAGGGAAATATATGGTTTAACGAAAAAAAAAAGGAAAAAAGGATGAACGAACGCTCTATTAGTTAAGCGGGCGTTAACACAAATATTTTAAACACGGTTTACTATAAATCAAATTGAAAAACCAATGGTCACATGCTTTATTCTTAACTTTTTTCATCACGCTTATGACTTGCAAATTTTGGAAAAATTTCGTTGTTATTTTATACTTTCGCGGTCTCGTTTTTTTGGCCCCAGAATCGAAAATCATCCGATTTCGATGTTATTTTTTTAATCTTCGTTCTTACGGCGGGCGGAGTTATGCACAAATTTACGAGGATGGAAAACAAATGAAATCGTTTAATTGTTGATAATGTTTTGCAAAGTAATCGAATGAAGTTACTTTATAAACAAATACAAAAATCAATACAAAAATGTTGATTTTTGATATTTCTATTAAATTTCAGAATGAGTAAGTTTCTTAATATTTTCGTAGATGTTTCATTCTCAAAGTTAGTTTTCCAGAGTTTGAAAGTAATCAAAAAACCGCGTACTGCAGTACTGGAAAGCGAGCGAAGCGAGCCGAATTTTTTTTTGGCAAACAGAGAAACAATTTGGGGTGTGAAAATAAAAAAATTCGCGCGAATTTTTTTATTTTCACACCCCAAATTGTTTCTCTGTTTGCCAAAAAAAAATTCGGCTCTTAGTATGTAATTTTTGTATTACTTCGGAGTCTAGAAAACTTGTTTTCCTACTGAAGCATCTACGAAAATTGTTTGGTGGAACACAATTTTCAAAACTCAGTGAGATTCTTTGAAATTAATATTGTTTGAACGAAATCATATGTTAGATTACGTTCAAATGGCTGACCAAGATCCACACATTTTTTTTATTTCAGGAATGTTAAAAGAAAATATCAGCGCTCGCTGAGAGTGAGATCTCTTGTTCCATTTTAGAAATATCTGAGGTCTCTGAGATCTCGTTGAGATTTTGTTAGGTAATTACTTACTGCTAACTTTGCTCCAAAGCTCAAAGCATTTTATGGCATCAGTTCTCATTTGAATGTGAACTTACCCCATATGGCGTTAGTTCTCATTCAAGTGATGGCTTTAGTTCTCATTCGACTGTGAATTAAGGCCATAATCGGATTATGGCGATAGTTCACATTCAATTGAGAACTAAGGCCATTATGGCGTTAGTTCATATGGCCTTCGTTCACGGCACCAAAATATCGATATTAACGCTTTAAACTTCAAAATACAACCTTCAGTGCCCGCCAAGAGATATTCTTTAAATCGATCGACACTGTTACCGAGCCATATTTACAATCATAGTAAAGCCTTTATTAAGGGCCTTAACCCAGAAGTGAGGACAACTTATACAAAATAAGTGTGTGATATGGAACTGAAAATAATTAAATTAATTAAACATCTATCCAAGCCGAATATAGTATATGAAATTTTAAAATTCACAATAACAATGATAAACAAACAAATAAAAGAAAATACTCATACGCCACAGTGTTTTCATCATCATCATCATAATCATCAATTGGATTCAAATAAATATCATAAGGAGTTGGGTGGCACTGGGCGTTTCGGAGCGGAACTAAAATCATATTACGCGCGTTAGAAAAAGATTATTTTTTGTAAATTTACTTCTTCACTTAACACGAAGATGTATCTACCTATGTTTTTTTATCATCTATATATATAAAAGAAAGTCGTGTTTGTTACAACACTTATAACTCGAGATATGCTGGACCAATTTTGATGGTTTTTTATACGTTGGATTTGTCTCCACCGCGAATAGCAGAATACATCTTAAAAACAATGAAAACAACACAAACGGTGCCAATGTTAAAAAATAATAATTTGCTCACTACAAAAAAATATAGACTAAGTTAATTAATTTTGCTTCAAAATCATGTCAAATCGAAAAAAAGTTATAATTGAAAATTTGTTGTTTTCTAACCAACGACGAAAGCAAAGCAGAGGCGGGCGTAATCAAGAAAGCAGAAAAGCGAATGAGATTATTGTTCATATGTAGGTACCTATGTAACTGGAATAAAATAAGTGCATGAAGGGTAAGTTTAAAAAAATTCTCAACAACGGAACGAATTACATACAACACATATGTATAGGTACATACATACATATGTATATATGTACAATGTATATGTATGGATCTTCTGTGAGGCTGTCCAAATTATTTTTCTCCTAGGCCAAGATATTGGACACGCTTGAGATGCTGGCCATATTTTCAAGATTCAAAAAAAAACCGAAATAATACAAAAATTACAATGTTCAGTAATTAATTTAGTCATTGGGCGCTTTCAGTTTGGTCTTGGATAGCCTTTATCATTGATACAAACATGAGTACAAAAATTAGCTGTTTACGAATTTCAATGGCTGTTCTGTCAGATAGCCACCTACATATACGAAAAATTGTTGGATAACTTTGTATTTATTTGATTTGAACGGATAGCTTTGTATTTGTTTGGTTTGCTCTTCTGCTATATTTTTTTGTTTTGATCAGTAGAGGTGAATATGGCACCACCCAACGATTATCAATGTACTTTTCGTAGATGATTGTCCGCCATTATCGGAATTCCTTCGACGATATATTGGATATCCGCCAATATTTGTGATCGTATCGTTAGTAAAATCTTTAGGAAATCTTTTGGGAAGTTGGGAAGTGGGTAAGCGGGTAACAGGGTAGCTGGGTAAAACGGGATAGCGTGTAGAGGGTATAGTGGGGTAGCGGGTAGTAGGTAGCGATTACCGGTTAAACGGATAGCGTGTGTAAGTATTGAGTAGCGGGTAGCGGGTAGTGAGGAAGCAGCGGGTACCAGGGTAACTGGATATAACGGGGTAGTGGGTAGACGGTAGTGGAGAAGTGGGAAGAGGGTGGTATGGTAGCGGGCTACAAAAGTCTAGGTCTTTTTTATATCGATTGAGGCAGTATGAAGTCTGTCGGGTCAGCTAGTTACTAATAATTCTTTTTTTTCTTTTTCTTTTTCTTTTTCTGTAGTTAATTATTATTAATTTTTCTTTAAAACTCGTCTCTTAATTTGATTAATTCTGTTTACCAAATTGTACATGTACCTACTTCTGTAGTTCAAATTTAATTATTCAAAGCAGAGCTTCACTTGTTAAGAGATAATAATTTATGTCTTAATGTGAAAGCACTTATGTATAAACTAGTTAACCCTGCAGACTTCGTACTGCCTCAATCGAGGCAGCTCTAAGCTTTGGTATCCCGCTCCTACTCTACCCGCTATCCTCTACCCGTTACCCAAATACCCTGTACCCTCTACCCTAGTAACCGCTACCCGCTACGTCTACCCATAGCCGCTACACCGTTACCCCACTTGCCACTACTCATTACCCACAATCCGTCTCTCCGCTACCCGCTACCCACTACCCGCTACATACTACCTGACCACCCCACTACCAGGACCACCCTCTAACCCGCATTGGCATTTTTAGCTGTTTTAATGATGACAAACAGTATAGTATGAATGTGTTTATTTATCTTTTATTAATTAACCTACCTTTTAGAATAATAATCTTTAATGATACTATCACGACAAAATTTTCATGAAAACCGAAAAAGAAATGATAAAGCTCTTTAAAAGTAGGGGTAAGTGGTAGGAAGTTGAAAATTATGGAATGAATGTATTTCTTAATGCCACACCATACAAAAATGATAAAAAAAAACCTGCCCAAAAAAAGCAAAAATAAAATGTGTGGGTGACCCATCCTTAACAATTAGCGGTATAAAAAAAATATATAAATCTATTCTCATACCTACTGAATACACATATAAAATTTCATCAACATCAGTCAAGCCGTTTCGGAGGAGTATCACCACTAAAACTGTGACAGAAGAATTTTATATATAAGATAAATAAAATAAAAAATAAATAGCCTTTTTGATAAACTCTGTGTTACATTACCATTCTGAAGTTAAACTAAAAAGTTACATATAAGGGTAGAAGGCTTAGGACAATACTTTTAAAGTCACAAACGTTGCAAATGTTACAAAAATAATACCTACTTTTCTCACTTCACCAAAATATAAGTATAAGAATATACAAGTACTCAATTTTACTCGAAAATTACGTCAAATCGAAAACAATTTTAGACGAAAATGTAGGTATTATTTTCTAACCAAGGAAGAAGGCAAGAAATCATCAGGTTTGTTCGATGTGCGCTCTGGGTCGCTCTGTGGCGCTCTGATTTTGCACTGCGCTCTACGATGTCAATATTTTTCGCCTCGGTGCATTTCCATCGTGTTCCATGTGTATTCAGTGCTCGCACCGGGAGTGCACTGTGAGTGTGAGTGGATTTTATTTACAAAACAGTTAATAATATATGTAAAAGAAAGAATTATTTATCTCTTCCGTGACGCTGGCGCTGTGGATAGTTCTTTGGACAATTATTTGCTTTGATTTTTTTCTCAGGATTGAATAAAAGATTTGAAACTAAAATTAATGAAATTTCGACCGTTCGACAAAGCTTAAGTAACAAATAAATTAAATTAGAATTTTTTGAAATATCTATAAAAATAAGAAACTTTGGTTTTGTTTATTTGTTCGAATTTTAAACCTCTTTCAGCAATTTGAACGGTCTTCAACCCTGACCGTTCAATTTGCTGAAAAAATGTTGGACACGGAGGGGGATGATTTCAATTCATTTTCTGGCGAATTTCGGTGTCGTTGTTAAAACACGTATACGTATACCAGTTACCCTTTACCCTCTACCTGTCACCCTCTTCCCTCTACGCTCTACATTATACTCTCAACCCTTTACTCTCTATCAATTACCCTCTACCCTCTTCCCTCTAACCACTACTTACCATCCTCTACCTTCTACCTCTACCCTCTACCCTCTTCCCGATACCTTCTACATCTACCCTGTACCCATTACCGCTTCCCTCAACCCACTGCTCTACTTCTTCCCCCTTACCCTCTTCTATCTACCTTCTTCCCTGTACCCAATACCTTTTACCATCTTCACTCTACCCTCTACCTGTACCTGCTTCCCGCAACCCTTTTCCCTTTACCCTCTACCCTTTACGCGTACACTTCTACTCTTCTACAGAGTACCCTCTACTCTCTTCCCTCTACCCTCTAACCAATAAACTCTACCCTTTACCTAATAAACTCTACTCACTTCCTCTACCCTCTACATGGTACCTTCTACCCTCTTTATTTAAGCCTTCTACCCTCTACAAGGTTTTCCGGAGTTTTCCAAATTTTTCACTAAAAAGTTGTGTTTGATTGTGGGTGCAACCCATAATCCCATACAAAAAATATATTTTCGAACAGCTTTCCCTTTCTATTCTTCCCAGAATAAATAGGTCTGGTCGCCCCCTATTATTCTGAACTCATTGTTATTCTTATTACACATACCTAAGTAAATGAAAATCCAACATCTCAAAACGTCTGGAATAGCGATAGTTTCACCATTAGGGATGAGTGTCCCATGGGCAACAAGAAATCGTTGGAAGCATTTAATAGAACAATTTAAGATCTAGCTACGTGGAAATCAACAATTGTCAAATGGTGCTTTCACACTTTTGGCAAAAGATTTCAGAAAACCTAAACCTGATATTCCTCGATCTAAAGTTTTTGATAAGCGGGCGACAATAAGAAACCAAACAAAAATGAATGAAGGTCAAAGCTGTCATGTATGCATATGTACATTGTACCTAATGCTACTATTCCATATTATCATTTCTAAGTCCTGCGAACAAATAAAAATGGAATTCGGTCCGCGGGTCGGCTAGTAAAACATAAAAGCTATTGCATAATTTTATTTATTTATTTTTGTATTATTTATTGATTCATATTTCACATTAAGATTAATTAATTAATAATCTACTAAAACTCTTTCTAATTTTCTCCCATTGAACGTAAAGTTCGATCTGTGTCAATACTTGGCGATGCTAGGAAGCTCGCTTCTTTGTTACAATGACTCCTCCCATATTTTTTCATAATTATTATGGCCTTCAAAGTTCAAATAAAATATAGGTACACTCAATTTTAGTTATCAATCAATCGTTCAAATGCTCTTGACACCACCAACAAAGAAAACAAATAAACATAATTCCGCAACGACCGTCAAGCTGTCATCGAACAAAAATAACGGAATTAGTATTATGAATTATTGGCCTACAAAGTTCGCACTTTCTCACTCATTCGAGGCAATCAAATGTATTTACACGAAATTTATTTGAATTCATTGATTTTGAAAAAAAGGATGTTTCTTTTAAACGTCTGTCGTCCGGTCGTTTCTCAAAGATTATTGTTGGATTTATAAACTGACATACCTTTGACATTCCCTCATATTATTTCGATAGAATGAGCATACTTTTGTAGTTTTGAGGATGCGAAACGAATTTAAATTTATTTTGATTGTAAATAAACCTGCGACAGCAAAGAAAATATTATTCAAAAACAATCGCGCTGAGTTGAAACTTCAATCGATATTCAAGCAATGGTTTATATTTAAATCAAAGGAATATTAGTTTTGGCTTCTTGTAGAAAAAACCCATCGTTCAATGAAAAACGAGGTAAATAAAAGTGTGACGAGAACAACATTTTATCATAAAAACAATTAAATATTTATGATCCTGAAGTGATTTAGAAACGCTGTAATATTTAAGGAATATAAAAAGATCACTTTGTTTATCTGTATCTAACAACACAACAACTAAAGAAAACTAGATTCCTACATCCTACCTGCACAAGATTAGAATAAAAAGAAATTTTGTAAGATTCTTAGAATTGGTAGTGAGAAGCTTCCATTCGCTCATGAAAATCATTCTATAGTTTGGACGTAATAATTACATATATAAATGTAGATGTACATAATTATATAGGTATACAAATATTTCTTGTTAGTTTAAGGACGTGTTTTTGTTTTATGTAAGGCATATTTTGTTTCGTGGGGAATCTTCGACAAACTGTGATTGGAGCTGTCAAGTGTTAAAACAGTAGCTTTTTTACCTGTACATTATGTTCATCGTGTTTTTGAAGGTTTTCTTTATTTAGTATTGCACGAAAACTTTTGCAACGAAGTCAACGTCGTCGACTATATGAAATTAATTAATTAATCATCTTCGATAACGATGTGAGAGAAAACTTTCTACGATTATTTCTTTTTATGTGACAGCTGGTGCTTGTGCGTCGAAAACTTCTTAACACATATGCACATACATACATATAAGTAAGTACGTAAATGTCTATAAAAACTTTTCTCAACAAAGGTGGAAGTAAACAATCACAATCACAACGCACGCAACCACTGTGTGAGAGGAGAAATATTGGCAGCATGCATGGCCTCAGCCAGAGGGTGGCCGCACCTTAAATTTAAAATAACCTTCCTCCAAAAATGCAATACTTTAAGAAATTTTTTTCTTATAAAAATGGCGTACCAGCATTAAAAAGTTGTTCTAGCATTTAAACCTCGTTGCAAAATATTATTTGTTGTGGGGAATAAAGTTTTAAGGTGTTTTTGCTATCGACTGAGAATTTTTACATCTATAATATTTTAAGTTAAACTTTGAAAATTAACTACAATTCGCGGGCTGTAATACAGCTTACAGGGATGTATATTATTACTAGCTGACCCCGTGAACTTCGTCCCACTACCCTTCAGAGCTACTCCAATAAAAATTTTCCCTTGAAAAACCAATAAGTTGTCCGAGTTTTTCATCAAGAACTTTCTATTTTCAATTCGAAAACCCACTTTGAAATTTTCCTGTTTTCCATTTGAAAACCAATGCACTTTGCATACAATTTTCCCTTTCAAAACCAATGAGTTTTCCGAGATTTTAATCAGAGCTTTTTATCTTCCATTCGAAAACTCATTTCCCTTTCAAAACCAATGAGTTTTCCAAGATTTTAATCAGAGCTTTTTATCTTCCATTCGAAAACTCATTTTGAAATTTTACAGTTTTCCATTCGAAAACCAATGCACCTGCAATAATATGCATTTTTCCCTATGAAAACAAATGAGTTGTCCGAATTTTTCATCAAGAACTTTCTATTTTCAATTCGAAAACTCATTCTGAAATTTCCAGTTTTCCATCTGAATACCTACCAATGCACCTGATGCAATAATATGCAATTTTCACTTTGAAAACCAATGAGTTTTCTGAGTTTTTTATCAAGAACTTTCTGTTTTAAATTCGAAAGCCCATTTTGAATTTTTTAAGTTTTTCCATTTGAAAACCAATGCACCTGCAGTAATTTAAAAAAAAAATCCATAAGAACCATCTACAGACTAACACGAACAAAATAAAAAAAAAAATAGCCAAATTCGTCCAGCCGTTTGTGAGTTATTCGATTATTAACGAACAGGATTTCATTTTTATATATATAGATTATTATAATTTGATTGGAAGTATAATAAAATTGTACTAACAATAATTTAATAAGGCGTTAGCTACCAGGGCTTTTCGCTATAGAGATGTAGGTATATTATTATAGTTTGTAAGACAATTTAGCTTTATGCAATACAATCTTCTCACGGAAAACTAACTCCCTGACAACACTGACGGATAGAGTTTATATAGTTGCTCCACTTCAAACTATTCGATTTATATATACATACATATATTATAGGTACTTATAGATTGATCCTTTAAAAATTTTACAAAAAAGACATTGAATACTATTATGTTCAGCCTAAACGCATACGTTAACTTTTTTCGTCTTCATAAACTGTTATCTTGAACACAATTACTATTCTTTAAGTTTCAACTCAGCATACAGATTCAAGTTAGTGAGTATCGAAAATATACAAAATTTGAATTGATATTTCAGACCTACAATTCCAACAAGAGAAGAGGCTTCTATCTTTTCTTATTTTATTTTGGTATTCAAGATGAGATCAGACTAAGGAAACGTTGTGAGAATTTTTACATAGGCATGGGAGATTTCTTTAGAGTTTAGACCATTGGTATATATAGCCGTGTTTTATTGGGAACTTAGCTTAGCTCAGTAATAGTAATTCCAATAAAACGCTTTACTCAGTTTTAAACTGAGTTTCTATTTTATATTTAAAAGTTGTTACTCCTGGAATCAAGAACTGTTAAAACTTGTCAGAGAAAAAAAAGTGTTCACAAACACAAACACACTGCTGGTCGGCAGTTGAATAGTTAATCTTAGGGGCGCCAAGCGAAATTTGATTGAATCAACATTATATCGATTGTGCATCAATTTTATTTTTCAATTTCAATTCTTTTTTTCGATTACATGGTGATTTAACGCTCAAGGTGTACCTACATGCACGATTTTTACTGTTTTTTTTTTTATTCTTCGTTACATTTTCTTCATTTTTCATCCTTAATTCATCATACTTGTTGTGCTTTTTCGAACGACTTGATCAAGTGTTAAAAAGCACAAGAAATTGTGTAGCGCCTAACAATCACCAGCAAACATAAATGCGCCCCTGAACTCGAGTTTTTGTTTTTTGACAGATGAAACTACAAACCAAGAACAAATAAATTCTATGGACACAGAATTTTTATTTTTAAGAAATTTATTATTTGGTTGCTAAATACTATGACAAAGACATTTTAAATGTTCCACGATATTGTAATTGATTACATAACTTCACTTCACAAACATTTATAATGAAGATAAGACGTATTTTACAGAACACAAAGAATTTCTCAATCAAAACAAATGTCAAATGTGAAACATCTAGTGATGGGCGCATTCGAACGATTTAATCGATTCAAGAAACTATTCGAAATATCGAAATCATTCGATCATGCACTGTGAAATCATTCGGATGATATCTTAAACCTACTACTGCTACTTATTTGTATTCGATTGAAAATAATCGATTATTAGCATTAAATTATTAATTCAATCGAATTACGATTATTACGAGCAGTATTTGAATGACGACTATTAAATATTGAAAAAAAAACTAATAAATTATTATCAAGTTTGGTGTTTACAATTTAAAATTTCAAGCAAACATTTTGTAATTCGAATGATCACTCCATTATTCAAATCAATCGAATAATTTTTTCTCGATTATTGAAATCATTCCATTGTGTTCACCACTAGCTCAAAAATCCAATTTGTGTCTGCTAACATTTAGATAAAAAAATAAAAACATATTTTGCTCACTCTAGCGTCGAGTAGCCGGTACTTTATCTTGTGTAAATTACTAACTAAAATTCCTTACTTATTTTTACTCAGTTTTCGGATGTTGTTGTTTGACATGTAATTTCTTTTACTAAGCTAAGCTAAGTTCCCAATAAAACACGGCTTATATAAGATTTATTAATAATCTGGTCAAACTGGGAAAGGAAACGGAATACCAGACCCCTCTTTACCACTGGGCCCACTGGGCCCAGGCCCAGGGCCCCGCAATCACCAGGGGCCCCCAAATTACTGAAACATCACTTAACCTCTATTGGTCTATTTTCAAGAAAAAAAAAATATTTCGATACAATTTTAGATGCATAAAGAATGATCAGAACTCGTACTTTCCTTGCTGAACAACAACCTTTGCTGAGCAATTTAAATCGCATTCCCTGCGAAATCTTATTCAAATTAAAACAGAAATATGAATAACTAAATGAGTGGCAATGCAGTTTGCTTTCTGACAGAAAAAAAAACTTACATTTTGAATATCACTGCATCTGTATGAAAAAATAAAGATAATGGTGTTTCTATATTTGCAACGCGTCTACAAGTTTGCATCAACGCAGTAACTCATACATAGGCGATTTAACTATCCGTGTCGGATGAACGGCACTCAATTTTTTAAGATTTCACGGTAAAGAGGTAAGAGAGTTTTTGTTTTTGGGCATTCAATGAGATAGATGAAAGATTACACTTCTCACTCGGAGAGGCACGAGAGGCCAGAGAGGAAGCATTTAGTCTTTGCAAAAAAATGTCCAAGCTTGAATTTACCATACTTACAGAACTTTGGAACTCTGTATTGCAAAGAATTAATAGTACTTGTTTTACTTTACTTCAAAAACAAAAAAACAAAATACATATTACCCTGGATGTTGCAATAAATTTGCTGAGTGGAATGGATGAATTTATAATTGGTCTCAGCGACAATTTTGATAACTTTGATTCATCAGCCAGACAAAAAAACACGGATTCCGAATAAAAGGACCTTTCTGAAAGGATGAGGTGTAGAAGCTCACGCCTGACTTTTTTTTGACGGCTCTGGACCCTCAGTAATTCTGACTGCGAAAGAAAGATTTAAAATTGAAACCTTTCTTCCCATTGTCGACACACTAAGCTTTCATTTGAAACAGCGACTAGGTTCGTATACGAAGATTGGCCAACGTTTTGACTTTTTTTTCGATTAAAAAGTCTGAATTCAGAAGACTTAAAAGAGAACTGCAAATCTTTTGCTAAATTTTACACCGAAGATGTGAACGGAGATGAACTACATGCTGAATGCCTGAGTTTAAAAGACTACTTGAAAATTAATCGACACGAAAATGAAAAAACTGACAACATTCTAGAGCCTTATAATTTTTTAAAAACTAATAAAATTGAAGATGAATTTCCAAATGTTGAAATTGCAATAAGAATTTCCTTAAGTATGATGGTGACCAATTGCAGTGGGGTACGTTCCTTCTCTAAGTTGAAAAGAATCAAAAACGAACTCAGAACTACAATGATTTAAGAAAGATTGACATGTTTGTCGCTGATGTCAATCAAAAGCGACATTCTCAGAGGCATCGATTTTGAAGATGTGATCAATGGTTTTGCTAATCTCAAATCAAGAAAAAGACCCCTTCAATAATTAATATTCCTTTCTTTTACCTAAAAAAATATTGTCTGAGTCACTGCATTGTTCTTTAAATTACATTCTCACTAACTTATTTAATTGTCTGTTATTTAAATTTTGTTTATTTAAGAATTTTTATATGAAATATTTATTTTTTGTTTTTATTTTTACTATGTTTGTGTTTATGTTTTAAATGCTGCAATAACTATTTATCTTTTCAATGAATTAAAAAAAATTATTTATTTAAAAATTGAAAGAATAAATATCAATTCAAAGTTATGTGATTTTTTCTGTATACCTTTATTACACAACATAACATTTTTATATAATCACACAGGGGCCCCATTTTCGAAAAGTGCCCAGGGCCCCCAAAAGGGTAAAGACGGCCCTGCGGAATACACAGATCTGTAATGCGTCATGAGATGGGCTTAGCAGTGAATTATATTTTATGGAGTTGAGACAATTTTAAAAAATTTCTTGTCATCCGCAAACATTAGGATTTCAGTTTTAATAGACAAAGACTTAGTTGTAACGGTAGTTGACCCCACCATATGAGATGTGTTATGATTTGCTTCCCACCAAAAGCCAAAGAAAAGAAGACAGGAGTTCCTTACGAATGAATGGGTCATAGGGAAGGTTGTCCGGATAAGGGAGTGCGGTAGGCATACTTGTAAACGCATGACACTAGCTCGTCGGAGTTGTGGGAACTTGCACTATTCTTCTTCTTGCCTTTCCCTAGTTAACAGTTGAACCTGGCCTTTGTTTCATACTACTCACGTATGTGCGTCTGTGTTGAAGTGTGTTTCTTGCACAATTTTGTAAATAAAGATTTTGAAAGAGTTGCGTAACACGGACTTGATGCTAATCGAACTCTATTCTGTTATATATGTATCATAAACTGACGAGGTTCTGAAAGTAGACATTGTTTGTTCTATATTTGTTCTCTATCGGCGCTATAATAAGCGGTTTGAGAGCGATGAAGAGGAATAGATACAGTGTAGATTGTCGTAGATATTGCGGGAGTTGCCTTCGACAATAAACCCCTGAGTCTTCATAGGGTAGTTATTTTGGTGAAGTATTCATTGCATATGTTCTGCATCGATGGTGTTTTGCCTCAAAAAAAAAAAACACGGCTGAGTTGTAGAAATTTCTCGTAGCATATGATTTGGCTTTCCCTTAACTTGACCTTGCATAAGTCGAAAGTCTACCTTATTAAACACTACTTGCTATGAACAGAATATTTTACTTAATCAATATGCCCTAATATCAACAACTGCTAGAAAGTCACAAAGCACTACCTGCTTAGTAACGAAACAAATACGGCCAAGCAAAAACCTGAAGAGTTCTCTTAAAATGACTTATGTAGTAACTTTACGGACAGGAGGTAGAAGAAAAAGTCCAACGCCTTCTTTGTATCGGCACTCTCTAACAGAAGGAATACCTATCCCGGAAATATCTTCTTCGACAACACCAATGAACTGGCAACGATTTTTCACAGTAGAATCTAAGGCTAAGTAAGCCAAAAACATCCAGACAGCAACTTTTAACCTAATTTAACATATCTAAAACAAACGTTCTAATATTTGAAATACAACAACCTGCTTTGTGAAAATCAATCTGGTTTTCGTCCGAAGTATAGCTGCTCATAGCTTTAGTTGAAGACAAATGGCAAGTCGTTGATAGTGATAACATAACTTTCCTTTTATTGTTAGATTTCTAGGGCATTCAACCACGGTGGACCATCATTGTCTATGTAGGAAACTTGAGAGTCAATGAAATTTCTCTGGATCTTCTTTAAAACTCGTGTCATCTTATTTCAACATCAGATCTCAAGCAGTTATGGTAAAACTGTGCATCAGGTTTTCTGACTCAGAACAACGGTGTACCCCAAGGTTCAATACTTGGTCCAATTTTCTTTAAGATGTAGGTATATAAACGATTTCCCGACTATATATTAATGTTCAGTGAACGCATGTTTGCTGATGATGTCCAACTAGAGAAAAGTTTCCCTTTAGGTCTCTTGAAAATGCAGCTTATGAAGTAAATAATGAGCTAAGCCACATTATGGTCTGGTCTCAGGCCAATGGGTTGTGTTTAAACCCCGCCAAATTGAAGTGCTTAGCTATTTCAAGAAAGAGCGTAGATACTTCTTCCTTTCCAAAAGCATACCTCAACGGCTAACCCATTGAATTTGTGAAATTAGCGAAAAAGGTTAATGGAAGTCTGCGTCTACTATGGGCAAGCCGAAATATTTTTCACCTTTAAAAACGAGAATCATTCTTGCAAAAACACTTATTCTTCCCATATTGCTTTTTGGTTACGAAATTTAGTGTAATTGCGATTTTTGCTCATAAAAGAAAACTAAATGTTGCCTTTACTGGTATTGCACGTTACGTATATGGATTGAGAAAATATGATCATGTCACTAGCTATGCGACATTAATTAACGGTTTATTATTTGAAAACCAGCTTCAGTTTAGAACAATAATTTTCCTTCATAATGTTATGCAAAACCAACAACCATTGTACTTTAATAACTAAATTTGTATGCCGCACTCTACTCGAACAATTTGATACTAATTCGGTGCACATATTACGTATCTAATCGGCAATTATTTGTTTTTTCTGTTCGTTTGTGAATTGGGTTGCTTAGGATAAGGTTGAAGACTTGGAGCAGTGCCTGGAGCCTCTGTGTTATTTTTCATTCCCTTTTCTTTTCTTGTTTTTGTTTTTTTTTTTGTTTTTTTTTAATAAATTGTCTTGATTTCAATTTCTAAACATTATTTTCCTTGATCAGTAATTTTTATTGTTTTAACAAAATTTTCAAGAATTTTCTAAATGCTAATTTTAAACCGATGATGCCGGAACATTACATTACATTTCACAGTACTTCGCACATAAATGTAACGAACTACAGACACATAGCAGCACTGGTAACTGAGACCACCGGCTGGGACAGAGCAATACATTAATACAACAGAGAGAGACAGATAGATACATAGAAAGAAAGCACACATAACAGAAACCTACGTGGCTCAGAGGAGGAGACTTAGATTTGTATTGTCTCATGTTATCGCATAGGTGGCCTCAGATAAGCTGGCGATTTTCGTAGAAAAAGAATGCTGCTGAAGCTGGGGTATGAACCGATGCCGGAACAATTGTATCTAAATCCAAAAAAAAAATATCTTTGCTTTCAATGAAATTTTCGTGTTTTCAATCAAGAACTATTTTTCTAATCGAAAAGCCATTCTGGAACAAAAAATTTTAATATTTCCAATTTTTTTTTTTCAAATTTTCACAGGAACAGGAATCCACCCAGAAAATTTCATAAATATCCGTTAAGCTATTTAAGTGTCAATACCGGACATACATACTTACTAGCAAACAAACTAAATTTTTTTTAAGCTCGGTGAAAAAATTATCTTTCCGAACAGTCCTAATACCTTACATTCAGTTCATCCTCTTTAATCCAATTTTTGTAAGTTCCACAACTATGTGGGTCTTGCACACACTCATATAATTCCAAAATTCTGTTTGGCTATGACTTTGACCATTCGTTAAAGCAGTAATAGGTTCGACTTCGAATCCTACTTGAGCCCAAATTTTTTTTATTTCATCCGTCATTGGAAATGGCTTTTGCGAAGAACTTTCAAGTACTTACTTACTTACTTAATACTTGCTTAAGGTGGCGCTACAGTCTGGTGTGGACATGGGCCTCAATCAACAGTCTCCCCCAGCCAGCTCAGTCCCTAGCTAGCTGTCTCCAGTTTTTCACTCCAAGTTGATTGAGGTCCTCTTCCACTTATGTGCGCAACCTGAAACGCGGTCTTCCGGGCCGGAGCATTGGTGTCCATGCGCTCTAAATGAACGAGCCATCTGAGTCTCTGGACCTTGACCCTTCTGGCTAGGTCCACGTTGTTGTACAACCTGTAAAGTTCGCTGTTGTATCTTCTTCTCCATTCCCCATCAATGCACACGGGGCCAAAGATAACCCGAAGATTTTTCCTCTCGAAACAGCCTAAGGCACATTCATCTGATTTTGTCAAGGTCCATGCTTCTGCACCATACAGCAGGACAGGGATGATGCGGGTGTTGTACAGTTTTACCTTAGTTGCTCGAGAGAGGGCTTTTCCACTAAATTGCTTCCTTAGCCCAAAGAAACAGCGATTAGCAAGAGTAATTCTTCGTCTGATCTCGGCGCTGGTGTTATTGCCCGTGTTAATAGCGGAGCCTAGGTAGATAAACTCCTCTACTACCTCGAAGTTGTATGCGTCTATTGTGACGTTCTGTCCAAGCTGTTGGTGTTGGGTGTCCTTTCTCGAAGACAGCATATACTTCGTTTTTCCCTCATTTACCGCTAAACCCATTTCTGCCGCTTCTGCCTCAATCCTCACAAAGGCTCCATTGACATCACGCTGTGTTCTTCCTATTATATCCTATTATATATGTCTAAAAGAGTCTGTTACTCTGTTTGATGAAATAAATAAATAAATAAATAAATAAATAAATAAATAAATAAATAAATATCAATATCAACGGCATACGCAAAAAGTTGAACAGATTTTTGGAAGATAGTGCCTCTGGTGTTGACGGTGGAGTTTTGCACTATCTTCTCAAGAACGATGTTAAAAAAATCGCACAACAGCGTATCGCTTTGTCTGAATCCTTTTTTGACGTCGAAAGATTCCGTAAGCTCATTGCCAACCTTGATGGAGCAGCGTGAGTTCTCCATCGTCATTTTGCACAAGCGAACGAGCTTGGCAGGGATGCCAAAACTAGACATAGCTTTATACAGTTCGTCTCTGTAGATGCTGTCATACGCGGCCTTAAAATCGATGAAGAGGTGGTGGGTATCGAGTTCGAGTTCATAGGTTTTTTCTAGGATCTGCCGCAACGTGAAAATTTGGTCGATGGTTGACTTTCCTGGCCTGAAGCCACATTGATAAGGACCAATCAGATTGTTGACGAAAGGCTTCAGACTTTCACGGTCACATATTACGGCAGAGAGAATCTTGTAGGCGATTTTAAGTAGACTGATTCCTCTGTAGTTGGCGCAGCTTAGAGGATCTCCATTTTTCAAAATCGGGCAAACAATGCTGAGGTTCCATTCATCGGACATGCATTCTTCCGACCATATCTTATAGATGATTTGGTGCATGCTCCTATCTAGATCGTCGCCTGCTGCTTTGAACAGCTCGGCAGCTAGACCATCTGCTCCAGCGGCTTCGTTGGATTTCAGCCGTGATATAACCCTTTTCACTTCTTCTAGGTCGGGTTCACGGAATTGTTGGCTATCATCGTGTACGATAAAAGGCTCCTGTCTGACGGCGGGTCTTTGTTCGTCGTTGCCGTTATACATTCTACAGAAGTGGTCTTTCCAAATCCCCAGCATTTATTGCGATTCTACTATTAGTCCGGGAGGCGACCGTAAGATTACCTACCTCATAAGCAGAGTGGAAAATTTAGCCACCATCTAATGGTAAATGACAAGAAGTTTTCAAAACCAGTGGTCGGACAGACTTTCCCTGGGCCTTTTGGCGGCTAAATGGCACTTCCGGTTGCGTTTTTTGGTGCCAGCTTATACCATATGGTGAGTGGAAAAAGTAAGTAGAAGTCTATAGACATTTCGTTGTAGATACCAAATCATATGGTCGGACAGAAATAACGCGGGCCTTTCTCTTTGTCCGACCATTTTAAAAACGGTATTTTTGGTGACATTCTACCTCATCGGCTGAGTGGGCAAATGGGGTATCAAATGAAAGCTTAGAATGTCTACATTAAGAATCTACTGGTCGGACAAACTTTGCATGGGGCAATCACGAGACCGACCGCATTTTTCAAAAAAAGTCTGTTAATTACTTTAATGTTTTTTTCAACTCAGCATCAACATTTTTGGTGTTAAATCTATATAAAATAGGTAACTGATGAATGATATCATAGTTGGCTAATCCAAAAATATAGTTATGGGCTTAAAAAAACTACTTAAACTGGTTACCATAAGTTTTTGACCATTTTTTTCACAGAAAAATTATGTTTTTTTTTAAGACCATTCACTTTGACTGTTTTTCACTCAACATAAATGTAAATCCACGTCTTTCAAAACCCACCCAAAATCTTCTGCCCTACTTTTGACGCAATCTGTTTTCGTTCTCCTTTTTTTCACAACATTATTGCAAAAAATACACGTTCTAATTTTATGTCGTTTTCCATTGGTCTTTTTTTGACGTTTCTTCTTCTACCTCCAATGGAACGGGTTATGATGTATGTGTCATTTTTCGGACGATTCTGTTTTCAAAACAGAAGAGTCCTGCTCTTCTCAGAAGCATTCCGTCTGTCAAAGTCAGTCCAATGGAATGGTTTCAGAAGACTTCTGGACTCTTCCGAATGCTTCTGTACGACCAATGGAAAACGACATTACTTTGTTCTCCATTAGTAATCGGAACTGAAGAACATCCTGCGCCTATTGCTATTGATTCAGTTTGTAATTAAATATCATTTTCATCTGACTGGATTGTTAGATTATTTGCTTGAAACTAAAATAAACAACTTATTAATTTCTCCTTCTATGTAGGTATTTAAAAAAAATTTTACTTCACAAACTTCTGAAATTTGGGTTGAAGCTGTAATAAGGTCATTACCATCTAGGGACTGAGTTGAATCTAAATGTGTAGAAAAGCTAAGCTACACATTTTGCGCCTGATTAAAGATAAACGTTTTAAATATGTATCTACTTTTAGTCATACTTAAATAATAATACTTCAGGGTCGTGCGCATCATTTAATGTGATACTATTTTCCAATTCGTCAGACATTGCATATTTTGTTGAGCCTACATTAAAATAAATACACATTATGCATGTAAATTATCGGCTAACATCAAATTTTAAGGTTCTTCTGTTTTCTGTATGCTTTGATCATAAACCTTACCTACATTTGATTCAGCATGTGGGGTTTTGCTTCGTTTTCTTGATGTTTGGTCAGGTGCATTTATATAATTTTTCTTTATAAATTAATTTTACGATAACACTGTGTGTGGTAGCCAAACATGTCTTTAGAATTGGGTGATAGCTTAATATCGCCATACTTAAACTCATTCAATTTTCGAATTGATATCGTATCAATACATTTTTTAAGTATTTCATTTGAAAAATTATTAATTTTTGGGAATTCTTCCCTACAAACAAAACACTTTTTAAGTTCAGATGCCATTATATTCCAAATTAACACACCAAACTTAAACTTTTTATTAAAAATGTGATTTTTGTAAGAGTGAAATATAGTCGAAGAAGAAGTTTTCCAGAACAAAATAAAATTTCATACAAAACAAACGATGTTCATGAACGATGATTTTTCAGTGAACAGAAGAAAAAATTTAGAAAATGCAAAACGTATTTCATACAGAGCATTTGATACGTGGATTTACATTTATGTTGATTGAAAAACAGTCAAAGTGAATGGTCTTAAAAAAAAACATAATTTTTCTGTGAAAAAAATGGTCAAAAACTTATGGTAACCAGTTTAAGTAGTTTTTTTAAGCCCATAACTATATTTTTGGATTAGCCAACTATGATATCATTCATCAGTTACCTATTTTATATAGATTTAACACCAAAAATGTTGATGCTGAGTTGAAAAAAACATTAAAGTAATTAACAGACTTTTTTTGAAAAATGCGGTCGGTCTCGTGATTGCCCCATGCAAAGTTTGTCCGACCAGTAGATTCTTAATGTAGACATTCTAAGCTTTCATTTGATACCCCATTTGCCCACTCAGCCGATGAGGTAGAATGTCACCAAAAATACCGTTTTTAAAATGGTCGGACAAAGAGAAAGGCCCGCGTTATTTCTGTCCGACCATATGATTTGGTATCTACAACGAAATGTCTACAGACTTCTACTTACTTTTTCCACTCACCATATGGTATAAGCTGGCACCAAAAAACGCAACCGGAAGTGCCATTTAGCCGCCAAAAGGCCCAGGGAAAGTCTGTCCGACCACTGGTTTTGAAAACTTCCATTAGATGGTGGCTAAATTTTCCACTCTGCTTATGAGGTAGGTAATCTTACGGTCGCCTCCCATACTATATGATGTTCCGATGTTCCCTTGTTTAAGAACTTTCAAGTAATAAGTTTAATTTGTCGTGGAAAGGTGCTTCTCAACTCACATTCGGAATCGTCTTAGAATTGAAGGTCGCATCATTACCTCACATGCACTAACGTAATAACATGTTGTTTTGGCAATTGGTTACTATCTTAGTTTCATATTTGAACAAAAAGTTGAGATCGATAATTTGTACTCCAAAATAAGTTAAGCCTGATGACATTGAAGTTATCAACATAATACGATGCGACGATTTTTTTTTAAACTACAGTTCATTTATGTTGATAGGTACCTACGTTGTCGTTTTTTAAATTTACTCCGCGTAATTGAAATTGTATGTTTGTGTGTTTATTTAGATAATTTGTAATTTATTTTGACTTTGAGCAAGTGCAGATAGAGTACAGCCCAACAATGATTATCTGTGTTGAGATTATCTTTAATTTGCTGCAATTATCGAAAACATGATACATATCTACGTAAATCATTATTTTGACAATTTTAAAATTACCAGATGCATTCACTGATTTACAAAAAGCTATAATTTGCGGTCAGTTTTGAATTTTGTTTTGTTATTATTGTTTTGCGTAATTTATAATAAACACAACATCGAAGCGTATTTGATCTCCTTTCCTCGATCCGCTTTCTAATCGTCCTTCAATAACAATCCTGGTTTAATTATGTGGGATTATTGGTAAAATATTCATTTTATATTATTATGGGTTCTTGGTTGCGTTGAGAATATGATGTATGAGATTTAGTCGGTTGAGTCCTCTCTGAAACTTAGTTCACATTCGGAAAAAGCGGATTTTATGTTCTTGAACAGCTAATTGATTTTAAGGACGCTTAAATATTTGATTTTTTACAATCACTTCTGAGTTTGTGTCGTATATAAAAATAATCAGCGCACTTAAAACAATTTAAAGACTTTGTGTAACTTTATTAACAGGGTGATTTAAATAAATAAATAATTAAGAATATTTTGTTCTTGTTTCATGTCAAACAAAACTTTCTATTTTACTGGCACATTCATCATATGTAAATCCCCCAGTACCATTTAATAAGTTTTTCGAATGGGGTAAATCGAGTTACAGTGATATCTATCATTTAGTTTATTGTTCACGAGGATGATGAGAAGGGAAGGAAATAACCACAATCCTTGCAGATACCAGAAGTTTACTCAACTTTGGAGTTTAAATGGTGTTAACCACAAGATACTGTTGAAATTGTTTTCATCGCAAAACATTTTTTGGTTGAACATACGCAAATTTAGGTTCTGCAAGGATAAACAATGACTCCTTTTTCGTCAAAAATTGTATAAATACTCCCTAAAGAGTAAATAGAAATCTTAATTAATTATGCCAAGTCATATCTCCTCCAGATAGATTTGAAGTAGGTTTTTAAAGATATGTATATATTCAAAAACTCATCGTTTCATCGTTTGGGATTAAATGAAGTCATGTGAAGTGGATGGAAAAACCAAGGTTATTGTTGCACTATTAACGAAACTTTTATTTATAAATAAGAGTATCAACTTGCAATTAAAGTTCCAAAAATTGATGTCTTACATTAAAAAGCGTTGGATCGTACAAGAAAAGTTTTTTATTTCGATTTAAAATAGATAATGAAGTGGAGAGGTATAAAACAACCTTGCTTTTTATACCTCTAAGTTTATTGGACTATCAAGTGTCTTTAAAAGAAGTGAAACAAAAATATTTTGTTTGACAAAAATAGCTTGTAGGTTAGGTATAATATTTCCTTGATTGCGAATTGTTTTTTTTTTTTCAAAGTTTCAACTGAAAAATATATTAAAAACTCTTTATTTGAGATACACTAGCAAAGAAATTAACTGTACATTTTTGGTGCTGAGGGTTTTTAGGTTTGTTTAATTAAGAGGTCTGCAGGCGTGCGAATTTTGTTTTTGAAATGGTTCAATAAAATTTAATCATTTGCAAAAAATCAAGTTTTTGGTTGCAGAGAGTGTACTTGTTTTGGTAAAAAGGTAAACTTTTTTTTGCAAACGAGTGACTTTGATTTGCAATCTTTTAAGCCTTTATGTTTTTTTTTGTATTTTAGAATCATTTCGCTTACATGAAATATTAAAAGTGCTTGTGGCACCACAATAAGCATTACATTTTGCATAGGGAAAACTTGTTTTGCCACAAAAAAAAATTAAGTCAATTTGAGCAACTATTGCAAATAATAATTTATTTTATTTCTTATTCTTTTATTAATTTCGAAACATTGGAGCACATTTTTAAAACTTTGTTTGTTTAGTATAAGATACATATTTCAAAAATGTTATTAAATTTATTCGGGTATGGAAAATTGAGTTTTATATTGGCATCTTAACCCGCTTTTAAGGTAATGAAATCTACCATTCAAAACTACAAAAATTATTCTGTGAAAGAAATAGATTGTAAGAAAAAACAAAATGTATGGAAGACCTTGAACCAAAAAGTAAATTTTTTTTTTAGACCAAAAAATGTGCCTGTGTACTGCTACTTTTTTTTTTATTTTAATATTCAGGCGGGCAAACGAATCATTTTTAGTATCAGTATTGTAAAATTCAACATTCCTAGTAATTACGATAGTGTGACATTGTGTAGTAAGTTAAGCTTGTTCCAGAAGAATAAATTAAATTCAATATGAACAGTATGAATAACTTTAATGAAGTGAAGAAAAATATTTTTCAATTAACAAACTCTGATATAAACAACGACAAAACGCCAATTTAAATATGGACCGGATCAAGACCAAAGCTAAGCCATTTACGAATTTTGGGATCGCGTGCAATGGTACATGTTCCTGTTGAGAAAAGAATAAAATTTGATCCAAAATCGCAGGAATTGATTTTTATTGGTTATTGCGAGGGTACCAAGGGCTATCGAGTGTACGATTCTTCAACCAACCGTGCCAAAAGTAGTCGAGATGTCATTTTTTTTGGAAAAAGGTAATTTTTCTGATTCAAATTATGCTAACGATTTTGTTGTGCACGATAGTTTTGAAACTGAAGAAGAAAGTTTTGACACTGCGGATACAAGAGTTCAGGAAATTGATCAGAAGGAGCGAGTTCCATTGATGATGTTTTGATGAATCAATCTGGAAGTAGATCTGACAGCGTTCAGAATACTGATGCTTCAACTTCAATCAATATCAAATATCGAATTATCAGAATTAAGAAAGGCATCAAGAGAACGAAAAAAGAAAGAATTTTCTTGACTTTGTATCATATCTAGCCTGTAGCAATATTGAAGAACCATTGACAGTTGAAGAAGCTTTGAGTAGTTCAAATAGCGATAAATGGAAGCATGCAATAAGCGAAGAGTATCTATCGTTATTAGACAACCGGACTTGGGACTTGGTAGATTTGCCAAAACACAGAAAATCTATAAATTGTAAATGGGTCTATAAAATCAAAACCGATTTAAATGGCGAAATTCTCCGTTACAAGGCCAGACTTGTGGACTTGTGATCCGGGAATTGATTAAGATATTCATCGATACGGCTTCTGACTGCACTTGCTTCGAAATTCAATCTTATCATCGATCAAATGGATGCTATTACAGCTTTTCTGCAGGGGGATGTTAAAGAAAAGGTGTATATGAAGCAACCAGAAAGTTTTGATGATGGAAGTGGACGAGTATGTTTGCTTAGTGTCACCAAAGATAACATATGAAATATTGAAAGATGTTTCTTACCAAGAAGCGGTGGGGAGCATTCTATACTTATCACAATGTACGTGACCTGACATTAGTTATGCAATTGGAAATCTAAGCAGATTAAATAAAAAGCCGGGACGACCACACTGGAATGCTGTCAAAAGAATTTTCCGATACTTAAAGAAAACGAAAGATTACAAGTTGACTTTTAAATCACTTGCACAAGAATCTTCAAAACTTCATTGTTATTGTGATGCTGATTGGGCGTCATGATGTAGATGATAGAAAATCTTGCACGGGATATATTTTCAAATTTGAAAACTGAGCAATTTCATGGGCAAGCAAGAAACAACTAACGGTTGCACTTTCCAGTGCCGAGTCTGAGTACATGGCTCTCTCAGCGGCTACTCAAGAAGCGATTTGGATTCGACAACATTTAGCTGAGCTATTGGAAAATTATCAAGAATCTATCGAAATTTACAGTGACAATCAAAGTGCTATCAATATGGGTAAAAATCAAATGTATAGCCCAAGAACTCAACACAGACATTCGTCATCATTTCGTTCAAGAAAAATAAGATTGTGGAGACATTAAAGTCAACTATATCAGCTCCAATGAAATGATTGTGGATAATCTAACAAAAGCAGTTAATAATGAAAAACATGATTTTTGAACCAAAAATATGGGTTTGATTTAGAAACCTAATGAACATTTTTTTGTTATTTAAATATTCTTTTTGTTTGTATAATTCATTTAAATATTAGAGATTTTTTTTTAAATTTAATTTGTTCATAATTTGTGATTGTTAACTGTTTAGCTTACATTAATTTTTATTGAGTGCATTGATTAAGTGGGGATGTTGAAATACTTTACTGTGTACTCATATAATCAATTTTATAACCTGAAGTAAGTTAAGCTTGTTCCAGAAGAATAAATTAAATTCATTATGAACAGTTTGAATAATTTTAATAAAGTGAAGAAAAATATTTTTCAATAAATAAACTCTGGTATAAACTACTTTGATATAAAATTGATTATATGAGTACACAGTACAATATTTCAACACATTGGCATCTTCAATTTTTTAATTTTAACTTAAGTACTCGTTTTTTTCCCTTTAAAACACCATTTAAGTGAAACTTTATATTGGCCAAGTAAGATTTCATTTTAACATTTTGACTTGTTTTTATCGAGCATTGAAGTACCTAGACCAAAACTTTGATCGGCCATTATCTCAAAAATAAGTTTTTGTATAGTGACACTTTTGTTTTCAATGTGTTGTATTTAATAGGTACCATAATCATAGGGTCTTATAAAAAATAATTTTCCAATTCTTTTTTGACTTTAAAAACATTAAAGTCTTAGTGTTTAAAGTCAAAGAAGATATTAATCAACAGATATTTTTTTTCCGGTTGTTCCCAGGTCCATGCTTCGGAACTGAGACATTGGTTGATTTAATTACAACTTTCTTAACAATTACCGTCTCAGTGCAAAGTAATTGAAGAGCATCCTATCTTCCATTTTGTATATACATACGACATATATATGAACGTTCATTTTACATATCACTCAATATTCTATTAGTTATTCCTCTTTTCCTCTAAAAATTTCCCATTTTTTGCTGCTTTATGAAATTGTTTTACATTCATATAAGCAATATGTCATAACCTCATAACATACGTTCAGAAAAGATTAATTAACTATTGAATCAGTAGAGGACTCCATTTAATGAGTTTTTTGACCTCTCCAACTTTCCTTATAAAGAACGCTTGACATTGAATCTTACCCTTTTATAATAAACAGACAAGTAACTGAAGAGCAGATGGGAGCTTTTTGCTTAGTATCCTATCATCCCTAAATTCTCTATAGTCAATCTTCCAGAATGAATCTTCCCCTTATTCAAGCTTTCTCTTAATATCCGGACACCAACTTATAACAAAAGAACTTGGAGAGAACAAAGGATTTCTTTTTATCATGTCCAAAACAAAACCGTTTCGGATACTTTTCTCTCCACAACAGTGAGCGAAAAAATTCAGCATCTTTGCTCATCAGTCATCAATGGATACAGATGATAAAATTATTCGCAATTATACTCCAAAAGTTAATCGTCAAAATGCAACTTTTTCCTTCCATTCCAGAATTGAATCGGAAAAGAGTGTAACTTACTCAGAGAAAGAGAATAAATTTTGCTAGAAATTATCTAGCGCAGTCGCAATATCTTTCAAAATAATACTCCTAACACAAGACCACATTTTCTTTTTTCTCAATATGATCCCGATACATCTCGAAAAAAGCGAAAGACGAAAAAATATACAATTTTCTTGCGATAAAACCGAACTAATTGTCAGTTCGCCGATTGATGTTCGAGTGTATGGTTTATTCTTTTCGTGGTGCTATCGCGTTTGAAGAAAAAATGAATAGTTTAAAATTTTAACAAAAAGTAGAAACTTGCAAGAAGATCCTGTTTGGATTTATAAAACTTTTCGGAATTGAATAAAAAGTTTGTGAATGCAAAGTGAGATTCGTTCATTTATGTTCAACTTTTAACTAGGAAAATAAGATTTGTCCTTGAAAGCATTGATAAGCATTTTAATATCCTTGAAAAAAATTAAAGTATGAAGAAGTATCTTTAGAGTTTTTCCCTTAAAAAAATGTCCGAGTTCTGCGCTTGGTATAAAAATATTGTTGAATGTATAGAAAAATAAATAAATAAACAAAAGAGAAAATTGCTTCTGTTTTTGTTCTGTGTAATAATAAATCAGTGTTATGATATAGTTCATACTTACATGGGCCAGTTCCCAGACCTAAAAAAAGCACACAACCGCATTAATAATTCTTTACAGAAACATATTTTCATGTGTGTGTGTGTGTGTGTACAAACAAAATTAAGTAAAACCCCTAAAGGACATGTAAAAGTGGTCGGCAAAAACCAAAACAACTCCTATCATTTCCAGTCTGTGTCTGAGATATAAATGTGTGTACGTCAGACATTCCTGCCAAGGATCACTTTTGACGAAATCATTACCAATTAGAAAAGCTCTTTGTGCTCTGCAATCATATGTTTTTCTGTAAACGTCCCATTCAACGAGTAATAATTCGAGGATATCTTGTGTACTTACTCACTTTGATATAATATGTCAAATGTTCTTCACTTGAGTGTTTCAAGATGTTTGAAGGATTCAAAACGAAACTTATAAGGAATGCCGCGACTTAGAATACAAGGACCATGCTTTTCACGCTTTCAGAACTCTTCTTTGATGTTGGTTCTTGAAGGTTTAGTTTCATTTGGATTTCCTTTATTCCTTCATTTCGAATATTTTTTTGTTTTTGTTTTTGAATTAGCTATTCACTTTGAGAAAGTCATAGACTTTCGAAACTCAAGGAACACTTTCAGGATGTTTACCCCTATGACGTGTTCAAACAAAAACATCTGAATACCAAGCCAAGAAGATTTCACTGGGGGGCATTCGAGCCCTTTTTTTGTGTCGACTCCAAAAGTTAATAGCAAAACTCAAACACTATTTGCAAGCACCCGAAGCAGATACAAAGACAGCCAAAGACAAATAAGAACAAACAACATACTGTGTATCCTATCGCAAGAAAATATGAACGAGAATAATGAATAAAAATAATTATGATTTTTCCCTTTGAGTAAATAAGCCTGTTTCTGATTTTCTGTATTTTTGTGTCATGTAGATTTATTTCTTCGGACCTGGGAGTTTCCTCTGATGTGATCATCAAGGAAAGATATGAATAAAAAATAAACAAAACATAAATGAGAGAAGATGAAAATAAGTAGAAAGGATGTATAAAACAGAATCCCTATCACATCTGTAAATGAAAAAAAGGAATAAATTTTGAAATTGTTTGTGTTCGAAGCTGTGCGGTTGCTTCCTTTTGAAGTTTAGAATGTTGATGTGTAGAAAATAAAAATATAAATAAAACTACACTATAATAGTGAAAGAGGTGAATTGATTATGAAACCCAATGTACTTAAGTATTTTTAAAGGATAACCACGTGATTGGAGTGAAAAGCTGTTTAAAAATTTGGTGCTGTCTCAAAGCGTATGTCCTGGAATGCAAGAAAAAGGTAAGTGGGTCTTACTTCGACACGATTTCTAAAATACCTGTTGAAGAAATGGAAAATCCTTTCTGAAAATTAAAATGAGAAGTTAAAAAAGTTAAACAAACGACTTTTCTCTTATCTCTTCTGCAAGATCTGCTTAATTTGTATTTTTATTCATACCTTCTCTGATTATTGGTGAGTAAATAGTGATCTTGTAGTGACAAACATTCCAGGCCTCTACCACGGCTAATTGATGATTTACTCCTCTATCTATTAGCACACTTCTCTCATGAGCTTAGTTTTCCTGAAATTCAAAAATAACGTAAAAGTTTCTTTATTTAAATTGTAGGCCTTTGATTTGTATTTCGTTCACTACGGCGTATACTCAACTTTTTACTCACAATTTATAAAATTTCTTCCTCGTGCTATGAAGGCAAATGTATCTATTTGACAGCATTTGTTACATCTCAAAAAACTTGCCTATCAATTAATTAATTGACTTCACTGATGGTTTTCGTCCGATATGATTTTGTAGATGGAATAATTTCATCGGAATTTATTAAGTAGTAGTAATATATACAGAAATTAATTTCGTAGTTAAAGCTCTATAATGAGAATTATAAAAAACATCTGCTAGAATTTCAAAAAAATCAATTAGGCTTCAGAAGATCAATGAGATAGCTAAATATCTTTCATATCTTATTAGATTTCAATACACACCATATGGAACAATTTGTCTAAGACAAACGTAGGCCATGTTTCTTTGCTTTTGATTATTTTTTTCGTATGTTCGTCAATCGGTGAGTTTAATTAGGTGAGGGTACGGGAATATCGAGAAGAATGTCGGTTAAAGAAACAATTCAAAGTTGAACAATTTTCAAAATGTCTACAAATAAATATCCGAAGTTTTAAACTATACGAGTATTATTTATGTAGGTGTCAGCAAAAATGTTGATATTTGAAAAAAATCTGTTCAGAAGTTCATATCTGTACCTATGTACGTAGATATTAATCACTAGAATAACTTCACAGCTTGATATGTAATGTACATATGTGCATACTTTTGACTTTCTAAAATTTGTTTTTCAAGTAAAGCTAGTATCGTCTTATCAAAAATTACGAAAAGAAACCTTGCACTCACCCAACCTCACTTGTACTTCAAATCCTATAGTGTGCAGTACAAAAACTCCCATCTTCTTGTTTATACACGGTTGGCATGATAGGTGCAACTTTGTTTTTATGTAATAAGGTTTAAAAAAAAATAAACCCGCTTATCAATTATATAAGAAACTCTTTCACATGCACCCCCGTATATGTGTTGTTACTTTCATTGCACATCGAGCCACTGAAACATATTTTAAACTCAAGCTGCTTAATTTATGATTTATTATGGTTATGAGTGAAGGGAGTTGGGAGTACTCAAGAAAACTGCAATACAGATTTGGATAAACAATATGTTTACAAAAATGTTGAGGTAAAAAATAAATTAATTAAAAACATGAAAATGACTAACGTATCAGAGCACAGGCAAATTAAATTCAAGAGGCAGTAATAGATTGCCGTTACCAGTGTTTACGATTGATTTTTTGGAGAAATGTAGGTACCACTCTGTGAATTATCAATAAATACCACGTTAAATGATTGGAATTTCGTTGCCTAAGTTAGGTGAAAGGTTATTATATATAAAGAATCCCGCATTTTTTCAAGTGCTTGTCAAAAAAAAAAAAAAAACTTGAAAAACTTAACGGAAAAGTTAGAAACTGGAAAATTGATTACAGATCGAAAACTTCAACTTTTGGAAATTATTGGAGTTTACTCCTTTAGAATCGATTCATATATAGACCCTGGTATGAAAAAAATATGGATAGGAAAATCAAAAATTGAAAAAAACTCTTTATAACGTGGAACCGACAGGATCGATTTAAATGAAATTTGGTACAAAGATAGACTAGAGCCTTAGGAAGGGCATAAAACATTTATTAACGCAATACAAGGGGTGAAAGGGTCACAAGGGGTTGAAATATTAGGTCAAAGTTTGTATGTAGGTTGATAAAGATAGAAGTGTAAAACTTTTTTGTTAAATGCTTTTGATTAAACATAAATAAATACGACATTCAAAGTCTTAAGAAAATTTTATCTGAGGGGGGTGAAAATAGGGGATGAAGGTGTTAGTGCGATGTTGACGCTATTTTGTTGAACAGAGATTTCAACCTAGAACGGTGAAATTTTCACACATGATACAGAATTTCACGTTCTTCAATTTTTAATACTTTTATTATAACAGTAACTCATACATATCAATGTAGAAATTTTCAGATGAATTTGTTCATAAGTTTGAATCCTATAGACGGGTTGTTGAAATTTCCATATGCCTAATCTACATGAAATAACGGTTATTTTAACACCTCATTTTTAAAGATACGTTTCGTTCAAGTGTCACAATGTCGATTTTAAAATAAACATAATCACACACAAACGACCTGCTTGGTTCGTACGAAATGAAACATCACCTGTGTGAGAATACCGCTACTGCCAAATTTCGATCGATGTTCTTCGATTGAAGTGCCCTAGCGTGCGTTCTAATGATCGGATCTAGAAGATTAAGATCTCTTAAGAAGCACAAGGTTTCATGCTTTTGTAGAAATTATTGACATTTAATTTAATTTTAAATGCTGTAATGAAGTGTAGGATCAATTATATTTTCCTTATTAATAATGAAAAGTTGATAAAAAAATGTTACCGTTATGCAAATTTAATGATGCAGTTTTGTAGATTTTTTCATTCGCTACAAAAATGTTGGTAGTTTTTATTACATTGATTCATCCAAAAATACGTAAGAAAGTTTTGAACAAAGTTTTCGGCATTCATATTGTTTACCAAAATAATTTAAGTAATATATTATTTTATCAAGTTATAGGAATAGATATATCAATATATGCATTCATTTCTTTGCGTTTTATACATATTTTAAGATTATCATTCTTATTGAGTGAACTCCAGTCACGCGTCGGAGCTGACACGTACAATTTTTTGAATGGAATTTTTAGTACTTTTGTCTGAGAATGGCTCTTCGCTTGAACAAATAGAAAGTTCTAGTTAAAAACTCGTAAAATTTTGGAACACTACAAAAATTTCAAAACCGAAAAATCGAGATTTGCATGAAATTTGTAAGGCAACTGTCTTGGAATTGGTCTTCAAATCCTAAAGGAAAACTTAAGAAATTCCGGTAAAGCCGGAACAATTTTTGTGCCATGGAATTTTGTGTAGAAATATTTTTGACTGAAAAAATTTAAGAATTTTTGGTGGAAAACTCAAAAAATTACGAGAGGGAGCGAAACATTTGATTTTTAAAGAATTTTTGTTTTCTGAACATTTAAATATTTATTGTATACTGTGTTACTGTGTACAATGCACATGCATAGCATAAAACATGTTCGGGGTCATAGTGCGAGAGCTCTGGCTTCAACCAACAATTTGATTTTCAGACCGTTTTATCCGAACTACAATTACTTCGAGAATGCACGGTTGAGATGGTTCATCCCACCAGAGGCATTCCTCTATTTGGACCAGTGCGGCATGATACAGGATAGATTGACAGTACCGCTTATCTACCCCGTCAGGTGAAAAACTGTAGACCGGTGACTCTTGTATGAACGAGGCATCCTCGCTCGTGATGGAGCGGAGCTTCTTCGGTTCAGTAGGGCTGTGTCCGAACAGGACCGCGTTGATACGGTGAAGCAGGAGAATCAGTTTTAGTGGCTTCAAACGGAATTTAACAATAGGTAGTCCGGGATGGGGTATTTTTGCCTTGGCCGGCTTACATCCTTGTTTTAGTCTTAGGTTTTAGGTTTAAGACGATTAGGAATGGTGGCACTATAAAATATGAGAAAAGAAATAAATAAATAAAATACAAAAAAAAACATTGACAAAATTAAAAAAAAGTACAAAAAAATGCAAATAATACAGTAAACAACACAGAGAATTAAAAAAATCCACAATGGAATAGAAGGACACAGCTTTTTTGCCTTTTTGGTTGTTCTTGTTTTAAGTAGTGTGTATAGAATAGGTAATTTTAAGATTTATTTAAAGGACCTTAGTTTGTAAGTAACCCCAAAACAAAGACAAAGGCATTAGTTTTTGCAAATTTTCTAATAACATAAAAAAATGAAATGAAATCAAAATAAATAACCTTAGTTCGTAGTACATGATGTGGGTTTTCTTGTCTCCAAGTTGTAGTTTAAATTAGTTTTTAAGAGTTTAAGATAAATAAATAAATACAAGTTATTTTATAATTGTATTATTTGTCTTCATTTTAATTTTAATTTTAATGTCACAACTTACTTATAAAAGTTATATGTGCGACGCGTTTCGGAGATGCTTCTCCATCATCGGGTGGAATACTTTAAAATTAAAATTAACATTAAGACAAATAATACAATTATAAAATAACTTGTATTTATTTATTTATCTTAAACTCTTAAAAACTTAGTTCCTAGGCTGAAAGGCATTAATTTTATCAATCATGTATTACTTAGAGCGCCCGATTAGGGCCAGTAAGTTATATACATATAAGTAGTGTTAATAAGGCTAGTTTCCCATTTTAGTCTAGCATGTAATTAGATGCAGTTGCCCGTAGCTTAGTTGGTAAGTGCGTTGGCTGCTAAGCAGAACGTCGTTGGTTCGAGTCCTACTCGGGCCAAGTTTTTATTTCATCTTTCGCGGGTACTGCCTCTTGCGAAGACCTGACAAATTTTCCAAGAGTATCAATCTGTCATGAAAAAAGTGCTTCTCAACTTTGGCGTTCGGAATCGGCGTTAAATTGTAGGTCCCCTCAATTTTCCACACGCACTCAGAGAATTGTTGATGAGAGTAAGCCACTTAGGCTTTGGCTCTTCAAGAGCTGTCGCGCCACTCTATTTATTTTTTATTTTATGTAATTAGATTAAGTTTAAATGAATAAAAATGAATTTCGAAAAAAAAACATAATGCATAATGTATTTAAGAATTATGCTGGTTTGAATATGCGGCAGAGACTCTTAAACTATCCAACGCAATTTTATAAAATATTCCGGATAGATATGGGCTACTCCCCCTATAGTTTTTATGACACAAATTATAAGAAAATCCTACGAGAAAGAGCCGGAAATATGAAAAATCGAAAACTGGTCGATTTTTTTTTTTATAGGACTCTTCATGCATTGTTCAGGTATTCCCTTTCCAACGCTAAATTCCGAAAAAAAACGAGAAAAATTCAAATTTTTTCAATGAAATTTGCTATTTTTTCGCGTGATGTAATAATTTCCGATGCTCGCCCTAAAGTCTCCGTGTAGGGGATGATTCGCGCACTGTTGGCTGTTGGTAAAAATTTTAGATTTTTTCGTGTTTGTCGGTTTCGTTGTTCGTCTTGTAGGGATATATTCGCAAACAAATCCCATTTTTATCATGTACTGAAGCGTGGGTGTTACGCTAGTATGAGTGTGTGTGTGTGTGATAGGGTGTGCGTGAGCGGGTGTGAGTGGTTCCGTGAGCGAGTGTTATGATGTAATGATCGAACAGCAGCGAATGTAGAGGAAAGCGACGACGAGATCGTTGCAGAGCCAGGCGACCAATAAATGTTCAGCCTGTCTACAGCAAAACAAAGCAATCTGTTCAAAAATAAGAAGCCAAGAATGCAACTCCAACGAAAAGTTGTATGTTTACAATTGGTCTTTATTCAAACGAATGCCTTTATAGCCAAAAAGTGAAGCTTTTAAAGTTATCTAATACAATGGTTCTAATACAATGTTGTTTTTTATGTTAATTACAGTACTGTGCAAAAAATAATAATATGCAATTTACAGTGTTGTGAAAAATAAATGTTTAAGTTTATAAAATATTTTGTTACTTCATTTGATATAAGTATTTGGTTAAGTTATGATGCAATATAATGTGTGATGTTGTGTGTGGATGTGTGATGATGTGTATGGATGTGTGATGATGTGTGTGGTCATAGAAGGTGGCTGTTACAGTACTTTATTTTTTCTAGAGCGAAAAATTTATACAAAAATTATATTATTCTTAAAAAACTATACTTATTTTCTGCACAACTGTATTGCAGTAATGGTAATTTAAAAAGGAAATACAATAATCTATAAAGAAAAGAACGGACATTTTAAAGTTATTAGACGAGCAGATTGTTTGCCAGATAATTGTGTAGTAAATATATGCAAAGGTATACTATTAAATTGCCTTGTCCGTTATAAAAAGTGCAAAACAACGATGTTTATGCTTCAATTATCTGTTGATAGGTATCCCTTAATCACAAAGGAAGGATATTTGTTGCTCAATAATACCAGAAAGGAATGGAACAAATTTTAATTTGTAATGCCAAAATCGGACAATTCCGCTAAAACAGGAAACATTGAATATTTTGTTCAATGAAAACTTACATTTTATCGTAAAAAAATTTTATCTTGAAAAAATCTACTTCGATTGGATTCAAGTTTATCTATATTGCATTTTGAAAAAGTCTGTATTTTATAATTAGTCTGGACTCTGGAGTTTGGAAACAATAATTTGCACCATTGCTGTCCGATAAAGAAAGATTTAGCTGTGAGAACGAATATTTTAAACTCAAATATTATTACTCCGTTATAGTAGAGGAGCCGCTGAAGACCGACCTTCACCCATCTGTTAACCGGATGAACCATATTTTTTAACAAATATAATTAATGAGCAAATATGAATATGATAGCTTCCCTATCAAAAAGTGGTCCAGGCTATATTAAATTTCACTTTATTTTAATCAATAACTACCTCCTTGACCCATTTGTTGATGCAGCTGATTTTTAATTATGGGTGAAGGAGGAGTTAGTTATTGATTAAAATAAAGTGAAATTTAATATAGCTTAGACCACTTTTTGATAGGGAAGATATCATATTCATATTTGCTTATAAATTATATTTGTTAAAAAATATGGTTCATCCGGTTAACAGATCGGTGAAAGTCGGTCTCCAGTGGCTCATAGACTATAACTAAGAGGTTGTCCGATACCTAAAAAAAAAACATAAGAACAATGTAAATAAAATGGTTTTTGAAAGTGATTTTGAAAATCTCATTGAGAAAGTGTTATTTTATAATATCCTGTTGAGTCAACAGGATCCAAACTGTTCTCAGCCATTGTTATAATGTTATTACTGAAGCAATTAATTTTAGTCTCAACATTTTACGAGCTTTACCTCATTTGAATGAAATAAGACTTCTTTTCTGCATTCTATCAAATGAGAAAGATTTCTCAACTGAGATCGATATGAGGTTTGTCTCAAAACTGTTTAGAGACTGAAATAAAACATTTCGCAAAGAACCCCAAAAGTAGACTTAATTTCTTGTATGCCGACTCCGAACTACTATGTTGAGAAAAAGTAAGTTCTTCACAAGAAGCACTGTCCTGGCAAGTATAATATAAGTCAAATAAAAATAATATAATATAAGATTTTGATTCTGGAATCTATTTATATGATTTAATAATAAATCTTCGCAATATGTTATTATGTATAAAAATGTTTCATATTTTAAAGCTTAAATAAATAAAAAATAAATAAATGTTAAGATCAAGAGACCTAGCGCGCTGTGCAATAAGACTAAATTAACCGAATGTCAATGTAATACCCGTGGTCAGTAGCATATGAATACAATGAGAGTATAATGCTACTCTTGCCTTAAATGATTTTTTTTTCATTTTTCATGTGTACTACCTCTTACGGAATACTGGCAAAGCTTTCAAGGTATCATCTGCCACGGAAAATTGAAAGCAGTGCGATCAGGTCGATTTTCGTGAAGACTTCCTATATAATTTTCATTCACAATAGCTATTAAACCTAATAAAATTCAAAAGTCGATAAAAAATGCTGACAGTTGATAGTCATACTACGAATTCATGAAATTTGTTGATATGTATCAACTATCAAGTCGATAGTTGCTAGTCATAATAGGGCTGTAACACAATGTGTTGTTTATTTCTTCCTTACATGCAACTTAAAATAAGGCTCTTAAAAATAAAACTTAAAATTAACTAAAACTACCTATTCTACCTAACAACTACTTAAAAACTGGAACAGCCACAGCAGCAAATCTCTATCAATTTTTTTTCATTTCACTTGTATATGTATATTTTTATTTTTATTTTTTTTTGTATAATATTCTTTTTATTTTGTATTTGTTGTCCTTGTCAATGTGTGTGCCACCATGCCTACTCTACTTAAACCTTAACCCAAAACCTTTAGACTAAACAAGTATGTAAGCCGGCCAAGGCTCAAAACAACACCCGAACCACCCCGTTCGGACACAGCCCTACTCAACCGAAGGAGCTCTGCTCCGTCCTGTGCGAGGACGTCTCGATGGTAAAGGAGCCGCCGATCGACGGTTCTCCGCCTGACGTGGTAGATTAGCGGTACCGCCAATCTGTCCTGTATCAGACCGCATTTATCTAAATGAAGGAATGCCTCTGGTGAAATGAAGCCGCACGAGCGTGCACTATCAAAATATTCGTCGTTCGGATAGAAAGCCCCAAAGATCAAATTATTCGTCGAAGTCATAGCTCTCGCAATGTGACCCCGAACAAGTTTTATCACGAAATTGTCAATTCTGTTGATCCGAGCCTCGTTGTTCAGAACCTCGTTAGAATAGTAATGTACATAAGAAGATTCCAGTGTCCGATACAAACCGAGACAGCGCCGAAGACACTGCCTCTCGAACACCCGAATTTTCTCCATTTGTGATGGTGCAACGTTGAACCACACTGGACAGCCATAAACGATCATCGGCCGTATTAGGGCCATGTAGCAAATTACCTTCACTCTGGGGTCAAGCCGACTGCTGTAAAACAGCCGTTTCGTCAGAGCGAAGGCTCCTCTGGCCTTAGTCAGAGCAGCATCTATATGTCTGTCGAAATACAGATACTGTTCCAACCAGATACCGAGGTACTTCACTTCACTTTTGCTCGTTAATCGTGAGGCCCAACGATGACAATCTTGCGCCAATTCTTGCGCGTAACCCTCGTGGCCCGAGCCAACGAGGTCCGGAACAGAATTGTTTCGCATTTCTGGACATTTTTTTCAGTTATGCTGAAGAGGATCGGCGAATTAACGGCTCCCTGTTGCAGACCACTTTTGATTTCAAAGGTGGTGGTAGAAGTTACATTGCCACTTTTGACAACAAACTTTCTACCGCTGAGCATATCATAAAGCATATACAATAATGGTTTACTGGTGAGTTTTAGGTACAATCCTTCTAACCATACGGTGTCGAAGGCCTTCTCTAAATCAACCAGAACAGCACCCGTGCATTATTTCTTGGACTTTTTCCATTGGATATCAGAAACGAGCTTAGACGCGGCATGAATGGTGTCATGTCCCGCCTTGAACCCGAACTGGTTATCCGGAATTATTTTGTTGTCCGCAGCCCACTCATTCAGAGCCCTATTGATTACCTTTTCGAAGACCTTGCTGATGCTTGGAAGAAGACTTATCGAACGAAGATTTGACGGATTGGAGTTGTCCTTTCCCTTTTTCGGGAGAGGATGAACCACAGCGCTCTGGATAATATGCGTTACTCAGCGCGTTGTTGAACAGAGTGGTGTAGATGTCTATTGCCTGAATCGGTAAGTCCACAAGGATTTGATGGTGTGCGTGAACCAATTTATAACCAGTTTTTGTTGTATGTGATCTACTCATAGTTGAGGGCACTTTTCTTTATTGACATCATGTAGGTACCAAAACCAACTCTTTATTCGAGGTGTAGAATTATCATGTAAAAATATCTACCTATGTTAAGTGATAGGCAAAGAGGAGCATTTAAACTCATAGCCTTTTTGGTAAGGTTTCATTTCACGTCGGAAATTGAGACGAATCTACCCATAGCCAAACCAAACACGACAACAATAACATTCGGCCAACCATCCCAAATGAAACCAAAACAATAAATTCAAAGGACCTGATAAACAAACACTCACAAAAAGTTATACACTTTGTAAGCAACTGTGTGTAGGAATATGTTTATACCACAGGATCTATTTTTATACCTACAAGCACTTATAATGAAAAAACACTGGAAATTAGAACTTGAAGGACTTGTCGTCGGTTGACAGCAACGACGACAACGTCTCACACAAACTAAAATGTAATGTATTGGCAAACTCAACCTTTAACCCATGTTATATGTCACATGTTAAAAGTAATTTGTGTTTCCTCTCAAATTACTGTAACATCAAGGTCCATGGTGACGAGTTGGCTTTTGGGTTAGAATTTCTAGATTGGTTCGGAAGTCAAGTCCAAAATTCTTCTTTTCTATGACAGCAAAAGATCTCAGTTTACCTTGTGTTGGCTACCCGAGATTCTTTCCTTTTTGCACAAAAAGTTCTTGGTTCTAGGGACTCAGTTCCCTGGAAACATACAATGACAAACAAGTTTTCTAATTCAAACTGAGTTGGTCATACGTTCGTGATTGGTGAGGTATGGATGAAGATAAAACGAAAAAAAACTTGGAGTACTTTTGATATTTTTCGTAACTACAACTCATCCGGTTATTATAATATTGCACAATTCCATAGAGCAAACTATGAACGACCAATACCTCAAAGATCTGTAAACATTTGCTCTTTTATTGTTTTACTTCTTTTTTTGTAGCCCTTCCGTCCGTTCGTCATTCATGGAAACTGAAACTTTCTTACAAAAAAGAAACTTTAATTACTGTGGCTAAAATGTTTTTTTTTCTTCTTACTAGAAAAAAGGTTTTTAAAAAGTTTTGCTGCCTGTTTTTTTATGAACAGAATATTTTATCCTTGTCGAATGTAGCTACAAAAAAACGAAAAAAATTGAAGTAGCAATTAAAAAGTAAACCTGCATTTTTGTATCTCACCTCTTTTCTTTGCTTTCGTTTTTTTTATTACAATCACCTCTTCTTAATAGAAGCTTGAACTTCAACTTTGTAAAGATACTCTTTAAATTTGAACTTTAAAACTTTTAGAGTAGACAAATGTATACTATGTCTTTTTCTAATGCTTTTAATAAATTGATAATAGAACAAAGCACGAATGTTAATTTTAATTTTTTTTTCCTTCATGATTTGGATTGATCTTAGCCTAACTCTTTCCTCTTAAAGAATTAAAACTCTATCCAAGCCATATTATTTCATAGAATATGAATAGATTTTGTAGTGAAAATTTCTCTATAACGCCATTCTGGTTTTTACATATAGGTACCCAAAATCTGACCAGGTATACGGATAAATTATTGACTTTAAATGACTTGATAACCCAGCCGATGGTCTCAGTCACCAGTGCTGCTATGTGTCAGTAGTTCGTTACATTTATGTGCGAAGTACTGTGAAATGTAATGTAATGTAATGACTTGATAACGGATCCAAAAGTCTTGTCGATTTATCTAAGCATATAGCTTACGTCGATAACTTAAATTTGAAGATATTATGATCATAATGTCAGTTCAAATCTTTTGGTATGTCAGAGATCGAGATTAATGTCTTCATTAAGCAATGAATCCTTTACCGTCGCTCGGTCGACGACGACGCCACATGGTGGAATATGAGATTAAAAGTTTGTTTGGACCTCCAAACCTAGTCCCGAAAGATTGCTTAGAGTATACAGTCTTGGACACCAGAACGTCAACTGTTCACAAAAGTCTATGTCAAGCAGATGGCCATGGCTCAGACTATAGAGCAATTGATTGCTTAGCTGAAAGCTACGGGTTCAAGCTCCAGCTTCAGTAGCATTCTTTTACTACAAAAATCGCCAGCTTATCTGAGGCCACCTGTGCGATAACATGGGACAATACAAATCCATGTCCCCTCCTCTGAGCCACGTGGGTTTCTGTTATGTGTGCTTTCTTTCTATGAGTCTGTCTGTGTCTCTCTCTGTTGTATTGATGTCTTGTTCTGTCCCAGCCGATGGCCTCAGTCGCCAGTGCTGCTATGTGTCGGTAGTTCGTTACATTCATGTGCGAAGTACTGTAAAGTCAATGTCAATGTCAAATTCTATATCAAAGGATAAGACGAATTGTTTTGAAATTTGAAATTTTGGAATATACGCTTAAGCGTCTCTTAAAAGAACAATTAAGTTCATTAAAGCATAAAAATAAAACCTAAGAACGTGAGTAAAGTACCTATACCTATACACAGTTATGGTCAACGATAACAGTGATATGAATTATTCTTAAGACATTCGGATATGATCAGAGCAAAATGCATTTTTGAGAAAGGGGAGCAACATTTATTTCAATGTGTGTCTTCTAATATCAAATTCATGGAAATTACTCAGGACCACGTCATTTTGTTATTGGCTCAACTTTACAGGGATATGATGATGTAGGCAAGTACCCTTGGTTTTATCCAACCATATCTACATTATTATATCTACAATGATTTCTTGAAGAAGTGAAAACTGACCTAACGAGTATAAAATAAAAAATCAGCAAATGTTCAATATAGGTCTAGAGGTAATAAAAGAAATACGGCGTGAAAAAGTTATATTAGATCTGGGACATTAGCGACCTCATGGTTTATATATCTCTTTTCGAAGAGTTAAAAAGACTTTAGTACGATCTTTATAATGACTATATTGTTACTATGGGTGATTCCTTGAAGAAATACGTTTTTGGAATTTCGTAAACTCAAACAGAAAATGCCATTTTTACCCAGTTAATTTTTTAATTATTTGAAAAATAGCAAACAAGTCACATTTAACAATGTCCCGATTGAGTTTGATCAAGTCTTAAGTTTTTTGTCCCTTCTCAAAGAAGATAATTCTTCTGGTCCTGACGGTTATTCTATTGAAAAATGCAAAACGGTTCTAGCTAAGCCTCCTAGTAAAATATTCCAACTATCATTGCAACTCGGAAAATGGCTCTGGAAGATTGCTTGGATCACGCATGTCTTTAAAAAAGGAGATAAGTCGCATATTGTAAACTATAGGCCAATTTCTAAGCTTTCTTGTATTCCTAAACTGTTCGAACAAATAGTGTGTGACAGTTTATCCTTTTACTGCACAAACATAATATACAGTGAGCAACATGGATTTGTGCAAAGAAGATCAACGGCCACAAACCTTCTTGCATTTACGCATAAATGTTTGAATAGCTTGGAAAAGGGACAGGAAGTTGACTGTGTAGATATACACTGATTTTTCAAATACTTTTGATCAACTATCTCGTTCAGTTATCAAGTTAAAATTAAATTCATTAGGCTTTCCCCCTGGACTTGTTTCATGGATTTCTTCTAGAAAAAAGAACTTACCAAGTTAAGTTTAGAGAAATGTTTTCAAAATCGGGTGTTCCACGGAGTAGTTACTTAGGACCACTTCTATTTATTTTATCTATTAATGATGCTATTTTTTGTGTAAGAAGCAGTGAAATTCTTATTTTTGCAAATGACATGAAGATCTTTAAGAAAATTACAACTAAGAATGATCGCATTCTTCTGCAAAATGATATTTATAATTTTTCTGTATGGTGTAATAAGAACAGTTTAAATCTTAATGCCAGACAATGACATTCTCAAGGAAACGAGCACCCTCGACTTATGAGTATTTTATATCTCAGCAATTCTCGTGTTTTTAAAGTAAGGGACCTTGGAATTCCTTTAACATCTAATCTTGGTTTTACTGAGCACATTTACAACATCTACACTAATATATAAAGCTGAAGAGTTTGTTTGTTTGAACGCGGTAATCTCAGGAACTACTGGTTCGAATGGTATAATTCTTTTTGTGTTGGATGGTGCCTTAAACGACTTAGACATTAGGCTACTTAACATTAAGCTGTGACCAATAGCAGCGAAGAATCTGTGGAAAATGTGGAAAAACGGCAAAAAATATACATTTTTCTGCGTTTTAACGCACTTTTCTCAGGAACTACTGGTTCGAATGGTAAAATTCTTTTTGTGTTGGATGGTGTCTTAATCGACTTAGACATTAGGCTACTTAACATTAAGCTCTGACCAATAGCAGCGAAGAATCTGTTTAAAATGGGGAAAAAAACGGCAAAAAATATACATTTTTCTGCGTTTTAACGCACTTATCTCAGGAACTAATGGTTCGAATGCTATAATTCTTTTTGTGTTCAATGGTCCATTAATTGAGGAAGACTTGAGGCTATTTAACATTAAGCTGTGACCAATAGCAGCGAAGAATCTGTGGAAAATATGGAAAAAACGGCAAAAAATATACATTTTTCTGCGTTTTAACGCGCTTATCTCAGGAACTGCTTTATGAAATTGAACAATTTTTTTAATGTTGAATGGTCCATTTATCAAGGAAGGCTTGAAGCTATATAAAATTTAGCTGCGACCAATAGGAGCGAAGAATTTGTGTAAAATGTGGAAAAAACGGCAAACAATACAATTTAATAAAATATAAAGCTGAAGAGTTTGTTCGTTTGAACGCGGTAATCTCAGGAACTACTATTTCGAATTGTAAAATTCTTTTTGTGTTGGATAGTCCATTAATCGAGGAAGGCTTTATTCTACTTAAAATTAAGCTGCGACCAATAGCAGCGAAGAATCTGTGGAAATGTGAGAACTGAGATTTTTTTCTGAGATCTCTGAGATGAAATTGTTTTGGATTCGATTTCTCACTCAGCTTTTTGACGTGGCTGACATATGTGCAGCAACAATTAGTAAGGTAACCATTAAATCTCAATGATAACTGAGAATTATGTTCCACCAAATGATTTTGCCTCAGTCAAGGTGACATTGAGATCTCAGTGAGATGTTGTTAGGTGGAACTGGCTTAATAACTGCTCAAATTAGAATTTTGAGAGTTCAATTGATTTGTGAATGTGATTGATTGCACTATTTGTGCAGATTATTGTGTTTAAACAATATCATTTTATGTACTTCTTAACTAAAAAATATGCTCAGATTAAAGAAAAAAAAATTACTTAACGAAGAGATATTAGAATTATTAGGGAGAGTTCACCCAAGGGAATTTTTTAAGTATGAACAACTGAAGGGAATCATAAAAAATGCTCAAATTTTTCAAGTTCAAGAGAATTACGACCTAGGGAGAGTTGACTGCAATTCAATTTTACAATAACTTCCGAACGAAATTCCCACGCGTGCATGATGCACAAGTCGAGACGATACTCTGGCCGGTGGACGAGGGAGAGGCGGACGAAGTCGCGGGCAACTGCTAGTTGTTAATAAAGCTAATTCTGTGCTTTGGTTCATTAAGCGTCGAAAGAATTTCTTGATCCTAACGTGACCCTTGCTCTTTATAATTGCCTAGTTCGTCCCTGCCTTGAATATGCTTCGCAGATTTGGACTCCTTATTATGAGGTTTATATTGACAGGTTAGAATCGATGCAACGTAATTTTACTCGTTTCGCATTAAAAGGTGGTCAGTGGCAGAGTATTACTCCTCCAATGCAAACTTTGTCTCAAAGTAAGACCAACAATGATTGTTTTCCTTCATGAACTTATTACTGGCGTTACAGATGCACCAGACCTTCTCAGTGCTATACTCTTTAATTATCGGAGAGGAGGCTATCACCTTCGTAGCATTGATATTATCAATGTCCCAAGACATAGCACCAATTATGGAATGCCTGAACCCTTGACACGGATGAGTAGGCTCTTGAATTGTTATTCAGATCTCATTGACCTGCACTTTAATAAGAATAAACTTAAGGCTATACTTAAAACCAGGGAGGCACGCCAATAAATGTTCTTTTGTTTGTCTAAATTTGTATTATTTTTTATTTATTTGTATTTGTATAATTTTGTCATTTTACGTGTAAGTGTTCGTTTTAGATTGCCTACTGTCTACTGACAACTAACACTGCATTAAGTGATGAGCTGGTCTATAACACAGTTTTCTGAGTTAACAGTTAGACTATTAGTCGTTAGATGTTGCTTGCTATAAGCTCTTTTTCGACTTTATCTGAAATAGCCATAAACCGGTTTCCTGCATTTTTGTATAAAGGTTTCGTTTAACTTTACCTGTTTGTTTGGGCAGGGTCTAGTAATTTGATACATACGGTACACTGTATCTAGTTCCCTTGCAAATATATAACGCCAAGGTGTCATCGGTTAAAAAAATCGGCTTTGCTTTTAATTCTTCACAATTCTTTTAGTATTGGTATTAAATAATTAGAACAATTCCAACAAAACCTGCATTTATTAATTTAAATAAACATTAAAATATCACACGCTAAATATTTCTTTATCTTTTTAAGAAGCGGGGGTGGCAAAAAGTATAAATTGAGAAACTAATAACTTTTTATTTATTTTTATTAATTTTTATTTTTATTTATAATTATAATATTTATATAGCGGCATTTTATAAATTAAAATTAAAATGGTGTTATATGTATGCCTAAGCGATACAAAATATCATTACTGGACAAGGTTTGTGGGGTAGAAATTTGATACAAAATTCCTTATAACAAAAAAAGAACTAATGAATATAAATACAAATGTTAAAATGCAATAAGTTAAGAGAGATATAACATATACAATAATCATCAAGGGACATAGGTCAACAAAATTTCGATTTGATGATGATCAAATTCAAGAAGCCAGGTTTTAGATTTTTTTCAAAAATAAGGACAATACACGAATGGAACGAATAGCTACAGAAAACGTATTATAAAGTTTACAGGACACAATAGAGTAAAAGTTTCTTAGATGACATCAGATATGGGGCTCTGAAAATAACCTCCCCTCATAAGAAATATTTTGGACGTCTTAAAATAATATAAATGTCTGATGGGCAAAATGTTTAGGTAGGTATCTAATATAGATAGCATAGGTTGGTTCGTTAACGAGCCAGTCTACGTTAATCGGCAAATTTGAGGAGCATCGATGCTAACTTTTACTTTTTTATAGGGGATCACAATGGACCAGTAGGCCCCCGTGTACGCAACAGCTTCATCCTGTGCACACCCCTTATCACCTAACCTAACCTAACCTTAGGTATCTAAACAACTCCATGGATCGATTTAAACGATTGGCTCCACACATTTTTCTTATAGCACATTTCTGTAGGATTAGAAGGGGGTTAATATTTGATTGATATGCCCCACCCCAGTAGGATATCCCATACTGGAGTTTCGAATGAAATATGCCAAAATAAACTTCTGGTTTATGAATTAGCACAAGACGAGCACGGCTGGCATTTCTAAGTTCTAGCCAAAATTGTATAGGTTATGTCAATCAAGAAACCTGATATATTCGGTATGAACAGATCTCGAGATTTTGACATTTGACATAAATTAACTGTATAAATAAAGCACAACATATTCAAGTTTGTTGTATAGTAGAGTTGCGCAAAACAGTTCCATGACCGGAACGAACATGGAACGGTTCTTTTGGTAGTCGGAACTAGTTCCTGGAACTAGTTCCGCGGAACTGTTAAGGTTCTGTAAATGCATAAAAACTTGAACATGGTAACATGAACTAATAAGCGAAAGGCAGATTTGGTTTCTTTCAATCCACAAACCACATACAAAAACCAACAAAACAATAACAAACAATCAATGATACACTACACATGTTAAATTGCTAATACCAATACGAATAAAATGACATCAGTTTTCATTTTTCATCTTTCATGAACGAAATAAACTGGAATCCAAATCAGTTTTGTCTTTTAATGTTCATAGTTCCGACTCCGAGCCAAAGGAACTATGTATGTCATACGCGAGGAACTACGAACCTTCGGAACTATGAGTATTAACAGAGATATCAGAGTTCAGAGATCAGACATAAGACCGATCAATGTTCATTTCGTTCTAGATCATATTAACAATACAAACACGCTTCAATAATATATCCATCTTCAACCTACCTACACACGCTAATACAATGGTGGTTGGTTTGGTATTTCACATTCATTCGTTCCATTTGTGTGTGTATAGTGTAACCTGCACAAGAGCGCGATTCTTTCCACTTTCATATCATACATATCCATATCCAGTCGGAACTATGAACTGCTCAACAAAAATATGTTTTGTTCTTTCTCTTTCCACTTTCATACCATATCCAGTCGGAACTATGAACGAACATGTTTAGTTCGTTCTCTTTCCATTTTCATACCATATCCAGTCGGAACTATGAACATGTTTAGTTCTTTCATGTCCATGTCCGGAACTATTTAGGTTTAGACTTCGGAATGAAAGGAAATGTCTCCGGGAGAGGACATAGTTCCTGGAACTATACATGTCCGGAACGACTCATGTCTATTGTATAGCTTACGTCTATCATCCTCTTCATCATGTCTTTCTGTTTTGAATGTCAATTAGGTGACCCCAGCCAAATCCAGGCTGCGATCATTATCGGTCCAATATCATTGAACTCATCAATATCAAATCGTTGTCAAACTGTCAATCGTACTCGGTTCGGGGTGCGGGTGCAGTTGTTTTGCTTAGGTAAGGTTGTTCACGATATAAGTGAAACTGAAACAATTTGTTTTAAATCGCTTGTTCATCTGATGACTCTGAAAGTATAGTCTTAGAAGCCAGTTAAAGCTATCATTGAAACGGATCCGGAAAAATCTTTGAATGGATATTATATATATATGTCTTCTTTTGAATAGAAGTGCAAATTATAACCAATCGATCGGAATCACTCGAAGAATTTTTATTGACATAAAAAAGTTCAATTACACATTTTTTTATTAAAATGTGTTTTTCCTTTTTCCGGTTCTAAATTCATTTTCCTGAACAGCTGATTGTATTATGTCAAAAAATGAAACAAATTGTTCCAATGATTTGCGTTTCAATTTTATACAATTCCAATGATCTGTGTTTCAACTTCTCACTGTTCCAATGATAGAATTACGGCAGGAAAAAAATTAATGACAGAAATTTTCAATGATTGCTATAACCGACCTATCAGAAAAATTCCAATGATGTGTTTCAATGATGAAAACCAATGATAGCTATAACTGGCCTCTTATTATCCTTAACTTTTTAGTTTCACATAAGCCAGATAGACAATCAAAATGGAACAAATCCGTTTCTATTTGCCTATACCGACCTTGTTCTATGTAGTAGCACGAATCTCAAAAGTTGGATATTTTACGGTTTTCTTTGAAACTTCTTTTTTTTCAAACCAAGGAAATAAAGGAAATACTTGAAAAATATCCAAGGAAATAAACCATCAACATGACGACAAAACAAGCAAAATATTAAGCTTTCAAAAAAAAACAAAAAAAAACAACCACATTGTTTTGCCATAAAGAACAGAGAAAAATAGGAGTGCGTCACTTTTGTTAAATTCAGTGTGTATCTTTCTATTACAAAAAAGTACTACTACTACTTATACGGTTTGCATGAAGAATCAGCAGATTTTTAATTCGTTTTGTTTATGTACCATCAAACGAATCTTCTCTTTATGCTTTTCTATTTTTGTTTTGAAAGATTTAACATCAAAATCACGAACAAACAATAATAAAAAATAAAAACAAATAAACAAAAAAAAATTGACCTTAACAAAATTATGTAATTTCCATTTTAATATTCAAATGAATGAAATGAAATGTTCATCAAAGATAAAAATCTGAATGAATACAATTCATGACACTCATCGATGCCCTTATTACAAAAAAAAAGAACAAAATTGTAATATAAGATTTCTAAGAAGGAAGTCAAAATAACACAAATAATAAAAGAAAACAACATAAATAAATCCGATTAGATGAAAAAAGGAATGTGAAGTGAAAGTCGGAACATAAGGATGCTCTATTTGTAGCAGATTTGTCCAGAATCGGAAAACAAAGGAAAGCCATAACAAAAAGAAAAGAAAAAAAGAGCAACAATATGAGCATAAGACCCAAGCTTAGTCTCTTTTTTCAAGACTCATTAAAGAGAACATCGATTTTTCGTTACAGTCATGTTATGTAGTTCTTGGAATAAGAAAGCATTGATATTACGTCCAGAACGTTGCCGCCGAAGGGATTCGAAAGGATTTCATATACCTACTTTTTAGAATAATTTAATTTCCATGAACCCAACATTCAAAGAGGGTCAATAATTTATTAAGTTCCTTAATGTTAATGACAAAGGATGGTGCTTAGGGCATCAATTATCATAAGTTAAAAGCAATAATATAATGCAATACCCAGATATAAGAAGTACAAGTAAATACCCTTACCTAAAAAAAAAAGAAATAATTGAGTGTGTCTCCTTTGCTTAAGATAGCAATTCCTTACTTGGCCGACTGTCGTGCGTCGCTCAGTGATGGTACGCCACATAAATTCGTAATTTATGAACGGAAACTGAATGTGAACAGTGTCACCACAAAAAAGCTGTTTTTTTACCATTTTAAAGTGACAGATGAAAATAGAAACCTTATAGCAAGTATTGGATTGAATTCGTTAGGATGATGGCAAGGAGGAAAATCTCTAGATTGTGTAGTATTGATAACCCTTTAAAAATAACTAGAGTGGCGCGACAGCTCTTGAAGAGCCAAGGCCTAAGTGACTTACTCTCATTAACAATTCTCTGAGTGCGTGTGAAGAATTGAGGGGACCTACTATTTAACGCCGTTTCCGAACGGCAAAGTTGAGAAGCACTTTTTGATGACAGATTGTTACTCTTGGAAGTTTTGGAAGTTCTTCGCAAGAGGCAGTACCCGTGAAAGATGAAATAAAAATTTTATGGGTGTGAGTGCGACTTGAACCCACGACGCGACGTTCTGCTCAGCAGCCAAAGCATAACCCTTTACTGAAAAAATTTCTTGCACAAATAGTTCTAAATGACAAATTTTATTTTCGGTCTTCAACCACGAATAAATTCGTACAATATACTCATACAGTTGTATTTTTTTAGTACATCTTCAATAAGTTTTGTGCATTGCACGGGTGGAAATACAAAATTAAGTTCCTCTATTCGTATGCATATTTACGAAAAGCATTAACACCTTGTGTTATTGCCTCGTAATTTTTCCTCCACTATAAATACTGATCCAGCTAGATTCCTTTGTTCTTCACTTTACTTTCGCTTTTTAATTGTTGTCCGTGCTGCCCAACGATGACCAATTGCGCCAATTCTTGCGCTTATCCCTCGAGGGTTTAGCCAACGTTTCAGCTCCAGTTATTGGAGTATCGCTGGACCTTTTCGTAGTCACTCTGTAAAGATATGTCTAATGTGTTCGACCTTTGGTGCAGTTCTGTTAGATCGTCGGCTTTGGAGAGAATCGGCGAATTAACCGCTCTTTATGCAGACCATTTTTAATTTCAAATGGTGTGGTGGAAGTTACGTTGCCACTTTTGACAACAAACTTTTTACCGTTAAGCATATCATAAGGCATATACAACAATGGTTCATTTATGCCAAGTCTGGTCAGCTTTAGAAGAAGACTCTCTAACCATACGGTGTCAAAAAGCCTTTTTCAAATCAACCAGAACTGCACCCGTGCATTGTTTCTTTGATTATTACATTGAATATCCGAAACGAGCTTAGACTCGGCATGAATAGTGTCATGTACCGCCTTGACCCCCAATTGGTTTACTGGCTATCCGGAATTATCGTGTTGTCCACAGTCCACCTAGTCAGAACTCCATTGATGACCTTTTCGAATAACTTGCTGATGCCTGGTAGAAGACTTATCGACCGAAGATTTGCCGGATTGTAGTTGTCCTTTCCCTTTTTCGGGAGAGTATGAAACACAGCTGTCTTCCAACGCTCCGGATAATATGCATTATTCAGCTTTTCAGATATAATAATTTCAACAAGAATAGGAAAAAATTTCAATAAACAAAACTCTCTACATTGAACATTGCCGCATCCTGTGTTTCATTAAATTGCTTAAATTTTTCGCAAACATCTTTTTGCGTAAAGTTTTACATTCTATTCTGTGCTACTCTTTGAAATGCATTGTCATTATTTGATATGTATTATCAAATAAATCAAGATCTAGACACTATAGAAAACGATAGTACTAGTTAGTTACAATCAAAATTTACTCCATTAAAAAGAATATAAATGAAAAAAAATGTTAGGTAAGTACTTTTCTAATCTTTGGGAGAGTGAAATCAAATATTTTGCTGTTTGTTTGTTTTTGATTCATTCAAGTTGACCTAATAATATTCATATGATATGTAAATTGTCACATCAACACCAGATGTTAATCTTAAATCTCAATTTAAATAATGTAAACTGAAGAAAAACGTACAATTCTGGTCACAGCATTGAGATTATCTGAATACACAAAAAATGAAACCTTTTTTCAACACTATGCCAGCTAAACGACATCCATTGATACAATCTATTCAAAAAAAAAAATCTATAAAAGAACGGACTACCATTCCATAAATAATCTAAAAAGCATTCCTTTAACAACCATTACATTTTGTTGAAAAAGAAAAAAAAAGACAAAAACGTACCCACGAGCGGAGCACTACTTGAACATTATACAATATTGCCTTGGGCAGAGTCCCAAAAACATTTCATAGCAGTCAAATGGCTATAACAACTATCACTCATCTCTCGAAAACATTCTACCCAGAAGAAAGGACATCTCACCCTTTTAACGTAATATAAAATAAAAGTTCAACTTTTTTTCCCTATTTCCTCCAACAATAATCAATTTTTTTTTGTTTACAACAAAGAAAATGAAAGAAAAAAAAACTACATGGAAAAACTCATAAAACTAACTCTTGAATGACAAACTTAAACTTTTGTGTTATGTTTCCAAAAGGGAAAAAGTGCGAAATTGCCAAAGAAATTTGTTCATCACTCTTAAATTACTTAAAGGAGTCGACTTTTTTTCAAGAACGAACAAAAGGTAACACTATACGATTTATATTCGTGTTTGTGTGCAAAAGTGGTAAGGATGTAGCTTTAATAAAATATACAAGTAAGCACAACTATCTCCATTATTATGGTGGCTCGGTGATCATCGTTCCTTAGGTTTTGTTTGTTTGTGCGCCTGTTTTATTGGATACTCGTTCATCATCGAGCTTAGAGGCATGGATGATGGAGGTGTCTCGAGGCTGAATTTTGTCTCTTTTTTTGTGGAAGCATGTCATTCTTATCGTATTATTTATATTCTATGAAGTTTGCGCTGCCTGGTGTATAAAACTAATTTCGTAAATTGCTTTCTGGTCCATTGTGTTGGGCTGTAGTGCAGACTTCATGGTGTTAAATGAACTTATTTGGATGGAATACTTGTGCTAGGTGTCCTTAACTTTACCAGCAGAAAGAAAAGCAGGTAGGTAGGTACTCAATACCTTTGCAATTTGTTTTTCTCTTTTGTGTCCCATCTCGCAGTTTTAAGTTATAAAAAGCTGTTTTTCATAACTTGAGCTTTTGTTGCCGGCAATTGAATGGCACCCTGAGGCAGTACAGTTGGTGTGCCTACACGCACCTCAAATATTACGATTTTAGAAATCGCAAACATGTCCGAAATATGCTTTTATTTTGATGAAGAAAAATAACTGGCGGGTACTATACCCAGTTCAGATAGAAACTTGAAATTTCGAACACAGTCTATCAAATCTGAAAGAAAAAAAAAATTGGATTGGAAAATTAATGTTGCGTTTTTGAAACATTCGCCGAAAACAGTAGCAAAATGTATGGTACTTAACGAGTTTTATATGAGAAATTTTAACAGACTTAATTCTTACATGTGATGAGAAATTATAAATATTTGCTATACAATCAAGGGCTTTATATAATAAACATTTTAAATTAACATTAAAATAATTATAATATTGGAAGTACATTGGAACCGTTTTTCTGCTTTGACCAAAAAGTGTTTGATGCCATGAAAACGAACTATTTTGCAAAAAAGCAACAAGAAACCCTCTAAAATCAAGTTGTGGAATTGGATTCCTTTGCGAATGCAATAAAGCTTTCATGCGTCTACCATTGCTGCATACAGTCCATTAGATAGAATCCTATCTTATTGGTTTGTCCATCAAATGGTTCGTATGTAACTATTGCATTCTTGTTCCAAAGCACTACTGCGATTTCAATCTTCTTATCAAAGTCAATTGAACCACGGGCCTTTTTCTTCATTGCTTTTGGGTCGATTAGATGCCTTACCGACCTGTTCCTGAGATAATCTTGTATTGCAATGAAATAAGGGATTTTATAATATATACCAGTTCCAAAATAACCCAGCCCAGAAAGGCATTGTATTAATTTGTGAGACGTAAGAAAATTGTCGAACGCTGCTGAGTGCTCTCTTATTTTTTCGACATTCAAAAGTGATCGCAGTACAACAATTTCTCCCAAACCGAATTCAGAAGCGTTTTCACTACTTACCAGGGAATGTTTGCACTGTTATCACAAACATGTAATTAGGACTTCACGGGTTTGAAACGGTCCCTGCTCATACCATCTTTGATGAATCATCAATGATGATATCGCACCGAAATACTGGCTGTCAAGACCAATATAAATCCAACTGGGGTATACAGTATGCACACCAAGGAAGTACATGATTCCAATGAATTTACTTACAATACTTACAATATGTATGGATTGGATATCCTTATTTTTTTATTACGATAAGCATGTCTGCACATTTTCAATTACTTTTTATGATGGGGTATCCTTTAACAAAAGAGTATACCTAACTAGTTTCTCTTACTATTTATTATGGAAACCTGCAGTTTAAATATTATGATGGTTTCGTATTAGCGAATATTTTTCGATAAATATTTCTACGAATATAAATTTCAAGGAAATATTGTTTTATTAGGGTAACTCTTATCCTTGTAAATTTTTTTTTTTGGGTTTTTTTCTTAGCAAAACGATACACGTCTTTTTTATGTGTACCCAACTAAAAAAAAACCTAACCAGGTCAACAAAAAAAAAAATTATTTGTGAACGATACAATGATATCATATTCAGCAAACGTTGCGAAAACGCAATGTTGTACTTTCACTTAACCTCATAACCTAAGCAATCGATTCATACGAATGCTGTCAAATAAATTTTATAATATTAGGCCAGTTCCACCTAACAACATCTCACTGAGATCTCAATGTAACTTTGACTGAGGCAAAATCATTTGATGGAACAAAATTCTCAGTTCTCATTGAGATAAAATGGTTACCTTACAAATTGTTGTTGTGCATATGTCAGTCACGTCAAAATAGCTGAGTGAGAAATCGAATCCAAAAAATTTTCATCTCAGAAATCTCAGAAAAAAATCTCAATTCTCAGCTGAGATTTTTTGTTCCACCTAAAAAATATCAGAGATCTCTGAGATCTCAGTGAGATGTTTTTAGGTGGAACTGGCCTAATGTTTCAACCTTTGTTTATGTGTTGTCAAATTTTGTTTGAAAAAAGTTAAAAGCTTCGAATTTTTTAAAATCCCCGTTTTTCAAAAGGGAGGCGTGAAATTAGGCCCCAGGAAATAAGGCCCCAAAAAAATAATGAAATCAGGCCCCAAAATAAAGCACACAAAACAACAACAACGAAATTTCTCAAATTTTTGGGCTTTTTGTCATTTTTTTGGGCAAAATTTTTTTCGCTCGCTTCGCTCGCCAGCAAATTGTTTCAAACTACAAATCTTTAATTATTCAGAGAGACTGAATATATGAGACTGATTAAATGGTTCTTACGTATTCAGCATAAACTATATATATAATCAATAATTATCTGTATCTACATGATTCAAAAATACTGAACTTCACATCAACAAAAAATGCCTTACTGATGGAGCTATTGCAATTGACACAGATCAGTTATTTAATTTAAACAAAAGAAGCATTAAAATTAAACTGCGTTCAAGTAGGTATAGTGTGCTTGTAGAATGTCCTGGTCTCACCAAATCCCAAAGTTAGGTGATTTTGCATTTTTACGTTACGTTTAACATTACATAGACTTAGAGCGTACAGTATATTTTAACCGTTATGCACGCAAAAAACCTTTAAAATATAAAAACTTTCTTCTCAATTAATTAATTATTGTTTGACAAAAAAAATGTTTAAAATTAACCGCGAAGGTCAGAAGCCCTGAATTTGCTTTCGGGACTTATGACACACCATAGTGGGTCAGTACTCAGTTGGGTCAGTATGTAGTGCTGTTTCCCTGCAACTAAGTGCGCATTTGTATAACTCTTTGAAGTGATATTTCATTGTCTAACTAAGTTCATTACGAAAAAGACAAATTGGGACCTTATTTCATTTATTTGGGGCCTTATTTCATTTATTTTGGGGCCATATTTCATTTCGTTGGGGCCTTTTTCATTGGGGTATAGTTTCATTATGAAAAAAGACCCCAAATTGGGGCCATATTTCATTTTTTCATTCTGGCCTTTTTTCCAGGGCCTAATTTCGCAGAGCCTTTCAAAAGTATGAAAACGTAATTTTGGAAAAAAAAAAACAAAAACAGGTCGATTAGATATTCATTTTTATTACTAGAATCAATCATCAAAATGGGTTAATAAATAGAATACTTACATCAGGATTCGGTTGCACAAACTTGTTTCTATGAAATAGATCCATTAAGTAAATGCAAATAATGGAATTTGACAGAAATAATGGCAATAAGCTAACCAGTTCATACAGAAATGCGAAGTTTAAAATTGTGTTCCAAATATTTCCCTCAATACCTACCTCCATCGTTATATGGCCTATTATAACTGCTATGAATGCAGCTATGTACTTGTACATTATATGTAGGTACAGTTAATATCTCAAAACCAATATTCTTTGAAAGACCTTGAAACATCGAGCATTTGAACACAACTTCATCGTAAATTGGAACATTAGACATTTCTCTTTTCTATTACTAAGAAAAACAAATTTGCCATTTTATAAGAAGGTAAGCATAATTGAATTATTGAAAAAAATTTCATTGAAAATTTTCGTTAACGCAAATAGTTTCAGGCTAAGGATACCTTAATTAAAACCAACACGAATATTCAGATTTGCTATCAACTGAAGTATCTTCAGATTACATATTATGTAAATAACCTTACAAAGAATGAACATGTCCTCCTTGTCAAGAATGTCAAGAGTATCCACTTTAATGAAACAAGAGAATATGCAACTCTACCTAAAATCAATAAGTTAAGAAGTACACAAAATGCAAGAGTAAATTTCAATTGTCTTTTTACCAATTAATCTAGTTCTACATCAGTTTAATATTTGTAGTAGTAGGCTTTAATCAATGTTATCTCCATGGCACAGGAAATTTGTACTTATAAATTGCACTTAGGGAGAGCTTTTTGAATTAAAAATGGCAATATTTACGTATGCATAATTGATTTTGATTTTGAGATTTTGTCAATAAGGACTCAAGGTAACATTAGTTACGGTAGAAAGATATTTTAAATGCAACTATCGTCTATGTACTAGCAAGAATTCCAGTTTCAAAATAACGTTTTTCCACAGATTTTAGGAGTTGTGATGTTTCCATAAGGAGAATGTTCCTTACTTGCAATATATGTACAGGTACTGTAATGGAAAGTTTTCAATCGTAAGAAATCGATCTCTAGATTTTTGAAAAGTATGACATATCGTTTAAAAAACGGTCCTTTTGCGTTAACAGCCTCCATCACTAGGTCGATAGTTTTAAAATTTGAAAGTAAGTGTTTGAGAATTGTAGTTTTTGTACCTTTTTATTTTGAGAAAAAATATAGCTTTTTTAGAAAAGAAATTCTAAATTATATTTTAAGCTTTCTTAGAGCCGATTTTCCAATCGTCAGAAAAACAAGCAAATAGTGTTTATTCGACAGATAATAAAATATCGTATTTTTCAATCGTCAGATAGACTTTATCTGACGAAAAACGCTCTTATTTATTCGACCAATGAATAATCAGATAAGTTTATTTGCCAGTTTGTTGTTTGTAGATTTTTTAGATGATTGAAAAATCGGCTCTAAGAAAATATTAAATTCATTTTTGACTTTTGAATGAAAAATATATTTTTGTAAAGCTTATCTATTTTACTTTATTTCTCATTGTTAAGCTTTGTTTATTTTAAACTACGAAAATTTTCCATAGGTATATTGAAAATGAGACTGCTAAGAAAATTTACGAAAGAACCATGAATTTTCCATTATGTTGAAATTTTTGTAAGCTTCATCTAAATCAAAAGCAAAACATAATTGAATAATTGACGATATATAATATGCACTTAGTAACTGCACATTGCACATAGATATATTATAATATAAGATAATTTCAAGCAATTTTTGTAGTTGCAAAGTCGTAAATGTATGTCATCAGAAGAAATCTTCAAGGATACATCTCCTGTTAGTCTGTTACTCTTTTCTCATTCTAAATATTTTGTAGTTCCAATCTGGGACCTTGGTTGTCAATAATTTCAGAGCATTTTTTTTATTACATAGTCAACTACATTACATTTCTTTGAAACCATCATACACTCTTCAAATTCCAATCACATTTCGTATATGAAACCATTGCTTTTGAAAAAACAGGAATTGTATTTATCGCTGTTCGTTAGGAGAACATTTCAAAGCAAAGAGAAACTTATAATGGAAAATTCTGTTTACGACATTAACGAATGCATTCGAGAAAGAATTTTACTATTGGATACTCGAATTCCTAATCCAAACAGACAAACAAACAAACGTGTACCCAACGGCACTAGCGGTAGAGTGTAGACTTGTGTTGGAGATGCCAATTTAACATAGAAGATTATATGGAAATTGCGTAGATCGTGGATGTCAGCGCAAAAATGGGAAAGTTTGTTTTATGGCAATCAATATTACATTTTGCAACAAGGATATGTCAACAGGTTATCCTAGATGGTAAATTATGTAACCTGTGACTTGTAGTAAACTTCCGGATAAAATGTTGTTTAAAAGTGAACATGCAAACAAGATTTATTTATGGATATAGATTTTTTCCATTTCTTATATAATGTAAATTTGAGTCAGAGCGCCATCAACTGTAAAATTATGTCATGCTAGTGAAATATTACGTACACTTTGAATTAAACTAGGTATGCCTTCTAAAATGAGTCTTTCGTTAGCTCTTAGACTATTGAAAACATACTTTTACAATGTCACTCTCGAGATATAAATATGAAATGAATTGATTGTAGTCTTACTCTAGCAGACGAAACTTAAAAAAAGCCCTCATTGTCTCATTTTTAATGACAATGGCATTGAACAAAAAAAAAAACATTCATACAACTTCATAATGCAAACTTTTGTTTTATTTTTTCCCTGCTTTTATTTTCTCTCATAAAATAAACAACAGAAATTATCACAATGAAAATAGGAAGACTGTCAGCAATTTATATCCGGTAGTCGTAGTGGTGGTTATTTGCTTATACATATTAAAAATGTGGATAGCAATGTATGAAGTATATTGTATTTATTTGTATTTGTGTATTTCATCACATGAATTATATTACATATATTGGTAAACCACATTGGTATTGTTTCATCATGTTTAGCCATGTGGATTTGCTTTGTCCACAAAGCCACATTTTTATGGAATTATTAAAAACAGATGATAATTATCAATTACCCGAAAACTTTTCTTTTCAAAAGTCAAGAGCCCATCATCGTGTCAAGGTTATGAAGAATACTCCACTTAAGGGAAGGAAAACAAATTAAGTACGTATACACATGTACTTATTTGTTTATTGATTTAATTACAAGAAAAAAATAAATCTGATAAAAAAAATTTCATGATAAGGTATAATGTCCATGCATCTCGAAAATAATCTAAACTAATATATAAAGCTGAAGAGTTTGTTTGAACGCGCTAATCTCAGGAACTACTGGTTCGAATTTTGTGTTGGATAGTCCGTTAATCGAGGAAGCTTTTAGGCTACGGCTAATAGGAACAAAGTATCTGTAGAAAATGTGGAAAAAACGGCAAAAAATTATTATTTTTTTATTTATTTGAACGAGCTGATCTTTTTGTGTTGAATAAGTCCATTTATAGAGAAAGGCCTTAAGCTATACAACGTTACGCTGTGAATAATAAGAGCAAAAAAAAAATAGAGTGGCGTCACAGCTCTTGAAGAGCCAAGGCCTAAGTGGCTTACTCTCATCAACAATTTTCTGGGAGCGTGTGAAGAATAGAGGGAGCCTACAATTTAACGCCGATTCCAACCGTCAAAGTTGAGAAGCACTTTTTCATGACTTGGAAGTTTCGTCAGTTCTTCCCAAGAGGTAGTGCCCGCGAAAGATGAAATAAAAACTATGGGGACGAGTAGGACTCAAACCCACGACGTTCTGCATAGCAGCCAACGCACCTAACCACTTAGCCACGGACACTACACATTTAAAGGCTTCGTGTTAAGAAGTATTTCGACTTAGGGAGAGTCGACTGTTATGCAATTTTAAAATAATTTCACAAAAAAATCCCACGCACGGCGAGCCCATGATGCACAAGTCAAGACACACCTCTGGCCAGTGGACGATGTGGACGAAGTCGCGGGCAACTGCTAGTTGAAGAATATAGGCTTGCATGTTCTAGAAACACTATGTTTATATTTTTTTGTTTTTGAATAGGGGGAGTTGGGGCACGAAATATTCAAGGCGAAAAAATCAATCACAAAAATTTTAGCAAATTTACTTACGCACTTAAGAAACACGTTTGTTTTTGCTGAGGGTCAACCGATGAATGAAGAGGAAGGATAGTTAGGGGTGTATATGGTTTTATAGAAATGGTGTGTTGTGCGTGTGTTTGAGTGGCCTACTGCGATTAGTTTTCATATGATATCGAATGTATATATGTGCCCCAACTTCCCCTAAGACTTTAAAAAGTATTTGCGCCCATATTTGAAGAAACATTTGCTTTTGTCTTCGTTGTTCAATTCAACTTTCGTTTTGTAAGGATATGCTCAATCTTTGACAAAAAATGCATTTTAATTTTTCTTTGAAAAGTGAAATACATAAAAGAAAAGGAATTGCCCTTTGAAATACAGTGCACGAAAAAAGGTTAGAACCAGCACCATTTTCCTAGATAAACGAATATCTATCATGAAAAATTATTGAAGTTTTTTAACAGATTGCCGAAAATAATTATTTAAATACATATAATGATGAACAAATTTATTTATTTTAATATCAAATCAACTCATTTTTTACAAGCTTTTTGAATTTCGCGCCCTGTAAGTGCGAAATAAGGTTAGAACCACTCAACGTTTTGAGCTAACTGTAAAGTTCTATTGGGAGATGAATGACTTGTGGTGTGATTTACAGTTATGCACTCTTGTTAGATTTTGTCTGTGCAGTTTCACAATAGCAATCACTCAGTTGTTTTCTTCAAATCAAACAATTAACAATGGGTCGCGGTAAACCATTGACGGAAGCCGAAAAGGCCAAAATATCAACACTAAAAGATTTTACACCTTTGTCAATTCGTAAAATTGCAAAAGAAATAAACCGAAGCAACCATGTAGTGCAAAACTTTATCAACGATCGTGAGAATTACGGAAAAAATTATACTAGTGGTCGGCCATCAATGATTTCTGCAAGGCAAAAACGTGGTTTGATTCGAAGTGCATCGAATAGTTTCAAGTCTGCGCGGCAATTGAAGTCTGAAAACAATTTACCGGTTGGTATTCGACGTGTTCAGCAAATTTTGAGTAGTACCCACCACCTCAAGTTCAAGAAAATGAAGCGTAAACCAATGTTGTCACCCGGTAATATTGAAAGCCGCAAAAAATTCGCTTTGGATCACATTCATTGGACAAATCAATGGCGCAAAATAATTTTTTCCGATGAGAAAAAATTCAATCTAGATGGTCCAGATGGATTTTCCTGTTATTGGCACGATCTACGTACAGAAGAAAAGATTTTTAGTAAACGACAATCAGGAGGAGGTTCAGTCATGGTTTGGGGTGCTATTGGTTACCTGAAAAAGATGCCGCTGTCATTTATTACTACCAGATTGAACGCAATACAATACCAGGAGATGGTCAGCCTCTATTTTCCGGCATATGGGTACGAATGCGCTGGACTAAATTGGCAACTTCAACAGGACAACGCTCCAATTCACGTAGCCAGGTCAACTTTGGCCGGTTTTGAGCAGCGTGGGATAAATACTTTCTCCAATTGGCCTGCTAGATCACTGGATATGAATATTATTGAAAACCTCTGGTCGATTTTAACGCGAGAAATCTACAAGGAAGGTCGACAGTACAACAACAAAGAAGAATTGAAGGAAGCCATCATTGCAGCATGGCAAAACATTCCCCAAGAGATGATCAGGTCACTCTATGACAGCCTACCTCGAAGAATGATTGCATTGCATGATGCCAGAGACAAGTGGACAAAATATTAATTATTATTTTACAAAAAGTGTGACCTTAAAACCAAAAACAACAAGCGGTTCTAATCTTATTTCGCACTTCATTGACTTCAAAAATTAAAAAAAAAAAATTTAAAAATCAAATCCAAAATTATTTTGAACAAAAAAACGTTCTCTTATTTAAACTTAATCTCAAATTAATAAAATAAAACAACATAACCAACAACTTTTGATGACTTTTATTTACAATCATTCTTTTTTAAATGTGGTTCTAACCTTTTTTCGTGCACTGTATGTATGTAAATGCAGAAGATTTTTAAGTATTGGATTAAAGTCACAGTCCCAATTTTTTTTCAATCTTAAATGCTCTCTAGTCACCCCCCCCCCCCAATGTCCTTTTTATTTTTTATTTTTTGTTTACGCAGAGCTAAGGGGTTTTCAGAACACTTAAAGGAGTTATAAAGGGTTGGAAAAGTTATGTCCGTCCTACATGTGTTTTTAATTCCTGAATATTATAAAGAGTTGGAAAGATAGATTATGGTGCGATGTTTTTACTACTGTGTGCTACTTAACGATCCATTGATTTTATCCAAAAGGTTTAACTCTTCCAGACACGCTTATTCACTAAGAATATGTTGAGCTTTTCTGTTTTAGATTTAGCATTAAAATCAACTAAAAAATGTCGTCAAAAAAATCTAATTACATAGGCTTTCGAGGGTTTCCCCTTGAAAACCTTGGAAACTTTGCACGTTTTGCACTGTCATATTGTTCGTTCTGGAGATACTTTATTGCAGCATTTGCAACATCTTCTCCAAGTGCTTCTTTGAGGGTTGATGGCGACTGCAATCCAGACGAATATCCTCTGGGGCTGTCATGAAAATCAGGTGCTTTCAGTAATCCAGCTTTTTTTTTTGTAGTCAACACCAAGCTCAAATTAATGAAAATGTCAAGTTCTTCTGTTGTTGTGGGTGTATAAGACTTTGCGGATTGTGTAGCGAATGGTTAGTTTAAAAACATTAAATGTTTTGTACATATTGTGTCCAAAAAAAAACCAAAAAAGTGAAATGTAACCAAAATAATATTCTTTTTATCAATACACCTTAAAACACGCAAGAAATATTTTTTTTAATCTAAATACGTATAAAATGTATGTACGAGAATACATTGAGCAAAAAATATGCAAAATGAAAAACATTTCATTAAATTTTTTTTATCTACTATTATACGAAACAGCATTTTGTTTTGGCCTGAGTGTAAGAAACATGATACGACTGACTTAACTGCAGCATAATTCTTGATTAGAGTACCTTAAAGGGCTTAAAAATCGTATCTCAATAAAGCAAGCAATGCAGAGCAATAAAAATGTGTATGAAAGAATAAAAATTTGTGTGTTCTCTCAGAAGGGTAATAGCTATCTTAAAACTTTCGGAAAGTACAAACAAATCTTAACATCTTTTTCATTAGTATAGGTATAGATACCTATATTTAGTTGGTTTTCAAAGTCAAACCCCACAAAGTGGTATAATTACAAATTTTTCACAGTTTTTCACTTTTTCTAACTAAAAGTTCAACCGCAAATTAAATTAGGTATAATTAATTTCATTTCATTTGATTTATTATTCAGATTCCTTTTATTTTCGTCATTACCAAAAGTTCGAGGTATTTCCCTCTTCAGATTTGCTTTTGCATTCCTACCGACTTGCACTCAGAAAACCTAAACCAACGATCATCAGTAGACAATAAACAAAATTATTTAAACAAAAAAAAATCTAAGTTCAAAATGAAATCCGAAGATGGTATCATACAATCCCACACTCACACAAAATGTTGCTGGCAAAAGTGTTGCTCAGTATCTTTTGTCCAAGCATCTTCTGTACAAATATCTTGTGTCTCAAAATCTTCTGCGATGATACCATCATTTATGAATACAAATTATAATAATTTCAGCACAAATTGCAACAAAAGTTTGAAAAGTTTGCGATAAAATTGTGGGTAGATTTTCTTATTATAATAAAAAAAAATGTTTAACTTCAATCGGTGGTTTTAAAAATTTGTTTAGGGTAAGAGTTACACAAAATTATTGTATACTGTTTGTGTCCCTGCTCATGTTGGTTGAGAACGATCAATCGAAAATAAAATTAAATTTCAAAGTTGCTTGAACAAGTTTCATCCAGCAACTTCTTACTTAATTACTGTGATTTCAACTTGAAATTCCAAAAGATAGCAAAATTCCTGTCGCTGTATTAGGGTAGGATGTCCTACGTGCTTTTTTCGTATTTATTTATATTTAAATTTTTTTTTCTCTTTTTACAAAAAAATGATAATGTGATAAGATCTTATAGTGTCTTGTACTGTAAAGTATAAATTGAAACCTTATTTAAATGGTATTTTACTATACAATTTTTACAACAATGATTGTTTTGAATAAAATTCTTGTTTGATTTTGTGTTGCATAGATAAGAAATGTTTGCTTTAATTTTCTTGATTTTTAACTTTGATGACAATTTGAAGTATTGCGGCTGTCTTCCTTTTTTCCCTACAGCCTTACATTTATTTTTATTTCTTTAGTAGGTATTTACTCAACCAAACCGCTAGCAGATAAGCAGTTGGGAACAAAGAGTTTGACTTCATTCCATTCTTTTGAGAGATAACACTGAAAAAGTCAAAGATACCTACCAAATGCTTTTATAAAAACAAATTCTGAGAACAAAAATTTCGTCTCACATGATAGGTCCCCAAGATATGTTATATTATATTAAAAAGACACTTGTATGATTCCTGATATAGCAAGGCAATCAAAAACCAGCATTTGTGAACAATAGTTCACCCGGTTTGTCGTTGTTCTCCATTTTCTGATATGTTTTATCAAGGCTATTATTGTATTAACCATAACTGGACGGGACATATACCACAAAAGATGTTGGAAAAGGATGCAAGACAAGATACACAAATAAATGGAGAAAAATAAAATCACTTTGAAAAAAGAATATACCTACGGCCCATCGAAAACCGTGATTCTTTTGTTGGGAAACATTATGATGTAGCTTGAAGATGGATGTTGATGAGGGATGGATGTACTCTTAAAAAATCACATCCGAACTGAACCCAAAATCAGTGAGTAAAAACTGTTCTGGGTTCCTATAAGTGTTCCGACTTTTAACAATAAAATCAAAGGCAATTGAAATAGATTCATGCAGCCAATCCCTTGAAGGGATGTCGCCATGCGTGTCGGTTTTCTCCTTCCCCATTGTCAAGACTTTAGTTTTTTTCATTTTGAATAGGATTCCGTTTCCATTGAAATAAAGAAGAAACCATTGTCATCATGTTTTGGAAACGCTTCAGTGAAGTTTTATTTATTTATTTTATTCTATATTGATCATATCTCAATTGAACATTATCTGCACTGCATTTTACATTTTATCTCCGTATTTTACAATTCTGGGAATTTATTTACAAACGAAAATATGACATAGGTTAGGTACATATCTCTTTTCAAGGGAGAAGATAAGGGCAAACAGAAACCACAAGCCGGATGATGCAATTTGAGTTGCACACCTACACATAATGTTTGATGTTAAGAAAAATACAAATTTTTATATTTTGAAAAAGTTCATTTGTTTACCTTTATATTATATTTGAGAGTATATTACAAAAAATTATCAGACCACTCTTTCTGTTTTGTCGACGCATTCATAGCATTCATAAGCTAGAATAAATTTAATGACCCCTAACCACTGGTGGGGTAAATAAATAAGAAAGCAAAGCTTTTGAGCTGCCGTTCTAACAGCAAGCGATTTTTTACTCAAAGTTAACTGGATTAATGCATTGCATTTATTTGAATTTGATACAATTAATAAAATTTATTACAATTTTTTTTTTTTTTTTTGGTCAGAAATTTTGTGCTGAGTTTTCCATTGATTGTTGTTTGCATGCAGGTGCAGGTTTGCGTGTTGCTTGCATTGAAATAAAAAGTTTCATTCCTTGATTTGTTTTCTTTTTATAATCTTTAATGTTTTTTGTTAATGACTTTAAAGGGTCCGCCATCTAACTTTTTTTTTCAACATGTGCTTATTTCGTGAATCGTAACACTTAGCTTATGTCTGATTTGACAGATTATTAGTTTTGTCCTTCCGCTGAACGACTATGGCTTTGTATATGCTTGAACAACGTTGGGAAATATTGCAACATTCCTTTGAAAATCATGGTAATGCTGCAGAATGTGTGCGAAAATTGCGTACGGATTTTGGAAGAAGAGAAGCACCTTCAGCTTCGAATGTTCCTTATCTTGTGAAAAAAGTGAAAGAAACTGGCATCCTCATCGATGAACCAGAGCGTGAAAAGACAAAAACAGTGCAGACACCCGATTGCTGCTGTGTCAGAAAGTGTGCGCTATCAACATCAATTCACCATCGTTCTCAACAATTGAACATTTCGGAGACATCATTGAGACGAATTTTTCATAAAGACCTTTGTATGCCGCCATATAAAGTCCAATTGGTTCAGGAGTTGAAGCCAACTGACCACCCAATGCGTTTTCGCTTCGCTAAGTGGGCCTGCGATTGACTTAGAGAAGATGCAAGCAAAACTGTCGCATTTGGGGCACAGAAAACCCGCGCGCATACATTGAAAAGCCGATACACCCAAAACCAGTCACTGTTTGGTGGGGTTCTTCGAAAATGAGCAAGGAGTGGCCATTACAGTCAATGGCGATCGTTATCAGGTCATGTTGAACAAATTTTTGTTCACAAAAATTGAAGAGGAGGATATTGGCAACAGGACGGCGCTACGTGCCGCACAGCCGAAGCTACACTCGATGTTTTACGCCCTGTTTTTGAAGATCGCATTATCAGACCGAGAGGTCAAGGTCTAAATATAAAGCAAGTGCTTCTTGTGGAGTTAAAACTCGTTTTTGTTCAACACTTTCAACTCCGTCACCTGACAAACGTGCTGCAAATTTACGCTCTTCACTTGACCTTGAGGCCAAAAGGTCTCTCACTCGTATTTTCTTTGTCTTTTGTGAAGCTTCTTCAAATGGCACGTTAGGTCTTCCGCGACTAGTTCCAGGTTGATCATCGAAATATAGCATTTATATTAAAAATCGAATTCGGTAATTTAAAATCACTTTTTAACCACAATGCATGACGCTTGCTAAATAAATCGTGGCTTCGAGAGCATTGCTTCCACCAATTATCAAGAGTTGCGCCGTAGAACTTTACTTTTTGGGCCAAATCGTTTCTAACTGCAATAGAACAGTTACCAATTCCCAACTGATTCAAAATAAAATCACAAATGTTTTCCATTCTTGAACTTTTATGATAGGAAATCCATTTTTCATAAATAACTTGATTTTTTATGACTTGCACTTGTCCTACAAAAAACGAAATATTTCGAAAGTAAGCAAAAATTAGCAATGGAACTCTTTGATTTTAAATATAATAATAGCAGACGATAACAAAAATACTTAAAATTCAGATATACTTTGATATATTTTTTTAAAACTCAACTTATTTAAATTTATGTGCCTCAAAAAATAGCACTTTTAATTAAATTAATTATAAAAATAATATCACATAACAATAAACCAAAAAACGTTTGTATCACCTCTTAATGTATCCATAATTAATATCCAAGAGAAAAAAAATGTATAACTAGAAACACTTTCTTGAACGAGGTCAATAGTTGCACACAAAAATCGAAATCAAGACTAAGGAAAAGGAAAAAAATAAAAGTTCTAATTCTGCATATAAAAATCCCGCTAATCAATGCAGAAGAAAAAAACAACAATTGAAAATAATAAGTTACAGTTATTAAACATAAACATGTTTTTGATAGATTCCACAGCCTTGTAGATCTCAAAGGCATATTTTTTTTTTTGATTTTTGTCCACTGGTCGCATTATCAGCCGCAGAGCTGATGTTGTTGGCCACCTGGGAGCTGCGATTTGACATCGTTGGACTATTATTTGTGGCGTGCAGTAAAAGATAAGTGATACGTCAACAAGCCAGAGACAATTGAAGCTTTAAAGGACAATATTCGTGAAGCCATTGGTGAAATACAGCTGCACACAATTGATAATGTGCTTAAAAATTGGATCGATCGTGTAGGCTACTGCATGGCCAGCCGAGACAGCCATTTGAAAAAAAATATTTTCCATTATTAACCGGAAGGTTTGTACTTTCAAATAAAAAAAAAATTTGAGAAAATTATCAGTAGTTTATTTAAGGTATTTTCAAAAAAAAAAAAAGTTATTTGGCGGACCCTTTATAAGAAAAACATTTTTTTTCAATTGATGCAGTTGATTTATGTATTTATTGCTTCTGTGAGGCTTTTCGAGAAAGGTCAATGCATCTTAAAAAAATAGAAATTGACATTCATCAATAATTAAAAAAAAAAAAACACAGACCTTTAAGAATTAAGTGTCAAATGACCCAAGTTTCCCCTTCTATGCGCTCGTTTATGCTACAAAGTCTTATTTATAAATTGATAAGAGATTATTCAAGCAAAAATAAGATTCTTTATCTGTGTTTTTTAGTTGAAGTGCTGTCCACCGTTGCAGGTTATTTAATATCGAAAAGACTCTTCTTCGACAAGTCCACTATAGGAGGCTCTTCTATAGAGACAAATTTTGATATCGCATAGTTATAAGTTTGACTGTAGCGATTCTGTCAAGCATAGTTTCCAGGACAAGACATACATTAAGTTGGGGTACCTCTTCAAGCTACTTTATTAACATTGTTATTGGCCCTATCTATCTTGTTTCCATAACAGATTTATTTATTTATTTCATATTTAAAATGACGTCATGATGTATTTAAAAAGCTGGACTGATATTGAGTTTCAAACTTCTATGCAGCCATATAAATAAACGATACATAGCTACTTCTTCGTTTATTTTTTGGTTCGTTGCACCTCACTTCAATGAATATTAATTAGATTTTAATGAACCAAAACTCTGCATAATACTTTTTTTTATGAAACTTATCTTTTTTCATTTGTTATTCCAACCACCAGATTGTTGAATAACGTTTTAAACAAACAGTTTTTGAATATTAATCAGTAAATAAAGCCGACAAAATGTCCTGCAAATTTGCACTGTTTTACTTTTCGATAAATTTCCAATGTTTATTATTTTCTCAGGTAAGTGGAAAATAATGAGTTAATCATTCGGTATAAATTAAAATTTGTGTGATGGATTGAATTTGATGAGATGGCAAGAAAATTATAACCGCCCACACGCCTGTAAAACCTCCAATGTGCGGCCACTATTTCGAAAACTTCTGTATTGAAATTAAATTCTTTTTTATTGTTAACAATTTTTTTGAATGAGACTATGAAGATCATTCCTACACTAAAAATCGAAATATAAACTAATTATAACTGAATATAGTTAAATATTTCTTCTCTGGAAGTTCTACTTATGTAGGTATGAATTATCAGAGAAGAAAATCAAAGATATAACTGATATTACTACAACCAAATTAAGAAAGGCCTCCTGGTTAAAGTGGATTACTTCTATAAGAATTTGGACGACAGAGGACTTTATTTTACAATGAGATCAAAGATAGCGTTGCCAACTTAAGACATATACCACAAAAGATGTTGGAAAAGGATGCAAGACAAGATACACAAATAAATGGAGAAAAATAAAATCACTTTGAAAAAAGAATATACCTACGGCCCATCGAAAACCGTGATTCTTTTGTTGGGAAACATTATGATGTAGCTTGAAGATGGATGTTGATGAGGGATGGATGTACTCTTAAAAAATCACATCCGAACTGAACCCAAAATCAGTGAGTAAAAACTGTTCTGGGTTCCTATAAGTGTTCCGACTTTTAACAATAAAATCAAAGGCAATTGAAATAGATTCATGCAGCCAATCCCTTGAAGGGATGTCGCCATGCGTGTCGGTTTTCTCCTTCCCCATTGTCAAGACTTTATTTTTTTTCATTTTGAATAGGATTCCGTTTCCATTGAAACAAAGAAGAAACCATTGTCATCATGTTTTGGAAACGCTTCAGTGAAGTTTTATTTATTTATTTTATTCTATTGATCATATCTCAACTGAACATTATCTGCACTGCATTTTACATTTAATCTCCGTATTTTATAATTCTGGGCATTTATTTGCAAACGAAAATATGACATAGGTTAGGTACATATCTCTTTTCAAGGGAGAAGATAAGGGCAAACAGAAACCACAAGCCGGATTATGCAATTTGAGTTGCACACCTACACATAATGTTTGTATGTTTAGAAAAATACAAATTTTTATATTTTGAAAAAGTTCATTTGTTGTTGGTAAGTGGAAAATAATGAGTTAATCATTCGGTATAAATTAAAATTTGTGTGATGGATTGAATTTGATGAGATGGCAAGAAAATTATAACCGCCCACACGCCTGTAAAACCTCCAATGTGCGGCCACTATTTCGAAAACTTCTGTATTGAAATTAAATTCTTTTTTATTGTTAACAATTTTTTTGAATGAGACTATGAAGATCATTCCTACACTAAAAATCGAAATATAAACTAATTATAACTGAATATAGTTAAATATTTCTTCTCTGGAAGTTCTACTTATGTAGGTATGAATTACCAGAGAAGAAAATCAAAGATATAACTGATATTACTACAACCAAATTAAGAAAGGCCTCCTGGTTAAAGTGGATTACTTCTATAAGAATTTGGACGACAGAGGACTTTATTTTACAATGAGATCAAAGATAGCGTTGCCAACTTAAGTTACGATGGACTTAACAACCAGCCCTTGGCAAACACTCTGATTTATCCACGCCCGTTAAGATTAGGGCCAGGAAAGTTCAATATCGTTCAATATCGTCCATCTTAAGGGTTCATTTCAATTCATAAGCTAATTTCAAACTGTTAGCTATTTCCCAAAAAAAAAAAAACTTAACAGGAAGTCATTATCGTATCTCGACATTCTTTGAGACACCATGGATCAAAGAAGTCGAAAGTTTGTTGAAACAAGTTCCAAACAAGTTTTCACAATTATTTCGTTGATACTGGTCAATTAATGGACGCTCGTGCTTGCATTTTGAACAGACATCAACTGCATATCGATCTCAACAGGTCAACATTTCTACCACTAGACTGAGAATTCTGTATAATGGTCACGGATTGTTCGCATCGCCTTCGTTGTAGTTTTATTAATTTGAAAAGATGATTTGTCACATTGCCCTATACAATGTGACAAATCATCTTTTCTATCATTAGCGAATTATGAAACGGTAGCACCATTCTAACATTTTTCTTAGCCAACGAGACTAGTGTATTTCTCTTTCCATGTTTTAACATTAAAATTTTCTTTTCTCTCAGAAGTCTTCAAAGATCATTGTTATACGTTATACCTAATGTATTAAACATCGATTAGATTTCAGTATTTAACAAAAGCTCTTCAGAATTAAATAAGTCTTGTCTGACTACGAAACAACAAGAATAAGAAGGAAATTCGATTAACATCAAATATTTTCAGAGACAGTATGAAACCTAATAGAATATCAAATCACTTTTCCGTCACGTTTGCATTTTGTGGTCACGTAAATGTTGTTCCAACAATAATGAACTTGTTTATTACAATGACAGGACATAGGACCCTTTGACCAAGCCATCACTATAATCGTGCAAAAATGTAAATTGAAGATAAAACGAATAAATAAATAGCTATTGCAAAAATATTCATTTGTTTGATTTTTCCTTGAATTCGAGAAATTCTATCACACACTTCGTCCTTGCTTTCAAAAATATTTCAAATCCCTCTGCCATTTAACATCATGTCAAAAGAACAATCCAATATTTTTCTAAATACTGATTTATTCCTAACACACACTCGGAAAATTGTACAATTTGCATAAGCCTCAAATTTAGTGTCAAAACCAAATCTAATAATTTTGAAAATTTGATTATTTAGGTCGGAATTCACCCAAAATTCAATATGACCATTTTTCCCGACAGCAGCCTGTCAAACCCTTAAATTAAGGTTACGACGGTTAAATTGGAGCAAACATGGTTATAGATTTTTGGGTTGATATGGATGTATGTAACCGTTTATGAATAATAAGAAATCGGAAATAAGCCACATAAAGATGTTTCCCTAACAAGCAATAAAGTGTTGTCAAAATGATTGAAATGGGTTTGATATTCTTTCCAAGTTGAATTAGAACTAGTTTCTCATAGAACTTGTTTTACTTGGAGCTAAAAAAATGTGTCCATGGAAAAATTGCTTCCTTGCAATTTTTATGACAAGGTTTGAAAATATTTCAATAGGAAAAACGGACTTCAATTCTGCATGAAAATGATATTTGTATGCGGGTAGTTAAGTTATCTAATGCCAGAACTCAATTGTTTTCTTCACAACACTATTTTTAATTCGTTTGCTGACACATCTTTTTTAGAACTATGTACCATTTTCGAGAGTATTTTTTTTTTTTTGTATTTTATGTATACCTATAGTTGAAAGTTTTCTGAACTTATATCGGAACCAAGGTAAACAAATTTCTTTTTTAGGGTTCTTTTTATAGAGTTTGGACCCAATGGTATTCCACCCATTAAAAAAAAAGAAAAATGTTGGCTTATATAAATAAAATAAATAAATCGAGTGGCGCGACAGCTCTTGAAGAGCCAAGGCCTAAGTGGCTTACTCTCATCAACAATTCTCTGAGTGCGTGTGATGAATTGAGGGGACCTACAATTTAACGCCGATTCCGAACGGCAGAGTTGAGAAGCACTTTTTCATGACAGATTGATACTCTTGCAAGATTTGTCAGGTCATCGCAAGAGGCAGTGCCCGTGAAAGATGAAATAAAAACTTGGCCTGAGTAGGACTCGAACCAACGACGTTCTGCTTAGCAGCCAACGCACTTACCAACTAAGCTACGGGCAACTGATGTTGGCTTATGCCTCTACGTAATATTTAAAGAAACAGCCTCAACGATAATAAACTTTAGGTGGTATAATTTACCAATGTGCGCAGCCCAAAAACTTATGGCCGTCTTGACTTGACCTAAAGCGCTCTAAAGACTTGTCAAGCAGATTTCATATTAGCTCCCTAATAGGTGTCCTAACGGGAGACTGTCTTATGGGCAGACATGCAATACGACTTGGTGTAGCCTCAAATAACTTCTGCAGAAGCAATTTGGACGAGGAAGAAGAGGAAACAATCTCTCACCTTCTCTTGACATGCCCTGCTCTTTCCCTAAGACGCAAACTTCATCTGGGTGAATATTTTTATGATAAATTGATAATCCCAGTGATCTAGCTAACAACTATATCAAAATATCTTCTTTGCTTTATAAAAAGCTCCAAATGGTTCGACTAGTAAGAAGTAGTTCTCTAGATTCATGTGGTATTACAATGGGCCTTTTCCTTTGGCCTAAGCGTGCTGATCCTGTATCCGCAGCCACTTTAACCTAAACTAACCTACGTAATATTTTTGAAAAAATAAAACGTAGGTAAAAACTAGGAATGTGGAAGAGTGCATACATAACACCTGTTTTCAAAAAAAAAGAGACAAGGCCGATATTACAAATTATAGGCCTATATCTTAACTGTCTTGCATTCCTACGCTTTTTGAGAAAGTTGTATTTGAAAATTAAGCCTACAACAGCAAAAATATTATATGATTTGAACAACATGGCTATATGCTGAAAAGTTCTACGGTGACAAACATTTCTTGCATTTTTGGATAATTGTCTGAATTCTGTAGAAAGTGGACACGAATTTGATTGTGTTTACACAGATTTCTCTAAGGCGTTTGAGAAATCTTTTATCAAGGCTAAATTAATAAAATAAATAAAATAAAATTGATTAAACATGGTTTTCCTCCGGGATTCATTAATTGCATTTCTTTAAGTAAAATTCAGAAACCCTTAATTAAAGCCTTTCATCGCCCTTTCGGGTGTACCACAGGGTAGTCAATTAGGACACCGTTTATTTATTTTAGCTATTAACGATGTACTGTCAAGTGTTTGAAAAAGTTAAATTCTTATCTATGCAGATGATATAATAAAGATCTTCAAAAATTAATCATCCAATGAAGATCGTGTTCAACAGCAAGATAATATAAATTAGTTGTAACGAAGTTACAAATTCACAACACACAACAAGCGCCGAAATGAAATAACAACCAACAACAAACATCAATAGAAGCAAAACGACAACACGCAACATAGCGAAATAGAACAACAACCAACAGCAGCCATCAATAGGAGCATAAAACGAAAATAAAAACAACAACAAATACACAGCCGAAGTATACAAACAACAACCGCCCGTCAATAGCAGAGTGCAGAGTACAAAATGAAACAACAAAAAACACACGAACAACGAAACAGAGACGCAGCACACTGAACCAAAAAGGTACGTAAATACAAACAAAAAGTTTATTGGGACAATTAATTTAGTGATGGAATTTGTTCAATAAACAGGTTTATTGTGACAATAAATGGCCGTTTATATTTTTTCATTTCTGCAAAAACCATGGTTGGAAACTTTGCTAACCCTTAATAATTTTTGTTTATAACCACAATAAACAGAGTTAATTGATTTTAATAAATCCGTTTGTTAATACAAACAAACTTTTATTATTTTCGTTTATTATATTAATTAATCCGTTTATAGCACCAATAAACAGAATTTATTGATTCTCAAAAAAAAAAGAGAATTCTGTATCTATTTACTTCTCTGGTTCTTATTCTTATTAATGATGTTTGTTTTGGTTTTTTCTGCAAGTGTCAACTGTGTGTGTTTTCTCGATATACACAGTCCCTTTCTCTCCCATACTGCACCGCCACGCGCCTCAACTTTTGCTCGATTACTTAAATTCCTTGAACTACTAGACTAGCACCTTGAAATGTTATTTAATGAAGCAAATCCATTCGTATTTATACAAGCACAGTAACGAAAAAAAATCTGTGAACTCTAAGAATCACAATCACGTTTATTGTTTCAGTGAATATAATTATTAAAAATAATAAACGACTTGTAAATTTTAGATTTGGTTGTGGTATTGGATGAAGGTTGGGATAAAATCTTTTTGAAACCATCTTAAAAATCTTGTTTATTATAGCAATAAACGGTTAATTATTTTTAATAATGAAATGTTTATGGCAATTAATAAAGTTACATATTTTAAAAAACGGTGATTAAGTGCTTTATTTTTCATTTAATAAATGGTCATTAATAGTATTAACAAACGATTATCAAACGCTGACATAATTTTTAATAAACCGTTTATTGTGACAAGAAAAACTTTATTGTGACAGTAAAATTTATTATTATTAATTATTATTTAATAACAAGTCAATAAACGCCGTTTTTTATATTAACGAACGTTTGTTTTTTCAGTGCAGCACAGAAGTTACATGGTTGCATGTGCAATTGCATGATTTATACTTGTCTGTATTCTTTCAATTCATTCCTACTTGTTAATCGAAATCTATCAAGTAGGAGTGATATCGATCATAAAAATCAGACTTCATTCGGTCTCCGACCGGCTAGGTGCTCTATTCAATAAATATTTTTATTTAAGAGTATTCCTGGGGCATCTTTTGGTTAGCGCCATAAGACGCCTCGAATAAACTTTTGCTTCGGCCTATATCGCCTTGACTAGGGATTAAATCCCACTGTTCCGTCAAGGCTAGGGAAATTATCCCATCGTTTCTTTGTTTTCTTTATCGCTTTGACTAGGGATTGAATCCCAACATTCCGTCAAGGCTAGGGAAGTTATCCCATTGTAGTATTAGTCGTAGGTATTGAATCCCATGTACCGTCGGGACTAGGGAAGTTATCCCATTGTAGGTATCGCTTCGACTCGGGATTGAATCCCATGTACTGTCGAGGCTTACAGAAAAACCTCACTGTAGGTATCGCTTCGACTAGGGATTGAATCCCATGTACTGTCGAGGCTAGGGGAAATACCCCACTGTAGGTATCGCCTAGACTAGGGATTAAATCCCATTCTTTCCATCAAGGCTAGGGAAGTTATCCCATTGTAGTATAAGTAGTATGATTATTGTTCCGACTAGGGAATGTCCCATACACTGTCGGAACTAGGGGAATTATCCCGCCGTTAAATTCCTAGAACTAGGAATTGAATCCCATCCGCCGCCGTTTGTTCTAGGAATCCGCCGTTTATAAACTTTCTTACTACAATAAATAAAAAATTAGAACCGAATCTTTCTTTAAAAACCGAGTTTTATTTGTTCTCTCCTCGGAGAAACCTGGACCCGCTGACCTTCCTCAGCTGAGAAAAACAAAAGAACATCACAAAGTATGTTATATGGTGTGAAAAGAATAATTTGAATATTAACCCACGAAAATGTCAGACAATGACAATTTCCAAAAAGCGTAACCCTACATCTCATGATTACCTGTTATCTCCCAACACATCTTATCCCCGTGTTTTTAAAGTAAGGGACTCAGGAGTTCTGACATTGACATTGACTTTACAGTACTTCGCACATGAATGTAACGAACTACAGACACATAGCAGCACTGGTGACTGAGGCCATCGGCTGCAGTTAGGAGTTCTTTTTACATCTAAGTAAGATTTTTCAGAACACATTAACAAAATCGTCAATAAATCTAAATCAATGTTAGGATTTTTTAAGCGTTCGTTTGTCCTAGGAATTCCTTGACCCAAACGTTTCCTATGCCTTGAACAATGTACAACAGTTTGGTTCGACCCCATCTCAAATATGCATCACAAGTATGGTCTCCTCATTACGATATACAAATTGCGAGACTAGAATCAGTTCAACTCAATTTTACACGTTTCGCCTTTAAGGCTAAACCACAAACACGCTTCAGCTTCGGCTTCGTCTGCGTTACGATGCACCCGCTTCACGTTTGCTTTGAATGACAGTTCTCCCTCCATAATCATCAAACAGATTTGCCACTTTACTCCTTTCGAAGTAGTCTACTTCGATTTTTGAAAAAAACTTTGAAAATCTATTCCCACTTCGCACCATCAACAATGTTTTGAAATCTACTTCACTCAGAAAAAACTTACATCGATTTTACTTGATATTTCCAAAATCTGCTTCGATTAACTCATTGAGTAATTTTATGCCTACAGTTCTATTTTCATCAGGAAAATAGATAAACGACATCTGCATCTGCATCTGCAGTTTCTATCCTTATACACGAACAATAAGCGGACACACTTTACAAACACGAAATGTCAACCCATACATATGTAAACGCAAAGTATGAGTTTCGTGATTGTATTGAAGTGTTTAATATTTTAGACCGTGTGCGACTTGCGTTAAAATGTTGGTTAAATTTAACCACCAGTGTCATATTTTAGTCTGCTAGTTAAATTTTAACACATTTTATCGACCATGTAGTGTCAAAATTAAATCGAACGTCAAATTTTTATACACATATTAACACAATTCGCACACGGCCCTAATTGTAGAGCTGTCTATATGAACTTTTGATAGTAACTGTATGTCCGTCTTTGCGTCAATGAATCCATGGACAATATAAAATATTTTCAAATATACTTCACTTTTTCTCAATTTACTTCGCCTTATTCCCAAATCTAATTCGATTTCTTTTTTTTTCAACTGGTAACGCTGCTCCAAAAAACACATGAACAAACAGCTGTTGAGCTGTCAGACAAAGCAAAAGTTCAGCATATTTGAACTAGAGCTTCCGTTTGGAGTCACGTTACGTACGAAACGTGAGGTCGAAGCGTCATTGTGATAGCAAGCATTGAATTCCTATAGCTGAACTCGTAAACGTCAGGCGAAGCCGAAGCTGAAGCGCCTTTGTGATTCGGCCTTTAAAGCGCTACAATGGATTGACCCCGATAGTATTCCTTTTTATGGGGATCGACTTGCATTTTTCCAGATGCAAAAACTTTGTCAGAGGAGAACTAATCATGATATTGTTTTCCTTCATCAAATTATTACTGGTGACACTGATGCTCCAGATATTTTGAGTTCTATCCTATTTTAATTACATAGGTGGAGATTAAACATATTTTACGTTCTCGATCTTCTGCACTTGCGCAGACATACATAATTAGGCTTTCTGCTCTTCCAGTTATGAATGTCAATGTTGCCTGATCATTCTTGCAGCTGAGTGGATTGTATTTAACGCTTTTGTTGTTGACTTGGTAGGCGTGCATAACTTTCTCAAGAATAGTATTGAATATGTAGGCTTGTCTGAAACGTTCTCATCTCACACAAATAGAAGACATTTGCTGAGTTACGAAAGCTCAATATCTTTCTATTCACAATCATATAGCTCCCCTTTATAGACGATATTATTATAGGTAGGAGGACAAAGAGGTAATTGGTATTGATTAAAATTTCCTGGGACTTTTCCACATCAGTTGTTAAATGAAAGTTTGATCAATGCGTGGAATTTCTTGTTTTTAAGCCACGTTGATAATACCTATTGATGAAAAGCTTCAGACGTTTCATATTAAAAGAGAAAAAAATAGTGAAACGATGCTCAAACGGCTCTTTACACTTGACGTGAAGCAACCTTGTACTGATAATAATAAGATGATGACAGCACTGAAGATCCAAGGCCTAGGTTGATTTCACTCTTCAAAAATCTTTGAATGCGTTTGATGAACTGAAAGTTAATTTAAGAACAACATTTACACGAACAAATGATACTCTTAGAAAGTTTGTCAGCCTTTCGAATAGCATGTACTTGGTGTCTTCATAATATTAACCTCACTTATGGCAAGCACAATGTTGCCGAAACGAGTCCGCATAGTATTGTGGGACAAGAGCACTTATGCAAATTCTTGAAATTTTCAACTTCCTACCATAGTTTGGACCCTGGCTGGTTTGCCTTCTATTAAGCAGTAAAGGGCTTCCACTGATTATTCTTGTACGCTATGGTGTAGGTCGTTATTAGTAAAATAGTCTGTGGCCAACGCACATACATCGATTTGCAACATTTACGGGGACAAAATTGAAAAAATTAAACTTTAAAAAAAGGAAAAACTATTGACTCTATGAGTAAATATACAGTTGAATTAATAGTCCCCCACCCTTTTAACCCTTCATATTATATTTCCGTCCTTCTAATAATGGTTTTAATTTTGCTATCACTCGCAGTGCATTTTTATTTTTTTTTTGTGTTGTCACATTTAATGACTTTTTGTAAGGCTCTTACATTTTATTTTGAGTTCTTTAATGAAGTGAAAGTGATGGGTTTTCAAAATTAGAGATAACTTTTAAATAAATAAATTATTATTTTTTTTTATTTTTAACTTTCGTCTTATTTTTCGGCCATTTATCAAAACACCTGTTTTTATAAGAACAAATTTTTTTTATTAAATTTTAAAAGCCATTTTGTTATACTTCAGGATTCGTCCCAGTAATTATTTTTTTATATACGTAATGTAACACATATTAAAAACTTTTCTACAAAAAAATCAGCTCCCAAGACATCCCAATGACTTATTGGCAGCAGTTCAAAGTTTTTAGGTTTTTATGTTAAAATACCAAAAATGGACACGCTGACCCAGTCTGGTTGTCCTATTTTTTTTTGCTATTATTTACTAATTTTATAGTTGAAAATTGTTAATTGTTGTCAAAAAAAAAAAAAATTAAATTAATTTTTTTTTTTTACTTAAGAAATTTTTTTTTTTAAACCGTAAATTAAATTAAAATTTTTTTCTTACGCTATATTTCTATCAAACATAGCCTTTAGAGGAATTTATGACGATTAAATATTTTTGGCCGCCTTAATATTCAAAATCGATGTATGTGCAACGTCTAATCAGTGAAAACGATTCACGAGTGAACTTTTTGTGTTACTGTTGAATTTTTAGCAAATACGTTTGTTGCTTCAAGAGTAACAATAGGTATGGGCAAACAAGTTACAAAATCCGTCAATGATGTACGGTGTTTGACAAATAAACCTACAATGTTGATATATGAACCAAAATATCAGAATAGGATCCCGTAAAAATATATTTGTCCTTCAGTATACCTAATCTGCCAGTGTGTGTGTAATATTAATTCTTTTATCCCTTGAGTGCTTTGCCTAACATTTACCTTTCTAGAATCCAACGCCTGAAAACCTTCATTTCGTATTCTACGCATTTCTAGATTCTGTGATTATCCCTTCTCTTTCAACAGTGAAACCTTTTATTTTTTTACATAAAGTCTAAAAAACGAAGGTTCCTATGGAATACTAATTTGAAGCAGAAAACACTGTTTGAAAGCAGGTGAACGAGAGAAACGGAATTTGTTGTGAATTTTTTCGAAAGACAAAACGTTTATAAAAAAGTGAGTTGTTGTTGATTTGCTCCCCTTCAAGCCTATTTGATGGAAATTGTGTTTATTCAAGGATTATGGGTCATATAGGGGCGACGAATTTCACAGGAAGATAAAGTCACCAAATCCGTTTATAAGTTATTCTGCAAGCAAATCAAATAAAAGTTTGCCATATTTCAAACGATTAATTCGAACTGTTCAAGTACCTAACTAAAGGCTATAAAATATTTTAATATTAATTCACAAGAAAAAATTTTGAATGCAATCTTTTCAAATGCCAAAAGCGTCTATATATTTCCACTCTCTCCATTAATATTCCAAAAACAAATCATGCAGTAAAATTTAAATCATGTAACGTTGTAAATAAACGTCGAAAAATTTTGAACACCTCAAAACCAAATTTTTCATATAGCTTGTTGGAGTTTGTGTCTATGCAGTGTGAACACTTTCAGCACGAATTTATTTACTCTCATGTTTTAAACAATAAATCTTTTGCAGTGTTGGGCTTAAATTAATCGCATTATTCCGAACAATCTACACCCTGAATTATTTAAATTGTAAAAAAAGTGCTTAAACATATAAAACCTACCTCAAAAATTAAAACAAAGAAAAAAAAATGTCCATGACATTATGATTTGCCTTTTTTCTTTACTGTGGCGTTTCGTTATATGGACCTGTCCTAAAGATACCTTAGGGGTAGGTAAGATATACAAACACAACACATTTTGTGAATAAAGGAGTTCAAATAAAATTCCTAACACAAAATTGATTACACTAATAACTTAGGGCTGGTAATCGGTTTGCTGATGTTCATGTTCGATGGAAGAATTTATGATGAGACATAAATAAAAATAACGCCCTTATATACAATGCTGAAAAGTTACTCTTTTGTTTGGAAAAAATGTGAGAGATATATTTATTAACTTCTGGTGTATAAAGGAACAATGAGACTTTCACTTCAAGGACAAACAATATACCGATTCAGTCTTTTTTTACCATTTTCGACGATAACACAATAGGCACATCCCAACATGTGCTGTATAAAATATATAAATACATACCGAAAGTTATGTTATTGACAATGTTTCGAGTAAATATCATATGAAACGAATTTGACTTTGTACAGTTCTTATTTTGTTGTTTACAAATATTTTTATACCTACAACTGAAGTCATTTATGTCACGCAAAAAATTATATCGTAAGAATGTATATATGTTTCATCTTTTCTTAACAAAAGAGAGGGTGTTTAACGAACGTTGTGCCAAAAAGCTAGATCATGTAGGTTGAGTTGAGACAAGACAAAAACCGTGTATGAAGGGGTCTCCATACCCCCCCCCCCCCTTGAAAAAAAAATTGAGTAGGTAATTTTGTACAAAAAGTATTAAAAATCCTCGCCTGTGTGCACAACGCCGGTGCTATACCTTTTTCATAAGTCCATTTTCTTTCATTTTAAAATAATTTGTTTTAAGGAAAAGTTTTTGAAAAACTAATTTTCAAACTCAAAATTTATTTGTTTGCAAAGAACAATTAGTTATAAAGATATGAAGAATCAACATTGATATCGTGCCGGTTAAAAAAGTTGTGAAGATCAAGAGGTCGCGAAATTAATATTTTCGTGAATATTTCGCGACCTATTGCCCGGAGGTCAATTAAGATGAAATTATCTAAATAAAAAATGCCACAGTTATACTTCAGTAAAATTAACCGTTCTTGGAATAGAAAGACTAGAACGCGCTCACATCTGCTCAATTGTTTTTATTCAAGTTTTTAACGCCCGATTTCTTGACAAAGTTCTAGCCCTTAAAACTCGGTTTAGTGAAATTTTAGAACTCATTTGAGTTCAAAGTCAATTCTTCACCAAGTTCTAATGCGTTAGAACTCCTAATTAGAATTTCGTTTTTTCAACGAGCGAAATGAAATTGCTGAATTCATATCGGACTGTTCGTTGGGAAAAAATTGATATTTACTTTGAAGCATTTGTTGGTAATGAATCATGGTTGGTGTTGTCAGACGACCGTGGCACCGCTCTTTTGGTGGACAAAACTGTAGACACATTAGCTGTCGGTGGAAAATTGACGGGGTCATTTGAATTGTAATTTTTTGTTCAAATAGAGAGCATGAGAATCGTCTGAAGAAGCATTTGTAAACGTTAGAATCATTACATCAGAATAAATTGATGCTAATCTTGTTAGCAAATGGTACCTGAAGTATACTTCGCCGGTGGTGACAGGTAAGACAAATCAAAAGCCTTAGTGTAAGCCACAATTCTCCGAGTGCATGTGACGGACAATTTAACGCCGATACTGAACGGTGGATCACATTCTTTCTTGACAGTTTATGCGAATGCTAATGATTCGAACCCCACGTTTTGCGTAACAGCAAACACACAACACAACACGCCACCACGCACGAGCATCACAAAATAAATATACATAGGAACACCGTTCACAGATACACAAAAAAAGTAATCGCAAATTCAAAAATTATTTGTATTTTGTTTTATATTAAAAGAAATATCTGTCAAAAATTACTTCCGGGTGACTCAAAAATTTTAGGTTCTAGGTTCTAAAAATAATAAATTCTAAGCGCTTAGAACTCAATTATGATTTTAGATCGAGTTCTAGAGAACTGAAGAAATGCCCGAGTTCCAAATATTCTAAAAACTGAGTTTTAAAGTTAGACCGAGATTCACTAGATCGAGTTTTAAAGGGAATTTAGAACTTTGTGAAGAAATTGGGCGTAAGTGTTTTTAAAGCTTCTACATGATACTTGGACGTTTTGTGATAGTAAATAAAGGGTTTTCCATTAATCGACCCGCCAGATTTTAAAATTGAATAAATGACATTGTGTGAAATATAACATCGTTCAAAAGCCCCCCGCGGCTTTGCTAGGTGGCACGAACTCGAAAGTTCCAATTTTCGATGTCTGTGGCGCATAAATCATGCTGAATGTTACCGATGACATCGAATATGTTGCCGCGGTGGCTTGCAGCTTACTCGCATAGACCTGCGACTTAAGAAAAGCCCACAAGAGTGTATTCTCAAATACAAAACTGGCTAGGAAGAGAAATTGATCAACAACAGTGGGGTTGGGAGTTAAAAGATAATATATACTAAGCCATTAATATCATTTTTACCACCAGCACCCGATGATCTACTGAACACAATATTTCGTAATTGTACAAAAGGTTGTTGCAGCGAATGTCGAACGTCGTGGGTTCGAGTCCTACTCGTGCCCATAAAAGTTTTTATTTCATCTTTCACGGGTATACTGCCTCTTGCGAAGAATTGACAAAACAAAACAAATTTGCCGTTCGGAATCGGCATTAAATTGTTGGTCCCCTCAATTCTTCACACGTAGGTTCTCAGAGAATTGTTGATGAGAGTAAGCCACTTAGGCCTCGGCTTTTCAAGAGCTGTCGCGCCACTCTATTTATATTCTATAGAAGCTTTTGGTCAGTTCTATTCTTGCGACTTAAAAAATATAAATCACTCTTGCCAATCTCTACTTCTTTGGACTTAGAGGGCAATTGAGTAGTAAAGTATTCCCTCGAGCCACTAAAGTGTATGATCATCCCTGTCGTAATGTATGCTGCAAAGACATGGACCATAACAACATCCAATGAAAACGCTTTGGGCTGCTTCGAGAGAAAAATTATTCGTGTGATTTTTTGGTCCAGTCTGCATAAACGGAGAATGGAGGCGAAGATTCAATCAAGAACTGTACGAGCTGTTCAGCCACATTGACCTAGCCAGAAAGGTCTACGGCTCGTAGAGTTTTCGAATATAACCCAGAAGGACGTCGCAGAAGAGGAAGACTGCGACTCAGGTGGAGTACACAGGTGGTAGACGACCTGAACCAACTTGGCTTGAAAAACTGGAGACAGCTAGCTGGGGACCGAGCTGGCTGGAGACGTTTGTTGGACGAGGCCCTGGTCCGACCTGGACTGTAGCGCCACCATAAATAAGGAATTGGCGGATGTAATAAAACAGTCAAGGAAGCCACTTTTTTCCACTATTGCATATTCATTTTTTTCGAGTTTGGGATTTGTTCATCAAATTAAATCCCAAAATGATAATAGTAATTAGCAACCAGCTTGTAAGAAATCTGGTACTAAAATCAATGTGAAGTAAGAACAATAATAAACGTAAGAAGACCATTCAGTATTATTTCAAATTTGTTTGATTTTCCCCTTGTTCTGGAAAAATTTCATTTGTGAGTCTTTTCTATAGGTATTCTCTTTGCCAAAGTACCCACTTTAGATTCCTTGGAGATTGAGTTAAATGCTATTCGGTTTGTGTGTACCCATTTGGCCATTTTGTGGCATCTTGCTTTTATTTCCCAGGTTCTATACACAATACTCAGCTTATAGCATTTGAAGAATTTTGTGTTTGTTTTGAAAAGGAATAATTCACTTCATACCGCTCCCTACTTCAGCTAAAGAAGTAAAGGAGGTTTTGAAAGTCTCGTTTGTACCATGTGCTTAAGCAGCAACACTACCCAGCAACATTTGGAATGTGTGTGCTCTCTGGTCAGAACAACATTTTCAATAAAACAAAACAAAATAATGAGCAGACGTTTGACTTTGTGCTGTTGGATGTTGGTGGCATTCGGTTGTTGTGTTTGACAATTTCTGTTCGAATCCTATTAACTCCACATGTTCTTAAAAATACAATGGAGAGAGAAATTGAATGTTCATATTCCAGAAATAAGTCTTCATGTTTAATAAACCTATGCACATGTATTTACTTTCCCATAAGGCTAACAAGGAGTGGAGACTATTAAAGTACATAATTCAATGGATAGATATTATACTTATTGGGGTTTGGGTTTTAAGAACAAATTCTTGAATATCATTGAATGAAATATGCTTTGTATACCATACCGTATTTTTATGTGCATGCAATGAAAAAGCATGAAAATTTATATATGTAAAAATATATTCATAGTACGAGTACAGTAGACTAGAGGGCTGATTTGATCTCAAACTTCATCCCGAATGATTGCTTTCATTCTGAACAGGGTTTAAGGTGTAAGACATACAAATAACTCAGGGTTTGATATGAGCTGTAAGGAGCCAATCAGAGTTAAAGAGGTAAGTTTCCGTTGTTAGAAAACCAACTTAGCTAAGGAAAACCGGAATTTTGAATGACCATAGAATTAAAACAAGAAATGCTCCAATTTCGCAGTCAGTCATAGTATGTACTTTTCATTTTGGACAAGCAAGACAACCACAAAATGAACGCTTCTGGTGGTAGATTTGTCTGCCGTCACTGTCATTTTTCATTAACTGTGAGGGAATTGTGAAGTCGGAAATTCACAAGAAGTTTTGGTAAAAAATTGCCATATACCTGATCTGAATTCGGAGGTCTGACCATTTCCTTGTTAAATTTTAATAAACGTGTAAATAGATACTTGTATGTACAAGTACATACATATGTATGTACAATGTAGGTAAATACATATATTAAATCTCAAAACCTTTAATTTTTATCAAGACTCTAGAGATTCGAACTGTATATCATACCATACATGGAATTTGCTCCTAGAAAGTTTAAATATTAGTTAAAAAATAAAAAATAGAGTGTCGCGACAGCTCTGCAAGAGCCAAGGATAAGTGGAGAAAAGTATCTTTTTCCCTTACGCGATACTAGCCGACCCGTAGGACGTTGTACTCGCGCTCAAGAAATTGTTAGTGTTATATTAAAGGTTGAGTGTGCAGTTTTCACGTTACTTAACAGAGTTGCCACAGTTTTGGAAGCAGCAACGGGTAGTACAATTATAACAAATTACTTTTGTTAATATCTGAAAGTATATAAAGGCATCTATTATTGAAATTAAAGTTATTAATTATTTTACATTGTCTTTACTTTAACTATTTGTAATTCAATTTCTGGTCCAAAAAATAAATGCAGCAAAGAAAAAAATATTGCAGTTAATTAAATAAACTCAGTTGGCAACGCCTTTCTATGTTAAGGAAAAGAAAAATGTTCAAGGCTAATAGTTTTTGAAAATTATGAAAACTTAACAAAAGATCAAAACTTAAGAAAGAGAAAGATGTCGTATCATTTCTGTGCACGTCGAACTTCTAAATTGTTTTTGAATGGTCTGTTTTTTGCCTCTAAAAGGAAAGGTGCAAGGTATAGGCTATAGGGTGTCTCAGTAAGAGCGCACTTATTAAAATTGGAATATTTTTTTTGTTATGCAAGTGGCAACTCTGAAATTTGACAGATGTCACCTCTATTTGTTCCGATTACAAAAAATGGAGCGCTTTTTGTAAAAACAACACAATATAATGGTAAAAACTCATTTCAAAAATGGGGAAAGTTACGCTTCGCAAATTTCACGAAATATTCAGTAGAGAGAGTGTACCTAATATAATATGTCAACCATTCGAAGAGTGATCAAAAAATTTGAAGAAAGTCGGTCAATTACGGATGATAAGAATCCTTTGCGTCAACTTACTGGTCGGTCTCTTGAAAACATTGTAAACGAGAGTGTTGTCGAAAACCCGAAAACATCAATTCGACAGGGACTGTGAATGGCATTAGTTACAGGAATGTGATAACGGGCTTCTTCTGGCCTCAACTGCACGGTATCAATCTGGACAACAGGTGGTTTCAGCAGGACGGACGGCGCAACCTGCCACACCGCACATGAAACAATCGACTTATTGCAGCAACGATTTCCAGAACACATTATCTCAAAAAATTCTGATGTCAACTGATCACCAAGATCGTGCGATTTTTTTCTTTGGGGTTTTGTGTAATCTCGGGTTTATGCAAATAAATCCAAAACAATTCCTGAGCTCAAATTGGATATCCAACGTGTCATTGGTGAGATATATCCACATCTCTGTGAAAAATTTATGGAAAATTTCATGAAGCGAGTAATGGCCTGTCATCGGCGCCGGGGGGTCGTTTGCCCAAAATTTGAGTCCATACTTAATCGGAACATGTCTTCTTTACAATACAATTATAATATCACAATTCTGTTATAAAATACATGTTTTTATATTAAAATGAAAAAGTGCACTCTTACTGAGACACACTATATAAGCAAAAGGTCCAACTATGCTTGAGTTAATCGTTCTAAATAAAACATGTATCTACAAAAACTGCTCCTTACCTTTGATATGGAAAGTATCAAATCAATGTTGAATATTTAGTTTTTTTTCCAATATTTGATGAAATAGCATAATCTTAATTACAATTTTTGTTTCTTTGTTTCATGTAATATTAATTATAACAGATCCACAAATTTAATTTTCAAGTCTTAAGGGTCACCCCACCGATTCTATTTAATTATGTAATTTTTTTGCTTAATACTGACAATAACACTATTCTTATTGTAAAATATCATTGTCATTTATATTTCTTTATTTTAAAGGAAAAGTAAACCGAAGTAATTTGTATTTGGATTTTAAGATATCTATCTATGAGGTTATCCCTTACCTTTTTATTTTTTTTGTCGGTGTATGACTACTCTGACTTACAATTATTTTAATTTTGTTTCGTTTTGTCACCCATTTTGATTAACATGATTTATTTTATATTTTAATAAAATACAGCCTATATTACTCCTAGGTAATGTAATTTTCTGTGAAAAAATTTGTATTACCTTTCGTATAAGTGTTTCCGAAGATTAATTTTTTGTGACAAAGCAGCGTTTTCAGGGTCAGCTAGTTATACAATACAGTTCAAATTAGTACCATCTTTAGCATTGTAATCTTTGTTTGTGAAAAAAATATTTTAAGCGTAGGTATTAGTTTTTTCGAAGACATAGATATAACAATGGGTACCTATGTCAAGACAACGTTAACCGGGTCAGCAATTTTGAGCCGATTCGATTCAGCCGTTCCTAGAAGGCAAATATCGAAGGATAAACTCAAATAAAAATAGTTTTGGGATATTTGCCCGGTAACCAGACCTCGCAGATAGTGTGACTAATAGAGGGCCGGAAATGTGCTGTTTCAGCCCGTAGTTTTGTTTAAAATTTCACTGAAATACCAGGCAGCTTAGCAGAAAACACAGAGGATCTTATCTTGTCATTTTTTTTCACAGCCTCCTGAGAACCTCATCTGACCCACAAAATTTAAAATTACTATCAACTACTATTAATATGACTATCAATTTGATAGTCGATAGCTTCTATCAAATGGTTGATAGTTTCGTATTATGAGTATCAACTTGTTTTTTTTTGACCGATTGTGAATATTTATCAAAATTTCTTTATAGACGAGTTGTTTATTTTAATGTTTGACTTTTTAAATTTGAAATATAGGTTTTTCCAATAAGGTCTTGAAAACTTTTTTCTTAAATAAAACGGAAACCATTTAAGCTATTTCAAAAATTGTAATGCAGACTTGAAGTATAATAAAAACAGTTATGTGTGGAACTCGAAATCCTTATTGTTTTTGACTTCTTCGCCTTTAAAAATACAAAGTTGATGTGTATCAAATTTGTTGATATTCGCAATACCGTGTCTATCAAAAAAATCATTCACAATAGCTAAAAAATGTTGACAGTTGATAGTCATGCAGTTGCCCGTAGCTTAGTTGGTAAGTGCGTTGGCTGCTAAGCAGAACGTCGTTGGTTCGAGTCCTAATCAGGCCAAGTTTTTATTTCATCTTTCACGGGTACTACCTCTTGCGAAGACCTGACAAATTTTCCACGAGTATCAATCTGTCATGAAAAAGTGCTTCTCAACTTTGCCGTTCAGAATCGGCGTTAAATTATAGGTCCTCTCAATTCTCCACACGCACTCAGAGAATTGTTGATGAGAGTAAGCCACTTAGGCCTTGGCTCTTCATGAGCTGTATGTCGCGCCACTCTATTTTTTTTGATAGTCATAATAGTAGGAGAGCCGCTGTAGGCCGACCTTCACCGAACTGTTAACCGGCTGAAATTTTTTTTTATGAAATTTGGTTTGAAAACATATATGAATATGATAGCTTGCCTAACGAAAAGTGTGCCAGGCTATATTAAATTTAACTTTATTTTAATCAATAACTAACTCCTCCTTCACCCATATGTTAAAATAAAACGTTGTGCCAAATAGCCATATGTGTAAGTAGGCTTGAGACAAGAAAAAAATTGTATGGGAGAGGGGGGCCTATTCCCCCCGTTTAGCTAGGAGGGGCAGTTTTCTAAAAAAATGACTTATTAAAAAAAAAATATTAAAAATCAACGGCTTCATCTACAACAACGTGTTATACCTTTCTGCAAAGCCAAAAACTTAGGCTTTCATTTTGTATTTAAATTTAATTGTTTTAAATAATAGTTTTAGAAAAAATAATTTTCAAACTCAAAATTTTGCAAAAAAAAATAATTTGTTAAATTTCTAGTTAATTTTTTTCAAAATTTTATGTGATTAAGTACTTATTTTGCATTCAACATTCAATACTGTTAATAATTTTGAATATAAAAAACAGTAACGTAAAAATAAAAAAGTTTTTTTTTTTAAGCAAAAAGTGATTTTGGTTTTTTCTTTATTTCTCGACAATGGCAAGGTATTTTTCAATCCGGTTTACTGTGTTCGACTAAAAATTAAAAACAGCATTGAATGTTGAAAACAAAATTAGTACTTAATCACATAAAATTTTGAAAAAATTGGTTCGAAATTTAAGAAATTTTTTTTTCAAAATTTTAAGTTTGAAAATTAATTTTTCTAAAACTATTATTTAAAACAATTAAATTTAAATACAAAATGAAAGCCTAAGTTTTTGGCTTTGCAGAAAGGTATAACACGTTGTTGTAGATGAAGCCGTTGATTTTTAATATTTTTTTTTTAATAAGTCATTTTTTTAGAAAACTGCCCCTCCTAGCTAAACGGGGGGAATAGGCCCCCCTCTCCCATACAATTTTTTTCTTGTCTCAAGCCTACTTACACATATGGCTATTTGGCACAACGTTTTATTTTAACATATGGGTAAAGGAGGAGTTAGTTATTGATTAAAATATAAAGTCAAATTTAAAATAGCCTGGCACACTTTTCGTTAGGCAAGCTATCATATTCATATTATGTTTTCAAACTAAATTTCATAAAAAAAAGTTTCAGCCGGTTAACAGTTCGGTGAAGGTCGGCCTTCAGCGGCTCTTAGACTATAATACGAATGTCTTAAATTTGTTGACACAAACATAAACTATCAAGTCGATAGGTGCTAGTCATAATTGGGCTGTATATGTTCCCCCGTTATGAATGGTATTCCGCCACTTCTTTGATTTACAGCAGTGGCAAATGGGTTGAATAGTAAGTATTTCTTTACTATTAACCCTTCTACATAGGCTTATGTATTTACCGTTCAGAAAAAAACCTTGGGCTGAATATAAGTGAGGAAAAACTTAGTTCATGATGGCCCCTCTGCAGAATAGTAGAAGAACAACTATTAAGGTACAGGTCGAGTTCGAAATAGTGCGATCCTTCAATTAGGTACATTAGGTCAGTAACATCCGCTTACAACATGGAAGATAAAATACTCGAGCTGTTACTCAAATCCAACAGAACTTACTTAAAATCCAAAAATTTGACCATAACTTGGAAACTGCTGCTGCAGGTATATAAGACGATGGAAGATCCGAAACTTGGGTACTTAGCCAAAGGCACTCTGAACTCTTAGCGGCGGCGTTCGAGAGAAAATCTTACGGAGAAAGGTTGGCCCCGTTTGTGAGGAAGGAAGATTCCGGAAACGATATAACGACGAGGTATATCAAATCTACCGACAAGGCGGCAGAACTGGATGGCGTCCGTCGGGATACATGGAAGAACTTGCCGAAGTAGACCCAGACCAGAACCCGATTGTGGCGCAGATGAAGGGGGAATCTTCATTGGTCAGGCTGACGATGATGATGAAATAAATCTTTCATATAGTGAGAAAATTATGATTTTTTGACATTGGCTCCGTTTGTGATTTGAAAAGTATGGATTTTGTTGTTTGTAAACCTTCTACCCTTATTCCTCTTTAGTTAAAAAATAAAAAACAAAAAGCCGGTTAGCGAACGTATACAAAAAAAACTGTTCTTTTATATATATAGACAGTGTCAGTCTAGTATTCGAAGAGAGTGGTTGTGTCAGTGCTGTGTCCGCGTAGTTTGTTTTTACTATGTCCCGTACTTGTTCCTCGACCCACCCCGTGCGCGATTAAAAATCGTACCCAAAAACAAAAAATCAAAAAACAATCAACATCACCAATTAAATAAACCAAAAATAAATAGAGCATCCCAAAACAAAAAATAATACATAACAAATAAAAAAAAAAAACAATCAGTTACAATAACGAAAAAAAAGCACACACAAAAAAAGGCATTAGAAATACCTACTGCCCGCAAGAACACAGTGAGTTACCATCCATTCTCTTTGCATATAGTTTTACAGTTGTATGGCTTATCATATGCATTACATTGCATCGAGTTTTTTTTTGTTGCTCATACAATGTAATGTATGCATATGATATGTTGTCAACAACAGATGAATAGAGATTAGCTGATTGAATTCCAGGGTCGGATCGATTCACGTTGCCGTTAAGGCATAACACTAACAATGGCGCTGAATCGTAAAGACTTCCTTCAATTTAAACCAGTAACTCTTTTAGATCTCGTCTGTTTTGGTTTTTTTATTTTTTTTTACTTGCAATGATTGGCAATTTCAGTGTAGATTACTGTAATGTTCGTGAGCTACGTACGAATTTTCTTGCTACGTACATCCACACTGTGTCTAACAGCCCAGCTGTTTTGGCGCTGAGTGAAACCCAAGTAGGTGAGAATTCCGATCCTACTGAATTTCTCATTCATGGGTATAGCTTAGTGCCACAATTCCTCCTCCACCATGGTCTCGCCGTTTACATTAGAAATGATGTTGTTTATCAATTTCTTCCACAATATGGGAACTGCTCCGACCCTTTTTTCAATTCAATGTGGTTCAAGTTCACCGTAAATAAGCACATCATTCACTATTGTTTCTTTTATCGAAGCCCAAATTTGGACAGAGCTTCAACTTCTCGCGAATTTGACGCTCTGTCTGACTCCATCCAAAGAATTGTATCCTTATATCCTCACACTGAAATCGTTACTACGGGCGATTTCAATGTACACAATTCTTCGTGGCTTCTCCATTCGGGCCCGACAACACCCGAAGGAATGTGTGCCGAGATCTTTGCTGAGTTTAACCACCTTACTCAGCTTGTCACCGAGCCCACTCGAATATCGGATATTGATGGCCAAGCGGAAAATACTCTTGACTTGTTCCTTACTTCTGACCCTGATAAATACACTATCAATACATTAACGCCTCTAGGCAGATCAGACCATAGTATTATATCTGCAAATTTCTCGTGTCAAACTAATCCAGTTATAGAGAAAGAGCTCCGAAGAGAACCGTATGGCAATACGAGAAAGCCAACTGGGACGGTCTCAATAACTTCTTCCGGATCTTTAACTGGTCACTATGCTTCCTCGATAGTGACGTAGACTCCAGCGCAGATATGATTACTAATATGATTATCTTAGGAATGAAAACTTTTATCCCGAACAGGGTTAAAAGCATCAAACCTAAGGAAAAGTCATGGTTTGATTCAAGCTGTAAAGAGGTTATCAGGGAAAAAGAAGTGAAGTTCCGGTGTTTTAGAGCCAACCCAACTGAGGAAAACCGGAACAAGTTTAAACAAGCCAGGAAGGCCTGCAATGCCCATATTCGACGGACAAAGTTTTTGCATGACCAAAAATTAAGGCAAAAAATACTACAATGTCCCAAAGGCAGTAAGAATTTTCGGTCATTTGTTAAAAATATGAAGAATTCTTCTTCTTCCTCGGTCCCAACGCTCGTTGACAATGACACTCCAGTTGTTAGCTCTCTCGCGAAAGCTAACCTTTTTGCTAGGCAGTTCGCCGCCAACTCTTCGCTGCCAGAGAGTGTCATGACTCCACCAGTTCTTGAGCGCGTCAATGATTCCATGGGACAAATCTTCTTCCGCACTCGTGCTGTGGCGAGAGTCCTAAAGGATCTCAACATACATAAATCCGCTGGTCCGGATGGTATCCCCGCTATTATTCTGAAGAGGTGTTCTTCCACGCTGGCAAAACCCTTGCGTAAGCTTTTCCATCTATCCTATTCTTCTGGGCTCGTTCCGAGTAGTTGGAAAACAGCATTTGTCCAGCCAATCCCAAAAAAGGCGAATCTTCTTCTCCCTCCAATTATCGACCGATTGCACTTACGTCCCTTCTTTCTAAGGTCATGGAAACGCTGATAAACTATCAGCTCAAGAAATATCTCGAAGACCGAAAGCTTCTTAATGACCGGCAATACGGCTTTCGCAGCAACAGGTCCACTGGTGATCTGATGTTTATCGCACCGAACAGTGGAACAAATCTTTACATCGTTTTCGAGAAAGTAAGATTGTTGCACTTGATATTTCAAAGGCATTTGATAAAGTCTGGCATCTTGCTCTTTTATCGAAAATGCGTGCTTTCGGTGTCTATGAATCCCTTCTTCGTTGGATTAGAAACTTTCTTTCGAACCGTTCAATACAAGTTGTATTGGACGGTTTCAAGTCTGAAACCCACAATATAAATGCTGGTGTGCCCCAGGGCTCCGTTTTGTCTCCGACCCTCTTTCTCATTTTCATAAATGATCTCCTGTCTGTAACTTCTAATCCAATTAACTGTTTCGCTGACGATAGTACCCTTAGCTTTTCATATTCGTTTCCAGACTCACATCCCTCCTCTTCGGATGTGGAACTGCAACGGCAAAATATGATAAGCTCATTAAACTCTGACTTAAACAGCATTGTACAATGGGGAATTAAAAACCGCGTAGAGTTTAATGCTTCGAAAACTCAATGCTGTCTTGTATCGTCGAAGCGAGATATACCCCCCTTGCCTCTATCCATGAGTGGCACTTGCATCAATGAGACCGAACATCTCGAGATTCTCGGTATGTGCATCATTGACCACCTTTTGTGGAACGAGCACATATGCGATGTCGCCAAAAATGCCGCAAGATGTTTGGGTTTCTTAAGAAGGTGCAAGAAATTTTTCTCCCCGTCTGATCTGGCTATTATTTACAAGACTTATATCCGTCCAAAGCTTGAGTACAATTCCCATCTCTGGGCTGGTGCTCCAGTTACATACTTAAGCCTCTTGGATGGTATACAAAAAAGAGCTATAAGAATGATTGGTGTGAGAGACATCACTAATTCATTCACTTCATGGTTTATCGCACCGAACAGTGGAACAAATCTTTACATCGTTTTCGAGAAAGTAAGATTGTTGCACTTGATATTTCAAAGGCATTTGATAAAGTCTGGCATCTTGCTCTTTTATCGAAAATGCGTGCTTTCGGTGTCTATGAATCCCTTCTTCGTTGGATTAGAAACTTTCTTTCGAACCGTTCAATACAAGTTGTATTGGACGGTTTCAAGTCTGAAACCCACAATATAAATGCTGGTGTGCCCCAGGGCTCCGTTTTGTCTCCGACCCTCTTTCTCATTTTCATAAATGATCTCCTGTCTGTAACTTCTAATCCAATTAACTGTTTCGCTGACGATAGTACCCTTAGCTTTTCATATTCGTTTCCAGACTCACATCCCTCCTCTTCGGATGTGGAACTGCAACGGCAAAATATGATAAGCTCATTAAACTCTGACTTAAACAGCATTGTACAATGGGGAATTAAAAACCGCGTAGAGTTTAATGCTTCGAAAACTCAATGCTGTCTTGTATCGTCGAAGCGAGATATACCCCCCTTGCCTCTATCCATGAGTGGCACTTGCATCAATGAGACCGAACATCTCGAGATTCTCGGTATGTGCATCATTGACCACCTTTTGTGGAACGAGCACATATGCGATGTCGCCAAAAATGCCGCAAGATGTTTGGGTTTCTTAAGAAGGTGCAAGAAATTTTTCTCCCCGTCTGATCTGGCTATTATTTACAAGACTTATATCCGTCCAAAGCTTGAGTACAATTCCCATCTCTGGGCTGGTGCTCCAGTTACATACTTAAGCCTCTTGGATGGTATACAAAAAAGAGCTATAAGAATGATTGGTGTGAGAGACATCACTAATTCATTCACTTCATTGGAACACCGTCGTAACGTCTCATGTCTCTCTTTGTTCTACCGTTACTTCTACGGTAATTGCTCTAGTGAAATAGCCAGTTGCATTCCTCCCCTTAAACAATTTAACCGTAATACCCGCGCTTCCAGGAATGCCCATCAGTTTACCCTCGAGCCCAACTTCGGACGTACTGTTAAGTATAGAGAATCGTTCTTTAGCCGTACTACGCGAATGTGGAACTCCCTTCCACACACTGTCTTTCCCAGTCATTGCAATGTTGATGAATTCAAAACCAATGTACACCGACACTTACTTTCAAACCCCTTTCTTGATTCTTAATGCACTCACTGTGTCTCTGGCATAATAAGGGTATAAAAAGCCCCTTTAGTATGTGCAAATTATAAAAAAAAAATATATATAGACTAGCTGACCCGGCAGACTTCATACTGCCCCAATTGATAAATAACCGACTTAAGCTTTTGTGTCCCGCTATCCTCTACCACGCAACCCGCTACCTCGCTATTATGTAACCCATCTACACTAAGAAAAAAAACGAGCTAAAATCAAGATTATCGGTCTCAAATCAAGCCGATTCGTTGATGAAAGTCTGTTAAGCTCGAAAATTCTTAATTCAAGACCAAAACTCTTATTTTAAGCTTGTTTTTTTCTTAGCCTAAAATTCTTGTTTTAAGATTTTGAAATCTTAATCTAAGAATAAAAAAGCTTAATTTCAGATTATTCCAACCTCAAATTAAGATTTTTGTCTTACCCTTGAGTTCTTATTTCAAGATTGTGAAATCTTAATTTTAAGAATACAAAAGCTTAAAAGATCATTTCAAACTCAAATTAAGATCACATATTCTAAATTTTATCAGACTTAAGAATAATACATACTTAAAGCAAGATTTTGTATTCTTATAATAAGAACAAATAACCTTGTATTTAAGTTCAATTTTTTTTCGGATTGTATCTCGATTATTCTTGACTTTTAGGAAAACAAAATGAAATTCATGTTTGATTATTTAATTGAATTATTTTTTTTTATTTAGTATTTTTACCCTTTCAGGCTAAATCTTTAACCAATATTACCAACTACATAGTTGATTCAATAGCATCATTTGGTAGTAGTAGTAGAGGCGATCTTATCGCTATCGTTCTAATAATCCTATAATATTTTCCGAAGGGAATGAGTGTGAATTGAATAACGAAGTTCAATTCTGTATGAAAAAGTATTTTATATGAAAAAAGCATGTGACTTCGTTCCAAAACTTAATTTGAGAACAAAGCGGCTCAAATAAAGATTTTTGTTCTTTATTTTTGAAAACGAATTTCAGATCGTTTCGACTTACTTAAAGAATGCTAAAACTTAATTTGAGAACAAAGCGGTTCAAACTAAAAGTTTTGTTATTAATTTCAGACTGCAAGTCTGTTTTAAGAACAAAGTTCTTGATTTAAGATTGCTTCGGTTTGATTTGAGAATGTAATAACTTAATTTAAGAACGTGGCAGCTCAAATCAAAATGTTTGTTCTTAATTTAAGAATAAATTCTCATTTTAAGAATAAAAGCTGTCATTTTTAGGATAAAAAAAATAAGAATATAAAAATCTTGAAATAAGCCTACTCGTACTTGAATTTAGCCTCCTTTTTTTCTCTGAGTATACTTTTACACACTACTCGCTAACCCGCTATCCCGCTACCTTAAACCCACTACCCACTACCCGTCACCCCTCTACCCGCTAGCTACTACACCGCTACCCGCTTCCCTGGTCATATTTCATGTACGGCTTGGTCGATTTTGCACAAAATACTTAAAATCTATCTACACCACTACCCGAACATTCATCCACTCTGGTACAAAAACGCCACATTGGCATTGTTTGCTGTTTTAATGATGATAAACAGTATAGTATGAATATGTTTATTTATATTTTATTACTTACCTACCTTTCACAATAATAATCTTTAATGTCACTTTCACTACTGACTACTGCGATCAATGTACAAACGATAATAATAACTAGTAATCGACGAAATTTTCATGAAAACTGAAAAAGAAATAATAAAGCTCTTAAAAAGTAGGGGTAAGTGGTAGGAAGTTGAAAATTAAGGAATGAATGTATTTCTCAATGCCACATCATACTAAAAATTATAAAAAAAAACTGCCCAAGAAATGCAGAAACAAAATGTGTGGGTAAGCCATCCTTAACAATAAGCGGTATAAAAAAAAACATATAAAACTATTCTCATACCTACTGAATACACAATAAAATTTCATCAACATCGGTCAAGCCGTTTTGGAGGAGTATGACCACTAAAACTGTGACAGAAGAATTTTATATATTAGATTAATAAATTATTGTTCATAATACTGTCAATAATTTTTAAACTTTTAATATACTAACCAAAATTTTTATTTTTATTTCAGGTAAAAAGCCCATATTCAATTGGGTAGATACTCACGTACGTAAATATTTTTTTACTATTCTACCACGCCTTACAGTTACAGTATGTATTCATTTTACCGTGAACACATGACATCTCCTAACGATACCAATACTGGACCCACTTTTCTTATTTTACTAGTTTAGACCGTGTACACTGCACGTTCAGTAATAATTGCAATTAAGATAACTTTGAAATACACCTGCTTTTTGCCCAAAACGCCTCATCAGGAAATACGTAGTCGCATTATACATAGGTTTGGATGTACTCATTTTAACACATCTTCTTCATAACCTAGCAACTTTCGTATTCCCAGCCCATCCTGAAATTAATTACTCGAACACTTTTGAGTTCTTTGAGTTGTATTAATGTTCGCGAAGAAATCCAAGGACGAATAAAAACAAGAATACTCTCCTGTGTGCTTTTAATCCTCCCCAGGGCTAGGTTTAAGTTGAATGTATCGATGTTGTGTAGCGTGTAGCCTGCCGGTTATGTCCCTTAAATATCAGCAGAGGGATGAGTCGAGGTGTAAATATACGAAAAATAAGAACAAAACAAAATAAAATCAATAGATTTACATTATACACACGTATAGATAGATGTAAGTAAACAAACAGGCAGGCAATCTGTAGAAGCGCAAAATGAATATAAGATCCCTTGCAATTTTTTCTCAGAAAAAAAGGATATACTACAATACACTATACTTTCTCATATAAGCCGTTCTTCTTTAATGTTGTCTGTTGTCCGCTATGTTTATTTCATTTTTGTGTTTTTTTCTTTTTTAGTTCTTTTTTTTTGCTATTGTAATCGAGCTCCCTAAGAACTATTCTTGTGTCATATAAAGAATGTTTGCGTGTGGAGCATATGTGGTGCCGCATTAAAGGAGCTTTATCACCTTCACAAAATCACCTCCTTGCCGCTCTATGTTGTTTGTGTGTATACCCGAGATTGCCATAAAGCACTTTACGTGATTGCTAGAATAAATTTTCTTCTTTCTTCCATAATCGGGTGCGACAAATAAACCCCTCAGATGTGTTGATGGTGATGTGATGAAATTTGAGAAAGGCAAGGAAAGGTGTTCGAGTTTCTAGGATATACTGGCAATATCGTATATACCTAGTAAATGTAGCTGAATTTATTCAACAAGTTAAAGTATATTATACAAACCTTTGTAGAAGTTATTAAGCAGAAAGGAAGATTCAGGCCAAGCGATTAAAAAAGGCATGTACTTATGCAGTTTGTATTTCAGCTTTACTGGTATTTTGTTCTCGAGGTCTTTATGGAAAAGTTAGTATAGTACTTCCCATATGTTAGTTGGTGGATATTGTGTATTATCTGAGGTACACAACCAATGGAATAGATAATTGTAAGTCAATTCTAAGTGAAACCATAATATTTGAACCGTTTTTGGTTTGCAAGTTCATTTGTAAATTGGTTCCTGCTCTAACATTCAATGTATGTAATAATAGAGTAAGAAAACCACATAATCCTACGAAAAATATGTACCTTCGTATCAAATAGACCTTGTTTAAAAAAATGAAATTGAATTGATTGCTCTGTTTATTTAATATTACCCAATGACAGTATCTGCTACGTTAATTTGAATTAAAAAATACATATGTAAAGGGTCCGCCAAATAACTTTTTTTTTTGAAAATGCTATAAAAAAAAATACTGAATATTTTCTCAAATTTCTTTTTTTTTTTTTTTGAAAGTACAATCCTTACGGTTAATATGGAAAATAATTTCATTCAAATGGCTGCCTCGCCTGGCCATGCAGTAGCCTTCACGATCGATCAAATTTGTAAGCACATTATCGATTGTGTGCAGCTGTATTTCACTAATGGCTTCACAAATATTGGCTTTTGAAGCATCAATTGTCTCTGGCCAACGGTGTCAAATCGCAGCTCCGAGGTGGCCAAACCACATCAGCTCTGCGGCTGATAATGCGATCTTCAAAAACAGTGTGAAAAACATCGAGTGTAGCTTTGGCTGTGTGGCACGTAGCGCCGCCGCCGCCGTCCTGTTGAAACCAAATGTTGCCAATATCCTTCTCTTTAATTTTTGTGACCAAAAACTCGTTCAACATGGCCCGATAATGATCGCCATTGAGTGTAACGGCCACTCCTTGCCCATTTTCGAAGAAAAATAGCCCAATTATGCTTCTGGACCAAAATCCGCACCAAACAGGGACTCGTTTTGGGTGTATCGGCTTTTCAATGTATGCGTGCGGGTTTTCTGTGCCTCAAATGCGACAATTTTGCTTCTTTTCTAAGCCGCCAAGATCAAAATGAGCTTCATCTGAAAAGATGATTTTTTTGGCAAAATCGGCATCTTCTCTAAGTCGATCGCAGGCCCACTTAGCATTGGATGGTTAGTTGGCTTCAAATCCTGAACCAATTGGACTTTGTCTGGCGTCATACCAAGGTCTTAATGCTAAATTCGCCTGAATGATGTCTATCAAATGTTCAATTGTTGAGAACGACGGTTGATTGATGTTGATGGCACCTCACGTACACTTTCTGCCACAGTAGCAATATTTTCAGATGAACGCACTGTTTTTGGCTTTTCACGCTTTGGTTTATCAATGAGGATGCCAGTTTAATTCACTTTTTTCACTAGATAACGAACATACGGAACTGACGGTGCTTCTCTTCTTCCAAAATCCGTAGGCAATTTTCGCACACATTCTGCAACATAACCATGATTTTCAAAGTAATGCCGCAATATTTCCCAGCGTTGTTCAAGCGTATACACAACCATATTCGTTCAGTGGAATTATAAAACTAATTATCTGTTAAATCAGACATGAGCTAACAGCCCGATTCTCCCCATCATCACTGATACCTCACAAGTCATAAGAAGAGGTGAAATTGATTTTATGACTTTTTCGTATTCTCCCCCAAAGTCACAAAAACAATCGAAACTGTGATCTCCTTCAGAGCAGCAAATTATTTGAGATTTGACATTTTGATTTTTGAGTAGTGAAAAAAAAAATGGAAGTTGAAATGATTATGGCGCATATTATTGACTTTTTTTTCGTTCGAAGCTTTATTTAAAAAATGGTCTTACTCACAGTCAACATAGAAGTCGTTGGAACAAGAGAACTATATATATACTGTCTGGGTTGTCCTAAAAAAATGTAGCTTACCTTTTTGGAATCTTTGATTATACAAATTGATCTTAGAAGTCAACATAACAAAAGTTGTGAACAAAAATGAAAAATGATTTTAGTTCATTCAATTCAAAACAGCATCAGTTTAAACATGATAAAATATTTTGATACAAATTTCTTATAAGGAACTTTGTAGAGCTGAGTTGTTGATTGGCAAATTTGAAATCTTTTAAAGTTTTTCAATGAGAAGCTGATGAGGATGACATTTCCATATTCACTTTAGCTGTGGTGAGTTTCGTTGTGACTTTAGCTGTGAGGATTAGGGGAGAATCCAACAAATGTTATCGAATCACAACAATCCTCTCAAGAAATAGTCACAAGGGCTTATGACTTGTGATTCCTCACAAGGGGGAGAATCAGGCTGTAAGTGTTACCATTCACGAAATAAGCACTAGTTGAAAAAAAAAACATTAGATAGCGGATCTTTTATAAGAGAAATGACAATAGAGTTTAATTATATTTTTAACTTTTTCTGCTTTAAAACACTCTCTTAATATAAAAATAGGTATCCATCGTACATTGAGGCGTATACGTACTTTTTGGAAACAAAAACAGATCAAAGTAAGATTCGAAAATTTTTGTTTCCTTGGGATCTTATCGGCTGTTACGCCACCCCTCATACAAAATAGTTTCAAACTTGTCCGCTTATTACAAAATTATTAGTCATAGGGGGAAGTGGGTCACCTTGATACGATTTTCACTTAAACGACAAAAAGTCGCAAAATATTAAGCTTAATAAAAAGGTACAGTTTTTATACTGATTAGTATCATTTTTGAAATCTTATTCAAAACGATATTTCTCACAATTTCATTTACAAAAAAAGTTTAAAGCTTTTTTATAAAAGTCGAAAACTGTATCAAACTGCCCCAGACGTGGGGCATATGTTACATACCATGGGACACTTTGATTCATGGCAAAAAAAATGAACTTGTGGCAGCAGAAACAGTCACTTCATTAATATTGAATCTTTCTATTTGTTGCTTGTATGTTCACACCATTTTCGTATACCTACAAGAAAAAACAAAATTAGAGGGGCACATTGATACGCATCAAACTACCCTGAGGAGCAGATTGATACAGATCAAACTACCTTGTGGTTTTGTGTATCAATGTGCCCCAAGTGTCCTCACTGAATTAAAAAATAAAAATCACGGAAACTGAAGTTAAACAATGTATTTTAAGATAAAAAACACAGTAACAATAGCATTATCTTACAATCTAAGTTGAAATGAAATGTATGACACGAAATATTCAAGGCGAAAAATCAGTCAAAACAAATTTAAACAAATTAACTCATGCACTTAAAAAACACGTTTGCTTTTGCTGAGATAGAACGGATGACCGAAGAGGAAAGACACTTAAGGGTGTATATGGTCTTATAGAAATGGTGTGTTGTGCACCTGTTTGAGTGGCCTACTATCGATAGGTTTCAAACAATATCGAATGTATCTATGTGCCCCGTGTATCAATGTACCCCACTTCCCCCTACTAATGAAATCATCATCATCATAGATACAGAATAGCGCTATGCTCCCGATGTTAAACCTCTTAACGGAAAAATCTTGTTTACCTGTAACTCATATGCAACGCTGCAGGGAGATGGCATATGATTTACACTGTCGATGGTAGCATTGAGCTTGAATAAGAAAATATTCATTAAATTTCAGTTGAAAACCTTAATTTGTTTCACTTTATTATTTAGACGCACAAGTCTCTGTGACGTGATGATGAAAATCAATAAACACTATTAACAATCATGAAGAGTAAAACATTGTGGTCCTAATTGAAGAAAAGCATTTTCCGAAATAGCTAAAAGTATCAAAATATAGCAAATAGCAAAGAAAACGCACTTTTTACATGAGTTACATATATGACCAGTATTGAATTCGTAAAAAACGAAATTGAGATTTTTATTAAATATGACATTAAGATGATAGAGAAGTGGGAAAAAGTGGGTCCGGCGATTGCATCCGTCTGTCTATCTGTAAATGCATCTACAACCTTAACCACTGGTATGATTGATTTGAAAAAAGTTTCAATTTTCTCAAAATTTTTTTTTTTTCAAAATTCTGATGCATTTTATGTACAAAAATACTTTTGTATTGCTCTAAAACAAAAACGCAATTTAACACGTTTCGTCTCTAAAGGGCTCCAATTGATTCCTCTCTAATGAGGATCGACTTCCATTTTGCCAGATGCAAAAACCTTGGCAAAAGAAAACAAATAATGATATTGTTTTCCCTTACCAAATTAGTACTGGTGTCACTAATGCTCCAGATATTCTGAACTCTATCATGTTTAATTATCGAAGTGGAGACTATATTTGCGTTCCCATAGTTTGATTGAAGTCCAAAAACATGGAACAAACTACGGATTGTATGAGCCACTGACAAGAACGAGTAGGCTTTTGAATACGAATGAAAACTTATTTTTTGTGTTTTTGTATTGTTTTGTTAATGTGTAAGTGTTTGTTTGTTTAAGATTAGTCTTCAAACAACTAACACTGCACTAAGTGATGAGACATTTGTCGTAAGAAACAGGTGCTATAAGCTTTCTTCGTCGTTCTCTGATAGGGTTGAAAAAAACGGTGCCTCTCATAGAACCATTTTTTTGTTATCAGATTTTCTGAAAAAGGAATAGTCCGATCAGCGTAGTTTTTTTTTAAAGTTGCCCAAATAATATTTTGTGTTCAAAAAAATTTCAAAATTCAAAACGCATCAATATAAAAATTGAAATTCAAATGTTACATATATTTACATATTCTTGAATACTGCATACCCAGATTAATTTTAGGACATTTTTGAAAAAAATGTATATAATATACAAAATTAATTAAATAAAAAGCGGCTCCAATGATTTTTTGGTTTTAAATTCAAAAAATCAACAATGTTTTTTTAAGTAGATATTTAATTTTTTTTTATGAATTCCAATTACCTTACTGTTAATGTTTCTTGTGAGTTAATGTTTTATCAGTTGCCCGTAGCTTAGGGGTTAGGTGCGTTGGCTGCTAAGCAGATCGTCGTGGGTTCGAGTCCTACTCGTGCCCATAAAAGTTTTTATTTCATCTTTCACGGGTATTGCCTCTTGCAAAGAATTGACAACACTTCCAAGAGTATCAATCTGTCATGGAAAAGTGCTTCTCAACTTTGCCGTTCGGAATTGGCGTCAAATTGTAGGTCCCTTCAATTCTTCACACTCACTCAGAGAATTGTTGATGAGAGTAAGCCACTTAGGCCTTGGCTCTTCAAGAGCTGTCGCGCCACTCTATTTATTTATTTATTTTTATTTAAGTTTTGTAAAACAGGAACAAGTTCCTATGACCCTGTCGTGCACATATTTTTGCCAAAGATTCATAGCAATGGAAAACAAAATTTGAAAATCATGAAACCTTGAATTGATCTTATTGCTTATAAGGAGATTAGCAGTTGTGATTTTAAACAATTTTGTTGAGAATAAATTGAACTCAGCTTGTAGTCAGCAAAATTTGATACATCATCATATCTTCGCATACAATCATTGAATGCTACCTGAATAGCACGTTCATAAACACTGTCAAGTTCACGGAGAATTAATCAGCCTTGTATAAAATGAGAAAACATCAAACGATTAAAATAAACGAAGACGCAATTGAGATGTCATAGGTATATAGAAAGCCTCAATAATATTTTAAGTCACTATAAATTTTACCGAGCATTACTCAAACATGACCACAACAATTTTTCACTTGTTTGGATTGCAATATGAAAGTACCATTTCAAAAAGATATATTGGCGCAAAATTATAGTCCGCTAATGAACAGTTTTAGTGTGATACTAGTCATGACTCAAACGTCATTTTAAGCTTGTATCACACTAAATTTTCTTAAAATCGGACTATAATTTTGCGCCATTGTGTTTTCTGGGTGTGAATTAATTAATGAGTTCTGTCTTGCCCACATGCAAATTTTGTTGATATTATGATACCTTTTGTAAGCAGTTGTTGAAATATATACACAATGTTCAGTATCATTTGCATATAGACTAATACTAATATGATTTGTTTTTGTGTTATTTTAACACTACCTTGAAAGGTCATTGGTGTAAAGACTGAAAAACAGCGGACCAAGAATTGAACCCTATGGAGCACCTTGATAAGAAAAAGAAAAATCTGAAATCATATTGTTAAGTAGTACTCAATATGATCTCCCAACAAAAAAAAACTTGTGATAAGTCTGACGGCAATATTACCCAAATTGAACAGCGATTTAAACTTTGAAATGAATGCTCCTTGATTAACAGAATCGAAGGCTTTTGCAAAGTCGATTAATATTAATATTAAAATTAATTTTCGATTCAAAGAATTTCTAATATCAGTTGATATTTTCAATATTGTTGTTTCACAACTGTACAATTTCCGGAAACTTGATTGTTGAGATTCCATCAAGTTCGTGCTTCTAAGTGTAATCAATAATCTGATTATACATTAGTTACTCCAGCACCTGTGATTTGAACTATTGGTCTACAATCAGGTATTGTTTCAAAGGAGGATTTTTTTTAGTAGTGGTTAAATCTCAGCTTCTTTCCACGATAGAGGAAAAATTCATTTAGTTATACATGAGTTATGATATGACTGAAAAACTGTTATTTCACAACATACCTTTCTAGTGTTTAAACTGAAAATTGTTTGTCGATTGTAGAATGTAAGATTTTGTAATTATTGAGCTTCTTTAAAAAGGTAACCAATCACACGACAATTTTAAATGTATAATATGCAGTCACTGAACTCTGAGTGCTTCGTATAATAGTGTCACATTCCATATCTCGTTTCTTCGTTAAACCATTGTCTGAGATATACAATTTTAAATATAAATATGCGACAGTCTTACAATAAAACATGCCCATAAAGTGTTTTCATGTAATACCTAAGTACTTAACCTAGAAAACTATTTTAAATAAAATCTAAACTTCTAGCTACCCTTCCGTGTGTAAAAAGTCTTTTCTTTGTTTGGAAAAGCAGAGACGGCAAACCTATAAGCAAAATAGCATGTTATTGTAAAAATAAAACCCAATAATAAGCAATAAATTTTTATGTGCCAACTAAAGATATTGCTTTTTTCAATCTGGACCACACACAACTTTTTCGACCGACAAGACCCACATACGCGCTTTTGAAAAAACATATGTAGGTATTTGGCTAAAGGATTTTTTTTTCAGAAAGTACTCTAGACATTTTTAAATGAAGAGTAAATATAAATTATATCATAAGAAAAAGCATGGATCATTGAATCTTATCATAAATATACAAGAACATTATGTTTTGAATATGCCTTAGCTCTTTAATCCTTGATGATTTTTGTAAGCATTTTGAAGTTTTTGTCAGACCGTATTATTAAATATGCTCGATACAAAAAATTTAATGTTGAAAAAAAATCCATCAAAAATCAGATGAGTTCTATTTCTTAAGAGCTTATTTAATTCGTTCGAATAAGAATAAGATAAAATAGAAAACTGACATTTCATGCGTTGCACCCCCTTCTCAGACAGTTATACACTAAAAATATAAGAGTAACCAATCTTATTCTTCTTATAATAGTGGGTTGGTGCGAAATTTGGTGTGTCGCATTTCTTGCAATAGCCAGAATATTCAAGTTTCGATTACCACTCTTGTTTACTGTCTAACAATCAGCAATGCAAGGCAATCAAAGTGCGTTCGAACACTAACTTTCAAAATTTATGTCGAGGTTCATGGGCCAAAAAGACTTTTTTTCTTTTTTCTTTGTTTTTTTTTAACGTCTTTATTTGATCCCACCCACTTAGGTTCCAATGAAAACACTAAGACTTAAACTATCTTTCACAAACTGCACACCGGAAATAATAACCAATTTTCCTTCCACACACATTCAAGGAATTGATGAGTATACGCTTAGGCCTTGTTTTTGTTGAGCCACCACATCATTATAACAGATAACAGGAATCTTATATCGCCCATTAATTTGATATTCTCCAAATAGATTTTATTCGAAAGTTAATAATGAAATTATGGTTTAAAACCATTAAAATAAGTTGAAATGAACTCTTTTTCCTTTGAAATTTTTAATGATTTTAGCAGACAATCATTTCTACATACATACTTGTCGTTTATTGTAGGTAAAGGTCGCGAACTCCTAAGCTATTATATTTCTACCATTCAGTTATTTTAATGAGGTTAACTCAAAAACCAACTTAACTTTCAGATAATTTAAATTTATTCTCACTTTGTTAACTCAAACTCCCATTATTGTAAGGTTTATATTCATTTCAGGATCGATCGAAAACCTTGTTATCTCAAAGAAACGATTTCACTCAATTTTAGGGAGACAAATCAACACTTAAATGCAGCAAATAGCACACCAGAGGGTGGGAGCGCAGAAAACCAAGAGTCCTCAGTTCGCCAGGCCAGCCACTTCATTAACCAAGTTAACTGATAGACCTTAAGTACTCAACAAAACTTTTTACCACATTAATAGCTTCATAGGAAGTCAGCAAAAGTCGGAGGCTGCCTGCCGTTGGCTATTGAGAAAAGTTTCTCACAGTTAAAAATAATTTGTTCCCCCTTATCTTTTTTTATTTCTATGTCAAATCGATGGCAATGCCACGAACACGACTTTATATCATTTTTCCTCGAATTAGTTAGCTATAGACCCCTCGATTCTTTAATATACATTTAGAGGGAGGAGCGTTTTCTCTTTTAGCAGTCCAAATTAATCCAATTTTTTTTCAATAATAAGCACCCACGATTTCTAAATAAGAAGGGAAAAGAAGGAATTTTTCTATTTTTTTTTCTCTATTTCCCTTCGTTATTGGTACACCCACTGGAAAGTTCAGAAAAAATTTTCGGCGAGACGAAATAGGATGGACAAACTTTAAAATAAGTCGTTATAAGAAAAAATCTGTTCAAAATAACAAGAATGAGGGGTTCGTTTATTATAATTTTCAACTTGATTTATAAATTGTAATAAGAATTCACTTAAGGACAAGTAATAAATAAATGGCTCTTAGCTATTTAAAACAAAAGTGATTTTGGTAGTCGGAACAAAAAAATGCTATAAAGGTCCCGTGACTGTTTAATTACAAAGTATAAAAGTAGTCATTACGTTATTATCTTCTTTGTTTGTAAAACGAATACAATTTTCAAGGACCTTTCATATGTATCAAAACGGATGCTGTTAACCTATTTGCATACAATACAATATCACATTAGCTTAACCCCTATCAATTCCTTGTATGTGACAAAACCGCTGATTTAATGTGATTATCACAGGGCGATAGCCTAACATTTGACATGTCAGAGGACAGAGGTGTTTTTGAGTGTTTAATAAATTTAGGTGAAACTCACTCAATTGAAACAATTAGGTGGGCCTGGACACCTAATATTAGAAAATAACGTTATCTAGCCGTGCGTTAAATAGCTTGGTAGATGGTTGATTGAACAGCTTGTCAGTAATGGGAAGGCTGTCAATTTGTTTGTCGAGTGTCTTAATTAGAATGGGTGGTAATGAGAGTTGCGGAAACATGAAGTACGCAGAATATCGAAATTGTAAATGAGTTTTGTCAACTTGACATCGAAATTGAAATAAAATCATACTTTTTAAGGCTCATAATAATTTAATACCTATATGTCGGTGATTCTACGCCTTTTATGTTAAATTTATGTTTTACACTCATGTTGAAAAATGTAAAATAGCTTGTGTGGCTTATGTATTTTAATTTAAAAATGCTCTCTTTTTTAATTGGACTGTTTTTAATTAGTTTTAAAGTTTTGTCATAAGAACTGAAACATTTTTTATCCATGATGTGTAAGTATAGGTTGGGGACTACCCCCATTTATACAGGTACACAGGTTTCACAATTGTAGCCAATATAAATGAATCATTTAATTTTTATGCGCTGAACTTCATTTGATCTTTATTTTTATCGGATTTAATGGAGCATGAGAACATAAAAAATACATAAAAGTAAAACACAATTAAGGAATTAAAGATTTTTTGTTTATTTCCAAAATGTTTACTTTACTACCTTTAATGCAAGCATTGCATTGCAAAAAAAAAAAACAAGAAAAAAACAAAAACGATTTAATTAAAGGTCGAAACATAAACTATTGTTATTTTCCAGTTTTCATTTTTTTTTTAGTTTCTTAACTATACCTTGTACTTAATGGATTTAATTTTAATGGATGCTATGTAGAATGTATAGTAACTTCTTTGTTTAAATTTTTAAAGAGTGGAAATACAGTTTACAGTAAAAAGGCCACCGTTTTATAGCCTCTGCAATTTTTTGATAAAGTTTAATACTTACATGTTTATAGATTATACCAAGCGACCAATTGCACTCTTAGATTCTAAAACACTGTCAACTTGTATTGCAACCAGGCAACAGATACAATTATAGCAGTTTGATTAATTTGTATCCCTTTTTTGGCCAGCAAGGAGACCACAACACCTAAGAAAGCAGCACAAGCTGTTGCACTATTTCCCAGCATACACAAGCTAGGTAGGATCCACAGTTTGCAGGCTCTTTCTTCTTGTACTGCGTCACCTGTTCGTACGTCGCGTCGGTTCGTTTGCTAACGTATCCGTCTGATATGCAAACATCCGGAAGTCGGCCCTGTTGTCGTTCAATGATTTTCTTTAGCTCAACATATTCTACTTCATAAAAGTGAATTCTAACTCAAGATATTGGCTTCAAAGCTTCAGAACAGATGTTTTTGCATTGTGTATGAGATGTATGAATCTTAAATTAAGTTAACTTACCTTTAATGGAAGTTTTTTTCTTAATACCCACGCAGGCCCGTAGCCAGGGTTTCGGTTCGGGGGGGGGGGGGGGGGGCTTGTTCAATTTCGAAGAAGTAATTCTTTATACAAAAATTTAAAAAAAAAACTACATAATGTAAATGTTTTATTTTTGTTCGTATTTTTTTAAATTTAATTAAATAAATAGTTTGGATTTTTACAGCAATAAACGCCTTGTCTTTTTTTTAGACATAATGTCGATCACTTCATCTGGATCCACATCAATACCTGAGTGAACAGAGAGCATTGCAAGTGCGCTTAGTCTTGGATGGCCCATAACGCTTTGGGATACTGTTTTGATCCTTTTCATCGTTGAAAAGGTTCTTTCAACGATAGCTGTTGTAACTGGTAGTGTGGCCAAAATTGTAAGCAAGTAGCTTATGCTCCTGAAGTAGGTCTTGTCACATATATCTAGCAGTTTCAGAACATCGGAAGAGGGATCCTTACTTACTTTACTTACTTACTTAAGGTGGCGCTACAGTCCGGGGTGGACTTGGGCCTCAACCAACAAACCTCTCCAGCCAGCTCGGTCCCTAGCTCGCTGTCTCCAGTTTCGCACGCCGAGTTGGTTGAGATCGTGTTCAACTTGCGCGCGTCACCTGAGCCTTGGTCTTCCTCTACTGCGTCTTCCCTCTGGGGTGGATTCGAAGACTTTACGGGCCGGAGTATTGGTGTCCATCCTCTCCACGTGACCGAGCCATCTGAGTCTTTGGACCTTCACTCTTTTAGCTAAGTCAGTGTCGCTGTACAGCCCGTACAGTTCGTCGTTAAATCATCTCCTCCATTCACCGTTTATGCAGACAGGACCATAGATCTTACGTAGAATCTTTCTCTCAAAACGGCCAAGTGCGTTCTCATCCGTTTTTGACAAGGTCCATGCACCATATAGCAGGACGGGGATGATGAGGGTCTTATAGAGCGTCACCTTAGTTTTTCGGGAGAGGGCTTTACTACTCAATTGCTTTCTTAGCCCGAAGAAACAGCGATTAGCAAGAGTTATTCTTCGTCTGATCTCGGCGCTGATGTCGTTGTCCGTATTGATAGCGGAGCCAAGGTATACAAAGTCCCTAACTACCTCGAAATTATATGCGTCTATCGTGACGTTTTGTCCAAGACGTCGGAATAAAACCTACAAAATTTTCCTGAAGCATACTTTTCGTGGGCTCTGTACAGCAGTCAACATATCGGACACATATTGAAAGTTGCTCAGTGCCAGAAACATCCATTGTTTCATCAGCCAGAATGCTAAAACAACTCGATCTTATAACCCGGTTAGATATTTTTCTGGTGACAATATCAGAGCATATATGCAAGATTTCGTTTTGGATATCTGGGCTTATATAGGTTGCAGTTTTTGAACTGGTTACGATGTGGTTACATAAGTAGTGAGGAACTAATAAGAGAATATACAAACTTTTATTCAAATATTTTTTTAAAAAATCATTTCGGGAGGGGCTTGAGCCCCCCTAGCCCCCCCTCTGGCTACGTGCCTGTACCCACGCCTCTTTCCCCCCCAGATACCACACGCGCTGGGGTCCATTTTCACCGAGTACGATTACAATTACGGTTGCTAGTCGTATCGGCACTTAATAAGAAATAATTAGAAATAAATAAAATAAAAAAAAGCGATGGCGACACGAATATGTACTAGGAAGACAAGAGTTTGGGACTGCTTAATACAAGCAGGTACAACAGGAAAAACAAAATAAATTTAAATTTTAAATTAAAATATTACAAAAAGTAAAAAAAAGAAAAAATGCAAAATTTTAAAATCAAAAATTTAAAAATTTTTAAGTCAAAAATTTTAAAAATATAAAAAAAAAAAACAAAGAAAAAAGTAAATACGCGTGTAGAAGACACTTGTCAAGTTCGTAAAAAATACAATAAAAAAAAAGAATGAGTCAGTTTCTTATTTTTTTTTCAAACAAATAATAATAAAAAAAAACCACATTCTTTAAATATCTTGTTTTGGAAACAAAAACTCCATAAACCCCCCGCCCCCCTTTTTAACTGTAATACTATTGAAGAAAAAATATATTTCTTATAGCTTCAGAAACTTAAAATATAAATGACAAGCCGACCCCGAGAACTTCGTCTCGCCACCCTTCAGAGCAACTCCAGAAAAATCATAATGATTAACACAGATATTGTTAAAATGCTATGTGATTTGCTTGAATCCAATTGAAATAGATAACTACATATCTGAATTTTTCCAAGCTCTACAACTAACATTCTCCTTTCATCAAAGCATGAAGTAAATTGCAAATTTCTTTGAAAAATTAAAAAGCTTCTCTGTTTTGACTATTTCACAAAAATTAGAATTCCAAACAGCTTAACAGTTGTCCCCCTTGTTTGCTGACTTTCCCGTAAGATTGTCCCAAAAAAATTATTTTTTAGTGAGGCTATATCTACAATGAAAATTTTATAAAAATGCATTGAGGATTGAGCGGATTAAGAGTCCAAACCGGACATACAAACAAACCAATGCACCTTAAATTCCATGAAAAAACTTGATTTAAGGTCTTGAAGTTCTTCGTGCTCTCACAGAATTTTCCGAGTTCCCAATCAAATTTGAGAATCAGTGAACTTTCTATTTTCCATTGGAAAACCCATTCTGAAATTTTCCAGTTTTCCATTTGAAAACCAATGCATCTGCAATAATTTTCCGAGATTTTCATCAAGAACTTTCTATTTCCATTGGAAAACCCATTTTGAAATTTTCCAGTTTTCCATTTGAAAACCTGCAATAATATGCAATTTTCCCTTGGAAAACCAATGAGTTTTCCGAGTTTTTCATCAAGAACTTTCTAATTTTTAATTTTGAAACAAAAAATTCCAAGCAAAAAAATTAAATTTCCGACCTTTTTTTGGTTTTTCCAGTTTTCCCACTCTTCCATGAGGTTTTTCCATTTTTTTGTTTTTCACAGAAATAATCACTGAATACAACAGTATTAACCATGAAAATTTCATAAATATCTGTTGGGCCAGTTTGGAGTCTATAAGAGTCATACAAACAAACAAACAAACAAACACACATCCAATTTTATATATATAGAGACTAGCAGTTGCCCGCGACTTCGTCCGCCTCTCCCTCGTCCACCGGCCAGAGTATCGTCTCGACTTGTGCATCATGCGCGCGTGGGAATTTTGTTCGGAAGTTATTGTAAAATTGCATTGCAGTCAACTCTCCCTAGGTCGTAATTCTCTTGAACTTGAAAAATTTGAGCATTTTTTATGATTCCCTTCAGTTGTTCATACTTAAAGCATTCCCTTGGGTGAACTCTCCCTAATAATTCTAATATCTCTTCGTTAAGTAATTTTTTTTTCTTTAAACTGAGCATATTTTTTAGTTAAGAAGTACATAAAATGATATGGTTTAAACACAATAATCTGCACAAATAGTGCAATCAATCACATTCACAAATCAATAGAACTCTCAAAATTCTAATTTGAGCAGTTATTAGGCCAGTTCCACCTAACAACATCTCACTGAGATCTCAATGTCACCTTGACTGAGGCAAAATCATTTGGTGGAACATAATTCTCAGTTATCATTGAGATTTAATGGTTACCTTACTAATTGTTGCTGCACATTTGTCAGCCACGTCAAATAGCTGAGTGAGAAATCGAATCCAAAATAATTTCATCTCAGAGATCTCAGAAAAAAATCTCAGTTCTCACATTTCCACAGATTCTTCGCTGCTATTGGTCGCAGCTTAATTTTAAGTAGAATAAAGCCTTCCTCGATTAATGGACTATCCAACACAAAAAGAATTTTACAATTCGAAATAGTAGTTCCTGAGATTACCGCGTTCAAACGAACTTTATATTGTATTGTATTGTATTGTTTGCCGTTTTTCCACATTTTACACAAATTCTTCGCTCCTATTGGTCGCAGCTAAATTTTATATAGCTTCTAGTGATCGTTAAACATCGATAGTCAGGGACTTCGATAGTATCGATAGTTTAAAAAAAACTATCGATACTATCTATAGACTATCGATAGTTTCCTTTGAAACAACTTTTAGCCATTGGAACCACAAAAATAAGGTTAAAAAATTATATGGGTCTTCATTTCTTCAAGATCACTAAAAATGGGGAAATGCACTATCTGGCGCACAAACTTGCATTTGTATTGCAGATAAAACTTATAAAATAGGTTCCTTATATTCTGTAAAGCACAAACTTTGTGTGAAATCGTTTGATTGGGTTGGCTACGAAAGACCGCAGATTAAAATCTTGATCACAAAATCTCGCAAACTAAAATCTTTTTTCTTAGAATCCCGCAGTCACAAAATTTCGCTTCCTCAATTTTAAAATTTCACAGACTAACATCCTTAAATTTGAAATCTCGCATTTAAAATAAAATATTTATTTATTCGCGCGCGCGAGATAGTGAAAGACTTTTTTTTACACAAGCGAGATTTTTTCAAAAAATGAGTGATTTCGTGTTTCGAGATTTTAAAAATGCGTGATTTAGAAAGAAAATATTTTAAGAATGCTGGATTTTGTAATGCGAGATTTTTTCAAATTTGCGAGATTTTGTTAAAAGTGATTTAGGTCTGCGGTCAAAAGTAGCGCTCTCATTTGATTCACTTTAGAGGAACATGACATTTCTAAAAAGAAAGTATTAACTAAAAAACAAAGCAATATTCCCAAAAAGGTAATCAAAAACAAAAATCGTGGATCAATAAGAAGCAAAGAGACAATTTTCACAAAATTGACGAATTTAAGGGAATAAGAACAAATTAATTGCTTTCGTTTAATAAACAAAAAATTATACCATTATTATTATAAATAATGGTAGATATTACCATTGTATTTATAACTAAACGTTTGTTGGTTTTGATACCTGCAGCGCTACTTGTTGCTTGTCACGGTAAGAATACTATGGAAAAGGAAGTTAAAATACAATGATACTGCTCATGTATAGTGAAGTGTCTATTTGCTTGTTGTTCTAGAGAAAGAATACTTTTTTTACTGGAAATGCAAACTATCGATAGTATTTTCAAAACTATCAATACATTCGATAGTTTTTTACTATCGATACTATCGATAGACTATCGATGTTTAACGATCCCTAATAGCTTCAAGCCTTCCTTAATAAATGGACCATTCAACATTAATATCTCTTCATTAAGTAATTTTTTTTTTCTTTAAACTGAGCATATTTTTTAGTTAAGAAGTACATAAAATGATATGGTTTAAACACAATAATCTGCACAAATAGTGCAATCAATCACATTCACAAATCAATAGAACTCTCAAAATTCTAATTTGAGCAGTTATTAGGCCAGTTCCACCTAACAACATCTCACTGAGATCTCAATGTCACCTTGACTGAGGCAAAATCATTTGGTGGAACATAATTCTCAGTTATCATTGAGATTTAATGGTTACCTTACTAATTGTTGCTGCACATATGTCAGCCACGTCAAATAGCTGAGTGAGAAATCGAATCCAAAATAATTTCATCTCAGAGATCTCAGAAAAAAAATCTCAGTTCTCACATTTCCACAGATTCTTCGCTGCTATTGAACGCAGCTTAATTTTAAGAAGAATAAAGCCTTCCTCGATTAATGGACTATCCAAAACAAAAAGAATTTTACAATTCGAAATATTAGTTCCTGAGATTACCGCGTTCAAACGAACTTTATATATTGTATTGTATTGTTTGCCGTTTTTTCCACATTTTACACAAATTCTTCGCTCCTATTGGTCGCAGCTAAATTTTATATAGCTTCAAGCCTTCCTTGATAAATGGACCATTCAACATTAAAAAAATTGTTCAATTTCATAAAGCAGTTCTTGAGATAAGCGCGTTAAAACGCAGAAAAATGTATATTTTTTGCCGTTTTTTCCATATTTTCCACAGATTCTTCGCTGCTATTGGTCACAGCTTAATGTTAAGTAGCCCAATGTATAAGTCGATTAAGGCACCATCCAACACAAAAAGAATTATACCATTCGAACCAGTACTTCCTGAGATAAGTGCGTTAAAACGCAGAAAAATGTATATTTTTTGCTGTTTTTTCCCCATTTTAAACAGATTCTTCGCTGCTATTGGTCACAGCTTAATGTTAAGTAGCCTTAAGTCTAAGTCGATTAAGGCACCATCCAACACAAAAAGAATTATACCATTCGAACCAGTAGTTCCTGAGATTACCGCGTTCAAACAAACAAACTCTTCAGCTTTATATATTAGTGTAGATTAAATTGTATTGTTTGCGGTTTTTTCCACATTTTACACAAATTCTTCGCTCCTATTGGTCGCAGCTAAATTTTGTATAGCTTCAAGCCTTCCTTGATAAATGGACCATTCAACATTTAAAAAATTGTTCAATTTCATAAAGCAGTTCTTGAGATAAGCGCGTTAAAACGCAGAAAAATGTATATTTTTTGCCGTTTTTTCCATATTTTCCACAGATTCTTCGCTGCTATTGGTCACAGCTTAATGTTAAGTAGCCTTATGTCTAAGTCAATTAAGGCACCATCCAACACAAAAAGAATTATACCATTCGAACCAGTACTTCCTGAGATAAGTGCGTTAAAACGCAGAAAAATGTATATTTTTTGCCGTTTTTTCCCCATTTTAAACAGATTCTTCGCTGCTATTGGTCACAGCTTAATGTTAAGTAGACTAAAGTCTATGTCGATTAAGGCACCATCCAACACAAAAAGAATTATACCATTCGAACCAGTAGTTCCTGAGATTACCGCGTTCAAACAAACAAACTCTTCAGCTTTATATATTAGTGTAGATTAAATTGTATTGTTTGCCGTTTTTTCCACATTTTACACAAATTCTTCGCTCCTATTGGTCGCAGCTAAATTTTATTTAGCTTCAAGCCTTCTTTGATAAATGGACCATTCAACATTTAAAAATTGTTCAATTTCATAAAGCAGTTCTTGAGATAAGCGCGTTAAAACGCAGAAAAATGTATATTTTTTGCCGTTTTTTCCATATTTTCCACAGATTCTTCGTTGCTATTGGTCACAGCTTAATGTTAAATAGCCTTAAGTCTTCCTCAATTAATGGACCATCCAACACAAAAAGAATTATACCATTCGAACCAGTACTTCCTGAGATAAGTGCGTTAAAACGCAGAAAAATGTATATTTTTTGCCGTTTTTTCCCCATTTTAAACAGATTCTTCACTGCTATTGGTCACAGCTTAATGTTAAGTAGCCTAAAGTCTAAGTCGGTTAAGGCACCATCCAACACAAAAAAGAATTATACCATTCGAACCAGTAGTTCCTGAGATTACTGCGTTCAAACAAACAAACTCTTCAGCTTTATATATTAGTGTAGATTAGTGTAGATTGTATTGTATTGTTTGCCGTTTTTCCACATTTTTCACAAATTCTTCGCTCCTATTGGTCGCAGCTAAATTTTATATAGCTTCAAGCCTTCCTTGATAAATGGACCATTCAACATTAAAAAAATTGTTCAATTTCATAAAGCAGTTCCTGAGATAAGCGCGTTAAAACGCAGAAAAATGTATATTTTTTGCCGTTTTTTCCATATTTTCCACAGATTCTTCGCTGCTATTGGTCACAGCTTAGTGTTAAATAGCTTCAAGTCTTCCTCAATTAATGGACCATCCAACACAAAAAGAATTATACTATTCGAACCAGTAGTTCCTGAGATAAGTGCGTTAAAACGCAGAAAAATGTATATTTTTTGCCGTTTTTTTCCACATTTTCCACAGATTCTTCGCTGCTATTGGTCACAGCTTAATGTTAAGTAGCCTAATGTCTAAGTCGATTAAGGCACCATCCAACACAAAAAGAATTATACCATTCGAACCAGTAGTTCCTGAGATTACCGCGTTCAAACAAACAAACTCTTCAGCTTTATATATAAGTGTAGATAAAAGATATTTTTTTTGCGCGAAATCTACCTTAATTTGAAAATTCAAAACAGCAACGGTTTTATTAGTTTGGGGGAAGGCACGTCATTCACAGGAAAGTGGCTCTGTCCCTCTTAGCAAGATGCATTAAGTTTGTAAACTTTCCTCCGCTTCAAGAAATTCGCATTTTCATTTTCAATCCGGAACTCTCTTACGCGATGAGAATGATAAGGTGTCGCTACAGCTCAAAAAAGCCAAATCTTACCTTACATTTCTGCCTTACATTATTTCATAAATTTAATGCAAATGCAGAATTGAGGGGCCTACAAGTATATAATATTATACTTTTTCAAAACATGTACGTTGAGAAATATTGTTCCAAGACGATTTTTTTTAAGCTTAGACTTGCTCATAATATGCTGGGTTGGGTATTGTTAGCAGTACCATTGACTAGGAAAAATTGCTTAAAATATCCTTAAGAACTCAAAAATAAAAATGGGATTCAACATTCAACGTAAAATTTGACTTAAATCTTAGAATGTAAAATTAAACACATACAATAATTCTTTGTTGGCATTTCTTTCTTGAATTTCAGCCAAGACTACGTCTGAGGTGGTTCATTCGGAAATTCCAACTCTTTCGAGCAGTGCGACTGGTATTTTAGCGTACGATTTAGGCGGCCACCACGCAGCCGCAGATCATGGGCTTATGTGATATGTATGTCAGTATGGTTTCAATAGGTCGATTTTGCGGAGGAAACGGATACTGCAGTTCTTCATGCTTGTCTTTCTTTTGCCAATATCAAATTTGGTCAGAATATTTTCTGAGTTACTCGTGGAGCATTCTTAGAAAAGCACCTTACCTTTGCTATTATCAACCCAAGTAATTATTTAACAGTAGCGTTTTTCTTATTTTAGTATGACTAATTTTGTTAAATTTTCTATAACAAATATACTTGAAGTCATTTATGTCATAAGAATCTATCTGTATTGCGTCCAACGCATTGTTATACGATCTAACATGAGAAACTTAACCAAAATAAACTTAACTTTTATCGTTTGGTACCATTAGTCTTGGTTCACAAGAGTATCGATGGACTTCTAATGTTGACGCTTCAGCGGGTATTCCATTCTGAATAGTGAAATTGATGGTATTGATGTTTTTGGCCGCTAATATATAGCGTAGGTACCCACTTGTTCTCTGCTATGTTTATGAAAACTTTTTGTACAAATTTGTCTACCATGCTCTCTGTGACCTTTCACAAGTTTGTAGGCAATGTGATATATTGCGAAGATTCATCAATTTGCATTCGCCCATTTCCAATATCCATTAATTTCCAGCCGATGCATCCCCTTGTAGTTTTGTACGCACGTTGGTTATCAAAGCCAAACTCCATAAAATTGATGATTTGGGGCATGAAGTAAGCTCATTGAAATGACTGTCGAATATTGGTCGTGCTCGTGGGTTCATGTGCAACTTTGCAATGTAAAATACAGCTAAGGTATATTACTGCTGAATATAACAGTTTTCGGTTAGTGAAAAAATGTTTCTATCTGTCTATCTTTTTGGGCCAGCTAATAATAAAATGTATAAGTCATGCAGCTTTCTAATGGTAAGAAAATTGTTGAAATCGGTACAGTCGTTTTTGAGTTTATTCATTACAAACATACCTGCAACATTTTTTTCCTCCTTATAAAATAAGTGTTGATAAAATTAAGATCTAAGGTCAGAAGATAAGTTTGGTTTTTATAAAAAAATGATAATTTTATTTTCGTTTAAATTTCGATGATATTTTTTAAATCTTCGTTTTTACGGTGGATTGATGAAACAAATTGAGAGGATGGAAAAAAATGAAAACTTATACGTTAGTTCCAGGGCTTCAATTTGAAGGCTTCAAATGTTCATGAAAATGCACTCAATCACGTATAATTTTTATTGTTAATTACTATTTTTCAAAGTAATGTAATAAAGTTGTTATAAATTGTCCATATCATATTATTGGATTTTAATAATTTGTTTTGTCACTTAAGCACGGGTTGGCTACGAAAGACCGCAGATTAAAATCTTGTTCACGAAATCTCGCAAACTTAAATTTTTCTTCCTCAATTCCCGCAATTTAAAAATCTCGCAGACTAAAATCCTGAAATTTGAAATCTCGCATCTTATATCTTCTATATATATAAAAGAACAGCCTAATTTTTGTGTTCGTTCGCTAACCGGGCACACTGGTTGACCGATTTTCCTATTTTTTTTCTCTAAATGCAAGACGTATTAACGTAGAAGGTTTAGCAAAAATAAAATGTACATATACTTTTCAAATCACAAATGGTTCAAATGTTAAAAAAAATTTAAAAAAATTTATATTTCGCACTACAAAAAACAAATGATCAATATACGAATACTCAATTTTACTTTGAAATAATGTCAAAAGAAAAGCAATTATTTTAATTGAAAATTATTGAAAATTTATAACATACAATGTATGTACATATGTGTGTATGACATGTTGAAATCATCGCTTCAATGTCCTGTTTTTATCTATCGAGCTCTATAGAACATAGCCTTCATCGGCTGATTCTACCCCTTCATTATTGGAAAAATCTTTTCACCGAGCCATCATAATCCGAGCGGGCTAAATCTGGTAACCTTTTTTTAAAGTGCGAGATTTTGTAGTGCGGGATTTTGTAATACGAGATCTCGATAGTGAAAGATGTTTTTTACACAAGCGAGAGTTTCTCGAAACACGAAGATTTTGAAAATGCGTGATTTAGAAAGAAGATATTTTAAGAATGTGGAATTTTGTAATGCGAGATTTTTTCAAATTTGCGAGATTTCGTTAAAAGTGATTTAGATCGGAACGGAAATTCGTCGATTTTGACATTTCTTTCATATGAAAGTTTTTAAGCCGTTGCAAATTAACAACCAAAGAACAAATAGCAAGGATGATTTTTGGGGTTATAAGCGTGCGAACATTTTGTTCGTTGGGAGTGTGGATGATGTTGAAAGCGAATAGAGTTTGGCTTGGCAGTTTGTATCAACTAGAATTTTTTTCGCGACAAATAAATTTGTTTTCTCAAATTTATTAAGATTTGAGATTCAAAAGCTAATTTATGCATAGTAAATCAAACATAAACTGTGCTTCTATCCTTTTGCTGAGACTTTGTAAGGAAATATTGCTTCAAACGCATCTAAAAGCACTTTTCTTCATTCATTCATCGTTCGTTGGTCGTGCTCATGTGAAAAGTGCTTTAAGCCAATAGCAAAAACCGTAAACATTAAAACTTCAAAAGTTATTGCTGTGATTTCTTTAACTATTTTTCATCTATTGTCGGCCAGGTCATAACACTTATCTTGTAGGTACCTACTTATGAGTGTCGTCTGTGACGCTCATTAGCATTCATTGAACTTTTCTTAAATATTTAAATTCCATCCCCTAGCACATAACATAAAATAAGGCCATATTATTTTTTTGCTTTGACTTAGGTCGGTTTGGACAAGAAATTTAATAATTCTTGATATAGTTATTTTTTGAATCACACTTTATGCTCTTTGCTCTTTAAATAAAATAATAAGAAAAAAAGACAAACACTGCTCTTTCTCTTGTAGAACCATATTAAATTAAGGAGATTTATGAGTAGGCTGCTTTGCCTATATGCCATAATGCCCCACAGTAAGTTTTCGCGGCTATCTTTTCCGCCATTTGCCCGTAGCAATATACAACGTTATTTTTGTTCTGGGTAACTTTCAAGTTGCTATCATGATAAAAATACCCCCACTTCAAACCGAGTTGAATTGCGCGCTGTGCAAACAAAACTTCCGTTTCCGTCTGCATAATATTTTTGTTCACTTCTCATTCACATCTTTTACATTACAAGCTAGACACAGCCAGATATTCATACTTTTATACCTGCATATAACGTGGCATGAGTTTGAAATAAAATGAAAGCAAGGAAGCTGTCTGATATTCGCGTTATGAAGGTAACCTTGAATTCAAGGTATGATGATGAAAATAAAATTCGAGAATAAGATTTCATAATGCCCGCCACTTTAAGGAAAGCATTGGAATTGAAGCGAGATGTATGGAGTGGCTCCCAAAACTCATTGGTGAATGATAGATTGTTTTTACGTCACTCCAAAAATTTTGCAGTCGATTATTTATTTGTGTAAACCTTCTTAGTATTAAATAATAAAATATTATTATTGTTACTGGGCAGGCGGTGCAGCTCTGAAAAACTACATTTCAAGGATTGAGGTTAAAGGCAGGAATAAATAATTATAACATTGATAACATTGATATTTATAATTTGATCAAAAAATAAATTATACATTTTTGAAACTGTGTCAAAATATATACCTATACCTATATAAGTTTTGTCACTGAGCTGCAAAAAAGCCCTTGTCCACTTTTCTTTTGAAATTAATAATTATTGAATAAGACTGATTTGAAGTAAACTGGTTAAATAGTGTTGAACAAAATGAGGGATTTTATATTAGTCTACCAACTCTTAACATGGATGCTCCATGCAATTTCCGAATTGCTGCTATGCGAACACCCTGTTCAATAATTGTTAAATAGCAAAAAGAAAGGAAGAAAGTTTTGAAATCTCTCAGCGGCAATTTTAGCTCATTTGTGTACAAAGCGACATAGAAACCATCGCCCGGGGACCAACAACCGAATTTTGCATCAACATTTTTACTTTGTATTTACTTTACATTTAGCATTTTAACTCATATTTGCAAGACTGTGACCTTTGAAAATATAGCGCAAAATCTTATATTTCCATTCCCTACGGTATTTGCAGTTGAGCTGTCAAGTTGATGATATTATATTGTATAGTATTAATTGATTTTATTTTGCAGAAAGTTATTTGACAGAAAATACTCTTGATATACTCTGTCTATACTATAGAGTGGGATGCGTCCCGCAAGGACATGATTCTATTTGGATCATTTCTCCATAGTTTTACTTTAATAAAGTCAACGTGACATTTAATCAAAAAAATATTTTCTGAAAGGAACATCAAAGTAAGAACGTTTTTCTACTTCGATGCATATTACCTGATAATTCTGTCATTGACAGATATTCGTAGAAATAGATTTTATTAGATTGAAATCTCGAAATAGACGCATACAACTTCGAGGTAGTATAGACTTTTATTTTATACGCTTTTCTTACTTTTTGTTTCGTTTTTGGTATCAATTGTTAAGTTGTTATTCTTAACAACCTTCACCGATTAGTTTTTGTTTCCGTCCAATCAGCAATGTGAAAATGTTTGTCACCCATTGGGCATAAGCCTCCACAAAATTGTCTGGTTAATTTCTTGGTTCACAAATTGAGTTAATGACTCAAAGAACCGTCCGACTGACTCCTTGGTGGTCTTATTGTAATCGTTTCATACTAGAATATCACTTAAGACAAGGAAACATCCAAGGCTAAAAAGCAATCAGTTGTTGCATGAATAAATTCGACCAAAAAATATCAGTCGAAATTATACACCACTATTTCTGATGATGATAACGCTGACATTTCATTTCTCAAATTTTTGCTGTGGCTGACAACTTATGGGAAATGTATAGGGGCATATTCATAGACATTTTTAAACTGCTGTTAAGCAGTGACTAACTAAAACTGGAGTTTAAGCTATTCATAAACAGATTTAATCCTAAGATTAAGAGTTAAACTGGAGTCTAACTTTAAACATGGGTGATGCTATGTTTAAGTTGCTACTTCTCTATTAAATTTCTAAATTTCATTCACTGCTTTCAATTAAATATTATTGTTCTTGACTTTTAGTTTTGAAAAAACACTTTTATTAATAAAAGTCGTCTTTTGTGGGGATTAAAATACGTGGGTGCGACTTGAATCAGAAGTTGGATATAAGCGAATTTGTGTCCACTATTTTCTGAGGTACTGTCAACGTGACACGCGATGAATTTGATCCTGGAACTTACAATCTAGCAGATTGCTTTTCTGATACGTTTGATTGATTTATGCACCAGAACGGAAGCGAATAGATAACTGCTTTATTCTAAAGGGACAAGCCAAAAAAACAGACAAGAAAAAACAAGAGATATGTTGTAGGTACTCGGATAAAAGCGTTTTGTTAGGGCAATTTATTGTTAAGCTGTTGCAGAGCAAAATGTTCTTTTTCATTTGTGTATCCAATCCACGACATCTATAAACAACATGTGGAATGAATTGGTCATGATGACACGGATCGTCAGTGTAATCTTCATCGGCTACCTCCAATTGAAAAAGAAGAAACACGGCGACAAAATTACACTACACAAACTCGAGGAAACAACAACTTCATTAAAACCAAAAAGTCTCCAACCTTATCTTACCGTATAAATGTTATTATCATATTCATCGCATTAAATCTGGCCCAGAGAACAAATTACTCACATGGCAATATGAACGCGCATAAATAAGTACGCCCACAAATATGTTAGTTTTTTGATTTCAAATTCACATTTGAGTTTTGAAAATTTCGATTTTTTTGACATTTCTGCTGTTTAATGTCTTCATTTGAAGGAAAGTTGTAGTAGATTTCTTAAATAAACTCTAGTTTTGTTAAACACAGCAAGAAAATCGTCTATGAATAGAAGCTGTGTTTTCCTAAACTATTAAGCTTAAACTGTGGACTACGAAGTTACAACTTAAACAATTCTCTATGAATATGGACGATAAACTTTAATATTCCAAATCTTCAAATAATGATTTATCCATTTTTTTTTTTAAATCAGGCAATCAGACTAAATTTCAACTCTTGTTTCAAATTGCAATAGAGTTTCCGTTTCGTCTTTTAGCACAAATATTATGGAAACGAAGACCGCCAAAGAACACTTTTAAAAACTTAATTTTTTGATTTTTTTCGTTTATTTCTCTCAACCTCTCGGCTCGCAAATTCATGCAAATATTTCAGGTAAAAAACTAAACACAAAAATGATATGTTTCCAACACACTGTCATTCCTTTTCATCATTTCAGCAATAACATTTATCATATTCATCATTTCAGCAAAAATGACGAATAAAATAGTGTGTAACTTAGGTCCTTAAAGTTCTTTTTTAAGCCGGAACGTGACTTTTTGTCAAAAGAAATGTATTTAACAAAAAAAAAAAAACAATAATTTGCGATATCGGTTTTTGTTAAGGTTGTCACAAACATGAGACAAACTTCTTGAATACCAAATCAAATTTGTCTCATTGCAAATGCTTAATCTCACTTCGCTTATCTCATCCTCAAATCTTAATTTCGTGCGACTGTCCGACTGATTCGTTCACATAAACTTGTTACCAAAATGCAAATTACATATTTATCAATGATTTCTTGAGGTATCACCCTGATGCCTGATGAATTTTTTTTTTTTTCAATTAGGTAACCTTATAAATAGTATCGGATCCCAAGAACGTCCTCTTCCAACAATTTAAGGATATAATACGTTTTTAAAGGGAATACATTTCAGGAGACAGCGAAATGAAGAACGAACTCTCAGCCTTAACCTAGACCAAAAACCCTTATTTCCTATGGAAAGTTAGGTGCCGTGCAATAACGCCGAGCGAAATAACGCCGAATTCTGAAATTCAGCCTTATTTCACTTTACCAAAGTGAAATAACGCCGAATTTCAGCATTCGGCCTTATTTCACTTCGACAAAGTGAAATAACGCCGAATGCCAACTGAGAAATAAAGCCGAGAAAGAGAAAACAAGGAAGCTGGTTTTAATTAACTTTTGGAAAGAGCATTTTAACTGGACTTAACGCAAAATCAACTGTAGAACAAAACTTACCGAGTATGGTAGGTCAGATTTTTTTTTTATATTTTATGGGACAAAATGAAAAAAAATTAATTCACAAAATTTATTTGTACTTGTCAATATTAAATACAAACAATAAATGTTCATAGTACAAAAGAAAAGAAATATCTTAAAATCGTGTAACACGAAGTCTAATAAATTAATTTGACCACTCCTATTCATTATTTGTTGACGAAATGGTTCGCGCGAATTTTTTTATTTTCACACCCCAAATTGATTCTCTTTTGGGCAAAATTTTTTTCGCTCGCTACGCTCGCTGGCATTTGTACCTGAACTATATATTTTGTTTCAAGTTCCAAATCCTTACTCATTTATAATTTTCATTTGATCAATATCAATAACAATGTAGTGTTAACTGAAACGTAAAATCTAATATTAATATTCTTCCTGCTCCATGTCGCAAAATTCTTCTAACAGCCTTAAAAACAACATGCGTTTTCAAAATCGAATTCATTTGCGGTAATTAAATGGTTTTGAAAGAAACTGAAATATTTAGTTATTAACCTTGATGTTGTAGAGGTACCTGCGTAGGTATTATTTAAATAGTTTTTAATTTCCTTCAACACTGAAACTTTCACTTCATGTCACTTCGCTTAACTAAATTGAGCTTAAGACCAAGTATTTTGAAAATACCTACTTATGAAGCAGGAATATGTACAATGTACATAGTATATATTATTAATTTTTTGATAAAATAATTTTTGTGAAAAGCAAAATTTTGTTTCGCGAATTTATTTCAAAACATGAGAAGGCAACCTATAAAACACTGTCTTTTTTTATTATAAAGTATAGAAAACCTGATGAAAACTTTAAAAAATTAAAACTGACAAAGTGAAATAACGCCGAATCGGCATTATTTCACTTTGCCATAGTGAAATAAGGCCGAATGCAAAAATTCGGCGTTATTACACATTAGTAAAGTGAAATAAGGCCGAATTTCAGAATTCGGCGTTATTTCGCTCGGCGTTATTGCACGGCACCGGAAAGTTAACAAACAAAAATCTCGTTAAAAAATCAAATCCTTCGGAATTTTCCAATTCACAAATCCATAAAAACATCGATTTTCGGTTTTAAAATTATTCGCACTTTTCCGAGCATGTTGATTAAAATCTTGCCGTCATGTCATAAGTTCCCATCTTGCATAAGTTATCTTGTAGCTTAAATATACATAATATTGAATTTAAATTTATTTAAGATTCAGTGTACCGTTTAAGTTCGGTAATTAACAAATATTTAAGGTAGCCGTACTCATAAGTTATACAGAACATATTAAGGCAACGTTATTAAGTATATACGTATGGATGTATGCAGGTATGTATGTATGTGTTCTTATAAGCAAAGCATACAATTATGCTATCAACACACTCCGAAGACTGAAATGTCTATGTGACCTTTGAAATATTGGCAGATAGCATCATTTTGCGTACCTATCAATCTCCATCGCTTCCAAGCTCATTCGTAGGTAAACACTGAACTTTTATTCCCATTTATCACATACCGAACGCATTGCGGATGCCAGTCTATACTTTTAATTGTATATAACTGTTGCATGAACGAGGGCAATGCATTTCTCAACATTCTCATCGATTATTGTGTACCGGAGTTATTACAATACACACCAGTTACAGTTTCTTCATCTGGTAACTGGTACACGTTTTCCGCCCCGCATGACTATCCTGTAGGTATATGAAAAACGATGACGGAGAATGCTGACGATGTGGCAAATATTCATTCTGCTGATGAAACTTCGTTTATGAATAAGCTTTTGTTGTTGGGTTATTCAAACTGCAACACCCTCATAAAGATTTTCAATAATAGCAATATGTGAACCAACATTGTCTACTTTAAGGTACATATTGATAAAATACTTGTCTTAGGCTCGTTGCAACGTAGAACTAAGGAACATACACGGTTCGGGTGCCTTGAACAAATTCCATTTTTTTAATTATATTTAAAACAAATAAAACATTTTCATACCACTAAATTAAAAAAAAAAAAAAATTACAAAATGAAGAAAAAAAGAAAAGCCATATGGCGTATACTTGCCATTTGGGTATTATTTGCAAGAAGTAGTATTTTTATTTTATAGAAATTAAAATAAGATTATTTTTCTATATAAACATTGAAAGTTTAAACATAAACGATAAAAAAATGAGTTTAACATGTAACATTTTATAGATTAGCGGAGTCGAAAAGAGGTAATAGGATTACCACAAGCATGCTTTGCTTACTAACACATGGGTTTCTGGATAACCCATTGAAGTCTGCATATTTTTTCGTATGGTACAAGATCGCTTTTTAATTGATATAGAGGCAACTACCGTAACAATTTTGAGAGGTGCCGATGAATTTATTTACTGTTTTCCTTAGCATCACCAATCGATACCATATAGTAGTTTTATAGGGTTAAGGTGACAACGCTGTGCTGTGCTTGAGTCGCTTTTCTTTGTGCTCGTTAATATAATCTTTTTTTCCTTAGTTTAACTGATTTAAAAATTCTGAACTGTGTTAAATGTTTGAATCCTCGAATAATGACGTATATAATAAGTTTAACGATTGCCTGGAGTCAATCAATGCTATGATGGACGATGTTGATAAATTACTTGTTGTTGGGGACTTCAATCTCCCAAATATCGAATGGACTACCTCACATGAATGTGACTTCTTATCTGCGACTCATGTATCTACTACAAATGAATCTATTGTCATCGATGGAATGGCCTCTCTAGGCCTCAGTCAACTAAACGGGATTAAAAATCTGAATAATAAAATTCTTGATCTTGTATACTTCTCTGACATTATTTACTATGACGGAACTGAACAAGCATGCGATACTACAATTGTGGAAGAAGACAAACACCATCCTGCACTCTCAATCTCACTAAGTTTAAACACCCTTAACATTGTAAGAATAAGCATGAATTCAATTAAAAAAAAATGTTATTTAAATGAACTTTATAGACTTTTTTCTGATATTGACTGGAATATTTTACGTCAGGACGTTAATTGCAATGAAATGGTTTTGCACTTTTACAAAATATTATTTGACTGTTTTATAGAAACTGTTCCTTTAAGGAAAAGAAAGCTTTTGAATTACGCTCCACCATGGTTTAACCTACATTTAAAAACTCTAAAAAATAAAAGAAATAAGTCATGGGCAAAGTTGAATCGATCATGGACTGAAGAGGCCTTACATGATTATATCATACAGAGAGATGAATTTCTTAACTACTCCAATCTTTTTTATTCGGACTACATAATGCAAACTGAAAATAATCTTAAATCTAATCCTCGTGATTTTTGGAAATTCGTAAACTGTAAACTCAAATCTGATGGGTACCCATCTAAAATGAGTTATTTGGACTCCACCAGCCATTCCTCTGAAGAAATCGCAAACATGTTTTCAGATTATTTTCAAAGTCTATTTGGTAATAATATATCTACTCATGAAAACAATAATACTTTTAGATTAACAGAATTCTCACACCTTAATTCAGTAGATTTTTCAATTTCTGAGGAAACTATCCTTAAATATATAGATAACTTAGATGACTGTCTTAGCCCCGGTCCTGATGGTTTACCATCTTATATGTTAAAAAAGTGTGCAATATTTTTATCCTATCCTCTTTTCCTACTTTTCAACAATTCCTTAAAATATTCTGTGTTCCCTACCCTTTGGAAAAACTTCTATTTTAATACCTTTTCATAAGAAAGGAAAGAAAAACATAGTTTCCAATTATAGACCAATTGCTAAATTATAAGCCATTCCAAAAATGTTTGAGTCCATTATCTGTGATACCCTTTCATTTCAATGTACATCTATTTTATGTGACAAGCAACATGGCTTTGTAAAAAAGAAATCCACGATAACAAACTTATTGCAATTTACTACATTCTGTATTGACGCATTTGAAAATAAAGAACAAGTTTACTGCATTTTTACCGATTTAAGTAAAGCTTTTGACAAACTTTGTCATAAAACTCTCCTCAAGAAATTAAGAATTATTGGTCTTAATGAGTGTTTCATCTTGTTGTTGTCGACTTATCTTCGTGATAGAATATATAGTCTTGTTTTTAAAAATGAACGTTCTAAATGTTTTACAGTCAACTCTGGTGTAACACAAGGAAGTCATCTTGGTCCATTGCTGTTTGTATTATTTGTTAATTTATTAAATTAGTTAGTTCCATGTCACTTATTTATGCCGATGACGTGAAATTATTTCGAAAAATTAGTTCTAAGCATGACTGTGATCTTCTACAAGAAGACCTAGATAGATTTAGGGAATGGTGCAATATAAAAAGTTCAGCTTTAAATATTGACATGTGTAAGATCATGTGTTTTTCACGCAAGAAAAATGTCTTTGTATATAGCTATTCTATTAATTCGTCGCCTTTGTGTTATGTCTCTAGTGTTACTGACCTGGGAATAGTGTTGGACTGTAAACTAAAATAAATAAAATACTAACCACTTTGAATACATTAATAAAGCTAACATGACACTTGGATTCATTAAAAGATTCGCTCGTAAATTTCGAGATCCGTATGTACTAAAAACTCTGTATTCTTCTTTTGTAAGGTCAATTTCAGAATACGGATGTGTTGTTTGGGCTCCATACTATGCAGTCCACATAAATAGATAGGGGAGTATTCAGAAAATATTTTTAAGATTTTGTCTTCGTTTTTTTCCTTGGCCGAACAGGATCATCTTGCCTCCTTATATTGATCGACTCAAACTTAAAAGCCTTCCTTCTCTTGCCAGTCAGCCAGAGCTTATTTACAATTTTGCTTTATGGTCGGTGAGCCATAACAGCGCCATCAATTCTTTGTCGCTTGAACTTCAATATGAGTAATTATTCCTTAAGAAGACAATTGCCACTTAATAATTTTTATAGTAGGTCAAATTATGGTACACATAGTCCCTTAAATCTTTTAATAAATATTTTAAATAAAAATTTTAACTTAATGAACTCTGTAAATGACAATATAAAATCACTTAGACTAGTAAAAGGAACGTATTTAAGGAAGTAAGTACCTTAAAAGTTTGGAACCCATTTAACTATCTTAACCAAAGTGATTGACATCGTCATAATATTGGAAACACATTTTAATCTGTGGAAAAATTTCAAATTAAAAACAAAAGCGAAAAGTCTTCAATGCATTAGAACAATAATTTCATTATAGTTTACCCAAACAAAACCTCCCTTCTAGAACGTCCCTGAACTGACTGTGATATTTTTTCTCACCAGTATGAGTCACCTACCCAAAGAGAAAAAGAATGAATTCGAACGAATGGTGAAAAAAGAAAATGAGAGATATGTAGGCAAGAATCCTTGTCGCATTAATTATAACGAAAGTGTCGAAGCACAAACAGATAGCAACATCCTCATCATCACATCCGGAGACAATTTCACACTCAACGATTGATTCCAAATGTTGGTATACATATGTACTTGGAAGCATATCAAACCTATATAGGGTAACATAAGGCTGAATAAACCCTTTCTATATCTAGACACTTGACATAGCTGACGTCCCCACAGAAGTGCCTTAGCAAAATATGTTAAATTATTTATATAATATTTAACACTAAAGCTTTTACCATGATTAAAACTAGAGCCTCACTCTTTGAGCATTTTGTTTCCAACACTTGGAAACCATATGAATAGATGTGTAGCTCTGACCACTTTCTAACAAATACTGAAGGCCTCCCCAATGTGGAAAAAACTCTGTTGTTGTTGGTTGGTGCTTCTGGCTTTTGCTATTCCCCTGCCTGTAACACTATCACAATCACCGTAACCGTTCCTAACGCCACCGCTTGCTGTTTCCTTGAAATAGCTCATCCAAAAGCAGAGCACATTTGTTGAATGGCTGCTTTCATTATCATTTTAATAAGCATTATTTATTGTTATCCTAACGTTGACCACGTGGGTGCGACTATTCTGGACATTGTCTACCTCTCACCTCTGGGCTTTATAAAATTATTCACTTCAGCCTTTTAGTTCGTTGGAACGAGTGTTTATCTATCTTCGTACTCTGGCATACTTATAAGTAGAACGACCATGTTTTAGCTGTTCATTGCTCGGTGTGTTTTATGTGTGTCTAGATGTGTATTTTAGAAAGCTGCTTGACATTGCCAAAGGAGCCTCGCAAAGCGAGCCAAGTGTAGAAAATTTCCAAAACCATTTACAGGTCAGTTGGCAATATTCTGAGCTCTATGAGCTCTATGTGGTGATTCCTTGGATTTAAACACGACTATGTAAGAGCTGGGTGCAATCCTGTAGTGGCATTGTTTCAAGGATACGCAAAATGTAGTTCGCAAACGCTGACATGGATACAACGAATAAAAAAATCTTAATTTACCTTGGTGCCATTAAATTTTCATGGCCTAAGTTGTCCTGTTTATCCTTTATTTCCTTTTGTTCTGTTTAGCAATTCAAGTTCATTGCTTATATGTCTTTGACATAATAAAATGTAACCACAATGGAATTCTTCGAAAGAGATAAAAACACACAGGAAAATAGCATCAGTGGCACTTCTTTACTTTGATAAATAAGCCTTTTTTAACATCTAACAATCGGGTAGAGGTAATCCTACCAAAAATATTCAGTACAAAACTAGCAAAGTCTCGATGGAGCTGCTTGTTTGTCTCTTAAAAGTAATGTAATCTAGACAAAGCTGTGCCAAGTCTAAGGTTCCATATTGCAATTTGGTCGATTAGAAGTCCGTCTGTACTCGAAATAATTTTTTTTTACTGTTTCTTTTCAGGCTCGCATATACATAAGTATTATTGAAATACATAACTTTATCAAGCCTACTACTGACTGGTTATTGAATCAACGTTTTCGAAGTAGCAACTTTCCATCGTCAAGTGGAAGCGGCGACAGATTGATGCTATGGTATCATAGCTAAAGCTTTAATAATTTTTTTCAGCGTTCTGTTCTTATCCAGAGGTTCTCAAATAGGGGCCTGAAAACGCGGTGAAATGGTCCCATTATAGTTAAGTATAGTACGGCAGATTTAAGAACTAACCGGGCTATAACGCTTACATTCTTTTTCTTAAATTATGTGTAATAGATACCATGTACATTGTTAACCAGCTGACTTTTCCAGGCATTGGCACCTTTTCTAATAATTATAGATACGAATCACAATAATAAATCACTTTTAGGGATTTTGTTAAAGTTTTACCTGCAAAAAATGTATCATTATGTTGACTGACTTGTGCGGAAAACCAAATCTAAATGGTTAAAGCCATGTTAGAAGTAGGTATATCGATTGGCTCTTGTTTTCATAAATTCAACGGAGAAGTGACAAAAAATGTTCATAGAAGTGGCGATGTAGGTGCACATGTTTTTGGAGTGTTAGTTATGAATAGATGTTTCTGTGTTTTATTTTTAATGCAATTAAAACTAAATAAAAAAAGAGATAATTTAATTTAAGAGTCTAAGAAGAGAAAAATGCACTTTACAATCTTACTATCTTACTTACTTAAGGTGGCGCTACAGACTGGTCTGGACTTGAGCCTCAAGCAACAGTCTCCGACAGCCAGCTAGGTCTCTATAGCTACCTGTCTCCAGTTTTGCACTCCAAGTTGATTGAGGTCTTCTTCCACTTGTGTGCGCCACCTGAGTCGCGGTCTTCCTCTCCTTCTACGTCCCTCGGGAAAAGTGTCGAAGGCTTTCTGGGTCGGAGCATTGGTGTCCATCCGCTCTTAATGACCGAGCCATCTGAGTCTCTGGACCTTGACCCTTGTGCCTAAGTCCATGTCGTTGTACAACCCGTAAAGTTCGCTGTTGTATCTTCTTTGCCATTCCCCATCAATGCACACGGGACCAAAGATGACCCGAAGAACTTTCCTTTCGAAACAACCTAAGGCACATTCATCCGATTTTGTCAAAGTCCATGCTTCTGCACGATTTAGCAGAACTGGGATGATGAAAGTGTTGTCCAGTTTTACCTTAGTTGCTCGAGAGAGGGCTTTTCCATTCAATTGCTTCCTTAGCCCAAAGAAATAACGATTTACAACCTTACCTACAAATTAATTTCGGTAATTCCCCTATCTTCCCCTAATTGAATTTAGTAGTCCACTACATTTAAAAAAATAACATCTAACCCAACAGTGAATCAATTGGGGTGCAAAAAACCGAATTTTTTCACAACTTATGAGCATCATTATTCAACCTTGCATCGTTTAGCTTCAACCGTGGGGAACGTTCTATTTTAGACTAGACATATTATGTTGTAATTTCATCTCTTTGCAGTTTCAGCTGCGATTTCAGTGTTTTCATTTTTTTTTTCAGTTTTTGCATGTCCATTTTCAATGAGACTACAAATAATTTTTTTGGTATAATATGGTTTTGGATTAATCTCGCTTGCTTAACATGACAACTGAACTTAATTTATGATCCTAAAGCCAAACTATGATAGTGGGAGTGGTAAGTGCGCGTTTTCATACTAATCAAATACACATTGTGTACATATTTATGTAGAAGTATGTTCTGACTTCTCGCTCTGTATAAAATCGCATAATGAGCTGCAGCAAACACCATCTTCTCATTCTTCGTTCGAACTTTTTTATTTTCACACCCCAAATTGATTCTCTTTTGGGCAAAATTTTTTCCGCTCGCTTGCAAATTTTTATTCAAGTTCCAAATCCTTAATAATACAATTTTTTAACCATTTTAGAGGGATTGTAGGTTAAGGTTCAGTATTGAAAAAGTAGTACTTACTGAACACCTAATCAATAAAAAAGTTCTTTCTGATGGAACTTCTAATGTAATTGAAACAGCTCAGTTATTTAAGGGGACAAAAAGATGCAAAAAGATGAAACTGGGCTCACGTACAGTGTGCTTGTAGATCGCCCTACTCTTACCGAAAACCAATCTTCAGAAGAACGTTTGCCCTGGAAAAAAATTTTCTTTACGTCACATAAACTTAGAGCATGCGGTATGTATCAACCGTTATGCACTGAAAAAAGGTGGAAAATATATACAAACTGTCCATTCAATTTATTCTTTTACAAAATGTTTAAAACTAATCGCAAAGGTCAGAAACTACGAATTTGATTTCTGGAATGACCCAACATAGTGGGTCAGATTGTTAAAAATAGGTTTCCGAATGTGACTAAGTTTTGTCAATATTTTTGTACATACCATTTTTTAAAATTATTTTAGTCTTAAAAACTGAATTTCCGAATGACTTCGTTTCTAAAAGACATATATATCTATATCTATATGTATTCTATATTCTATATTATTCTATATTAATATATAAAGTAAGACTTTTGTTTGTTTGTCGGTTGTATGTTTGTAGTCGATAAACTAACAAACAAACAAAAGTCTAACCTTATAAATGTAGCCGATTCCTTCTTCGGTGCACTGAATGTGCAGTAGGATATTCTGAAAGTAAAAAAAATAATTATTAATAGGAAAAAACATTGATTTTAATCTACTTACTCGAAAATTTTGTTTAGAAATTTAAAAAACTGACAGCCGACATCAATTTTTTGAAACGTCTCTCTATTTTTCATTTCATTTCATTTCATTTCATTTCATTCTTTTAAGGCTGAACTCCTACTTAAGCTTTTGGACCAAAACAATGTTTACACGCGAGTTCTTGGGCACGACTTTCTGTACAAAAGAAAATTTTTACACTGACATTCAAAAAAAGCATGGATTTTTGTTTCCAATCTCTGTGCATGAAAATTTCGCATTATTAATATTGGTTTTCAAATGGAAAACTGAAAAATTTCAAAATGGGTTGTCGAATGGAAAACAGAAAGTTTTTGATGAAAAACTCGGAAAACTTATTAGTTTCCAAAGGGAAAATGGCATGTTATTGTAGGTGCATTGGTTTTCAAATGGAAAACTGGAAAATTTCAAAATGAGTTTTCGAATGGAAAATAGAAAGTTCTTCATGAAAAACTCGAAAAACTCATTGGAAGGGAAAATTGCATGTAACTGTAGGTCCATTGGTTTTCAAATGGAAAACTGGAAAATTTCAAAATGGGTTTTCGAATGGAAAATAGAAAGTTCTTCATGAAAAATCGGAAAATTGCATGTAACTGTAGGTGCATTGGTTTTGAAATGGAAAACTGGAAAATTTCGGTTATGAAAATTTGTGTCCGTGTCCGGTTATGAGAGCGTCCGGTTATGGGAGAACTTTCCAGTTCTCCATTTGAATCCACAACGTTCTGCTTAGCAGCCAACGCACATAACCAGAACCACTAAGCCACGGATACTTCCACAAAATTGCTTTGTTTAATAATGTTCATGACTTCATTCTTAAAATGACTTTCTATTTTCTATTCGAAAACTCATTTTGAAATTTTCCAGTTTTCCGAGAAATGAAAAACTGGAAAAATTTTCTATTTTCCATTCGAAAAATGGCCATTTTGTAAATTTCCAGTTCTCCATTTGAAAACCAGTGCAATGCACTACCACAAAATTGCTTTGGTTAAAAATGTTCATGACTTCATTCTTAAAATGTCGTTCTATTTTTCATTCGAAAACACAATTTTAAAAAATTGTTACGTATACGTCATAGTGTCCACAGTTGACCTTATTTTTTATTTGCACCTTGGTCTGATGCATCCCTAACTGAATTTTTTTCCTGAGATTTCGGAGTCTATACTTATATACAAAGTAAGACTTTTGTTTGTTTGTCGGTTGTTTGTTTGTAGTCGATAAACCAATAAACAAACAAAAGTCTTACCTTACAAAAGTAGCCGAATTCTTCTCCGATGCATTGAATGTGCAATAGAATATTCTGAAAGTAAAAGAAATAATTATTGATAGGAAAAAACATTGATTTTAATCTACTTACTCGAAAATTTTGTTTAGAAATTTAGGAAACTGACAGCCTACATCAATTTTTAGAAATATCTCTCTATTTTTCATTTCATTTCCAATTCATTCTTTTATATTATATTTAAGGCTGAAATCCTACTTAAGCGTTTGCACCAAGACAATGTTTACACGTGAATTTTTAGGCACGATTTTCTGTGCAAAAGAAAATTTTAAAATCGATATTTTAAAAAGTTTCAAATCTCTGTGCATGAAAATTTCAAAATAAGTTTTTGAATGGAAAATAGAAAGTTCTTGATGATAAACTCGAAAAACTTATTGGGTTTCAAACTGAAAATTGCATATATTTGTAGGTGCACTGGTTTTCAAATAAAAACTGGAAAATTATGAAATGGAAAATAGAAAGCTCTTCATGAAAAACTCGAAAAACTCATTGGTTTTCAAAGGGAAAATTGCATGTAAGTAGGTGCATTGGTTTTCAAATGAAAAACTGGAAAATTTTAAAATGGGTTTCCGAATGGAAAATAGAATGTTCTTAGTGAAAAACTAGGAAAACTCATTGGTTTTCAAAAGAAAAATTGCATGTGATTGTAGGTGCTTTCATTTTCAAATGTAAAAATGCAATATTTTTTTTTTTTTGGGAACTCGGAAAACTCCGCGAGAGCACGAAGAACTTCAAGACCTTAAATCAAGTGTTTGCATAAAATTTGAGGAGCACTGTTTTGTTTGTATGTCCGGTAGGGACTCTTTATTCGCTCAATGCATTTTTATTAAATTTTCATGAGTTAAAAACAAACTTTTTTGGCAAATCTAACGGGAAAGTCAGCAAATAAGTTAGGCAATCGAAGGCTGTATGGAATTTTGATTGTGTGAAATAGTCAAAACACAACAGAAGAACGAGAATTTGTTGAATTTTTCAACGAAATTTGCATTTTACTACATGCAATGCATTAATAAAAATAGAAAGTAATGGAGCTGTAATATTTGGAAAAATTCAGATATGTAGTTCTCTATTTGAATTCATGTAAATAACATTGCATTTTTACAATATCTGTGTTAATTTTAATTATTCTGGAGATGCCCTGAAAGGTGGCGAGACGAAGTTCGCAGGGTCGGCTAGTTTATTATAATTTCACAAAAAAAAAAAATTTAAGTTTTTCTCAATTAAAGTGGCAAATTATTTCAAATTTGAAGGGAACTAGATCCACTAATTTTTCGAGGAATTTAATTCGTATTGTACATGGGAACTAACTACACTTTACAAAAGTGGAGTAAGTTCTCACTTGGTGGGAACTAAATCCCTCAGTGGAGTTAGTTCCCGTGGAGTTATTTCCCTGCACCATTATTGTATTATCACACAATTCAATCGCAATAATTTCCGCTTGACGTTCAAAATCTTCATGGAATCTTTAAGAAAAAAATGTGAAAAGTCGACATTACAATTTTCTTTTTTTTTTATTATTATTTCAAATTCAGTCAGATACATTATACTCATACTTTGTATAAAAATAGAAAAAATGAAGTTAAATCATACTCTCAATTTCTTTGACACGGACACCCTGACAATGAACGATAATGCTTTGCATCCTGATGTAGTAAATAACATAGATGCCTGCCTGAACATAATAGAATACTTTCGTGCATATTCATTCATAGCTGAGAATGAAGCAATTGTTTGGATGAAAATGCAATGCATCTTGCTAGCACTAGCAAACACCATACAATTTGTGCTGACGCAAGCCATTTTTTGTTTATGAACGCATGTGGGTATTAATAACGATTTGAAACACCAAGGATTTTTTGTACGTACTTATGCACTCAAATTCATGTGTTTGTTTTCGTTTTTTACTCACCCCATTTACAATCGTATAAAAAGTATGCAACAATATCCTTCATAGATTTTTTTTTTGTTCGATTGATAGAACTCTCGTAAATACAAAAATTCTGAAAATCATCCTTTTAATGGAATAATTGCATTGTTCTACTTATTTTGTTTCCAGGTGTATCAATTCGTTCCCATGTGAATATGTATCGCAATTGAAGCAAAGAAGAGCAAAAAATATTTATGTCCGTGGGAGCAATTGACTGATCAAATATACGCCAATGTGCTAACAGCTCTTCAGTCAATATTAAAGTTGTTTCGTAATCAGGAATTAAATTGAAGCGATTTTGAATAATTTTATTTCGAATGAAAAAAAAACTTATTTTTGTTGCATTTATAAGAAAAACCTGATTAAAGGTTATTAGTGACTTGAATTGGTGTTGTGAAACAACGCAGGATTTCAGAGATCGGTGTTGTTTCAGTGTATTAAGTGAAAGTAACTTATCTTATACTGCTTCCAATTTATGTAGGATCTCAGCCTGAGACATAGCAGCTTTCTATCGGGAACGGTCCCTCGCATGCACTCTCCAGTCGCCAAAACCAAGCGCTCTGGCATCCGCAGTCACTTGGTTTTTGTACCGAAGTCTCGTTCTTCCTTGTCGTTTCGAACCTGGGGCCTGCGAAGAGAAGACTTTCTTGGCTGGAGCCATTCGTTCGATGATACCGAGCCTTTTCTTTGCCTTCTGGACTAGATCCACATCTTGGTACAGCTCGTACAGTGTGCGGTGGAACCTTTCTATCTATCATCAGAATTTTCCTATCGAAAGTGCCCAGTATCATTTGCCCTTTTTACACTAACGTCCAACCCTCGGCGCAGTAGAGTAGGACTGGTTAAATCAAACTCTTGTATAGTAGTGACTAGTCACTATGATAGTCGGAAGTTTTGAGGAGCTTGAACCCAGTTGTTTGGCCAAACCAAAGTTCGCTAGGGTAATTCTTTGTCGGATCTCCACTAAGGTGTCATTTGTGGGATTCATGTTTATTCTACAGTAGGTGAATTCCTAAACCACCTCGAAATTGCTGCTAACAAAAGTGACATTTTGTTCTAGGTGGTAGAAAATAATTGTTCTTTTGTTTGGTGATAGCATGTACTCTTTTCTGTCCACATTCACTTCAAGATCAACGAGCTTCGCCTGTAAGTAAATCACTGTGAAGCCCTCAGGTACAGCCCTATGGGAGGGACCGTCGATGTCTATGCCGTCCATGAATTTGTTAAAGATAGTGTTTTCCTTGGATAGGGATATGCCTCGATAGTTTTTGCATGACGTATGCATCGCCTTTTTTGTAGGGCATATGAAGTTTGTAGAACAGTCAATGGGCATGCATTGTTTCTCTCAAACTTTGTTGATAAGCTGGTAAGCTATCCGAGCCGGCGGATTTGTTTGTTTTTAGCTCTTGAATGGCTGTGGAAAGAGCTTTTGAGCTGGGGGCAGGAACTGGGTCTTCATTAACTGGCCTCGCTTCTCTGCAGTCATTTGGCTGGATCGACATTATGCGCATTCAGCAGCTGCTAGAAGTACTGCTTGAAAATATCTACAATTGTCTGTGCTTCGGTGACTAGGTTCTGAAGCCAGATGATAATTGCTTCAACCTTTTATCAGAAACGTCGGATGTTGTTCTTGGTACGTGACTCTACTAGAACTTTGAGCTGAGAAACTGTGGATGTTCTTTTCTTCCTTCGCAGAGTCTTTTCTCATTTCTCCTTTTTGTTGGGTACTCTTCTCTTGTTGCTCTTGTTAACCGTTGCACATTCTGCAAGTCAGCATTTTCCGTCTTCCTTTTCTGTATACCGCATTCATAATCATACCACGGGTACTTTTTCGGGGGTGGCTGGTAACCGATGGCGGTCTCGGCTACAGGCAGGCGCAAAAAAGAAAAAAGAGCGAGCATGAGAAGCGTTGGATCGATAATGTTGCGCAAGCCAAAATCTGGAACAAAGTTCGGAGGTTTTACCGGAAGGTAAAACAGCTGGCTCAAGGCCAGCAGATATGAACAAGGAAACATCGTAAAGTGGAATCGCAGTCGATGCTGAGGATTTGGAAAGACGACTTCGGTACGACGACGACGACGAACAGAATTCCGTTCCAACCTAGTAGAAGTGAAAACGCAAAGCTGCTGGTGGCCATAGCTCAGAGGATAGAGATTGCTAGGCCGAACGCTACGGGTTCAACCCCGAGCTTCGGCAGCTCGGGCAGAACGTCACAAAAGACGCATATAACTTCGAGATTGTAGAGTAGTTTGTCTAACTAGGCTCCGCTATTAACACGGGCAGTAACACTAGCGCTGAGATCAGACGAAGAATAACTCTTACTAATCGCTGTTTCCTTGGGAAAAGAAAGCAATTGAGCAAAAAGACCTAAGGTAAAACTATTTAAAACCCTCAACATCCCAGTCCTGCTGTATGGTGTAGCAGCATGGACCCTGAAAAAATGGAGAAGAAGATTCAACAGCGAACTTTACGGGTTGTACAACAGACCTAGCCAGAAGGGGCAAGGTCCAGAGACTCAGATGGCTCGAATATTTAGAGTGGATGGACACCAATGTTCCGACCCGGAAAGCCTTCGACACTATTCCCGACGGACGAAGTAGTAGAGGAAGACCGCGACTCAGGGGACGCACCCAAATAGAAGAGGACCTCAATCAATTTTGCATACCTATACTGATTTAATTGAGCTTTTAAGTATAGGTATCTTTCGAAATGCTCATGAATAGCTTATCTTGAAACAATGAAAGCTTAAAAGTGCGATTTATTAATAAAACCTCTAGAGGTTAAAGTCACAAGGCTTAAAATAAATTCAAAAGTACCATAACGAAAGCTGGAAAGAAAATAAATTAAAGTGCCAACATTAGATCTGAACAAGAATTGAGACAGTCAAAGAAATACCTAACTCAACTTAAACCATAATTCATAGCCTATTAAAAGGATGAGGATTCTTATACGGCTAACAGATATTTTATTGCCTTATATTTCTTTTATACATTACTTTCTTGCCTCGAACCGAGGTTGTTAGGCTGCAGCAACTTCGGTAGGTATATCCTTTGCAGTTGGCAGCCAATTTGATGAGTGTGTTTGTGATTCACTCCAGGGTTATCAACAGTTTTTTTTGTATGCCTCTCTTCAAAATTTTCTTGTCTGTGGTGCGGAAGACAGAGCGTTTTCTCTATCTATGAAGATAGATATTAAGTACAGAGTACTTTTGTATCTGTAATCTGTGTGCGTATTAGAATTGTATAGAGATTTATTTCTACTTATTTAATTTCCAGCCAACCTTTCTACTTATCCGCGCATTTAAAAGAATATCTTGTGAGACCCAAATAATTTTGAATATGAAAAGCTGGTGTACCTACACACCGAATCCAACGATTGAAGGATAGCAATAAAATGTAGAATCAGAAGTAAATAGGTTTTTGAATGAGGTGGCTGCTGGCTTAGCTTCACCTATTTATATGTATATGAATACCTTTGGATAATAAGGATAAAGCTCGGCGAAATGAAAAGCCAACTTTTGTTCAAATTCGCAGAAGTTATTACAAAAGTACAAACATAAATAAATTTTTATTTGGTTTTTTTCTTCTCGTTTTATTTCATTCCGTGATTTTTTTACATTTTTTACTTTTTAACTTGCTTATAAATATTTGGATTTGCTTCAATGTCAACAAAATGATGACGTGAAAGCGTTCATTTTATTACTTGCGACGAAAGGTAACAGGGTAAGTTTTCGTCTCATAAAAAAAATAACTAAAGAAAACTAGGGAGGACTGATATTTGAAATATCTCGTTAAGTGTGCCTTGTATTGAGGTTACTAGGTCTTTAATAAGTCAGTAGGGCTTAGTTGTGTGTTGCAATACTGTATGCTTATTTTTCTGTATGGTATATACACTATACAGTATTTGCTGTTATCGAGCAGAGAGGCACAACACCTCGCGCCGACTCGAGCAGAACATCACAATGGGCTAGGTTCCACTACAACCTAGAACAATGACACCAGCGAAGAATAACTCTAATCATCCCAGTCCTGCTGTATGAACATGGATATTGCTAAGAGCGTATGAAAACCTTCTGAGTTTCTTTAAGAGCTAGATCTTTAGAGCTATGCTCGGTCCAATTCCAGTACACATGGACGGACAATGGAGAAGAAGATACAACCACGAGCTATACGGCCTTCACAGCGCGACCTAGTCAAAAACCTAAAAATACAGCGGTAAAGATGGCTGGGGCATGTGGAGCGTATGAACACCGCCGCACCAGCGCAATGAGTATTCGTATCTAACCCCGATGGACAACGTGGAAAAAAATACCTCATCATATTTGGCTCACTTAATTAAAAAACAACGTCAACCAACTGGGATGTGCGCAACTGGAGGCTGGAGAAGCTTGTTGGTTGAGGCCTCATTTTACTTACTTACTAAAGGTGACGCTACAGTCCGTTGTGGACTTGGGCCTCGATCAACAGTATCCGCCAGCCAGCTCAGTCCCTAGCTTGATTGAGGTCCTCTTCCACGTGTGAGGTCCACCTGAAACGCAGTCTTCCTCTCCTTCCTCTCCTTTCCGGGACGGAGCATCGGTGTCCATCCGCTCTAAATGAATCTGCCATCTGAGTCTCTGGACCTTGACATTTCTGGCTAGGTCCATGTCGTTGTACAACATCAATGCACACGGGGCCAAAGATGACCCGAAAAACTTTCCTCTCGAAAAAGCCTAAGGCACATTCATCCGATACTGTCAAGGTCCATGCTTATGCACCATATAGCAGGGATGAGGGTGTTATACAGTCAATTGCTTTCTTAGCTCAAAGAAGCAGCGATTAGCAAGAGTTGTTCTTCGTCTGATCTCGGTTCTGGTGTTATTGCCCGTGTTAATTGCGGAGCCTAGATAGACAAACTCCTCTACTACCTCGAAGTTGTATGCGTCTATTGTGACGTTCTGTCCAAGCCGTCGCGTCGTTGTTGGGTGTCCTCTCTCGAAGATACCATATACTTCGTTTTTCCCTCATTTACCGATAAACCCATTTTTGCCGCTTCTGTCTCAATTCTCACAAAGGCGCCATTGACATAACGCTGTGTTCTTCCCATTACCTATATGCTATATCAACACAATCGGCGTACGCGAGAAGTTTAACAGACTTTTGGAAGATAGTGCCGCTAGTGTTGGCGGTGGAGTTTTGCACTATATTTTGAAGAACGATGTTAAAGAAATGGCATGGCAGTGCATATCGCCTTGTCTGAATCCTTTTTTGACATCGAAAAATTTCTTAAGCTCGTTGCCAACCTTGATGGCGCAGCATGAGTCCTCCATCGTCATTTTGCACAAGCGAACGAGCTTGGCAGGGATGTCAAAACTACACATAGTCTAGTTCGTCTCTATAGATGCTATCATAGTAGTAGTAGTAGTTGAAATTGTGGCCACGAGCAATATAGCTCGGTGACTCAATTAGCGCTGAGTTGCGCCGTTTTGATACCATAAAAAAACTCGCTTGACCTATAAAATTAAAAGAGGGATTATATATAATACTGAGTTTTGAGTGCGCCATCTGGCGATCTCAAGTTCGAAGAGGAACTGAAACAATTATTTAAAAATACGCCTCAAATCCACTTTGTTGCGTTTAGAAAGGAGATCAAATCTTTGATCTTCAGTTCGGAAAGCTCATTGTGGTCATTGAAGAAGGACTTTCCCAATATTTTGGCTCTCGTTTTGGCTATGGCAGGATACTTACATAAGAAGTGCAGAACATTTTATAGATGCTCTCATACGCGGCCTTAAAATCGATGAACTGGTAGACTGTATCGATTTGGAGTTCATATAGGTTTTTTCCACGATCTGCCGCAAAGTGAAAATTTGGTCGATGGTTGACTTTCCTGGTCTGATAAGGACCAATCAGATTCTTGACGAAAGGCTTCAGACGTTCACATATAACTGCAAAGAGGATATTATAAGCGATGTTAAGTAGGCTGATTCTTCTGTAGTTGGCGCAGTTTAGATGATCTCCCTTCTTCAGGATCGGGCATGCATTCTTCCGACCATATCTTACAGATGATTTGTTGCATGCTCCTATCTAGATCGTCGCCTTTTTGACACATTCATATGTACGCATAATAGTCCTTATAATTGAATTTATACAAACCCAAGCCCAACCCAATCTGTGTAGTGTCGCTTAAACTTTATAAATAAGGATTTTCCTTGTAGGTACAGGCATAATAAGCGTTATAATAAGTCTATGCTCAGTTTATAAATAAGGCTGATCTTATTTGTATATTTTTTTTATTTTTTCAATATTAATTTTGTATTTATAGAAACTTTAAATTTCAGTTGTTTTCCTTTTTTTTTTGTTACAAAGAAAAAAAAATTATCTTCCCTGTTTAATTTCCATTTATTGTGGATTTCTAACAAACTCTGGTGGGTTAAAGGTTCATAATTAATTTTAACCCACCAGAGCTTGTTGACCCTGCGCCTGTTGACGCATATATTATGGACACCTGAAATATTGAATGATGTTAGAAAAATTCTTCATGCTACACGGTAGTGGGTTGTTTCGTATGAAAATGTTTGCGATAGCCGTTTTTAGGAAATTGCAATTATTGTTTTTAGGTTAAAGCATGTGTGTGGGAGCCATCTTGAAATTGAACCAAAAAGCCAAGCGCATTTGTGTATATGAAGTCTATCGACCCATTGCATTGATTAAGGCAAAAAACACACCAAATCAGACAAGACGTCTTTTTGTCTTTAGACGAAAAATCGTGTCGGATTCTAACCCACACCGAGGACGACAGAGACAAAATGTCTTGTCTTTGTCCGCTTCGGTGTGTGTTGCTCCTATACAACCTATACAACTGACAAGTGTTTTTGTCGATTTCTGTTTATTTGTCTTGTTCACTTGGTGTGTGTAACTTCATAAGACGGTGTATAATCTTAGGCGTTGACATTTTGTCCGCGACTTTTTGTCTTCTTTGGTGTGTTTTGCTCCTATCCTATACAACCCCTTGTATTTACTGCAACCGACGACCGACGAGCGGACAAGACTTTTCATCGTGTCATGTCTTTTTCGGTGTGTGTTGCCTCGTAAGAGCAATGGACTTGTGTCCACAATTTTTTGTCGAAAGACAAAAAGACGTCTTGTCTGATTTGGTGTGTTTTTGGCCTAAAGCCTTAAAAACAGACACAAATAAGCAGACAGACGTACGAAATCGGAGACTTCTTTATCATCGTCTTGAAATGTTTTATCAAAATATCGAAACAGAAATATGTAGTTTGATTATGAAATTCAAGGCGAAAGAAATAATAATGAAATGAGGTACTGTGTGGTATTGTATGTATCTACCCCATATCGGTCTGAAAAAATAACATTTTAAAAAAATTTAAAAATATTGCGCTGTTACAATATGCTTTATAACTAGAATTATTACGAATAACTAACAACAAAAAATGTTTTACCTATTTTAGTGCGACTCCTATGTGGCCCTTACAATAAAAGCAATAATATACGGCCCATTCAAGGATTTCGCTCCTTTTTATTTATTTACATAGATTTAAATACGTTCCTTTCTGTCTCCTTTGTTAAAGTCTTACATGCGGCTTTTTGGTTTTTATTTTCATGTAAAAAAGGCAATTTTATGAGGTAACAAGAGGATGTATGGTGTGCGTTTCTGCTGAGGATTATTGTCGTTGTGTTGTGAGTTTGACTGACTTTTTAAATTTCCCGTGTATCTGGAGGGTGTGTTGGCTGTTTGGCTTCAACTTGATATTTATTTGTACGAAACGTGGAGGTCTGAAAACAAACAGATGACTGACAGGTAAAGTGAATAAGAGTTAGAGAGGGGAAATTGAATAAAAATATATCTACATACATACATGTATACCTAATATACAAATATGTATATAGTCTGATTGTTAGGTACATTGCTTGGCTTCCAAAGGGTTTTAAGGCTTTGATGTATAGTATTTTTTTGAAAGGATTTACCTTTTATTTATATTTATATCCCGCATGGCAGTACATGAACAGGTGATGAGATTTTTACACGATTGTTGAAAAAGTTTCTAAGTGTTTCCACCATTGAACTTAAATTTGGTGGAACTGTTTTGTGGCGAATTGTCTTTTTTTATTGTTGTGTTTTTTACTGTTATGCTAATACTTTTAGATCAGTTTGTCACACATTTTGTGTTACACATGCTTAGATATTGGTAAGAAAAAAGCAATCTGAAAAGTAGGTAGGTATGCTTTCAATATAGGTTGAAGTCATGTAAGTGTTTGATTTGAGGTGGGACACATTTCAACAAAGTGTTTACAACGGGTTTTGGTGTTTTTTTCCTTCGGTTAGCCCATTATTTAACATCATACAAAATTTTACTCATGCAAATAAATATTTAAACATTTAGATATATGTAATATATTTGTATAAGAACTTGTACAGTTTTTACGAAAATCCAACTGGAACCAAATCAAAATTGATTAATAACAGTAGCGTCACGTAACCTTAGCCTATATTAAAAATTGATGGGCTTTGTTCAATGATTCAGGAAATAAACCGATAAAACTGTCTATCATGCTCCTTCTGAATTTTCAAATAATAATCAAGTGCTTTTTGAAAGTGTAATGGTTGTGCAGAGTTAACAACTGCTCGTTTCTCATTCAAGACAAGGACAATGGTAGCTATGCTTCTTGCACGCCCAGAGCAAACTAACCAACTTCGACTCTAATAATTGTCGAGTAATTAGCTACTGATGGACGGGATGAGAATCTATAGCCTAGTGGTGTCAACCAAATAGGTCTTTAACGAAGAGCTTTCCAATAACATTATTATTGAAAACTGTGAGATGGGAGGCGCTATCTAATACTATGTCTCCATAGCAGCTGCGAAAGTTGACAAAGGACAACTTTTGTATGGTTTTCATTAACATAAGCTCCTTGCTGACCGGAATAATGGGAACCACAACTTAGGGGACGACACATACAAAGGGAACGAGAGAGATATAGAGAATGAGGGGGAGTTCAAGCTGCTGAATAGTTAATGATGATGAGCTAGCAACTTCCGAATGGCCATAATGACAAATGGGTTTTGTAATTTTTCGCACCAGAAGGCGTTACTTGCTAAAGTAGGATTTTTTCAAAGATGTATTATTATTTTTTCTTCTTATTTGGGGAGTCATTAGCAATGTTCGTCGTGTGATTTTAATTTATTGCATTTTAAATTGCTTCCGGGAAATAAATGTAAGTACTGAATCTGTGATATACAAATGCTTAATCTATAGACATTCTCTTGTATCTCTCAAACAACTCTCAGAAATTATTTTTATGAAAATTGTACTCAAATTTGAAGTTCAAGCACAATACTAACACTTAAACACTAACACTAAATTTAAAAAATAAGTGAGCCTAGTAAATTGCAATATCGTGAGCCACGAAACGTTTGTTATTTGGATGAATTTTAAAGGCTATGGGCTGTGCCAGGAAGTCTATGCTTTAAGAGAAAATAATTTTTATTTATGAGATTCGATAGCTTTAGGGACCATTATAATAAATGTTGGGTTCAAGTGTTAATTCCTTTGAGTCACGAAATTAAAAAGATGTTAAATTTAATTGACCTTACTGAAATTTAAAGCTGCCCAGGAAGGACTATGGCTACACGGTATAGGTCCTGAATGTTTAAACTTTTTAAAATCAAATTTTCTTTCGAACTATGTGAATTAATGACTGGCTTTTTATTTTCATGATTTGGTAGACAAAATCTTAAATGTTCTTAATTTTACATAGTTAAACACATAAAAATTAAGCACAAACACCAAAACTTCTAGCTCTATTGGTTTTATGATTAAGATAATGTTAATATTGTAAAGGTATGATGAGCAATGATCTACTTTACAAACTCGTGGCTAAGAAGAAGGAAGAAAGAATAATAATTATTAAAGGTAAGGCATCGAATGTCGAATATAATATTAAAACGAACGTGATAATTTAACACACTCCAACCATAAAACTATAATTATTAAAGATTACCTATGTGAAGAAATGAACAACGTTATTAAACAGGTATGCCAGCATTTTTTGTAACAAAAGCCAAATCTTTTAAAAATTAATTTGGTCTATTTTCCAGTTTTCTTAAAAAATTGAAATCTGTTCCTGTTCCGATAGAAATGAAACCTACAAAATTTGTGTTCTTTAGTAATACTAAATAATCTACATAGGTGGGGTTACGTCATCAATATCCGGAGAGTACTCGGTGGTGTGAGGGAGATTTTGCACTTCATGGGGAATAAAAGCGAAACTTAACTAAGTAAAGAATCAGTAACATGTTTCACATACACATCAAAGGGTGCCGTGTAATAACGCCAAGCCGAATAATACCGACTTGAAGAAATTGACCTTATTTCACTTTCTCAAAGTCTATTTAGAGTTAGCCCTATTTCGCCTTCAGAAAGTGAAATAAGGCCAACTTTTGTTAAGAAATAAAACCAATTCGGTCTTATTTCACTTTACAAAACTGCAAAGATAGTGAAAAGTTAAAAATTTTTATAATTTGGAAAAGCAACCACAACACATCTTGAAATTCATTAAAGGGTTTTGAAAGTACACTAGTCAAAACAATTAAAGGAACACTTGAAAAAACTCAAAAATGGAGTGGATTTTTATAAGGCTGTATCTCAGTTGAAAAAAGTCGGATTGAAGTGAAATAAAAAGTTTTTCAAAGGTTATCATTTTTTCTTTTCAAATTATTTTGAGTTAAAAAAGTACCGTTAGTTGTTTTTGCTTGAGCGAAAATAATGTTCACTCAATTTCAAAATCGAAAACAAAAATAAACTTTGAGGTTTCATAAAATGAACGGAAATTTTTTTTCAATCCAGCCAATCTAAGATTCAATTTTAGAATTTTGTTGGCTATAATTTACTGTTTGGTTCAGATCGCTACAATTCTTTTTCTAATCGAAAAATGGGTTTACATGCAAAAACACAATTTTGACTTTGGACCCTAATAACTCTGCTAAATATTGACTTACAAAAAAAATAAAGGCAGATTTGAAAAATTTGTTAAATTTTCTACACAAAAACATTTAAAAAAAATAAAAATATTGCTTTTTTCAATTTTTTCTATCAATTTATAAAAAGGTCCAAAATACGCATTTTTCAACTTTTTCATAAAAACTACCGTTATTTTGTGCTTTTCAGTGATACAACTAATCTGAGGCTTAATTATTAAAGCTCATAAAATTTCCTTGATTTTGATGAAAATTCGTCCGAGTTTCACAAAGTCATAATGATAATGAAAAAAATAAAAAAATTTAAAAAATTAACAAATTCAAAAGAACAGAAAAATAAGAAAAAACAAAGCTTTCCTTAAAATTGAAAAAAAAAGTGTTTCGTAAGTTTGATTGATCGAAACAGAGAAACGGTAAATCGTATTGATGTGAAATTTTCACCAAAATCAAGGAAATTTTATGAGCTTTAATAATTAAGCCTCAGATTAGTTGTATCACTGAAAAGCACAAAATAACGGTAGTTTTTATGAAAAAGTTGAAAAATGCGTATTTTGGACCTTTTTATAAATTGATAGAAAAAATTGAAAAAAGCAATATTTTTATTTTTTTTAAATGTTTTTGTGTAGAAAATTTAACAAATTTTTCAAATCTGCCTTTATTTTTTTTGTAAGTCAATATTTAGCAGAGTTATTAGGGTCCAAAGTCAAAATTGTGTTTTTGCATGTAAACCCATTTTTTGATTAGAAAAAAAATCGTAGCGATCTGAACCAAACAGTAAATTATAGTCAGCAAAATTCTAAAATTGAATCTTAGATTGGCTGGATTGAAAAAAAATGTCCGTTCAATTTATGAAACCTCAAAGTTTATTTTTTTTTCGATTTTGAATTTGAGTGAACATTTTTTTCGTTCAAGCAAAAACGACTAACGGTATTTTTTTAACTCAAAATAATTTGAAAAGAAAAAATGATAACCTTTGAAAAACTTTTTATTTCACTTCAATCCGACTTTTTTCTACTGAGATACAGCCTTTTAAAAAACCACTCCATTTTTGAGTTTTTTCAAGTGTTCCTTTAATTGTTTTGACTAGTGTAGTTGCTGTATTTCAATGATTCATTTTGAACATTTTTTTTTCAGTCTCATCTGAAGATGATGCCGAATCGGAACATTCAAGATCAATTTGAATTGATTGCAAACGAATCGAGGGGAAAAAATTTTGCCCAATAGAGAATCAATTTAGGCCTTTGGGGTGTGAAATTTCCGCGAATTTTTTTATTTTCACACCCAAAATTGATTCTCTTTTCGGCAAAAATTTTTTCGCTCGCTAGCAATTGTTCACCCAAAAAATGTTGCAGTATGATTCGGAATGTGGGATAATTTTTTTTCAAAAAACTTCTTCCATTAGATGACCAAAAAGACAAATAAAACTTTTATTGACGAAATATCATAGAGATAATAGAATGAGGATCAAAACGATTTTGTAACGATGTAAGCATAATTATGTGTTATATGTCATACTCATAACCCAAGCAAAATCGTTCATTAGCCGTGTCACTTCCTTAAACTTTGTTTAAACCGTTTTACCAAAAGACAACAATTTGCAGGCAAATTGTGAACAACAGCACGAGGATCGTTTCTTTAACACTTTTTTATTATTTTGTAGTTTTGTCTTACATTTTGTTTCTTAAATTCTTTTATTTACTTTCTGAACAATACCAATTAAAAAAAGAACAAGTAAGCATATTGTAAAAAAATGTTTCCTTATCAAAATGTGTTCTTTTAGATACAAACATATTACCTATGTACCTAAACACATGTTCTGAAAGTGAAATAACGCCAATATGGGCTCATTTCAGTTTCGGAGAGCGAAATAAAGCCAACTTTAAGAAGTCGGCCTTATTTCACTTGGCGTTATTTCACGGCACCACATTTAAGGAATAACGTTTTAGCAGCAGCCGCTTTGGAAAAATTTACTATGAATTGTTGATTTTGTAGAATTGTTATCAAATGGAGTTTGTTTCAATAAAATTAAATAATGAACTTCCTCCATAAGCTTAGACATTTTTTGTAGTCGAATTTTTCATTGTTTGAGACACTGATCCCAAATACAGCAATTATCTAGTCTCCTGACATCTCCAAGGGCTTATTTTATTATTATTTGTATGTTCAAATGCTTTTTGACTCGTTTAATTCCCTTGGAAAAAGTCCAAATGTACACTGTTTTGTATAAAAATTCTGTAGGTATTATACTCACTCAAATACTATCACTGCTTGATGTAGTAAATATGTATACTTTATGATTTGAATTGCTGTGAAGGGTGGCGATACGAAGTTTGCAGGGTCAGCTAGTTACGAATAAAACTTTTGCTACATACTTATTCAACTGCATATAACATATTCCCCTCTTGTAAGCGTACGTTCGCTTACCGGCCAAACCGGTTGACCCAAGGGTAGAAGGTTTAGGACAAACAGATTTTATACTTTTCATATCACTCACAGTGCATTATAATATGTTAAAAAGTAATAATAGGTACATTTCTCACCACAACAAAAATGATCAATATACAAAGGCTTGGGGTCAAAATGTAACCATTTGTAACAATTGAAATTTAGTTTTTCAATTCAGGTTCAAGCGGCGAGTATGAGTTTATAGTATATGCACGAAAAACTGTCATATAGCTTCTATAATTCGTGGGGATACGTCGTCAGTTGCTTGTTGTTTTTTGTGGAAGTATTCTTTTTGTTTATCGTAGTGAGCTGTGAGCGTGCATCAGATAAGAATTTTTAAGAAAAATGTCGTCAAAGTTTAGTCTTAGTGTAGTGGGCTATATCTAATTCATGTGAGATATTCCAGCCCCTAAGACTAGAAGCAATAAGGCATCTTTTACTTGTTATAATGAATAAAATCGGAGTGATAGAACTTTAAATTGCAATAAAACTGCCACGGCTGGCTCGGATGTAGATGACTTTTTCCAACATTTGTGGCCGTATATCGGCAATAACACGGCGAATGTTGTCTTCCAAATGGTCAAATGGTGGCTTATCCGCATAGACCAATGACTTTACATAACCCCACAGAAAATAGTCTAGCGGTGTTAAATCACAAGATCTTGGAGGCCAATTCACAGATCCAACATGAAATTAGGCGGTCACCAAACGTGTCTTTCAATAAATCGATTGTAGCACAAGCTGTGTGACATGTTGCGCCGTCTTGTTGGAACCACAGCTCCTGGACATCATGATTGTTCAATTCAGGAATGAAAAAGTTAGTAATCATGGCTCTATACCGATAACCATGACTGGAACGTTGTGGCCATCATCGTTTTTGAAGAAGTACGAACCAATGTTTCCACCAGCCCATAAAGCGCACCAAACAGTCAGTTTTTCTGGATGTAACGGTGTTTCGACATACACTTGAGGATTGGCTTCACTCCAAATGTGGCAGTTTTGTTTGTTGACGTAGCCATTCAACCAGAAGTGCGCTTCATCGCTTAACAAAATTTGCTTATTAAAATCGGGAACAACGGCCATCTCGATTTGGGTCCATTCGACGAATCTACGCCTTGCTTGATGATCGTTTGACTTCAATTCTTGTACAAGTTGGATTTAGCAAGCACGCAAACCAAGATCCTTCCGCAAAATCTTCCATAAAGTGGATGGACACAGATCCAATTCCTGTGCTCGATGGACTCATTCGGGTCTTCCTCAATGCTACACGCTCTTCAGTACCAATAGCTTCTTCTGTACGCACCTTCGGCCGGCGTCTCTGGGGATACGTCAATTAGAGTAAACGCGGAGCGAAAACGTTCCATGGTTAATCGAATTAACTGCTCTGATGGACGATTTTGTCGACGATAAAATGGACATAGTCCACGATACGTATTCCGCACAGAACCATTATTTTCGAAATAAAATTGCACAATTTGCAAGCGTTGTTCAGGCGTGAGTCTATTCATGATAAATTGCCAAACCAAACTGAGAATAAATCACTTTATAGCTGTTAAATCAATCGCCGCCGCCTTGAAAAGTAATGCCGACTTAAAGTTTTATACCTCGAAAAAAAAAACACCCGTTACTAATTCTGACTATTGACTAACTCTAATCCTTCAATGTTTTAAAATTTAATGAGGGGATAGAAATATACATACACATGTTTTCCTGTGGATACCTACTTTATTTCGCTTATAAATAATAAGCAAAAAACTGTCCTCTAAGGCTTATAAAGGAAACCAGTCCCAAAAACATTTGTGCAAAACAAAAGGAATAACAAGAAATAACAATAAACCACAAAAAAAAAACATTCCTTACCACAAAATATTCTCTCTATTCTCATAATTATTTCATTTTCTTCTATTTTTTATTGGTTTTGTTTTCAGATGGGTAAATGAACCACACGCCATGAGGGGCGAAATGCCCCAATGTTAGTAGCAATTATGCTTACGAAGAAACAGCTGCTGTGTTCAACATCATCAACAGTTATAACGAAAAGAAAAAGAAAAAACCCAAAACCAAAAACGAAGAATAGAAGCACGGGCCAAATGAAGCGAATTCAAGAAATCGAATGTAAAGTTAAAAAAAATACCAAACGCCAATAACATCTGCTTCTTTCTATATTCGTACAACACAGATATACATATGTACAAGTATACAGCACTATCACACAATATCACATACTTAGCCAGCAAGTGAAATATTTTCGTTGTCGAAGTTTAAGGAATTTACTATAGCTTCCATCTTAACCCTAACCACCACCGACCGTCACCATCACATCTTATAACTTAGTTTTTCCATCAGTATCTTACGCATGCAGACATTTTTTGACTGTGATCCTAACAACTAAAACCGAAAATCTTGCATCGCTTTTTGACTTTACACTCTCCTTCGAAACTGTCGTGCTGTTAAAGAATTTGGATCATCATCATCATCTTCCTCATAAGTACCATTTCCAGGGATATGGAAGCAGAAGAACAGCATCACCGACTTCAATAATCTTGAACAACACATTATATACCCGTTCATACAAGGATAAACAGAAAAAAGTCTCATAAAAGCCATATACAACCTAAAATAATACGCAGGACTACAACACAAATCCTTGAATTGACATCTATACCCGAACACAAATTCAGTAAAAAAAAAAAAATACTTTTCTAGACCGTCATTATACACGCACACACGTCAAATAGCAAACATGTGAGCTGCCGAAAATCTTCACATTGTGTTTGCTAAAAAGGACCAAAATGAGCATCGAGAATCAAAAACGTTAAATAAAATACAATAAAAGTGCTGAATAAAGGCCAAGTCTCCAAGGACCAGAATACCAAGACAACAAACAGCACGTACTCTGGCAAAGAGAAGGGCATAATAGATACTGTGACAGTGGCAGAATTCAAACACTGCCATCATTCAGTTATTTTTTTGTTTAAAAAAGAATATTTTTTAAGTTTTTGTTTTCCTTTTCTTTTATTTTTTCATCGCACTCTTATTTGCGTTTTCATAAAAAGAACTTTACGGAAGTTGCCACCGAAATGAGCATGGAGACTAAAACACTATTAAAGGGTAAGTTTGGATTTGGATATACATAATACATATTTAAGTTAGTATGAAGAGTGCTTATTTTTATAATTACTTAGTAGGAGAGCATTCTAAAGGTAAAGTGCAAATTTTTAAAACTTGTGCGTTCAGGGTGATATTAGTGATGGGCGCATTGGAATGATTTAATCGATTCAGGCAATCATTTAGATTACTGAAATCATTCGAATGATTTCTGAAACCTTCTACCACTGCTACAACTGCTACTCATCAAAGTTCAAATCTCAAATCAAATTCGAATGAAAAAAATTGAATGAAGTTTATTAATAATTATTATTCGAATGACGATCATCGAATCAAAATAACCGATTATTAGTATTACATAGAATGAAAAATCATTCGAATGAAAATATCGAATGTCGCAAAAAAAGTTTTAAAATCCCGTCTTCTAAAATACCGCTTTTTTAAATCCCTAGTTTTGAAACCCCGCTTAGTAAAAGTCCCGATCTGTTACAATCCCGCTTTTTAAAATCCCGAATGATCCCGTTAAATCCCAAAAACTTGGTTTTTTAAATGTAGGTAGGGGAGAGTGGGTATGTTTGGGACACTTTTCGAATACATTAAATTTGCCGAGATCTTATAGATCGTTTCTGAGCAAAATTGATTTCTAAAGATAAAATAACATTTTGAGAACCTATTTTCAGTTAAAAAGAAGGCAAAAGTCTGACAGAAAAACAAAAGCAAATAATCATTTCATGAACCAACTCCCTTTGTCCCATTCCTCCTGCGAGCAGGAGGATTGGGACATTTATGGGGTGGAATAGTGATGTCCCAATCATCCTGCATGGCACTTTGAATAAATAATTTATAATATCACTTTTCGTGTGGCACAATTAAACAAAACAACGATTAATTCACTTCAAAAATGGTGTTGCTATCTAATTATTACACTCTTTTGCACAGTAAGTTCACACATTAAAAAAAAATTCACTCAAAGTTTACGCAGATATTTTACTTTTTATGCACAAATTACCTTTTTTAATTTTCGCTCCGTGATTTTTTTCCTAGACACAACTCGATTTGTTGAGGGATGGGGACATACTGAAGTCAGAATCTGTCATACCTACAAGGAAAGAGAAAAAAAATTGTAGGAATCGAGAAAATTCCTATTTCCCATTCCTCCTGTGTTCCAAACATACCCACTCTCTCCTAATTATATTTGAGTATAATCATTGCTTTTAACCTAAAATGATTTGATTTGAAATCAATATACCATACTCAAAGGAAATACATCGCCTCATTTTATATCTCGAGTTGCATTTGGTTTAGCTCTCTAGGATCAAATTAAAATTACCTTTTCCTCACCTTGAATCACTACACAAGAGAAATTGTTTCAGAGTAAACTGTGTGCAATCTTAATCAATAGTATATTATATTAAATTTCCTTAATGATTGCACTGTTATTATTAATCAAAATAAAATTATCTTTACTTCGGTTAATTACCTCTCGAACGCGTTTCAATAGAACTTGTCTATCATCATCGGCGAACACGACTGATGATAACAAGTGTCTCCCACAATTTGCAGCATCATTGGTCCAAAGTCCGATTGTTTTTTGTTGTACCCACACGGAGATTTCACGACAGGTAAGCGGCGCGACGATGCACAAAAAATGCACAAGATCAATTTGTGCGAGAACAGTGAAACCAAACACAAAACACAAAACGCGAAAAATATTCATGTATTCTTCAAAGAAAGTGCACTTGTCGGCAAAGTGTAACAGTTATTTTTAAACTAATCCAAAAAGATATGAACTTATATTTCCATTATCGGCGTTCATGGATTTCTCGTCTTTTTGAATAAAGTAACTCTCATATGCATCTAAACGTCTTGCATCGTTAACTTGACGTATTAATTTTAAGTTATCTTTATTTATGTTGAAATGGTTGTTGGTTAGGACATGATCGGCTAGGGCTGAAGGTCTACAATTATTTGTTTTTATGTATGTGGAATGTTCTTTAAATCGAGTTTCTATATTTCGTTTCGTTTGACCATAGTACACTTGTTCGCAATCACCACATTGAACTGAATATATTCCCGACTTCTTCAAATTATCCGTTTTATCTTTTGTTGTGCCTAGGATGTTCTTCAATTTATTGTTATTTGAAAAAACCATTCTCATGTTGTTTCGATTAAAAGTACATTTTAATTTATTTGTTACAACTGGGTTGTATGAAAAACGAACCCTTTTTGGTTCATCTTTTTGATCAATGCGCTTATTTTGGGCATATAGAGTTGTAGTCATATTAGAATTTTTGATTTTTCTCATGTGTGTTATGATGAGATCGTCTATCGTTTTTTGGTTGTAACCATTCAAAAAAGCGATATCCTTAATATATTCATACTCTTTTTTATAGTCTGTAACTGAGAGTGGCAATTTGCATAAGCGATGAATATATGAGTGAAAAGCGGCATTCTTGTGTTGGATCGGGCAATACGAAGTACTCGGTATACAGCGTTTAGTACTCGTGGGTTTATGGTAAACAGCGAAACTCAAAATTCCATTTTTATTTTGAACCAAAAGATCCAAAAAAGGCAACTTGTTATCTTGTTCTTCTTCGACTGTAAAATTAATGGTCTCGTACTGAGAATTGAGAAGTTCAAGTAGGTTTGATATTTCTGATTTTTTCACTATAGCGAATATATCATCTACATATCGTAACCAAATCCTAGGCAGATATCCTGAGATCCTTAAATCCGTTTCAAATTTTGACATAAATAATTCGGCGATCAAAGGTGACAGAGGATTACCCATACTTGTGCCTTGTTCTATCACGTAGAATGATCCACGAAATTGGAAATAATTTTGTTCCATACATTTTGTTGCAACATTAACATAAATCAGTTTCTTTTCTCTGGTTATGTCGTTCCGTTCTAAATATTCATCCAATGCTTTAATGGCTAGCTTAATTGGAATGCTTGGAAATAAAGACACAACATCAAGCATCAATGATGCTGCAAATTGTGGGAGACACTTGTTATCATCAGTCGTGTTCGCCGATGATGATAGACAAGTTCTATTGAAACGCGTTCGAGAGGTAATTAACCGAAGTAAAGATAATTTTATTTTGATTAATAATAACAGTGCAATCATTAAGGAAATTTAATATAATATACTACACAAGAGAATTCTAGCGTTACTATACGCGTTTTTTTTTTGTTATAAAGAATGCTATTCAAAATAACTCATTTTATTTCTAATATATATATTTTTTATCAACGCGTTTTTGCATTAAAAAGCAGTTGCTTTGTTTTGAAGAACAGCGCGATTTTGCAAAACAAAGCAGCTGGGAATAGTAAGAAACGGTTTTAAAAAAAAAGAAACAGGATTATAAAATGCAAAAAAAAAATACAAAAACACGGGATTATAAAAGTCGGATTTTAATAAGCGGGATTACAATACCGGGATTTTGAAAATCAGGATTATAAAAATCGGGATATCGTACCCAACCCTGCGGATAAGCAACTATGCTGAGGACCGAATCCAGACTGATTTTAACTAAAAAGATTATTTGTTTTCAAAAAACGAGATTATTGAAAGTGTAGAAGTTTTTCCAAGACTTTTGAAAGGTAAAGTAAAATAGAAATTGGTCTGTATTCAGGCTAACATAGTTGAGTACCCGGTGTGTTGAGCACAGGAACTGCTTTAGCATAATTCCATACATACATTATTGTGTTAACAAAATAAGTCGAAACTGGAAGAAAATGTGGAAGAGTAGTTTTAACAAAAAGTAGATTAATATCATCAAGGCTAGCTGATTTAGATTTAATACTCAAGATAGCTTTAAATACATCCATTTACTCAAAGCTTGAAAACTGAAAAGAATAAGGGTAGATCTTATCAGAAGGTGCTAAACCTAGAACTACAGATGTCAATCTTTAACATTTTCAAAATGTAGCATTAAGTTTATCGGGTAGATTACATCCAAATCCTGAGTTTTATTTCGCACGACCCCTAAGTCTTTCAAGTTTTTCCAAAAAACTGATGATGATTTACTATTGTCAAGCCGCCTAGAGTAGAATTGTTTTTAAGGCTGCCTGATTTTGGAGTTAACTTCGTTTCTTTAAGCGAAAAATGTTCATAGAACTCCGGCAATCTGAATCTTTTCCATATTTTATCGACAGAATCCCGTTTAGTTTTCAATTTAACAATTTCAGGACTAAGTCAAGAGTTGTTTGGAATTCTTAAAGTTTTTATCTTGAGCGGTACGTGATCATTGAACAGGAAAATTGAACAGTCCTTTGTGAATTTGGGCCTCAATCCCTCAACCAACAGTCTCCGCCAGCCAGCTCAGTCTCTAGCTAGCTGCTTCCAGTTTTGCACTCGAAGTTGATTGAGGTCCTCTTCCAGTACATCTACCTACTCTAAGACTGTATTTCTTCGTCCCACGGTAATTTCGTCGAAGTCTTTCCAGGCTGCAGTAGCTGAACCTTGATCCTTCTCGCTAGGTCCGTGTCGTTGTATAACCCGTAAAGTTCACTGTTGAATCTTCTTCTCCATTTCCCATCAATGTACACGGACCCATAGATAACCCGAAGAACTCTCCTATCAAAACAGCCTAGGGCTCATTCATCCGATTTTGTAAGGGTGCATGCTTCTGCACCATACAGATTAGGAAAACAAATACACACGAACACCTGGCTCAAGGCCCTAATTTCGTGGTGGATTGAATTCCAATCCACTCTATATTTATATGCATGAATTACATGCATATTTATAGTGTATGTTGCCTTGTACAAAAAGGAAAAGGCACAAGATTAATCTTGAAGCATCTGTCCCATTGCCGTAGACTTTACCTTCCGCCATTTGCATTTGTCTCAAGTACCAGTTTGCTTTTACCGTTAATAAAAGCCATACTGGTAAATGTGTTTTTATCTATATAACTGAGCTTAGAACACGTCACTCAGTTACCGAGAACGAATTTCTCGTTAACCAACAGCCACTCTGAAACTCCCACAAGGGGGCCGACCGCAACTGTAGTTGAGATTCAAAGGTCCTAAAACACAATGAATTGGGCATCAACTACCCCAGAGCACCAGTTTTTTCAGAAGACATGGTAGTCTCTTTTGTTATTTTTTACTCTGTGAATGTATGAAATTATCATCATACATTCTTTCGAATGTGTGAAATTATCACACATTCGTACAAACCAAAAGGATAATTTTCCAGCTTCGTGAGTTAACGGCTCAACAGGAACACTGGTGTCCATTGTCATGCAGTCCATTTTACCAGAAAGGAGTTCGGTGGTCCAAACTGGAAGACTGCATGACACATTGCCATGCAACACCAATTTTTAAGGAACACTCATTAGTGCCTTATTCTATCACAATGATATCAAGTACAGTCTCATTAATCACCATATATCCAAAAAAAATTTAATGATACCTGTACAATGAAAGCGTAGGTTCATTCGCCCTGACCGAAGTCTGGTTGACGCTCTGCACCACTTGGAGGTTGAACCTTCCGCACATGAGCGGCAAGTAATCTGTACTAGGCATTGCAAGCAATTCTTTCCAAACCCTCACCCACTCTTCGCAGAGCTCTGCACCATACAGTAGAAAGAGGACTTTACCACTAAATTTCTTTATCAGCCCAAAGAAACAGCGATTAGCAAGACTTATTCTTCGTCTGATTTCGGCGCTGATGTTATTGCCTGGCTATTAGCGGAGCCTAGGTAAATAAAGTTAAAGCCTATACGTAATAAATAAATAAACTAGCCGTCGGTGTTGGGCGTCCTTCCTCGAAGACAGCTCATATACTTTGTTTTGCCCTCATTAACCGCTAAACCCATTTTTGCCGCCTTACATAGGCACCATTGACATCACGATCTGTGTTCTTCCCATTATATCAATATCATCGGCGTACGCGAGAAGTTGAAAAGACTTCATGGAAGAAAGTTCATCTGGTGTTGGCGGTGGAGTTTTGCAGTTTTTCTCAAGCACGATGTTAAAGAAATCGCATGACAGTGACAGTGCATCGCCGCCGCCTTGTCTGAATCCTTCTTTGACATCGAAAGATTCCGTAAGCTCGTTGCCAACCTTGATGGTTCAGCGTGAGTTCTCCATCATCATTTTGCACACACGAACAAGCTGGGCAGGGATACCAAAACTAGACATATTTAGATCACTGAACTTGGTGTCTCAAAAGCAATTCAAAAATATAGATTCAAGAACTACATAAATGTTCTAAGATAATTCATACTAGGCGTTGTTTGCAAAATGTATTTATAATACAACCCCTCAACCCAATATGAGTTTAAAAATATAATCTACATACAAAAATGTTTAAACTATCAGAATTGGTCGAGGAAAGCTTATAGGAAACTAAAAAAGTTTCTGGGATGCTGATAATGTGTTAGGTTTTACTTTGTTGTTTTCGTTTTTTAGATATTTCGAGTTCTACTACGATATTTTCATGAAGCTGGCAGATTTGGTGGATTTGGTAGAAACTGATAGCCATATCCTAACTCCCTGGAGCTGGAGGGTAAGCTGAGTTTTTTGCCAAAAGTTAATGCCAATTTGAGTTAAAATTTTATTCAGAGATCTTGGGCCTTTCTTATAACAAAGCGTAAAACACGTATTTATATAAATGGCTGCTTACATTTTAAAGTGGTGTTTAAATTTGTAGTTACAAATAACAAATTTAAACCCGTCTTTTACTTATGACCACCCTATTACTAAATCTACTACATTCGGCTTCATATAGACAGGTAAAGAAAGGACATTTGTTTCTTTTGAGAAACAAACAAAGGTGTTTATAAAATCCTTTTTTTTCTTTCTTTTAGTAGACCACAACTTTGAATCATAATGAAATCAAAGGAAAAACATTCTTTTTTTCTGTTTGTAAACAAAAATTGATACAGACAATTTTATTTTGCTAAGATGCAAAAATGTATGTACATATGAAATTACCCAAATTAAATTTGACTGCTAAAAATTAAGTACGTAAAATTTCGGCCATTCGGGATTATTTTTACCTAAATTTTCAACCTGGACCAACCTGGACCAACCTGGGTGGTTGTCTTCTTTAATAGGCTTTTCAAATAATCTTACGATACAACAAGCTATTTTTTTGCCATCGGAAAAACGACAAAAAAAAATTAAAAACACGATAACACAAGTCACAATAAAGTGACTTGTATGTTTACATAATGAGTTTAAATATAGGTATCACAACTTAAAAATTTAAATTCATGTTTTTCGTTAAGTTGAGTATTAAATTTATTATTGGTTTGGTTTAGAACCAAGATTCGACTTAATGATTAATTAATGATTCGACTTCCGTACTGCTTAATATAACCAGTGTCTGCTTTTCGGATTACCAACTCACAATTTCTTCGGCTTACATGAAGACGAAGCCTGTACATGATTTACGGTCATCTGCGCTTATTGCCTAAACCGCAATTACAGAGCGTTCTGTCTTGTGTTATTAATTATGATATAGCTGTGCTGGAACTGGAACTGATGTATCGAATAAGATGTTTCAAAGAAACACACTGCTCTTTGTATGGCTTAAAATCAATGGATGGAATGTATGCATTATATGAAGGGACTTGTTGATACAGCAAATACATACTCGTAAATCAAAGTTACTACTACTCAACAACTTGATATTGGGTCAGGTTTTGCTTTTTATGTTCTAAATTTGTAGATACATCTAATTGTTATAGTGTTGGGAGCAAAAAAAAATATGCGTGATGGTGGAAAATGTACGCTTTAATAAAAGAAGAAGTCAAAAGAATTTTGTAGAACAGTAAAATTTATTATTAGATAATGAAGAAGTTAATCTAATGAAATCTAAGCGAAGAATGAGAAAAATTATTCATATAGTTTGATAAAACAAACTACTTGCTTCGCTTACAGCAGTATATTCGGCCTCAGTCAAAGATAGGGCAACTGTTCTTTGTTTTCGAGATTCTCAAGAAATAGCGGCTCCACACATGGTGAAAGATGAACCCGCATAAGATCGTCGATCAATTGTGCAGTTTCACCAGTCTGCATCTACAGAGCATGTCAAGTTTCAAACATATTTTTTTCATTGTGAGAACAAATACGTGTGTCAAGTCAGCAAGAAAATACTTAAAACGGTAAGCAATTTGCGGTTCTTTGACATCGAAGCTGTTGGTGTTGTCGTAACCGGCTTTAATGGAGCAGCGTGAGTTCTCCATTGTCATTCTGCTCAGACGAATGAGTTTTGTAGGGATGCCAAAACTGGGCATGGCATTATACAGTTCTTCTTAATAGATGCTTTCATACGCGATAAAATGATAGTATGTGTCGATTTGTTTTTTCCAAGACCTACTGTAATGTGAATATTTGATCGATAGTGGACTTTCCTGGTCTAAAGCCACTGATGTGGACCTATTAGTTTGTTGACAAACGGCTTCAGGCGTTCACATGGCATTGCAGAAAAGATCTTATAGGCGGTGTTAAGCAGGCCTATATAATTGGTGCAATTTAGAGGGTCTCCTTTCTTCAGAATCAGGCAAACAGTCCTGAAGTTCCATCGGGCAAGCTCTCTTCCGACAATATTCTGCAAATGAGTTGGTGCATGCTCCTTTCCAAGTAATCACCGGGTGTTTTGAAGAGTTCGGCATTGATGCCGTCAGCTTCCACTGTTTTGGGTTCAATACATCATTACTTAAAATATTTCAATCCGATATCGTAAAATCTGTTGAACAATATTAATCGATCTAATGTAAACTTAGTCCCTTTTTATTTGGTCCCCATTTTAAACCGTTTTCGTAAGGCACGGTACAGGAGTTTCGATCAAACAATAGTTCGATCTTATCTTCTATCTATATATATAAAAATGTAATCTTCTTCTATATATATAAAAATGTTATGTTGGTTTGTGTACGCTCGAAAAACTCAAAAAGTTCTGCACCAGTTCAGCTGAAATTTTAACATGGTATAAAATCCGCATAAGGATTGTTTTTATCTATTTTTTGCAAGTTTGGAACATGAAGTGTATTGCTCAGCTGAATAATGGTATTTTCTCCACCATTCCATGATTTCAAAGTAACATCTCCATGTATTCGTTGCATTTTTATTTATCAACTGTGTTGAAGAATTTGGAAAGATACTCCCGTATATCTTCTCCTTCAGTCATCTTATTTTTGGATAGCCTGAAAAATGTTGTTTCGAGCAGGACCTTTCGATGCATATCTACATTATATTGATCCAAGCTTCCACCAAATTTCAATTGAAGTGTAACATCTACGTACTTGAGTAAGCTATAAAGGATTGATTGTCAAGATCAAATCAGATTTTGCTCTTCGGTCTTCATTCATCCAAATATTCAAAGCATCCTGAGTTTTCGCATCTTTTTCATTAAGTTCTGGTTTTGGTACCTCTCAGCAAACGTATCCCCATTCATTCTTTATCAGCATGGCTTCAATTTGAATCTTCCAGGTTTCATAGTTCGACTTCGATTTATTTTCAATCCGAATAGAATTCATGTTCGCCATTTGTCATGAACGAAAAAGATTCTTCAATTCAATAGTTAAAATAAATTAATTTATCGTTCTTTTATTATCTCGGATCTGGGCCCATAACCGAATAGAAATACGCTTTAATAAAAAAGAAGACAAACGATTTTTTTTAGATTAATAAAATTTATTATTCATGAAAAAGTTAATCCAATTAAATTCAAACGAAGAATGAGACAAAATATTTGTTATAATATAAGAAAACTGGAAGAAGTATTGCAAAGTATTTAGACCACAAAGTGTTTTTCTATATTTGAGTTCTAACTTAAATTTAATATTCCGAATATTCTGGTCACTTTATGAATAGTAAGGAAAAAATTGATCTCTATAACTTGTCTCGACGCACGCTACATTTCGGCAAGCATAGGGTTGTTGCCTTCCTCAAGGAACTTTGTTATAAAATGTTAAATAAAATAAACTTATGTTTTAAGTATCCAAAATAATGGCAAACAGTAAGGAAAACTTACATTTGGGTGAAATTTTACTTTACTGTTTTTTTTGTTGATAATTCTTATTATTGATTCCAACCAGATCTAAGTAAATAAAATTGGTTTAAGTCAAGTTATCATATATAACCTATGTCAAGGAAGAAAGAACACTGAGATAATTAAGCGAGAAATTCCCGTTCAGCTTTCAACCGAGTTTTGCTTAGTCCTCTAATGCTCACACAGTGACAGTACCACCTATCTCTATACTTCGTCCAAAACAAATCTTCAGTACAGGGAAGATAGGACATTCATATCTCACTCTATCTGCAGAGGAATTCCATTACGTTGCGTTGTGTAAAAGTACCAATTGGCAAGGGTTACCCTAGGCTATATACTAAAACTGTAAAAAGCTCTCCGAAAAATCGAAAGAGTTGCCTCGACTTCATTCATTCCAGTTTTTGTATGTTTTTTTTTTTTTTTTTTGTGGGGAGATATGGCCTTTGTTCTTGGTCTTTGGCAAACAGTTCTTTCTGAAACCGAAAAAATATCGCGCACTTGTCTTATAGATTGGGTTTTGTTTTTAAATGGTCATAAAATTTATTTGTTGCATCAACTATTTCTTTTTTTTGTCTCAGCTGTTCAATCCTTCGAAGAACTTGAAGTCGTTTTAATTAAAATTACTGTTTTTATAGTTTATATTTCACACAGCACCACCAAAAAATTATAAACGCAACTTGTACGAATGTATGCACCAAAAATCTGTTCAAATTAATCAAAATGTCTCTACCTTGAATAAGCCTACTCATTTTTTAACGGATTTTAATTTTTGATTCCATACCATGAATAAAAAATGGGACGGCAACGATATGCTTAGAAAAAGCTACTATTCTTGAAAGTTAACCTACAGAATCGAAATAAAAGTAAGCATTATCATTTTCTAGGCAACGCTGATTTATATGTTTGTTTTGTCAAACAAAATGAGCTTTGCAAAAACGACCATACGATCAGTATGGCTTCCGCTTCAGCCGTGCGAATAGCAGGTCATAGCGGGATGTACAAATTGTATGAGTAGTATTGTAGTATTTTTTTTAAAGGGGATTATAGATGTTTTTTCCTAAACAGGCACCCTTTGGAGTAAGAAAGCTCTCCCATAAGGCCTGTACTGCAGATTTGTTTTGGACGAAGTATAGCAGAAATAAGGGTGACCAGGTGAATCCTCCTCGAAAACTTCGGTCCTTAGATTTACTTTTTGCTGACGGCATTTACTTGGTCTTGCCCTCATGAAAATCTACCCCAGTCTTTATAAACCTTTTTTAAAATCATTGTTGATTTAACCTTAAGAGAAACCTTATATATAAACATAATACATAAACAAGTGCTATACTCATTTACAAGAAGTTGAAATCCATACAATTGTATTTTCGGTTCACAACCTACTGAAAGTTTCCCAGTTTCTCTTGCCCAAAAATTTATACTAGAAAAGCAAAAAGCTATAAAAATATATCTTTGAAAAAACCTAGAAAGAATAACAATTTTTCTATATCTTCTAGTAGAAATCTAAATCTTCAATATGAAAGAACCTTAGGCTTTCAATAACACTCTATTTTTTTTTTAATGTTAAGCAAAAACGCAACAATGTTGCCTTCACAAAAAAAAAATGCCAAAAGGAAATATTTTTCTGTCGTTTGTATATTTACGAGTGGTCCATCTCGGTTCTAACTTTGAATTTGTCTCCACAAGGAAAAGCAATTGCATAAAAAAATGAAAAAAAAAAATACTAAAAAAACGAATCAAATAAAATAACTTGAAAATGTGCAAAGAAAATGATAACGACATACGAATCTACAGAGAGATACTTTGCTTAATCTCTTGGGAAATGCTGAATTCACAAAGCCGAAATAAATAATAACCAACGTTTAACTTCGAAAACAATAGGTTTTTTTTCGGAATTGACTGCAACGACCTTGTTTATGAGCAATTCTTGCAACAAAAGTCGACATGCTATCCTGAATGTTTTAAGGGTAATGAGGATATGCTATGGCTATCTTTGACTCCCATGCCAATTCTATCCAAGAAATCATAACACTCAACTCAAATGTCACTGTTATCATCCGTATCAATTTTATTATTATGTATATGAATTTACGTATTCCAAAGGAAATTTAACCGAAGTAGAGTGCTCGCGAATTCAAGCCCTTTAAGCCCAAGTTTTGCTGATCCTTCAGGAGTAAGTAAAACAGTATTAAATAAAATGGTATTGCATAATAATAACGCCCAAGAGCCTAGCTCTTTAAGGCGTTTAGTATCACATTTTATTCCTATTGAATTTTTTATTGTTGGTAATGTGTCCCAAGGCCACTGACATTTAGAAATATTCTAAAATTATTCTTATATTTCTTAAACCAAGAAAAGAGAAGACTTTTTCGAAAAAATCTTGTATTCTATGTGTCAAGAAATCTAATTTCAGATTTAATAGAATCCTTAAAACCCCAGCACTTTATAAAAAGCGCACAGTCGTGATTATTTCATTAAAGCATGCGTATCTAAGCCCGTTTTGAATAATTTTAAATACTTAAAAATGAGAAAATGGGGCATATGCATAAAAATCAAGTAATTACTAGTAGTAAATACTTCAAGTAAATACTAGATCAACAAGTAAAAGCTCAGATTCGTAGTATTTACTTCATTTGGTATGCATAAAAAAAAGTAAATGCTAGCCAGCATTTACTAGTAGTAAATACTAGATTCATCCAAGTAAAAACTACATATTCATCGGAAGACTCAGGCATTTGCTTACAGCAATTGAAAAAAAAAATTAAAATGAAAAACTAGACTAAAAAAGTAACAAGAAAAACCTTAACTTCGCTTTGATTAGGTATTTAGATTTCATCACTTTGAGCTGAAGTATTTGTTATTGATTTTTTAATAATACATTTTCATACGGCGCGTGGTTGTTACATTATCTTGACAAAAAACGAAAATAGTTGTACATTAGATTTTGTCAAAAGCTTGAGGTGCATTCGGTTCTTTTGATCAAATCTACATCATTTCTCCGCAGCTGCCCCTATCTCCTGATTTCAGGTGCACCAGAACAGAATTGCGTCCGTGGTCGTTGGTAGTTTCGCTTTTAACTCCTCTGTCCTCTTCTTCAAAGTTGTCGGGTTTCATTTAAATACTTTGCAACATTATGCAAAAAAACATGTCATTATTAGAGTTGCCACGTTTTTCAATTGTACCAGTATACAGTTTTGTAATATTGGGAATCGACTTTTAAGCTGACCAAAACATCGTTCTATGATGACCCTCTCTTTTGTATGTAATTTGTTGTATGATTTCTCCTTGCTCGTGATTGGGTTTCTATAAATGGTGTTATTAACCAAGTGGTGATTCCATATCCCTCATCTACCAAAAGAACTGTGTTTACTGAATTTCTTAAAATTGGTTCAAGAAAACTGTTTTTCCAAATCCTGGAGTCATGAACTGAACCTGTCCATTCACAAAAACACTTGTAAAACATTCTTTTGCATCACAGGTGGCTGGAATGTTGATGGATGCATATCCCTTTCGATTTATATATTCTCAGAATGCAAGTGAGGTTTTTTAATCTCCACATGTGTGCAATCCAAGGCTCCAATACAAGAAGGAAAGCTGTATATAGAAAGCCAACCAACATTTACTTTTTCAAAGCGGTAAAGCATTTTGAAATTATTTGACGCTGGAGATCTTCGTTCTTTGTTAATTTGTTCAGTGTTAATGTGCAAAAATACGGCCAGTTGACAAGAATATTGAACCGATCGCCTTGAATTTTGATTTGCAAATGAAAATGTTCGTTTCAAACATTCAAAAGTATTTACTAGCAAATGTTCAAGTTGCTCTTTAGCAACTTGTAAAAATTGAAGTAAATACTAGTAGTAAAAGGTTTTTATGCATATCACTTTAAGTATTTACTACCAAAATTCATCCATACCTAGTAAATACTTTTACTTCTAGTAAAAGCTTTTATTCAAGTATTTACTTGAAGTTTATGCATACGAAAAAAAGTAAATACTATCAAAATTGACTAGTAAAAGCATTTACTACCGTTTATGCATATGGCTCAATGACTGCAACCGTAAAATAAGGAAGAATAATAATTAAGTTGCATAAAAAAGTATTTTACATTAGAATGACATCACTCATAAGTCATAACTGAGTTTCAGTTTAAGTTAAAAATCTCGTTGACCGATTTTCATATTTTTTTTTTTAACTTAAGAGGAATAAGAGAAAAAGGCTTATGACGAACGAAATTTATGTTTTTAAAATAACAAAATGGTGCAATTGTTAAGAATAATGTTTCTCTCACTGCAGTAAAATATATCAATGTACCTACGAATACCCAATATCGTTTGCAAATTTCGTCAAATATGCATTTCTCTCTATATGTATAAAAATGGATGTGTGTTTGTTTGTTTGTATGTCTCTTATAGACTCCGAAATCGCCCAACAGATATTTGTGAAATTATCATGGTTCATTCGTGCAGTGATGATTTCTGTGAAAAAAAAAAATCGAAAAATCTCATGGAAAATTGGGAAAACTGGAAAAACCAAACAAAAGTCGGAAATTAAATTTTTTTTTCTTGGAATTTTTTGTTTCAAAATGGGTTTTCGAATAGAAAAACAAAAAGTTCTTAATGAAAAACTCGGAAAACTCATTGGGAAAATTGCAGGTGCATTGGTTTTCAAATGGAAAACTGGAAAATTTCAGAATGGGTTTTCCAATGACAAATAGAAAGTGCACTGATTCTCAAATAGAAAAATGGAAATTTTTTGTTTGGGAATTCGGAAAACTCTGTGAGAGCACGAAGAACTTCAACACCTTTCATAAGTTTTTTTTGTGGAATTTAAGGTGCATTGGTCCGCTTAATCCTCAATGCATTTTTATAAAATTTCCATTGCATAAAAATAAATTTTTGGAACTATCTTACGGGAAAGTCAGCAAATAAGGGGGAAGCTGTTTGGAATTCTTATTTTTGTGAAATAGTCAAAACAGAGAAGTTTTTGAATTTTTCAAAGAAATTTGCGTTTTACTTCATCCTTTAATGAAAGTAGAATGTTAGTTGTAGAGCTTGGAAAAATTGAGATATGTGGTTCTCTATTTCAATTAGTTTAAAAAAAATTGCATTTTAACAATGTCTGTGTTAATCATAATGATTATTCTGGAGTTGCTCTGAAGGGTGGCGAGACGAAGTTCGAAGTTCGCGGGGTCGGCTAGTATTTTCAATAAAAAAAAAATGTCAACAAAGAAAAAATATATAGTTTTAAAGTTTAGGTCTTTTATTTAACGATTGAAGCAGTACGTATAGTCTTCCGGGTCAGCTAGTAAAATATAAGAAAGATTAAAAACTTAAAATAGTAGATAGCTCTTAATCTTAATATAGAAGAAAGAAGAAGAAGAATACAGAAATGGTTACGATAGAATCTTTATAGTTTTGTTTTTCACTAGCACATATTCTCAAGCCCTGCGAATCGGATACAGAATAGTAATTTGATATTGAACTTTATATAATTTTTAGTTTTTTGATTTTATTTTGAAGATCGAAGATGTTATATATTTTTATTTTACAGAGGAATCTTATTGAGGTTAAACCATAATATTTTATATGGGATTTTAAAAATAAATCTGAAGTTAAACCAATACATCTCTTTTATTTTATCACATTTATGTGGTGTTTCACCCGTGCGTCGTTTCATCGTGTAACAATGGGTGCGGCATGAAGGATGCTCGTAACATTCGACTTTTACCTCTTTTTCCAGCATACCCTCGGAGAAAGAATAAAGTTGGAAGGCCAATGTGCACTAATCAAACATAATAGTTGTTTTATTTTGTAATCACTTTTGGTTTAAAAGTAATGGTATAAATTGTTGCTTTCGTACTCACTCTCCCTGAAAAAAAAAACAATATCCACTCGAAATTTATATTATTAGCAATAATTACCGAAAATAATTCGCAATTACGAAACGCCATAATATGTAACAATGTAACGTAGGTATAATTTTTTGCAATAAAAATATTTTCACGACTGGGTCGTACGAACTTGCTCCTGAATTCAAAATTATAACCATAAATTATAATCATAAAAACATAAAAAAAAAATAAAATTCATACCTAAATAAAAATTAAAATTGAAATGTGTACCTCAAAATTAGATTCAATCCGAAAAAATTAATGCCATAAGCTTTCTTAAGAAATTGTTGATTTTTCATTTTTTTTTTATTCTTGGAGCGGTTTTTTTTAAATTAATTTTGTATGTATAAAATTTTTCGAAAACGTCTTAAAATTAATTTGGGTATTGAGTATTCAAGAACATGTAAATATACATTTTATAAGTAAATCCAATTCTCAATACTGATGCGTTTTTGAGATACGGAATTAAAAAAAAAATTAAAAATATTTTTTGAAAATACAAACATTTTTTAGAAATTTGTTTGAAAACAAAGTACTATTTGAGCAATATATAAGTACTTTCAGAAAAAAATACGCTGATCGGACTTTAATTTTTCGAGAAAATCTTATAACAAAAATACGGTTGTATGAAAGGTACCGGTTTGGAGCAATACAAAAATATTTTTTTTTACATAAAATACATCAGTTAAAAAAAAAATGTTCGGGAAAATTAAAAAAAATCGTAGGAGCCGTTTTTGAGAAAATTAAAATTTTTGGTTTTCGGCCAAAAAAATTGCATGGTGGCTACCCTAAATTTTGATCTTTAAAAAAATCAAAAAAATGGCAAATGCGGATTCGCCTCTAATTTTCAAGTTTGAAGTCAGTCGGACAGTGGTTAAGACTGTACGTGCGTGTAGACAGACAGACGGACGGAATCGCCGGACCCACTTTTTTCGACTTATCTATAATCGTAATGTCATATCTCATGAAAATCTGAACTTTTTTTTTTACTCCATCAAAAAAAAGTAATTGAAAATGTACAGGCAGATATGCTTAAAGTCCTATTTACATGTATTTGCGCAACAAAACTTTACACCACGAAATAAATGACCCTATGGCATAAAAATCCTTTATTTCATTGTTATATTATATGGAATGCAGGATTTTCTCAGTAACATTTCGTGAAAATAGAACTGGAACGACTGATCTAATCGACCAACAAAGAAAAAAAAACAATGAAGTAAAAGCCCCAGGGTTCCATTGACTTGTTTTTGATAAGAAGAATTGCAGTAGTGCGTTGGAACGTGAATGCAATAGTTACAGTATTGTCGAACCATATGAAGGAGCAATCAATACGACAGGCTAAACATTATGAGCAAAAAAGGGGAAACATTTCATCATTCCAATGCCGAATGCAATCCAACAATACAACAAAGTAACTTTATTTGACAACATGGCATGGAAGCTACACTGTATTTTCAATGCAATGCAATGTGTCCAAATGCCACAACAGGATTTTAGAGGTATGGGTAGCGATGCTTTCTTGCGGCCGGTAACTAAATCTCACAATAGCATCAAACACTTCATTGTCAAAGCAGAAAAACGATGTCCGATATCGAAGTTGTTCCAAGCAAACCGTGTTTCGCTGTTAGAAGTATAATATCGTTCTTCATCCAAAATGTTTAATTAAATTATTTTTATTTTTATTGAGAATATTTGTTAATTTAAGCCTTTAATTTAATATAACAAGTATGCATTTTTTTCTCATCTTATTATGTAAGAATAAGCGTCTGTTTCACAATGTAAAAGTAAAGTTCTGATTAGTTAACCCAGCACTTAAATTACCTGCCAGTTAAATCCTCCTGTTAGTGAGTTTTACGTTTCACATTCATACTTCTGATAAACTTATGTTTCGGGTAACTAATTGTCAGTTATTCCAATTTTCCAGTTAAAAATGTTTTGACAAACATGAAATCTTAGAAATAGGTTGAAGTATTTGCTATATTTTTTTTTTTTATCAGAGACGCAACCCTCAAGTCCATTTTTTGACGTGTCGAAAAGAATATCCATTTTATTGGAAAAGATGAAAATTAAACGAATCCTTGCTCCTCAGACTTCAAATTTTATTTTATTGAAAAAAAAAATGACAATTCCTTGCTTTTTCGGACCTTTAATTTTTTTTTTAATTGAAAAAAAAATGACAAATCTTTGCTTTTTCAGACTTTTAATATCTATTAACTGCCAGTTAACTACATACTTTATAGGGCACTTCATCCTTCCTTTAAGTTACTTGACACTTTAACTACTAGTTAGCTCTACTCAGATATTGTGAAACTCTATTTTGAATTTTAACTACTGGTTATCTTCCAAGAAGCTAAACTGGGACTTTACTTGTATACTGTGAAACAGACGCTACATTTGATAAAATTTCTTATACAATTTTTTTTAGCTTCATGAATTTTGCAACTGCTTTCGACGACTGTTGCGAAAACGCAAAATTATTTTTTCGGAAAACAAGAGAAAAATGGTGCGGGGAAATAACTCCACGGGAACTAACTCCACTGAGGGATTTACTTCCCACCAAGTGAGAACTTACTCCACTTTTGTAAAGTGTAGTTAGTTCCCATGTACGGTGAGAACTTAATTCACTTTCTAATGGGAACTAAGTTCACACATTTATACATGGCGCAGGGAAACTGGTCCAGAAGTCAGAAGTCCCAAAAATGGGTTTCGGGGCTAATGACCCACTATGGTGGGTAATAACAACAACCCCAAAATGTCCTATAAATAAATAAGATCATTTTTATTAACTACCTATTTGTCGACAAAATGGATAGAGCAATTCATTTTCAAAGCTGTTGCTGTTTCCTTTAATTTGGAAAAGCATGCTAGTGTCTGGATAGCAGGTGCTGCACTGCAATGATTCATATTGAGCATCTTTTTTCACCTTGGTCTGAGGATGATGACTATCTGTAACACTCAAAACCGATTTGGTTTGATTGGGAGTGAAGCGAGCGGAAAAAATTTTGCCCAAAAGAGAATCAATGTGGGGTGTGAAAATTCGCGCGAATTTTTTTATTTTCACACCCCAAATTGATTCTCTTTTGGGCAAATTTTTTTCAGCTCGCTTCGCTCGCTTGCAATTTTTGGTTCAAGCTCTAAATCCTTAATAATACAATTTTGTTAATAATTTGAGAGGAATTGTAGAGTTAATAGAGTCAATAAAAAAAAAATGTCTTTCTGATGGAACTTTAAATTTTATTGAAATAGCTCAGTTATTTTTAAGGGGACAAAAAGATGAAACAAGATGAAAGTGGGTTCAAGTTCAGTGTGCTTGTAGAATGCCCTACTCTCACCGAACACCAAACTTCAGAAGAACGTTTGCATAGGAAGAAGTTGTCTTTATGTCACATAAACATACAGCATGCGGTATATTTCAACTGTTATATACCGTTTAAGAAAATGTTTAAAATTAATAGCAAAGGTCAGAAACCCCGAATTTGATTTCTGGACTAATGAACCACCATATAGGGTGTCAGATTCTTAAAAATGGGTTTCCTCTCTAAGTTTCTCAATATTTGTGTGCATGCGATTTTTTAAAATTATTTTCAGTCTTAAAAACTGAATTTCGGAATGACTTCGTTTCTATAAGACATTTATTTTAATTTCACAAACAAAATTTCTCAGTATACTTGAATTCTTATTTTAGTTTTTTCTCAATTAAAGTGGCAAATTATTTCAAATTCGAAGGGAACTAGATCCACTTTTATTTGAGGAATTTAATTCCCACTGTACATGGGAACTAACTACACTTTACAAAAGTGGAGTAAGTTCTCACTTGGTGGGAAGTAAATCCCTCAGTGGAGTTAGTTCCCGTGGAGTTATTTCCCCGCACCGAGAAAAATAGACAGTGTTCGAAATTTAAAACTTTTATCTTTACTTAATCTGGTAGCCGCCGGAAATAGATTTGACGTCGATGTATCAGGTATCGCTGTCGATGTATTTGAAACAAACATCGATGTTTTGAAAATATCCAAGTATGATTTGCATATAAGTAAGGTTATAGAGATAGTGAATCACTAACCTTAACTCTTTGTAGGCCTGCAGTAAACTTAATCAACAAGTGTTTCGCTCCTGTGGTAAAATATCAAGTCAATAACTTTCAACAACGCAGTCACTAATTAGTTTTTTTTCCGCTTAGAAAAAAAATTCTACTAAATTAACTTGCGAAACCAAGAAAATGAGTACCATTTTAAATAAAATACTTCCGTAAATCTGTTTTATATAAACCTACGTATGTTGCTTTTTTGACACATGTCCCGTTTTTTATTGTACTGAATGACAAGTTTTTGAAGGAAAAATTAACGAAGTAATACATTTTTTGTTTGTTATTAATTTTTAAAAATATTTTTCAACTCTAGTCTCTGTATGTTTGAATTAAGAAAAAATTCAGAGAATAAACTTTGGTATTATAGTACATATATTTGTTAATCGACTTTAATATTTTCTAATATTTAAATAAAACACCGAGAGCTGAGCTGATGACCGCACCGTTTCGCATCCAATTTGAAACTGTCTTTATTTTCATATTTTAAACAAGAAGGAGAAGATAAAAGGAAAAGAGAATAGCGTTTGTACAATGGAAGTAGGGGTAAAGTCTATAAATAGCAGAAATAACGATCTGTTGTACATATGTATATTTTGAAATGACAATCGGTTTATGTTATTGTATCAGTAAGAGTAATTGTGTTAGGAACTAAAATACAGAAAGATATTATACAACGACAATAGGATAGCATGCAGTATCTCACACAGTAGTAACTACTACAATTCGGCCATCCTGACCTTTGAGATCACCTGATCTTTATCTATTTTTTACAATTTTTCTTTCTTTTATCAATTTTTCTAAGCCACGGTTTCATATTGCCGACCGCCCACACTCCTTGGTAGGGTAACCTTGTTTGTTGGAAATTTTCAACATCTCTAAGTACGTATCTATCGTTTCGCAATACTTTCGTAACCTCGTAAGGTCCCCGGAACTTTGGTATCAGTTTCTTAGACGCGCCAGGATGTGAATCGAAATTTTTAACCATGACAAAATCGCCAGCTTTATAAACGTTTGGTTTGCATCTTTTTCTATCTACATATTGTTTGTTATATGCCTGAGTGTTTTTTTGTTCTTCTATTGCTTTTTGTCTTACCTTCTTAAGATCCCGTTTCTCTCCTAATCTTTCTATTTCTATCAATTTATCCTTGAGTTCGTCTGAACACTTTCCTTTTTGGTCTACTCCAAACAGCATTACACTAGGGTGTTGCTTAATCGTTCGATTCACCGTATTATTAAAAGTATGTTCTACCTTGTCTAAGACATGATCCCAAAACAATCCCTCTTCCGGTTTCACTAACTTAGCCAACATAGGCCCTAAACTCCTATTTACTCTTTCAACCTGACCGTTCGCTTGAGGCGATCCCGTTGCAACTTTGACATGTCTAACATTCCTAGCTATCAAAAATTCTTTAAACTCAGTTGAAGTGAAACAGCTCCCTCTATCTGACACTATACATTTCGGTACGCTATATGCTCTAAAGTAGTCTTCTAGTGCTCTAACAACCTCTTTGGTATTCGTCGTCTTTGTTGAATACAACCTTACGAACTTAGTAAAAGCATCAACAACCACTAACACATGTTTTTTGACAGACCTAGAATTGTCTACCGGTCCATAATGATCTATGTGTATGACTTCAAACGGTATCTTCCCTTTTGGGATGTTGTGAAGGAAACCCTCCTCTTTACCTTGTTTGGCTGAATAAACTATACACTTTAAGCAATTTTTTATATGCGATCCTATTTTCTCTCTCATATTGGGGAACCAATAACTTTTCGAAATTAACTCACAGGTTTTGTCTGTACCTACATGACCCATTTCATCATGGTATTTGTATAAAACATGATCAATCATGTCTTCGGGTACTAAAAACACGATGGTACCATCATTCTTCTTTTTATACACCACTCCGTTTCTCATCTCATACGATTTACTTTCAGTCTCCTCTAACATTTGCTTAATCTTAACAATTTTACTATCTTTGTTTTGACATATTATCAAGTTTTCTTCGAACGTATTTGTTTCTATTGTCAACACATTCGTTGACCTACTTAACGCGTCTACATGTTGCATTCGACTTCCTGCTCGATGTTCTAACACCATTTCATAATTTTGTAACTCTAACGCCCACCTGGAGATTCTTGGATTGAGTTCTTTCCTCTTCAACGTCATCGTCAAAGAATTGCAGTCGGTCACCACCTTGAACCGTCTCCCTTGCAAATAAATCCTAAATCTCTCTAGGGCATACACTATCGCTAACGTTTCTAACTCGAAGCTGTGGTATTTGGCCTCCGCATCCGTAGTCCTTCTAGAGTAGTAAAAAATCGGATGAAATTTCCCATCCTGTTTCTTTTGAAGCAGTATGGCACCAAAACCTATGGCACTTGCGTCGCAATGTAATTCTGTTTCGTCTTTAGGATCATAAAGTGCCAGTACCGGAGTTTCTACTAGCTTTTTCTTTAGCGTCTCGAACGCATGCAATTGTTCTGGTCCAAAGTTAAACTCTCTGTCTTTTCTGACCAAGTCGTACAAAGGCTTGGCTATTATCGAGAAATCTTTGACGAATCTACGAAAATATGAGCATAAGCCTAGAAAACTTTGTACCGTGTGAACTTTTTGTGGTATAGGGAAATCCTGTATCGCTTTAATTCCTCTATCGTCTGCCTGTATCCCTTGTCCCGTGATCGTAAAACCTAGATACTTAATCTTCTGCTGTAGGAACATACACTTATCCTCTCTTAACTCCAACTGATTTTCTGTCATTCTTTTAAAAACTTCTCCAAGTATTCTAAAGTGTTCTAAGTAGACTATAACTTCATCATTTCTAATCATGTCTGAGAAGATCCTATTGATGTGTCTTTGAAAAGTCGACGGAGCATTTTTTAACCCAAACGGCATTCTAAGAAATTCGTATTGACCCAGCGACGTAATGAAAGATGTGTACTTTATAGAATCTTCATGCATGTAAACATGGAAAAACCCATTCTTCAGATCCAGTTTTGAAAAAATCGTTTTGTTGGCTAGCCTATCTAACAAATCGTCTATAATAGGGATTGGATAACTATCCTTTGCTGTTATCTTATTTAACGTCCGAAAATCAATACACATTCTGATGTCTCCCGTCTTTTTCCTCACTAACACTATCGGCGAAACGTATTCCGACTCACTTTCCCTAATATAACCTTTTCTTAGATATTCATCTAACAACGAACTGAGTTCACCCTTTTCTGCATAAGAAAGTCTACGTGGACGACAATGAAAAGGTTTAACATCGTTGAGGACAAGGCTCATCTTTGTTTTGACTGTAGGTTCCGTGGGGCGATCGGCGTACAAATAATTTTTTTTATATAATTCGATCAGTTTTGTTTTTGTTTCAAAATTAACATCATTATCTATTTCTAACTTGACATCCATCTCGTCTTTATACTCAATTGACATAAGCTGTCTTTCAAATTCGCTCTGACTATCTGTTGTTATATTTTCTTTTGACTTAATTTCAATTTTTTTCTTTATGTCGGTAATTAATTTAAACTTCCCTTTTCTTAAAAAATCCCTTCCCAAGATTGCCTCATATCCAGTTGCCTCATCATCTACAATAATCAAATTAACTTCAATTCCAATTTCTTTCTCGAAAAAAATTACACCAGACACTACTCCAAGAACTTTTAATTTACTTTTATTTATTCCGTAGTAATTTTTTGTTTTTATTACACAACTACAACAATTTTTTTTAATGACATCCGGAATTCGTGACGTCTTTACCATGCTTATAGGGCTTCCGGTATCTATGAGGCAATCTAGAGAGATTTTCACATCATTATGTGAATCAAAACTAAATAAAAAATTTCTTACAAAATCGTTTGACTCCTCCTCTTCGTTCAGTTGATGAACCCTTTGTGCTAATTTCCGTTGGGGACAAGCAGCTACTATGTGTCCCTTTTCCCCGCACGCGTAGCAAACACCATACTCTCTCTTTGGCTTACGGCAAACACTCGCAACATGTCCCATTGAATTACAGTTGTAACACCTTACCGTGTCGTATGGCCTTCTCGATACTGTTGTCGTTGCACTCGTAGTCGATCCCGTTGCTGTTGGTCTTCCCTCCATCTCCTTTGCGCATTGTTGTATTCTGTGGAACGATCTTTATAATCCTGCTTTTGTCGTGAAGTTGCTAACCAGAGCGTGTAGTCTCAGATTTTCATCCGAAAAACCTTCGATTATGTACTCAACTAGTTCTTCCTCATCCAAGTCCAGTCCAGTCGCCAATCGGTTTTTGTCCAAATAGTACTCGTCGAAACTTTCCGTTGTCTTCCACTGTCTTGCCTCGAACCGTTTCCTGACTACCATCCTGTTTTCTTTCTTCGTGAAATCGTCTCTTAGACTTCCACACAACGACTCGACATTCAGGCACAAAAAATTTGGTTGTGCATTCAGCCACTCCTCTGCCTTGCCTTTTAACTTGGTGACAAACAGCGTGCGCAACATTTCATCGGAAACGTCGTACATTTGTTTTACGTTCATTAGCTGTGTCAACCAGACTTCAACGTTTGCTCCACCATCGTATTCAGGCACTAATTCTTTATACATAGTATACTGTTGCACTGCCAGGCTGCCGGTCGTCACTCTAGTTGTCATTTGTGCTGTTGTTGCCGTCATCGAACTCGTTTTCACTCCAGTTGCCACGGTTGAATTTGTCGTTGCTTCAGTTGCCTCCTCAGTTGTCGCTCCCGTCGTCGTCACCGCTGTCGCACTTTTTTCTGCTCCCGTTGTCTCTTCAATTGTCGTTCCCGTTGTCGTCACCACCGTTGAACTTGTTTTAACTCCAGCTGCCTCTTCGGTTGTCGTTCCCGTTGTCGTTCCCGTTGTCTTTTCCGTCTCTTGTCTTTTCTGTTTGCTCAGCTCTGCCATCATCTTCAATAGTTCGTTCTCCCTCGCTATTATTTCTCTTCGTAACAACTCGTTTTCCTTTTGTCTTTGTTGCCTCTCTGTTGCTGTTTCCTCTTCCTCAACCTCTTGCTGTTCATCATTGGACTCGTTTTCTTCTTCACCGTCGTCGGCTTCTTCGTCGTTGTCGTCAAGCAAGTTTTTTTCTTCATTTGCCGTTCGTTTTGGTGGAGGCAAACCGCGTTGTTCTACTGGTATCTCGTTCAAACGCACAGCTAAAGTTGGTTTCGTACCAGCGCTTGATTTGCCTAAGCGCTGTAACCACTCGCGCAGCTGGGCAGCTGTGTATTCAGACACATCGATCATTTGTTCCATTTTCTTTTTCTTTTTTTTTTTTGAATTTATTTGCACACCGCGCACGACAAAGGTATAGCAAATATCAAGATGAGAAAAAAAAACAAGAATTTAGAAAGGAGGGAAAAAAATTTATGGCTTTGCTTGTGTGTCACACAACAAAATAAAACATCAAATTGACTCGAGTTTGTTTTTTTTTCGCGAGGAGAACAGCGTCACTTTAATTAAAACTGGGATGAACTATTTTATTAGAAACTTTACTTGGATTTACTAATCCCACTTCTGAATAATTTATAGTACATATATTTGTTAATCGACTTTAATATTTTCTAATATTTAAATAAAACACCGAGAGCTGAGCTGATGACCGCACCGTTTCGCATCCAATTTGAAACTGTCTTTATTTTCATATTTTAAACAAGAAGGAGAAGATAAAAGGAAAAGAGAATAGCGTTTGTACAATGGAAGTAGGGGTAAAGTCTATAAATAGCATAAGCAGAAATAACGATCTGTTGTACATATGTATATTTTGAAATGACAATCGGTTTATGTTATTGTATCAGTAAGAGTAATTGTGTTAGGAACTAAAATACAGAAAGATATTATACAACGACAATAGGATAGCATGCAGTATCTCACACAGTAGTAACTACTACAGTATTGCCCTTATTTCGAATAAAATGTTCATTTAAGAGCCGATTTTTCAATCATCGAAAAAATGTAAAAATAACAAACTGGCAAATAAACTTATCGGAGTATTCATCGGTCGAATATAAAAAGTGTTTTTCGTCAGATAAAGTCTATCTGACGATTGAAAAATCCAATATTTTGTTATTTGTCAAATAAACACTATCTGCATGTTTATCTGACGATTGAAAAATCGGCTCTAAGAAAAATAACAGCAGTATGATTACTTAAACTCTAGTTACTTTATATATATACAATATAATATACAATTTCTGACATGGCTGTGATCAGTCCATTTATTTTATAAATTATAAGATGGTTTAAATTTTGTAAATATTGTGTCAACATAAAACCAACTGTACTACATGTATATTTTATTATATAGATAGTGAACACACAATTTGAACAAGTAAAATAATGACCTTGCAATCACGAAGTTTACACCTTTTTTTAAAAAACAACACATTTTGATTTACTTTTAGATGCCTTTGGTTACGTTTTTATTGACAATGGCAGCCCAGACTCATACCTCATCTCCAACGAGGTTGATAGTTATTTTCTCAACAACTCAACATTACAAGACGCCAATATCGGGACGTTGTTCAACGACAGCAATAATAGCAGCAATTCTAACACTAACCTGTTCCTATTCAATACTAGCATTAATCAGAGCGGCTTTTTTGATAGCAGCAATGAGACCGATACCACCGCCGAAGATATTACCGAGCTTGTGCGAATGGCCCTCACATCTGTGTTGCTGGGCTTAATGATTCTTATAACAATAATTGGTAAGATATACATACTCCCTTCGCTGTTTGTGTTTTTGTGTGCTCATTAGGTTTATTTTTGTTTTGGTTTGTTTTCTTTTGCTTAACACACAACAAATTATTGCTTTTGTTTTTGTAAACAATTATGATTCTCTCTTACTCTCTCTAGCTTACCGATTTTCGTAGCTTGCCTTATTTCTTAATTATAAGAGTTAATTAATCGTTTGCACATTAAAACCTTTTTTCTCATTTGTGCGATATAATCATCATTCCTCACTCCTTGTAGGCGAGTATATTTTATTTTCAAAAACATTGACTTAGCAATATTATCCTGAGTGACTGCAAATAATATTCTTTTTTTCCGGGTAAAGTAATTGTATTTAATCTAAAGACAAGCCTATTTTGTATACGGATGAATTACATTTAATCAGTTGGGGAAATTGCTTTCGCTCGAGGAATGAACAAGTTTAAAAAGGTTGCTTGAAAGAGACGAGTCAAGGTTAAAGTTTTTTCTATGCTGTTTCTTATGATAACCAAAATATATTTTTGTAAATAAGGTTCATCAAAACAAAAGTTAAGAATATGCATAGATATATATATTTCCATTACTTTTTTTTGCTGTTAAAAAAATTAACAATGGAAGCTGTTGTTTTTGGAAATTAATTTGTATTGCTTACATACCCCCATTAAAATTTGTGTTTTGGGAACATTGTTTGACTGTATTTTAAAAGTTGAAAGGGAGATAAAATTAAACTAACAACTCCATCGAATGTTTTCGATACGAGTTTTTGGACACAAAGAGCCTTTGAAGGGCTACAGTAATTTCTGTTGGTTATGAAAAACCGCTCGCCAGCAATTGAAGAACCGCGTTACTTCGCAATTGTTCTCCTTTTCTTAGATAGTTGTTATTTTCTGCCAACATTTCCTGCAAACGAATTTGTATGTCAGGGCCGGATTTATAATTTATTTAATTTATATTTATAACATTTATTGGGGGCCTCCTTTGTTACTTAAATTTTCTAAATTTTTAATTAATGACACTGGAGATAATTTTTTAATAAGTTCGCTTACTTTTCTATGCTTAAAACGTGATTTCCTATTTGCGCAAGTACTAATAAGATCATCAAAATTTATATCGCGAAGAATATCACTTTCCTCAAACGGTCTTGTCTCATACTCGTGCAGTTTGTTACCATTATCGATGGGTACAATCGAAGGGCTATTTCTATGTTGCAAAATATAGACTGCACATCACTTTGTAAAATATTATACGATACAGAGAAACTTCCATTGGTTCTCCTTCTTCCCTCAAACAATATCATGTTTAGAAAAAAATTGCAAGATGCACTAATTCATTGGACAAATTCATTCTAGAGGGTAAAAATCGACAAATTTCTCAGCTTTAAGTATCAACTGAGGAGGTTATCTCACACTTATCACAGCAAAAAACCGAATCGTTAGTTTAAAACCTCGTATGCAGAAATTCGTTCCTTAAAAGATACAATGAGTTGATCGATAACAGGGAGGAAATATTCTATCCGAAATTTTTCTTTTGCTGATAATTGTACAGCAGATGTTTTCCAAAAGTCGATGCGATTACGTCGTACATTAGGAGTTCGAACACGCATTTGCTCATACTCTTGTTCATCAGAAAATTATTTTCCTGTGATTTCATATGGATCAAATGCATCTCTTTTAGATTAAAAAAAAATTAAAGATTTAAACAAATTTAAAGCTGTACTTAAAATCATATTAGAAGTTTGCAAATACTGAAAAGAAGAATCGAATCTTTCGAGTACATCATGCCAAAATTGCGTTTAAATTGCGGTTTCTAATCGAGATATATTTTTAGGAAGACCGCGAGCTTGACATTTCGTATTCTGTTTTTGTTCATCATCATAACAAATATCTGTCAAGGCATTAAGAATGAATTTGTAGCTGTGAACAAGAGCATCCGCGCGGCATGACCATCGAGTATCACTTAGTTTTTCTAGTGTATAAAAAACTTTTTTGGTATTCTCGGCCGATAGATGTTTTATTCATATTTCGTATCGTGCGATGTTGAAGAATTGAAAATAACGAAGAGTTCTTCCACAAAACTGAAAAAAGAAGTGCAGCAGAAATAATGTGAGACTTTATACTCACTTCATTCTTATTAACGAAACATTTTAAGAAGCTAACCTTTAATTTTAGACGAACAGACATTTTGACTTCAGAACCCGAGGTTTTGCGATTGCTTACAGAGTGTTCCGAATTTATATTATCTTTTTCAATTCATCTATACAAATGACTTCTGTAGAAGCTGCCTGGACGAGGAGAAAGAAGAAACAGTCCACACCTTCTATGTACATGTCCATCACTCTTCAATAGAATGAATAACTATCTCGGTAATCCCTTCTTCGATAATACCAGTGAACTGGCAACGATCGACACCTCTTCATTAAAAGTACAAAATGGTTTGTTTAAGTTCATTACTGTCCCGTGAGTAACATCTTTAGTGGTATCACAATGGACCCTTAAGGTCTAAGTGAATCAATAACATCTTAACAGCCACTCTAACCTAACCAAAACCTTTCAACTCATTTTTCGAAAAGTGAAATAACTTTAATGATGAGTGATTCAGAGTAGATGTACTTGAGTTAGCAGCCAATTAAAGTTAATTTTCTAAGCATAAATCTACTTGCCAAGACATTAAATTTGTGAAGACTTTCTTTGTTTTGTATAAACTCTAAAATATACATTGCACATCACATTTAAATACTTAAATCAATTAAATTAAATCAATTGTTTTTCTTGTGTGGGAAAGCAAAATTCTAAGTTTTTCTATTTCTTTGATGCCAGTGCTAAATTGAGTGAAACTTTAACTTCTTCCCCTTGATAACCATACATTAAAACATTAATTATGACCCAAACACGTAGTTCTAAAGCGGGAAGTACTCCTAAGCTTTCAAACCCACCATCAATTAGTAAGCAGTTTCAATCACCAACATTAAAGCCTAAAGTGGATGCCAGCACAGGAGAAATATGGACCAAATTGGAGGAGGCACTTATAAAACAAAGTGAGTCGATTACAACTTCTCTTACCTTAAGAATTTCTGAGTCCGAAGAGAGATTATCCAAAAAAATTGATAGTGACATTGCCACTCTTAAAAGTTCAGTTGAAAACTTGAACAAGAGAATGCTTTTAATTGAAGCACAGTTAAACATTATCGACACAATAAAACAAGAGAATGTCCATTTAAAACAACAACTAAAACAACACAGCGATGAGTTTCACAATATTTTAAAGCGTATGGAGTAAACCGAGGAAAAATACCAACAAGCAAATAAGCAGCGATGCCCTTCTTCAGGGAGTTCCGTATTTGCCAACCGAAAATCTAAAGCTGATGTTTAATCACTTGTGTGTACAGGTGGCTGGTTTTCAACCACCGTCACTCAAAAGCATTTTCCGTTTAAGATCACAAAAAAATAATTCGCACGCACCATTGTTATCAAATTCTTGTCTCCGATTGATAAAGCCGCGGTACTTCGATCGATTGCCCATTACCGTATGACAACAAAACAACCACTACGACTTCGAGATCTTGGCTTCAGCGACGATGACAACAATAATACTACGGTGTACATTCATGAATGTTTAACAGTTAAAAATCGTTCTCTTCTGCAAATTGCTCTCAAACTAAAAAGAGATCATAAATTATTTTCCGTATATACGATGCGTGGCTATGTCTATATAAAAAAAACCAGACAGAGAAACCAATTATGATTACTGACGCTGAGGATATAGCTTCTGTTGGTCTGTCTGCTGACCTTACGACAAATGCAGCTGATTGTTCATCAAAATAAAACTATATTAAAAAAACGAAACACAAAGTAAACAAAATCTTTTTTTTTTTCATTCTAATTCCTTTAAATACCTATCTACTTTTTTTTTTACTGTAATGCATCTAACAATGAAATCACAATATGATACTATTTTAAATTCCTTAAAATATTGCAAAATTTATTTTAATGTGTTGTTTATCATCGAATGTGAGTTTTTCACATTTGTCAAGTTGAGTCTGCCCACCGATGATGTTTTCTGTCTAATTTGTGCTAAGACGTGCTATATTAGCCGTCAGTCATTGGTATCTTGTACTAATGGTTGGCCCTAATACAGTAGATATTCATGGGAATTCAACAATTGATGACACTAATGATATTTCTCGGTATATGATTAACATTTTGTGTAGTCAGCGTATGGGTCTACAGGTTTGCTGTTTAAATGCTCAGAGCTTACTTCCAAAAATGGATGAGTTTAGGGACTTGTTTGCAGATTCAAGGGTGGACGTTGTTTTTGTGACTGAAACATGGTTTCGACCGGAAATAAAAGACTCATTATATGATCTAAGAGGTTTCAAATTGTTTAGACGAGACAGGGTTGGTAGAATCGGGGGTGGAGTGGCCATTTATGCTCGCTGTGGTTTAAAACCAGAATTTGTATGTGAGTCCTTACCCAGCGATGATATTAACTTTGTTTTTATCAAAATAACGTGCAAAGACAAAAAAATTTTACTCGGTTCAGCCTATAGACCAAACAAAAATGTGCATACAGATACAGCACCATTATTAACCAAGTTAGATGAATTGACAAATACATCACCTTATATAATACTAGGTGGGGACTTCAATAGCAATCTGCTCCTAGAATCTACACTCACAGACGATATGAAAACACTTAATCTATATCCAGTAAATGTTTCAACTCCAACCCACTTTACCAAGGATTCAAGTACACTGCTTGATGTATTTTTTGTATGCCACTTAAGTAAAGTTCTTCACTTTGACCAACTTTCGGCATCAAGTTTTTCCCATCATGACCTGCTGCATCTTACTTTTCAGTGTGAACCTATAGTTTCAAGTAATAGCTACAGTTTAAGGGATTTCAAAAACATAAATTACGGTCATTTAGAACATGACTTAATATCAATTAACTGGTTTCAAGTTTTTGAAATGATATCAGTTGACGATCAAGCTGCATTTATTGAGGATAATTTAAATTATCTTTTCAATGTCCACGTCCCTATCAAAACAAAAACCACCAAGTATAAAGAGCATCCCTGGTTTGATAACAATATAAAAACATTAATCAACCAACGTAATGCAGCATATAGCACCTGGAAACGCTTTAGACTTGAGGTTTTTTGGAAAGCTTATACCGTCTTGAGAAACAAAGTTGTACTAGAGATCAAGGAATCGAAAAAAAATTTCTATGCTGCTCGTCTTAATCCTTCTTTGGCTGGTCATAGGCTTTGGAAAAACTTAAGAGACATAGGTGTTGGTAAACATATGAATAATAATTTAGGAAAAAGTGTTGATTGTGATGAATTGAATGAAATGTTTACGTCTCTTTCATCCTTTGAAACAAACGATACCCCAATTTTATCGAACCTGGAACCAAATAGTGTTTCTTCTGATGGTTTCAGCTTTACAAACGTCAACGAAGAAGATGTTCTCAAACTTTGTTTATCGATTAAATCGAATTCTGTTGGTCTTGACGAAATTAATCCAGTATTCTTAAAAGCGACTCTGCCCTACACCTTAAAATACATTACACATCTCTTTAACACTATTCTGATGACTGGAGTTTTTCCAACCAGCTGGAAACGAGCAAAAATCATCCCTATTCCACAAACTCAACACGAGTATCGCCCAATTGCTATTTTGCCTTTCTTATCGAAAGTTTTTGAAAAAATCCTCAACACACAAATAAGGGAACATTTGGATCAAAACAACATGTTATGTCCAAATCAATCTGGTTTTCGCCCTCATCACAGCTGTACGACCGCTTTAATAAATGTGGTTGAAGAAATAAGAGAGAGTGTTGATAAGGACTATGTAACTTTTCTCGCACTCTTAGATTTTTCAAAAGCATTTGACACCGTGGACCACCGAATTCTATGTTGCAAACTAAGGGACAAATTTCAATTCGCATCATCTGCAATCAAACTTGTTTCCTCCTATTTATCATCTAGGTGTCAAGCAGTTGTTGCGAACAATAACACATCTTCCTTCCTTCCAGTTAACAGGGGTGTGCCTCAGGGATCAATATTAGGACCTCTGCTATTTAGCATGTACATAAATGATCTCCCGTCGTTGGGTTTCAACTCATCCTTCCATCTTTATGCAGACGATGTTCAACTTCGGTATAGCTGTGCTCTAGGACTAATTGAAAACGTAATAGTATCTTGCAAACACGTAAACCACAATATCTCTATAACAGAATTCAGTTTCCTCGTTCCATTAGAAGCAGCGATCTGACTCCTGTACGCTACTCATATCTCACTTCCAGTCGTCAATTTTTTGTACACGCGATTCGATTGTGGAATTCCCTCCCCCAAAACATAAGGATGATAGGATGCACCACTCGGTTTAAGATGACACTTAGGCAATATTTTGAGGCACTTCGATGATAAACACCTATTTGCATATTTCTGTTTTTGTTTTCTTCTTTACGTTCATGTATCATAGTTTCATTGTTGAATGTATATTATTTTCCTTTTCTCTAAAAATAATTAACTTAATTTCTTTTTTTAATTTTTTTTTTAATAATGTAATAATTGTTGTATATTTTCCTTTATTGTTATTAACTATTTTAAAATTATATAATCTTTCATTCTTTTTTACAATAGTATTTAAATACTGAAACTTGCGCTATTTTAAAAGATATTGTATCTTACTGTGTAAGTTAAACCGTTATAAATAAATAAATAAATAAATAAATAAGGAAGCGCTCTGAAAAGCTCTAGAGCAACCGTTAAAAACTCGATACATAAAAATGTTATTTTGGCTCAAATTTTAAAATTGACAATTTACATTGCAATTTTATGTAAAATAAAACGCAATAGCACGAAATAATAACTGTGCATTTTATTGTTTATAACCAAAACTTGCTTAATCCAAAATAAAAATGTGTTTTGTGTTAAAAAGGGAAAACTTAGTTTTGCTGATTTTAGTTTTTATTAACAGTGAAATTCTGAAACTGGTTAGACTCGTTCCAGAATTAAAGAAATAATTTACAAACTAGAACAAGTAGTGAAAACAAGTGAAAATTTAGCTATGCAAAAACATCAAAATATTCAAGTTTTCAATTCCCAAAAATTCCGGGATTCTTTCTTCCCAATTCCGGGATTTTCGGGATCAAAAAATGGTCCGGAATCCTGGGATCCCGGTATTGCAATCACCAGCGCACGTCTCCTTATAAGGTAAACTACCCAATGATTGGCACCTTAAGGATTTTTGTTTTTATTTTGTTTTATGAAAATTCAGGGAATGGACAAATCTATTGTTAATATTTTTTTTCACGTGCATTAACATTTTAGCTTTTGATTTTCAAATAGAAAGATCTGAATTTATTGTTTAAACAAATTATAAAAAACTATAAACAAAAAAACTCAATTTTCCCAGTAATTGGCACAGTTTTGTCATACATTGGCACCATTCTTTCCAATGATTCGCACACTTTAAAAGATTTTTTGTTTGTGGAACAAAGCGAGTTTTATTATTTATTTGTTATTATATTGTGGCATTAAGAAATACATTTATTCCTTAATTTTCAACTTCCTTCCACTTACTCCTACCCCTAAGGCTGTTAATCATTTCTTTTTCAGTTTTCATGAAAATTTCGTCGATTATTATTATCGTTTGTACATTGATCGCAGAAGTGATAGTGCCATTAAAGATTATTATTCTAAAAGGTAGGTTATATAATAAAAGATAAAATAACACATTCATACTATACTGTTTGTCATCATTAAAACAGCAAACAATGCCAATGCAGCATATAGAGGGCGGTTGGTAGTGGGTAGTGGGGTGGTCAGATAGTGGGCAAGTAGCGGGTAGCGGTTACTAGGGTAGCGCAAAGTCGGTAGCGGGTAGACGGTATTGGGTTAACTGGTAGTGGGCAGCGGGTAAAGCAGTAGCGGGATACCAAAACCTAGAGGTTTTATTTATCGATTGAGGCAGTACGAAGTCTGCAGGGTCAGCAAATAATATATAATTATTACTTTAAAAGATACATAATTGAAATATTGAAATATTTCGTGTTTTGTTTGGGGTTTGGCATCTAAAGCAAAAGGATAAAAAAGATGCATTTTACCTTAGGTCTTATCGAAAAGTGCATAAAGCTATAAGATAAATTTTAAGAAAATGTATCTACTTCAATGCCAAATTGTTGGCACCTATCCCTATTATTGGCACCCACACCAATGATTAGCACAGTGCCAATCAACCTAATGATTGGCACCCACCCCTCTTATTGGCACTCACCCCAATGATTGGCACAGTGCCAATCAACCTAATGATTGGCACCTACCCCTATTATTGGCACTCACCCCAATGATTGGCACAGTGCCAATCCACCATTGATTGGCACTCTTCCCAATTATTGGCATATGCCAATATACCTATGGATTTTCCATATTTATGTTTCCAAATAGTTAACAAATATAAAATAATAGTTAAATTAATAAAACAACTAAAAAAATTAAAACTAACCTTTTTATTTGCACTTTAAACTTAAAAAAAATACAAACTTCACCACTTTAAAAAATAATCACTGGCACACAAGCACTTTACTTTAGATACGTTCCTTACGATTTGGACAAGGCTTACATAAAAAAAGGCGCGAAAACTGAAGTGAGTTTTTGACAGATTTTTCTCTCATTGCTACCAACCTTGAGATATTAAAAAATTGATGCCAAATCAACCAAAAAATGCTAAAGAAAATATTTTTAAAAATTTACTATCAAAAACATATTAAATGTGTGGCGTAGAGCTTATTTAAACCTTTGGTGCCAATCATTGGAGGAGTGTCAACCATTGGACAGTTTACCCTATGCATTTTCATTACAAATCGCTTAAATTACCCAAACAGATTTTATTGTATTTTTCACCTTAAAAGATTTTGTTATTGACACTTAACAAATTAAACATGTCGATGGAACGTTTCTCCTTTGGGAGAAATCCACCAAATGCAGTGAAACACGAAGTGAATTTTGTTGTTAAAGAGGGAATGTCTCACTAATCCCACTGCTGGAGAACAGTAAGACAATTTTACTTTTGCTTCATTTTAGTTTATTGCGATGTTCTTATGATTTTTTTTTCACTGAAATTTCTTTTGCAACATGGCTTGAAAAAAGTCAGACTTACTAAATAACTATGCTCTATAAAAAAAAGTGTCTCACTGATCGCACCTCTCCCATACAACTAGATTCCATTCTCCATACAACGCCAAATCGGCTAAGTCATTAATCTTTGAATCTTTCAGCAAGAAACGCTCTTTATTCCGTACAGTTTTTGGTAAAATATGCGCCTCATTCTAATTGATTCAGACCGGAAAGGAAATATAATTTTGCTGACGAACAGCTTCAGATGTTCACATAGCGCGTTGCACGTCAGACAATATCATATGCAGGCGGTGTTTAAGGGAATCATGCATGTGAGGAGTGTGCAGCTAGATAAGCTTGGATAAGCATAAAAAAGCCTACACAATAATGTATCTAGTTTCATTCATCGAACATGCTTTTAGCCTGCTACTAAATTCCTACATATGTACATATTTTTCACCAAATTATCTGATCATCTCTCTCTACAAACTTTGGTTGACAGTTGAAACTTGAAACCCTTTGCAGAGCCTGTTTTACATTTTGGTTGGTATAATTTGTTAACTATGAATACGCGAGTATAGTAAGAACAAAATAAAAAATGTAAGTGGCATTGAGGACTTTTTTTCAATTTAATTCTTCACATGCACTCAGAGAATTGTTGATGAGTGTAAGCCACTTAGGCCTTGACTCTTCAAGAGCTGTCGCGCCCCTCTATTTATTTAATTCTCATTGAGCGCTCAATGAAAATGCTTTCGATACAAAATATTTAGTTAAATAATTAGTAATCAAGTAAGTATATTTAAAAAAATAAAAAAAATTCTTTTTTTATTTCCAAATAAGAACCGTTTGATCACAACCTCGCGTTTTCCAATTGGTATTAAAAATCCTCATAAGAGATTATGCCGAATTCAACCGCTTCATTGTCAAATTCATTGAAGTGCAAAAAAAAGCAGTTTTATAATTTTCGAATAATCTCCCATAAAAACGTCAATTCTATTTTCCAACTCAACGAAGGAAGAAAATGAGAAACTTATTCTATCAATTCCAATTTCGTTGTAAATGGAGTTTTTTTTGTGGCATAAAGCACATATTTTTGCGTGTTATACACCCACATGCTGCGCACCGCACCACACCAAAACGATTTTCTGAATTCATCTTACAAAAAGTCCTGACTTGTGAACACAATCGTACATATTATTGAAGGGGCGTCTTATATTCATGGCGCGCGCTGTTTGGAGCTGTTTTAAACTCGCGCCCTAGCTTCTGCGTTAGGTAATGGATACAAGATAAAAAAAAAAAACACACATAAAACTTTCATAGGAAGTAGGACAATTTTCAATTTTGTGCAAATTTCCTTCAAAGGAGAACTGAATCATGTGATGATGATGACTTTGCAATACCAATTCCATTTGGGCCCATAAAAAACACCAGTAAATTTGATGCTCAACTCAGTTGAACTGCGTTTGACACTGGCAGTAGTGTTATAGTCATTCAATGACACCTCTGTCGTTGACGATCGCAGCCCCATTTACTGTTTTCCCCCGTAAATGGATGGAGATGGAACACATTCAATTAAACGAAAAAAAAACGAGCATCAGCGAGGAAAAGGCAAAAATGTAATAAGAAATGAATGAGCCGCATGATGTAATATACATTGATACTTTTCACTCAATTTTCCGTCTCTTCTTGGGGATTATGATGGAAAGGAGAGGACATCAACGCCAAAAGCGGATTATTATGGGAATAAAAGATATTATTTTATATTTTCGGGCAAAAAGCATAACGAACATTCTTTTTTGTTATTACCTATTCATTTCTTTTTTGTGAAATCTTCTTAGAATGTTGTCATTTTGGATTTAATTTATTCGGTAGCATTGATGATGTTTATTACTCTTTCAATAACTCATTACTCATTCGGGACTTCACTTGAGGCAATTTGTATTCTACTAATTGCTTATTTGTGTTTTATTCTCAAATTGGTAACTTGTTGCAATGGTAATTGTCCTTTCTTCAAATTGCAGATATGAAGTTAGGAAAAACATATTTTTAATGTCTTTAAAATACTTTAATTGTCAATTAAAGATCAACTTCAAAGTTCAACGTCATAATTTAAAATTGAAATCTGACGTTGCATTTTTATGGAGCGATTACTTTCTTACTTATTCCGTTTTGGACTTGGGCCTCAACCAACAGTCTCCGCCAGCCAGCTCGTTTATTAGCATAATATTGTCTCCAGTTTTGCACTCCAAGTTGATTGAGGTTCTCTTCCATTTGGGTGAGCCACCTTTGTTGTGGTCTTCATGTACTTCTTCGTCCCTCGAAAATGATGACGAAAGCTTTCCGGACAGGAGTGTCCATCTGCTCTTTATGTCCAAGCTATCTGAGTGGCTGGAACTTGTCTCTTGTGGCTAGGTCCTCATCTTTATAGTTATAGAACTCGTAAAGTTCGCTGTTGAATCTTCTTCTCCATTCTCAATCAATAAACTTGGGGCCATAGATAACCCGAAGAACTTTCGTCTCGAAACCTAAGGCATTTCCATTCGATTGTATCAGTGTCCCTGCTTCTGCACCACAAAGCAGGACTGAAATGATGAAAATATGGTATTAATTAGCCTTACCTTGATCAAAAGAGGGCTCTACGACTCAATTGCTTTCTTGGCCAAACGAAACAGCGATTTGCAAGAGTTATTCTTGGATATTCTGGTGTTATTAAACGTTTTATTAGTGGAGAGTAGATAAAAAAAACTCCCTCAATGCCGCGAAGTTTTATCCGTCTCTGGGGACATTTTGTCCGAGTCTCCGAGTCGTCAGTGTAGGGTGTCCTTCCTCGAAAACAGCATATAGATTAGATTAGATTAGATTAGATTATTTCTTTGTTTTTTTTCGATTCAAAATTGATACAATAATAAACTTAAGAATTCGGAGATGGCAATCTCCCGTCTGTCGGATATGACATTTCATAAAAAAGTATTAAGAAAATAAAAAAAATGAGTGATGTAATTAAAAAAAAAATATTACAAAATAATTTGCATAACTTACAAGGTTTGTATAAAACAATATTTTTTTTATAGAATTAGCAAAAAAAAATTGAAATGTACCATTTACAAACATAATACAATAAAATAAATTAAAATAAAATAATGGGAGAGCGATAACCCTTAGGTTTTTGCAATTTTAATGATTTGCCACATAAAAAGTAATAACTCGAAAAATATTTATAGAATACAGGTTTCAAAAACTATTTCGATAATTCAAAGCGTGCTTGCAAAATTTATATAAACTGGATCATCCACTACCGCCATTTAATATTTCATACAAGCTATTAAGTGAAATAAAACTTTCTTGGAAATACAAGCGTCGTATTTTTTGTAGTACATATAGGGCAAACAGCTATGAAGTGGTAAACATCTTCAGATTCTCTTCTTTTGCATGAGTCACAAATCTGCTGAAGATCAGTTCAGATTAAGAATTTCCAACTTTGCTCTAAAAATAGTGCTTAAAGCCTCAGATGAGTACTTGACCTTAATATAGCTATCCTCAGTTGGAATTTGATGGTTAAGGTTCTGTAGAATAACCGGTGCAGTGCAAAACACCCGCGGCAATAACCCCTACAGGGGATATTTCATTTTTAATGTGGCAATAAAAACCGTAGGTCTTATTGCCTTTTACATGTGGGGGTTATTTACAATTTCAAATGGAAATAAAGCCCACCATAGAAAACCTAATAAAACAAAACAAATTTTATACCTAAAATAACCATTTTCGCTTAATTTTAAACAAAAAAAAAATTGAAAAAAAATGAGTAATAAAAAAAACAAAAAACAAATTAAAATTCAGGAGGTAACCGCAGGACTCTTTTTTTGTATTAGTGAAATTAAAAAATTAGCGCGACATTTTGCCATAATGGTCACAACAGAAAACATTGAATTTTCAAGAATAAATTTAAAATATATTTACTTGATGGAGTGAGCAGTTTTACGTCGGCACCTAGCTATTATGCCTTATCCGACGTGTGACCATTCACATTGGTATCTGTTTGTTAGAGTTGATAACTCTCCCTTTATCACACAGTTTGAAACTCATCGTTATCAAACTTTCGCGATGTTATCCCTTCATCGCATTTAATATAATAAATTTCAATTATGTTTTCAAGTACCAGTTTATTCCTTCCATGAAGAAACCATAATGGTAAATGTTTTTTATATCTATATAACTGAGCTTGAGATACGTACTCAGTTACCGATAACGAATCCCTCGACAACCAACAACCCCTCTGAAACTCCCACTAGGGGGCCTACCGCTTATGTAGTTGGCGTTCAAAGGTCCTAAGACACAATGAACGGGGCCCCAACTACCCCAGAGTACCAGCTTATTCAATAGACATGGTAGTCTTTCTATTGATTATATGTACTCTTACGTTACACTTTTTCAATAGGAGTTTTCCCAGCTTTCGTTCTTATCATGGATTAACAAGGATCCACTGGCATCCTTGTCATGCAGTCCATTTTACCAGTTGCCAAAGCGGTTGAACAATCTGGAAGACTGCATGACTTAAGCTGCCTACGTTCGCAAGTTCATGCCAATAAATTGACAAGAACCTCTCAGGGGTACCACGATATAAAATTTAAATTAAAGGAAAAATAAAAACCGCTATTCGCGCAAGGCGTTATAGAGCAAGTGATGTGAATATAAAAAAATATGCGCGATCGGAGAAATAATCGTCATTCATTCACGCGGCGGAAAATTTTGTTTGCCCCAGAATTTTTTATTTTCACAACCCAAATGGATTCTCTGGGCTGGGGTAGACAAATTTGTCCGCTGCGCGAATGAATCAAGTAATTTCACTAATGCAAAAAAATTGTCCTGCGGTTAAGTTTACATAATATTTTGCGTTTTTGCTTTTTATTAAAAATGTTTAAAGTAGAGTTACGCTTAACCCATGTGTGGGGCTTGTAGCCAATTCAAATTGGCAATTACACCCGCAGGTGTAAATGCCTTTTTGTTGCAGGGGTTTTTGCTACATTAAAAAGGAAATAACTCCTGCAGAGGTTATTTCCTTTGGGTTTGGGAAATAACCCCTGCAGGGGTTATCGTTCGCCTCTGTTACAGACAGAGAAAGGTCATGCGATAAGGCCAGCTGGTTCCATTCCCTAAAAGGATACTGGTTCGATTGCAATTGTCTTAACAGAATTGATTTATGAAGACTGGATTCACTTCTCCTCATCACTTTTATTAGATAGCCTGCATGAGCTTTTAAATTTTTATTGTAGATGGGTGGTAAGCTGGATTCCACGTGTATGGCAGAGGTTGGTGCTGAATTCGGTAGTCGAAATATTTGTTTAAAAAAAAATCTTTGAACAGCTTCAAATTCTTCTAACTGTGCAATACCAAAGGCTTGCGTTCCATAGCACAAACAAGTGTTGACTGTTGCACTAAACAGCATATACCTTCTTCGTTTGGCGCTCCGAGCCATTGTTACATTAAAATCAAAATGTACTTTGACAGATTTCGGGATATAAGTTCTGAAGATAGGATATTGTGACACGTACTGAAACTTTACTTTTGCTTTGTTTTCATCTTATATCTGTCATTTTGGCTAAGCTTGCTAAATGAAGCTTTCTCTTGTATCATCTGAACAATTTCCAAAACGAAACCATAGTTTGCCTTCGTTTGCGGTCGTTTTTATAATGGACAAATCAAGTTAGTTTTTTGTTTTACATTCAAGGGCTTAAGCAAAAAGGGTCGTAAAAATTAAGCTTTAGAGATGATTTCCTTGCATTCTATAATTTATTTAGAAATTCAAAGAGTGACATGACAGCTCCGATGAACTAATGACTCAAGAACTTTTTCTTATAATTCCGTTGGTGTAAGTTGTAGAATTGCCCCCGGGTGGGATAAAACCGATTAAGCACTTACTTTCAAAATATTCGTCGTTTGGATAGAAAGTCCCACACATCGAGTTATTTGTCGAAGTGATAGCTCTCACAGTGTCATTTTATACTATCAGATAAAGTCGAAAGAGAGCTTATAGCAAGCAACATCTAACGACTAAACTCAGAAAACTGTGTTATAGACAAGCTCATCACTTACTGCAGTGTTAGTTGTTAGTTGTGCAATCTAAAACGAACACTTACAAATAAAATGACAAAATTCTAAAAATAAACAAAAAAAAATTATACAAACAAAAAATTATTTATGAGCGTGCCACACTGGTTTTAAGTATAGCCTTAAGTTTATTCTTATTAAAGTGCAGGTCAATGAGATCTGTATTACAATTCAAAAGCCTACTCAGCCGTGTCAAGGGTTCATGCATTCCATAATTGGTGTTATGTCCTGGGACATTGATAAGATCAATGCTACGAAGGTGATAGCCACCTCCCCGATGGTTAAAAAGTATAGCACTGAGAAGGTCTAGTGCATCTGTAACGCCTTACGCCAGTAATAAGTTGCTGAAGGAAAACAATATCATTATTGGTCCTTCTTTGAGACAACGTTTGCATTTGGAGGAGTGATACTCGATCCTCATAAGATGGAATATTTTGACCTTTAAATGCAAAACGAGTAAAATTACGTTGCACCGTCAATATAAATCTCATAAGCAGCCAAATCTTCTCCATCCGAGAAGGCGCAGAATTGAACCACACTTTAAAAAAAGAATTTATTTTTACTTTTTCAAAACAACGTTGCTATCAATCCTCATGAAATTTCAAGTCTGAATATGTTTTTTTTTGCACCGTTTCCCTTTAAATCGTTTTACCACAGTTTAATTTACCGCCAGCACTTTGCAAAACATCTTCAATTTTTCAATTGAAACAATTTTTTGATTTAGTCCCAGTCTCCTAGGTCCTAGTGTCATATGATGAACTTTCTAATGTACTCCCATAGCTTTATTAAAGTAATGAATGGATAGGTAAGTACTAGATACCTACTACATACGACTTTGAGAGATGGCATGGTTAAATCTAGTTTTTTCGCATTCTCCATAATCGTGCGTGTAGATAGGGCATTACTTTATAACGAACAACAGAGGAAAGGCGTGTAATATTGTGTACTTATGTATGAGCACCAATACCTAAATCTATAAGGAAAAACTTGATAAAAAGTTTCTTCGTTTAGTTTTTAAGTTGATATCGAATTATATTTCCTAGTTTTTTTTTCCAAAATTATAAGTTTTTCCTCTCCTTGGTGTCTTGTTTCTCATTTTCTCATTAACTCTCAGCTTCAGCTTCTGTCCTTGAGATAATTATTCAGTCTCAGGTGAATATCTGTACTTAGATAGTCATTTTTCTGTTCAAACAAAGAACAAGGATAGATATTGAACAAAGTTTCAGGTGAAGATTGTTGAACTTTTTGCTTATCGTCCGCTAGATATCACTTATTCTTTCACTGAAGCTTTCTTAGTTTGTAAGTTTTACCTATTTTTTTTTTCGCTTGGATAAGTGTTTTATTTCCTTAATGCGCCAGAGATATTCTTATACGAAAATTTGCCACTCTGACCAATCTTTTAGAGAAAGAAAATCAATGAAGGTGAGGGCAAATACACTACAACAAGAAAGTAGGTTGAATTGAATGATTTCAAGGACTTTTGCAGATAAGTCTTGATAAGACTCGCTGCGATACCTTCTTCACGAACGTAATTGATTAAGATGTTGCTGATGAGGATATTGTATAAGGATCCATTATATTCCTTAATCAAGAATAATGAATGGTACTATTCGCCATGTTTTTTTTTTTATTTATTTATTTGTTGTTGGTCTTCCGTCACCTCCGTTTTCTTGAATTTCTGTGGTTCTTTATTCTTTTCAATTGATTTGATGTGAAGAAGAGCACGTTCTCTCTCATTATAATGATACCAGATGGTATGTGTCTGTGCGAGAATAAGATGAATCATGAAGAATGGGTTGTTTTCGTTTTTCTTTCATTTCAACTTCTGGAATTTTCTTGCTTTTCTCATCAACTTTAACAGGTATTAGAAAAAAAGCTTTCTGTTTAGATGGAGATATAGAGAGGATCCTCTATTGTACATATAAACTAAAGGGCTCCAAAGCGAAAAGACATATATAAGCATTTTATTTGGAGAAGATTTAATCTAGGTAGTTTCCCCTATTTTTAGATTCCAGAGAGTGAAAAAAATGTATTGAAAATACATCGGAATCCAATCAATTTTTCACAAGGTATCTGATTTAAAAGGGAAATCGGCAGCGCTAGTAGGTGAGATATTTAAGTCAATTTTTTGAGTTTAATAGATAAACAAATGTATTTCATAAAAACCGAGGGTAATGAAAGGACAAACTTGTCTGTACTTCAAATTACGTAGGTACGTGTCAGCACAGCGTGTATAAAAAAATTGAACAATTTTATCATTTTTCACAAAATATCATAGCTGGTTATGTACAGAATAAGTGGACTCCAATTTTTGCACCACACTGCAAGCAATCGTGTCGGAGACGGTTGGTAATGGTGACCGTTTAATGAGTACAGCAGGAGAAACGTTGCCCGGACACAATTTCCATTTTGATAACAATTATCATTTGTACCTGTTGGTGAACCCGCATACGTCCATGGCTTGGTAAACCAGACTAACAGGTGATGCATTAAAGTCAAATTTTTGTCACTTACCCAGCCATCTGAGCAATTCGACTTTCACTCTTCAGTCAGGTGCATGTCCTGGTAAAGCTTGTTGCCTGATCTTCTTCTCCTTACGTCATTCATTAAGGCAAATAGAACAGAATAGAAGAATAGATCTTGAAATTTTAATTATTTTTTTCTTAAATACAAACCACATTTTTTGTTAACAAAATGTATGAATATACAGAAGTTTGCTCTATCTTTACGGTGACCATATTTTCCGAGACAAAATAATGAACAGTAGGTACCCGAAAAATGAAAAATGTTGACCAGTTTTCAAGATTTTTTTTATTTCAATAAGTAATAGTAAATAAGCAATTGCCCGTAGCTTAGTGGTTAGGTGCGTTGGCTGCTAAGCAGAACGTCGTGGGTTCGAGTCCTACTTGTGCCCATAAAGATTTTATTTCATCTTTAATGGGTACTGCCTCTTGCGAAGACCTGACAAAATTTCCAAGAGTATCAATCTGTCATGAAAAAGTGCTTATCAACTTTGCCTTTCGGAATCGGCGTTAAATTTTAGGTCCCCTCAATTCTTCACACGCACTCAGAGAATTGTTGATGAAAGTTAGCCACTTAGGACTTGGCTCTCCAAGAGCTGTCGCGCCACTTTATTTATTTTTTAGTAGTAAATAAATAGAATATAATATAAGTTAATTTATAGATATAGCATAATTATATCTATGAAATAAACCAAAAAGGAACTTTTATCAATAATAAACAAAACAAACATAGTTAAGGTCCAACGACTTAGATGTTTGGGTCATGTAGAGCAAATAGAAAATAATGCTCTGGCTCATACCATCTTCGTGACTCAGGTGGAGCACACAGGTGGTAGAGGATCTGAACCAACTTGACGTGCGAAACTGGAGACAGGAGTGCACTCTCATAATTACTTTTGGAAAATGCCATAACTAATACAAATGCAAAAAAGATGAGTTTCATTCACATTTACTGAAAGTTATTTTTACCATTGTAAAACTCAATGGTAAAATTAATTTCCAGTGGTGAAAGTCATCCTGTGCGCAAGTGTAAGAGTAGGTATTAGTTTAAATTCCCCTGTATGTTAGTATGTATAATATAATATGATCTTCTGATTTTTGTAATTGAGAGATTAGGAAGTGTTCCGAAAAACAAAGACTACGAACTATGATGTAAGGGTACGTTTTCATTAAAAATTTAATGGTTTTCATGCTTAGGCTTTCTTTAGATAAAAAGTTTGTAAAATAATGAACAAATAATGAGCAATTTCTAAAATAATGAACATTTTTATGTTTTCCGACACACAATAATTCATAATGAACATTTTCTTCAAATAATGAACTGTTCATTATAATAATGAACGGATGGTCACCGTATCTATCTTATAAGATATTCTTCTTACTGAGCATAATTACAGAATAAATGAAATTAAGACGAGAGATCACCACAACAAATTTACTTTCGAAGCCTTCAAAGGCATCTTCATTAATTTTTTTACAGGCTCCAAACTCCTGCGGCATACATCAATAGAGGGATATACAAATTAGTTGGATGATCTTGAGACTTCAGCTGTGGTTTTTGTTTTTGAATGACAGTTATCCAATTTATTTTCCACTATTTGTCTGTACAAAACCATTTACCTATCTTCATTCCCAGCAAACATTTTGGTGAAGGTTCAGATTTCCTTCACACGATGTGAAGAATATTTGTTCAAAAAACCTTCATTTATTTGATTAAATTCTGACGATAGACAAAAAATCGCCCGTAGCTTAGTTGGTAAGTGCGTTGACTGCTAAGCCGAACGTCGTTGGTTCGAGTTCCACTGTGACAATCTCTCTTTCTTTGAATAGAAGTGTTTTTGTTTTGCTCTACTTCTTTAAATTTTTTAAAAAGTTTCTGCCTCTTAATAATTTCTTTGGCACCTTGCGTTCATTTAATTGTATAATTTGTCATCTTATTGTGCTCTTATAAGTTGATAACATACATCCAAACCTACAATATAATCAAATTAAAATCTTGAATTTCACTGTGTGTTTTTTGAGCATTTATTTTTTCTTTGTTGTGCGTACGGAACTTATACTCAGAGAGCATTCAGCCACTAAAACTCATTTATCATTTATCATCTCATCATATTTTTACCTCCCGGTGAGTTCAACATTTAGTCTATGTTCTGCCGTTTGTAATTGTTTGAGAAACTACACAATACTCTTTCTGCTTTCTCCTTCATACGTCACTCCACTTTGACATCTGCGATCATTTGACATCTGGACTAGCGCCACCTACCAGTTGAACTCAATACGAACTACCTGTATTACCGACGCTTCAAATTTGTGGTTCAAGCACAGGGTGATACTATTTTATAACATAATTTTGATTTATATATTTTCAAAATATGGCCAACTGTGCAATTTGCAATAATATAGCTGACTATCTAATTGATTCTATTATGTGTAATGGGAACTGTAAAAGAATCTTTCATACACAATGTATTGACGCTCCATTTAGTACCATCAAACTCTTCAACAAGAAAACATCGTTTTACTACTTCTGCGACGAATGCGACCCTTTCGTATACAATAATATTGCTCGAGATACTCTACAAAACATGAAGCAGCTTGAAAATATGCACGAACAACTGAAGTTTTTGTCCGAAAAAATTGACAATATTTCCTCTCAACCTCAACAACAAATGAGAATAACGAGAAGTAAAGCTAAGAATGACAAAATAGCATCACCACTTGAATCTAACAACACGCCGCCGCCGCCGGTAAAACGGAAAAATATTGAACTGAATAATGAAGCCCAAGACGACGATCCAATAAGAAAAAAAATGGCTACATCTATATTTAGTAATTTATCTTTATCACGACCTTTGCTGATTTTTAACAAAGACCCGCAAACTCCTAACTCTCTTCAAATATCTATACCATCGACCTCGTCAACAGCACCAATACCTACATCAGTTCCCACTGGCATTACTGAACCTACTACCTCAATGACGCAATCTACCTCATCTATTCTAACTTCTTCCAACGGATTAATACTCAGTCAACAGTCATCAAATAATCTTCAAAGTGACCAAATTAATGCAATTAAAGAATCTCCTATCTCAAATGGTCTGAAGGTTGTTGAAGGCCAAAAGATTGTCTTCATTTCTAAATTGGCCCCTTCAACGAATGCACTTGACATTAAGAACTATTTGAAAGATAAAATTGACGCCGCCCTCAATTTCAATGAAAAAACCAATATAATACCAAACTTGAGTTCAACTATTCAAAATGTAATTATGTCTTATTATGTAATATGTTAAGTATGATCGATTGGGATAATTTATTTTATAATTGTAACATTAACGAAATGTGTAACATATTCTATACAACTCTGTTCAACTGCGTCTGTGATACTGTACCATTTAAAAAACCTCGGAATATTTCTAGTTCACCACCATGGTTTGATAGTCATCTCAAATTCTTAAAAAACAAAAGGAACAAAGCGTGGACAAAATATGTCAAAACAAGAACTGATGGAGATTATACAACCTTTTTAATCATTAGTCGACTATTCACTGAATACTCGAATATTGCCTATGATAGCTATATTCTTAAATTAGAAAATGATTTAAAGTCGAACCCAAATAATTTTTGGAACTTTGTGAATAAAAAGAAAAAAACCAGTAGCTACCCTAATACTATGTCTGACTCTTCTTCAACTAGCACTAATCCTTTAGTAATTGCTAACATGTTTGCTAACTATTTCAAAATTGCTTTTGAGACAACTGACTATGGTGACACCACTTGTAATTCTTTTTCTTCTACTACTTCTTTCTCTCATCTTGAATCTATAAACTTTGATATTGACTTAGAAACTATAAAGCTTAATATTTTAAAACTTGACGAATGTTTTAGTCCAGGACCTGACGGAGTACCTTCATCTATTTTAAAGAATTGTGTTGACCATTTATCTTATCCTTTATATGTTTTATTCAATGAATCTCTTTGCAAATCTATCTTTCCCTCTATCTGGAAAAGTGCATATATCACGCCAACTCATAAAAAAGGTCCAAAAAATGAAATTAAAAACTACCGTCCTATTGCAAAGTTATCCGTGATACCTAAACTGTTTGAGTCCATTATATGTAACACTCTTTCCTTTTATTGTAGTTCAATTGTTTGTGAAAGTCAACATGGTTTTATGAAAAAGAAGTCGACTGTTACTAACTTGTTAAATTTTACCTCGTTTTGTTTAGATGTATTTGAAGACCATGGACAAGTAGATTGTGTGTTTACTGACTTTAGCAAAGCCTTTGACAAGTTATGCCATACAACGCTAATCAAGAAAATGGACAATCTTGGATTTAGCTCTAAGTTTCTAAAATGGATATCCTCATATTTAAGTAACAGACATTACAATGTAGTCTTCTTAAATGAACTTTCAACTAATTTTGTAGTCAACTCCGGTGTCCCTCAGGGTAGTCACTTAGGACCAATTTTATTTATATTATTTATTAACGACTTAGCTTTGACCATTAAAAACTCTTCAATATTAATATATGCAGATGACGTAAAAAATTTTAAAAGTATTAAATCACAATCAGACTGCTTGTTATTACAGGAAGACCTTGTTCTTTTTCGGGAGTGGTGCAATCTAAACCGTCTTGTCTTAAATGTCGACAAGTGTAAAAGTATGACTTTTACACGCAAACAAAATCCCTTTATATTTAGTTATATGTTTGATCTGTCACCGTTAAACAATGTCTCTGTATTCTCTGACCTTGGTATAATCCTTGACTCAAAACTAACTTTCAACTTTCACTTGGACTATATAACTAAAAAAGCCAATAGAATGCTAGGATTCATAAAGAGATTTAGTCGCGATTTTCAGGACCCTTATGTTTTAAAACTTTTGTTTGTATCGTTCGTAAGGCCAATACTAGAATACGGATGTGTAGTATGGTCACCGTATTACTCAATTCACATAAATAGACTTGAAGCAGTTCAAAGAAGGTTTATGCGTTTCTGCCTACGTTTCTTTTCTTGGTCTCCAAATAATATTCGTCCTCCTTACTCTCAAAGACTTGCGTTAGTTAAACTTCCCTCTATCACCCATCATAGGCAATACCTTCAGTTTTGCTTTATAACTAATGTGATGAATGGCTCTATACTATCTCCATCAGTTCTAAGTAGATTTAACTTTAGTTTCAGTCGTACAAGCATAAGGCTGCGACAACCTCTACAACTACCTTTCAGTAGATCAAACTATGGTGCCAATAACCCAATAAATCAAATGGTTTTAATCTTTAATAAGTATTATTTTCTTATAGTTTCGGTAAATGATAATTGCAAAAGCGAATCGTTCAAAACTTTATTTTATAATGCCTTAGCATAAATGCAGGCTTTTATTAATTAATTGTAATTCATGACAATTTTGTACTTCGTAATAATTGTTTAGTTATAGATATATATAGTTCATAAGTTTGTAAACGTTAGTTATTAACGACTTAAATAAATAATAAAAGGCCAAGTTTTTATTTCATCTTTCGCGGGTACTGCCTCTTGCGAAGACCTGACAAATTTTCCAAGAGTATCAATCTGTCATGAAAAAAGTGCTTCTCAACTTTGCCGTTAGGAATCGGCGTTAAATTGTAGGTCCCCTCAATTCTTCACACGCACTCAGAGAATTGTTGATGAGAGTAAGTCGCTTAGGCCTTGGCTCTTCAAGAGCTGTCGCGCCACTCTATTTTTTATTTATATAGACAAAAAATCTATAATCTTTTACTTGCAAGACAAAACGAGTATGTTGACATTTTGTTTTCATTCATGTATGTGAGCTAAATATGAATATACACAAGCAAATCTCAAAAAAGGATCCTGGATCTTGCGAGTGATAAGTTACAGAACATGGGTCCTGGTATATAAATGAAGAAGAACGAACTTGCGTAATCTTTGTTTTCCTTATTTCTTTTTGCAAAGGGGTAATGATAACGGCCCCTAGTCTCGAAAAGAGTGAAACATTGTTAATACTAACATTCCTGACTTCATCAAAGATTTCGTTAAGAGCTGACGCGCTTAAGTAAGTACTTATATTTATAAATAATATAAAATGTTCACTTATATTCAGAAAACAAATACGTACATTATTCATTATTTTAGCCTTTTCTTTTGCAGAAGCACAAAGGCGAAGAAACTTGAAAAAAAAAATTAAAATTATGAATTGGTTCAATGGAATTGAACTGAAAACCTTCACTTAAACGAATCATATTATATTCATTTAAATGATTCAGACAAGATTCATGAAGTAATCATTTAAATGAATATATAGAACATTATATACGTTCATTTAAATGAAGAATTTTAAAATCCTAAATGATTCCCTTTAATGATTCAAATCGGTGTCTAAGAGCCCAGGTAAAAGAATTCAAAATGATTCTTTTCTGTACTCTTTTTCGGTCGAGTTGTTCACTTTTTTGATTTTATTATGATTCATTTCTGAATGAAAATGTTTGCTGGGTTGTTTCCTTCATATTATGTTCTCAAAAGCGTTGCTCACATCGTCCTTGAAGGTGAGCCTGAGCACTGCTCAGTCATGCACGTCAATCGGTCTTTGTCGATTCTGATGATGAAGCGTGAGCTTGCCATCGTATATTATTCTATAAACTAAACATTAGTAGTGCTGCCGTCGATGTTAAGGTGATATTTATCGTTATTCCAAGATCCAACTTAGTGTATAGACTATAGAGTATACAGATGATGAACTTGGTTGGCTTCAGCCCAAACAGATATAGACAAAATTGGCTGTCGACAAAGGGCGTTAAGCGTTCAAACAGTACGGCAAATAAGATTTTAAAGACGATTTCAAAAAGACACCTCTGTAATTGATACAGTTCATAGGTTCCAGTTCTGAAGTGTTTGTTTTGCTTTTTTCACTTCTTCTTAAATGAACCAAACCAGAGTTGCTGGTTTCACTTTTTCTTAAAGGTATACAGAGTTGCTAGCTGTCTCTCTCCTTTTTAAATGGTTCCTGTCGCATGAACGGGAGCGGTACCACTCTTCGTAAAAGTTTTGATTTTGACGTGTCCTTTATTTTTTTTTTTTTACTCTGTCCATTCCACCTAACAGGCAATCAGCGAGAAGCTCAGAGAGAGAAAGGGCACCCTTTTAGATCTTCTTTCTCAAACACGTAACACGTTTTAGGCTAGCTTACGTGCTCTAATATTTTATCCCTATGGTTTATCTTCCTTAAAAATTACGTTAACGCAGTGCTGTCAGCCGTGTCTACTTTCTTAAATATCAATGGGGTTTCAGAACAGCCCAATGAAAAATGTATCCAGGTAGGTGATGAAAAATCAATGCCGCCTACGGCAAAGCAAAGACAGGGTTTAACTTTACAAAGATGTTGGAAATTTCGGCATTAAAAATAAACTGATAAGACTTTCTCGGCCATGGCAAATTTTTCAAGTCTTATTTAACTATTCGGCTTTGTTACCATGCTCGTCAACGTTTCAATGGACTTAAAGAGGATCATGGGCAGGCCTACTTCTTCTCCAACATGGGATGGAGTAAGTAATGTGTGGTTCAGGAACAGCTACGTAGTTTTTTCCATTTGCTCGATATGAATAAGTTCTTTGCAAATATGTCCGCATAGTCTGCAACTACATAAGCTAGTAGGCTACAAGAGTGACTGCCGTGCGTCGCTTAGCTAAGCTCACTCATTAACTAGCTTATGTAGTTGCAGACTATGCGGACATATTTGCAAAGAACTTATTTATCGAGAAAACGGCAAAAAACAGGAATAGAGGAGCACAATTTGGAAGTATTGCGATCCTTCCATTATCTAGAGTAATAACAATATGGACGGGCAGGTGGCATGAAAACATTAAGAAACATTGAACTATGCAGTTATGGTGAATTGAAAGGAATATGCAAATCAATCTCTATGTATTTACTAGCAATTGCACGCGACTTCGTCCGCCTCTCCCTCGTCCACCGGCCAGAGTATCATCTCGACTTGTGCATCATGCGCGCGTGGGAATTTTGTTCGGAAGTTATTGTAAAATTGCATTGCAGTCAACTCTCCCTAGGTCGTAATTCTCTTGAACTTGAAAAATTTGAGCATTTTTTATGATTCCCTTCAGTTGTTCATACTTAAAGCATTCCCTTGGGTGAACTCTCCCTAATTCTAATATCTCTCTTACTTCTGCATCGTTTTTTTTCGTTAAGTAAATTTTTTTTTCTTTAAACTGAGCATATTTTTTAGTTAAGAAGTACATAAAATGATATGGTTTAAACACAATAATCTGCACAAATAGTGCAATCAATCACATTCACAAATCAGTTGAACTCTCAAAATTCTAATTTGAGCAGTTATTAGGCCAGTTCCACCTAACAACATCTCACTGAGATCTCAATGTCACCTTGACTGAGGCAAAATCATTTGGTGCCTTGGTGGAACATAATTCTCAGTTATCATTGAGATTTAATGGTTACCTTACTAATTGTTGCTGCACATATGTCAGCCACGTCAAATAGCTGAGTGAGAAATCGAATCCAAAATAATTTCATCTCAGAGATCTCAGAAAAAAATCTCAGTTCTCACATTTCCACAGATTCTTCGCTGCTATTGGTCGCAGCTTAATTTTAAGTAGAATAAAGCCTAAAGCAGTTGCCCGTAGCTTAGTTGGTAAGTGCGTTGGCTGCTAAGCAGAACGTCGTTGGTTCGAGTCCTACTCAGGCCAAGTTTTTATTTCATCTTTCACGGGTACTGCCTCTTGCGAAGACCTGAAAAATCTTCCAAGAGTATCAATCTGTAATGAAAAAATGCTTCTCAACTTTGCCGTTCGGAATCGGCGTTAAATTGTAGGTCCCCTCAATTCTTCACACGCACTCAGAGAATTGTTGATTAGAGTAAGCCACTTAGGCGTTGGCTCTTCAAGAGCTGTCGCGACACTCTATTTATTTATTTTATTTTAAAGCCTTCATCGATTAATGGACTATCCAACACAAAAAGAATTTTACAATTCGAAATAGTAGTTCCTGAGATTACCGCGTTCAAACGAACAAACTCTTCAGCTTTATATTGTATTAAATTGTATTGTTTGCCGTTTTTTCCACATTTTACACAAATTCTTCGCTCCTATTGGTCGCAGCTAAATTTTATTTAGCTTCAAGCCTTCTTTGATAAATGGACCATTCAACATTTAAAAATTGTTCAATTTCATAAAGCAGTTCTTGAGATAAGCGCGTTAAAACGCAGAAAAATGTATATTTTTTGCCGTTTTTTTCCATATTTTCCACAGATTCTTCGCTGCTATTGGTCACAGCTTAATGTTAAATAGCCTCAAGTCTTCCTCAATTAATGGACCATCCAACACAAAAAGAATTATACCATTCGAACCAGTACTTCCTGAGATAAGTGTGTTAAAACGCAGAAAAATGTATATTTTTTGCCGTTTTTTTCCCCCATTTTAAACAAATTCTTCGCTGCTATTGGTCACAGCTGAATGTTAAGTAGCCTAAAGTCTAAGTCGATTAAGGCACCATCCAACACAAAAAGAATTATACCATTCGAACCAGTAGTTCCTGAGATTACCGCGTTCAAACAAACAAACTCTTCAGCTTTATATATTAGTGTAGATATAATGCATAACACATTTGTATGAAAATGAACTTAATTTCGAAACTGCAATTTAGATACATACATGTCCTTTTTGCCTTCAAGGATATATCTATTGTTCGTTGGTATGGTATGCTGACCTTTCAATTTGCACTCTTTTTCCCAACAAATCTTAAACAAAATTGCTCTTTTGTGATAATAAAAAGGTAACCATCGCGTAATTGAATTCACCATAAATTTCTTAGGTATAAATATCTACTGCAGCTTTGTTTCTGCTGCTGTTTGTAGCGATTGTGCTTCGTTCCACTGCCAGTGTAGCAGAGTCATTTTCAATTTATTATTTTACTTTTTTTTTTCTTTTTATAAACTTTCGTTCCTTTGAAGGCACACAGACATAATAAAATTGTTCTTTTAGAAAAAAAGGAAAAAAAATTCAAGGCCAGTAGTTGCTGACTGTATTAAGGACGTGAAAAGGACCAAAGAAAGTAACTGTGTGATGGCGTACTAACCGCAACTTCACAATTTATTTTTCGATTATTTTTATGGATTCATTTAAAAATTGACAGAATAAATTTATATACAAGCTCAAAGTCCATGCCATAATAGAGAACGGAAAGACATTTTCCCAGAGAAGTCAAAGATCCAAATCACTAAATCAATTAGTGACTGTGGTGATAGAAAGTATATAAAAGGAAGAGAAAGACGGTTAAAGTGCATGAAAGCACTTTAGAGTCGTTATAGGGAAATACAAGACCTTATTGCCATGTCCATGAACTTAGCGAAACAACATCAACGTATTAATTAGTTAGTAACATCATAATTTGCCGCTAATTTGCCGCTAATTAGTTGTGAAAAAGAAAAAATTGTCGCTAATGTTTATCAACAAAAAAATGATGTTTCGCTAAGTTTCATGTGAACTTAGCGAAACAACTTTTGATCAGATGGGCAGAATCCCACAAAAATACGCTTATAATTTGCCGCTAATTTGCCGCTAATTAGCAAAAACAAATTTTGTCGCTAATGTTTATCAACAAAAAAAATGATGTTTCGCTAAGTTTCATGTGAACTTAGCGAAACAACTTTTGATCAGATGGACAGAATCCCACAAAAATACTCTTATAATTTGCCGCTAATTTGCCGCTAATTAGTTGTGAAACAAAAAAAATTGTCGCTAATGTTTATCAACAAAAAAAAATGATGTTTCGCTAAGTTTCATGTGAACTTAGCGAAACAACTTTTGATCAGATGGACAGAATCCCACAAAAATACGCTTATAATTTGCCGCTAATTTGCCGCTAATTAGTTGTGAAAAAACAAATTTTGTCGCTAATGTTTATCAACAAAAAAAATGATGTTTCGCTAAGTTTCATGTGAACTTAGCGTAACAACTTTTTATCAGATGGGCAGAATCCCACAAAAATACGCTTATAATTTGCCGCTAATTAGTTGTGAAAAAAAAATTGTCGCAAATGTCTATCAACAAAAAAATGATGTTTCGCTAAGTTTCATGTGAACTTAGCGAAACAACTTTTGATCAGATGGACAGAATCCCACAAAAATACTCTTATAATTTGCCGCTAATTTGCCGCTAATTAGTTGTGAAAAAACAAATTTTGTCGCTAATGTTTATCAACAAAAAAAATGTTGTTTCGCTAGGTTCACATGAAAATTAGCGAAACATCATTTTTTTGTTGATAAACATTAGCGACAAAATTTGTTTTTTCACAACTAATTAGCGGCAAATTAGCGGCAAATTATAAGAGTATTTTTGTGGGATTCTGTCCATCTGATCAAAAGTTGTTTCGCTAAGTTCACATGAAACTTAGCGAAACATCATTTTTTTTGTTGATAAACATTTGCGACAATTTTTTTTTCACAACTAATTAGCGGCAAATTATAAGCGTATTTTCGTGGGATTCTGCCCATCTGATCAAAAGTTTAAATTTATCGAAATATCATTTTTTTTTGTTGATAAACATTAGCGACAAATTTTTTTTTCACAACTAATTAGCGGCAAATTATAAGCGTATTTTTGTGGGATTCTGCCCATCTGATAAAAAGTTGTTACGCTAAGTTCACATGAAACTTAGCGAAACATCATTTTTTTTGTTGATAAACATTAGCGACAATTTTTTTTTTCACAACTAATTAGCGGCAAATTAGCGGCAAATTATGATGTTACTAACTAATTAATACGTTGATGTTGTTTCGCTAAGTTCATGGACATCTTATTGCCACCCTGGGAGCATTCCATTATTCAAGTAAAGCACAAGATAAATGCGTTGAAAAACCTGATGATTATAGTGGAGCAGAGTTTTTCTCATCGTTTCCCTATTGAACGGGAATGGAAGCATTGCAATTAAGTTAACTAAACATGCCATCAGATAGTTTCCTCAAAAGTTTGTCTTTAATTGTAAAACTTATTCAAAACGTATAAATGATTCCTAGTTAAAATTTCATTGATCAATAAGGCATCATAGCAGTATCAATTTCTGCTTTGTTAGTTTGTGTATTTACATATCGTTTTCATAATTATTCATGTTGATGGTTTTTAACTGAGTTTTGGAATAGGTTGTCAGATTTTTGTTCTTTGGAACGACGCTCGTCAGTTTTATGCTATCGTTTGGGGTTTGTAAGCTTAACGCTTTTGAAAACATAGAGATGATTTCCAAGGTATAAATTTAACCAAAAATATTTGTTTTGAGAAGTTTCGTCCAAGGAAGTACGTCAGTAAGAGCTCGATGAACATGCGCTTTGGCAAGTTATTTGTTAATTGTTTTCTATTTTTCTTGTTTAGTTGTTCGTTTAAGCATTTTCATGGGAAGTCAAGTTTGGATTACAAAAAATGGACGACTTCGTTTTTGAGGAAGTCAACTTTAGCCACATAGGCTGAAATATTTCACAAAGTTGATGAGGAACTCAAATCCTTAGACCAAGCCTTAATAGATAAGCTATAGCTACAGACGAAACCGCTTAAAACCAAAATGTCTGCTTATAAGGGATTTTCAATCAATGATAAGTGTACGGTGTACCTATTACGATCTGTATGATTGATTATGATTACCATGAAAACAGTCATTTAAAAATTGTGTACCTACCTATTTATGATTTTTAAAGTTTTAATAATAAATACCCATAATCATGAAAGTTGAAATTCCGTTAATGACCATGTTCCTTATCCTTATCCTTTGCAGTTTCAAAGCAATAGCTACTTTATGTTACTTTTGGTTAGCATTAATTATACCGTGCTTATATTTTTGCATTTCAATGTAGCTTACAACTTTCGTGTGAATGCCATAAAAGTAAATAAAAATAATAATTTTTTCTCTACTTTTTCTTTTAACAAAACTTAACTACGACTGACATTTTCCCTTTGCAGGCAACGTTTTTGTAATTGCAGCCATAATTCTGGAACGGAACTTACAAAATGTTGCTAATTATCTGGTCGCATCGCTGGCCGTTGCGGATTTATTTGTAGCCTGCTTAGTGATGCCATTGGGTGCTGTTTATGAGGTAAGCGAATTAAGCTACTTATTTTTAGAAGCGCTCATTCTAGCTGGGGCCGAGCTAGTTTGTTTCTGTTCTCCTAGGCGGACTCTACTGGCAAGCACGTGATCCCATTAAAATGGACTATCTCCCAGCAAAATTATACTACTCAATCTTTAGACTTTAGAAATATTTATTTGTTCTTGTGCTTTGAAGTCCTTACTCTCGCTCAACAAGGCAAGAACAATGTGCTTTCGAAAATAAACCCCCGACAAAAAAAAAAAACAAACTAACATTAACGCTCAGACTGGACATCTTCATTAATGGTGGTCATTTTTGTGACTGCCATCCTATTTAATTAGTACTTAATTAGTGTGTTTGTTTTTGTTTAACTCTGAATTTTTCTTGTTTTTTCTTCCCATGTTTCTTATTTTGCTTGCGTAAGCAGATAAGTCAAGGATGGATTCTTGGACCAGAGTTATGTGACATTTGGACTTCGTGTGATGTCCTTTGTTGTACAGCTTCCATATTACATTTAGTAGCTATTGCTACAGACAGGTAAGTTTTATAGTTTTACATCTAACGTGACTGTATATGAGATGTATTAAAGATTTATGTAATGTTAATGTACCTAATAATGAGATACGTTGGAACAAAATGCCTACATTAGGGATAGCATAGGAGATTCACAGGTTAACTTCAAGTAAAAAAAGTTCACATGAGAATTGAGAAGTAATTTTATTACAAATATGCTTAGGTATCATAAAAATAAGTTAATAAGAGCGTTTTAAATAAATATGAAATTTTGCTGACAAACCGATAGGGTCAAATAAGTCCCACGATTAAACTGAAACGTTTATGATTCTTTGTAATTGTATCTACATGAAAATATAGATAATACTGTTTTTTTATTTTTGCTTTTAAATTGAAAAATAACTATACATATATTAAAAAAAAAATGCAAGCTTACGTTGTTCTTAATAAGGTCCATAAATTCTTAACTAAGCCCATTCAGTTTTCTTAAGAATTGCGCAAAATTGCAAGGAGGAAAAGTAAAAATACAAAAATAACAATGTTGTTTGATAAAAATGTTGTTCTACAAATGGCATAAAAGTGCCCAGTCAAGTTCTAGCACTACTCTCTTTTAACAGGGTCGAACTCAAGCACATTTTTAACCCCTCATAACTTTTGAATCCATATAGTTAGAAGCTTCAAATTTGAATTACGTATTAACTTCATGATCACAAAGGCCCTGTAATTTTGTAGACCCACTTCTTCCTGAGATATTGAACAGTACAAATTTCAAAAACCGTAATTGACTCACTAACTGATCATCAAAATTATGAAGCACTTCTAACAATAGCAGAATCTTTAAATTCGGAATTCTTGTAAGGTTTTGGTTGAATGACATGGAAAAAATGAGAAAAAAATCTACCCACTTTATCATAATGGTCGAAAACGTTTAAATTTCAAATATATTATTTTATTTTATTTATAAATTTATTAAAAGAAAATAGAAAATAGTTTGAATGAAAAATTACAAGTTCACTTGGCAAGTTTTCGTTTGTTGTGTGATTCTGATTACTAACATTTTAAAACTTGAAAAGTGAACTTGTAAATTTTTATTCAAACTATTTTTTTCTTTTAATATTGTTGTATTACAAAGAGCTAATATTTCGTACTATTTACCCTCAATTTGTAAATTAACAGAGAGCATTAGTACATTCTACTAATACTTCAAACTATTTATTCCCCATTTGTAAATTTTCAAATAGCATTAGATCATCCTACTAATACTTCGTACTATTTACTCTCGATTCGTTGATTTACTACTACGTAGATTCTTCTTATAATGAGTAAATCCTACGAATAATTCGTAAGGTCAATTTTCGAGACTAAATTTTTTACGAATATTAGTTGTGCTTCATACTTTTAACAAATCCAATAGTAAATGTTACGAATGAATTTGGGAAAATAGCGAAACCACTCGTACACGATGATTTACGAATGATTTAGTTCAATACACGAATAAATTCGTACAATGTACTCATAATTTTCTTTTACGAATAATATAATTACATAGAACGAAAAATTTCGTGTATTTTACCGAAAATTTAATCAAAATTTACTAATATATTCGTAATTTTCTTATTACAGAAAAGCTTCGTACAATCTACGAATATTCGTTCCATGTACGAATATTTCTCGTACGAATGGTATTCGTAGCAATTTTACTAATAAAATTTTTTAGTGTTTGAAATACAATGAGGCCGAACCCTTAAGAACGTTCAAAGTTTGAAAAATAATTTAAAACTAACGATAAAAATTTGTTTAAAAACAAAATTTTTTTATAGGTTTCTTATTCAAAATACCATAGGTATGTATTTGGGAAGAATCAAAATTATGTATTAACGTATTTGAAATTCACACACTACTTTTTTTTATTACTTGGTAGGTTTTCACCCCCGACGAACAGACATGGCTCAAATAGGTACATCAAACATAAAGGTCCGTTATTTTTGGGAACAGGGCCTTATTTGGCGCCCTATACCTTAAATATACATTTCTGAGAAAAATCACAAAGAACATATATCCATTTATAAGATTCTTCATTTTATCCAAGTACTTCATTTTATTCAAAGAAATTTTTACCTCATTATTCTTTGAAGTTAGGTAGGTTGTAGGTACTATCCTCAAGCTCAGGAAAATTACTATTTCCTCAATTATCATTCAAAATTACATCTTTCTTATTTCTTCGTTTCGTTTTACTTCAAAAAGAAAGCCAAAAAAGTTAGCCTGGAAAAAATGAAAAAAGAAAATATATTATACCTAGAAGGAAATTTTAACCAGATAGATGATTACTCTGAAGAGGATGAAAAAAAAATAAATAACTAGCATACTAAGTTTCTTTTCGTCGGCGTTTCTGTCAAAACTGCAGGAATATTAACACGACAACAAAACTTTGTAGACATGTGATTTTGGTGCCTTTTTACCTAAGGCAATAAAACATTTCGTATATGTAAAAATAGGCTTTAAGAAAGTCATGAAGGACGACATTTGGTTAGTATGTAGTGCAGATATGTATGCATTTATAGAAGGCATTTTTTTAATTGAATATAAGAAACGTACTTATTATACAAAAACGTAACATGTTACACAATCATTTTATACTTAAATACAGCAAAAAAGAAGTGGTTTTGTACTCAACTCCTTACTCCTTATGGATGTAGTGGTCCTTTTGTCATTGCTCCTTGAAGCATTTTCCTCTACTTGAACAGAAAACTTCAATTTGATGTTTCATATCAAACTTTTGAATGAATAAGCTATTTCAAAGAGTAAGCAAATAAGTGGGTTGTTACATAAACTCAATCAAGAGAAAAATGTCTTGAGCTCATAAAGCTTGAAATTAGAAATAATTGTAATCCGTCTCAGTATATACTTGCTATCTTATGCCTCAAGGATGAACAATTTTAGACTGTTTGCTTTGCATTTTAATAGCTTCTTCCACTAAATTTATTTTTCATCGATAAAATAAATCACAAATTTGACGACATTTATTAACAAAGTGAAATGGAGCAATTCATATTGAGACATTAAAAGATAAAGCTATAGGAATGGCGTTATGACTTCTCAAAAAATTTGAATTAAGCTCATTGCCCAAAAATTGCTATTAATATGGAAAACTTCATAAATGTTCGTGCCTTTGGCATTTTTCGTTTACTTTTCACAACCTTTCAAACATCTAACCAAATAAAATTCGTTGAGTTATTTAAACTATGGATAAGATTTATTTCTTTGAGTCTGCAACCCACTCTCAGAATTAATTACACTCCAGAGACTTTTAGCATCATAAGAGAAAATAAAGCTTAAAACTATTTATCTATAAGAAAAAACCAACCTGTGCCTATAGCAATTGGTTGACGACAGAACTTTGAAAAAGCAAGGCCATACTCTGAAAGTAAGATTTGACTTTATGTCTTCTTGGGTTCTTACGTTTAAGAACTTTTGGGTTACACAAAATACAACTTTAATGTTAGCTCTTGAAGTATATTGATGTAATGGATGTTATCCATAATGGTATACGTTTTAACACTTGAGATAAAATATTATTGCTTGCACCTTTAAGAGCTCAGTCGAGAGCGAGAAACTCACTCGGCTGTTAGGTTTAATAATATGACATTTGCTTTATTATCTTTGCTCAGTAGGTAGTCCTTTCGCCTAGGTGAATGGTTAAAAATGTCATGGATGTGGAGCACGACATAACGTTTAAAAGAGCGACGACGCTGTCGTGTGTGCTTGAAGAAAAGCTTCAATTATACTTTTTTTTGTTTTCGGTTATCGTTTTTTTTTTGTAACCTATCATTCCACATCAGAACTGTCACGATTTCAGTCCATGATACTCCTTCTATATAATAAACGCTGTCGACTAGAAATATTCTTATGCATAGGTAAAAGTCTTACACTTGATTAAGATGTTGTCTATATTAAACGAATACTTTCGGTATTGAGTAATTCGTTGCCTTAGTAAAAAAAAATTGAATGTAAAATTTAGGTATAACGATGATAGAGAAATCGACGGAACGGTGATTCGTTACGTGTGTTTGTTTTAGCATCTATAGAATTAAACACTGAGTCTATATAAAAACTGATTAAAAAAAAAATGTGTTAAGACGTTTTTGTTTTAAAAAATTCAGCGCGCGCTTTTTAACATTTTCCAAACCTTATTTTTATTATTTCCAGAATTTTGTAAAACAGAATTTTATATTGAAAAACAAACAAATAAAGAGAATAATTAAAAAGAGAACAGATCTTAGCCATGTAGGTTATCTAAAGCGTATTGCTAAGAATATTAATCTCTCCACTTTAACGTAATTTGCTTTTCGTTTTTTTATTGTTGTTGTTATTTTTGCTCTATTTTCAGTTATTGTTTATAATTATTAAAAGACGAAATTTTGATTTTTTTTTGTTAAAATTGAAACAAAAACCATGTTAAATTGACTTTTCCGTTAATAAATATACTATTAAAAAAAAGCAGATTTAGCAGAATTTTTTTTAAATATAAATTTTCAGAATTTTGAAAAGCAGAATTTTGAAAAGCAGAATTTTGTAAACCAGACAAAAAAAGCAGAATTTTGAAAAGCAGAATTTTCGTTAAAAAAGCAGAATTCTGAAAAGCAGAATTTTGAAGCCAGAATTTTGACCCGATCCCGAGGCCTATCCTGGCACCAGTATTTTTTTTGCAATTTTTTGCATTATTAATAATTATTGATAATTTGCACTTATCGCGGATTTTAATTTTAACTAGCGCATATTATTGGAAATTTAATGTGCTTTCAGGAAAAAAATGGTATGACAGCTGCCATCCTGGCACCAATGTCTGTCATACCTATTTTAAAATTTTGTCACTCATATGTTTTTAAAATAGGTATGACAGACATTGGTGCCAGGATGGCAGCTGACATACCATTTTTTCCTCAAAGCATATAAATTTCCAATAATATGCGCTAGTTAAAATTAAAATCCGCGATAAGTGCAAATTTATTAATAATGCAAGAAATTGCAAAAAATACTGGTGCCAGGATAGGCCTTGTCATACCGGGCTTAATTTGTTGGTATTTCTATAAACTATCTTTTAATATAAAAAATTTTGAAATCCGTGAAAGTGCACTTTTAGGATTGAGGGCTCCCGGTGTATAAAGTTCCAGTTAAGCTACTTGGAAGCTTACTAGCAGTTAAAATTCGAAAAAGCGTTTCACAATATCTGAGTAGAGCTAACTAGTAGTTAAAGTGTCAAGTAACTTATAGGGAGGATGAAGTGCCCTATTAAGTAGTTAACTGGCAGTTAACATAATTAATAGTCTGAAAAAAGCAAGATTTGTCATTTTTTTTTTTTAATTAAAATAGAATTCAATTCTGAAAAGCAAGGATTCGTAAATAATTTTCTTTTTTTTCCAATAAAATGGATATTGTTCTCGCCTACGTTAGATGACGAGTTTGATGAGTTTTTTTTCGCGTTATGGAGCCACCACGAAACCGTGTCTTCCGGGTCAGAACGGATTTTATAGAATCTTTGGACGAGGTTTACTTTAGGGCGCGTTTTCAATTAAAGAGAGAAGCGGTGTGGTGTGTACTTTCTTTAATAATAAATGAAATTTCTACGCCAACTCTAGGGTAAGTTTAAAATAATTGAAAATTTGAAGAAGTAAAAGTCACATCCTCACTCCTTTATAACAGAAATAACGCCATAAATCCGATGAACCGTCTGCTTCTAACCCTAAGGTATTACGCAACTGGTTGCTTTCTCACTGTAACGGGTGGAGCCACCACGGAACTGAGTTTTCGTATTCCGAGTTAGAACGAATTTTATGGAATTTTTGGACATCATAGAATTGCCAAATTAGAAATATTCGCAATATTTTCGGGTTTATTCAAAATAGTTCATGGTTCAATCGATTACATTCCGCAATACCAAATATGATTCGATTGCTAATCACCCTGTGTATTGATTGGTAATAGGTATGGCCAACAATCACGAAAAGTCAAACAAAGCATTATAACTTTCAAAGGCTGTTATCTATTCATTGAACGCTATTAGGTCGTAAACCTATTCATTGCCGTAGGTATATAAGTTCAGATTTGCGTGCGCCCACAAAAGTTAATAGTGGTTCTGACCTGTAATAACTTGAGAGCAAAACCTATAGGAAATTATCTGAAGTAATTTCCGAAAAAACAACAAGAATCCTTTTCATATTTTACACCGGGAGGGCTCCCGGTGCCAGGATAGGCCTCGTCATACCGGGCTTAATTTGTTGGTATTTCTTTAAACTATTTTTTAATATAAAAAATTTTGAAATCCGTGTAAGTGCACTTTCAGGATTGAGGGCTCCCCGCCTATTTGTTTATTTTTTTTCTGGCTTTGTCGTTGTCATAGTAACTCCATACAAATTCATTTTGTTCACTAATATTTCCCATATTCGATTTAGCAAAGCCAAGAACCTACAGTTTTTTCAATTTGTCAAAATCATTCCAAGTGGAGAATTGGAATAACTGGCAATTAGTTACTCAAAACATAAATTTATCAGAAGGATGAATGTGAAACGTAAAATTAACTTACAGGAGGATTTAACTGGCAGCTAATTGGTTAACTAATCAGAACTTTACTTTTACATTGTGAAACAGACGCTTAATGTCGTATTTGATAATTATTGTTGGTAATTATTCCTTAAGAAGATAATTGCCACTTCGTAATTTTTATAGCAGGTCAAATTATGGTACACATAGTCCCTTAAATCTTTTAAAAAATATTTTCAATAAAAATTTTAACTTAATGGACTCTGTAAATGACAATATAAAATCACTTAATTTTAAAAATTAAATCTTATAATTATAATTAGTTTTAAGATATTTTTTATATTTATGTAGTTAAATAAGTCCTGACCGTTAGCATTTAACGAAATAAATAAACATTTCGTTGATCGAAATACGAAAAAAGTTCGAAAAGTTTTACAATTACAAAACTTGTGATATTTTCTATACTTGTAAATCGCTATTAAGACTGTTGAACATATGTAATGAATTACCTGTTGTTATTTGAATACTTTAATTTAAATTTGATTACAGGTACTCTCACTGAAAATATTGTTCACTTATGTTATATTTTCTCTAAATAATAAAATTAGTCGCAGTGTATTCTTACTCGAAGTCGGTCGTTTAATATTCTTCAAGCAATCTTCATAAAAGCAATTTTTTCACGATGCAGGGTTTCAATTGCAACAAAATAATTTTTTTTTCTTAATCCCAAACATCCTTGAAATAATGCAAAGGTGGCTGGACAAAAAAAAAAACTCGAGAAATGTCAGCCAAAATCGACAATTTGTAGGAGTCTTTAACTTTTTAAATTACGTAAACAAAATAAATGAATACTTATACCAAAACTTCCTTCTTTTTAAGATAGTTAAATTAACACAATTCCGTCGTTAATGTTGATGTTTTGACATTCGGCAAAAGATGTTTTGCATGTTTAATGAGAATAAGCTGTTTTGATTTCTTGCTGTCAAACAAGTTGATTTGGCATTTCGGTGTTGACCTCCATTTATCATAAATTATAAATCAGTGACCACCACAACTGCATTATTTCCCACCCTCACTGGCATAATACATTACAAAATCATCACTGTTCCTTGCCATAATCAATTTAATATATGGTTTTAGTAGCTTATGTAAGCAGCAATGTATAGAGAGGCTACTTGTGTGTTGTGTTGGATGTATCGCCTGTGCTTCAGGGCTCAGGATCAGGAATCCAGGAGGCATTTCGATTTCAGGGGAAGAAATTTAAACGGAATGATATAGGTAGGTACATTTTAATACATTGCCTGAGTTCACGTCATGTATGCGCATATGTATTATACATTACATATGTATATGCATATATATATGCATTTATTTGTGCTAGAAAATAATTTTTTAACCCGCTATTGGTCACGTGAATTTAACTTTGATCAATGGTGAGCCCCTCCGCAGCCACCGCGCGCAGGCCGGCGGCGCCGCGCCGCACAGACCGGGTTTTGCAACTGAAAATTTTTCAAAATTTCTTACTTAGGTAGTATACTTCGTGTTTTTTCTCAAAAACTTACATGTAACAATAAAGGAAAAAGCTCTTTTATCTTCTAATATGTATATAAAATTCTTCTGGCACAGTTTTAGTGGTCATACTCCTACGAAACGGCTTGACCGATGTTGATGAAATTTTATATGTGTATTCAGTGGGTATGAGAATACGTTCATAACTAATTTTTATACCGCTTATTGTTAAGGATGCCTCACCCACACTTTTTGTTTTTCCATTTCTTGGGCCGTTTTTTTTTTTTAATAATTTTTTATGGTGTGGCATTAAGAAATACATTCAGTCGTTAATTTTCAACTTCCTTTATTACCTATTAGATATTATTGTTTGTACATTGATCGCAGTAGTGATAGTGACATTAAAGCTAATTATTGTGAAAGGTAGGATAAATAATAAAATATAAATAAACATGTTCATACTATGCTGTTTGTCATCATTAAAACAGCAAACAATGCCATATCACTGCCTTTATTCACATACTTGCAAATATATTTTTGATGCTCTTTACTGGACTACAAAACTATACATTATTATGAGCTTCGAATGTTTTGCTCAGTAGAGATGAATAAGGCGCCACCCAACGATTATCAATGTCAATATTGATGTTTTTGATACTTTTCGTAAATGATTGTCCGCCATTATCGGCCATTCCTTCGACGATATATTGGATATCCGTAAACATTTGTGATCGTATCGTTGGTGAAATCTTTAAGAAATCCTTTGGTACATTTTCCATCTGCCATACACGGCGATAAATGATTGAAATTACCGCATGAGCCATGAAATGAATCATGTAAGTTGTAATCGACCCCTATGTTTTGATAGCACTTTATATTTTTCAACCCTATGCAAATCTGTTGAGGACTCACTACTTTTGTACCAGTGGCACCAAATGCTTAGGGTCAGGGTACCGGGTAGTGGGGAAGGGGGGTAGTCGGTAGCAATTACTGGTGGCGCGGGTAGCGTTTAGAAGTATTGGGTAACGGGAAGTGAGGAAGCGGGTAACAGGGTAGCTGTATATAACGGGATAGCGTGTAGAGTATAGTGAGGTAGCGGGTAGAAGGTAGCGATTACCGGTTAAGCGGGTAGCGTGTGTTAGTATTGGGTAGCGGGTAGATGGGTAGCGGGTAACAGGGTAACTGGGTATAACGAGGTAGTGGGTAGATGGGTAGCGGGTAACAGGGTAACTGGGTATAACGAGGTAGTGGGTAGACGGTAGAGGAGGACAGAACCATAATTCACTCAATGACTCTTGAGTATACTAAATTCTTTCATCCTACGATGTTCTACTTGCAAACAAAAATTATTCTAGATCCTCAATTAACTCTGGCTGGTGAATGCAAAAACGTTTTTTTTTTAAGGTAACTTTTTTTTGTTTTTGTTTTTCAAGATAAAAATTTTATTGAACGTGGAAGGTAAACACATTTAATCGACTTTTTTAACATTAAAAGAAAATCAAGCTATATCTTCTATTTTACAAAATGTATTGATCATTGACATTGACATTGACATTTCAGAGTACTTCGCACATGAATGTAACGAACCAGTGGCGTAGATAGCTTTTCGCTATGAGAGGGGATGGATCTACTTCGCTCATTTTTACTTCCGACATCTATACTAATATATAAAGTTTGTTTGTTTTGTTTGAACGCGCTTATCTCAGAAACTACTGGTTCGAATTATAATTGAGTTGGATAGTCCATTCTCCAAAATTCGAGGAATCTTAGGCTTCATAACAAATTAGTCTACGGCCAATAGGAGCGAAGAATCAGTGGAAAATGTGGAAAAAACGGAAAGATATCAGAAACTGCTAAATCAAATTGAAAAACTCTTTTTTTTTGTGGAGAATAGTCCATTTATCGAGGAAGGCTTTAAGCTATACAAAGTTACGCTGCGAATAATAAGAGCAAAGCTTCAGTGAAAAGTCTTACTAAAGCGGGGAAAATAATACATATTTAAAGGCTTCGAGTTAAGAAGAATTTTGACTTAGGGAGAGTCGACTAATATACAATTTTAAAATAACTTTGCAACCAAATTCATGCGCATCATGCACAAGTCAAGACGCACCTCTGGCCGAAGCACGAAGGAGAGACGGACGAAGTCACGGGCAACTACTACAGGGTGCGGGACGAAAACTTGCTGATTTGTTTTTGGCGTCAAGCGGGGGGGGGGGGGAGTGGTCGGATGTTGGTGGAGAGTGTCTCATTTTTTAGGGGACTTTCTGAAGTTTCATCTGCACCGCAGTCAGTCGACATCATGCATTGGACGAAAGAGCAACGCGCATTTGCCTGCGAGGCTTACTTTTCCAACAGTCGTTCCATAATTTCCACTCAACGTGCAACAAAATCGCGTTCACGAAGCTCCTGCACCAAAGCCAATTTGTAAGGATGGAAATGAAGATCCTGGTGGAGAATTCGTCTCACAGTGCGATCAGATATGCCCAAAGCAACTGCATGTTTGCACGCCGAACGCCGGGGAGATCGCAAGACAGAAACTCTCACCCTCTCAATGTTTTCCTCTCTTTGATTCTCCGGTGTGCTGGATGGGATTTCGTCACGTTTCCGCTCTCCCTGAATGTTTTCACCCACGAAACAATCGACTTCCGGCCAGGAACGCGACCTGCGGGATGGATGTTGAAGCGAGTACGGAAAGCACGTTGAGTGGAAATTAGACTGTTGGAAAAGTAAGCCTCGCAGGCAAATGTGCGTTGCTCTTTCGTCCAATGCATGATGTCGACTGACTGCGTCGTCGATGAAACTTCAGGAAGTCCTCTAAAAAATGAGACACTCTCCACCCACATCCGACCACTCCCCCCCGCTTGGTGCCAAAAACAAATCAGCAAGTTTTCGTGCCGCACCCTGTAGTATAGAATATATGAAAAGTTTTGGATGTTTGTCTGTCTTTCTGTAAAAGTTTAAACGCACCCAGCCTTAACCACTGGTCCGATTGACTTAAAACTTGAAAATTGAGGTCTCAGCGAATTCGCGTTGGTCTTCTTTTTATTTTATTATTATTTTTTTTTTTAAGATCAAAATTTAGGGAAGCCACCAAACAATTTTTTTTTGCCAAAAACCAAAAGTATCAATTTTCTCAATTTTTTTTTTTTTTTTTAACTTCGTCCAAAACGCTAATGGGTAATAGCGCATTTTGCTTTCTGGTTTAAATGAATTAGTGTGAGTTATCGTTACCGTTAGGATTCGAGTTTACTTCACCGCAGTTATGCAAACATTTTTGTTCGTGTGGATGAGTGCGTTGCGTGTTTGGGGCGGTTTCTTACACCAAATTAACAATGTGACATACGGTGAGAAGAAATCTAAATAACTTTAAATTTTTGTGTCGGTGTGGGCTTTTGATGTGGAAAGCTGGATTTAAGCTCTTTTTCTTGCACGTTTACCTATTATCAATTGGTGAGAGACGTTAAAATATACTTTTTAAAAATCGATATAAAAAAGAAATTCAAAAAATTAGGTGATTTGCAGAAGTAATAATTTCTTTCAGATGAAGTAGACTTTGTGTTATCCCCGTAGACTGTAGGTATAGAATGTACAATGCGTTTCTTCAACTTATTTGGCATGACTGGTTATGTTGAACAATTATGAATCCCAATGGGGGGGGATATATCCCCCTGATCCCCCCCCCCTATCTACGCCACTGTAACGAACTCAGACACATAGCAGCACTGGCGACTGAGGCCATCGGCTGATCATTAAATGCGAAAAAACGTGAGTGGGAGACTTGAGCCATTTTTTTCGCCTTTGTTGTAATTAATTTTCAGACGTGTTGAAAATGCATGAATTCCATTCTTTTTTAGATATTAACATGCCATTAGCATATTAAAGAAAAGAAATAGCAGAGACTTGAGCCAAAAATCTGTTCCCACTTATTTTGCATTTGGAAAAAATCACTTAGCTGTAGGTACATAAAGTTTATGAGGCTAATAAATTTTGAAGAAGATAAATGTACCTTTACAAAGATGTTTGCAAGATCTGGCCTGAAATGAATAGATACCTACATTTTTATGAACGATTTAACAAAAAGTGGCTCAGGTCTCCCGCCATTCTCCTACATATAATCTATCTGCACAAATGTACATTCATTTATTTTTATACAGCTGAATCATAAAAATAGGTACTTACTTACCTATTAGTAGTTTAAACCTTCTTACCACCAAAGACATCTTCATAACTCAAATTGTCTTCAAGTGCTCAAATTTGTGTGTCATTGAGGACTTTGATTAACACTTAACGATATTTAATTAACGCGTGCGTCATAACCTCTGCATTAACATTTATTATGTAGTGTCTACTTTCTTGTCACGGTGTAAAGGTGTCTTCTTGCTCTTGACGGTGCGTAATAGTTAGTAAGGTAACTAGTACCTAAAGCTTTCTCTCCTTGCTTGCCGTTCTACTTGAAATACTGTGAATGAAAATCAAAGGATAATAATTTATGAGCCCTTATGTTGCAAAGAGAAAGACAAAAGTCCATTAAGTGACAATGTTGGTTGTTTAATATTGTTTCAGGGCTTTGGTTTTGATTTAAATTTTGTTTGAGTTTTCCTTGGTTTTAAGGAAACCATTTTTGTGTGTGTATTGAGAAACCTAAAATCCTGAACTATGGTATTTTTTAAATGCCTAGGAAATATGTGAACAATTTCATCACATGATCCATTTATCAAAAAAAGATTGTAAAATTGTTCAGGTGTGCTATATTTTGGAGCATCTATATAATTATAATTATGTATACACCTACATTAACATCTCATGCAAATCCGTTGAGGACTCACTGCTTTTGTACCAGTAGAGTGTTTGGCACCAAATTACGAGGGAATATTCGGGTAGTAGTTTAGCTAGGTTTTGAGTATTTTGTACAGAATCGACCAAGACGTTAGTGGGTAACGAGTAGCGGGGAGGTGGGTAGTGCCGTAACGGGGTAGCGGGGTACAAGATTTAAACAGGGGAGACAGGTGGTATATTTTTCGGGTAAATGCTTACAGAGGGGTCACAGAAAGACAGAGCGTGACAACCGGGATAGCCTTATAGGTAGCTTGACGTATTTCATGAAAAATTGGAATTTTTAATGTTTGCGTTCTTAGTGCGACCTACTCATAGTTCTATTTTCGGAGGTAGGTACAGACAAACAATTTCAAATCAATCGACCCGATGTTTAAGAATTTAGGTCCAAATGCATACGGACAGTAAAGCTAGGCATACACGGCGAACATGTTGGTGTGATTTGTTGGGGTTGGGCTGAAAATTATTCGTGTATGGGCATGTTGGCCAACAAATCCACGGTTTATGAAATATTTTGTAAACCGTGAACTTACGGCTAACATGTTGGCTGTGTATGGGCAAGTTTACAACAAATTTTGAAGTTTATCAACATGTTCGTCGTGTATGGCGTTGTGTGACAACAATTCGTCATTTGTGTAGTTATTTTCATGGAGTTAACATGTCGCAAAACAAAGCAAAACGCACTTGTATCGCACATCTTGCCTTCACGACAGTCACACAAATAATGAAGTTTATAAACATGTTGGGCCGTGTATGGCGAACCGCTGCCCAACAAATCACACCAACATGTTCACCGTGTATGCCTAGCTTAAGAAAGACAGACGAAAAGTGTCTTGCAAGTAAAAACAAGTCATGTGTGGTATATTAATTATATTATAACTAAGACAAAATTCAACACCAGGGGCTAAGAATTTCAGTTCCATTTCACGAAACTTGTAATTCAATTTGAATTTAAGCCAAACTCGTAAGCACTTTTTGTAATAAATTCTTTGTTCCATAATTTTAAAGATGGAAAAACTTTTGCTCATTTTAATTGCTTTAATGACATAATAATTTGTCTTTACTTGTTTTAAAGAAAACAAGAATACCCGACGTATAACTTCCAGAAACGAAAAAGAAACTTTAACATGTATGATGTCTGACTTAATGTATACAACTTGGCTTAAATGAGCACTATTTAGTTAAATGCTTTTAAGGCATAACATATAAAAAGGGAAAGCCTCAAAATGACTCGAAAATTACAAACCACAGATTAAAATAAGATTCAGGGAAGTTGCAAATGCGGCAGTTCATTTATATTTCATATATTTCAAAATTATTGAAGTTCTTCCTGTTAATTTTTGTCTGTTGCTTAAATTTCGTATTGCAGCAGCTTGGTGGATGTTACCAGTAAAGTGGATTTACAATACTCAGTTCTCTCGCAAAAAATTAATTATTTTACAACACCCTCAATGATAATTTAAAATTTATGTTATTCATTGTTTTTTTCGATTGCTTATTTTTCTTACGAAAAAGAAAAAAAGTTTCATATACTTGACAAAACTTAAGATTAAAAGATTCAATACCAATGGGATTACACGATGTCGCAACACAAACATTCAAGAAGTCCATGTTCTAAGTAAAACAATATAAGTAAATGGTGTCTCGAATAGTTCTCAAGGGGACACTATTGAGATTCAACAACAAGACAAACATGTCAAAACAAGTATACCATTTTGGCCCATTACATATTTTGAGAGAAAGAAAATTATACTATTTAGAATTATGGACGGATTCTCACGCTTCCCTTAATTTGGATGAAGAGGAAAATAAATATTCCACAAAGAAAAGCTAAAATGACGATGTGAAGAACTACCCATACATAGGTTACATCTCTACAATTTATAAACTTTTCTAAAAAACGCTCTACAAAAACCAACCAAGACAGCCGGCTGAATTGATTGGAATTTATTTAATTTTGATATTCAATATTATGTAGTGTGTGTAAGATCTACTCTTAATCTTCAATTAACGGGTGTTTTTTCGAGGTATAGAAATTTTAGTTGGCATTACTTTTCAAGACGGTGACCGATCTAACAGCCGTCAAGTGATTTATTCTCAGTTTAGTTTGGCAATTCATCATGAATAGACTCACGCCTGAACAACGCTTACAAATTGTGCAATTTTATTTCGAAAATTATGGTTCTGTGCGGAATACGTATCGCGCACTACGCCCATTTTATCGTCGACAAAATCGTCCATTAGAGCAGTTAATTCGATTAACCATGGAAAGTTTTCGCACCACGTTTACTTTAATTGATAATACGTATCCTCAGAGACGCCGTACGGTGCGTACAGAAGAAGCTATTGCTACTGTAGAACGTAGCATTGAGGAAGACCCGAATGAGTCCATTCGCCATCAAGCACAGGAATTGGATCTGTATCCATCCACTTTTTGGAAGATTTTGCGGAAGGATCTTGGTTTGCGTGCTTACAAAATCCAACTCGTGCCAAACGATCATCAAGCAAGGCGTAGATTCGTCGAATGGGCCCAAAACGAGATGGCCGCTGTTCCCGATTTTCATAAACAAATTTTTTTTAGCGATGAGGCGCACTTCTGGTTGAATGGCTACGTCAACAAACAAAACTGCCGCATTTGGAGTGAAGCTTATCCTAAAGTGTATGTCGAAACACCATTACATAAAGAAAAACTGACTGTTTGGTGCGCTTTATGGGCTGGTGGAATCATTGGTCCGTACTTCTTCAAAAACGATGATGGTCAATCGTGGCAGTCATATGCCAGAAATCATATTTAAAATATAATGCCACAAGATTATCTTTCGAATAAATAAAAATCATGTCAATCGAATATGCCATCGTTGTTGTATTGCAATTTAAAATTCTATACCTCTAAAAAAAAACACCCTTTACATTGTAACTACATAACTTAGTTAATTTAAAGAAACTACAAACTAAAGGAAAAAAAAAACGTATGATAAAATTAATAATCGGCCCTAGCGAGGTAACCGTCGGAGCGGAATTTTCTCCGAAATTTGCTTCGAGGTAGTTCTCCGACAGTAGTAGTGAGCAGTTTTACGTCGGCACCTAGCAATTAAGCCTTATCCGACGTGTGACCATTCACATTGGTATCTGTTTGTTAGAGTTGATACTCTCCCTTAATCACACTGTTTGAAACTCATCGTTATCAAACTTTTGCGTATGTTATCCCTTCATCGCATTTAATATAATAAATTTCAATTGTGTTTTCAAGTACCAGTTTATTTCTTCCATGAAGAAACCATAATGGTAAATGTTTTTCTATCTATATAACTGAGCTTGAGAAACGTAACTCAGTTACCGAGAACGAATTTCTCGTCAACCAACAGCCCCTCTGAAACTCCCACAAGGTGGCCTACCGCTTCTGTAGTTGGCGTTCAAAGGTCATAAGACACAATGAACGGGGCTCCAACTACCCCAGAGTTCCAGTTTATTCAATAGACCTGGTAGTCTTTCTATTGATTATATGTTCTCTTACGTTACACTTTTTCAATAGGAGTTTTCCCAACTTTCGTTCTTATCATGGATTCACAAGGATCCGCTGGCATCCTTGTCATGCAGCCTCTTGCCAGTTGTCAGGGCGGTAGAACAATTCTGGAAGACTGCATGACTTTAACGTAAAACCATTTGCCTAGATCGTCATCTAGTTTCCACCCTGCACCACGCGGTGGTTGGCTTTTCCGCACTTGAGCTTGGAGAAATATTTACTCGATATTGCAAAGCAACACTTTCTAAATAACTCGACCCACTCTTCGCAGGGCAGTTCTCCGACAAGCAAAATGTCTCCGATTCGTCCGATTCGGAGGAAATCGGAAAAAATTCCGCTCCGGCGGTTACCTCGCTAGGGCCGAATAACTAGCCGACCCGACAAACGTTATTCCGTCAACGAAAAAAATGTTTCTTTTGCGAATGTCCAAGAATTATAGGAACATCTTTTCATTTGAATAGATAAAGAGTTGAATTTATAACTCGGGGTTCTGACTCATAAAATAAATGAAGTGTGGGCCTTATTGAAACAAAACTTTTTTTTTAACGCAAGTTTGAAGGCGCTTATTGCTACCCAAGATATATGATACCGTTGAAACTATGTAATAATTCAAACTGTCATTGTCAAACATCCGTTTTCTTTTCCATTGGAATTGTAACTTCGTTAACTGGCTTTTGTTGATTTCGTGACTGCCCCTTTAAATCACGCGCACTGGATCTGGATGCGTATCTATTTTAATTAGATAAAACATTGACATTGACATTGACATTACAGTACTTCGCACATGAATGATACGAACTACAGACACATAGTAGCACTGGCGACTGAGGCCATCGGCTGGGACTGAAACAAGACATACGACAGTGAGAGACAGATAAACACATAGAAGGAAAGAACACATAACATAAACCTACGTGGCACAGAGGAGGAGACATAGATTTATATTGTCTCATATTATCGCACAGGTGGCCCCAGATAAGCTGGCGATTATTGTAGAAAAAGACTACTGCCGAAGCTGGGGCTTGAACCCGCAACGTTTGGCTTAGCAGTCAACTACACTATCCTCCGAACCATGGCCACCTGCAAGATAAAACAAAAAAGATTGTGATGTAATAATATGATAATGAAGGAAATCAGGTACATATGTTCCGATTCTACTTTCAAATCGTACTACGTATAGAATAGAATGCCAATAATGCCAAGCTACTTGCTAGCAAATTTTCGATTTTCGAACGAGACTCGGATATTTTGACATAATATTCAAAAAATAAAAAAATATTTGCTGTGGAAAAAATTATATAACACAAGTTGTATAATGAGAAATCAATAAGGTATCATCTTTATTTGAGAGCCCTATCAATGATATCATGTGTGAAATATTACATAGTTCAAATGCCTAAGTGGCGCGTATTCGAAACAGCGATGGGTTTGGCGCATGAATCAGACTGAATTTGGTCGATGGCATCCAATAAGAGCCGTTTTCTTCACAATTGCTCAACTTGTAGGAAACTCTCAAGTTGGCCAACTCTAGAGTTGAGAAAAACTTAAGAGTTGAGGGACAAGTTGAAAATCGTTTTTCTTCACTAATTTAAATCTCAACTCGAGAGTTGCAATTCAAAAGTTGAATTCTCTCATTATTTCAAAATTTCCCTGGGATATTTCTGACATTTACGTTTGTTTCAACTTTAGCTTTGACTTTTATGTCATTCAAAATGTCAAACCAATTGTTTGATGTAGATTTTATAGTCGTTCGTGTAATTTGCTGGACAACGAAGCCAAAAATCTTCTGAAAAATTATTTTAATTAAAAAAACGCACCAAATTTATTTAAAAAAAAAAAGAAATTCTTGAATTGTGTTTGTTTTTTCAAATATTTCGTGTGTGAAACATCTGAATAAATACCCGAATCGCAACCCAACAATTTCGGGCAAGAACATTTGGATTGAACATCAACGACGACAAGCCAACCCAATGGAAGGTCAAATGCTAAGCACCGTTGATGGAAATGAAATCATCATACCCGAAAGAGGCCTCAATGGATTGGTACCATGGAGGTATTCAATGTAACCGACCGACGCACGCATTGTACGACATTCCCTGCAAGATAATGCACGTGCCCTAGCTCGAAGACGAGGACATCACAAATTCATAATGTACGCGAATGTTTTGAATCGTATTGTAATTTTGTTGATTGTTATTGTTTAAACTCCTAATTAAAATATGAATCCAACGAATGGTGTGTCTGGTTTGATTTTTTCTTATTGTTTTGGTAAGCCAAATAGACAATAGAGAGCTTCACAAGTTCACAAATATAGAATTGCAATAAAAAAATTCATTACAAAAATTCATACGAATTTAAGTTCCATGACCGAAAAAAAATTTCCAAAAGTGTTTTTTTTTCGAAAAGAGAAAGACTGGCTTGGCTTGTGGCAAACGCTTTTCAAGTTCCAAGGCAATGTCCACTTATCAATTCCTAAAAACATACGCTACATTATGTTACATACGTTGTCCGTATGTATGTATGTGTATAAAATCGTGGTCATCCCATATTTCGGGTACTTTCTTCTTCAACTTCTTGAGCACACGATGGACGATTTCCCAATACGATTTTTCGCGAAGTATTTTATTTTCAAAACAAATATATTTTTTTATTTAATTAAAATTTGAATTTGAGAGAAAACTCTCCAGTTTGCCTCTCAACTTCTACTTTTTTCGAAAGTTGAGAAAATCGGGAGTTGATTAACTTGAGAGTTGAGAATCAAAAGTTGAAACTGTCAAATGTGAGTGAAGAAAACCAAAATCACAAGTTGAGAATAAAAATCCTCAAGTTGAGTTCAACTTCTTGTGAAGAAAATGGCTCTAAGTTGTTTTCAAAGTCCGCGCAATCGACTGCTTCAGATACTGCTGCAGACTTTCACAAACAGTGGCGATATTTTCGGCAGATCTTGCGTTTTGTTAAAGAACGGCTGTTGGCTGGTTGTTCACTGAGCCGGTGAACTCAAATTTGACACTAAACGTTGAACAGTGTACTTGGAAGCACAACAATGTACCTCATCAAAAGGGCGCAGCGTTCGCATTGTTGCTTTAAGAGAACACCCATTTTGATAATAAAGTTTTATCATTTGCCTGTATAGCTCGACGCTGTAACTTGGCATCATGATTTGTAGTCCTGAGTGACTGAATAAAAGATAATATTTTAGCAGATAGCAAAAGAAACAATATGGCCGTCAAGAGACATCAAAATCAACCCGTCCCATATTGGATAACCATACAAAAATATGGAAATTACCGCAATGGTTACACTTGCAGTCAGACAAAAATCCGGAACGAGTTCAACAAAATGAACAAAGTCGGATTAGAGATAAATCTAATGGAGCGTAGGCTTAACTTTGGAGTATTTACTAAAGACATTTTTATCCAATAAACTCACTTAATCACAGCTTTGTTCACAACTACCGCCTTTCAAAAGATGCCTTCATGTATCTGTTGAACAATATTTCATTGAAATTAAGTGCTAAAATACCTTTTTACTCACATTATTACAAAACAAACTTCTTAAGCCGATCTGCTCGCAAACACATTTGATGTAGAGTGATTATTTTCGATTTTGCCTTGTTTTGAGTTCTACTTTCGAGTAACGTAGTTCCTTGATTATTCGAAAGATCATAAGAATAAAGTTGGCACTACTAGAACTATTCGATTCTCGTTGGTTCGAAAGTAGTTAAAACGATACATAGTTCCAATTTTTCGAATTCGAGCAATTTTATTGTAGAATCGAGTTACATAGTAGGGCCCCTGTTTTTGAATAAAAAATTACTAAAGCGTGCTTTACACGATAGGGATTTTCCATATGGATCGTCACTTTTTATTTCCAAATGTATTTTCATATGTATCAAAATCACAAAACGTTATTAGCTTAAAATAAAGAAAAAAAATTTAAGAAAAAAAATTTAAGAAAAAAGCAATTCAGTTGATTACAATGGATAGCTTTCTGGTGCGAACATTCATGTCAGAAAAATCAACAGAAAAAAAAAATTTGAATCTTTGAGTCTTGATTCAGTGATTCACTGTGTACCTTTTTCAATTGATTCACTGTGTACCATGTTGCCATTTTAACAAAAACACATTAAAATTATGTATAATATTTCACATAAGTTAACAAGTTGACACAAATTATTAAGTCTATGTAAGCAGAAATACAAATATTATACTCAAATGAAGTTACAATGCACTGTTATTTAATAAGAGGAAAAGCAAATAGAAAACAAAAAACTACTCAGCAATGCAGAAAACACAAAAACATGAAAAAAATCTATTTCGATCAAGGGATCGCGCAGATTGATGGTTTGAAGAGAGGAAGTGTACAGGGGTGTTCTTTTCACTTTTTCAGATGTTTTATAAAATAAAAATATACAGCGTGAGAGATTGTGATTCACTGTGTACCCTGATTCACTGTTGACACCTTTACCCTATGTCAAATTGGATTTTGTTTGTAAAATCTGAAAAGCATTTAGACGATTTGGATTTTTCGTTTGTAGTTTCAGAACATTTTTTTTGTCCAAAACACCTAAAATGTATTATATTATTACTATTTTTATGAAAAAACGCAAAATAACATAACAACTCACCTTTTTCGCGCTCTCCATGTTTAAATATAAACTTTTATTGTCGTTTAAAAAATCCGATTTCGTCTGTATACAGATGAAATTTAGAAACAGTTCTAAATGAAAAAAATCCATATGGAATTTCCATCTGTATTTCGATAAAGATTACACGATTTGTATAATTTTCCATATGGAAAAAGTGACAGTCCATATGAAAAATCCATATCGTGTAAAGCACGCTTTAATAATGCGCAAACTCTTGGAGTTGGAGTAGTGGTAGCTTGTTGTCACGCAAAATGTGTGCCTCGTGGCCTGAGTGTTTTTGTTTCATCCTTCATGGATACCGACTAGCTAAGAACTGGCAATATTCTCTAAAGAGTATCCATTTGTCACGAAAATAGGATTTCTAAATTCAGCCCTGCGGTATTACTCATCAGTCATCACTATCAGTGTATGCTGTAGGCCACTTAGGCCCTGGCTCTCCAATATTTATTGCGTAATCATATTTATTTAATTTAAATGTAAGATCATAAAATGTCCAGTTTGTACGAAATTTATATTTTGAATTAAATGACCTAAGCCCAACTTCATAAAAAAAAACATTTAACATTTTGACATTTTCAGTCATTTCTTTGAATTTATATCTTCGTGCTTAGAAACCTAACTTAAAAATAAATTTAGAATTCAATAAATCAAACCTTTTTATATTAACGAAACTTTTTATTATTTTTGCCTTTTATTATACTTTAGGTTCAATTTTCAGGAGCATAAGACTTTCATACCTGTACCTTCCCCCTTTTTATTGTAAACTCCATTAACATTTTCCCCGCCTTTCGTCAGCAGGAACATTACTCTCCTTGCTTAACAGGAAACCATTATTATATTTTATTATAATTGCCATTATGCTGTGGTTATACTTCAACTCCATTGCTTGAATTGTTACAGAAAAAAATATTGATAGTTTGATATTAAGCAATATTGGTGTTAAATGGGGTTAAAAAATGTCAACGAAAATTTATATCGTTGATAAGAGTCCTGTGATGAAAATATAAACTGCCGCGATGTCTTCCCTCCCGCATTTCGTTTAAAATGTCAATTTTATTCATAAAATTGAAATAATTGTTATTTTAGAATGTTGGGTTTTTTATGGCTCCCTCTGCACATTTATAGGTAAACAAAAAATCCTGGGAGAGGATGGCGTTTGATATAAATTGTCATGTTGTCGATACTTTTCAATTTCAATTAAAAAGTGAATAGTTCAACAATTATTGAATAGATTGTAGGATATTCCTCGTTAACCTTAACGATTATCGTGTTATCGTGATTTCGTGTCTTAAAGCGAATAAGCTGAATATTTAGCTACGGTGAGATGTTTCGGATTCCCTAATCCAAGTTTATCTTCTCGAGTCTTGCAAGGATTCGACAAATGTGCTATCAGTTAGCTGTCGTCCTGAAAGGGAAAAGATAGGTATATCGATAGCTACATGTAAACTTCGGCTAAAAGAAACAGCCTTAACGATAACAAACTCTAGGTGGTACAATTTACCAACGTGCACAGTGACAAAAAACATTGGCCGTCAATGGACCTAAAGCGCTCTAAAGAATTGTTGTCTCAAAGCAGAATTCATATAAGCTCCCTTAAGGTCGCTACACACACAACAGTATACTTAACAAGTATAGTTGTACAAGCAAACTGTAACGTCTGTAGGGATATTTTGCTCAAGTATTTTACTTGTGCAAGTCACTTGATGATTGATTGATTTCGAATCCTGCAAACTTGCGCAAGCTATACTTGCACAAGTAAAACGAAACGTGTGTAGTGTACCTGTATTTTTTGGCTTGCACAGATAAATTAGTAGTCCGATACCGTGAATAAGCTCTACGTCACCATATCATCATGTCGAGCGATTTGAAGAAGAACAAGCGTGAATTACTATAGAAGATTTTATTCGTGCCTACGAAAATCAACCGTGTCTTTGGCGAATTAAATCGTCCGAATAGCATGATTGGATGAAGAGCGTACAAAATCTTACTTGATAAGTATACATTAGGTGACACCAAGCCGATAAGGATGCCGTTATTAGAAAGCGCCTGTGGTGAAATTATGGTCGAATATTTATTTAAGTAGCTATACTTCCGGTTGCCAGAAATCTTAATGTTGCTGTTAATGGGTCGTATGCAAAAAGATGAGATCAAACTCTTTACTCACTTTTTTGAGAACTTTCTTAAGGTTGTATGCAAAAAAATAATTACTGACCGAGTTAGATCTCACTTGGTGAGTTCAATCTCAGAGGGATGAGATCGATCTCAAAACGAAAGCTCGCCATGAGATTGTGCTCGTTTTCATATGCAAAAAGATGAGAAAACACTTGGCTACATGAGATCGATCTCACAAAATGTTAAGCATGGCCTTTCTTGAACTCAGTTCATATAAAACCGTAAGGCAGGTGGCCATGGTTCAGAGGATAGAGTAGTGGATTGCTAAGCCGAACGCTACGGGTTCAAACCCCAGCTTCAGCAGCATTCTTTTTCTACAAAAATCGCCAGCTTATCTGAGGCCACCTGTGCGATAACATGAGACAATACAAATCTAAGTCTCCTCCTCTGAGTCACGTAGGTTTCTGTTATGTGTGCTTTCTTTCTATGTGTCTATCTGTCTCTCTCTGTTGTATTAATGTATTGTTCTGTCCCAGCCGATGGTCTCAGTCACCAGTGCTGCTATGTGTCTGTAGTTCGTTACATTTATGTGCGAAGTACTGTGAAATGTAATGTAATGTAATAAAACCGTAAGGATGCCCGAGTTTATTGTTAATTATGTCGGACAATGAATTTATAAAGAAAGAAGGTGTCCAATTGGAGAAGATTTTCGTCGGTTGTATTGGTGTACTCCAGATATGGGCATTATTCGAATAAATTTTTATTCGAATAATTATTCGAATAAAAAATTGTTCGCCACTAATTCGCGAATAAATTATTCGTGATTTTATTCGTTATTCGTAAATTATTCGTGATTTTATTCGTTAGGGGCCGGTTATAGCTATCATTGAAATGGATCCGGAAAAATCTTTGAATGGATATTTAACAATGTTTTCTTTTGAATAGAAGTGCAAATTATATACCAATCGAACGGAAATCACTCTAAGAATTTTTATTGACATAAAAAAGTTCAATTACACACTTATTTTTTCATTAAAATGTGTTTTTCCATTTTCCGGTTGTAAATTCATTTTCCTGAACAGCTGATTGTTTTATGTCAAAAAATGAAACAAATCGTTCCAATGATTTGCGTTTCAATTTTGTACAATTCCAATGATCTGTGTTTCAACTTCTCACAATTCCAATGATAGAATTACGTCAGGAAAAAATTTCCGGACAGAAATTTTCAATGATTGCTATAAACGCTCATCAAGAAAAAATTTCAGATTCCCCCTGTTCCAAATTTTCCTGATAGAAACCAATGATTGCTATAACTGGCCCCTTATTCTGAATAACGAATAAAATCGACTTTGTACCTTCTTTCATTTGTATGTTTATCTTCAATTTTTTTATTTACGTTTCCTTTGGAATTAGACGCTTGAATTCCTTCATTCATTCTTTCCTGCTGACAAAAATTCTTTCGACAAATTCTTGTTAAATATATTGAAAAAAGAAGACAAAATATCCGCGGTTGATAATTCTTGGAAATTATTAGGGAGAGTAATAAAAATCTATCCCCTAAAGTATCCCTGGAATTGATTAAATTTAAAATAAATCTAGAAATAGTTAGTTCTTATTATTGCATACAAAGCAGTTGGTGACGTTATTAATGAAAGTGGTGTTGTGGTGTTGAGAAGATTGGGAAAACAGAGTACTTTACACTAATGAATTGAACTTTACCATCTTTTCGGATGGTTCGAAAATGATTACTGGAGTAGGGGCAGGTTTCTATTCGGAAAATCTTAACCTTGCCAGTTCATTCAGACATCCCGACCATAGCAGTGTCTTCCAAGCCGAGATCTTGGCAGTGAAAAATCCTGCTAATCAAATATCCATGATGGCAATATCACACGCTGATATCACCTTTTTCATCGATAGCCAAGCAGCAATAAAAGCAATCTCTGCCAAGCAAATCAAGTCAAAGCTTGTTTCTTTCTGTCGAGAAGAGCTAAGGGTTCTTGGTATGCAGCATTACGTAAGACTCTGCTGGGTTCGTGGTCACAGTGCAGTGGTGTGCCGGGAAACGAAAAAGCGGATGAGCTTGCAAGAGAAGGCTCGGTACTTGATCCCTCTCTCATGGTCCATAACATTAGAATCCCTCAATGCGAATTAAAAAGAAACATTAGTAAAACTATAATTCAAAAAGCAAATGATAGATGGAACCTACTATAGAAACCTGCGGTAATACCAGGAAACTCTATTACGACAAGAAAAAATTCGATAGGATTCTACTTCTTAAAAAACCGTCCCTCAGATCCCTTATAAGCGTGATAACTGGACATAACCTACCACAAAAAGAAGATGAGGCTTAGTAAAGACGACATTATGTAGAGGCTGCCGCAATGAAGAAGAGCACGAGAACACGGCTCACTTTCTATGCCACTGTCTAGCACTCTGCCGTAGGGTAAAGGTGTCAACAGTGAATCAGGGTACACAGTGAATCACAAGCCCTCACGCTGTATATTTTTATTTTATAAAACATCTGAAAAAGAGAAAAGAACACCCCTGTACACTTCCTCCCTTCAAACCATCAATCTGCGCGATCCCTTGATCGAAGTAGATTTTTTTCATGTTTTTGTGTTTTCTGCATTGCTAAGTAGTTTTTTGTTTTCTATTTGCTTTTCTTCTTATTAAATAACAGTGCATCGTAACTTCATTTGAGTATAATATTTGTATTTCTGCTTACATAGACTTAATAATTTGTGTCAACTTATTAACTTATGTGAAATATTATACATAATTTTAATGTGTTTTTGTTAAAATGGCAACATGGTACACAGTGAATCAATTGAAAAAGGTACACAGTGAATCACTGAATCAAGACTCAAAAATTCAATTTTTTTTATTTTCTGTTGATTTTTCTAACATGAATGTTCGCACCAGAAAGCTATCCATTGTAATCAACTGAATTGCTTTTTTCTTTATTTTAAGCTAATAACGTTTAGTGATTTTTTTTTGTACACATGAAGAGTTTTATTTAATTTTTTTTTGTTATAAATGGAGAGTATTTATTTTTGTTTAGTTTCTTATCTTTAAATAAAATATGAATAATAAATATAAAAATAAATATTAATAAATTATTACTTAATTAATAAATTAAAGACTGTTTTTAAATCCCTGATTCACTGTGTACCAGTCACTGATTCACTGTGTACACCCAGAGTACACAGTGAATCATGTGGTAAGATATTTTAAAAACATTTTTTTTTTATTTTTTCCAAATTAAAAGGTTTTGAAATTTTGTGCTCAAACTAAAGAAAATATATTGAAAAAGCTGTGGAAATAAAATTTCATGGCTACTATGATAAATGCGAGCTTAACAGCCCAAGAAGTAAAAAGTGATCCACTGTTGACACCTTTACCCTACTAGATATAAATTTTTAGGCAACTATTTCTTTAATGAACTAGAAGAACTATCTGAACTCCCAGGCAATCGCCTACTGAATTTTATCAAGTCCACCAAATGGCTCGACTAACCATTAAAACACTTCAGAAGTTACAATACTTCAGAGTATCACATGGGATCAACATTGATCTAAGTCTGACGGTAACAAAACCAACTGTCAGCCCATTTTACCAAACCTAACCTAACCTGTATCGGTTTAGTGAAGAAGGTGTGCGATTGTTGATAAAATAAAATAAGAAAATAAGAATCTTTCTGCAATATAAATAGGAGACCCCGGATTCAAAATTAGTGTTGGTGAAGACGTTGGAGTTGATCAATCAACAGTGTTCATCTTTGGACAGTAAGTTTTTGCAGAAATATCAAGCCATGCACAAAATTGGATTATATTCCCACATACTGTGAAAGAAATCTAAAAGCGCAAAGGTTATGGAGCAGGAAGTACGAGTTTCCTTATGCTATTGTATTGAGTACATTAATCGTAAAGTATGATACTCCATTAATGTTCAAGCTTTGTGCAATGCGGAAGAAAAGTTTGCAAGTGTTGAAATTTGCTAGGCAGTATCCTTACACGACTCCCGTATTTTGAAAAATTCTTTACTATATAGTCACATGAATAATAATAACTTCGGTATCACTAATTATATAATCATCATTGTCATTTTCAGACGGCATTTTTTTTTTGCACGCGCTTCCCATAAAGTATAATCATAACTAAGCCACGAAAAGAGCTTTGAGATCGATCTCAATTTCAACGAGTAATAGCTGTTGAGCTTGAACTCGTTTTTTTGCATACAAAACTGAGTCTGAGTTCCACCCTGCTCGATCGATCTCACTGGTGAGTTCAAGCTCGTCAGCTCAGACTCTGAGCTCTTGCTCATCTTTTAGAATATGACCCAATCTCGGGGGGAGTAATAGCTTGGATCATAATCGTATCTTGTTTTTGAATTAAAGGTGTTACGAGTGACAAAAGCTTCAGATATGTTTCTTCACTCATGCCAATCACGCGGATATATCTTGAATTCACTCAGTAAATTGATATGGGAGTAGCTTCTTCTCTTCAGTAACCACTCTTTACACCATAAATCACGTTTCTTTTTTCGCGTTTCTTTTTTACGAATAAGGTAAAAAGCAGCCAAAGCAAGAAAGTCTTCGTCCGATTCACACATTTTCGCAACATTAAGTGAAAAATGTTCGAGCATGCTGTAGCGTGTGGAGGCGAAATGAAAAATAAGTATGCTTGTACAAGTATACTTGTCAAGTATGCTGTTGTATGTGTAGCGACCTTTATAGGTGTCCTAACGGGACACTGTCTTATAGGCAGACACGCAATACACGCAATACGACTTGGTATAACGTCTATTAAGCTGGCAAACCAATATGGGCACAAACGATTGGGACCTTTACCATAATAATGTGTTCTTTATGTGTTAATTATGTGTGCAATTCGCGATTTTTGTGCTGATCAATTTTTGTATATATATAAAATTATGCCACCTTAATATTAAGCTAGCACAACTTCTACATTTCCCAACAGAATTCAATGAAACCTAGACCATAATTATGTGTAATTTATGTGTTAATTATGTGTGCAGTTCGCGATTTTGGGGCTGATCAATTTTTGTGTATATATAAAATTATGCCATCTTCATATTAAGCTAGCACAACTTCTTCATTTTCCAGCAGAATTCAATGAAACCTAGACCATTATTATTATCTTCTATTTATGTGTTAATTATGTGTGCAATTCGCGACTTTTGCGCTGATCAATTTGTATGCTTCATATGTACACTCTAACTATAAAACGAGAACACGACACGACAGGCAGATAGAGATAACACGAGAGCGATACGACATACGTGATACGCAAACGAAACGACACCAGAACAAGATGCAGTACACAGACCATTATATGATTTGTCTCGTATACGAATACGACTATACAAGTGCGACTACACAAATACGAGTCTGTTCTCCTTTGAATGAACTTTATTATTTATGCAAAATGAACCATAAGCCAAGTTACTTAATACTTACCTTCTAAAGTTCTCAAACAAAAAGTTAAAAGAAGCGTAAAAAAAATAAAATAAAAAAAACACGTATACGCCCGAGTGTACATATGAAGCTGACATAATTTTATATATGCATACAAATTGATCAGCACAAAAATCGCGAACTGCACACATAATTAACACATAAAGAACACATTATTATGGTAAAGGTCCCAATCGTTTGTGCCCATATTGGTTTGCCAGCTTTATAGACGTCTTGGTATAACCTCAAATGACTTCTGCAGGAGCTGTATGGACGAGGAAGAAGAGGAAACAATCTCTCACCTTCTCTGCACTTGCCTTGCTCTTTCACTAAGACGCAAACTTTATCTGGGAGAATACTTTTATGATAATCCCAGTGAACTAGCTAATAAGGATATTAAATATCTTCTTCTTTTCATAAAAAGCTCACAATGGTTCGACTAGTGTAAGAAGAAATTTTCTAGATTCATGTGGTATCACAATGGGCCTTTTCTTTTGGCCTAAGTGTGTGTATTCTGTGTCCGCAGCCACGTTAACCTAACCTAACCTAGCTGTCGTCCCAAATTTCAAAAAAAATTCTGGTGAAGCGTTCCCGGAATGCCTTTATGCATTTAACCTAACCTAACCTAGCTGTCGTCCAAAATTTCAAAAAAATTCTGGAGACGCGTTCCCGGAATGCCTTTATGCATTTATACTGATTTGAATTAAAGGTTACCTAGACGCTAGACGCTAGACGTTAAGAATTATAACATTGAAAAAATTGTTTGGTTCTCTCTAAATTTTTATGTTAAAAATAAATAAAAAAAAAGACCCACACGAATTCACTCAAACCTCTTTTTTTCAAGTTTGAAGACAATCGTTGATTAAGGCTGTTAGGTGCGTTTACAGGGCAGACATACAGACAGGCGGACAGAATCGCCAGACCCACTTTTTCGACCTCTATTAGCGTAATATCATATTTCATCACAATCCCAACTTTATTTTTTTTTACGAATTCAATACTTGTCGTATATTCTATCTATATGTCGCAAGTAATTCGAATTCTTTGGCGTCAAATTAAACGAACAACTGTGACATCACAGTTAACAAGAAAAAATTTGATTTAAATATAGCACAAACCCATTTTTAACAGTTAGTGAAATCAAAAGTGGTGTATCCGTATCATATACTCAAAAGTTTTAACATTTTACAAACAGTTGTTCTAAATTTAAATAAGCGAAGGTTTGGTTGGAAAAGCAAAGCTCTTGTAGTGCCTATCCCAAAGAACTTTCCATTACATAAAAAACCAGTAATAGAATTACAAATAACAAATTCAAACAGAATTCTTAAAACCCTTACAGTAGTACCACTTGAATTGGAAGCCCAATGGTTGAAAGTAAAACGAAAGGCAATAAAACAAAACTCTTTCACCATCTTAACACATGTATGTTATAGGTACCTTCATACTACATAGGTACACATGGGTATTTGGGAGTTATAAAATGTTCCATGAAATATTCACTTGGAAATGAAATGAAAGTGGCCAACTAAAATGTTTGAATGTAAACACAGCGAAAAAAGATTACGTTCATATTTTATAAAGAATGAATCACATATTGAAGGTCTGAAAAAGGGAATGGTGAAAATTTATTGATATCACTCTATTAAAATGTTACATACTTTTCAACAATACATTATTTATAAGTTGATGACGGGAAAGAGTTTATCTATACGAATATCGAGCTTTATTTAGTTGATAGGCTATTTGAAAGGTCGATCAATTTTTTTTTGGTTATTATTCAATTTTGTTCGTACGTTTTTGTGAAGATTTATTTGATTTCTACCTGTGTATGTAGATGTACGAGAATTTAATTTGTTATTAAATATTTCGATTGACAGAATTGAGTGATGAGGAAACAAAATTGAAGGAAAACCTGTGATTTTCATGATTGTATCTCAAAAAACTTGATACAGCTGCTTCAAAAATTCAAATATGAGAAAAAAGTTTAATACCTTAAGCTTAAGTCATAACATTTTGAGAGATTACAACTAAGCTACATGCAATTATTTATAAAGGTTTTTTTTTATAAGAGGGTAACTTTTTATGTATGCAAAACAAAAATTAAAATTTCTCATTGCATTTATTTTTATCTTAAATTTAAAAATGGTATGTATACGTGTAAGAAGGAGTATACAATAAAGTTAATTAATTCTGTGAGCAATCAACAAATTGATTAAAGAACGGTCTTATGTCTGTTATTATTTTCTGCCTCAGTAGGTTAATTTAAAAAAAAAAACTGTAACACATTACTTCATTTTTAATAACATGGGGTGTATGAGAGCATTTAATCCAACGACGTCTTTGCCTTGAGTGGAACTAATTTTGAAGCAAGAATTACATATTTCGCTTATTTGATTTATCACGTGTTTTGAGTTTTTGACAGGTCACAGGTATGATTATTTTTGTTTTTCAATAGATACTACGTCAAACCAAACGGAATTTAACAAGTCGCAATATGTTTTTGCGCGGAACAATGTAACATCACTTATTCGCAATACAAAACGGTCATATGTTTTGAAGCGCCTTGATACCAAACTAAGTTCAAAAACTCTTTTGAAGAACTTAAAAAACGTGGGAGTAATAAATAACGAAATTGCTAAATGTCCCTTTAATACAGCAGATATAGAGGTTCAGTACTTATTCCGAACTTGTCCGAGTCATTTTATTTGACTTTGGAGAGTTTTCTAATTGCAACCGTTTTGATTTTAGATGTGTTAGTGCTTTGGAAGTTGAGTTGGCAGTTCAGTTAAATCTAATGCCACCGGACTTGATGATATGTCACCTAAGTTTATTAAGCTAATACTACCAATTCTTCTCCCTTATGTAGTACATATCTTCAACTACTGTATTTACAGCAAAAAATTCTCTAAAAAGTGGAAATCCGCCAAAATTATTCCGATTTCCAAAAAACAAAATCCCACATCTCCGTCGGAGTTCAACAGGCTCAACAGATCCAAGAAAATCTAGAAAGGTGTAATAAGATTTCAAAATGGCAGTCAGGTTTTATAAAAAACATAGCTGCGAATCAGCTGTTTTGAAGGTAACCTCAGACTTAAGGAAAGCGGCTGGTCGTGATGAAACAAGTGTAATGGTGATGCTCGATTTCTCAAAAGCATTTGATTGTATAGATCAACACATTCTTTTGTCAAAACATAAAAGTAATTTCGATTTCTCTGGATCTGCCCTTGAACTAATGTACAGTTGCTTAAAAACCGATTAATCTGCGTTGAAACCGAACTAGGAATCTCAAGCCCTTATGTTATCAATACTGTTGTCCCCCAAGGATCCGTCTTTTTTGCATTTTCATTAATGATCTCCCAGATTTTGTTATTAATTGCAACTTGCAAATTTATGCTGACGATGTCACAATATACTTGTCAAGAAGTCCTGAACTTTTAGAAGACTGCGAGGAGCGTTTTAATGAAGATCTATCACACATCCATGGCTGGGCTCAACTGAATAAAATCAAATTAAATCCTTTGAAGTCAGTTTAAGAACAGACATTGCATTAAATGATCTTCCATTTCTTTATCTAAATGGATATACGTTACCCTATGTTGATAAAGTAAAATATCTCGGCTTCTTCATCAATAGTAAGTTATCGTGTTGTATTGCCACGTCTGACACAATAAGAAAGATCTACGGTGGACTACGTAGTCTACATGCATCTTTGAGTTTACTTTCTACGGATCTGAACTAATGAAACACATGTCGGGCTAAAATTTATGGAAATATGACTCTTTCATATATAATACATTATTTTTAGTTGTTTTCCTTAATAATAACATTCAACTTGTTGATTTGTAATAAATATTTTTAATAATTCTATTTGTAATATTAAGGTCATCTATTAGTAAAAAGAAACTGTATAGGTATTGTTTAATATTAATTCTATTTATGAGATTTTTCTCGAAGTATATTGTCAATTTTATAAGACCAACTAAATGAAATGAAATGAAATGAAATAATTCTTCAATATTTTCAAACGCCTATTAAACAAAGACTTACCATTACTAAAATTCAACTAAGGGAACATATTCAAAGGATTATTATTAATGATTTACCTTTAACCACACTACCTTGACAAAAATAAAATCCAATGTGCTAACCGCATTAAAAAAAATTCATTCATTTAATATCTATGTCTAAGTAATACCAGAACAACACCCATGGATTTTTCCATTGCAAATCTGAAAGGAGTTATATGTTCCGCTCTGAAACCGAACTGATTATCTTTAAAAATAATTTTGTCCAAAGTCCACTCACTCAGAACCCCATTGTTAGTCTTTTAGACTTGTCTACGGAAGGTTTGACGGATTTGAATTGTCCCTTCTCTGTTGCTACAAATGACATACCTACATCAAACTGGATAATGTGCATTATGTGTTTTTCAAGGGCTCAATGGATGAATGTTTTTCACTGTCAGAAGTATCTCTCTGTTCTAAACCACATTATCTTCTGCTATCTTAAGATCTCTGCTGTATACAATGTAGTCAGTGCCATATACCTAATAATCCTATCCTCCGTGCGTCGATTAATCAACGAATTGGGAATTACTTTATTATTTTTTAGATAGTAAATAAAAGTTGAACTCAGTTGGTAAGCCTGTACCCAAATCAGAAAACACCCAGTGTCCACTATGAAGGTGCGAAAAACGACTCAAAGCCGAGTCAAGGGTTAACATCAAGCCACCGACCGGATGAGCAGGAAAAATAAATAAATGGATAGATGCCATCAAAGCAAAATGAAGAGCTGTGGCTGTGTACCATCTAGTCGCCTTGACAAAAAGAACTAGGTACAAGTTTAATTTAAAAAAAAAAAAAAAAGTCCTGTCCTTTCACATCTCCAGGAAGGACATATTCCACAAGGATACCTGTATCGAAGTTTAAACCGAAATATTATAAAAAAAGAGAGGAAACGTTTAACGTGCAACAATATAGTGTATACATGCCATTATGAATGAAACTGTTTGCAGAAAGGAAATGCCCGAGCTCACAAATGTTTGTAACTCTCTATATAAGTTTTGTGTTGGGTCCTCTGTTGAAGGTACTGCATGCTATGTATATGTACGTATTTTCAAGCGTAAGCGTCAAAGTTTTGTTTGGAGCATTGCATCCGGTTTTACTTTTCCTTTTTCAGTGGGAAATCTATGTTGGCTCAGTGACACACTGTCACCGCAGCTTAACAACCAATAGCACATACAAGGATCAACGTGCCGAGATGAATTCTCATGGTGTTTTGTGTATTGTGTATGAGTAGAGTGCAGTTCTGGTTTCTGTTTCTGTTGTGGGAGAAGATTCGAATTTCAGGGTCAGTAGATGGGTTACAGTTGGAAGTGTGGGAAGTAATAAATTTAAATTTTTAATGAAGAATTCAGGAATGCAAAGTGTTGGAATACACAAAGGAGGATAAATGAGAAAGTTCAAACAGGCCATCAGTTCAAACGAGAAAGAAACAAAAAACAGAAAAAACGTATTTTGATTTTTCACTATGAAATTTGCCATGAGCACAATGGAATGTAAAATTTACAAATAAATTATATGGTAAGGCTCCGCATGTATGTCCTGCATATTGCTGCTGTTCATAACATTTAATCAAAGGGAAGCAGATGAGCTACAACACTTTGTTAAACATTATAGATACCATACGATTTTTAGTGCAGTTGGATAATCTTCAAGCATGAATTAATTTTTTTTTACAAAATCAAAATTAAAGAGTGTTTCAAAGAAAACAGAAAGAAAAGGAAACAAATAACTGGAAGCTAAATATATGAAATACCGTTCGATTGAAAGAATATATCTTATAAAATTTGTATTTAAGGTTTGTATATAAGCCTACCTATTTTCTACCTATTTCCACTAGCCAACCTAAACCGTGGATTAAGGAAGGTAATGTATTTCTGGGGTCACACAACAATGTGAACCATATTACATGCCCACTTTAATGGGTATTCCATTTTACTTTCATTGAGCCACCAGAACTTTAGTCCATATTTGGAAGGCCTGCTTGGCGTTTATTGCCCAAACTTTCAGCGTCCACGGAAGTCTTTCAATTGCTCATCGATGGTAAGATTTTGAGACGGAGTGTAGGTAATTTCTTGACAAAGTCTGTATCAATACAATCTATGTTAAAAGGAATTTCAACAGGCTGATGGAGAATATTTGTTTTGGCTGATGATTGACTTCGGCGAGAAATTGAATCGTTGAAACGAAGGAGAGCATTGAGCTCTTCAAAACGTGAACAAGTTATTACAGCTCAAAGAATTGGATGTCCCTTTATGGGATCGCAAAGTGTACGTACAAGACGGTGACCATCTCTCAATGCTCCAATATACAACAAAACTCCAAAATACGCCCGGATTTTGTTCATTGACAAAGGTTTCCAAGCAAGTTGCGATTGTCAATTTACATTCCATTTAGTGTAGACATCATTAGACTTTTCGTTTGTCCGTTTGAGTACTTACTTACTTATGGTGGTCCAGGTTGGACCAGGGCCTCACCCAACAAACGTTTCCAGCCAGCTCGGTCCGTAGCCAAGTCTGTTCAGGTCCTACACCACCTGTGTGCTCCACGTGAGTCGCGGTCTTCCTCTTCTGCGACGTCCTTACGGATTGGATTCGAAGATTCTTCGAGCCGGAGCATTATTTTCCATTCGCTCTACATGTCCCAGCCATCTAAATCGTTGGACCTTAACTTTTCTGCCCAGGTCAGTGTCGCTGTACAGCTCGTATAGTTCTTGGTCGAATCTTCGTCTCCATTCTCCATTTATGCAGACAGAATCAAAAATCACTCGAAGAATTTTGTTCTCAAAGCAGCCCAAAGCGTTTGTCATAGTCATAGTCCAAGTCCATGTCTCTGCACCATACATGAGTACCGGAATGATGAGGGTTTTGTAGAGTATCACTTTAGTTGCTCGGGAGAGGACTTTACTACTCAATTGCCTTCTAAGTCCAAAGAAACAGCGATGTTCAAGAGTGATTCTTCATGTGATTTCAGCGCTGGTGTTGTTGTCTGAGTTGATAGCGGATCCTAGGTAGTTTTTAACTACCTCGAAGTTAAATCTGTCTATGTTGACTTTTGCTCCAAGACGTCGATGTTGGTTGTCCTTTCTTGTTGAGAGCATTAACTTGGTCTTGTCCTCGTTGACCGCTAGACCCATCTTCCTGGCTTCCGTCTCAAAACTCACAAAAGCTCCACTGACATCACGCTGTGTCCTTCCAACTATGTCAATGTCGTCAACGTATCCTAGTAGCTGGACAGGCTTTTGAAATATTGTGCCTCTGGTGTTGACGTTGGAGTTTTGTACAATCTTTTCAAGAATGATGTTGAAGAAATCGCATGACAACGCATCGCCTTGTCTAAAACCTTTTTTGACATCAAATGCGTCCGTTAGGTTTTTTCCGACCATGATGGAACAGCGTTAGTTTTCCATTGTCATCTTACACAGACGGACGAGTTTTTCTGGGACGCCAAAACTAGACATTGCTGTATATAATTGGACGCTTCACTACTGAGATTTAGAATTCTGAAAAAGCAACAGCTAAATAAGAATACTGCAAATATGTTTGTATATTTCGAATGATCTTATTTCAGTTGACTGTTTTTTTTTTTTAATTTTAAGGAAAATAATATTGAATATTGCAGCTGCCCCTGGCTAAGTGGTTAGGTGCGTTGGCTGCTAAGCAGAACGTCGTGGGTTCAAGTCCTACTCGCGCCCATAAAGTTTTTATTTCATCTTAACGGGTACTGCCTCTAGCGAAGAATTGACAAAACTTCCTAGAGTATCAATCTGTCATGAAAAAGTGCTTCTCAACTTTGCCGTTCGGAATCGGCGTTTAATTGTAGGTCCCCTCAATTCTTCTCACGCACCCAGAGAATTGTTGATGAGAGTAAGTCACTTAGGCCTTGGCTTTTCAAGAGCTGTCGCGCCACTCTATATATTTTTTATTTTAATATCAAACTTAAAAAAGGAAAAAAAAATAACATCCTAAGTTGTTTTTGTTTAACAACAATCCGATGTAGGTACATCTCGAAAAACTTAATTTTTTAATTGTACACAAAATCGAAAAATCTTTCTTATTTCTAAATTCAAAACATTGCAAGTTTTAATTAAAGTAAAAATAAAATAACCAGAAAGCAAAAAAAACTCTTTGATACAAAGATCCCAAATGCCAATACTTTTGGTTGTACTGAATAACAATTTAATTATTTATAACCGCCAAGGTCCTTTCTGCGATAATATCAAATTGCTTGTAATAAAACAATATAATGTCACGACTTTTTGTTTCCAGTAAAAAGAATTTAAATGCAAAAAGGAAAATCCAATAACGGTTTATCTCTAAATGTCAATGAATAAGTAATTACTTGCTGAAACCAGTTTTTTTCCTTTTTTCTGTTTGTTTGGTTGGCAGTTATTTTTCAAGAGAGATTTTGTTCGAAGGTAGTTTGGAAATATATTAATGTTTTCAAATTAATCATTTTTCAAAGGTGTTGTTATTTAAAATCAATTAGAACAAAATATTATTTCCTTATTTTTATTTTAATGTCAACCGTAAAATTGTATTTCAAATATGTTCAAATTTACATTAATTTTTCTTGATTGATTTAAGGTTTATTTTGTTTTAAGTTAGCTTACACCCACACATGAAAGAAGTCTGAGATATCCTGTTGTCTTAACAAGTATTAAAGTATTATGAACCCATCAAAGCATAAATTATAATTATCTTTCGACTGTAAAAGCGTAGTCAACAAGACAATGTAGTTTACAAGACAATGTAAGCAAGTGTAACGAAATGGCAGCAGTCATAAATCCAAACTAAGCTGTCTTAATTATCTTTGTATGATTATAATGTATCGTTAACAACGCCTAAGGATTTATTGAACTTAAACTTAAAAACCGATAATAGATTAAGTATTTAAGGGTCGGTTCTGTCCCATTCATGTTTGGGGTAAGAAATTGAAATGAGTATCTTAAGGGCGAGAAGCTCATTTATAATATTTGGTAAACATTCTTTTGTAAGCCTTTAAGCACTATGATATAGGTTGAACACTGAGTGTATCACAAAACAATTCGATTGAAAACGATAAATATGGAAAAGTATGAATTGTATGACCCTAACTGAGGCATCACAGCTAAAGAGAAAGCTTTTATTATTATAAACAAACAATGTAGATATGTACATACATAAAGCGCTAAAAATCATATTTCCACCATATTTCAAACAAGGTTTGGAAAAAAAACTCATATATTTTGGAGGTATACTCTAAGCCGAGTGTTCTCTTTTCAAATGTATCTGCCTTCAAGGTTGAAGAGAGTGCATATTCCTTCCGTCGAGTGTGATGATGTAGCGCCTTAAAATTAAGTAGCAGTTCCCTTGACAATTTATCATTTGGAATCATTTTGATTTAAATTTGACGAGCTGATGCAGATCGGCGAAACATGAACTCATATCTGAGGAACAACATGTCTGCAGACAATTTCTTCCCATCTGTATATATACGGACAGGGCTGGATTCAAGTGGTTTAAAAAGGCCACTTGTGAAGGTCTGAACTTTATTGTAGGTGACATGATTTGTATTAGAAGTTGTGAAGAATTTTGAACTTGCAATTTTTTATCATGACAACAAACTGTGATAAACACGATTCCTCATCAATACAGTACCTATGAATTATTTAAAGAAATCTTGTTAAAAAAAAAACGGGACAAATTTTATTGAAAAGCTAACAACTCTTATATTGTTATTCAATTTTATATGTTGACTTTTTCGAATTTGAATCAACTGAACATCAGGCCCCAATCACAAGCAAAACCATCCTGAATTTACCCGCTCTAATGCAAAGTATGAGAGGAGGTGACAGTACAATATCATTTTTCGTTCATGATAAATTGATGGAGCCAAATTCAATATCCCTGTGAACCACCATTTTTTTCGAGTACTTACGACTTACGAGTCCTCTATAGCCACCTGCCATCTGTGTTGGCCAGACTATGCTTGCAAACAAAATGAACAGCTTACCTGAAATAATATTCTGCTCTACTCCATGGAATTGTTTCATAAGGTGTTGCCTTGCTAAAGACCTCAAAGCTCTGGCTATATAGATACATATATGTTTATATATACAGAGACAGTCCTACACATCTATTTTTATGACTTGGAGGGATATTTTCCAACATTCTGAGGAATGCTTTCACGTTGAAAATTATGTGACAGATTGATTCACATTTCGAACAGGAACAGAGAAATTGTTTTTTGCATCCTTTGATGCCTATACTTTTTTGTCGTTGGTAACAAAGAGTCAGGATAGGGGTAAAGGTAATGTAAGATGTCTTGGGAAATCTTCAGGCACATTGAAATAACAAACCAACCAATAAAATAGAACGACTTCAATAATAACGCCTGATGACGGTTATCACAATAGCTGAATAATATGTGTGTAATTTATTTCCGCTTCATATAAATTTGCTTCTGGATAAGAAAAAAAAACACAAAGAATGTGAAGAAAAAAGAGAACATAAAATTGTGAAATGAAAATGTAAAGGTAAATACAAAAACAATATGAGGTTATCCGCTTGGGAAGTCACGAAAACAAACTCAATTTGATATTGACTCAATATTTTTGGTCTTTTTATTAAACATGAAAGAAAAATATGTTACCAATGTTGAATTGTACATCGTTGACGTATTTATTATGTCCGTAACATTCCATAATGACGTTACCTATATTATGTGTCTTCAAATTATAATGCCTTCAAAACTCGTTTTCAGGTGACTTCGATGAGCTTCACTAATTTAATAACATAAATTAATGGAAAGTAAAAACAATGTTAGCTTTAAAATTCAATAAAGGAAAAAGTATCAGTGTCATTCAATGTTTAAAGTGAGATTGTTTGCCGTTGTTCATTTCGTTTTGCACTCCAAGGCTTCGGGCGTCTTAGTCTACGCCATCCTTCCAGTGCAAATTTGGTCTGCCGTTCATACGAGCTTTACGTAGACTTTTAAGCTCAAGTTTTGTCATCATGTCCGATTCGCGATAGATTTCACATAGCTAGTGATTATTATGATCTCCGGAATCGTCCTTAAGAATTTACAGTTCCTGGCTACATTATTAGACGCACTGTATTTTTTTCATTATAATGAAATGGGGCCAGTATTAAAAAGTTTTAAGGAAACCGGTTAGGCGCTACAAAGTGTCCGGTAAATCGTCTGCTATACTTTGGGATGTGTTTCTTGGTCATATTCATATACAGTTTAAGAAGCTATTGTGGCATTTCGTCAGGTAGGTAGGTAGGTAGGTAGAAATGGCTGTCCCACTTCCGTGTAGGACACAATTAGCGCTGAGTGCGTCGTTTTGATACCATAACCTCATGAGATTCTAAAAAAGATTTAAGGATGGTTTGAGAAGGATGTAATTTCGCACGTAGAATCCTCTATATAATGAAGTGTTGATCATTTCGTCAACATCCAAACATTTTTCGTAAGGCCAAACCTTGTTTTGGAAATCTCTTCTTTTTTTTTTTTAATCCAGTCAAGTGTTACAAATTCTTTTATTTTTTCGTCATGAACGTGGAATAGGGATAAGTGAAAATCCATATCCCCAAGAATACTATTGTTTAGTTTTTCTAATCAGATCTTTTTTTTTTTGTACACTATCAGAATTGGTCGAAGCAAACTCTGTCTAGCGACCAATGGTTTGCCAACACAGAATCTGTGTTAAACCACCGGCTCATCACTTAGTGCAGTGTTAGTTGTTAGTATAGACAAACACTAAGACAAACAAACACTTACACAAGCGAAACAACAAGATAAAAATAACATAACAACTAAAAAATACAAGAACACAAATAAAACACTTAAGCGCGTGGATTTTGAAATGATTTTTGCTTAAATTGAAATCAAATAAGTTTGAGTTGCAGCTAGAAAGTCTGCTCATTCGTGTCAGGGGCTCATGCATACCATGATCTTAAATTTAACTTTATAAATAAGCTACATATCTAACAACTGTTTCGGTTGACGACTTGGTGAAAAAAGATAGTATAGTAAATAGACTTGATCTAAAAGGCTTACTAGTTGCAATTAGACATGTCAAACAAAATGATAGATGAGCCGGATATAGCACGTACGGTCGTACCACTTGACTAACATTTTATAGTTTTATACTAGAGTTAGATGGGCAAGTTTAATGTACAATTTTGAATACTACGTTTGGTCATTAATATTATTTGTAATTTTTAAGTTTCCTAAAAGAAATCATTAAATTTTATCTTTGTGATTGAAAATTGGCAACATCATAATCCAAATTAATACTGGGACTGTGTTTTTGATTTAACTTTCGACATTTGAGATTCCATTTGCTTAGACTCAATTAAGTGATTTCGACATACAACATGCACATTTCGGAACCTTAGTAAGATTTAAAGCTTATAATTTTCATTAATTGAACAGAATTGATGAAACGGAAAACTTGATAAAAAATCTCAATTCTTAAACAAAAATATGTTACGCATACGCCACAGTGAACCATCGTTCAATATGAGATTTATGGAGTAAAACAGATTTAGATGAGGAAACTTATTGAGATCCAGAAGCCCACAACAAAATTCGAAAGTAATCATAGTCAAAGCACTTTTCAAGACAATGAAATTTAGAGGTTTCTTATCCATTCAGCCTGCTATGACAGATTCAGGGTATGTCGATAACTCTGGATAGTAATCTGGATGCAAATCGTACTTTGAAACCTTAACAAATAGTGAATTATTAAATGCAAGAAAAAACGAATAAAGGCGAATGGATTGAAATTTGCGTTTTCAATCTTCAAAAATGTTTTTGTTTGTAACATCATTCCAAACGAATCAGAATTAGGTGCCATAAACAGACGGTTAAAGGACTCCGTTTTAGGAATCACTTTGATTTTTCTAGATTCCGTTAGCAGTTGACTGAAATGTAATTATTTAACTGAGACTGTGTCTTTATTTAAATGTTGCTGTCACTGTAAATAACATTTTTTGGTAGCTCTGATTTAAGGTAAGCAAACGGAAATAAAACGACCGCCGAAATAATATAAATTAATTTCAAAAATCATTATAGATTGGATATATCTCGTATAACGAAACGGCTTACACTACTGTGGCATACTTTTCGCAAAGGGGCATAATTTACATATCAAACCAAACGAAATAATTTTTTGTGAAGATGTGAAATATGATTGCATATTAATTAAACAGTCTATGCCGAAATTATTTAAAATAACAAATTAAAATTTAAAAAAGTGAGGCCAGAAGTTGATAAACATGTTGTTGAATGTGAACCTCTATAAATAAAGAATCAACGTACCTACTTGAACTTCGAGAGCTGAGTCTATTTTTCATTATTTAAAAATCAAGAAAAAGACATTGGGGCATATGCATAAAAATCAAGTAATTACTAGTAGTAAATACTTCAAGTAAATAATAGATCAACAAGTAAAAGCTCAGATTCGTAGTATTTACTTCATTTAGTATACATAAAAAAAAGTAAATGCTAGGTAGCCTTTACTTGTAGTAAATACTATAGATTCTTTCAAGTAAAAATACATATTTATCGAAAAACTCGGCATTTTATTAACAGCAATTGAAAATAAAATAAAATAGAGCACATTTATAAGTAATTCGTTGTAAGATTTATCCTTATTTGAGGTTTTTTTTTAAATTCATTTTTTTTTTATTAATATTCACTTATAACTACTTATTACTAGACAAAGGAATTCAAACTAGCTTATCATCTAAAATCTTATATTTAACTTACTAGCCCCAACCGGGCACTCTAAGGAATTCATGATTGTCTTAAGATTAATTCCTTTCGGCCTATTAACTATTTTATTTAAATTTTATTGTTTTTTTCTTGCTAGAAAATTTAAAAAAAACTAGCACAATATTATTTTATGTTTTCTTACATGCTACTTAAAATTAGATCCTTAAAAATAAAACTTAAAATTAACTTAAACTACCTATTCCACCTAACAACTACATACAAACTAGAACCACCACGGCAGCAAATCTCTATCTTTCCCTTTTTTTTACATTTCACGTTTTTGTATATTTGTTTCTTTTCTTGTGTATTTTTTTTTTATAATCTTTTTATTATTATTTTTTTTTTTATTTTGTAATAGTTGTCCATGTCAATGTATGTGCCACCATGCCTACTCTACTTAAACCTAAACCCAAAACCCTTAGACTAAAACAAGTATGTAAGCCGGCCAAGGCTCAAACCCCACCCCGACTACTCATTGTCAAGTGCTGACTGAAGCCACCAGAACTGGTGCTCCTGCTTCACCCTATCGATTCGATCTCGTTTGGACACAGCCCTACTGAACCGAAGGAGCTCTGCTCCGTCTTGTGCGAGGACGTCTCGATTGTAAAGGAGCCGCCGATCGACGGTTCTTCTCATGACGTGGTAGATTAGCGGCACTGCCGCCGTCGGTCGTTCAGATCGAAATCATAGCTCTCGCAATGTGACCCCGAACAAGTTTTATCACGAAATTGTCAATTCTGTTGATCCGAGCCTCGTGGTACAGAACCTCGTTAGATTAGTAATGTACATAAGAAGATTCCGGTGTGCGATACAAACCGAGACAGCGCCGAAGACACTGCCTCTCGAACACCCGAATCTTCTCCATTTGAGATAGTGCTACGTTGAACCACACTGGACAGCCATGAACGATCAGCGGCTGTATAAGGGCCATGTAGCAAATTACCTTCACTCTGGGGTCAAGCCGACTACTGCTGCAAAACAGCCATTTCGTCAGTGCTAAAGCTCCTTAGCCTTAGTCAGAGCAGCATCTATATGTTTGTCGAAACCATATTCGAGGTTCTATTAGGTGTCATTAACCAAGGAGCGATTCCATGTACCTCATCTCCCAAAAGAACTGTATTGAGTATTGACTGAATTTCTTAATTTTCTTGGTTACTATTTGTCCAGACAAATTAAACATAAAAAAGCCCAAACCCAGAAATAATTCGCATAGAGCTGAAAATTGGTACAGAGCATTAGAACATCGATTAAAGTAAAATGTCAAAAGTCCCCAAAAATCCCATGTGTGCATTTAAAGTTATTCAAGGTTAAATGTCGAAAATGTTGGTTTTTCATATATATCTTTGAAACGGGGGAAGCTATCAAAAAAAAAAATGTATGAAAGATTTGTACGCCTTGAAATTCTCTAAAAAAAACCCCTGACACTTTTTTTCCTACGAGCAAGCGTTTAGAAAATAATGCGATTTTAAAATGTGTCAAATGTCGAAAATAACGGTTTTTTGCGTATTACTCTTAAACGGTGAGTCCGATTGAACAAATTTCTATGAAAGACATGTAGGTTATGTGGTTTTCTATATAAAAACATTTTTTTTAAGCTGTCATAAAAAAAAAAATATAATTTGGTCAAAACTCAAAATTTCGAATTTTTTATAATTAGCTCCTAAGCCCTGTACAAAATTCGCATAGAGCTGAAAATTGGTACAGAGCATAAGGACATCTCTCTATATAAGATGTCACAATTCCCCAAAAATCCCACTGGTGCAAAAAAAAATATTCAAGGTTAAATGCCGAATATGTTGTTTTTTTCATATTTAACAAAGAGTTATATATAAAAAAACAACATATTCGACATTTAACCTTGAATATTTTTTTTTGCACCAGTGGGATTTTTGAGGAATTTTGACATCTTATATAAAGAGATGTCCTTATGCTTTGTACCAATTTTCAGCTCTATGCGAATTTTGTACAGGGCTTAGGAGCTTATTATAAAAATTCGAAATTTTGAGTGCACATCATATAAATGATCAATCAAACGAAAAAAAGGATAAAGCCAAGGACTGTACCCCATGGGTGGTGTGGAAAAGAGTGTGGACAAGAGACAGCTTTTGGATAGGAATCAAAGTTTGAAAACTGTTACTTTCGTTTTTGCAGGGATTAACAAAATCTACAGAGTTAAATATGAAAAAACAACATATTCGACATTTTACCTTGAATATTTTTTTTGCACCCATGGGATTTTTGAGGAATTTTGACATCTTATATAAAGAGATGTCCTTATGCTCTGTACCAATTTTCAGCTCTATGCGAATTTTTTCTGGGTCGAATGTTTATTTTGTCTGGACTATATAGGTAAATCAATCTAAAAAAATCTAAAAGAAAGTCATATACTGCCACAAATATTTTTATGGTTTACTTAAATTTTATTTTGTAGATAATTTGAATTCAGTATTTTGTTCATACAGTATTTTGACATACAGAATTTTGTATTTACAGTATAATGACGTACAGCATTATGTTCTTACAGTGTTTGGACCCTACAGAATTTTGTCGTACAGAATTTTGACAAGCAGAATTATGACCCGCTCCCAATGCTAACACATTAAGACTTTAATTATCTTATAGCAAGTGAAGCTGAGCTACATTGTTTATGGCAAAATAACATTATATAAATATAATAAACTAGCAGTTGCCCGCGACTTCGTCCACCTCTCCCTCGTCCACCGGCCAGAGTATCATCTCGACTTGTGCATCATGCGCGCGTGGGAATTTTGTTCGGAAGTTATTGTAAAATTGCATTGCAGTCAACTCTCCCTAGGTCGTAATTCTCTTGAACTTGAAAAATTTGAGCATTTTTATGATTTCCTTCAGTTGTTCATACTTAAAGCATTCCCTTGGATGAACTCTCCCTAATTCTAATATCTCTCTTACTTCTGCATCGTTTTTTTCGTTAAGTAAATTTTTTTTTCTTTAAACTGAGCATATTTTTTAGTTAAGAAGTACATAAAATGATATGGTTTAAACACAATAATCTGCACAAATAGTGCAATCAAACACATTCACAAATCAATTGAACTCTCAAAATTCTAATTTGAGCAGTTATTAGGCCAGTTCCACCAAACAACATCTCACTGAGATCTCAATGTCACCTTGACTGAGGCAAAATCATTTGGTGCCTTGGTGGAACATAATTCTCAGTTATCATTGAGATTTAATGGTTACCTTACTAATTGTTGCTGCACATATGTCAGCCACGTCAAATAGCTGAGTGAGAAATCGAATCCAAAATAATTTCATCTCAGAGATCTCAGAAAAAAATCTCAGTTCTCACATTTCCACAGATTCTTCGCTGCTATTGGTCGCAGCTTAATTTTAAGTAGAATAAAGCCTTTCTCGATTAATGGACTATCCAACACAAAAAGAATTTTACAATTCGAAATAGTAGTTCCTGAGATTACCGCGTTCAAACGAACTTTATATTGTATTGTATTGTTTGCCGTTTTTTCCACATTTTACACAAATTCTTCGCTCCTATTGGTCGCAGCTAAATTTTATATAGCTTCAAGCCTTCCTTGATAAATGGACCATTCAACATTAAAAAACTTGTTCAATTTCATAAAGCAGTTCCTGAGATAAGCGCGTTAAAACGCAGAAAAATGTATATTTTTTGCCGTTTTTTCCATATTTTCCACAGATTCTTCGCTGTTATTGGTTCCAGCTTAATGTTAAATAGCCTAATGTCTAAGTCGATTAAGGCACCATCCAACACAAAAAGAATTATACCATTCGAACCAGTAGTTCCTGAGATTACCGCGTTCAAACAAACAAACTCTTCAGCTTTATATATTAGTGAAGATTAAAAATTACAAAAAATAAAAGAAAAATTGAAAAAATATTAAACAATTATAACAATAATAATAATAATATTCAAAAATGTATAACTTTTTAAACATACATCTCCATTTATGTTTTTTAATATAAGAAATAAGAAAGAAGGAAAAAAAATATTAATTAGAGTAGTGAGCTTTAAGTTCGATCCTGAATCTCTCAATCCCGCCATACCTTCGTAAATGCCCTGGTAGAGAATTCCATAGGCGAATAGAGCTAACTAGGAATTGACGCTCAGATGTTAAGCATGTAAATCGTGAATGAATGAGTTGATGAGATCTGCTAGAGCAGTGTTTTTCAAACTTTTTGAGCTGGCGACCCCCTTTATATGCAAAAATATACAAGCGACCCCCAACATATTTTGGCACACAACTTTTGTACACTTCAAGGGGCGTGAGAGACGTTGTACGATTATGAGGTTGGTAGAGTGCAATGTGCGAGGCATGTTTTTCGAAAGTTGCCACGAATACGATCTGGATTGGATCAGATGTATTGCTATTTGAAGCGATGATGGTGCGAAAGCCTTGACGGGGAGCAAAAGTGGACTCATAGCTTAATTGAAGTTAATAATGCCAAACGTTTCATGGAGACATTGCTTCCTCCATTGACAAGTTCTAGCTGCTAAGATTTGGCCTTCAGAATTAAATGATGTCCTCAAAGTTGTGAACTCAATTAAAGGAAAAGCTTTGCAAAATAGGATGTTTAAGATCCTTTGTGACGAAATGGGTTGCCTTTTTTTCTGAACCCAGTTGGCTACTTAAACTGTATTTTCTTGCTAATCTCTCCGAATATCTGAACACCTTGAAAAAAAGCCTCCAACGGAGAGAAGAAAACATTTTGTCTTCAAGAGACAAATCAGAGGATTCATCTCGAAACTTTGTTTCTGGTCAGAGTCTCTGCAATAAAAAGTGTATGAATCCTTTCACTGCCTTCAAAAGGCCATCGATGAAACTTGCAGAGATGAATCGGAAGACGTAAACAAAAAGATATCGCTGACGACAGAGCCTACACAACTTAAAAGAGAATCTTTTAAGTTATTTCTCGGAACTTGTGTCTGATGTAAATGGACAAAGGTGGATACTAAATCCTTTCTTAGAAATTTCCGTCCAACACGCTAAACTTCCATTTGTAGCAATGAAAGAAAACCTAATTGACTAAGCTGAAGATGGAATGCTTCGAATGGAGTTCAATTTCAAAGTAATCAACAATTTCTAGATAGAAACGAAAAACGAATATCCAGAATTGGCAAATAAGGCCTTAAAAACGTTAGTGCCATTTTCAACGTCATATGGGAACTAACATTCTCTTTAATGGTTAACTTAAAACAAAAAAGAGAAATAAGCTTCAATTGGAAAATTACTAAATTGAAAACGTTTCAAAGATACAACCAAGATTTGAGTTTTTAGTGAAAAATAAACAGGCTCATTCGTCACATTAAAAGTATGTTTTATTTAATTTTTTTCTTAAAGGCAAAATTTGTTCTCTTTCTAACTTGGTGGCCTTTGGTAGCGACCCCCTTAAAACTTCTTCGCGACCCCCAGGGGGTCGCGACCCACACTTTGAAAAACACTGTGCTAGAGGATCCAAAGCGTAGTTTATCAAACAAAATACTAGAATGACGAGTTTCAATCACATTCGAAAGTAAAACCAATGCCCTATAGGCAAGGAGGTGATCAAATGACATATATAAAATTAACTTCGAATAGTTTGAAACTCGATCAAACCGTCTCAGATTAAACACATAACGGTATTATTGAACGCAACATTAAGTTTTCTCTTGCTAGGTGCATCGCAATTTCTAAAAAATTTCTAAAAATTAGAGCGTTCAAACAACAAATTTTTCAGCTTTTTACGTGTTTCTATGTATAGTTATAATTGGATAGCAGGTGGCCATGGCTCAGAAGAATGAGTAGTTGACTGCTAAGCCAAACGTTGCGGGTTCAAGCCCCAGCTTCGGCAGCATTCTTTTTCTACGAAAATCGCCAGCTTATCTGAGGACACCTTTGCCATAACATGAGACAATATAACATCTTTGTCTCCTCCTCTGAGCAACGTAGGTTTCTGTTAAGTGTTTTCCTTCTATGTATCTATCTGTCTCTCTCTCTCTCTCTCTCTCTGTTGTATTAATGTCTTGTTCTGTCCCAGCCGATGATCTCAGTCGCCAGTGCTGCTATATGTCTGTAGTTCGTCACATTCATGTGCGAAGTACTGTAAATTTAATGTTCAATTCAATGGCGCAAAATTATAGTCCGCTAATGAACAATTTTAAGAGAATTTAGTATGATACTAGCTTAAATTGACGTTTCAGTCAATTTTAGTCAGCAAATGAACAGTTTTATTGTTAAACACTTGCATTAAAGATAAAGTCATGAAACCCCTACTTTATCTTTTTAATGCAGCGTTAGCTCTGCACTCTGCTTCATCTGTCGGATTTTCGCACGTGACTACTTCATCTTATAAATCGAAAAATTTGATTTTTTTTTCAATCAAACTGATCCAAGACTTATTTTTGAAATATTGTTCGTTTTAATACACTTTTTGTTTTAGATCGCTACGATTTTTTACTTACCTATCACAAAATGGGTTCCAAAGCAAAAACACAGTTCTTAGTACAAGGCTTAAAGCATTCGTAATATATTTTGGTGGTTCATCGTGATCCACAGTTCTATTTCTCCGCACCTAAATGATGGTTAGAGAAAAACTCGACAGACAGGCATTTCCAAAACGTACTCTTCCATAAAACGCATTCGTTTCCAATTTGTACACAAACGAAAAGAAAATTCAAAATAAAATAAAATGAAATGTTGACATTATTTATTTTAAGGAACTGAGCGCATTCTACGTAGTCAACTCGTTATGATTGGTTCAAAACAACAAATTGACCAATCAGAACGAATTGACTACGTAGTCACTAGGTTTCGGAATGCCCTCACTGTCAAATGTTAGGTGTGTTGACTTTGTTCTTTCGAGAACTGTCAAATTTTAGACGTGTTCACTTAACACTTTCTTTAAAAACAACACTAGCTTCACACTAGATAGCATCGCTCTAAAAAGTGCCTATTATTGAAGAAAAATAAGAAAACAATTTTTGAGTTAATAATTTGCTAAGTAGTATCACGTTAATGAACTAAACACAGGCCGACTATAATTTTGCGCCAATATAATTGGCTAATTTATTCAAAATTTTATTTTTCAAAGCGGTAAAGCTTTGACAAGAATATTGAACCGATCGCCTTAGAAGTTAATTTAATTTTTATTTAAGAAATTTCGACCTACTTAAATACTGTAAGATATAATATCTTATAATCTAGTGATAAGTGTAATATAATAAAACAGATACAATAGATATGGAACTTAAGCTAACATTTTAATAGAGGCACATAGTTGTCATTATTTATGACACGATATTCTAATACATCTTAATTTTTTTTTTTTTTTTTTTTTTTTTTTTTTTTTTTTTTTTTTTTTTTTTTTTTTTTTTTTTTTTTTTTTTTTTTTTTTTTATTTATATATATATATTTCATTGCCAATAACAGATTACGAGTACATACATATGACAAGATTATAAGAACATACATATGACACGGTTTTAATAAAGCTTCAACTAACATTCACGATAAAAGAAAATAATTACATATTACGATGCAGACAGATGTTTTTTTATTTCATCTTTCACCTTCGATGCATCACTTAATTCTCTTATGGCACGTGGTAAAGAATTCCAAAGACGTATACTATTAACATAGAATTGGCGCTCAGAAGTAAGAGATGAGTAGCGCGGATGTATGAGTTGACGAGTCCTGGTTGATGAAGTACTTCTGAGTCTATTGAAAAGATATTCGGGTGTATGTGAAAGCCAAATATCGGATAACAAGGCTAATGTTCGAAATTGAAGTAAGTTATCAAATGACATATTCAATACTTGGCAAGAAAAATTTGAAATCCGGTCATTTGCAAATGAAAATATTCGTTTCAAGCACCCAAAGTATTTGCTAGCAAATGTTCAAGTTGATTTTTAGGAAGTTGTAAAAATTGAAGTGAATGCTAGTAGTAAAAGGTTTTATTGCATACCTATACCAAAATTCATCCATACCTAGTAAATAATTTAACTTGTAGTAAAAGCTTATATTCAAGTATTAACTTGAAGTTTATGCATATACGAAAAAAGTAAATTCTATCAAAATTGACTAGTAAAAGCATTTACTACCCTTTATACATATGGCTCATTGTACATACGTATGGAATTAAATTTTTTGGATTGAAAAATATACGCATTATTATTTTATTATTAAAGATTATAAGCCTAGAATAATAATTGCAAAATCAATTTGATCAGATAATATAAAGGGGGAATATAATAATGATAATAAATTAATCAACGCGGAGGACGGAAATTAAGTTTGGCGTGGTATTGCTGTTGTTTATAATGTTCAAATTTAGGAGAGATTTAAATAGTTTTTTAATTATTAGATATAGCTTTTTATGGGTTAATGCCCATTTTCTTGACTCTCCATTAAGTTTAATGGCTGATTAATTCCATAATTTTTCCAGATTTCGTTTTCTTCACTCCAAGTTAGCTTTAATGTTACTTTTTAAGACCTGTCAACTAACGTTAACTGAATCATTAGTTAATTTACCTCAAGGGTTCCATTAGTGCCTTCAATGTCAGTATTAGCATTGGAATCCAATTTCTTCACAGAACTTTAGTTTGTTTTATGACATTTTGCTGTTATGTTTGTAGAGCTCCTGAAATTTCTGTTTGTTTTTTTTAATTACTATAAAACAACAATACGGCTCTTATGTTATGATGGATCATATTTGGGATAATTGGTCTTCTGATTCCGATGATGAATAGCTAATTGTGGAAAGGCGTCAATATTAAATGCAGGAGCGTATTGATTTAAATAAATGGGATGATGAAGATTTTATTTATCGATTTCGTATATCAAAACAATCAGTTGCAAACATTTTGGAGATAATTAATACATCTTTAGAACAAACCTCGGTCCCCACGCTCGTTGACAATGACAATCCAGTTGTTAGCTCGCTCGAGAAAGCTAACCTTTTTGCTAGGCAGTTCGCCTCCAACTCTTCGCTGCCAGAGAGTGTCATGACTCCTCCAGTGCGCGTCAATGATTCCATGGGACAAATCTCCTTCCGCCCTCGTGCTGTGGCGAGAGTCCTAAAAGATCTCAACATACATAAATCCGCTGGTCCGGATGGTATCCCCGCTATTATTCTGAAGAGGTGTTCTTCCACGCTGGCAAAACCCTTGCGTAAGCTTTTCCACCTATCCTATTCTTCTGGGCTCGTTCCGAGCAGTTGGAAAACAGCATTTGTCCAGCCAATTCCCAAATCTCCGTCCAATTATTGTCCGATTGCACTTACGTCCCTTCTTTCTAAGGTCATGGAAACGCTGATAAACTATCAGCTTAAGAAATATCTCGAAGACCGAAAGCTTCTTAATGACCGGCAGTACGGCTTTCGCAGTAACAGGTCCACTGGTGATTTGATGGTCTATCTCACCGAATAGTGGAACAAATATTTACATCGTTTTGGAGAAAGTAAGATTGTTGCACTTGATATTTCATTCACCTCCTTGGATCACCGTCGTAACGTTTCGTGTCTCTTTCTGTTTAATCGTTACTTTTACGGAAAGTGCTCTAGTGAAATAGCCAGTTGCATTCCTCCCCTTAAACAATTCGCCCGTAATACTCGCGCCTCTAGGAATGCCCATCAGTTTACCCTCGAGCCCAACTTCGGTCGTACCCTCAAGTATAGAGAATCGTTCTTTAGCCGTACTACGCGAATGTGGAACTCCCTTCCTCACTCTGTCTTTCCAAATCATTGCAATTTCCAGGAATTTAAGACCAATGTACACCGGCACCTCTTTTTCAACTCCTATCCTCCTTCCTAAAGCACTCACTGTTTCTGGATAATAAGGGCATAAAAAACCCCTTGAGTTTGTGCTAATTATAAAAAAAAGCTCCTCCATTTTTTTCCTTTTTGAATCTTTTTGAAACTCAGAAATTGAAATAAATATAATTTATTGACATTAGAATGGAAAAATTGGATATTTTTTTTGGAATACTGGAAGCATTTCTTAATTGGAGATTAAGTATTAATGCCTTGTTAAGTTGAGTGATTAAACGTGAAGAAAATCAAATTTTAATTGCAGCTTTAAATGAGTTGATTAAATTTAATGGCAGATTAGTTAGCCTAAAGTTTAATGGAGAGTCAAGAAAATGGGCATAAGTGTTTCAAATTTTCAGATTGATTTAACACCATAAATCGAATAATATTATATTATATTGTAGTAATATTGTTAAATAAGCCTCGAATAAAACAAAATTATCCATTCTCCCTGTTTGTTATTTAATTTTTTGATGGCCGGCCGCTTTGTTGTGCCTAAGAACGTCGCAGCATAACACAGCTTTTAAAAACGTTTCCTCTGTTCTCGTTTTTGTTCCTATTTATTTCACTCTGTTTTGTAGTACCTACATCATTTCTCGTGTCCGATTTGTTAATATGTAAAATTTATACTAAACAAGTCTCAAAATCTCTGTTTGATATTAATTTCTGAAATAGCAAGTACCTATAGTGAAATCCTGTGAGGTTACTCATGAAATCTTGTTTAACTCGATATTAGTAATGAAACCGATTAAATTTTGCGTTCTTTCCGCAGCGAAAAATCTTGTGAAATTTTTTAATTATAGGTAGTTTCAAAATATTTCTTTTTTTGTTTTATTTCAAAATTCCGATGGTAGTTAATTCGATTTTAAAATTGGGGCTTATAACTTGAAAGCAGCATTGCGTTACTGTTTTTAATTCAACATAATTCTTAAAAATTTCTCCAAATTGTACTTATGATTTAAACCACACACAAAAAATAAAAAAAGAAAATCTCAAATTGAAGCACAACTAAAGCAAGCATTTCTAAGGATCTCTTTACTACCTGAACTATCGTCACTCTTCCTCGTTAAGTTGTGTACCAATACAAAGCAAGCTTACCTGGCTTCGAGGTTCTTAATGTTTACAAATGCAATATTTAAGAAACGTCTTACAACATTTTAAAACCTGGAGCATTATTGCGGACATGGTACACATTTTTCGTGTTAAAATTATTACATTTTGTATGAAAGTCTTGTTTTCTTCTTTTTCAAATTCACTCACCTTAGAAATGAGGAAGCTCATTTCGCTGTCAGGTTTGAGGTTTTCTTTTAATATTGCCACATTTGAGTGTTATTTTTTTGTTCTTTTACATTCGCACGTGTTTTACTTGTTTTTCATCAATTTCAAAGGAGAGTGGTTGGTTGACTAGAATACATATTTCTGTTCTTCATAACAAGCTTTTATTTTTAGGGTCCACCGTGTTGTTTAATTTTTGTTTACTTTCCTTTTTTTTAATTTTGTGGTCTCATTTATTATTAAAACATTTTTTCTCTTCTAGAAAAATAGCACTTTGCAATGAATTTTTTACGAACAATATTGGGTTTAGGTGTGTTTGTAGGAAGACGCTGTGCTGCTGTGGGAAAACGTCAGGTTTCATGTTAAGGACTATTTCTTTTTTTTTTACATATCTAACTTTATGGAGACATTCAAGAATCTAATTTATTTATTCAAAAAAATGCAATCTCTGCTGGTATCCTACCAGGGTTAAACACAGCAAAATTTTTGATAAAATTGGTTAATTCAGTATTTTTAAATCCGACACATAGGAAGAAGAATTTAAATTGACGATTTGTTGTATGTAAATAAGCAAAATTATTTTGCAACAAAAAACAATCCTCAAGATGCTCTTAAGATTCCTGTTAATCCCAATAAAATCACTGTTTGTCATGTTTTTCGTGCTAGAGGTGTCATGAGGTGAATTATTTGTCTTTAGATATATCTGAAACTGACTGTTAATGACAATTTTGATAATTCCTTTGCTGTGCACTACTTTCTTATATGTACAATGTTCAATGTAACAAAAATGTGAAGAAGAATGGAAAAAATATTTCCTAGAAAAAGACAAAGCAATTCGACTATATTCAACTGTACTAAACGACCACTATGGAGTAAAATGGGGAAAAAACAAGACAAAATTATTTTTTGTATATAATGGTTAGATATGCACCTCAAAAGATGTTTTAAAGCATTAAAAGTGTATTTGATCATTGTTTTGAGCAAATAGTCATTGTTTTATTAAATAATTTTTTAACACAATTTTTTTGTTAACATAGATTAATTTTTTGCATTACATTATTTAAATCATTCTGAAAGTGATTCTGAACAAGACTCGCTCTTTTCGTCGGAAGTATAACTGTTAACATCGGAGTTATTAGCTTCAGTTTCTAAAATATCGGAAATCGTATTTGTCTTTGGTTCTTCCGATATCAGCATTTCAATTGCTTCTCTAGAAAAACATTTTGTTTTTTTTAATCGGATGAGGTCTACGACTTGTAATGAGGGGGTCAGATGTCAATAACAAACGATTTAAAACATCAAGATTGCAGTTTTTTCTTGAATGTTATCTGGAGTAATAAAGCGGCACATTCTAAAATGTTTATTGCGGGCTTCTGCTGCTTCCTCGGAAAGTTGTCCAATTGGTAAAATTGCATGTTCGATCACTGTAGCTCCATGAATAAGTATTTTGTGCATTGTTGGTGTCATCGGATGCCAAGGATACAAATCAGCATAAAGCTCAGCTGTTTCAAAAGCATATTTACCAAATTTTGATACCTCAATTTTATACCCGCTAGACAAAACCTCTAAAATGACCTTCAACCTATATATTAAACGAATGTCAACACCTCCTGTTATTTCGGCTGAAAGTTGGGGATCATTAAAAAATCTCAGGCTTGTATTGCCATCATTCGTGCTACCGAAATTTGGCTTTGGTACATTCACTATGAGGACAAGCTGATTCTTGAATCTGTTTTGCAATTCGAGGTTGTTTTTTTTTTTTACAAAATCATTATCTTCCTGATTTCGGAGTTGCCCTTTCTTTGAAGGAATCTTGTATGCAAGGTGCAAAATGCTTTCAAAAAGATGGGCTCAAAACCATCCAATTTAGTTTTTGTCAGGGAATCGATCTGCGATTTCATTTATAAGAAATCTCACTTTGGGTTATGTCTTTAGTTTCTTTGGTGATGATGGTGTCGGATTTTGCCAAACAATTGACGCACAAAATAGTCGCAATGGCACAAACGATGACTGAAATATGTTAGCGTGTGAATCAGAATTGTTTTCAAATTTCTGCTTATATTGGGTTTGTTGCGAACCATCACAATCACAACACAACCTCATTTTGAAATAAGCTCTAAGGATTTCATTTCTTCCTCCGTCAAAGTTTGTCCAACATCCAAATAAATCAACAAACGCTTGATGGTGTGATCAAGCAAGCTCTGCAATTTGATCTCAGCCAGAGTTAGAGTTTCTGTTACTCTGAAGGAATCTAAGTTTGGATAGCAATCGCTTTTAGCTTTTTCAAGTGTACTGTAACTCGGGAATAATTTCTTATCACTGGTTGTTACAATTTTGTATTGCTTACGGGATAAACCAGCTTCAACAAAAATTGACAGGGCTTTTAAAGTTGACATTTTTTCGCGTTTTGAAATGGTTATATTCTCCAAAGCTTTTTTTTTTACAGACATTGGACTTTCCCGGAGAATTGGATATTTCTTTAAGCACTTTCGCTGATACAGGGTTTCCACATTCATGTAGTCTTATTTGTGCCGCAAACGTAAGTTCTTCTGCTTGATGATTTCGCAGAGGTGTTCAGTTCGTCTGCATTTACTTCGAATAGACAGATACTCAAACGATTTAGAAGGCCGACCAGGCCTGGTTTTGCTTCGTATCTCAAAACATCCATTTAGCCAAGATTGATTTTTTTTAAGAAAACTTTTTCGACTCTATTTGCACTAAGCCATCTACTCTTGAAATCAAATCTATAAAATATTAATAAATGAGAACACTATTAAATATCTTGTTTTAAATTCAAACCTTAAACGCCATATTTTTAATATGAATTCTTCGAGCTGACTCTCCTCACAACAAGCCTTATCGATCAAATATATTTCTAAATAATTTAACCTATCTTTAAAAACACTCGTTGGACACATTTTCATAACATCAAATAAACGCCTTTTTGTCAAAACCAGCTATAGTTAGAAGATCCTTCAAGTGTACTAGCGAAATAAACAATTTTTGAAAAAAAAAAATGCATAAAACACCTCATTTTCTAACACATATAACACGTAAACCTGCAAAAACCTGCAGCTTATTTTTTTGTAATCGAATCTATACGTAGGTACCACTTTATTATTCTACACAAACAACACAACGGAATCTGACGGAAAACGTAAACAAAACGATTAACAGAAAAATAGGCTTTAAAAGGTATTCTTTTAAATTAATCACAAAAAATATTTACACACTTATTTAACAAAAAAAAAAAAATATGAATTTGAAAAAACACACCTTCAACTGAAGTATTCATTTTAAAAATTGTAAATTGTAGTACAAAATATAATTAACATAATAAGATAAAGTAGACGCAGTTTGTTTTTTTGATGATGCACAAAAATGAATACACTTTTTTTCACTGATTTTTAACTTGTGCTTCAGAGAAACTAGTGGGAGTAAAAAAAAAACATACAGCTTATTGATCTATGGGAATACCACTACCGTTTGGTATGAACTTCACTGCTTAATTTTACAATCTAGAAAATTTACTTTTGACTCGTTTTTGGAGGCATTTACTCCATAGTGCGCGACGCATTTTCAAACAATTTAACAAACATCGAATTTACAATAGATACACACTCTCACTACACTCATTACCGGAGAAGGCATGAACGTTCAATTATATATCACTTTCCAACCTGCTTGTTCCCAAAAGATCCAAAATATCAATACTCCAGTAGGTACACAAAGAAAAAGTAGTTGCACACATAACATTATATTGTTTAATAGCAAACATTCTTAAATTCTTGACGTAAGACGATTTCAAAAATGCTTGTGTTAGATGGTATGTCTAAAAATGATTTTGTCCACACTTTTACAAGCTTTTCTATTAAAGTTTAAAGATTTAAATTAGTGGGACTGAGTCCTAAGACGTCAGCACTCGCGAGGTAATTGAATTTTTCCAAACTCTCTTACTTGGTGTTTTTTTTTTTTTTGTATGAATACAATCGGATTTTTTTTTAAAGCGACATCATGTTTTTTTATGTTGATTAAAATATATGAACGGAATTTTTCAAACACTTAATGCGAAGCCACCACAGCTCGAAAAGTGTTCAACCTTCTCGACATACATCGTTAGGCATTTTTATATACAAATTTTGCGTGACAAGGGGTGAAGGCCGGTTTATTGAATATATTATAACTTTATTTTCTTAAATCAGTTCACCCGTCCATTTAATCCAATTAAAATTTGAAAAAAAAGAAAAAACAAAAAAGAAACGTTCAGAGAGAAAATATAGTTTGTTACGCCTGATGATGTTAAATGCTGGAGAAGTTGTTATGGTAAACGTGCACAAAAAGGGAGATAGCTATATTGGTGTCAACATTTCGCAATATTTTCCCTTACAACATATTTGATGGTTGCTTTTAATTAAGGTAACCAATGTTTGATGAGGGTTGCCTAATGGTTTTGTTAATATATTTTCCTTTTTCAAATGAGCAACTTTTTCATTGTTTTTTTTTCCCTTGGTGCTGATAAAATTTAGCCTTTCCCTTAATATACGAGGGAATAGAGAATGAAAACTGTTAGAATCATTAGATAAGGCAGGTAATTGACAAGGGTTTGAGCTGAATGACAATTTATAAATTAGTTGTTGAAAATACTTAATTGATGTTAAGTTGAGGAAAACTCGTTTTCGGTTTAATTCATTAGTAGAATTTGTGTCCAAGAAAAAAGTTACAAGAGCAGAGAATTGAATTTCATTATACATGAGTACAGAAAGGACAAATTACATTTTATAAGATAATGGTTGCCTTAATTTAGAATACTTAACAGAATTTTTTAAAGATATTTCCGACACATTTAAGGATGAATAACGCAACCGGCTAGTCACATCAGACAACTGAACTATTTATTCACATTATTTAGATTCCCAAGTCGTATCAAAAAAAGTAAATCTCTAATCTTTGAAGCTTCTGGGCTTTTTTTGGCCATTAGCCATTGAGTGGCTAAGAGTTCTTTATTGAATCAGCAATTCTCAATTTCAATTTACAGCTCATTCTTTCTACAAACGTTAAGAAAACCAAAACAAAACTAAATTCTTTGCTCGGAGCGGAAGAAGTGCCATAAAATCTAAAAATAGTCAATTTTGTAGCCCAAAAATTATATGATAAAAAGTTTGCAACTGTTGACGTTAAATGAGACGGGAGTGGAATGGAATGTAACGCTGAACTATGTTGTCCAAGTGATGAATTGAAGAACAGAAATAGGTAGTTTACCTATAGATCGCGTTCAAGGGATTGCACAATTTTTGAAATCGGTTGTGGACAAAAAACCCAAACAAGGGTTAGAAATGAGTTTCTTATCGAGATTTGATATAGATACCAGCAGTTCTGACAAGAAACCTATCACCATAAAACTTACTCATTGTCAAATTCCCTAAATATGTTTGGTCTCTTGGCGGTTGGATATAATGTAATAAATATATTTTTCAAGAATGGATAGACATTATCAAAGAATAGGTTTGCCACTCATTTCCTAATATATGCTACTGTGTCTCCAACGTATTTTCTTATGATATTGTGCTTTTAGCATTCAGTTTAACATACATCTAAATTTATGTTTCTAAATTTCAGATATTGGGCGGTAACGAATATAGACTACATGCATTCGCGAACAAGCAAACGAGTATTCATTATGATATTTCTTGTTTGGTTTTGTTCAGTGATTGTTTCACTAGCGCCACAATTCGGCTGGAAAGATCCTGAATACTTACAAAGAATAGAGCAGCAAAAATGCATGGTATCCCAGGATGTCTCATATCAAGTAAATACAAAAAAAAAAGAAAGCAATGTTTGATTTGAGAGATGTAATTATTTTTGTTTAAAGGTTTTTGCGACATGTTGCACGTTCTATGTTCCACTCACAGTGATATTAGTTTTATATTGGAAAATATATCAAACTGCAAGAAGACGGATACACAGGAGAAGACCACGACCAACCAATGTATCTGCAAATAATAATCAAGTAAGTTTTTATGAATTTCACTATTGCAGATGAACTGCCACGATGTTTGTGAAAATTAAATCCACATTTGCTCATTTTCAATGTTGACAGTTTTTGAAACATTTAAGACAGCCACTATTGCGAATAGTAATGCATTTATTATAAACGTTTTTCGGGCTAGCAAAATAACGTCAAAAATGATCTCAATATCCGGATAGAATTTGATGAAAACGTGAAATGGAGCAAATCGGATTTCAATTTTTTTTTGGCGCTAGAACCTCTGATTTTCAAAATCAAAACTGCGTTTGGAAGCTTTACATTTGTTTTTAGTTTTACTTCAAAATTGCAATGGCAAATATTGAAAAAAATCACATTTTCACTAAAAAATTAATTATAGGTATACTTTTTTAACATAGATTAGTTAAAGGAATTTTATTGTGAAATTTATGAATTTTAGAGCCGATTTTTCAATCATAGAAAAAATCTAAAAATAACAAACTGGCAAATAAACTTATCTGAGTATTCATTTGTCAAATAAATTAAGAGCGTTTTTCGTCATATAAGAGCCGATTTTTCAATCGTCAGATAAACAAGCAGATAGTGTTTATTCGACAAATAACAAAATATTGGATTTAGAGCCGATAAAAAGCTATATGAAAATAATGTAGCCCACATTCAAATGAATTCATCATCAAAATTTCTTTTTTGAGTTTTGCATTAAGAAAAATGTAGGTACCTTCAATATGACTGTGTTAAATTATTTCGCTATCAAATAAAAGTCCGAATTAGCTCCCGATAGAAGAATAAAGTGTTATTTCGGAAAAAGCAGATACTTTAGGAATTTTGTACCATTGTTTGTGTCGAACATGAAGCCAATTAAAAAACAAAAACAGTTTCAAAATCATAGTAGAAATTGACATGATTATTATTAATTCTGAAAAGCGAAGACTACAGAATCCTTAATTAATGGCCGAACCGAAATTAGAATATTGGTTTTATATTGTACGTTTGGGCTTTAAAGTCTCAAAATGGGTGCAGTGTATTAACGCCCATGGTATTAACGCCCGCGTTTGTTAATTCCAAAAACAAAAGGAATTTACCCCCGCGGCCGCGGGTATTAATTCCTTTTTTAAATGCTACTAAAACCCGAGGGGGTTAATTCCTTTTTTTGGTGTGCTTTTATTGCAATTTCAATTGGAAATAAAACCCACACCTGAAACAATATTCCAAACTCAATACCTTAATATGAAGTACCATTGCAGGGGTTATTGCCGCGGGTGTTATTTCACTTCACCGTTTCGGTGAACACATTTTTCGGGAATTCTGATCTCGGAACGAGTTTCCCTGCGCCAACTTTCTAATCAAAACAGAAAAACCGAAATAAGGCCCCACAGGCATTTTTTCTAAGTTGCAATGGAAAGAAGACCGCAACTCTTGTAGGGAATGTAGAAATGGGAATAAAGCCCTAGGGGGCCTTATTTCGTAGGGCGTTATTTCACGTCACCTGCCAGCCCAAGTGCTTACTCCCGAGGGTGTTAGGATCACTTAAATACTCGCGGGCTTTAGTCTCAATTCCAAATGGCATTAACACCCGCGTGCGTTAGTTCTTTCTTGTGGTGGGCCTTATTGCCAATTAAAAAAGGAATTAATACCCGCGGGAGTAAATTTCTTTTGTTTTTAGAATTAACACCCGCGGGCGTTAATACCATGGGCGTTAATGCGCTGCACCCGCACAATGACCCTACTAATCTTTTTAAATGCAATTTTTTACATTTAAAAAAATGCAATAACCAGTTTGAATTATGGCATTGAAAATTCAAATTAAACTTCGATCTTAAAACAGACAAAAACAATTATTGAAAAAAAATTTAATCATAGTTTTATGTTAAATTAATTAACATCATTGGCAGGATGTGTCCTTGATAGTAAAAAGTTGTTATTTCTCCGCACAAACAAAAATTGTAATTAAGTGCTTACACATCACAATGTACAACACACATAAGGACGCGCTCATTAACTCAGCCGTCAGTTTCACCTTTTTACTCTCATTCTCGGTTACGTCACACTTGAGATTGAAAACAATTTTGTAACTATCATCATCAATGGTACATTTCATTGGTGTCAAAACATTTTAATTATATGTATTAAGGTCTATTTATTTGCACTGCATGCTTTGCAAATATCATGTCCTGAGATGTCCAATGAGATGTACATAAATAGGTGGTGCAATATAGTGAAACTTATCAAACAAAAGAACAAGCAATGAGATTAAATGCGAAAATTAATACAAACGACATTTGATTTTAATCTCTAAGAGTTCTCTGCGAATTGTAACACACGCTGCTGTTTAAGAATAAGAGTATAGTACCCTTTACACATATCCTTCCAGCCAGAGCATCCTTTTGCTGTACGACGACGACTCGACTACGGTGATGGTGAAAATCAAAACGAGACAAAATCTGTTTGAATCCTCTATTCTTTCTCAAAACAGGACATCTATGCTTTCCGAGCTGTTAAAAGAAAAAAAAATAGATAAGGAAGACATCTTAAAAAGTCTTGACGTTAAAGTCTAATTTAATCTAAATTGTATTTTTCTTGGCATACGAGGACATGTTTTTTTTGTTTTCTCCTCACAAATTTTGCTATTTGGTAAAATATTGTGGGTAGAGTCTTTTTGTATCTATACACAGTACTTAGTTTATACACACATGTAGGTTAGGTGTATGTGGGAATAGAAATGAGAGCAGTATTATTTGGGGTAATTTTACTTTGAGAATATATGACACAAATCCTGCTGATGACAATGCTAATGGAGATGGCAGGAGATTGTGTTATTTTGTTAATTTAACGAAATTTGACAAAAGGTAGAAAAACACGTATGAACTTATGAAATATGTCGTTCTAAGATTTTAGTGAAAATAAATGGTAATTGTATCGTGTTGTTAACGTTTGGAAACGTGATTTTCTTCTGTCCACTAACTAAAGGGTTAGGAAACGTGACTTTTACAAGAGTTTTAAAGCAAGAAGGAAGAGAAGAAAGCTCACTGTTTTAGTGACAGAGAAAATCAGTTTGTCATTAAATAAGGGTTTCTTACTAGCTTTTCCTTCTACCAACAATTTAATTTATTAACATTAAAAGGTGGTATTATATTAAATCCCTGTAAATTGTGGCGTACTGCCGGCGAATTTTATTATTAATTTTTCTTTATTAAAAAAAATAAAAAACTTCACTTTTTTTTAAAAGAAACTTTTTTAATATTTGTAAACAAAGCTTTAGATCCCTTACCACTGGTGGGGGGAAATCTTCAGCTATAGAGTTGGAATATTACTAACTTAATAGGGTCAAAACATCCCTATTTATAATCTTATTCTACATTGCAATGATTCATACATACAAAGCAGTGTTCTCTTTCTTATTGAACGCATTGTATGAATCATTGTATTGGTACATTCATGGAGTATTGCATAGTATTGATAGATTCATGGAAACAATTGATACATTCATGGAGACAAGTTTTTAGTTCAATTTGATTTACAAAGAGTAAACAAAGATTTAAGATCTTTTGATCGTTAAATTTGATTTGGGCAAAAGACATGTCTTGATCATTAAACAATATTTAGGCAAAAGACATGTTTTGATCGTAAAGTATTATTTCGGCAAAAGACATGTTTTGGTCATTAAACTTTTTAATAACTAGAAATCTAATTATCATAGATTGCTGAGTTACTGTTAGATTACATGATTGAATCAAGCAAATACGCTTGGTACAGTTTTGTTAATTTGGGGTTGGGTTAATACCATAACTTCTCCCCCCTTAAATTTTTGTTTCTCCTGGAACAATTTTTTATACAAAACATACATTAATATAAGACAAATTATTAAAATTACAAGGCCATTTATTCCAAAGTGTATGTATGATTGATTGGAAATTTTCTCCATGATTTCTTTTATATTTTCAATTCTAGTTAGATTATATTCATCGGGTTTTAAATTTAATGCTGTCAAATTAAATGTGTCTTCCATGTAAATATTTATTGGTTGATTTATAATTGGATGTTTGTTTATATATTCTGTACCATTTATCTTAATATTACAATTTTCAAAATTAATCAATACGTTTCTTTTTATTTGAATAAGTTTTCTTTCATCGCAAGAACTCTTAATTTTGTAATTACTATTTTTAACAATTATTATACCATTCTTAAGTTCTTTTACAATATTCTCATCTTCGTTTTTTCTTTTAAGACAGTTATTTTCATACAAACAATTTACATAAGGTTTTAAATGTTTAAATTCTTTATTTTCATATTTGAAAAAGGTTTCATTTATTTTTACAATATGTTCGTCATCAATTTCTAATTCAATGTTTTCTTCATTTGGAATAGAGGTTATGAAATATTTATCAACATTATAAACTTTATCAGGTATTTGAATTATAAAAATTAAAAGGTCTTTATCATATTCACTTACAGAGAGTTTAATATTTTTTAGTTTGAACAAATCAATATCATAAAAGTTAATTTCGTCTGCTGTTAACAAGCTTTCGGTCATTATTTGCAATCTACTTGCTAAAATAATATTCTGTATTTTGTCAACAATATCTTTTATTTTATCTATTCTCCTCGTATATTCTAAAATTATAATCCTTTTTTCCATTGTTTTCAATGCTTTTTCAAGACCAAAATTATTCTTTATTTTAATTTCAGTTAACTTCCGAACTGTTTCTATTTCTTGTTGAAGTTGATTATTAATATCTACCTGTTTATTATTGTTCATTATCAATTCATGATTGTGTACCATTAAAGTGTTTAATCTGCTTTCAATTTCAATTTTGTCTTCATCGTCCATTGTACCGAATAAGAAATTTAATACCTTTCCTCCTATGTTAATTAAACTCCTTGTTTTCCTAGAACGAGGCTTGTGACTTTTAATACTTTTTAATTCTTCGTCTATTAAATTCAATTCACTGTCTATATAACTTGTCATAATATTTTCTTCTGGCGATTTTACTATAAAGTTTTTCTGTACCAACCACTGTTTTTTTGTTTTTTGTAATAGCAAATTTATTTCTGTTAAATTTATCAAGTGTAACACTGAATTATATTTGTTAATTATATCAACTTCATCATATTTAATAATGGCATAACCGTTATTGTTTGAAATTTCCTCGGTAATTATTTTACCGTTTATAGAACTTAGAAACGCGAGTAATACAACGAAACTTTTCAAAAATTTTTTTTTTTTTATATATTTTTGGACTTATCCGCTCCAAATCAGAAACTAAATTAAAGTTCTTCTCTGAGTTTTTCGGTTGATTTGGCTCGCTTTGATTAAGTTGTCTTCATTTGTATGCTTGCTCTTTCTAGGCTTTTGAATGTTCTTTGAGTGTTGATTCTCGAGCTTGTCAAACTTGTATCTTGGTGCTGTTTTATGTCGATCTGTTCTGGAGTTTTTAAGAAACCCTTCGTTTCTGTTTTCAGTATATTCCTCTCGATTGATGTTCAATTTGCTTATTAATTTTGCTTTGTTTTTGATCATTAGATCATAAAGTTTATTTTTATCTACATTTCCTTTGTGAATATCATATGGCTTATATTTGGTTGTAGAGTGTATTGAAGTATTGTAAAAAAGATTAGCTCTGTGAACAGCTACGCGAATTTCATGTATATTTGGATTAGTTTTACCGTTTAAGATTGTTCTTACTTTTTCAGCTAATGTTCTATGAAAGACTTCAATGTCTGAATTTCCTGTATGACTGTTAGGTCGAGTAAAATGTACTTCTATATCAAGGTCCTCTAATAGTTTTATAATTCTAGGAAAATTAAATTCATTATCCATTACAAACCTTTTTGATTTACCATTTGTCGCTAAAAGCTGTAGAAGTGTTTCTTCTAAAGTTTCATGAGAAACATTAGGAAGGTATGTGGCTGTAGTTAGCTTACTAAATTTATCTATGGTAGTTAAATATTTTGTCTTATTAATGCAATATATATCCAAATGTACTATTTCATTTATATCTTTAGGTGTTTCTGTTATTTGAAATTTTTCTTTAACTGGACGTCTATCATATTTTGATTGTTTGCATATATTGCAACTATTTATAACGTCGTTTATTAATTCTTTTAATTTTTTGAAATAGATTTTTGTTCTAAGTCCTCTATAATTTTCTTCAATTCCGGAATGACCTGTTTCTTTTTCGTGGTATAACTTTATTTGTTTAATAGCTTCCTCTTCTGTTTCTAAATCCTTAGCAAAATATAGACATTTGTAAAATTTGATTCTGGTTCCAAATAACTCTATCAGTTTCTGTTGAAGAACATTATATTCGCTGTCTGTTAATTCCGTATAAATTCCTGTACTTACTTTTTCTATTAATGGTATTATTAGATCATTAAAATTATTTTTGTGAATTTCATTTATTCCTATATGTATTCTTTTATTTTTAGAATTTTTGCTGAGTCCATTTCCTGATTTTAATATTATTTGTTGCTTGAAAATATTTACTGCGCTATCTTTAATTGAAAAATGATCATTTAGTTGTTCATGTTGTGAATGTATTGTTGGTACTACTGAATCTAACATGTTGATTTCTTCATGCTGTGAATGTATTGTAGTTGCTATTGAATCTTGTTCTGACATGTTTATTTCTGGTTCTTTAATTTCTCTGCTCAAAAAATCTGCTACAGTGTTGTTTGTCCCTTTTAAATATTCGATTTGCATATCGTACTCTCCTAACTGAAGTATCCATCTTTGTAATCTAGGTGATATATCTCTTCCTAAATTTTTTGTTTGAAGCCATTTTAATGGTTGATGATCTGTTTTGAGATCAAATCGTCTTCCATATAAATATGGTCTTAGATATTTTACTGACCAAACTATAGCAAGTAATTCTTTTTCTGTTGTACTGTAGTTTCTTTCATGTTCATTGAGAGTTCTACTGATAAAAATTATTGGATGTCCTTTTTGAGATAATACTGCTCCAATGGCAAAATTGGATGCATCTGTCGTTAAAACGAATTTTTCACTGAAATTAGGATATGCAAGAACTGGTTCTGTTTGAAGTGCATTTTTTAATTCCTGGTATGCTTTAATATAATTAATATCGCTTCTATCAATTTTCATATCCTTCTTTAAATATTTAGTAATTGGTTGTGCTATTTTTGCATAATCCTTAATAAATTTCCTATAATACCCTGTTATTCCTAGGAATGATTTAATTTCCTTAACTGAGCTTGGAAGTTGTATCTTTTCTATTGCTTCTATTTTATCTGTATTGGGCTTCACACCTTTATCTGTAATCGTGTGTCCCAAAAACTTTGTTTCTCTTCTAAGAAAATTACATTTGTCTACCTGTACTTTAAGATTGTAGCTTTTTAGACGTTTAAAGACTAACCTAAGATTTACCATATGTTCCTTTAGTGAAGTACTGAAAATTAATATATCGTCAAGATATACTACGCAGATTTTATTGATTAAACCTTCTAATACTTCATTCATCATCCTTTGAAAAGTAGCTGGTGCATTTTTTAAGCCAAATGGCATTCTTAACCATTCGTAATGTCCATATGGAGTTGAAAAGGCTGTTTTTTCGGAATCAGTGGGATTCATTTTTATTTGATGGAAGCCTTTGGCAAGATCCAAGGTTGAAAAATACTGAGCTCTTCCTAATTTATCTAATATCTCGTCGATATTAGGTATAGGATGTTTAAATTCAATAGTTTTTTCATTTAATTTTCTGTAATCAACTACCATTCGCCATTTTTGTTGACCTGAATTATCTACTTTCTTGGGGACTACCCAAATAGGTGCATTATAAGGGGAAACACTTTTTTTTATAATACCTTGTGTTAGTAAATCCTTAACTTGGCGTTCAATTTCTTTTTCGTGAATCTTAGGGTATCTGTATATTTTACTAAAAATGGGACTGTCATGCTCAGTTCTAATACTATGCATTGTTTGTGTTGCTGCCGTAAGCTGGTCACCTTCTTTATAAAAAATATCTTTATTTTCGTCAATAAATTTTCTTAATTCTTGTTTTTCTTCAAAATTTAAATTCTCATCTATTAATTGGCTCATTTGCGTTGAGTTACAATATTCTAGAGTGTGAATATTTTCATAACTATATTCATTCTTAATTTCTTTCTTTCCACTTAGATAATTTTCAAAGTATGTTTTTCTGTCATTAATTTCAATATATCCTTCTCTTAAATTCAATTGAGCTCCTATAGGCTTCAATATATTTTGGCCTATAATTCCTACAAATTTATAATTTCTTATTTTCATTAACTTCCATGCCATTGTAGATTCATGTTCATTGAATTCTACTGGTGTTTCAGTTATGATTTCATATTTTATAATATTTTCATGATTTAGTGATTTTATTTTAATTGGAACTTTCGTCAATATTCTTGGAATTTCTAATAGTTGTGACTCATCAAGTATACTTGTTGTTGAGCCAGTGTCTATTAGAACATTAAATTTTTTATTGTTTATAGTAACTTTTATTATGGGTAATGATTCTTCTTCCCGGTTATAGTAAAATTTACTTCATCTGTTTTTAATTCCGTATTATTCACTTCCATAGGTTCTGGTCTAGGATTTCTGTTATTATTATTATAATAATTATTATTGTTACTCCTATATTGTCCTGAATTATGATGTCTTTGATTATTATTATTGTTATTATAATTAAATCCGAATCTATAGTTATTTGGATTTATGTTTCCAAATACTCTATTATTACTTTGCTTTACCTGTTCTGAAGATATTCTATTGGAATCATACCGAGGCTTCGAAATATTGTCAACATTATTTTGTCTTGTTGCGTTTTGGGGATTTGCATTTGAAATGTTTTTATGATTTTGATTTTTGTTAAAATTAAACAAATTTTGGTTTGATACATTTTGATATTTATTATGTTCAGGAATTTTTTTTATCATATTATTGCTTTCTAAAATATCAAAAGCTTCCATAATATTATTTACTTTACTGGCAATAATAATTGCTTTTTGGCTAGGAGACATTGTATTTTTAAATGATTCTAAGGCAATTATTTCATTGTTTTTTTGAGTGTAAATGTTGTTTGGTTCAAGTTGAGTTTTTGTTTGTAACTCTTGAAGCAAACTATCGATTTTAGCATAATTTTTGTTCGTATCGTTTTCACTTACACTATTTATCTCAGTAACTAACTTAAGATAAGATTTTTTAATACCAAACTGTCTTACCAATTGCTCTTTAACGGCTGTCCAAGGTGCCAAATGTTGTAAGCTGTTAACTGCTCTAAGTGCCTCTCCTTGAATTTTCTGGTGCATGATGAATAGTGCCTGTTCGATGTATGTTTGGTCCTGTATTCTTCCGAGTAGATATTCCATCGATGAAATGAATAAAGCCAGATTGTCTTGTGACCCTCTAAATGGATTTACCATTCTTAATTCTTTAAGATAGAACTTTTGTTGTTCTATCCAAACGGCATGCTGAGCAGCATCCATTGGTACTTGGGCTTGCACTTCTTGATTGTTATTCATTTTCGTCTTTTATTTTGTTTACAATTCTTTCAATTAATATTAAACCAATCTCTCTATGAGAATTCGTGTATTTTATTCACAAAAATGAACACTGAACACTTTAGTTTGTATCAATTGTTAATCCTTTGATTGCTTCAGCAATAAAGGAGATTGTTTTGTCAATTAAAACACTTCAGCATTTATTAATTTTCTCAAAACTGTTCTGTCGTGATAGTTAAATTTTTGTTTGAATTATTTACACTAATTCATTCAAAATTCAGACCGGTTAAAATTTTTTTTTTTTTCGGTTCGATCACTGAATCTCATCTATCAAATAATTTACTTTTAAAATCTTAGTGAGATCCTACCGACTGCGCCAATTTTATTATTAATTTTTCTTTATTTAAAAAAATAAAAAACTTCACTTTTTTTTTAAAAGAAACTTTATTAATATTTGTAAACAAAGCTTTAGATCCCTTACCACTGGTGGGGGGAAATCTTCAGCTATAGAGTTGGAATATTACTAACTTAATAGGGTCAAAACATCCCTATTTATAATCTTATTCTACATTGCAATGATTCATACATACAAAGCAGTGTTCTCTTTCTTATTGAACGCATTGTATGAATCATTGTATTGGTACATTCATGGAGTATTGCATAGTATTGATAGATTCATGGAAACAATTGATACATTCATGGAGACAAGTTTTTAGTTCAATTTGATTTACAAAGAGTAAACAAAGATTTAAGATCTTTTGATCGTTAAATTTGATTTGGGCAAAAGACATGTCTTGATCATTAAACAATATTTAGGCAAAAGACATGTTTTGATCGTAAAGTATTATTTCGGCAAAAGACATGTTTTGGTCATTAAACTTTTTAATAACTAGAAATCTAATTATCATAGATTGCTGAGTTACTGTTAGATTACATGATTGAATCAAGCAAATACGCTTGGTACAGTTTTGTTAATTTGGGGTTGGGTTAATACCATAACTGGCGCGCGGCGCGTTGGCGGCGCGGATTTACTAGGTACTATTTTTTTGTGGGATTAAGCACTATTATGGAAATTTATTCCGAAATTACTATTTTGAATTGGAATGTATGATATGCAAAATCGTTGTTTCTTAATTTTGTTTTTTTTTTCTTTTATTTTAAGCCTAGTATACAGTTCTGCAAAAAAAAACTAATGTATTTCTTATGGGAGAGATTTTTGCCGAAAAAATATATATTTTAATTTCACCACTGTCATCCGAGCTGTAAACCAAAATCGAAAAAAAAATTATAGGGGAAACTGGGGCACATTTGACAATTAATTTTAAAGAGCCTGTATTTTTGTATTCGGTTGATGGATTTCAATCTTTTTTTTGTATTCAATACGTTGAATGTTTGAGATAGAACTGGCATGCCGATATTCCGTTTTTAACATTTACATATTTTTTTAAAATTAATTTTGTAAAAAAAGTCATTTTGTCAAAAGTGCCCCGAGCACGGGGCACCCTTGACTTTGTACTGGGGAACATTTGACAATACTAGTTTAAGCTCAATAAGTCTCAACAAATGTGGTCTTTTTTATGTTTAGATGGAAAGAAAAGTCAAACTTAGGGCTGAATGAATTTTGTTCATAAATTTGTCGAAGATTCTGAAAGAAGTTTTCAACTGCTTATTTGAAAAGCCGTTGAGCCCGGATAAGCTCATATTTTCGGGCTTTCTTAGGGAAAGATTTGGATTTCGTTTTAAAAATCCGTAAATCCAACTTCCCAACTTGGTGAATGTTATTGGCCTTGGCAAAGTCATAAACAAATTTCTTAAAAGTTTCTTTTGATGAACCATAAGCATAGAAAGAACACAAATGTACCCCTAACGCAAGTCAAATGTGCCCCATTTGAAAAAGTCAAATGGGCCCCAAAGGTTGTTTACAGCTATTTTTTAATTTTTTTTAATTAATGTTACACTTTCACAATATTTACTTTAATTTATAAATTTTAAAGGGAAAGCACTATCAAAATAATGTTTCACAATAAAAATACACTTTCACAAAACTCAGAAAATGCTTACGTACCGTTGGTGGAAAATTACATCAAGTATCCGGAAATCACAAAAACGCGTGTTGCTCGTAGAAAAGTTGAAGCAAGACTGTCAGAGTTTACTACATTGTTTTTTAAATCAAATAAGGCGCCGTTTTCAATCACAACTTTTCTTCTTAAAGGCTATGTTCACACTTAAAATCGTAAAGTCAAATGTGCCCCAACGTCAAATGTACCCCAGTTTACCCTACTCACCTCAATTTTTTTTTTTACACAAAACAATGTGAAGCTCATTGTTTTGGCAGAAAAAAATTAAAATATTCGACATAAGTTTCACAGTGACAGCTAATTTATTTTTCAGAAATTTTTTCATGAAAATTTTTTTTTGTTTCCCCTCGTATTTTATTTTTTTTCACAAAGAACTGTATACTAGGCTTTAGGTTGAAATAGATTTTGTTTTCAGATTTGATTATGTTGTAGGTTGTTTTTTTAAGAAAAAATCTTGTGTTTTCGACATTTTTTATTATAGTACCTATACAAGTTTTGATACTTGATGTTTGGTATTTTATTGTTAACTATATAATTACTAGAACATTGTTAACAACAATTAAAGGACGTAGACCGCCAAAACTAACATAAGGTCATTTGAACTCATTACGTTTTAACAAAAAATGGTCGATTTTATAGCAATTATAGCAAAAGAATTTAAAGCAAGAGCAAACATGAGATTTTAATCAATATGACATTATGCATGATAGAGGAGTTCGGTCTGTCTGTAAATGCACCTATAGTCTTAACCACTGGTTCGATTAATTTTTGTTTTATTCTTGAGATCAAAAGTTAGGGTAGCCATCATTCAATTTTTTCGGCCAAAAACCAAAAGTTTCAATTTTCTAAAAAAAAAACAGCCCTTATGATTTTTTTTAAACATCCTCGTACAATTTTTCGGAACACTGGTGTTTTTTATGTACACAAATTATTTTTGTATTGCTCCGAAACGACATATCTCAAAGAACTCTTTTTTTGTTATAAGATTTTCTCGAAAAATAATATCCTGATTAGCGTCTTCTTTTTAGCTGTACACATATGTTGCCCAATCAATATTTTGTTGGATTTTAAGAAAATAGTTTTTCACTTTTTTTCAAAATTCTGAACAGTTTTGAAAAATCATATATATAACAAATTAATTTAAAAAAAACCGTTCGATAGAATTTTTTTTTCTTAAACTTAAAAAGCAACAATTCTTTTAGAAATTTTATGGAATCTCTTTTTCAGGTGGAATGTGTTTTTGGGGTTCAAACTTCAATTTATGAATCTATGAAATTTAATTACATGTTCTTATTTTTAATTGTTTTTTTTGAGAGTAGAATTTTGGAATACAGGAACAAGTTCGTGCGGCCCAGTCATGCACAGTTTCTTAAAATTTCAGACTGAGAACAATTGAACTGAATAATTTAAGGTTAAGGTCTTTTCCAACTATTTTCTTCCTAAGAAGGGCTTTTTTTTCTTTACAGGAAAAAATAACACAGAGTTTATGATCACATAAATATAATGCAAAGAGGATTGAGTAGTTCGCTACCAAGCCAAACGCTGTGGGTTCAAGGCCCAGCTTCGGCAGCATTCTTTTTCTACGAAAATCGCTTGCTTATCTGCCATCAGTGCCACGTAGGATTTTGTTATGTGTGTTTTCTTTCTATGTATCTATCCGTCTCCCTCTGTTGTATTAATGGCTTGTTCTGTCCCAGCGGACATCCTCAGTCGCCAGTGCTTCTTTGTGTGTGTAGCTCGTCACATTCTATGGGAAATACTGTAAATTCAATGTTCAATACAACAAAGTTTTAGTTTGAAATTCGCTAAAATCTAAAACTATAACTTTGTGGTTCAATTAAAAAAATAATAATAATAAACATCGACGCGTCCTCCCCCTAATTGTTCAGGAACTGCTTGATTTCTCAAAAAAGCTAAGCAGTTGCTTTAGAATTATATGAACGATTTCAATGGGGCATATGCATAAAAATCAAGTAATTACTAGTAGTAAATACTTCAAGTAAATACTAGATCAACAAGCAAAAGCTCAGATTCGTAGTATTTATTACTTCATTTGGTATGCATAAAAAAAGTAAATGCTAGCCAGCATTTACAAGTAGTAAATACTAGATTCATCCAAGTAAAACTACATATTCAACCCTCGACTCAGGCGTTTATTTATTTATTTATCAATTGATTAAGATCTGCTGATTACATTGAACATTAAAATAAATATTTATACATTTACTAGTTATAAGATATAATTACATGGTTTACAAGTGGTTATAAGTTAATTACATAATTGAAATATTTTTTCTTTAAAGAAATCTCTTTTCATACAAAGGTTAGTCTCATTACAAATAACATTAAAAAGTTTAAGAGATCGCGCAATAGGCTCATTTAAACCATAATTAGTTCTATGCGGTGCAATATAAAACAGTACATTTCTGTTCCAAAGTGAACGGGTTGGAAAATAGAAGAAAATTAAAGACAGCAATTCAGAAGACGATGTACGATTATCCAAAATATCTTTTACAAATAATATACATTGAACTTGCCTACGACATTCAAGCGTTTTTAAATTAATTAGGGAGCATCTCGATTTGTAATCAGGTAATGACCCATTCCAATCAAACTTTCTCAATGCGTATTTTGTGAATTTTTTCTGAATCCTTTCCAGTCTTAAAATGCTATTATCAAAGTATGGTGACCATACAACACAACAATATTCCAACACTGGCAAGACTAGAGACATGAAAAAGTTTTTCATCGTGTGAGGATCTTTAAATTCAATTGAATTCCTTTTTAAGAAACCCATTAAGGAGTTGCCTTTAGAGACCACATAGTCAATGTGAGATCTAAAATCGAACTTAGGATCAAAATGTACTCCAAGATCCTTAATGACATTTACTCTTTGAAGCCTTACATCGAAGAATTTATAATCGTAAAGAATGATTGACGATGATCTTGTAGAACTAAAAATTTTACATTTAGAAAAATTCAGTTCCAGATGATTATAATCGCACCATTTCAAAAAGTTGTCTATATCTAACTGTAAAAGCAATCGCTCCGCAAGAGAGGATGTTGAAAGAAATAGTTTAACATCATCTGCGTACATCAAGCATTTGCAGTATTTTAAAACAGAAGTCAAGTCATTTGAAAAGATAATAAAGAGGAGCGGGCCCAAATGACTTCCTTGAGGAAGACCAGACAAAACGTCGATAGAAATGGAAGTACATCCATCTATCTTAACAATTTGCTTTCTGTTTGAAAGGTAGGATTTTAACCATTTGATGAAAGCTTCATTCACACCCAATCTTCGTAATTTTTGCAGGAGAAGACCATGATGCACACGATCAAATGCTTTGACAAAGTCAGTGTATAGGACATCAACTTGTTTCCCATTTTCTATTTCATTTACACAATAGTTTGTAAACAAGCTTAAATTTGTGCATGTCGACTTTCCTTTAACAAATCCATGTTGATAAGAAGATATAAACTCCTTTACAGAAAAATAGAATCTTTGAGTCCATTTTTTCGAAGAGTTTTGGAATAGCAGATAATTTTGAAATAGGCCTATAATTCTTCACCAGGTGCTTGAGGCCACTTTTAAAAACCGGGTCTATAAAAGATATTTCCCACTCTTCAAGAAAAATACCCGTTGAAAGAGATTTATTAAAAATAATTGTTAAGACATAACAGAGGGAAAAGGAACATTTTGATAGAAGAATGGGGGAATAAGATCAAAACCAGCTTTTTTTGTTAGGTCTATTTCTTTTAAACTATTAAGAATGTCTAGTTCAGTAAAATTGTTTAATGAAAAATCAGTTAAAGCCACTATGTCAGGGTGATTTTTGATTCTCATACTCCATACAATACGGAAAAGATGAGCCCTTCTTCGTTTACTTACAGCAATTGAAAAATAGAGTAAAATAGAATACCTACTGGACCTAAAAAGTAACAAGAAGAAGTCTAAAGGGGCCAAATCCCTAAAGGAAAACCCTTAACTTTGCTTTTATTATTTAGATTTCATCACTTTGATCTGAAGTATTTGCTATTGATTTTTTAATTATAAATTTTCATTCGATCTCTAATACTCAAAATATACGACGCGCCCGCGGTTGTTTCAAAATCATGATTTTGTCAAAATGCTTGAGGTGCATTCAGTTCTTTCGAGCAAGTCTATTTCATTTCTCCGCAGCTATCCCAATCTCCTGATTTCCGGTGCACCAGAACTGCGTCCGTGGTGGTTGGTAGATTCGCTTTTAATTCCTCTGTGCTCTTCTTCAAAGTCGTCGCCATCATTTAAAATACTTTGCAACATTATGCAATACACGTTTTGACATGTTTTTTAACTACACCCGTATACAGATTTGTAGTATTGGGAATCGACTTTTGAGCTGACCAAAACATGTTATATGATGACCCTCTCTTTTGTATGTAATTTGTTGTATAATTTCTAATTTTTTGTGATTAGGTTTCTAAATGGTATCATTAAATATTCCCTCATCTGCGAAAAGCACTGTGTTAACTGAATTTCTTAAAATTAGTTCAAGAAAACTGTTTTTCGAAATCCTGTAGTCATGAACTCAACACAAACAACACTTATAAAACATTCTTTTGCATCACAGGTGGCTTGAATGTTGATGTTGATGGATACATTTACATACCTTTCCTCAGAATGCAAGTGGGGTTTTTAATCTCCACATAAGTGCAATCCAAGGCTCCAATAAAAGAAGGAAAGCTGTATTTAGAAAGCCAATCAACAAATTCTTTTTCAGAGCGGTATAGCATTTTGAAATTATTTGTCGCTGGAGATCTTCGTTCCTTGTAAACTTTTTGAGTATTACGGGGCAAAAAACTGGCATTTGACAAGAATATTGAACCGATCGCCTTGAATGTTGCTAGTTGCTTTGCAAATGAAAATGTTCGTTTCAAACACCCAAAAGTATTTACTAGCAAATGTTCAAGTTGCTTTTTAGGAACTTGTAAAAATTGAAGTAAATACTAGTAGTAACAGCTTTCTATGCTATAAGTATTACCTACCAAAATTCGTCCATACCTGGTAAATACTTTTACTTCTAGTAAAAACTTTTATTCAAGTATTTACTTGAAGTCCATGCATACGAAAAAAAGTAAATACTATCAAAATTGACTAGTAAAAGCATTTACTATCGTTTATGCATATGGCTCATTGCTTCGTTCTCCATGACCATGATACTCAGTGTTTGGTGCCTCATAAAATTTAATTTTTTAGAAAAGGGTGGGGTCTAATTCAGGGCAGTTTGAAAACAGGAAAAAAGAGTAGATTTTCATAAAAACAGGAAGGAAATTTCAGATCACATTCGGGCCAAAGCAGTGCGGGAAAGTAGTTTGAAGTCAAATGGCTTTGCTTGCGGTATTTTGGTATTTTTTCGATCTTCCATCCCCATGTAGTTGACTTTGATAAATGATTATACATATTAATAAGAAAGAAACAAGTTCTTTCAATCAGTAAACTTTTTTCTTTAAATAAAAAGTTTTAAGCCTTAACAAGACATTAAGATGCGATGGTGTTAAATTTATGCCCTTGACAACGTTATCTATTTAAGGATATTAAATTAAATTACTGTAATCTATCTCATTCCATCATTACTATAAGAATTGCACAGTTAACAATTTATCTAATTTCAAGTAGGTATTTCAATTTCTTAACCCTTAATTCGAATAATGGAATCAATCTATTTAAGGCATCAGTTGATACAAATCTTAAAACAAAAACAAGAAAACAACAAAAAATATAAAAGAAAAAACTGAAGATAAATAAGATGAAAGTAAGATGCCAGTGAGAGGATATTATTTTCATTGTTTATCCTTTTCATTTGATTCAATATCCTGCGTCATCCTTCTTGTCTATCACCCCAGCAAATTAATAGATATCCACCAAAGCATATACTTTTTTGGATTAGGCGGCTCGTTGTTTACTTTCTTATCTGCTTTCATCGCATCGTTATCTTTCTATTTTTCGCTAGAAAACGAAGTTCAAAGCATTACAAAAACCAAAACCAAAGCCGAAACTGCAATAAGCGTCGCGTCGTCGTCACACCCTATGATAAAGTCTAAAATAATTTATGTTGGTCTCATTAATTGCGAGCTGTAGTGGAACGTTGGACAATTTCTGTTATGCCTAAAACAGAATATGTCTTGATGCCTCAAAACCCAGTCAGCTTTTACTTGGTCTACGTCCATGTCCTCATGATAAAAGTAACAAGCCAATACAAGAATCTGATAGTGAGGTACGAGCAAATTTGTTCACAGTCCAAGTTGGTTGGACAACGCGACACGTTCCTCACAGCAAACTGTGTGTATAATAATTGCTATGTGGTTGGAAAAAAAGAGGACGTAGATGTTGCATGTAGCATATCGTGAAGGAATGCCATGTGGAACGGAAGGATTTCTTTGCTTTTTATCTGTCCTCCGGCATTTTCTTTTTTATCACAAGAATAGTAATTGAAATACTTGCCGTCCGTTAGGTTGGTGGTTATGGACGTTCTATATATAAATCTATAGAAAGGACAAAAGGACTAATATATTCAGGTTATTCAATAGATTTCAATCTTTTCTGTGGATGTTAAGTTTTATTTTTATGTATATTCTTAATCTCGGGAATTGAATAGGGCAGAAGATTCTTGTAATTTTTCAAATGAAAAAATTGCTTAAGTCTTTCAATGGAAATTTAATCAATTTTTTAAATTCGACGAATCTGCGGTTAAGTAAAGATTCATTTTGCCTCAGGATCTTATCGATTTGTAAATTCTTGTCGTCTTTAAATTCTGTTTGAATAAATGATAATTTTTTCAGAATCTACATACATATATGAGTTTTTTTTTGTGTTTGTTCGCTAGCCGGTCAAAGAGGGTAACCGATTTTCTTAATTTTTTTTTTCTAATCTAAATAAGAATGAGCGTAGAAGGTTTAGGAAAAACAAAATTTATACTTTTCAAATCGGAAACGGTGCCAATGTTAAAAAATCATACTTTTTTCACTACAACAAAATATGAACAAATAAGATCTATTTCAGTTATTATTGAAAATTATGTTTGTCAAATTGAAAATTATTTTAAGTGAACATTTCGTTACTCATGACAGCAAGTTTTCACTGAAACAAAGCTCATGCGAGCTAGGTGTCAAGCTTGTTAGACATCAAGCTTATTTGTTGTCATTAAGTCTGCTTCGCAATAAATTTGATATACATACCTCGTGGTTATATCGTCTCCGGATTCGTCCTTCTTCACAAACGGAGCCAACTATTCTCCGTCAGTCTTTCCTCTTGGAATGCGGCTAAGAATTCAGAATGCCTTTGGCTTAGCACCCAAGGATCCGTAGTGAAGTGGATAGACTATCATCTTATACAGCACCCATTTCGAATTATTTAATGGTAAGATTTTTTGATTTAAAGAGCCTTGATATGCTAAAGATGGTTCTGTTGGCTTTGAGTAACCGCCCGCGTATTTCCTCTTACATATTGTAAGCGGATGCTACTGATACTGACTTAATGTATCTAATTGAAGGATCGAACTACTTTGAACTCGTGCTCCTCTACCTTAAGGCTGAAAACAGACCGAATCGTGTCGGCCGACAAAGACAAAATGTCTTGCCTTTATTGGCTTCGGTGTGTGTTGCTCCTATACAACCTATAGGTACAACTGACACGTTTTTTGTCGATTTCTTTTTGTCTGTCTTGTTCACCGTGGTAAGTGTTACTTAATAAAACAGTGTATTTCTTGAGTGTATCTTTAACCCTTTTATACTCACAGAAAAAAAATCGTGTAAATTCAAAAAAAAAATAATAATGATTCAACATTTTTTTTTGCTATGATTTTGCTCTAATGGCGTTTCGTGTTGATTTAAAATGATTTTGTTGTAAAACAAGCGTAAATTCTTTTCGTTTTGAAATAACGTGATATCAGCTTAATTTGAAAAGATTATCGTATTGATATAACTCGTTGATTCCTGTTGAATCAAAATGACTACCCTCTTGAATCATTTAGATTTTAAAATTTAAATAACACGATGATCCCTGTTAAACCAAAATGATATTCTCCTTAAAACAAAATCAGAATTCGAATTGAATCAACATGGCTCTCATATCAAAATAACATGAAAGTTCCCTTTAAAATAATACACATATCCTCTTGAATCTATTTACTTTTATTTCACTGTTAAACAAGATGTTCAAGTTTCTAACATAAAAAAAAAAATTATAATACACTCAAAACGTTTGAAATATTAGTTTTTACTTTGGATAATTGAGAATTTGAATATGTACTCGTTGATGGCGTTGGTGTGAGACAACCACTGGATTGGATTTTTAACCACGAAATTCGCAATGGAATACGACAAAGCTTCATCGGCAATCCCAAACTGCAAAGAAAGGAATATTATAGTTCTTATTAAATAACACTTTTTAAATTCAAGAAGTATTCATTATTACCTCAGTTTTCCTCCAGCTAAACAATTTCTCTCTGAAATATACTCGCAGGGCAATAAGTGGTATTGCCTCTTTGATGTCTTCTTTTGACAAATACTGCAAGCTTTCATAGGTTATGGACGCCTCTGCGAAAAAGAAACGCATGAAGCCGTTTGTTACATTATATTATTTTTGTTGCTATTCATATTAATAAAAAAAATGTGCACGACTCGGTCGTACGAACTTGCTCCTGTATTCCAAATTATAACTAATAAAAAAAAACATTAACATTACACTTAACTCACAAAAAAAAACTCAACATATAAAAATAATTAGAATTTATTAAAAAAAATTAAAATTTGAAAATATACCTCGTAAATACGTATAACTCCAAAAATTTAAATGCCAAACAAATTCAAACCTTATTTTTGATTTATTGAATTTTTTTTTTAAATCGTCGGAGCCGTTTTTTTCTTAAATTAATTTTTTATGTATAAAATTTTTCAAAAATGTCTTAAAATTAATTTGGGTATGCACTTTTCAAGAAAATGTAAATATGCATATTATACTTCAATTTTGATTTTTAAAATTGATCCGTTTTTGAGATACAGAATTTTGAAAAAAAAAAATTTAAAAATATTATTTTTAAATCCAAAAAAATTTTTGAAATCTTTTTGAATACAAAATATTATTTGGGCAACATATACAAACTTTTGAAAAGAAAATTACGCTGATCGGACTTTTATTTTTCGAGAAAATTTAATAACAAAAAAAACGGTTCTATGGGAGGTACCGTTTTGGATCAATACAAAAAAAATTTCTTACATAAAATACATGAATGTTTAAAAAAATAAAATTCGAGGAAGTTTAAAAAAAATCGTAGGAGCCGTTTGGGAGAAAATTGAAAGTTTTGGTTTTTGTCCGAAAAATCGTATGGTGGCTACCCTTAGTTTTGATCTTAAAAAAAAAAATCAAAAAACGGGGATATGAGTTTTTGCTCAAACCAATAATTTTCAAGTTTGAAGTCAATCGGTCCAGTGGTAAAGGCCACTTATTAGCTTCAGAACAGATGTTTTTGGATGGTAGGTATATTAGATGTGTGACTCTTAAATTAAGTTAAATTATCTTTAATGGATGTCAAATTTTTATTATCTCATTTTGGAAACAAAAATATTGACATTGACATTGAAATTACAGAACTTCGCACATGAATGATACGAACTACAGACACATAGCAGCACTGGCGACTGAGGCCATCGGCTGGGACTGAAACAACACATACGACAGAGAGAGACAGATAGACACATAGAAGGAAAGAACACATAACATAAACCTACGTGGCACAGAGGAGGAGACATAGATTTATATTGTCTCATATTATCGCACAGGTGGCCTCAGATAAGCTGGCGATTTTGTAGAAAAAGACTGCTGCCGAAGCTGGGGCTTGAACCCGCAACGTTTGGCTTAGCAGTCAACTACACTATCCTCTGAACCATGGCCACCTGCGGGAACAAAAATAGGAGAGGGCTTCTTTCATAAAAAGAATGATTGTTTATTGAGGAACAATTAAAACAAAAGCACAAAAAAAAAAACACACAAAATATAAACATAAATATAATACTAAATAAAATAAAATATTTTTTTTTTAATACAGATCATCACAATTATAAAAAAATAAATCACAGTTTGGCATTATTGTATATTTGAACGCACAATTAAAAACCAAAACGAAAGAACAATAAACACATTAATATAATATTAAATTACATACATAAAATATTATATTATATTATATTTGTTTAAGGAAATTATTTGTATACCTACATGTTATTTATTCAGAAATGTGATGATTTATGTTAAAAGAGTTTTTTTTATATAATTTAATATTAAACTCGTACTCGATAGTTCATAGTAGAGAAGGATTATTCGTTATTCTGTGCACTAAGTGGTAAATTCTATTAATGAAAAAAATGTTTCTTAACTGGCGTTTACAAACTTATTCCAACTTGGAGGTTGGTTTAGCGAAGTAATAATAAAAAAAATTGTACGTGTCAGCTCCGACGCGCGACTGGAGTTCACTCAATAAGAATGATTTGATTACCTTAAAATATATAATACGCAAAGGATTGAATTCATATATTCATACATCTATTCATAATAATTTGATAAAATATATTATACTTGAATACTTATGGTAAGCAATATGAATGTCAACAACTTTGTTTAAAACGTTCTTACGTATTTTTTAATGAATCAAGGTAGTTACTTCTACAAACATCTTTGTAAATAATGAAAAAATCTACAAAACTGCATCATTACATTTTCAGAACAGTGACATTTCTTATCAACTTTTCATTAATTAATGATGAAAATTCAATTGGGCTCACATTTATCATGCATTATTGCATAAAGAATGGTATTGCATGTTGCTAAATTCTGAACTGAATTAAAGCCTGAAGCCTTGTGCTTCTTAAGAGATCTTAATCTTGAAGATCCGATTATTAGAAAGCACGCTAGGATGTTATTAATCCAAAAACAACGATCGAATTTTGGCCATAGCGGGATTCTCCCACAGGTGATGTGTGATTTCGTACGAACCAAGCAGGTCGTTTGTGTGCAATTATATTTATTTCAAAATCGAGATTGTGAGGCTTGTACGAAACGTATCCTTACAAATGAGGTATCAAAATCACCGTTATTTCATGTAGATTAGACATATGGAAATATCAACAACCAGTCTATAGGATTAAAACTTATATACCAATGTATGTGAAAATGTCTTAATTGACCATATTAATGAGTTACCGTTATAATTAAAGTATAATAAACTGAAGAACATGAAATTCTGTATCATGTTCAATAAAATAGATTCGACGTGGCACTAAAATTTTCACCCCCTATTTTCACCCCCCCTTGGTTATTTTTTTTTAAACTTTGAATGTCATACTTATTTATGTTTAGTCAAAAGCCATAAAAATGAGTTTTAAACTTCTAACCTAATCGACCTCCATACAAACTTTGACCTAACATTTCAACCCCTTGTGACCTTTTCGACCCCTTTTATTGCGTTAAAAAACACCGTGTGCCCTTCTCCAGATTCTAGTCTGTCTTACTACCAAATTTCATCTAAATCGATCCAGTAGGTTAAAAGTTATTAAGAGTTAAAAAAAGCGTTAGTACCCAATTTTTTATAACGCTTTTTTCAATGATTGATTTTCCTAGCCATATTTTTTCCATACCGGGGTCTATATATCAATCGATTCTAAAGGAGTAAACTCCAAAAAAGGTAAGAAAACAGTTCATTAGATGACGATACAATCGGTTGCTATTATATTTATAGCAAAAGAAACAACAAACCGGCTTACAAGTTTCAACAACAAAATTCCCAAAGCGAATTTAGGCTTAACGTCAATTTACTACTTCGGGAACAAATTATTTTTATTAATGAGAAATTTTTGTTATTTGGTTGAAATGGGTTAGATTTTTAGTCCGAACTGCGGCAAAACAGGATAGGTAGGATTGGATTTTAATGTTAAAAAAAACTGCTTCCTTACTAGGTCTCAAGATGTCGCTAAAATCGTTTGCCGAACCTAGTTACGTATTGACTTACTTTGTGGAATGCCGATAGGTGGATGTATTTTTTAACATGTACATAAGTATTTCTTAACTTTTGTAAAACAAAATCACTGCTTGCTGTTGACCTTTTGCAATGGTGTTCAATTGACTAAGCTAAGCTTCTTAATTGTTGATATTCAACTATTGCTATTTATTGACGTTGTAGGTTCATAAGATTACTTAATTATGGTCACGGCGGGAGTTACTCTTTTGGTACGTCCTTTTGGATGAGATTCAAACATTCTGCAAGTCGGAGCACTATTTCCCATTAGCTCTCAATCACGTTGTACCTTAATTTTTCTACCTAGACCCGTAACGCTTTGAAGCCATTTAATCTCCATTTACCTTTCCATTTTCTAGAATATGCGTTCTGTATTTTGTCTTTGAAATTAATTTTGATATTTTCAAACTTCCTTTTTAGTATTTAAAAATGTTTAAAAACTTCATAGATAGATATTGCAGAGCCGCTTAAAGGGAATTGAAATAAGCAGTATTTTTTTGGAATAAACATGTGCAAATATCGATTAAGTTTTGACCATGAATGAAGTTAAGTAGGAATTTATAAGAACTTTTCAAATTTTCCATTTTATCACATGTCACCCATCTCAGTTCTGCTTTTTAGTACACTTTCCTGCCCAACGTAAATATTAATTAATCCCACTCTGAGAGCAGTTACTAAATCTAGTCGTCGATTAATTCTAAAATTTTAATCTTTAGTAGTCTATTATGTCCGATACTCCTGTTGAAGGATGACAAATAAGCATATGCGTTTTTAATCACTGTATAAATAATGTTATGACTTATGAAATGACTTCTGGCGACTGTTTAGTGAAAATAAATAGGGATCAACATTGAAATGAAGTCAACCTTTTTTCCGAATTGATAACCATCTTTTGACATGTTCTCTTTATCTAATTCGCAATCAAAAATGCTACCTTTTACATTAAGTAAAAAAAATATAAGCGCAAAACTTTATATTCAAAATCTTACGAAATAACATTATTCTAATTTCAAGCCCATCCAAATTTATTACGCCCGCATGGGCGGTTAACTAATCCCATACATAAATAAAAATATTTCACCATCGCCGCCGCTCATTAAAAAAGGTAGCTCAGTAAAATAAAATCACATTCCACTTCGTTTAGTTTAACTTTCTTTCAATTTTGAAACATAACTTTAAGCAAAAAACCAAAATTCCGAAAAGTATACGCTCCAAAAAGGAGCAATAAAAAAACTTCTAATTGGCCAAATTTACAATGATATTCATTTCAATTTACAAAGGAATAAATAAACAATCAAGACAAACAGAAAAAAATTAAATTGAGACCGAAAAAAAAGTTATGGGTATATACATAATTCGATTACTTGTTTATTGTTTGAGTTCCTTTTTTCAGCGCCAATTTCTTTTTGTTTGTTTATTTACATTTTGTTTGCCACATCTCTTGTTTTTCCTTTTTTGTTCATTTTTGATTTTCTTGCAGCCTGCGCTATCGCAAAAAAAGAGAAATCGCTTAAAACTTCGGATAGGGAAATGCTCAGATAAAGGAAAGTCTGCCGCCTCGTCTTTGGGCTTAGTCGATGGCCTTTCAACAAACACAGTTAACACAGTCGAGGACACTGAATTTAGCAGTAGTAATATGGACAGCAAAAGCCGTGGTGGCACAGAGGTGACTACAAATTTTTCTAATCACTATGAGGTGAGATTTTTTTTTGTAGAATTTTCTTGGTGTCAGAGAATATTTAAATATCTTCTTATCAGTTAAAACTTTCAATAATGGCAAGAATTGGTAAGCTAAGCTAAACTTAGAACTTATAAGAAAAATCCAAAGGTCAAGAAATACAAATCCCTTTTTGCTAGTGAAGAAACTATTTTTTTTTTAAAGATTTAGATTTATTCATTGAATGTATGCACTGTAAGACATACATCTTATAATACAAGTGTTATTCTTAAACACAATACATAAAATAGTAAACAAGCTACTTCAAAGATGAATTTATATAAAATTTAATTTAATTTAACTTATTATCTCATTCTTTAAATTCAAATTGATTTATTTAGTTAAAATTACAATTAGTAAGTATACCTATACATATATGTACATATGTATGTACAGCTATTGTAATATAATTAAGACTTTGAATTCAGTTTTTTTGAAGTCAGTTTTCAAAACTCTTTTTATTTATATTGTTCATATTATTGAATAAAACCATCCTTAATTCAAAAATATTATAAAAAAAATATATTATGTTAATTTCTAAATTCAGGTCTGGGGTCGCTGAAGCCCATTCAAGAACATCAATAGAATTGTCCTGAAACCACTTTTTAGTAAGCTTTGCCGTGTGCTTCGGATCATTATCCTGTTGAAATTTCCATATTACAGGCAAATTCCTCTCGGCCCACCGCAGCATTACTTTTTGAAGGATTTTTACGTATTTTTCCTTAGTGAGAATACCATCAATTCGATGAATCGGTCCAACACCGAAGCAGGAGAAGCATCCCCACATGTTAATCGATCCTCCTCCATGCTTTGCCGTAGACTTGATATAGTTTATATTAATGATTTACAGCCCGGAATCATCCTGTGGCTAAGAACCCAAGTCTAGTATCCCGCCTAAAACGGGACGGAAGACACCCCCCATCCCATACGATTTTTTTCTTATAATTTGTTTTTGTGTTATTTAACACTGCAGTTAGGCTGCGTCCGTCAATTCCATTTATGTTTCTTGAACAACGATAGCAACTTAAGGGTGCTTTCACTAATGGCTTTTTCCGTCAATTCCTTTGTTTGGCTGGAGTTATAGCTATTTCACGGGTGCCAAGCCGATCATCAGACTCCTTTATTAGTGGTACTTTGAGGAGCTTGTAAAAATGCAGTCTATTCATTGCAAATGATAAACAATACAAAAGTGTGCACTGGGAAACCAAAAATCAGTGTAGTTGTTAGCGCAATGCGTAGTGCATTGGCTTCACAACTAGCTGGTCTAGGTTCAAATCCCAAAATGAACTCAAAAAGTTTTTTCGATTAATATGAAAAATAACTAGACAGCACCACTAATAAAGGAGTCTGATGATCGGCTTGGCACACGTGAAATAGCTATAACAAAGTAATTGACGGAAAAAGCCATTGGTGGAAGCACCTCTAAGTTGCTATATCGTTGTTCAAACAACATAGATTTTTTTCTGGTCTCGACCAAACCTACTCACTCTAGCTTTTTGGCACCACATTCGTCAATCACCCTTTATATTTAGGTACTTACCTACATAAAAAATATATTTAAAAAAAAAACCTCTCCTTAATTTTCAAAGAAAAAAAATTCAATAAATTGTAGGGCTTCTCGCAGATCTCGCAATTATCTTAACATTTAACCCTGGGCGAGAATTGAATCCTATTTACAAGATTGTATAGCTGGCATAATTTTTATTTTGATACCTGCCCCGGTCGGAGATAGAAGCCGAATTTCAATACAATTATTCAAATATATTCTATTGAGCTAACATCTAACAACCTCCCCTTTAAATTGAGAGGGATAAAACTAGGACCCTTCAAGCTTCAACAAAATACTCCGAAAGAGAGAATAAATTAAATTTTTTAAATAAAAACTCAGGCTTCCATAAAGATTAAAATAAAGGAAGTTCATCACGAAAGTGCAAAAGAGCTAAACTTATGTCATTGTGTGAAAGTTAAGATATTTTTGAAACAAAAAACATTCTTTTTGCTCTCGCGTCCCATACTTTATAAGTTCATAATTATTATTGATTGTTTTCCATCGTGAATACAAATGACGTTGTATAAATGTACATCTTGTAACTTAATCTCATAAAATATTTTGTACAAGAACTTTCAAACTAAACAGAAACACATTCCGCGATCCAAAAGCAGTCGTTCTTAACCTTTAAGCTTAAACTCAACGAAAGGATTTCGAACTAACACACTTCATACTATCGTCTTTAATTAAAGAAGCAATATCTTCGGGATTATCTCCTCGTACACATGAAGTAATTAAACAAAAATTCGCAAAAGCTTTGCAGAGGACTACATGCCAAGCATAAATTATTACCATGAGTGAATAAGGTATTAATAACTAGAAATATGTGCACACATAAAATTTTGTGTAAGAGTATAACCCGAAACAACATCCTTCTCCTAAAATAAATAGCATCGATGAACGAATATACGCTACGTTGTATGAAATGTTTCTATACACTAGTGTAGAAAAAGTTTCGAAACTTCAAAACAAACCATAAGTTTGGGGTTCACAAGGGTTCGGCTTACTCTTACTCTTTTGCTAGCTCCAGCTGAAACCATCTTACACTACTACCACAATACTATCATAAATTATTTGCAAAAAAAATAATAAATAAACGCAGCGATGTGCACAAAAAATTAATAACCAAGCTCTCAGGAAACTGCTATAAGTTACTTTTCACTGTTCAGACACGAGAATTGAGACCAAAAGTATCTGCGGAAAAGGTTTTCCATTCCAACGACACACAAAAAACTTGTAAATACACTTTATTCTTCCTCTCAAAATTGTATGTATTATGATGCTGATTGCTGTGTAGCTGCAGCTATGTACCAAGCTATATAAAAGAACTCAGACATTTTTCGTGTTTTATGTTTTTGAGATCCTTGGTACGAATTGAGGTGGTAGATATTATTGCAACTAGCACGTGAGAGTTGAACTAATTTTGTGATTTCAGAATTTTTCCAAGCTTTATTTATTTTCTCGGACTGCTTTTGTTTCTTATCTGAGCTGAACCCGAGTGCTATAATTTAATCCATTCCGAATGGTAGCAGAAAATTTATCTTGTTTCCTTTTTTCTGTTTAACTTTTTGTTTGAGTGATGATTCTAATTTTTTTTTGAGCTAGAACCGTGCGTCTGTAGAATTTGAAGAGGATTAAATAAATATAAAAAAAAACATTTATAGTTTTCTGTGAGTAAGAAAGTAATAGTACCTACAATGCGCTTGGAAGCCAAAATAAAACCCTAAAAGAGCTAAGAGTTGCCGTCTGTTACTTGAAAATGGGGCAATGTCTTTGCCCTCGTTTTATAACATTACTAGCAGTTGCCCGCGACTTCGTCCGCCTCTCCCTCGTCCACCGGCCAGAGTATCATCTCGATGCGCGCGTGGGAATTTTGTTCGGAAGTTATTGTAAAATTGCATTGCAGTCAACTCTCCCTAGGTCGTAATTCTCTTGAACTTGAAAATTTGAGCATTTTTTATGATTCCCTTCAGTTGTTCATATTTAAAGCATTCCCTTGGGTGAACTCTCCCTAATTCTAATATCTCTCTTACTTCTGCATCGTTTTTTTCGTTAAGTAAATTTTTTTTTCTTTAAACTGAGCATATTTTTTAGTTAAGAAGTACATAAAATGATATGGTTTAAACACAATAATCTGCACAAATAGTGCAATCAATCACATTCACAAATCAATTGAACTCTCAAAATTCTAATTTGAGCAGTTATTAGGCCAGTTCCACCTAACAACATCTCACTGAGATCTCAATGTCACCTTGACTGAGGCAAAATCATTTGGTGCCTTGGTGGAACATAATTCTCAGTTATCATTGAGATTTAATGGTTACCTTACTAATTGTTGCTGCACATATGTTAGCCACGTCAAATAGCTGAGTGAGAAATCGAATCCAAAATAATTTCATCTCAGAGATCTCAGAAAAAAATCTCAGTTCTCAAATTTCCACAGATTCTTCGCTGCTATTGGTCGCAGCTTAATTTTAAGTAGAATAAAGCCTAAAGCAGTTGCCCGTAGCTTAGTTGGTAAGTGCGTTGGCTGCTAAGCAGAACGTCGTTGGTTCGACTCCTACTCAGGCCAAGTTTTTATTTCATCTTTCACGGGTACTGCCTCTTGCGAAGACCTGACAAATCTTCCAAGAGTATCAATCTGTAATGAAAAAATGCTTCTCAACTTTGCCGTTCGGAATTGGCGTTAAATTGTAGGTCCCCTCAATTTTTCACACGCACTCAGAGAATTGTTGATTAGAGTAAGCCACTTAGGCGTTGGCTCTTCAAGAGCTGTCGCGCCACTCTAATTATTTATTTTATTTTAAAGCCTTCATCGATTAATGGACTATCCAACACAAAAAGAATTTTACAATTCGAAATAGTAGTTCCTGAGATTACCGCGTTCAAACGAACAAACTCTTCAGCTTTATATTGTATTAAATTGTATTGTTTGCCGTTTTTTCCACATTTTACACAAATTCTTCGCTCCTATTGGTCGCAGCTAAATTTTATAAAGCTTCAAGCCTTCCTTGATAAATGGACCATTCAACATTTAAAAAATTGTTCAATTTCATAAAGCAGTTCTTGAGATAAGCGCGTTAAAACGCAGAAAAATGTATATTTTTTGCCGTTTTTCCATATTTTCCACAGATTCTTCGCTGCTATTGGTCACAGCTTAATGTTAAATAGCCTCAAGTCTTCCTCAATTAATGGACCATCGAACACAAAAAGAATTATACCATTCGAACCAGTACTTCCTGAGATAAGTGCGTTAAAACGCAGAAAAATGTATATTTTTTGCCGTTTTTTCCCCATTTTAAACAGATTCTTCGCTGCTATTGGTCACAGCTTAATGCTAAGTAGCCTTATGTCTAAGTCGATTAAGGCACCATCCAACACAAAAAGAATTATACCATTCGAACCAGTAGTTCCTGAGATTACTGCGTTCAAACAAACAAACTCTTCAGCTTTATATATTAGTGTAGATATTGTATGGTGTCTTGAAATAAGAATTATTGTCGAATAGTTCTTATTTAATATATCTCGACAGAAAATCAGTGTCTGGTGCAAAAATTAATGAAAATATATCGTGCCAGCCTCAGGTAAGTGACGGATGGTTAATAAAGTGTCTAATTTTAGAGCTAAGGAACCTTAAGTTGGCAACACTATTTTAACTGGCTGCCATTTTGTATTGACATTTCAGCATTCACTGACACCTGAACAACACTTCCAAATTGTGCATAATTTGCGAATGTTGTTTAGCGATGATGCTCACTTTTGGTTGATTAGATACGTCAGTAATTGCGTGTTTGTTGAGACACCGTTTCATCCAATGACTGTTTATCGGTTGATGGAATAATTGGTCCGTACCTATCCGTATTCCGTGCTTCTTTGAAAACGATGCTTGCTAGAATTAATACTTTTTTATCAATTGAAATGTCATTGTGTGCAGGAGCCATGGTTTCAACAAGACAGCGCAACATATCACACAGCTCGTGCCAGAGTTTAAGAAAACGTTAGTTTCATCTTACGGATGCGTAAATTGACCTCTAATAACGTGTGATATAACGCAGCTTGAAATCGCCGATAAGCCCGAAATGATTAACCGCACTTGGACGCATAACTGACTGATTTAAAAATTAATCGAAAAATCATAGGTACTTGAATTGTTATGTCAGAAGATAAACTTTCGGATAAAATGAAAAAATATCTTGGTTTTATTCCATTTCAAAGTTACCACGAAAGTTGTAACCTCTTCCTCTATGGTCTTTATAAGTCCGGAGCGTCAGTAACACCTGTTGGTAATAAACTAATCGAAAAATACATTGTCATTTTTCATTCTTCCTTGTCTTCGTGTGTCCATCTGGAGAGTTGACAAACGGTATTCATATTATAAAAAAGGATTGTTTAAAGGATCGCTCCATTGAATGCTTTTAAAAGCAAACCTTGTAAAATACCGTTTAACGGATCCTAACCTCTCAACATGAATATCGTAAAAGGGTATCTAAACCTGGGAAGCGTATTCAAGGTGAGGACGAACAAAACAATTACGTATATTGATAACAAGTGATATCTGGATCACAGAATTCCTTTGACCAACGCTTTATAAATCACAATATTGAATTGTCTTTATTGACGATGCTATCTATTAATATGCTCAAAAAAGTCAAAACTAGATGAAAATAAAACTCAAAGATCTTTTACAGTACCAAGACGATTCAAAATGTGCTCTGAGATTGTATACAGTTGTAATAAGTTAGTATTTGCTTATTTGAAAAAGGCATAGTTTGACATTTTATGGAATTCAAATTTCAACTTTTTTTCACACCACAATGAGAAACTGTTTATGTTGTTCTGCAGAAGAATTCTATCATTCATTGAAAATACATTTTTGAACATCATGAAAAATATGAAAGATTTGTTTAATTCCTGTTTTAAGTTAAATTACTTTCCGGATAGCTGGAAAACTGCAAAAATTATACCGCTACTGAAACCAGGTAAATCTGCAGATCGGCCTTGTAATTACAGACCGATCAGTTTATTGATCTCATTAAGCAAGTGTTTTGAACAAATTATCAAACAAAAATAATAGCACATGTGGAAAGATAAACATACTTCTACCAGAGCAATTTGGATTTCGTGCCTTCTACAGTTCAGTTCACCAAGTGCATAGAGTCACTAAACATATAAAGCATAATTTAAATGAAGGTAAAAGCACAGGTATGGTATTCCTAGACATCGAAAAGGCGTTCGACACTGTTTGGCACAATGCTTTGTTACATAAGCTTTTAACACTTAATTTTCCTACAATCCTTTTTGATGAGCGTGGGGCAGTTGTGCAATAACTCATGTTCGTAAGTTACAAAGAATTCAAAATAAAGTTCTGAAAATAATGTTAGATCTTCCAAGGCATTTTTCGACTGGAGAATTGCACCAAATTTGCAACATTGATTTAGTATCTACAAGGCTTTCAAAACTATATGATAGATATCATCTGTCTTGCATTTCTTCTGACAACGCATTGATAGAAAACTTAGCCAATTAAAAGTATTAAAAAAAAAAATTGTATGTGTCAGCTCCGACGCGCGACTGGGGTTCACTCAATAAGAATGATTTGATTACCTTAAAATATATAATACGCAAAGGATTGAATTCATATATCATACATCTATTCATAATAATTTGATAAAATATATTATACTTAAATACTTATGGTAAGCAATATGAATGTCAACAACTTTGTTTAAAACGTTCTTACGTATTTTTTAATGAATCAATGTAGTTACTTCTACAAACATCTTTGTAAATAATGAAAAAATCTACAAAACTGCATCATTACATTTTCAGAACAGTGACATTTCTTATCAACTTTTCATTCATTAATGATGAAAATTCAATTGGGCTCACATTTATCATGCATTATTGCATAAAGAATGGTATTGCATGTTGCTAAATTCTGAACTGAATTAAAGCCTGAAGCCTTGTGCTTCTTAAGAGATCTTAATCTTGAAGATCCGATTATTAGAAAGCACGCTAGGATGTTATTAATCCAAAAACAACGATCGAATTTTGGCCATAGCGGGATTCTCCCACAGGTGATGTGTGATTTCGTACGAACCAAGCAGGTCGTTTGTGTGCAATTATATTTATTTCAAAATCGAGATTGTGAGGCTTGTACGAAACGTATCCTTACAAATGAGGTATCAAAATCACCGTCATTTCATGTAGATTAGACATATGGAAATATCAACAACCAGTCTATAGGAGTAAAACTTATATACCAATGTATGTGAAAATGTCTTAATTGACCATATTAATGAGTTACCGTTATAATTAAAGTATAATAAATTGAAGAGCATGAAATTCTGTATCATGTGTGAAAATTTCACCGTTCTACGTTGAAATCTCTGTTCAATAAAATAGATTCAACGTGGCACTAAAACTTTCACCCCCTATTTTCACCCCCCCCCCCTCGGTAATTTTTTTAAAACTTTGAATGTCATACTTATTTATGTTTAGTCAAAAGCCATAAAAATGAGTTTTAAACTTCTAACCTAATCGACCTCCATACAAACTTTGACCTAACATTTCAACCCCTTGTGACCTTTTTGAGCCCTTTTATTGCGTTAAAAAACACAGTGTGCCCTTCTCCAGATTTTAGTCTGTCTTACTACCAAATTTCATCTAAATCGATCCAGTAGGTTAAAAGTTATTAGGAGTTAAAAAAAGCGTTAGTACCCATTTTTTTATAACGCTTTTTTCAATGATTGATTTTCCTATCCATATTTTTTCCATACCGGGGTCTATATATGAATCGATTCTAAAGGAGTAAACTCCAAAAAAAAAACACATTCAATTATTTATTTATTTATTCATTTACTTATACATTTATTTATTTATATTTTTTTTTTTATTTATTTATTTATTTATTATTTATGTATTTATTTTGTTATATATTAGATATTTGTTATTTTATTTATTTATGTATTTACATATGTAATTATATATCTGTTTTATATAGATACTCATTTATTTGTATAATTATCTATTTATCTCTTATTCAATTGTTATTTAAATGGCTTGGTTTTATCAAGATCAGCACCGCCTCTCATATCTTCTTATCTATAAGATGCAGCAACAACAACATAATGAAGGTTTTTTTTTGTAACTTTTCCTTCAATGTATCCGTTTTAAATCTCAACGCTTTATAATATTGTTATCTTCTTTTAATTATCAGTAGCAAGGTAGACATATACTGTAATTCTGTAAATTGTGCAATATAGATTAATGACAACTATGTAATATATTTCTGCTACAATAAAACATAATCTATCTATCTAATTTTTGAACATCATAGCATCTGCAAAGATGACAACTTCCCTGTTTGGAACACATAGCTGGGCATCGTTAACAGACAATGTAAAAAGAAAGAGTCCTATAAGACAACCTTGAGGGACACCGGATTTAGCAATAAAAGACATGATGTCTGAATTTAACCTGACCATGAATGAAGAAAATTGTTAAGATATTTCAATTAGTAAAGAACTTATTAGGTATTGATCTGGAAATGCTTATATAGAAAATGCATTCATTTGTTCAGAAGCAAATTACCATTAAAAAATTAATTAATGCAAAATTCTTTAAATAGTTTTAAAATATGGTAAAAAAGGTATTTTTTTTTTACACCATGGAAACTGTATTGATTTTCTAATTCAAGCTTCTAATCGAATTTCATCCTTGCAAGGAAGGAGTATTATTGAGCGTTCCCTTGTTTAATTGAATTTGTCTCAAAAGGAAAAAAAAAATATTTGGTTACCACAGTAATCTGTCGGATGTATCAAAAAACGAGGATTTGAATAATACATTTATAAAAAAAGATAGACTTCGTTTCTTCTCTCTGTTATACTACTGAAACCGAAAAGGCCTTTACTTCACAAAGGTAGGGAGTTTTTTTTCATATAAAGAGATATACAATTAGGTTACAGTTGTTCTTACTTGTTTTTCCTATTCCTATTCTTTTTACGCTTCTGAATGTGCTTGAAAATCTTTCACATATTCATAACACAAGTGCGACCATGTCTACAGCATTATCAATAAAAGGTCAAGTCTGGTTTTCCTACCCTTTTCACATGATGCACTATTTTTACCTTTTAAACTGGAAAAAATGGCAATTCGTGCTTAACCATATATTCATATGCCTGTATAAAAAGAAAGAACCTAAAAAACGGCAAACACAATGAAGCTGAAATACTTAAATTGCCATAAACTGGGCATTAAGATTTAACCCTTTTTAAGTGCCGGTCACCGACAACACGCCAGCCATCGACCAACTTGGCTTTAACGACAAAGTGAAAGGTATATTGTCCTCCATTTGAATTGTTTGTTGGTCCTTTTTTTATGTTATGCTTCGAGATGGAAGATTCGTAGAATACGAGTGCCTTGTCGAATAGCTTGCCATTCGGCAATGTACGGATCAGGGAATCTAACATTTTTGGATTCTTCACAAATTTGAAATTCAAATTCAATTGTGCAAATTGTGGATATAGGTACCGTCATCACAGCTATTCTTGATTAATATTGGAAAGGGTGTTTTTGCATGAGTTGAGCATGCCTATATTATAAAATAGGTGAATTACGACACAGTTGTAAAAGGGCTTACAAATGGAAACGTTTCAGTGGGTCACTTTGTCAGATGTTAGGTTTAGAAACAATTTTCTTTCACTTGTCTCCGTGTTCTGTCGTTTTTGTGCTCAATTGGGAATCGTTTCACAATTTTGGAGTGGTAAATCTCTTTCAACAATCGGAGCGCAAAAGTCAAAATTCAACAGATTTTCTCATTTCCATTTTTTTTTTCATTTATATCTTAAGGGTCTATAGAAAATTTGTGTTAGCTATTATTAGCCATAGAAGACAAAAAAAGAATTTGACTCAATAAAAATCTAACCGTACGTTATGAACATGGAAAATGTAAGAAAATTGACTTCCTGCAAGGAGCATGGTGTATTTTATTCATTTCAATAATCAGTTCTTGGCTATACAGCCCATGTATTTTGATTTTCTCGGAAATGGCTATAACGGTTTTGTTCAAACTTTGCAGTACCCAATAAAGATGTATAAAGAACGGTTTAGGTGCCTATTGCAAGTAAATGTCATAAAGTTATGTTTTTCCTTAACGAAACTTACTACTTCGATTAACGAATGGCAATGACCACATGAACGATCGCTGTAGCACATTTTGTAGTTTAAATCCTTAAACAAAAAGTCTGCAATCTATCAGAATTCACGAAGATAGAGTGTAAGTTCATAAACGCATCACTGCAGTCATGATGCACAATCATTCAAAGTCAAACGTTCACAAACGCAAATTTTTGCATCATATTTCTCATCAACTGTTCACTATTGCAAACTGATGCAACAAATAAGCATCACTGCTATAGACTGATTAGTTTTTGATTCCATGTATTATTTTGCACATATGGAGAAGGAAAACGAAAAGTAAGTATAATTTAATAGCAATTATATAGAAACTTAATATTTATTGAAGATTCTTTTGTTTTTTCCATCATAAATAAATAAAAGAAAAAATGTGTTTTTTAACGTCAACTAAATAATCGATCAGCATCGCATCAGCATCAGCTGCATAAGCATCAGCATCGCAAAAAAAGCAGTGATGCGGAATCACTGCACAGAAATGAGGCGTTTGTGAACTTACACAGAGTTTATACCAAACTTATACTAATGTATAGTAACGTTATTATGAGAGTAGAGGTCTTGACTGCACTGACTTGCATCAAACATTCGCGCACGTCATAAGAGAACATACAACCTTAAAAATCCTTACAAGAATGATATTAACATTTTGTTGTACCAAAAGCTTTTTTCAAAGTGGAGGCGGAATTTCTGTTCTGAGGCAAATGTTCCATGCCAATAGGCTCCTCTTTGGTCCGCTTTTTTAAGTGACACAATAATACGTATTATGATCAATGTTTATATTTCTGGTTGGGTGTTGTAGGATCTGGGGGCTTCGGCTGTATCTTTTCCTACACACCAAGTGCTTACTTTACCTCCTCGTGGTAGCCACCGGGTACTGGTTATATCTTAGATATAACTTGCGAAACTTGTAAGCGCGGGTGCAAATCGGGAAAAAAGAGCACCTTATCTACGGCCCAAAAAATTTGGAGGTTAGTGCGAGGGGCTAACAACCCCTCCACAGTGAAAAACTTGACAGTTATGAGAGAGATACCAGCCTCGGATAATGAACCCCCTCTTATGGTAACCAGACCCGGAACGACAACGGACTACGCATTGAGAGTTTGTACCTGGAATGTAAGAACCCTCTACACTCCAGGTGCAACTCAGAAACTTGAATCTGTCCTCTCGCAGTATAAGGCAGATATTACTGCGATCCAGGAAATACGATGGATAGGATCAGGGACAATAAAGAGAAAAAATTGCGACATTTATTATAGCTGTCATCAAAGATTGCATATATTTGGATGCGGATTCGTCGTAGGAAATCGGCTTAGATCGAAAGTCATGGATTTCAAGCCAATAAGTGATCGCCTGGCTGTGATCCGCATCAAGGCCACATTACAGAACATCAGTATAATATGTGCACACGCCCCTACCGATGATGCTGAGGAGTCTAGCAAGGAGGATTTCTACGACCTCCTGGATAGAGCCTACGGAGCCTGTCCAGAGTACGACGTCAAAATCGTACTCGGAGACTTCAATGCAAAAATCGGGAAGGAAGACATCTTTGGCGGATTAGTTGGAAAGCACAGCCTCCACGAAGAAACAACAGATAACGGCTTCCGACTAATCGACTTTGCTGCAGCTTGTAATACGGTGATAAGTAGCACTAGGTTTCCAAGAAAGAAGATCTACACAGCAACCTGGCGATCTCCTGATGGTCGAACCACCAACCAAATCGACCATGTGCTAATCGGCGCAAGGCACGCATCCAACATCCTGAACGTGCGCACTTTCCGAGGAGCAAATGTCGACTCTGACCACTTTCTGGTAGTGGCTAAGTTTAGAGCTCGAATATCAAACGACAAAAAAACACGTGCAGCCCAAAGAAAGAAGTTCAACATCGGTTGCCTTAGCACATCAGAGAATGCCAGAGACTACAGCGAGCGCCTGAGCGAGCGACTCTCCGCCGTCCTCCCAAATACTACAGACGTCAACACACTGTGGAACCAATATCGAGAAGTAATAAAAAATGTAGCCGAGACCACCATAGGTTACCAGCCACCCCCGAAAAAGAACCCGTGGTATGATGATGAGTGCGTGACATTGAAAAGAGAGACGGAAAATGCACGCCTGCAGATGCTGCAACGGAAAACAAGAGCAGCAAGGGAAGAGTACCGCACGAAAAGGAGAAATGAGAAAAAGACCCTGCGAAGAAAGAAAAGAGCATCCGCAGTTTCTCAGCTCAAAGATCTAGAAGAGTCTCGGGCCAAGAACAACACCCGGCGTTTCTTTAAAAGGTCGAAGCAATTAGCTTCTGGTTTCAGAACCGGGACACAAGCTCTTCGAAACAGTGAAGGAAACCTAGTCACCGAAGCACAGGGAATTGTAGATGTTTTCAAGCAGCATTTCCAGCAGCTGCTGAATGCGCAAAATGTCGAGCAAGTTAATGACGAAAGAGAAGCAAGACCAGTCAATGAAGACCCAGTCCCAGCCCCCAGCAGAGAAGAGGTAGAAAGAGCCATCCAAAAGCTAAAAAATAACAAGGCCGCAGGGTCGGATGGCATACCCGCGGAACTCTTTAAACATGGAGGAGATGTTTTGATGAACCGCATGCACCAGGTCATCACCAAAGTGTGGGAGGAAGAATGCATGCCCACTGACTGGTCGATAAGCTCCATATGCCCCATCTACAAAAAAGGCGATCCGATGTTATGCAAAAACTACCGTGGCATATCCCTGCTTAATGTTGCATACAAAATCCTATCCAACGTACTGTGTGAGCGTCTTAAACCTTTCTGCAACACAATAATCGGCACGTACCAGTGTGGCTTTAGGCCAGGCAGAACAACGATAGACCAAATATTCACACTGAGGCAGATCCTGGAAAAGACCAACGAATTTCAAGTCGAAACCCACCATCTTTTCATCGACTTTAAAGCTGCTTATGATAGCATCCACCGCCAAGAGCTTATGATTGCGATGTCTGAATTCGGGATCCCGAACAAACTGATCCAGCTGTGCCGCATGACGCTAAACAATACGCAGTGCAGTGTGCAAATGGGTAACAGCTCATCCGAGTTATTCCAAACTTGCGCAGGGTTTAGACAAGGAGATGCGTTGTCATGTGATTTCTTCAACATAGTCCTGGAGCAGATAGTGCGCAAGGCAGGTGTGAGCACGGAGGGCACTATCTTCAACAAATCCACCCAGCTCCTAGGCTATGCGGACGACATAGACATCATCGGTCGATCCAAGAGAGCTGTGCTTGAGGCCTTCACAGCGATTGAAGAACAGGCGAAACTAGTTGGTCTTGAAGTGAATGAGGACAAAACAAAGTACATGTTATCAACAAACAAAGCAACATCTGTCCACCGCCTAGGACAAAACGTCACTGTTGGTAGCAGCAATTTCGAGGTAGTTAAGGAGTTCACCTACCTTGGAACAAACATCAATCCCACGAACGACACCTTAGTGGAGATCCGAAGAAGAATTACCCTAGCGAACCGCTGCTGCTTCGGTTTGGCCAAACAACTGGGTTCAAAACTCCTCACTCGAAAGACAAAGTGTCTGCTATACAAAACTTTGATTTTACCAGTCCTACTCTACGGCGCCGAGTGCTGGACGATAAGTAAAAAAGGGGAATTGATACTGGGCACGTTCGAAAGAAAAATTCTTCGACGGATTTTTGGTCCCGTATGCGACGATGGCGAATGTAGAAGAAGATACAACCGAGAACTGTATGAGCTGTACCAAGATGTGGATGTAGTCCAGAAGGCCAAGAAAAGACGACTACATTGGCTCGGCCACATCGAGCGAATGGACGACAACGCTCCAGCCAAGAAAGTCTTCTCATCCCAGCCCCCAGGTTCAAGACGACAAGGAAGACCGAACCTACGGTACAAGGACCAAGTGACTGCGGATGCCAGAGCGCTTGGTCTCGGTGACTGGAGAGTGCATGCGAGGGATCGTTCACGATGGAAGACTGCAGTATCTAGGCTGTGACCCTTCATGGATCGTGAGCCGGCAAAGTAAGTAAGTAAGTAAGTAGTTTATATTTCTGCTTTTCTTTTTTATAGATTATAGTCCTCGCCTTAGGACACTTGCCATTTAAAAGCAATGCTTCTTATTTTGAAGCATATGTTTCAAAAATAAAGCTAAGAGTTCTAAATACCGTTCTCAATGAATTTCAATTGGAATTTCATCTAAATCATTTTGAGAAAGAATATATTTTGTAAAGCGATTGGTTTTCAACGCAAAATTTCTTTGCTAAGCATATTCAATTGAGAAATATCCATTTTGATGGAACTCTTGAAATGGAATAAATCCTCTGATATTTTTTAAAAGTTGTTTTTACATGACAAAACCTTACATGTGTTGTCGCATGTGTATATTAATCTCCGGTTTACTTTTTTGCAATCTCTTATGTGATTTTTTATTCTACGAAGACATTTTTTTTTTATAGATGTGCTAAAATTCTGTATTTTATTTCACGTGAAAAGATAATATGCCCACATTTGTTTGTAAGAAAATTAGCATTCCTAGCATATATTTCTTGTAGATTATAATGGCCAAACCTTAGGTGCAGTGATTCATGAACTAGAAGGTTCCTAAATAGAATAATAATTTGCAATATAGAAAGACATATGCAAGAATTCTGGTTTCTAAGGCTGCGGCACGATATGACAATCTTAGATAAACAAAGGGACATGGAACGTCTACGTCTTGAATTACATAAGGAAAATAAGTGTTCTGATATTTTTGTTCGAAGATATTTCAAGCATGAACATTTTGCCAATCCATTTAGTATGCGGTGATTGTACAATGTCCATTGTTGCACGGTTTAATATGATGCATGAATTCTAGCGCACTGCGTCTATTGTATTTTGTTTAAATTTTGAACCGGAAAACTCAGAAGATAACATACAAGCATTGCAAGTTAAGTGCATAATTGGTTAGAGCGATTTTAAAATTTAGCTTTTAAAAGTAAGACCTGTATACCTATATTTAAATGTTATTTATATTCATTAAGGGCATTATGAGAAAAATCGTGATACGTTCTAATAAAGAGGTTTCGAGAAGCAATTCACAATAAACGACTAGAAATTTGTTTTATAAGGTTCATGAAACTGGCTAGAAAATTATAAATATTTAAATATTCTTGTTTGTTATAACAAACAAAATATACTTACGTGCTGTTAGTCAGATGTTTTATTTTTGTTTTGCATACATTTCTATAGTTTGTATAGTTTAACAAATGTTGCGAACTTGTGGGTTAAAATAAGGAACCACGCAGATAGAACAGAGTTTTTTTAGCCATGAAAAGTGTTGACTTCTAATTTGATATTCTGCACCACAGATGGATAAAAGTTGAATTTTCCGAACGATATAATGTAGCATGAATTATAATATTTTCATAAGTTGGAAAATAAAAAGTGTAAATTATTGAGAGTGCCTCTGAACAACACGAAATGATACTCTCCTTTTTTTTTTGTGCAAAACTGCAAAATGCTTTATTATATTATCTACACTAATATATAAAGCTGAAGAGTTTGTTTGTTTGAACGCGGTAATCTCAGGAACTACTGGTTCGAATGGTATAATTCTTTTTGTGTTGGATGGTGCCTTAATCGACTTAGACATTAGGCTATTTAACATTAAGCTGGGACCAATAGCAGCGAAGAATCTGTGGAAAATATGGAAAAAACGGCAAAAAATATACATTTTTCTGCGTTTTAACGCGCTTATCTCAGGAACTGCTTTATGAAATTGAACAAGTTTTTTAATGTTGAATGGTCCATTTATCAAGGAAGGCTTGAAGCTATATAAAATTTAGCTGCGACCAATAGGAGCGAAGAATTTGTGTAAAATGTGGAAAAAACGGCAAACAATACAATACAATACAATATAAAGTTCGTTTGAACGCGGTAATCTCAGGAACTACTATTTCGAATTGTAAAATTCTTTTTGTGTTGGATAGTCTATTAATCGAGAAAGGCTTTATTCTACTTAAAATTAAGCTGCGACCAATAGCAGCGAAGAATCTGTGGAAATGTGAGAACTGAGATTTGTTTCTGAGATCTCTGAGATGAAATTATTTTGGATTCGATTTCTCACTCAGCTATTTGACGTGGCTGACATATGTGCAGCAACAATTAGTAAGGTAACCATTAAATCTCAATGATAACTGAGAATTATGTTCCACCAAGGCACCAAATGATTTTGCCTCAGTCAAGGTGACATTGAGATCTCAGTGAGATGTTGTTAGGTGGAACTGGCCTAATAACTGCTCAAATTAGAATTTTGAGAGTTCAATTGATTTGTGAATGTGATTGATTGCACTATTTGTGCAGATTATTGTGTTTAAACAATATCATTTTATGTACTTCTTAACCAAAAAATATGCTCAGTTTAAAGAAAAAAAAATTACTTAACGAAGAGATATTAGAATTATTAGGGAGAGTTCACCCAAGGGAATGCTTTAAGTATGAACAACTGAAGGGAATCATAAAAAATGCTCAATTTTTTCAAGTTCAAGAGAATTACGACCTAGGGAGAGTTGACTGCAATGCAATTTTACAATAACTTCCGAACGAAATTTCCACGCGCATGATGCACAAGTCGAGACGATACTCTGGCCGGTGGACGAGGGAGAGGCGGACGAAGTCGCGGGCAACTGCTAGTTTTTAATAATAATAATAATAAATAATTATTTATCTTTATTTTATGAACGGTTATAACCAGACTGTTTTCCCAGATAATATATAAATCTGTTACTACTTAGAAATTGTAGGTCGAATGGGATGTTTTCGTCGTGATAGCGGGAGGATCATACGATCAGAGAAATACGAATTACATCTATTTATTTAAGCTGTGACAAACAAGAATAAACAACAGTCTGTTGTGCAATGCAAAGTCAGAAAACAATGCTCATAGACGTACCTATGGCTAAAAAATTATATAAAAAAATATTCAAAAGGGCCCCCATTCATCAAACGTGATTTTTTTTCGGTTGTTTAGGTAACGATACACATCCATTCGTGTGCGAGTCGAAAACTAGATTTTCTTGGTACCCTGAGTATGTCACATGACCTCTTGTCTGTAACTTCTAATCCAATAAATTTTTTCGCTGGCGATACGATAGTACCCCTAGCTTTTCTTATGCGTTCCCAGACTCACATCCCTCCTCTTCGGATGTGGAACTGCAACGGCAAAATATGATAAGCTCATTAAACTGATTTGATCAGCATTGTACAATGGGGAATAAAAAACCGCGTAGAGTTTAATGCTTCGAAAACCAAATGCTGTCTTGTATCGTCAAAGCGAGATATACCCCCCCTTTGCCACTGTCCATGAGTGGCACTTGCATCAATGAGACTGAACATCTCGAGATTCTCGGTATGTGCATCACTGACCCCTTTTGTGGAACGAGCACATTTGCGATGTCGCCAAAAATGCCGCAAGATGTTTGGGTTTCTTAAGACGGTCAAGAAATTCTTTTCCCGGTCTGATCTGGTTATTATCTATAAAACCTATATCCGTCCAAAGCTTGAGTACAACTCTCATCTCTGAGCTGGTGCTCCAGCTAATTACTTAATCCTTTTGAATGGTATTCAAAAAAGAGCCCTACGAATGATCGGTGAGAGAGACATCACTGCGTCATTCCAATCATTAGATCACCGTCGTAACGTTTCATGCCTTACTTTATTGTACCGTTACTTCTACGGTAAGTGTTCTAGAGAAATAGCCAGTTGCATTCCTCCCCTCAAGCAATTCACCCGTAATACTCGCGCATCTAGGAATGCCCATCAGTTCACCCTCGAGCCCAACTTCGGACGTACTCTCAAATATAGAGAATCATTCTTTAGCCATACTACGTGAATGTGGAACTCTCTTCCACACTCTGTCTTTCCCGATCATTATAAACAAAATTTGAAGATACTGCCATTTGGGAGGAGTTCTGAAAGTTTCTTAATGTAAGATTCCAAGGCACTGGTTGTTCTCATGATTGCTTGTGCAACGAACATGGATGTTCCGTTTTCTACTTATATTAAAAAAAAAAAAAAAAAAATTAGAAATGAGGTTAAGATATACATATATTTCACAAATTTCCTCAAGTATGAATTGTTTATCATAGTATTTGTAAAATTTGAAAACTATGACAATTGTGTCAGTTTCGTTCTTTAGCTTATTGAAGGCTTTCTCTATATTCTGCGTTCTCAGAAAAGTATGTACTCTCCACATAATAATATCTAATGCTCATTTCAAAATAAAAATATATTCCACCTTATCTAAAGCAGCGGAAAACAAATTAAACTTTATTTAATTGTCGATTAAAATCATATTTCCTTAACTGCATTCGTCCAGTTTAAATTTTGTTTGTAAAATCAATTCTCTATATTATGAACCTATTTGAAAACATGTTTGCCTGATACCACCACACTTTGCTCAGTTTGAATTAAATAAAAAAAGTGACCAAACGATACACATCTCTTATCACACATTTAATCTTGATTTCGAATTAGATTCTCAAACAGCTTGATCGTTTTTGAAGAATATTTTCAGAACAAATATTTTTTTACATGTGTTGATTTTTCATATTTTGATTCTGATGTTTTTTTTTTTTATCAACACATTGCTTTTCAAGAATAAATCCTCTCTCTTCTCTCTCTTTGATGCACTCGGACGTATACTTGCTCTCTTATCTATTTATAAATAATATTTTATTTAGTTTTAACAGAGTCATAATAGTTGTTTTTTTTTTTTTGAAGTGAGCCATCTCAAGAAACAACCAAACAAGTTCTACGAAAAAAAATGTTTAAGAACTCAAGAAATTCAAATTCATTGTTTATAGAATTTTATGTACTATTGCTCCAGAATGGGAAATTAAAATATTCTTAGCGTAAAACTCTTTAAAATCAGGCAAACAGAGAGAGTTTAAATTTCTTTTCTTTTCGTTGTTAAGCTTGCAAAATTGATCTATGTTCATTTAATTGTGATAAAAGTTGGTAGTTTGTCCATTCAAATCAATCTATAATAAAATTTGACATATCTAGTGGCTTATTTCTTATTTTATTTTTTCCAAGAGTACCCTTACGGTTACATACCTAGCTTCACCTGTTAGTTTCTCATGCTTTTTCATCATACGTAGACGTATTTTTTGAAACATATCGATTTTTTCTAAACCGCTCAAAAATATAAGGCAAAGTTACTAAGAAATAAACCGAATGCTTAAGCTTCAAGTGGGAGTGATAAAATACGAAAAGGTAGGCATGTTATTTATTTTTTAATTTCATTTTTCTTAAAATTTCTCGAAACGGAGTGGTGTTAATGTGAATTTTGGTTAATATAACAATTTATTGAAGCATTCAAAATCGCTTTTACCCCACATGCTTTGAGAGTTTTGCTGCGTAGTGTAAGGAAAAAAAATTGTTAATCCAAAACATGATTTATATGTCAATCAGTCTTAGCATTTTGGAGCATTCTCCAATCTAACTTCTGAGCTCTGGTTTGTATCGGTTTATTTAAACTTCGAATATTCAAATATCCAAACTGACTGACAGTTCTTCCATTAACATGTCAACGAAAGATAAGAAAGAAAAAATCCAGAAGACCAAAAACCCTCAATTTATCGTAGCTCTCCCATGAGCTTTTAGCTACTCGTAAAATTTATATTGAATATTCCCAAAAGTCTGCGCTCTTAAGCTCCCAATCAATCATCATCACCATCATTTTGACTTAAGTTTAACTTTTTTTCTTATTTTTTAATGTCTTTCAGGCACCTACATCATCCACTAGTCAAATTTCAACCGTTTCCCATCTAGTAGCAATAGCTAATCAAACAGCGAACAAAACTGAACATAATCAAAATTTACAACAGCAACAAAACCAACCGCAACAAATGGCTCAAACCCCCTCGTCAATATCGACGTCAACGTCAACTTCAACGACGATAACAACAACAGCTACTGCTGCGGTAGCGGCAACAACTGACCGAGCAACCGTAATCCCCAGTGATGTCCTCGAAGAGCCACATCACGAATTGTCCGAGACACATAACCATCCTGCCGCCACCACCATCGCCTCCGCCTCAGCCTCCGCCTTGGCATCACAACTTACACAAGCCACCACCTCAACAGCAACAACAATCACCTCAATATCAGCGCTCTCGCCACAAACCCCTGTCAATCCAATAGGGGGCGCTGTTGCCACCGGCTTGTCATCCTCATCGAATCAGGTGACACCGGTGCCACAAAACAAGCAATCTCATCAAAACCTGTCAAGTATACCAAATCCCCAATCGAAGGTGACCAAACGCAAAGAGACCCTCGAAGCGAAGCGTGAACGTAAGGCGGCTAAAACATTGGCCATTATAACGGGGGCGTTCGTTGTGTGCTGGTTGCCGTTCTTCATGATGGCCCTGCTGCTGCCACTTTGTGAAGACTGTAATGTCAGTGATGCTGCTGCCTCGTTCTGCCTGTGGCTCGGCTATTTCAATTCAACTCTGAATCCGGTCATATATACGATTTTTAGTCCCGAGTTTCGGCAGGCTTTCAAACGTATTCTCTTCGGGGGACATAGGCCTGTGCACTATCGTAGTGGGAAGATATGAACATGGCCTATTGCTGCACTGCTTCTGTCGTTGGTTGTTATAAGTGTTGTTGTTGTTTATGAAGGATGGCGTCAACGGTGATTCTCATCAAATTGCGGTATGTATATTTTATGGGAACATGTTTTGTTCAAAACATTTTTGTTTAATTTTTTTTTGTCTGCTTTAATGTCGTTGTCAGTGGGGGCGAAAGATTGATTAAGGGTGTTGACTCATTCGGTACTGCTTTGGCTCTTTCATTATAGACTTGACTCTTCGCCATACTTAATCTAATTTCTGTGAAAGGATGTTCTCTTGACTGTTTTAATGATTCTGCTGCAGTTGGAAAGATAAACACGATTTAATGTTTATATTCGTTTCATGGAAACTCGAAAACATAGCTCTTAGATTGTTTTAGAAGGCAATACCGGGATGAGATGACCTCAATCAAGGATAATTTCATGGATAAATTTAAGAAAAGGCATACTTTAAACAGAAAATTATAATCATTTTAATTAATTTCATTTTATTTTGCTACGGGAAGAAAATGAAGTTTTCACTTCCGCTTCCGCTTCCAAAAAACTTAAACTTTTATACTGCATTTCAAAATATAAAGCAATCACCACGTATCAACATTCGAAAAAAATCTGACAAATGCCCTGCATTTACATTTTTACATCGCGATAGAGTTAACTTGAACGCAAGAAGATTTAAGCACTACCAAGTTGCAATTTTAATAGAACTGAAATTTGAATTTGAGCTCGAGGCTTTTGGTTTTCTTTAAAAAATCACCAGTTTAACTGAAGCAAACTATGAAATTATCTATGAGTCTTACTCAGGGCCGGATTTACCACCTAAAGCTCCCCTGGGCAGATCAAATTAATGCGCCCCTAAGATAGGGTTACCAGAAGTCCTAGCTTTTGAAGACACGCCCCCTATAGACTTTAGAAACTTGGAAAGTAGGGAATCTCATTAATAGAGAGAAAACTCAGTATTTTGTCTTGGTTTTTCGACTAACCCTACCTAAAAAGAAAAAAATTATAATTGATGTTTAAAAAAAATACATAGCTCAAACAGAATGAAATTTTATTGAAGCATACACTTACGTTCGGAGTATCAAAATTAAGGTAAAAAAACTGTATTTATACATACATATTAATTACACGGTAAATTAATTTCGTGTACTTTATTCAAAGAAAACATTTTGTTACATTCCATGGACAATAAATTTGAATTCGAAACATTTTGCAGATATAAAATAAAGGTTTTACAATTCACAAACACTTACGCTTTACTTTTTTAGTAGCGAAATCTGTAATCAAATTCTCAAAATCCAAGGAAAGCAGTATTTCAGATTCAATACAAAGCAAAGCTAAACTATTGAGTCGATCTTGTGTCATTTTGGAGCGAAGATAATTTTTTATCCTTTTTAGACATGAAAAGGATCTTTCGGCGCTACAATTGGATACAGCGATAGTGGCAAACATTCGATATGCAATTTCTACGTTCGGAAAAACTATTTGTAAATTCTGACATCGAATTAACTGTAACGGAGATTCCATCTGAACACTGTTTTTTTGCAATGGGCGTGGAAATGAACAAATTCATCGTCAGATGTTGACTCTAAATCAGATGGGAATGCAGCAACTAAAGACTTTGTTTCTTTTCTAATTGCTTCATTCGACAACAAATCATTTGGCCTTACGTATCACCGGTGGAAAAAGACAGTACTGATACAAATTATTATTTATCTTTGTTTTTGGTTTGTTTTTACTTTCTATAGTAGTCCCAAAGTGACGGACGTCTTCGGAGCAGCTCCTCTACTATCATTTTGACTTGAACATTTATCGGTTTTTCAAGGAAAATATCTAACAAAAAATGTTGGCGTCTCATAATTCGGCGCCCCTTTTGAGTCGGCGCCCCTGGGCAACTGCCCATGTTGCCCCTATGGGAAATCCGCACATGGTCTTACTATGTTCTTATTCATTACCAATTGTATAAGTCATGTGTGTACATTGTACAATCATGTTCAAAGTTATGTGATGTCAATATCAAATATAAGTAAATAAATGAGTGTGAGTCGCATTATGAGACCACTGTGATCCAAACGACTAATTTTCCAGAGCAGAAAAATTAAAAATATAAAAAGACTAGCCGACTGACGAACGTTGTTTCAAGGTTTTTCTCTGGGAATAAATTTTCTGTGAATTTTTATTGCAATCTCAGTGTAAAGTTCGGCTTTTAGTTAGTCAAAATAATATAACAATTTTATTTAGTGAAAAAATATTTTAAAAAATGTTTTTAATATCAAATATGGATGAATATGGATTGAAGTTAAATACTGCTTCACCAGTCTGAATCTGAATATTTCCTCATATTATCTCCATTCTCACACACAAACACAAACTTTTGACAGATGCGATTTTAATTTCAAAGCAGTTGATTTCACAACAATATCCAATGTGAACGTCTTGTATTTTACTTACGTAAAAAATTTTCTTTTTTATATTTTTGAAATATGGTCATTTGAATTATCAATAAAAACTGAAAAGGTGTAGTTTGGAACTATTTGGTAAGGTTCGAATCATTTTCGTTATCATAGTTTTTATTTCATCTTTCATGGGTAGGTACTGCTTTTTGCGAAGAACTGACAAAACTTCCAATAGTATCAATCAGTCATGAAAAAGTGCTTTACAACATTGCCGTTCGCAATCAGCTTTAAATTTTAAGTCCCTTCAAATCTTTACACGCACACAGAAAATTGTTGATAAGCGTAAGCCATTTAGGCCTTAGCTCTTCAAGAGCTGAGTGCCACCCATTTTATTTATTTATTTATTAATTTTTTTTTAAAGAAATTCAGTGGATAATCGTTGTCATCATTGATGGATTGCAAAGACTATTAAAGAGAATTCGCATACCTGTATCTGTTCTTAATAGTAGGTTTTTATGTTTTCGTCCTTTTTTTGTGAACTGGCAAGTGCTTATTGATACTTCCTATAATTGTTAAGAATTATTTATTTCTCAGGAGCTACTTTTTTAATTTTGGCACTTAAGCATTTAATTTTTTACTATAATCAAAACCATTTTGAATCGACTTCAAACATCATGACACACTAAAAAAATAAATAGAGTGGCGCGGCAGCTCTTGAAGAGCCAAGGCCTAAGTGGCTTACTCTCATCAACAATTCTCTGAGTGCGTGTGAAGAATTGAGGGGACCTACAATTTAACGCCGATTCCGAACGGCAAAGTTGAGAAGTACGTTTTTCATGACTGATTGATACTCTTGGAAGATTTGTCAGGTCTTCGCAAGAGGCAGTACCAGAAAGATGAAATAAAACTTGGCCTGAGTAGGACTCGAACCAACGACGCTCTGCTTAGCAGCCAACGCACTTACCAACTAAGCTACGGGCAACTGCAAACTGGTTCTGAAAAAAAGATTTGTTTGGCTGTTAAAAACAATGAAAAGGTGGTCGGGGGAGCTAGTCTTCTGCCAAATTTGATTTTGTGTTCATTCGAAAGTGAATTGAAAAAAAAAATACATTTCTTTGTTTTTTATTCTTCAATTTGGGAAAATTAATTTTGCTCATAATTTCTGAATAGGTAATTTTATAGAAAATTTCTAAAAGTTTAAACCTCCCCTGAACTTCCGCGACCAGAATAAGCCAAATTGGTTCAGACGTGCTCGAGTTTAAGCGAGACTACCTAACAGCAATTTTTTATTTTTATATAAATAGATCTACACTAATATATAAAGCTGAAGAGTTTGTTTGTTTGAACGCGGTAATCTCAGGAACTACTGGTTCGAATGGTATAATTCTTTTTGTGTTGGATGGTGTCTTAATCGACTTAGACATTAGGCTACTTAACATTAAGCTGTGACCAATAGCAGCGAATAATCTGTTTAAAATGGGGAAAAAACGGCAAAAAATATACATTTTTCTGCGTTTTAACGCACTTATCTCAGGAACTACTGGTTCGAATGCTATAATTCTTTTTGTGTTCAATGGTCCATTGATTGAGGAAGACTTGAGGCTATTTAACATTAAGCTGTGACCAATAGCAGCGAAGAATCAGTGGAAAATATGGAAAAAACGGCAAAAAATATACATTTGTCTGCGTTTTAACGCGCTTATCTCAGGAACTGCTTTATGAAATTGAACAATTTTTTTAATGTTGAATGGTCCATTTATCAAGGAAGGCTTGAAGCTATATAAAATTTAGCTGCGACCAATAGGAGCGAAGAATTTGTGTAAAATGTGGAAAAAACGGCAAACAATACAATTTAATCTTATATATATATAAAAGAACAGCCTATTTTTTGTGTTCGTTCGCTAACCGGCCAAACCGCTTGACCGATTTTCTTAATTTTTTTTCCAAACTTAAGAGGAATTCGCGTAGAAGGTTTAGGAACAACAAAACTTATACTTTTTAGATCACAAATGGTATACAAACGTTAAAATATAAGAATTTGCTCACTACACAAAAATATTAGCTAAGTAAATAATTTTACTTGAAAATCATGTCAAATCAAAAACAAATCTAATAGAAAATTTGTTGTTTTCTAAACAAAGACGAAGGCAACGCAGGGGAGCGCGTTCTCAAGAAAGCAAGAAAACGATATTGAATGTACATACGTATGAAAGGAAAATTTAAGAAACCCTCAACAAAGGAACGAATTATATTGTAGCGGCTGCATTGCAATTGTACCGAGGTCGCCCGTCACAGAAGAAAGGATAGCACGTAAATGTTTTGGCAGACGAGATATCCACACGATCTTAATTACTGTGTCGGGTGTACCTGAAGAACCGAATGCGCCGAAGAAGCTGATAAGATTGCGAGTCGCCCAAGTTGAGGCCTTCTATTAGGCGTTGCATCCTTAGCTCTTCATCTTCCTCATAGACCTTGACAAGTCTTTCCCTAACCTGAGCGTATTTATTGTTTGCTGGTGGTTTAAGTAGGATGTCGAATATTTTTTCAAGGTCCCTCCTTTGATCGAGGTTTGCGATTACATACTGGTACTTCGTGTCGTCGTTATCCGTAGAAGGCAAAAGAATAGTTTCCACTTGGGCAAACCATAGAGGTGGCCTTTCACGCCAAAACTGAAGTAGCCGAGAAGCGACAGAAAGTCCCGAGATTGCCGAGCTCGATTGTGTTGTAGCGGTTTGCGATGTGTCGGATTTGTCTATTGAGCATTCTTTGAGTCTTCGGCCAGTTCGTCCGGCATGGTCTTTTCGGCGACGATAGGCAGAAATTTTAACCAGCAGTGGGAAGCAGAATTCTTGCAATTTTTTTGTAAAACAATTACTTTCTTAACGCGATTACGACTTCATCTTCTGTCAATATTATATAAAAATGGATGTGTTTATGTTTGTTTGTTTGTGTGTATGTCTCTTATGGACTTCGAAATGACCCAACAGATATTTGTGAAATTTTCATGTTTAATTCTGTTGTATTCAGAAATTAGAAAAACCTAATGGAAGAGTGTGAAAACTAAAAACCAAACAAAGGTTGGGAATAAGATTTTTTTTTGCTTGGAATTTTTTTGTTTCAAAATGGGTTTTCAAATGGAAAAATTAAAATTCTTGATGAAAAACTCGGAAAATTATTGGTTTTCGAAGGGAAAATGGCATGTGCATTGGTTTTCAAATGGAAAAATGGAATAATTTTTATTGGGAAATCGGAAAACTCTGCGAGATTACGAAGAACTCAAGACCTAAAACCAATTTTTTAAGGTGCATTGTTTTGTTTGTATGTCCGGTAGGGACTTTTTATCCGCTCAATCTTCAATGTATTTTTATAAAATTTTCACTGCATAGCCTAAGGAAACAAATTTTGTACTTAGACAATCTAACGGGAAAGTCAGCAAATAAGGAAGGGAGACAATCATAAGCTGTTTCGAATTCTGATTTTTGTGAAACAGTCAAAATACACGAACGTCAAAACAAAGAACGAGAATTAGTTGAATTTGCTTTAATGCAAGTAGAAATTTAGTTTTAAAGCTTCGAAAAATTCAGATATGTAGTTCTCTATTTCAATTGGATTCAAACAAATCACAATATTACTATATCTGTGTAAATTATATATACTTATTCTGCTGTTGCTCTGAAGGGCGGCGAGACGAAGTTCGCGGGGTCAGCTAGTACAATATAAAGCTGAAGAGTTTGTTCGTTTGAACGCGGTAATCTCAGGAACTATTATTTCGAATTGTAAATTTTTTTTTGTATTGGATAGTCCATTAATCGAGGAAGGCTTTATTCTACTTAAAATTAAGCTGCGACCAATAGCAGCGAAGAATCTGTGGAAATGTGAGAACTGAGATTTTTTTCTGAGATCTCTGAGATGAAATTGTTTTGGATTCGATTTCTCACTCAGCTTTTTGACGTGGCTGACATATGTGCAGCAACAATTAGTAAGGTAACCATTAAATCTCAATGATAACTGAGAATTATGTTCCACCAAGGCACCAAATGATTTTGCCTCAGTCAAGGTGATATTGAGATCTCAGTGAGATGTTGTTAGGTGGAACTGGCCTAATAACTGCTCAAATTAGAATTTTGAGAGTTCAATTGATTTGTGAATGTGATTGATATCACTATTTGTGCAGATTATTGTGTTTAAACAATATCATTTTATGTACTTCTTAACTAAAAAATATGCTCAGTTTAAAGAAAAAAAAATTACTTAACGAAGAGATATTAGAATTATTAGGGAGAGTTCACCCAAGGGAATGCTTTAAGTATGAACAACTGAAGGGAATCATAAAAAATGCTCAAATTTTTCAAGTTCAAGAGAATTACGACCTATGGAGAGTTGACTGCAATTTAATTTTACAATAACTTCGCAACGAAATTCCCACGCGCGCATGATGCACAACACGGGCAACTGCTAGTATATAGATAAACACCAAAACTCATAATGTTAAATTGATACAAAATTAAAGTATTATGTTTTATGTTGTATTATGTAAAGGGTGTTTTTTTTAGAGGTATAGAACTTTAAATTGCAATAAAACAACGATGGAATATTCGATTGACATGCATGATTTTTTATTTATTCGAAAGATAATCTTGTGGCATTACATTTTGAATATGATTTCTGGCATATGATTGCCACGGCTGTTTCGAATGTAGTCCAATCTGGACGTCCAATTTTCGATGACTTTTTCCAACATTTGTGGCCGTATATCGGCAATAACACGGCGAATGTTTTCTTCCAAATGGTCAAGCGTTTTTGGCTTATCCGCATAGACCCATGACTATACATAACCCCACAGAAAATAGTCTTGCGCTGTTAAATCACAAGATCTTGGAGGCCAATTCACAGGTCCAAAACTAACCAAACGTGTCTTTCAAAAAATTGATTGTGGCATGAGCTGTGTGACATGTTGTGCTGTCTTGTTGGAACCACAGCTCCTGGACATCATGATTGTTCCGCAAAAGCTTCCATAAAGTGGATGGAGACAGATGCAATTCCTGTGCTCGATGGCGGATGGACTCATTCGGGTCTTCCTCAATGCTACGCTCTACAGTAGCAATAGCTTCTTCTGTACGCACCGTACGGCGGCGTCTCTGGGAATGCGAGTTATCAATTAGATTAAACGTGGTGCGAAAACGTTCCATGGTTAATCGCATTAACTGCTCTGATGGACGATTTTGTCGACGATAAAATGGACGGAGTGCGCGATACGTATGCCGCACAGAACCATTATTTTCGAAATAAAATTGCACAATTTGCAAGCGTTGTTCAGGCATGAGTCTATTCATGATGAAACCAAAATAAACCAAACTGAGAATAAGTCACTTCACAGCTGTTAAATCGTTCGCCGTCTTTAAAAGTAATGCCAACTTAAAGTTCTATCCCTCGAAAAAAAACACTAGTTATTATCCTGAATGGTTTGCGAAATAATTGAGGCGAAACAATCCGAACATACATAGGCATACGCCCATACGCCTAAAGAAAAATGTATTTGAGTGGATGGGGTCTTCTTTTACTTACATAATTCATTTATTGACTTTTTTTCATTATTATTTGGCTAGCAAAAACTCGAAATTCTAGCATCGATAGGTACATATGTATATAAAATCGCTACTGGACTTTTGTTTTTTTCTAAATTCAGAGTAGTTAAAATAATGATTTCAATGATCATAATATTAATCAATAGAAAACAAACTAGAGATCGAGCTTTGGAAAAAAAACTTGAGACATCATAACATTAAAATCCTTGTGAAAATGCGTAAAAACTAAGTTTTGCGTAACACGCCTCCGAATGAACCCTTTACATCAACAAATTGAAACTAAAATGTTTTCAATAATTCTACAAAATGTACCCGGATCATTTTCGACCTGTTAAGCTTTTTAAATTTAAATATAATTAACCGTCAACTTCGACTGACTTATTTCTACTTACACGTCTATTCATAAGATACTTAAATAAGGGTTCCGCAAGTTTGCCTGACACATTTTCATTCAACAATGCTCGAACTAATGCTGTCAACCCAAATCATGAACGAAGAGTCAGACCGTTCTTATTATTTTATATTCTTTCTACTAAATGGGTTGCCTTTTCATAATAAAAATAATATAACATTTTTAAGTCTTTTGAAAGATCTCGTATTATTTAAGCTTTCACGGAGTTGATTGAAAGTCTTGACGTATACATTGTTTCCTGATGCTCCTTCTTATTTTCAAAACGTGGGACAAGCAAAGAGCATACATTTATATACTCGATTGATTCCCGCGAAGTTGTTATTTTACAAAAGTTATTTTTCCTTAAATCCCTTCGTCGGGAATTAACAATTTATAACCTTTCTATCCTTCCGCGTCAAAAATTACTTAAAGATTACCCCTACAAGTGAATAATTAAACAAAGTTTCGCTCCAACGTAGACGGGTCCTCATCCCTTCATTATTTATCCAATTTTCACAATCTCTCTTGGGGAAAATTGGGTCAACAATGGCGACAGGGGCTTTAGTGGTTAAAGCACCGACTTCGTCTTTGATGACGAGAGAGACCATGATGACGACTTCGCCATCGCCGCCGCCGTGACGGTGACCAATGACAGTTTTTTATTTTTTTTATTTTTTTTTGCAGTAAAGTGGGCTCTTGGAGAGCTCCCAACGAGTTTCGATTGAATATTGCTTTTGTCACATCGGAGTAACAAGTAGTCAAATTCAGCAAATACACTGAAGCTATGATGATATTATAGAGATAAAGACAGTTTGATCTGGACTTTGAACATTAGTCGACGAACAAACGACCCGAAAGACGAAAAAGAAAACTCATCAGCAAAAATGTCCTTAAGAATAATATACAAGTTCTCTCCTTTTCGTTTCTCTTAAGTGTAAAATAATGAAATTGTGAAATTTTTGGAAACACTGTCAAAGCACTTAATTTGTGCAAAGACACCTCTGGAGGACCAACGCTGAGGACATTAGATAGATAAGACGACACGGCAAAATTGTTTCCTATTTTTTGTTGCTGTCGTTTTTTTTGTTGTTGTTTGTATGAAATTCTTTTTTCCATTTAATAGGAAACACATTTTTGTATTCGAACCGAGAAAAAAATTGTTGTAATAATTGAAACAAGGGTATTTGATATAAATAAGGCAACGATTGAAAAGAAAGCCGTATGAAGGTGTTTTTTGTTCATTAAGAAAGACGAAACACTTTTTGAAAAGGTTGTTAATATTTTGAAATGGTGCTGGAAAAAAGTGAGCGATGTCCGTTAAAATAATAATAAAGGGATTGTATTTTATTCTTAAGTGATATTTGATATCCCTAGCTATCATAGAAATTATGAAAAATTTTAAAATATGGTCTTCGTCTTGCCATACTTGAATGCCTGTGCCTCAGTTCCACAGTTAATCTGATGAAAATAATCGACTTAAAAACAAAAACAGTTCTCCTATAATTATTGAAGTTCCAGAGAGGCGTTAGGTAATATTAAGATAATAGTTTCGAAGTAATGGTAAGATTTTTGTATGTTGTATCTAAAGCACTTTCTTGACTAGAACAAAATCGAATGATTTTTATCAACTAGTAATTGAATAATCGCAAAATGCGAACTCACGCTACTCTTCATAATTTGATAGGAGATTTTCTACTGCACCAACGTTTTCCTCAGATGTAGCTGTAGTTCCTGGGTTTTTACTTGATGGTGCCTTCCAAAGATGTTGATGTTATCTGCTTTAGTCAATATTGGGTTACCTACACTATGAAGTAGGTAACCCTACTTTAAGATGTCACTGATTTCTTTCTCCAAGAGGAGGCAGTCTAGTCCATCCCGTTGTCAAAGTGCATTAAAGTTATTCAGGGGTTATTTGGGATGTCGAATTCTTTTTTGGTATTGTAACTTTGAACCCTGGTTAAGGTACATGATGTGGGTTTTCTTGTCTCCAAGTTGTAGTTTGAACTATGTTTTTAGAATTTCAGAAAAATAAATAAATATTAGTTATCTTATAGTTATTTTATTTATCTTTATTTTAATACGCGTTTCGTATGTGCTTCTCCATCATAGGGCGGAATACTTTTCCAAAAGTTCCATTTTGTTGCCGGCTCGGTTCCTGATGACACAAATGTCATCGGGGAATAACCTCAGCCATCCGTCTAGTACCGTGGCACGCTTGCGACACGCGGCTAAGCTCGTCGTAAATGGGAGGGATCTGACAAAAACATAAATCGTGAGATAAGAACAAAAAGTAAAAAAAACAACATCAAAACAAAACAAGGACATTACATTCCCTTCACTCTTGCCCCGCTGACGTTGTTGCGGCGGCGGCCGTCGTCGCTAGCCCACCCTACCATGGAGTCCCGATGCCGTCAATTCGGGGGACTCCCCAAACGCCATTACAGTGGCTGCCTCCGGTGCCTCTTGTCTTCTAAGACATCATCCGCCGCTCATCATCCCCATTTGCCATTTTGTTGCCGGCTCGGTTCCTGGTGACATAAATGTCATCGGGGAATAATCCAGCAATCCATCTAGTACCGTGGCACGCTTGCGACACGCGGCTAAGCTCGTCGGAAATGAGAGTGTACTTGGTACTAGACGGACAGGAACCGGCACACAAAAACATAAATCGTGCCAGAAAAGGACAAAAAAGGAAAAGGACAACACAAAACGAAACAAGGACATTGCGTTACCTCCACTCTTGGCGCGCTTATGTTGTTGCGGAGGCGCTAGTCCACCCTACCATGGAGTCCCGATGCCGTCTTTTCCAGGGACTCCCCGAACGCCATTCCATTAGCTGCCTACGGTGCCTACTGTCTTCTAAGACATCATCCGCATCATGATGGAGAAGCACCTCCGAAACGAAACGCGTCGCATAAATAATTTTTTAAAACAAATAAGTTGTGATATGAAATTAAAATAAAGATAAATAAAATATTTTACTTGTATTTATTTATTTTTCTTTAATTCTAAAAACATAACTGGTTAGGGTGTTAATAAGGAGGTATAATTTTGGAATTTCATAATTTAAGACTGTTTGTAAATGTAACATGAAAACTGCAACACACTGTATACATTTTTCTTTATTGCATTTAATTGGAGAGGATGCCCTTTGCATAGTGGTTTTACGGTGACATCAGGCAACAATTGCACTCAAAGAGAGCCTTTCTTTTTTCCTTGCATCGTTCGTCGCTCTCGTTAAGCTATCACTCAACTTGATGCAGCTCAAAGTAAAAGCCATGCAAACTCTAACTTTTTTGATAGCAAATACCAACCGATCAACATCGCTCGCACCATAAATTAAAATCTAATATTTTGTAAATTGTACTTAGGTATATATTTTAAATAAAATTTTGTATTAAAGTATAATTTTGGGCGTCCCTTAATCTAGAACAAAGACCTTTTGCTTTTTATATTGTCTGCTTAAGTTTGAATAGGATGAATTGCCGATTACAGAATCGGCGCAGGGACATAAGTCCCAAATTGGGTTTGGGATTTAAGTCCCACCCAAGTGGGTCATAAGTCCCAAGTTTTTTTTCTTGAAAGTGGGACATAAGACCCAAATTAAAAAAAAAAAATAGTTTGAATAAAAAAATAGTAAATAAGAAAATTAATAATTTTATTCTTGTTTTATGTATTTAAAAATTAAAAACAAAACACAACTGGAAATAAGATAATTCAAGAAGGTTTTCTTATCATATATGCTTGAAGTATTTTGAAGTATCTGTCTGCAAAACGGACATAGTAATTCATTTTTTCGAGCTATTGCCTCTTCCTTTAATGCTTAAAAACATTTATTACATATTTAAAAATGGTTGCAAGGCAATAGCACTATATTTCTTGGATTTTCTAAAGAAATGGTGGAGAAAATAAAGTTATAAGATTTTAGACAAGTATACAAATTTTGATAACACAAAAATCGCGCGATTTTTGGGCTTTAATTTTATAAAGTCTCTAAAACTTAAATTTTATATGCAAGTCTCTGTTCTCATATTTTCAAAAAATAAGTTTGATGCATACATTTATATTTGTGTTATCAAAATTTGTATACTTGTCTAAAATCTTATAGCTTTTATGTGTTATTAGAAGGTTTGAATATACAGGGTGATTCACGAGCGTTGTGCCAAAAAGCTAGAGCGTGTTGGTTGAGTTGAGACAAGAAAAAAATCGTATGGGAGGGGGGGGGGTCTATTCCCCCCCGTTTAGCCGGGAGGGGCAATTTTCTGAAAAATTGACTTATTTTGTAAAAATAAATATTGAAATTCAACGGCTTAGTTTACAACACCGTGCTATACCTTTCTGAAAAGCTAAAAACTTCTTCTTTCACGTTGTTTTTAAAATAAATTGTTTTAATGAATGGTTTAAAAAAAATAAATTTTCAAACTCAAAATTTTCAAAAAAAAAGCCAAAAAAATTTTTTTGGACTAATTTTTTTCAAAATTTTATGTAATTAAGTAGTAATTTTGTTTTAAAATTTCAATGTCTTTGTTAATTTTTAGTCGAAAACAGAAAACCGGATGCAAAAATGTCTTTTCGTTTTTGAGAAATTAAAAAAAAAACCAAAACCACTTTTTTCTAAGAAAATCTCTGTTTTTATTTTTATATAACTTTAGTATAATTTACTAGTTCAATTTATAAATTAAATTTTTTGTAATTGGAGTTTCATGAGGACTCAATAAAGTAGAAAAGTATTGGATTTTCCCTGGATTAATCATTTTGTTCATTGATAACGCCTGCCATTGACCTTTCACTTCTAGCTCTCCGTGCTCTCGTCGGCGGATTCTTGAAAACATGCTACGACTTGGGCGCCATCTATTGGGATATCTTTCAGCGTAGAGTCTTTTGGCTTCCCGATCTCGACAACAAGTTAAACCGTAGCAGAAGCTCCTGTCCACTAACTCTTCTCGAGCGTATGAGTTTGTTATTGTTATGTGTTGATGAGTTAATATTTTAATTGTAAATGGTTGTTTAGTAAATATGCGATGCCTTTTGTTTACCTTAAAGTTGTTAATTGTTTTTTCATTCAAGAAAAATTGCGGTTTAATTATCTTAAGCCCCTAGCAGGTAGAACCCTTCGCCGGCGAGTGGCCACGGCCCCAGGTATGGTAAGAAAAAATTGCAGGTCAGTTTTCAGACGTTATCAATGAACAAAATGGTTAATCCAGGGATAATGTAATATTTTTCTACTTTATTGAGTCCTCATAAGACTCCAGTTACAAAAAATTAAATTTATAAATTAAACTAATAAATTAAACTAAAAATCCAGATAGGTAAAAATAAAAAAAAAGATTTTTTTAGAAAAAAAGTGGTTTTGGTTTTTTTTTTAATTTCTCAAAAACGAAAAGACATTTTTGCATCCATTTTTCTGTTTTCGACTAAAAATTAACAAACCAATTGAATTTTTGAAACAAAATTAGTACTTAATTACATAAAATTTTGAAAAAAAATAGTTCAAAAATGTTTTTTTTGCTTTTTTTTTGAAAATTTTGAGTTTGAAAATTTATTTTTTTTAAACTATTCGTTAAAACAATTTAATTTAAACACAAAGTGAAAGAAGAAGTTTTTGGCTTTTCAGAAAGGTATAGCACGGTGTTGTAAACGAAACCGTTGATTTTTAATATATTTTTTTACAAAATAAGTCAATTTTTCAGAAAATTGCCCCTCCCGGCTAAACGGGGGGGAATAGACCCCCCCTCCCATACGATTTTTTTCTTGTCTCAACTCAACCTACACGCTCTAGCTTTTTGGCACAACGCTCGTGAATCACCCTGTATATGCAGAATTTTTTTCTCAAAATTTGAAGTAACAGTGCCATTAATTTCGAACACAAAGGGTGCTTTAGAAGATATTAAAAAACTGGTTTGAACCAGGTGCAGATTTTCCTTAGTATTTAAGTTTCTTTTCTGGTATTGAAATACTACTAGTTTTATCGTTAAGCATATACATACATGTACATTATATGTGGGACATAAGTCCCAAATTTTTTCTTTGGGCCTTATGACCCACTTGGGTGGGACTTAAATCCCAAACTCAATTTGGGTGTTATGTCCCACTTGGGTGGGACATAAGGCCCAAAAAAAAATTTGGGACTTATGTCCCTGCGCCTACAGAATCTGGGTATGAGGCTATTCGATTCAAAAATATTTTATAAGATTGCTGCACCCTGTAAGATAACCTTTCTTCTTCTTTCATCGGTGACCTTTAAACTATTTTCTCCAATATCTTCTTTTTTTATGACATGGTCATCTTGGAATAGAAAAACATTTCATTGATTTCCTTTTCTTCGAGCACTTTGATATCGAGTCCTTGTCCGAGGACATGATTTAAGGTGATGTTGATGTTGTCATTAGTTGATGAGCCTTGTTAATACAAACCTTAGAAACGGATGCATTGTTTTTGCTGTTAGAAGTCTACCCTTGGAATGTTCTACCAACTAGATGGCGATCGCAGTTGGAAGAGCGATTTATCAACATGTGGTCTATTTGGTAAAGAGAAGCTAGCTTCATCAAGCAAGTGTCTTTTAAGTTTAGTTTAGTTTAGTTTATTTCATCAAACAGAGATTACAAAATTCTCTTGCATTACAAATTTCAAAATTCTCTTACCTTAAAATATCTCAAAGTTTTTTTCTGATCTGCCTATTTTCTGCTCATGGTAAAATAAGAAAAGTTAGAAAATCACACCATGATGCGGATCGTGAATAGAACTTAAGTTCAGATTTTATTAGTTTCTCCTCCAATTCGATTGAGATGCATGCGGGTTTTTTCTACTATTTTGTGATTTGAAATCGTCAAAAATTACAAAAATTTCTACGAACTTCGATGAGAATTTATTTGACGCGCGCTAGACTAGAGGCCATTTGAAGTCTAGTAAAGTAATTGTAAAGTTTGACGCTTACTTTGAAAAGTGGATAGGATTTTTTATCAAATGAAAATTTTCTGTTTAAACGGTTGAACAATTTTATCCAAAAATTAATCAATTTATTGGAAAAAAAATTACTGTCAATTGTCGACAATTATTTTTCATCCAATTTTTAAATTGCCTGTTTAAACGATTGGAAGAGAACAAAAAAACGGTAGACTCATTGGTCTTGTCCGCCCAATTCTTTAAGAAAAGAAGAATCTTACACGACTTTAAAAACTAATAAAAAGCCAAAGTTCTAAAGATGATGTTGATTCGGTCGACTTCAGAACTAAGCTATCTTTTCTAAGAACAAGATAGGCCTGGAAAACTTCCAGAGATAAAGACATTGTCGATTGTTCCCTGGCGCATTTGGCCTTACATTCGTTCATCCCAATGACGTCTACAACCAACGTCTAGCCAAAATGTGTTTTTGGGAAGCTTATACCCTACAAAACTTGCATCTAAAAAAACATCATCCCATCTCGATCTCCCGAAAAGGCTGTAAAATAACCTCATGCGTCCAATCTTTTTCAACTTTTTTCCTATTTTGAGCAACTCCTTATCCATTTCATCCATTCTGGTTGTTTACAAAAATAAATACTTTTTCAATTCTTCTGAGCTACAACTGAAAAATTATCTGCCAATGAAACATTGGACGATATCGCTGGCAAGCACTTCATCCAATAACCAATTTGTCGACAATCGTCCAATGGTTTGAAACTTAGAAAAATTGTGTGTTTAGACGGGTTCACATGATTGGAAGAAGTCGGCCAATTTTTTGATAGAAAATTGGAAGAAAATTGGCTGCCAATTTTCTTGTCACTTTTGAGGAAAAAAATTGGGTGCTTACATGATTGATAGAAAATTGGAGAAAATTTGTATCGGAAAATTGACCAATATTGGAAGATCTTCCAATCGTGTATACTTAGCTTAATAGTTAAAAAGCGTTGATAGCACACTACTTGTCTTCCAATGAACATAACTCACAAACGATATCTGAGTATTGAGTGTTAGACGATATCGGTTCGATTGAATTTTAATTATTCAATTTTTTCACCAAAAAACTCTGGATAGAATGGTTTTGAACACGTATTATTCGACGGCAAGTCTACCGGTTTACAGTGTCAGTCATGTGGGAACTGAAATGTTAAAAATCATTTAAGCTATCTTTTATGTACATATGTATACGTATTATTATAAAAACTACATAAAGACATTATCATAATGAACTTTTTTTATTTTCAGATCTTCAAATGCCCTTCCTGGACTTCAAAATACTTTGTTAAGACTTCAGGCCCAGAAGAAGGGCAGCACTTATACATATTGATATATGAAAACATTCGTTTTGCTAAGGCATACTCCCTTAAATGTTTAACGTTGTTTTTTCCAAGTTTTATAAAATATTTTTTTATATTTTTGTATTATATTCAACATATATATATTAAATAACACAAACATCATCAAAGATACTAATCAAATCAACAAAATTTCGTAAGATACAAATTTTACTCAACAATATTATTGTCTTTTGTAAATAAATATAAAAAAAATATATGTGTGAATTTATATCTATACCATCTGTTAAATAAAACAAATGTTTTGTTTTCTGTTACATATTTCATATGTTAATAATAAATGGTTTTATTTGTAACAATTGTAAAAAGATTAATTAAACAAAGAATACAACTTAAGTTATATTTACAAAGTTAATAATATAAGATTAAGAACAAAAATACTTCTATTCATGTTAAGGAACCAAGTTTTTAGTGTATCTATTTTAAATTTAATGTTTAATTAATATTAATTAAGAAAACAAGTTTACCTAAATAAATTACAAATATTGTTAAGGATATAAATAAGCTAAGCTAGTAACAAAAATGGATTTCTTTAAATATTTGAAAAATTGTATTAATAAACAAAACGTATGCGTATTTGATAAGAATGTAAAACTATTCAAAATTGTACGGTTTACTAAATAAATAGGTTTAAGCAGAGATAAATTACCAAAGACTAAATTATGTTTAATTTGTTTATTTTAACTATTGTGCATAGAGATATATAGTTAAAGTAAATAAAAAAATATAGTAAAATATAAAATGTAATCACCGATGTCAAAGTGATGCAATATAGTAAAATGTTATTCTTAATTTATTTTTAATAGTGTAATTGAATTAATTCAAAACAAAAATTTGTTAAATAAATGTAAATTAAACAAAACAATAAAAGTACGAAAACGTTACGTAATTCTATGATTTTTGTATCAAGTTTTTTTATTTTTGTTTAGATAAATAAAACAAATAACTAATAAAACCCTTTGTAAACATTAAACCAAAGCCTAAAATGAATATTTCTTATAAATAAAAGAAAAATGAAATAGGAAACAGAAAAAGAAAACAGTGTTTTTGATGAAATAAAAAAAAATCTGTAAAATAAACTGTTTGTTTTGTTTCTTTTACCGTTTGGCATAATTGTGTTGACTGACAGGAATTTTAAACAAAGGATTTATGTAAGTATAATACACGCAGTTGGAGAGGGCTTCAGAGTAATTATCTGTTCACATTGTTCTTGAATAATCTTCAAAGACAGAGTGAGTTTCCAATTGGTGTTGTACGGCTATTCAACGAATCTCCACACTTTGCAGCAATGTTGCCAGATTGGCTTTTTTTCCAATTCGCGCGATTTTTCTGATTTGCCAAATTGACCCCTTCGCAATGGCTTCATAGTTTTTTTTTGCCTTGACATCTGATCGTCAGCTTGCAAATTTTTTGTACCATTAATCTGCATGCATAGTGTACATCATTTTTCGTTTGTTATGTTAGAACAATTTCATACTTACATGAGTATGCGTGTCAAATGAAAAGCTTTGTTTATGTTTTTATGTGCTGCTCACATGGTGCAGTTCTGAAATTTACTCAAACTTCTTACAGAATGATGTATAATTCATATTTTGTTTTCTTAAACTACTAACTACACACATACATAAAAATGTTCGTTAATTGATTGATAACATTTTTATTCGCTTACTTGCTCTATCCATTGTTTTTTGAAGTACTTTAAAAAATCTTTTAAAGGTTCATACGCATTTCGTGACCACGGATTTTCCTCAACTTCAGTCATTATTAGATTGAACCCAATTGTAATATTTTGAGGGCTGAGAAGTGGGAGCGCCACATCCTTGTTGTTCCGGGTTATGTTTATATATTTTGGAATTTTGCTGGCTCTTCGTCTTAGTGCTTGGCAGTAATGAAACCAGCAACTATTCCAGGGCACAACAGAAAATACATTTCGAAGTGCATTTTTTAAAGCTTTTTCAAAATCTGTTGTGAAGCCCGTTGCATTAAATTTGAAAAAATTGGCTTCAATAAATTGAAAGGCGTGAATGTAGGTCTCCTCCTATTTATTGGACATCAAGAGATATATGAAAGGAAAAGTCTTTTAAAAAGAAAAATATTTTGTTAGGATACATATATTTTAAGCATAATTGATTTTTGTACTTACATGACCATTATAAGCAAAGTGAATTATTAAAAGCTGCTTATAACCACAATCGGGAACAACACTGAAAGTGCCGTCCAAGAGATATTCTCTAGGGCTGGTAGATGGCAGTTCGTGTATTTCGTGTATTGTCTTAGCAACCGTTGGAGACATAAACAGACTATATGAAAAGTTATTTTCAATAATAGTGATTTTATGAAACGTTTGATTGGTATCGTATTTTGAATATCCAAATCTCTTCAAGACTTCGTTAAATATATCACTGATGTCTTTACTCGTCTTCGGGCATTTGGGAAATGCACTGTTCCAAATGTTTATAAGCTGTCTTTGCATTTTACCAAATTGTAAATGCAAAGCGCTTGAAGGAACATGTGCACACTCTTGATTAAATATTTGACGTACACTACTTTTTTTTTAAACTCGAATCTGAACATTTTCGTTTTATACCACTTCTTAGATCGAAAGATTTTTTTAAATGTTCGTGATTAGGGTGTAGGTGATCAATGCCTTTTGGTACACGACAGAATTTAGAGCCTTCGAAATCAAGAACAACACTTGCTTTAAAGTCAAAATCGTAACATATATATCTCTTCTCACTCCACCGGAATTTGATTTAAATTTGCACAAATTTTTCAAAAGAGGAATATAAAGTAACTGGCTACTTTTAACCCGACCGGAAAACTAGCAGTTGTAAAGAAGAACTTGAGCTTACGTAAGTGGCTTTAAAACAAAATTTGCGGTGCAGCATTGCAGTTTATTAAAATAAAAATGCAGTTAAAAAAAACTGCATCATTAGGCAAAGATTATAAAAACCAGCTTTTTATGTAAAAGTCTCACAAAGAATTCAATTTTTGATGTTTGTTTAATTGGGCAAATAATAACACAAATAAAAGGATAAATAAATGAACAATTTTAAACAATGAAACAAAAAATACAACAAAGATAAAACTAATATCACAATAATTAGTTGAATAAATAACACAAATAAAAGGATGAACAATTAAGATTTAAGATTGCAATAAAGCCGAAAAACTTGTTTTGAAAATTTGGTCTTTTTCCAAAATTTTTTTGGCGTAGTTTCCAACTGACCTAAGAATTAAAGCCAAATTGGGGAAATTTCGTTTTTAAAATGGAAATAAGGCCAAATTTCAAATTTAGCTCTTTTTCGTTGGGCGTTATTTCACGTCACTGGCCTAAATAATATTTTGTTTTGCAGTTGCTAGTGTTAATAAGACATCGATAGTACAAGGTGTCTCAAAAGTAAGTTCACATTTGCTTATCTTATTACGCGAAAGCAACTATTCTGAGGGGCGCGGGGTTATGTCAGTCGGTAGTCTGGCTCTTGGGAATTTAGTCGCTATGGAGCGTTTCTCTGATGCGGACCGTGCGTTGTGCGTACGTGAGTTTTACAAAAACGGTAATTCGGCGACTGTAGCGCGTAGAATTCGACATATTCGTCACTTAAATGATGCGCCTAGCACTCGACTCATTGCAAAATGGGTTGAGAAGTTTGAAGAGACTGGGTCAACTCTGGAGAAACCAAAATCTGGGCGGCCAAGAACATCAAGAACAGCCGAAAACGTGGACAGTGTTACTCAGTCTATTCGAGATGATCCAAACCTCTCGATTCGGAAGCGTGCTGTTGCTTTAAATGTGCACAGATCTTCATTATGCCGCATTTTACACAAAGATTTAAAGCTGCACCCGTACAAAATTCAGTTAGTGCAAGAACTGAAGCCTCAAGATGCTGGTCAGAGGCTTGCCTTTGTAAATCAGATGATTGAGCGCGAGGTGACATAAATTGGCCCCCACGGAGTCCCGATTTAACGCCTATGGATTTTTTCCTGTGGGGTTATGTCAAATCAAAAGTTTACGCTAATAAACCGACTTCCCTGGCACAATTAAAAGAAAATATCCGTCATGAAATGGCAGCCATCACGGAGACTACCTGCCGAGCTGTCATAGGCAATTTTAGTGCCCGACTAAATGAATGCCGAGAGCGCAACGGTTTACATCTGGACGATGTTATTTAAAAAAAATAAATTCCCAAACAGTGTACTTCAATATAAAATAAACATTTTTTCAATAAAGCTAAGACTTTTCTTTTAAAAAAAGATTTAAATGTGAACTTTCTTTTGAGACACCCTGTATAATCGATTAATCGATTGTTTTGAACTATCGGGACTATCGATAGTTTCGAAATTTAATCGATAGTTTATATATTCAATGGATGTGCTAAAAATGAGTTCTTAGGTTTGCACTCTAGATGCCTCTGCCAACAAGTAGATAACGACCTACCTATTGAATATCCAGAGGGAGTTACGTGTTTATATGTGTCTTTTTATTTTTGTACCACATAATTGATGTCAACCTGCTTATTCTCTTGTCGTATTTATAGAGATACTAGCTGGCCCGGCAGACTTCGTACTGTCTCAATCGATAAGTTAAAGAATTAAACTTTTGTACCCCGCTACTAAACTATCCGCTGAGCGCTACCCCGCTACCCAGTTCTTCTACCCGCTACCTCGAAGCCCTGCTGACTCCTTTACCCCGCTACGTCGCACATGCGATAATGTGCAATTTTCCATTTTAAAACCAATGCACCTACCCTTTGAAAACCAATGAGTTTTCCGAGTTCCTTTCAAAAACCCATTTTGAAATTTTCCAGTTTCCAAATATGCGCTGGTCCAATTCTGTGTCGCCTTCATCCATAAAATAATACATTTTCAATTTAAATAAATAATTTCAGTTCTGACATCTGAGATCTGACAAACATAATTTTCAATATTTGAAAGTGATCATATTTTTTTTTTATTTTGATAAGGTGTAAAAAGTATGTTTTTTTTTAACATTGGCAAGGATCCCTAATTTTTTTGAAAATGAAACATAGCCTATGTCACTTGGTAATAGTGTAGCTTGCCAACGGTGAAAGAATTTTTTAAATCGGTCCAGTAGTTTCGTAACCTATTCATATCAAACAAACACAAAATCAAACCTTTCCTCTTTATATATGTATGTATATTAGTATTAGTGCAGTCATTGAAGCATTATTGCTCCGAATTTATTAAATGTGAACCGAATTGCATACAATTTTGGAATTAGGTTTATCTTACCCTTAACTTCAAACGTGAAAATGATTTGAACTCCGCAATCACCCTGGGGGTGGTTTCCACATTCCACCCCTTCTCGGGGGTGATTTTTTTTTCAAAATAACCTCGGATATCGATAGAAGGCCTAATTTTAAGCAAAACATCATCTGCGAAGTTTTTTAAAAAATCCAATACTTTTCAAGTTATTGGCAATTGAAAATTCGCAATTTTTTCAGGTTTTTCATCGGTTTTTTTGCAAATATCTCCAAAAATATACGTTTTATCGAAAATTTTATTGAGAACAAAACAGTAGCAGGTAAAACAATGAACAATTTGGTATTTTATAACTTATTTTATGTGCAATATTAAGCTAGATATTAAAGATCAAAGCCGTTTTTATCTTGTCTGAAATTTAATCGATGTGGTCAATGCCATCTAGCGGCGAGCAGATGCATTTTATGCATTCGAATACAAAAGGGTTTTGTAGTGCTTGAAATAAGCTTTAAAATGAGCACTATTAAAAGTCTTTTGCACGTTAAATAAGTGAGCTGTATTGCAAATAAAGGGAGCATCTAATGTTTTTTTCTTTTAAATCAATGGGTTTCATAAATGCCATTTCCACCCAAACTAAAATTAATCGTATTCTGGATGGAATTAACTTTATTATGAAGAGTTTGATAGGTAGTATCAGTTTGGCTGCTTCAGAACACACATTTTTCAAAAAAGTCACGATTAAAAAAAAAAAACAAAATTTAAAATTTTTTAAAAACCCACTTTTTTTTCATAATATCTCAAAAATGACGACAGATACGTATAAAAGTGTTGAGATTAAAAATTTAGGTATTTTTCTGACAAACAATTTGTTTTTCTGTTTTTTTCTGTCAAACAAAATTTGACGGAGATATGATTGTTTAAAGAGCGCGTGGCAGCGCAATCAAAGCCTCTATTAAGCCCTTTAACCCTTCACCGTTTTAGAAAAAGGTTTTTTTTACTATATATTGCAATGAAGGATGTTGTAGCTCTCTTAATTACCTTTACAATGGTTTTTTATAAATTGTGATAGCATGAAAATTGAAGGAGTTATGGTCCAAAAACTTATCATATTTTTTTCTACTTAGTAACCAAAAATTTCGGAGTGTGAACATTGCGAATTTTCAATTGCCAATAACTTGAAAAGTATTGGATCAACAGTTTTAATAAACTATATGACATCAATTTTTTTTTCAGATTGAATATATTTTGGAAGTACATATTTCAATTTAAATTTTCATTTAGGTATGAAATTATTTTTTTTATTTAATATTTTTAGGCCCATTTGCTCATTCAGAACATAAATTTATGTTCTACTTAAAGTTTTAATTTTTATATGGGACGTTACGGATTTCGATAAGTTCTAAATAAAATCCCCATACAATAGGAGAACTTTAAATAGAACATAAATTTATATTCCGAATGAGTAAATGAGCCTTAATGAGTTATAATTTGGAATACAGGAGCAAGTTCGTACGACCCAGTCGTGCACATTTTTAATAGATCAATTATAGTCTTAATCGAGCAATGTTCTTCACTTTTCGTTCCTCTAATTAGATTAATTTCACGTGTACAAAACGTTCTGAAATCACTTTTTTTCTTTTTTTTTTTAATCTTAATAACTAGTTAAATAAATATAGTGTAGATTTGCTTGTATTGAATATCTTTTTGATATTCTTTCAAAAGTGTCGGAACATTTTTTGTTTATAAAAATCACTTTTCATAGAATTTAGAATTAAGTTTTACAACTTAAAGTATGTAAGCTGATATATACTTATACACTCTGAGTGTACAACTAGCCGGTCGTAAAAGTGCATAAAATGTCAATTTTTTCGACGATTCATCTGAAATAGATACAAACTAGTTGAAAAATTTAAGCAAGTCAGTATCCTGACGATTTGGAACAGACGTAAGGCAATGAATGTTTTATTTCCATTATCAACTCAAAGATGCCTTATCGAAAATAGAAGATGTACGCTCTGCACAAAGAATATGCCATGTATTGAATTCACGGAGTCTTCGAGATGTTTATCCGAAGGTGGACATTGCTCTCCAATTTTTTTAGAGTATTCCGGCTACAAATTGTTCAGGAGAAATATCTTTTTTTACTCTAAAAAGAGTAAAAACATATTTACGTGCAAAAATGGGGCAATTTTTGCATAATTACACTGGTCAACAAAATTTCATTTTTTGATTGTCACAAGGATGATACACATCATTTCTAGTAGATTTTTTGATGCTGAAACTGAATCCGGACACAGAATTTTTCTAGCACGTCAGGTTTTCGAGATATGCTTATGTCAAAGTTCGAAAAACACGGTTTTTGAAGTAATTTTTTGAGGACAGAAAATTTTTATAAACATTTGTAACTACAGCATTCATTAGAACTAATCTTTATTTTTCAAATCCATTTTAGTTTGTTTCGTTGCGATTTTTTTTCTCAAGATATACCATTTTATTTTCATAATGCAGAATATAACATAGGTAATATTGAAGTACCGTAGCTAAAATTTAATTTTTTGAGAAAAAAGACTAGTAGCGAAACAAACTAAGATGGGTTTGAAAGATAAAGAGTATTTCTAAAGAATGCTGTAGTTACAAATGTCTATAAAAATTTTCTGTCCTCAAAAAATTACTTCAAAAACCGTGTTTTTTGAACTTTGAGATAAGCATATCTCGAAAACCTGACGTGCTAGAACAATTCTGTGTCCGGATTCAGTTTCAGCATTAAAAAATCTACTAGAAATGATGTGTCTCATCCTTGTGACAAAAATGCTGTTGACCAGTGTTATCTATTGAAACTCAACTAGTCCAAGAAAGTCAGGAAAGTCAGGAAAAAGAAATTTTCGAAATGACTAATAGCTATTTAAACAAAATATTTATTATTTATCCATCTAAGAGCCGATTTTTCAATCATCGAACAAAAATAAAAATAACAAACTGGCAAATAAACTTATCTGAGTATTCATCGGTCGAATAAATAAGAGCGTTTTTCTTCAGATAAAGTCTCTCTGACGATTGAAAAATCCAATATTTTGTTGTTTGTCGAATAAACACTATCTGCTTGTTTATCTGACGATTGAAAAATCGGCTCTAAGTCTTATAAGTTATTTGTATGTTTATTAATTATATTTAAAAACTATACTTCTATAAAATAAAGTTATTTTGAAGTAAAAATATTGGATCAAAATTAATGAAATCCATTTTATCAACAAGAACATCGCATGGGGCCTGGGGCGGCAGCAAGCCTAAATCCAACACTGAATGAAAGAATTCTTGTTTTGTTTTTATACTTATTGATGCATTATATCTTCCTTAAAAGTTATTTTTAGATTGCAAGTTCTTGCTCAAGTAAACAAACAGGCCGTTCATTTCTTGATAGCTATATTTCTAACTTGGTTTGTGTATACGCCCAAAATCTTAAGCTTACCTGCCAATCAGAAATTTGGATTGCAAGGCATTAAGAGCTTTACAACAAACTTTAAAGTATACAAAATACAGAGTATATATGTCCTTTTCTTAAAAAAAAAGCTTTCTGTTTCCCCAAGAGATGTTAATAGTCATAAGCACAATAAAATAACACGAAAATGTTGATAGTACCGATTAAGTAATTTTGTTCTCTATACATATCAGAGCAAACTAAATTATGGATTATTTTGATGGTTCGGCTTTTCTCCTTTCTTTTATCCTGATATTATTATTAAGTTTTGACGGTGCGAAAACATCTCTTGTTGTTTGTTGTTATCAAATCTCAACACCTAAGTATTTTTTATTCGGAATCTTTATGCTTTCAATAGCTTTTAACTGAAGGCTTTTTTGTTAGAATTTTTTTTTTATATTAAAGATTTAAAAAGTTTTCTCATGTGTAAGCTTAGGAAACTATTTTTGGAAATAGCTTTCAAATAGCCAATATTGTGGTTATTCTTTGTCACAACCATCCCAACAAAGTTGGGTTGAACAGGATAGTGTAAATTAACGAAATCTGATAAATAAAACAAAAAATGTTTAGTCTCTCAAATACGACAAGACATCTTTGTAACCGATTTTCTGGTGTTGACAAATTAATAACAGCGTTTATTTAAAAAAAAATATAAGAACTTATTTACATATTATTTTGAAAACAAGTTAATCTAAATTGTTGTTTTTAATTTTCTTAAATTTTGAGATTGAAAATTAAATTTGCGTAAGGTAAGTACTTTTTACAACAGTTGTATTTAAAAACAAAACAAACGGTTTTAGCCTCAATTTTTTTTTACAAAATAAGTCAGGCTTATAGAAAAGCTATGTTTATCATTTTCATACTTTTTGATTCATACGAATATGTTACGTATGCTCTCTTCAAACTTATGTATGTACGATGGCATAGGGAGGGCTTATAATTTTGAAAGGAAATTGGAAATTGAAAGTGAATACATATTCTGTGTATTAATTTGTTTGTATTCGAAACATAAATTTTGAAACACAATTTTGTTTTCATTCAGTTACTTAATTCAATACTGACATAGCAACGTAAAAATACCTTATTATGAAAACCAATTATACAGTTTTTTTTTTTAAGTTTTTGTTGATTAATTTCTGCTATTTTGGTTTAAAAAAAGATGGCAAGAGCACAACGGCGGTAATTCTATGAGAAGGGATCTTACTCTGAAAATAGGTTATCTAAAAAGGATAAAATACAATAATTTTATTAGAAGGAAGAAAGATTCCCAATTATTATTTAAAACAACGACGAGTATTAGGTTGATCAAGTAATATAGCTATATGTTGTTTTAATAATAATCATCGATTCAACAATATAGTGGAGTCAATGAAGCTTTTTTCAGAAAGTCCTCAGCTCGGATTTGGAAAAAAAAATTATAATTTTTTTGTGTAATTTTTAACTGTGGTTTCAAGTTCTAAGTGAGATCCAGTAAACCGCATGCCTTGCCTTAATGTCTTCTTATTTTCGAGAAATTAAGAAAAAACCAAAAACACTCAGAAAAAAATTCACAAAATTATGTACTTTTTAATTGTTATTTTTTCGAATAAATAGAACGAAATATCATCCAAATTTTCTGAGTTTTTTTGGTTTTTTCTTAATTTCTCACTGAAAACTTTCAACAGCTTTTTATTGTGAAAAAAAATTTGTACTCAAATACATTAAATTTCGAAATAAATTCGAAGTTGTAAAAAAAAGTTAAAAATTTCAATATTTTCACTTTGAAGATAAATTTTTCGAAAACTGTTTCTAAAAACAGTTTTATTTAAATGCAAAATGAAAAAAACATTTTTAAGCTTTGCAAGAAGGTAGGGTAGTGGCACCTGTGTAATTTCCTTATTTTACCATTTTTTCCAACGAAAACTTCACATACATGTGTGGGCATTCTTTCTTCACGAATAGGTTAAACAATTCCTTAAAAAAAAATTTATCTTAAGAGAGAAAAAAAAATCAATTCAGTTGTTTGTTTTGTTCGATACGGATTTTTAACTGTTCGAGGAAAGGAAACCAAATTTTACAGAGTTGCCTTACTCGAACAAGTGTGTTCGGAAAAAGGAAACAGTGAAAAAAGACAAAATCGTATTTTCGAACCCCCACTTCTTTCATGTTCGAGATCGGGATTGGAATCTGTGAGTTTCAATAAAAGAAGTTTTTTCAACATGTGCCTTCAAATTCGATTAAAAAAATAAGTAAATAAATAGAGTGGCGCGACAGCTCTTGAAGAGCCAAGGCCTAAGTCGCTTACTCTCATCAACAATTCTCTGAGTGCGTGTGAAGAATTGAGAGGACCTACAATTTAACGCCGATTCCGAACGGCAAAGTTGAGAAGCACTTTTTCATGACAGATTGATACTCTTGCAAGATTTGACAGGTCTTCGCAAGAGTCAAATTCGATTAAAGGTTATTTTTTCTGATGAGAAGAAATTGAACCTATATGATCCCGATGGGTAAAATGGATACTGGAGTGATTTACGCAAGGAACCGAAATATTTCCTATGGCTTAAATTTGATGGTGGATCACTGATGATATGGGGAGCTTTCTCTTCAGTAGGGTGCTTAGAAATTCGATTTACGTCATAAAAAATCAACAGTCGGGATTATGTTTAAATGCTGTGCAGTAGTTTGATACCTGTTTTGGCAGATCACTGTGGTTTTTCAACGGGACACTACCAACATTCACAAAAATCGGGAAACAACTCATTGGTTGGAACCTAATTCGACGACCTTAATGCAACTTCCCGATGTTAATCCCAACAGAATCTTTGGGAAATCCAAGACAGGAGAATTTACGGTGAAGTAAACGGCTACGGAATACGGATCTGTAAAGAGCTTAAGGAAGCTCTGCGAAGAGAATGGCTTTAAATTGATGTCAGTTTCAGTAAACTTGGTCAAATCCATGAAAGAAAAGAACGTTTGACATTCTTGCTAGGAGATGTATTAAATTAAAATTGGGATGTAAAATGCATTCATCTAATCTTCAGGTTGATTTTCTTACCAAAAACATTCAAGTTCTCTTTGATGTGCATGTTTCAACCAGAACTAAAACTGTAAGACATGGGCAATGTGAATGGTTTACGGATGATGTTCGTAGTCTTATTCAACAGCGAAATCAAACATATAGATGGTGAAAAGATATCGGCTAGACACACATCTGCAACTGTTTCGGTCATTAAGAAATAAAGTTGTTCAAAAAATAAAACAAGCTAAATGAAAATACTTCAGCCGTAAGTTAGACCCTTCACTACAAGGGCGAACAATTTGGAAGAAGTTAAGTGATATCGGACTTGGAAAACAAAAATCGATACCTGACGACAACCTTGATCTTGACGAACTCAATCAAAAATGTATATCTTCATCAACAACCTCTGTTTCAAATACGAGTGCTGAAATAATTGTTCAACGGGAACCATCTGTTAATCTGTTTGTTTTTGAGCTTATCGACGACGTCAAACTTGTTTCATGTTTATTATCTGTTAAATCGAATGCCGTAGGTTTCGATGAAGTACACCCAAAGTTCATCAAAATCATTTTGTCGGTTATTCTTCCCTACTTAGTTCATATATTTAACTATATTATAATGACTAGCAACTATCCTTTGCAATGGAAAGTTGCTAAGATTTTACCTTTTAAGAAACAAAATAGTAAGGACTATAGACCTGTGTCCATTCTACCAATTTTGTCTAAGGTGTTTGAAAAAGTTTTACAGGGACAAATGAGCTCATTCTTGCAAGCTAATTGTTTACTTTCACCACTACAATCAGGTTTTCGAAAACTTCATAGCTGCATCATGACATCGAAAGCCTTTGATAATGTGGATCATTCGATTATGTGTAGTAAACTTGCCTCTCAATATAGTTTTTCAAGTTAAGCTGTCGCTTTAGTATCCTCATATCTAAACGGTAGAATGCAAGCTGTATCAGTAAGAAATCGGATTTCTGAATTTCTGTGTGTACCTAGAGGTGTACCACAAGGCTCAATTTTAGGTCCAATTTTGTTTTCATTATACTTCAATGAACTGACATCGACTGTCCAATCCTCGGTTCATATGTATGCAGATGACGTACAGCTTTATAGGAGCTGTAATTTAGGTTTAATTGAAGACTGTGTACAAACAATAAATGACGACCTACTTGCCATAAATTTATGGTCACAACTAAATGGTCTGGTCTTAAACCCCTCGAAAACAAAATGTCTTGTAATAAGTAAACGGATACTTGATCTTTCTTATTTTCCGGATGTTTGCATTGAGAGTTCTAAAATAGAATATGTGGATAAGGCGAGAAATTTGGGAATTGTTTTCAATCGAAATTTAACATGGAATGACCATATAAATTCTACTGTTGGGAAGGTCTATGGCACATTGCGAAAACTTTGGATGTCACACAATTATACTCCACAAAAAACACGTAGGTATGTTACTAGCGAAAACTCTAGTCATTCCAATTCTAACTTACGGAGCTGAAGTCTTTAGAAATTGCGCCTCCGCAAGTAAGAGAAAACTCAATGTAGCTTTCAATAATACCGCGCGCTACGTTTACAATACAAGACGATATGAACATATTTCTGGCCATGCAAAGCAACTGTTTGGTATGACATTTGAAGATCTTCTCGCTTATAAGGCTCTGACCTTACTTTCAAAGATAATTGAAACCCGAGAACCTACTTGTTTGAAAAATTGAACTTCGGATCCTTAAATAGATCTCATCAACTCATTTTCACGCGATTTACGTGTACAATATCAGAGCGACAATTCTTTATTGGCTCCATTTTTTTTCTTGAAACTTGATGTGACAACTACAACCTATTTTGAATATTTCAAAATGGGTCACAATTATTATAAATTTCACTGAATATTTAAAAAAATAGAATTTAAGTGCATATATTTACTTCTAAGATGGAACTAAGTATTTCAAATGTGATTTTTATTTATTTTATTTTTTCTAATGGGTCCTACTATTATTTAGATTTTCATTTAATAAAAAATATGCAATAAGAACGAAAGTTTTGGCTTTAAAATGGTTTTCTTCCCACTAACGACTTTTTGGTTCCAGTGTTCGAAAATAGGAAACTCCGTGTTCGGGTTTAGGAAACAATCTGAATGCTTATTTTCAATATTATCTTTTTTTTTAAATATTAACTGATAATGTTTATGGAAAAAACGAGTACCAAATATGGAAATATTTGAGATGAAACTTCAGAAAAAACTAAAATTACAATACTTAACTCAATTAAAGTATTTTTTGCAACATTTTCTTTCCTCATAGTCCGTAAACTGTTCGGTAACTGGTGCCACGACCCTATAACTCGGCATTGTAGACAAAGCCTCCGGTTTTTAATATTTTTATGAAAAATAGGCTTTTTTTGTTTTAATATTGCCCCTCTTGGATAAAGGGGGACTATAGACCCCCCTTCTATATGATTTTGTTCTTGTATTAATGCAACCTATACACTCCAATTACCAAAAACATCGTTCGTGGATCATTTATAAACAATATAAAAATTGTTTAAACAATATAAGCATATTTATCAAATGAAATGTTTCAGATTTTAAACAATAGGATTGTTTTCATGACAACCAAGTAAAGTAAAATAAAATTTAAACACAGAAAACAAAAAAAAATGACTGGATTTTACTGTAGCTTTTCATCGGGAGTAAAACTTACTTGGAAAGTAAATACCTCTTTTCCAAACTCAGAGGGAGCTGTAGTAAATTTTTTGGATAATTAAATATGGCAAATATCTAAATTTGTCAGTATGTTTTATGAAAACATTTGAATTCAAATCAAAATTGACAGTAAAATCGAGTTTCGATTTGGATCGTTTTCTTGATATTTTGTTTTCTTTACTTTACTTGATAGTCACAAACCTAATATAAAAAAAAAACAAATATTTTGGAAAAAACAATTCCATATCCGAGCTGTTTCTGAGGACTTTCTGAAAACCTCCTTTTTTGAGCTTCATTGACTCCACTAATATAATAATCATTATAATTTATATTTTTATTTCACAAAACATTTTTTTTAACATTCACAGAAAACTTATGTCGAGATAAGTGTATGTGAAATGAAAAAAAAATTTCAATTTGATGTAACAAAAGCGTTTTTGTTGAATCATAAAATTAGAATGTGGAGAATATAAGAAAGTGCAATAACATAAAATTTTCTTTCAAATGCATAACATAACGCAAACATAAGCGGTTACGAATTTTACGATATCTTTGCAACGGACAAATCTTTTAAAATGGGAGTTTGTCAGAAATGTGGTTTCAAAGTGATATTGAATTTCCACTGAGAATAAGTAACAAAGAAATCGCTTATGTCAACATAAGTTACTCTGTCTTATTTGCACAACAACAACAAGGAAAAGCTCAGTACAGAACCAGATAATGAAAAACCATTTCAGTTCTTTTTTCGAATCTATTTAAATTTAAATTGTCTATAGACATAAAATAAGTTAAAACAGAAATGGTACTCTTTGAAGGCTAGAGTAACTGAAATACACAAACTTATGCAGAGAAAAATTATGTGATTACAAAAATCCAAAAGACAAGCATGATACTAAAAATTTAAAACGGCAATTTCATAGTTTTAACTTTAGCATCATACTAGGTACCTGAAGTAATACTAAAACCCTTTAAAATTTACCGAAACGTCATTTTAGCGTAGTATCACGCTAAATTTGATTAAGTATCGTACTAAAACGTGTTAAATTTTGCGCTTTAATACACAAACCCAAGAAAACTTCCTTTAACATAAATTTCGCATCTATCAAATTTTGCAAGAGTACATTAAAATGTGTATGGTGTATTGGTGTGCATCTAAGAAATAAAAAAATAAAAACAACAATTAAATGCAAGCTGGAACACCTAGAGTATCCGAGTATTAAAGGTCAGTATATCCATCAATTAGGTACTTCTGAGCTGGATTATAATTGCCAAAATCCAATTGACTGTGGCTCGTCTAAAAAAAAAAACTTGGTAAACTCTCGTAAGTAAAAGTTATAAAAAGTTTTAAGAACAGTTGCAAGATTGTTCTGTGAAACAACATTATTTCGCTAAATGCAACAGCAGTTTTTACATAACAGTATAGTATCATAAGTTGCGGTCTATCGGTTTCATATGAATGTGAAATGTGGGTGTATAATCACGTTGGAGGAATAAACGACGACACTCGCATATCAGGACTTTCTAAAAGAGGATAGATAAATAAAATAAATAGATAGATAAAGGAGTCTGATGATCGGCTTGGCACCCGTGAAATAGCTATAACTCCAGCCAAACAAAGGAATTGACGGAAAAAGCCATTGGTGGAAGGACCTCTAAGTTCCTATCGTTGTTCAAAAATACATAAATGGAATTGATGGACGCAGCCTAACTGCAGTGTTAAATTAACACAAAAACAAACTAGAGGATAGATAAATTTGTTAACACTACAGTGCATTTTGAGGAGGTTAAGCCGAAAACATCACGTGCTTCGTTTTAAGTTCTCTGTATATAGGGGAGTCAATGAAGCGAAAAATACTGCCTGACCTCAGAATTTTTTTACTGTGAACCGATTTGCATGAAATTTTGGAATTAGGCTCATCTTACCCTTAACTTTAAAAGTGAAAATGATTTGAACTGCGGAACTACCCTGGGGGTGGCTGCCACCCCTTCTCTGGGGTGAATTTTTTTTTCAAAATAACCTCGGATATCGATAGAAGGCCTAATTTTAAGCAAAAAATCTTCTATAAAGTTTTTCAAAAAATCCAATACTTTTCAAGTTATTGGCAATTGAAAATTCGCAATAATAACACTCCGAAATTTTCAGTTACTAAGTAGAAAAAAATATGATAAGTTTTTAGACCATAACTCCTTCAATTTTCATGCTATCACAATTTATAAAAAACCATTGTAAAGGTATTTAAGAGAGCTACAACATCCTTCATTGCAATATATAGTAAAAAAAAATTTCAAAACGGTGAAGGGTTAAAGGGCTTTAGAGAGGCTGTGATTGCGCTGCCACGCGCTCTTTAAACAATCATATCTCCGTCAATTTTTATTTCACAGAAAAAAAATAAAACCAAATTGTTTGTCAGAAAAATACCTTAATTTTTTATCTTAAAAATTTGAGATATTATGAAAAAAATGTTATTTTTTTAAAAATTTGAAATTTTAATTTTTTTTTATTGTGAGTTTAAAAAAAAATATGTACCCTGAAGCAGCCAAACTGATACTATCTATCAAACTCTTCATAATAAAGTTAATTCTAGGCGGAATAATATTAATTTTAATTTTGGTGGAAATGGCACTTAAGAAACCCATTGATTTGAAAGAAAAAAACATTAGATGCTCCCCTTATTTGTAATACAGCTCACTTATCTTACGTGCAAAAGACTTTTAATCATCATCTTAATGCTCATCTTAAAGCTTATTTCAAGCACTATGAAACCCTTTTGTATTAGAATGCATAAAATGCATTTGCTCACCGCTAGATGGCATTGACCACATCGATTAAATTTCAGACAAAGTAAAAAACGGCTTTGATCTTTAATATCTAGCTTAATACTGCACTTAGAATACTTTATACCTGCTACAGTTTTGCTCTCAATAAAATTTTCGATAAAACGTATATTTTTGGAGATATTTACAAAAAACCGATGAAAAACGTGAAAAAATTTCGAATTTTCAATTGCCAATAACTTGAAAAGTATTGGATTTTTTGGAAAACTTTATAGAAGATTTTTTGCTTAAAATAAGGCCTTCTATCGATATCCGAGGTTATTTTGAAAAAAAAATTCACCCCCGAGAAGGGGTGGCAACCACCCCCAGGGTGGTACCGCAGTTCAAATCATTTTCACTTTTGAAGTTAAGGGTAAGATGAGCCTAATTCCAAAATTTCATGCAAATCGGTTCACAGTAAAAAAATTCTGACCTAAATTGCTTCATTGACTCCCCTAATATAAAATAGCTATGTCTATACTGAATTTAGAAAGCAAATCTCCGACGTCGCTTCCATCTCTAAATATTCTTATTTACCTTGGGAGTATTGCATTCGAACACCTACACACCTTGGGACTGACAAAGAGATGTCGAAGAATTGGTCGAAGGGCCAAGCAGAAAGTTCATGTGACAAATTCTATATTCTGTCATGAAAAAGTGATTCTCAACTTTGCCGTTCGTAATCGGCGTTAAATTGTAGGTCTCCTCAATTCTTCACACGCACCCAGAGAATTGTTGATGAGAGTAAGTCACTTAGGCCTTGGCTCTTCAAGAGCTGTTGCGCCACTCTATGTTTTTATTTTTATTTAAACTTAATTTTTCATTTATGATATGACTCGGTCGCAAGAATTTGTTCCAACACAAATTATCACGAATACGTATCCAAAAAATATGGAAATTAAACACATTTATCTACAAATGTTTAAATGCAATTAAATTGTTGCGGGTGCCTAACTTCATGGGGCATACCTTCAGTAACATGGGAAATAATTTCACTTCTTTCGTTGTTTCTGGTTTCCTTCCTTAAAGAGCAAATCAGCTACACTTTTTTGTCACTTATGTATGACGATTTTTTCTCCTCAAGGTGGGAAATAATTTCTTTTAATAACAGTTGCAAATACATAATTGAAATATGTACATGTGCTATGTACATTGGTATAGATTTTTTTAAGGGCTCATTTTTTAGACGCAGCTATCAAATCTTTTGGTAGAATATATAATACTGTCTTCGTTTTACAATTGTTATAAAATTGGAGAACCCTTCCCCATAAACTTTAAGATATGTTGCCAACAAGCGCAAACACAAAAATAAAAATAAATTAAAACAATTCCTCAAATTGAGATTTAAACGATTAATTTTCTTTTTCCTTTTGGATAACCCAAAAGGATATGCTATCATTTTGAATTCTTGCAAAAAGGAAACAGTAGGACGATAAACATTACCACCACTTATCGTTGTGATGTTTCGTGTACCTACTTTAAGGTTTAAAGGATTGGATACATTTTATAAACAGCAGGAACTCCGATTTGTGTATGAGAGCAGACATATGGCTAACGACATCAGACTTGAAAATATTATTTAACTTGGCAGCTTGGCACCTTCAAATGAGCATGAATGATTCCAGCTGCTTAGCTTGTCATCAAGAATGATTTTGCCATACCCTTAACTTAATGTTTAAAAAAAAATGTTTAAATTGTGCTTTTGAGGGTGAAAATCTGAACAGATGATGCTCATGTTCAATGTTCATAGACCAACATTTTGAATGTATACATATACATAGATCACATAAAAATTGCCTTACTCTCAATCCATATTGACGTTTGTGCTTGCTGGGAGAGAAATTTTTGTACTTATTTCTTTCATTCACACTAATAAATGAAGTAACTATATTTAGGTTGGGAAAGTTATTTTGTGGTGTTATAATAATTGAATGGTGTTCATTAAAAAATTATCGTAAAAGTAGTTATTCTTTTCATATATTTAAATCTCCTCAATTCATTTTGAATAAAGTAATATTGATGGAGTGTGTCACATTAACTGTTGAATAATTCGTGTTCAAGGTTAAATTGAGCAATTGATAGGTAAATATGAAAATTTAGAAAATTAACGATAATAAATAGTTCTTCAACCTCGGTCGTCGTAACACGCGTCCTCTTTAGATCACCTTTCAAAAAATAGCTAATTCCCATACGAGGTTATTTAGTTTCTTCTATCTTCTTCTAAATGCTATATCAAAAGAACACTACAGAGTTTACCTTCGTCAAAGACATCGTTAACATCATCACCTCATATCATGTGAACAATTATGCCCATGAAGATCATAACATGTTCCGCTGAACTTTATAGCAAATCGAAATCAATAAAATGAGTATGATGAATGATGCATACGGTTACTGCTGTAAGCTTTCTTAAGCATTTCTATTCTCTCATGTTCTCAAATTATATGAAGATCCGTTACCTTTTTATGTATTCCATCATCATGTCGCTTAAGCTTTCACTCAACATAACGCTGGATTCATTACTATCATGACCGTTGTTAACAACACATCATCTTGAAGACTAAACTTATATAAATTATATTTAATAAAACGAATAAAACATTGAACAGACATTATCAATGAACAAAATGATTAATCCAGGGAAAATCCAATACTTTATTGAGTCCTCATAAAACTCCAATTACAAAAAATTAAATTTATAAATTAAACTAATAAATTAAACTCAAAGTCCAGATAGGTAAAAATAAAAATAAAGATTTTTTTTTTTGAAAAAAGTGGTTTTGGTTTTTTTTTAATTTGTCAAAAACGAAAAGACATTTTTTCTGTTTTCGACTAAAAATTAACAAAGACATTGAATTTTTAAAACAAAATTAGTACTTAATTACATAAAATTTTGAAAAAAATTAGTTCAAAAATGTTTTTTTGCTTTTTTTTTTGAAAATTTTGAGTTTGAAAATTTATTTTTTTTAAACTCTTCGTCAAAACAATTTATTTTAAAAGCAATGTGAAAGAAGAAGTTTTTGGCTTTTCAGAAAGGTATATCACGGTGTTGTAAACGAAGCCGTTGATTTCTAATATTTTTTTTTACAAAATAAGTCAATTTTTCAGAAAATTGCCATTCCCGGCTAAACGGGGGGGAATAGACTCCCCCCTCCAATACGATTTTTTTCTTGTCTCAACTCAACTTACACGCTCTAGCTTTTTGGCACAATGCTCGTGAATCACCCTGTATAACTGGCGCAGTTTATCAAAGGAAAAACCAACGGTTCGCGAGGATAAAATCCGCATCACATTAGATCCAAGAAATCCCCATCCCCATCCCCATCCTATGTTTCCACATAAAATCCTGGTAAGTCCAAGTTCATATATCCCTTCCTTTTCCCATGCCACCTTTGAAAAGAAAAAAAAAATAAAGAATTAAGTGCGTTTCTCCGGTCAGTGTTTTCCATTTCGTAAAAATAGTGTACCACGTGGTTTGAACAATATCGTCAATCTTAGTAGATCGATTCCCCACATAGTTACTGAAGGCCAACAAGACAAAATGCAACAAAGTGCCACATTTTCAACTGATGTTTATTCGGTATTGCTTTTTATGAGATTGGGGATTAGTTTTGGGTTGTTTTTGTATAATATTGAAATTGCTTTTTTTCACTCTTTTACTTTTTAATTTTTATTTCTACTTTCTTTCCTTACGAACTTTGTCCATCGCTAAAAAATTCACGCCAATAGGAACTAGAAAAATGCTTGCCAAAACATTAGTAGTTCCAATTTTAACATACGGATGTGAAATTTTTTCCAATACGGGTTCTATCTCTATTCGCAAAATCAACGTCGTCTTTAACATATTGCTCGATATGTTTTTGGACTGCATAGATATGATATTTCCAATTACTCTGCAAGCCTATATGGTGTGACCTTTAACAGTCTTTTAAAGTTTAAGACAATGACCATGCTTTTCAAAATTGTTAAACACAAACAACCACCTGTCCTTTTAAATCATGTCCAGTTCTTGGCATCAAATAGAACCAACCAAATTGCTATTCCTCGCTTTACCTGCCTTGCTACTGAACGACAGTTCTTTGTTAGCGCAGCTCGCTTTTGGAATTCGCTCCCACGTGAACTCAGAAGAATAGACAATCTAAGTTTATTTAAAAGGAGCTTAACTGAGTATCTATCAACATAAACTTGAATTTAAACATTGCTTTTGATCATTAAAATTGGCCATAATGTTTATTCGGTATTGCTTTTTATGAGATTGGGGATTAGTTTCGGCTTGTTTTTGTATAATATTGAAATTGCTTTTTTTCACTCTTTTACTTTTTAATTTTTATTTCTACTTTATTTTCTTTCTCGTCTTTCCTTTATTCTTACTGTCATTCTTCTTTTTTCTCCTCTTTTTCGTTTAATTCTTTAAAATTTTGTATATAATTGCTTTAAATAACTTTAATCATTTTTCATATATAATTTTAAATTGTCATAAATTATCCACATCAAGGCTTGATTATATAAAAGATGTATATCTTAATATTAAGTTCAATAAAAATATACAATACAATACAATACAATTTACTTAAGATACCTGACGCGATCAAAGATTTGCCGAATTATGATGGAAATCTAAGATTATTGCACGATTTCTTGAGCAAAGTTGAAAATTTTTTAGAGTGTATACCACAGACAAGTTCTGGTTGCTATCCAAAGACAATACTTCGAGCTGTAAGGAACAAAATCGTAGGTCCCGCTAACAAAATTTTGAATATGTACGGAACTCTAGTTATATGCTCCGAAATTCAACATAATCTTGTTGTTCATTACTCCAATAAAAGGAATGAAACAAGCTTAATCCGGGATCTTCATCAACTTAGGCAAGGTTGATATTTTTTATTCAAAAATTATTGATATTTTGTCTTCTAGGATGAATCATGTGAAATTGCTAGAAAATGATAAAAATGTAATTATTTCTAGGAAAACTCTTTATGAGATGTGCTTGAACGCTTTTTTGTCGGGTTTGAGAGAACCGTTAGGGTCGACGATAAGAGCCATGCGGCCGCCAAAATTATATGATGTTCTCAACTATTGTCTTCAAGAACAAAATTGCCATTATTTAAAGAATTCATGCTTGCATCCACGTTTACAAATTTTCATTATTCATCCAATCGTAATATGAATCAATCAAAATTGCAGAATCAATCAAATTTGCAACCATTTTATCAAAATCAGACTCCTCGTTTAAAAAACAGTTTTTCTCAATACACTCCAGGACAAAATTTTGTAAGGTCTCAAGTTTACAAAACTAATAACCCTAACTAATAATAAATTGTAAGGTCTCAAGTTTACAAAACTAATAACCCAAGCTCTCAGACTAGAAGGTTACCACCTGTGGAACGCATGGAACTTGGCAGCGGAAACAAACATAATTGATAGTTTTATTTATAAGTACATTATTATAATTTATGTTATAATTAATTAATAAATTTTTTATTTAAAAGTGTTTTCATAAAAGTGTTTTCAAATACTGAAGAATGAAAGATACAGTCTGTTGTCCTATGACAAGTGGCGAATGCATGGTAAAAGCAAAGAAAAAGAGATAAATACGATAAAAAAAAAGAAAACACTCTTGGAAATGAAATTTTTGTAAATTTGGAAACCAAAGGAAGAAGAATAGTAAACATATTCAATTATATTATATGTATATATTCAAACTTAAATATTGACTTCATCAGAATTGAAATCAAAAAGCCATTTCTTTGTTCTTTTACATATACTGAAAGAGAATTCCTAACAAATGAAACGGATGTCGAGGGAAAATACATTAAACAATCAAGGTGCTACTGAAGTGTAAAAACTTAAAAAAGTGCTGAGTATTATGAGGTGGGATGTAAGCCAGATTTCTTTCACTAATTCGTAAAGTGTAAGCAGATAAATTGCGGTTAGAAAGAAATCAGCTTCTTAAATAAAAGATCTTTAAAATTTTATAGAAGTAAAGATGTTTTAGGTAAAATATTAGAGTTTAAGAATAAGGAAAAACTATGTTCGAGACGTCTTTTATGCCAAAAAGTTCTTAAGATTCTAAAGGTTGTAGATAACTTTTAAAAGTGCGACCCCAGCAAACTATGCCACATTGATTCTTAGATTGAACCAACCTGTAGTAAATAGTTTCAAGAAGTTATTGGCAGCAAAGTTTTCTTAAATGATAAATAATATAAGTGGCTGATTATGAGTATTTCTAATTTATTTATTTATTTATTTATTAAGCTTAATACAAGCTTTAACTTAAAAACTAAACTTAGAAGCTAACAAATGTTTTTTTTATTAAAGGGACAAGGTATGGAGTGTAACTTAAAATTACAACAAATAACACTGCATGTGAGCTTTCCAAGTTATTTTACTATCAATAGTTATCCCAAGATACTTGAAATCAGTGACCATTTCAATACTAAAACAATTCGAAGGTATACAATTTGCCTTTGTCAACTACAAGATTTTTTGAATTTCACTACGAATAACGAATCTCGGTTCGGTTCTGAGTAGCAGGCTATTGTTTCGGAGCCCAAAGTTACCCAAAATTCCGGGACGCTTAGAGAATCTCCAGTACCAGTACTGAGGTTAAGACTCCGATAGGGTCTCCAATTGCAGGGGATCGAATACAAATTCTAGAGGTAATGTAGTCGCATAAGACTACTTCTACTTGAATTTGCACAGTTACTTACTCTCGCTTCTTCCAAAAGAATTCTCCGATCCCACGGAGTCCGATTTTGCGTCCCTTCAAATCGACTTTATTTATCTCTTTATATCGCTCCTTATACACTGATATTCTGTGATTAGTTTAATGTGTTATACAAAGTCAATTTGTTGTCAAATTAATAGATTTCGTCTAGGATTGCTGAATATGTTGAAAGCTAGATCGAAAAAGGTAGGCTGCTATTTCGTTGAGGCATTGGTTGAAGCTGGTACGTCACGAAAATGGAACAATTAATCGATAACGCGAAAACGAAAATGGCAGCGTTCACATTGAAATTGTAAAAAGTGAAAAGTGTATCGATAAAATTTATAAACTCTATTACAAGACGAGTTTAATCAGGTATTTAAAAAAAATAAAATAAAATGAAAGTATACAGCGTTTTCCTCAGTTAAAAAATAATTACGTATACGTCATAGTGACCCAGATTTAAATATAATAATTGAAGCGTTGAGAAGAAGAAGGGGATAAGTGACATAAACAGTGCTAGTGATTTTAAATCAATTTTCCAAGTTTAGCTTGCAAATTCTGTGTTTCATTACCTTATTTATACCATTTTTGAATAGTTATTTTGTAAACTAGGCAGGCCAGTGGCAACAAAAATTTAATTTTTGATTAACCTCTTTATTGTGGAAAGTGATGCGAAAAACCAAAAAATGTCACTTACCCCCTTCTTCTCCTCAACGCTTCTTCCACGTTGTTATTTTTCACCTATGCAGGAACACGAATAGGAAAAAAAATGTAGGTGCCTGCCTATACATAACTATGGTGAATTTCAGTCACGTTTATTATCATATAAACAGCGCGATGTTAATGGCGTCTTTGTGAGAATTGAGACAGACGCGGCAAAGATGGGTTAAGCGGTAAATGAGGGAAAACAAAGTATATGCTGTCTTCGAGGAAGGACACCCAACACCGACGGCTCGGACAGAACGTCACAATAGACGCATACAACTTCGAGGTAGCAGAGGAGTTTGTGTACTTAGGCTCAGCTTTTTACTCGAGCAATAACACCAGCGCCAAGATCAGAGGAAGAATAACTCTTGCTAATCGCTGTTTCTTTGGGCTAAGAAAGCAATTGAGTGGAAAAGCCCTCTCTCGAGCAAGCAACTAAGGTAAAAGTGTACAACACCCTCATCATCCTAGTCCTGCTGTATGGTGCAGAAGAGTGTACCCTGACAAATCGGATGAATGTGCCTTAGGCCGTTTAGAGATGAAAGTTCTTCGGGTCATCTTTGGCCCCGTGTTCATTGATGGGGAATGGCACAGAAGATATAACAGCAAACTTTACGGGTTGTACAACGACATGAACCTAGTCAGAAGGGTCAAGGTCCAGAGACTCAGATAGCTCGGTCATTTAGAGCGGATGTACACCAATGCTCCGGCCCGAAAAGCCTTCGACACTATTCCTGTGGGACGTAGAAGGAGAGGAAGACCACCACTGAGGTGGCGCACACACGTAGAAGAGGACCTCCATCAATTTGAAGTGGAAAACTGGAGACAGCTACACTGAAAAATTTTATTAGTAAAATTGCTACGAATAGCATTCGTACGAGAAAAATTCGTACATTGAACAAATATTCGTAGATTGTACGAAGCTTTTCTGTAATAAGAAAATTACGAATGTATTAGTAAATTTTGATTAAATTTTTGGTAAAATACACGAATTTTTTCGTTCTATGTACTAATATTATTCGTAAATCAAAATTATGAGTACATTGTACGAATTTATTCGTGTATTGAACTAAATCATTCGTAAGTCATCGTGTACGAATGGTTTCGTAATTTTTCCAAATTCATTCGTAAGATTTACTCATGCATTTGTTAAATGTACGAAGCAAAACTAATATTCGTAAAAAATTTAGTCTCGAAAATTGACCTTACGAATAATTCGTAGGATTTACTCATTATAAGTAGAATGCAACTTCTTTATCTGTATATTCTACTAATACTTCGTATATCATAACCTCCATTCGTATATTTACCAAACGCATTAGTAAATTTTACTAATACATCGTACTATTTTTCCTCCATTCTAACACTAAGCGAAACATTAGTACATTTTACTAATGACTTCGTAATATTTTTCCTTCATTCGTATATTTACCGAGAGTATTAGTATATTGTACTAATACGTCGTATTATTTACACTCCATACGTACATTTATCAAGAGCATTAGTACATTGTACTATTATTAAGTAATATTTACACTCCATTCGTACATTTACCAATAGCTTTTGTAGATTCTACTAATACTTCGTACATCTACCAGGAGCATTAGTACATTGTACTAATACTTCGTAATATTTACCCTCCATTCGTACATTTCACAAGAGCATTAGTACATTGTAATAATAATTCGTATTATTTACACTCCATTCGTACATTTATCAAGAGCATTAGTACATTGTACTAATAATTCGTATTATTTACACTCCATTCGTACATTTATCAAGAGCATTAGTACATTGTACTATTATTAAGTTATATTTACACTCCATTCGTACATTTACCAATAGCTTTCGTAGATTCTACTAATACTTCGTACATCTACCAAGAGCATTAGTACATTGCCACTACTCGAATCGGATTGCGTCATTGTTTTTAAATCATGGAAATGGCTCATTTTGGTTGTGATTTTGATCGTGTTTAGTTTGGTTTGTGAGTTTTTTTTTTTAAATAAAATTAAAATAACATAAAAAGCGTGCTAAGAGTGCTAAGTATTTGATGACAGAAAGAACGAGTAGGTAAGTTGTATTTGAAGAAATTTAATAGGACACCCAAATTAACAGACAACTTGCGGAAAGTTTTGGTCGAGGCTGTTTTACAATTTTGTATTATAAAAAACCACGATCTCAAAACAAACGACTGCGATGCTCTTACGAATGGTAAGTATATAGTACGAAGTATTAGTACAATAAACTAATCCTTTTGGTTAACTAACGAATGGCAAGTAAATAGTACGAAGTATTAGTACAATGAACTAATGCTTTTGGTAAATTTACGAATGGTAAGTAAATAGTACGAAGTATTATTACAATGAACTAATGCTTTTGGTAAATTTACGAATGGCAAGTAAATAGTACGAAGTATTAGTACAATGAACTAATGCTTTTGGTAAATTTACGAATGGTAAGTAAATAGTACGAAGTATTAGTACAATGAACTAATGCTTTTGGTAAATTTACGAATGGTAAGTAAATAGTACGAAGTATTATTACAATGAACTAATGCTTTTGGTAAATTTACGAATGGTAAGTAAATAGTACGAAGTATTAGTACAATGAACTAATGCTTTTGGTAAATTTACGAATGGTAAGTAAATAGTACGAAGTATTATTACAATGAACTAATGCTTTTGGTAAATTTACGAATGGTAAGTAAATAGTACGAAGTATTAGTACAATGAACTAATGCTTTTGGTAAATTTACGAATGGTAAGTAAATAGTACGAAGTATTAGTACAATGAACTAATGCTTTTGGTAAATTTACGAATGGCAAGTAAATAGTACGAAGTATTAGTACAATGAACTAATGCTTTTGTTTAACTTACGAATGGCAAGTAAATAGTACGAAGTATTAGTAAAATGAACTAATGATTTTGGTAAACTTACGAATGGCAGGTAAATAGAACGAAGTATTAGTAGGAAGAACTAATGCTCTTGTTGAATGTACGAATGGAGGGTAAATAGTACGAAGTATTAGTAAAATGAACTAATGCTTTTGGTAAACTTACGAATGGCAGGTAAATAGTACGAAGTATTAGTAGGATGAACTAATGCTCTTGTTGAATGTACGAATGGAGGGTAAATAGTACGAAGCATAAGTAAAATGAACTAATGCTTCTGGTTAACATACGAATGGCAAGTAAATAATACGAAGTATTAGTAAAATGAACTAATGCTTTTGGTAAACTTACGAATGGCAGGTAAATAGTACGAAGTATTAGTAGGATGAACTAATGCTTCTGGTAAACTTACGAATGGCAGGTAAATAGTACGAAGTATTAGTAAAATAAACGAATGGTTTGTTTTGAATTTACGAATGCAGAGTAAATAGTACGAAGTATTGGTAGAATATACTAATGCTTATGCTGTTTTTACGAATAGGGAGTAAATAGTACGAAGTATTTGTAGGATGAACTAATGCTCTTTGTAAATTTACAAATGGGGAATCAATAGTACGAAGTATTAGTAGAATGTACTAATGCTCTCTGTTAATTTACAAATTGAGGGTAAATAGTACGAAATATTAGTAGAATGTACTAACGCTCCTTGTAAATGTACGAAAGGAAACGTAAATATTGTCATTCCATTCGTACAATGAACAAAGCTCCTTATTTAATATACGAATATGAGTTTATTGTACGAATTTATTCGTGGCTGAAAACTACGAAAAAAATTCGTACGATTCACTCATATTTTCGTACTATTTATGCATGAAAATTTTTGAGTGTAGCTAGGGAACTAGCTGGCTGGTGGAGACTGTTGATTGAGGCCAAAGTCCACACCGGGCTGTAGCGCCACCTTAAGTAAGTATATGTAAGCTAAATGTTTGTACAACAAGGAAGTGCTTTGACAAATATTGAGATATCAGCTTTAAAATTTTTAACGTAAGGAGAGAAATAAAAATGTTCACACACACTAACTTTTTAATGACAAGAAAGAGGCAAGTTTTTCAAGCCCACTACGAGGCGCTGTTAACTCAAAGTAGGTAGGAAGAAGAATGGATCATGAAAAAGCAGAATTTATAAAACGCATCAAAGACATCTTGAATAGTTTAAACACCGGCCAGCTTTTTTAGATATGCAAATCAGAAGGTTGTGTTGCATTTCACTACAGTAATACATACAATCTTTAAAATCTAAAACACTTATGATTGAACCATGAATATCGACTTATTGAGCAACAAGAAAATGGAAATTCTGTGACTATTTGGCGATGACTCTAAATAGCGTAGCTATTGACTGCTCTTGATTTAGTTCAGGAAATTATTACGGTTACATGAACAAAATTTTCTGTGAAATATTTTTTGGGACAAAACGAAGTTGAAATATTACATATTAGGCCGGTCAATTTAAACATTTAAGGTTACATAAATTCCCAACAAACTGAAAGTTGGCAAAATTGTTCAAAACATAATTATAAATAAAATTTGAAAGTTCCTCATCATTCCCCTGTATGGAAAAAAATTTATTCAAGGTCAAAAGGTAAGAAAAATGAGTTTTTCGCGATTTTCAGCAAAACGGTAAGTTTAAGGTATCATAAAATGACCCAGACAAAAACTGCATATCATAAAATTATCTATAAAATACGTTACATTTTTTTCCTAAAGGTCGCTACACACACAACAGTATACTTGACAAGTATACTTGTACAATCAACTTGTACAAGCAAACTGTAACGTCTGTAGGGATATTTTGCTCAAGTATTTTACTTGTGCAAGTCACTTGATGATTGATTGATTTCGAATCCTGCAAACTTGCGCAAGCTATACTTGCACAAGTAAAACGAAACGTGTGTACCTGTATTTTTTGGCTTGCACAGATAAATTAGTAGTCCGATACCGTGAATAAGCTCTACGTCACCATATCATCATGTCGAGCGATTTGAAGAAGAACAAGCGTGAATTACTAGAGGATTTTAATCGTGCCTACGAAAATCAGCGGTGTCTTTGGCGAATTAAATCTTCCGAATAGCATGATAGGATGAAGAGGGATGCAGAGTACAAAATCTTACTTGATAAGTATACACTAGGTGACACCAAGCCGATAAGGATGCCGCTATTAAAAAGCGCCTGTGGTGAAATTATATGGTCGAATATTTAAGATCTTCATAGCTACTTCCGGTTGCCAGAAATCTTAATGTTGCTGTTAATCTCTCAGATATGTTTCTTCACTAATGAAGAACTAATGCTTTTGGTAAATTTACGAATGGTAAGTAAATAGTACGAAGTATTATTACAATGAACTAATGCTTTTGGTAAATTTACGAATGGTAAGTAAATAGTACGAAGTATTAGTACAATGAACTAATGCTTTTGGTAAATTTACGAATGGTAAGTAAATAGTACGAAGTATTAGTACAATGAACTAATGCTTTTGGTAAATTTACGAATGGCAAGTAAATAGTACGAAGTATTAGTACAATGAACTAATGCTTTTGTTTAACTTACGAATGGCAAGTAAATAGTACGAAGTATTAGTAAAATGAACTAATGATTTTGGTAAACTTACGAATGGCAGGTAAATAGAACGAAGTATTAGTAGGAAGAACTAATGCTCTTGTTGAATGTACGAATGGAGGGTAAATAGTACGAAGTATTAGTAAAATGAACTAATGCTTTTGGTAAACTTACGAATGGCAGGTAAATAGTACGAAGTATTAGTAGGATGAACTAATGCTCTTGTTGAATGTACGAATGGAGGGTAAATAGTACGAAGCATAAGTAAAATGAACTAATGCTTCTGGTTAACATACGAATGGCAAGTAAATAATACGAAGTATTAGTAAAATGAACTAATGCTTTTGGTAAACTTACGAATGGCAGGTAAATAGTACGAAGTATTAGTAGGATGAACTAATGCTTCTGGTAAACTTACGAATGGCAGGTAAATAGTACGAAGTATTAGTAAAATAAACGAATGGTTTGTTTTGAATTTACGAATGCAGAGTAAATAGTACGAAGTATTGGTAGAATATACTAATGCTTATGCTGTTTTTACGAATAGGGAGTAAATAGTACCAAGTATTTGTAGGATGAACTAATGCTCTTTGTAAATTTACAAATGGGGAATCAATAGTACGAAGTATTAGTAGAATGTACTAATGCTCTCTGTTAATTTACAAATTGAGGGTAAATAGTACGAAATATTAGTAGAATGTACTAACGCTCCTTGTAAATGTACGAAAGGAAACGTAAATATTGTCATTCCATTCGTACAATGAACAAAGCTCCTTATTTAATATACGAATATGAGTTTATTGTACGAATTTATTCGTGGCTGAAAACTACGAAAAAAATTCGTACGATTCACTCATATTTTCGTACTATTTATGCATGAAAATTTTTGAGTGTAGCTAGGGAACTAGCTGGCTGGTGGAGACTGTTGATTGAGGCCAAAGTCCACACCGGGCTGTAGCGCCACCTTAAGTAAGTATATGTAAGCTAAATGTTTGTACAACAAGGAAGTGCTTTGACAAATATTGAGATATCAGCTTTAAAATTTTTAACGTAAGGAGAGAAATAAAAATGTTCACACACACTAACTTTTTAATGACAAGAAAGAGGCAAGTTTTTCAAGCCCACTACGAGGCGCTGTTAACTCAAAGTAGGTAGGAAGAAGAATGGATCATGAAAAAGCAGAATTTATAAAACGCATCAAAGACATCTTGAATAGTTTAAACACCGGCCAGCTTTTTTAGATATGCAAATCAGAAGGTTGTGTTGCATTTCACTACAGTAATACATACAATCTTTAAAATCTAAAACACTTATGATTGAACCATGAATATCGACTTATTGAGCAACAAGAAAATGGAAATTCTGTGACTATTTGGCGATGACTCTAAATAGCGTAGCTATTGACTGCTCTTGATTTAGTTCAGGAAATTATTACGGTTACATGAACAAAATTTTCTGTGAAATATTTTTTGGGACAAAACGAAGTTGAAATATTACATATTAGGCCGGTCAATTTAAACATTTAAGGTTACATAAATTCCCAACAAACTGAAAGTTGGCAAAATTGTTCAAAACATAATTATAAATAAAATTTGAAAGTTCCTCATCATTCCCCTGTATGGAAAAAAATTTATTCAAGGTCAAAAGGTAAGAAAAATGAGTTTTTCGCGATTTTCAGCAAAACGGTAAGTTTAAGGTATCATAAAATGACCCAGACAAAAACTGCATATCATAAAATTATCTATAAAATACGTTACATTTTTTTCCTAAAGGTCGCTACACACACAACAGTATACTTGACAAGTATACTTGTACAATCAACTTGTACAAGCAAACTGTAACGTCTGTAGGGATATTTTGCTCAAGTATTTTACTTGTGCAAGTCACTTGATGATTGATTGATTTCGAATCCTGCAAACTTGCGCAAGCTATACTTGCACAAGTAAAACGAAACGTGTGTACCTGTATTTTTTGGCTTGCACAGATAAATTAGTAGTCCGATACCGTGAATAAGCTCTACGTCACCATATCATCATGTCGAGCGATTTGAAGAAGAACAAGCGTGAATTACTAGAGGATTTTAATCGTGCCTACGAAAATCAGCGGTGTCTTTGGCGAATTAAATCTTCCGAATAGCATGATAGGATGAAGAGGGATGCAGAGTACAAAATCTTACTTGATAAGTATACACTAGGTGACACCAAGCCGATAAGGATGCCGCTATTAAAAAGCGCCTGTGGTGAAATTATATGGTCGAATATTTAAGATCTTCATAGCTACTTCCGGTTGCCAGAAATCTTAATGTTGCTGTTAATCTCTCAGATATGTTTCTTCACTCTTGCCAATCACTCGGATATATCTTCAATTCACTCAGTAAATTGATATGGGAGTAGCTTCTTCTCTTCAGTAACCACTCTTTACACCATAAATCACGTTTCTTTTTTCGCGTTTCTTTTTTACGGATAAGATAAAAAGCAGCCAAAGCAAGAAAGTCGTCGTCCGATTCACACATTTTCGCAACATAAACTGAAAAATGTACGAGCATGTTGTAGCGTGTGGAGGCGAAATGAAAAATAAGTATGCTTGTACAAGTATACTTGTTCAAGTATACTTGTCAAGTATGCTGTTGTGTGTGTAGCGACCTTAAGAGCCACCGTTTCTGAGATACACTAGTCAAAACAATTAAAGGAACACTTGAAAAAACTCAAAAATGGAGTGGTTTTTTAAAAGGCTGTATCTCAGTAGAAAAAAGTCAGATTGAAGTGAAATAAAAAGTTTTTCAAAGGTTATCATTTTTTCTTTTCAAATTATTTTGAGTTAAAAAAAAACCGTTAGTCGTTTTTGCTTGAGCGAAAAAAATGTTCACTCAATTTCAAAATCGAAAAAAAAATAAACTTTGAGGTTTCATAAAATGAACGGAAATTTTTTTTCAATCCAACCAATCTAAGATTCAATTTTAGAATTTTGTTGGCTATAATTCACTATTTGGTTCAGATCGCTACGATTTTTATTCTAATCAAAAAATGGGTTTACATGCAAAAACACAATTTTGACTTTGGACCCTAATAACTCTGCTAAATATTGACTTACAATAAAAATAAAGGCAGATTTGAAAAACTTGTTAAATTTTCTACACAAAAACATTTTGAAAAAATAAAAATATTGCTTTTTTCAATTTTTTCTATCAATTTATAAAAAGGTCCAAAATACGCATTTTTCAACTTTTTCATAAAAACTACCGTTATTTTGTGGTTTTCAGTGATACAACTAATCTGAGGCTTAATTATTAAAGCTCATAAAATTTCCTTGATTTTGGTGAAAATTTCAAATCAATACGATTAACCGTTTCTCTGTTTCGATCAATCAAACTTGCGAAACACTTTTTTTTCAATTTTAAGGAAAGCTTTGTTTTTTCTTATTTTTCTGTTCTTTTGAATTTGTTTATTTTTTAAATTTTTTTATTTTTTTCATTATCATTATGATTTTGTGAAATTCGGACGAATTTCCTTGATTTTGATGAAAATTCGTCCGAATTTCACAAAATCATAATGATAATGAAAAAAATAAAAAGATTTAAAAAATAAACAAATTCAAAAGAACAGAAAAATAAGAAAAAACAAAGCTTTCCTTAAAATTGAAAAAAAAAGTGTTTCGCAAGTTTGATTGATCGAAACAGAGAAACGGTTAATCGTATTGATGTGAAATTTTCACCAAAATCAAGGAAATTTTATGAGCTTTAATAATTAAGCCTCAGATTAGTTGTATCACTGAAAACCACAAAATAACGGTAGTTTTTATGAAAAAGTTGAAAAATGCGTATTTTGGACCTTTTTATAAATTGATAGAAAAAATTGAAAAAAGCAATATTTTTATTTTTTCAAAATGTTTTTGTGTAGAAAATTTAACAAGTTTTTCAAATCTGCCTTTATTTTTATTGTAAGTCAATATTTAGCAGAGTTATTAGGGTCCAAAGTCAAAATTGTGTTTTTGCATGTAAACCCATTTTTTGATTAGAAAAAAAATCGTAGCGATCTGAACTAAACAGTGAATTATAGCCAACAAAGTTCTAAAATTGAATCTTAGATTGATTGGATTGAAAAAAAATTTCCGTTCATTTTATGAAACCTCAAAGTTTATTTTTTTTTCGATTTTGAAATTGAGTGAACATTTTTTTCACTCAAGCAAAAACGACTGACGGTTTTTTTTTAACTCAAAATAATTTGAAAAGAAAAAATAATAACCTTTGAAAAACTTTTTATTTCACTTCAATCTGACTTTTTTCTACTGAGATACAGCCTTTTAAAAAACCACTCCATTTTTGAGTTTTTTCAAGTGTTCCTTTAATTGTTTTGACTAGTGTATAACGATCATTGATTGACTAACAAGAGTTGAATGGTTTTTCAAAAATGTTGATGCAAAAACGTTAGCTTTATCTGAGTTTCATCATATTCAAGATGAGGTAAATTTGTCTGTTTTTGTTTTTAGTAATTTTGGCTCTTCCAAAAGAGTTTAGCGCTTTTCTCCAACTTACTAAGTTTTTCGTTCCAACTTTTATTACGAAATTTATTTATTTCCTCCGAAATTTTTTTGTTGTACAATTTTACTTCGACGCGATACTGAGGTAAGCGGTAACGTTGCCAATGCCTCTTAAGAGAATTTAACATAGCGAACATATTTTTTTAATATTCGAAGCATTAAAATTATGAATTAAATTTTTTGTTTAAGTTATTGAGGAAATAGTCACCCTTATCAAAGGCCCCGACGACGTAGCAGATTCGTACTACGAACCCCGAAAATAAGTATCATAGCTCCCGTCGTAATAAAAGTATTTGCTACAAAATTCGGAGTTCGGGAAATTGACATCACTAGCCCCGAACGTATATGAAATTTGATAGTTTTTTCTACGAACTTTTTTTATCGGAGCTACATTCAAATTCAAATGGACATACAAATTCAACTTTTTGAATCGATTGCATAAAAAATGAACACCTATGTTTCTTTTAAATCCAAGGTTATCGTGAAAAACATTGAATTTTTTTTTTAATAGGTCAAATAGAGTTATAACTTATAAGTAAAAACATATAACTTATATACATGCATATATAAATGCAATATATTTGTAATTTACATAGAATCCCAGTGTTTCGTTTACCTTCCCGATATCTTTTCGGAAATAGCAAGTTAAGTGTATGACATTCTGGTCCCTATTAAGCTTCATTTTTATCATTTTATCTGGTTCGTGGAAAATTTTATGCACAATAACAACAATCGGTCTGCTCGACAGATCCGTTGACATACTTATGTCCAGGTTATACTATCCAACCATTCCTAAAGCGCATTTGAAGAATGAAGATTTAATTCAGATCACTGACAAGCTTTATTCCAAGCTTTATCAGTTGTTCTCAAGAGGCAGTACTCTACGAAAAAATTGAAAAACTAAAAAAAACACCAACTATGTAATAAGCCTAAACGTTCAACCTCAAAAACGGGCAAAAGTTATTCACCCTTATCACAGGCCCCGACGTAATAGATTCGTACTACGAATCCCGAAAATTGATATCATAGATCCCGTCGTAATAAAATTATTTGCTACGAAATTCGGAGTTCGTGAAATTGATATCACTAGCCCCGAACGAGTAGGAAGTTTGATAGTTTTTTCTACGAACATTTTTTTTGATCGGAGCTACATAAATTCAGATTCAAATGAACGTAACAGTTCAACCTTTTGATCCGATTGCATAAAAAATGAACACATTGCAGATAGCTACATATTATGTCCAAAGTTATCGTGAAAAATATTGAATTTTTCTTTTTAATAGGTCAAATGAAGTAATAACTTATAACTAACATGACCCAATACGAAAGGTTAATAGAGATATTCAGCATTATCTAAAATGCAATGTTTTATATCCAAAGACAGGCATCTATAAATGCAATTTATTTATAGGTACTTAACATAGAATCCCGGTGTTTCTTTTACCTTCCCCAAATCTTTTCCAGAAATAGCAAGTTAAGTGTCCTACATACTTCATTTTTATCATTTTATATGGTTCATGGAAAATTGTATGCACAATAACAACAATCGGTCTGCACGATCCGAAGAACCATGACATAAGTAGGTTATAGATACTCTCCACCAGCGCATGTGAGGAATGGAGGATACCTCATATTTAATTCAGATCACTGACAAGCTCTATTCAAATCATTATCAGTTGTTCTCAAAATGCTGTACCTCACGAAGAAATTGAAAAACTTAGGCTTAATTCGAAAAAAAAACACCACATATGTAATAAGCCAAACCATTCAACATCAAAAACGGGCAAAAGTTATTATCAATGAGGTGTTTTAGTCAAGGCGGCCTCGAGGTTGATGTGCCTTGACTAGACACCAATGTCAGCCTCACATTCCACTACAGCAATACCCAAATCTCGTTCACATTTTCCTTTGTACTACCACAGGGACAAAGATTTTTATCCCTGCACAGGAACCTTGAAAACTAGCTACACAGTCTCCCGAATTTCTACTATTTCCACAAGCTGTAACAGCAGAAAAGCAGCTTCATTTAGTCCAACATTTATAGCAAAAGCCATCCCCATGAAATTTTCGTTTATACGATCATAGGGACTAAGATTTTTTATCTCTGCACAGGGAGGGACCTTGACCACTAGCTGCACAACACAGTTTCTCGAATTTCTGCTTTTTCCACAATCTGTATCAGCAGAATAGCAGCCTCATTTAGGACAACACTTCTTTTAAAAATAGCAATTGCTGTTGAATGTTTCTTTAATAAAAATGAAAACTTTGAATAAATTTCACATACACTACGTAGAAATTTAATTTATGTTTTTGAAGTACGTCAACTGATTCCGGAAGTCGGAATAATTGATTTGTATGTGTCAATGCCTTCATTGCTTTCGTTCGAGCCTTATGATTATAATTTGTTCGTATTCGTAGCCGAGCTTTACGTTTCGGAACTTTGCTACGAGGAACTCTGTGATAGGGGTGAGTATCTAGCATAACTTCCTATCTTTCCACTTTTCACTTTTCTACGAAAGACAATTCGATGCATGCAAACATAATAAGAGACTAATTATACAGTAGTATTAATATATTTTCACTTCGGGACTTGCCTTCTAAAGTGCTTCGACAACGTTTTTTTATAAATTTTATTAATGAACTAGCAGTTGCCCGCGACTTCGTCCGCCTCTCCCTCGTCCACCGGCCAGAGTATCGTCTCGACTTGTGCATCATGCGCGCGTGGGAATTTTGTTCGGAAGTTATTGTAAAATTGCATTGCAGTCAACTCTCCCTAGGTCGTAATTCTCTTGAACTTGAAAATTTGAGCATTTTTTATGATTCCCTTCAGTTGTTCATACTTAAAGCATTCCCTTGGGTGAACTCTCCCTAATAATTCTAATATCTCTTCGTTAAGTAATAAAATAATTTTTTCTTTAAACTGAGCATATTTTTTAGTTAAGAAGTACATAAAATGATATTGTTTTAACACAATAATCTGCACAAATAGTGCAATCAATCACATTCACAAATCAATTGAACTCTCAAAATTCTAATTTGAGCAGTTATTAGGCCAGTTCCACCTAACAACATCTCACTGAGATCTCAATGTCACCTTGACTGAGGCAAAATCATTTGGTGGAACATAATTCTCAGTTATCATTGAGATTTAATGGTTACCTTACTAATTGTTGCTGCACATATGTCAGCCACGTCAAATAGCTGAGTGAGAAATCGAATCCAAAATAATTTCATCTCAGAGATCTCAAAAAAAAATCTCAGTTCTCACATTTCCACGGATTCTTCGCTGCTATTGGTCGCAGCTTAATTTTAAGTAGAATAAAGTCTTCCTCGATTAATGGACTATCCAACACAAAAAGAATTTTACAATTCGAAATAGCAGTTCCTGAGATTACCGCGTTCAAACGAACTTTATATTGTATTGTATTGTATTGTTTGCCGTTTTTTCCACATTTTACACAAATTCTTCGCTCCTATTGGCCGCAGCTAAATTTTATATAGCTTCAAGCCTTCCTTGATAAATGGACCATTCAACATTAAAAAAATTGTTCAATTTCATAAAGCAGTTCCTGAGATAAGCGCGTTAAAACGCAGAAAAATGTATATTTTTTGCCGTTTTTTCCATATTTTCCACAGATTCTTCGCTGCTATTGGTTACAGCTTAGTGTTAAATAGCTTCAAGTCTTCCTCAATTAATGGACCATCCAACACAAAAAGAATTATACCATTCGAACCAGTAGTTCCTGAGATAAGTGCGTTAAAACGCAGAAAAATGTATATTTTTTGCCGTTTTTTCCACATTTTCCACAGATTCTTCGCTTCTATTGGTCACAGCTTAATGTTAAGTAGCCTAATGTCTAAGTCGATTAAGGCACCATCTAACACAAAAAGAATTATACCATTCGAACCAGTAGTTCCTGAGATTACCGCGTTCAAACAAACAAACTCTTCAGCTTTATATATTAGTGTAGATAACCGTGTGCCAAGCAAAATAACCGGATATACGACCTGCAGACTATTAAATCCAATGTGAACAAACATTCTGCTGCATTAACAGCGAAAAACGATTTCCACTCCGTTCATTCCGTTGTATTAACAAAACCCAAAATTAAATTAAATTATTACCATTTTATGTGAAACCAAATTGACCGATCTATATGCCTGTTTCATGTCTTAGGTTTTGGTAAAAATTAACCAACTTAATAACAAAGAAAAACTAGGAAAAATCAATGAATGAAAAAGGAAGATATTTGTTGCCGGAATTTTTTTTTTGTTATAAGTTGATAGTGTCTGCCTATTGTTTTATTTATATCTTATTATGGCAGAGACACCAGTGATTGCAAAGGAGATGTTAATGAACTTTGGGTTTGAATTCTTAAACATTGCATTAGTGAAGTCGGAACTATTAGGGCTGAATTGCTAAGGGGTGGAATAGATTAGATTAGATTACGTTAATTCTTTATTTTGTTTTCGATTCAAAATTGATACAATAATAAACTTAAGAATACGGACATGACAATCTGCCCTCTGCCTGATATGACATTTCAAAAAAAAAAGAATTATATTATTAAAAAAACAAAGATTTACAAAATGATTTGCATAACTTATAAAGTTTGTATAAAACAATATTTTTTTTTTGTATTTATGTAGAATTAGCAAAAAAAAAAACAAAAAATTTTAAAAGTACCATTTACAAACATAATATAATAAAATAATGGGAGAGCGATAACTATTAGGTTTTTGCAATTTTAATGAATTGCAACATAAAAGAAGTAGATTTATTGCATTTTTAATGATTTGCCACATAAAAAGTAATGACTCGAAAAATATTTATAGAATACAGGTTTCAAAAACTACATATTTCGATAATTCAAAGCGTGCTTGCAAAATTTATATAAATTGGACCATCTGCTGAGGGGTGAAATATAATTGTCTATTTCACTGAAAAAGAAAAATGGTAAGTGAGTGACACTTTTTGAAGCAAAAAAGAATTTGCGAGGCAAAAGAAATGACCATGTCTTTTTGAAGGTTCAATTAAAATCCCGTACACCACGGAAAAATAAATGAAACTAGCTTTGCCCGCGGTATTACCCGCGATAATCGGTTTAAAAGTATCATTGTCACTTTCTGATCAGTAAGCTACGCTACCTATGCAAAAAATCATTTCGATATACTGGTAAAATGATGATTTTGTTGACTCCTAAACTATAGTGGCATGGAAAAAATTATGCTCATCCTTTGCTCTATGCAAATTTGAAGCTTTGTGCTATTCCAGGCTATAGTCTTTTTATTCAATTTATTCAAATTCAGCACACTTCAGGATGACAACAACAAAAATGGAGTGGTTAAAGTGAAATTTTTTTGGACATAAAATTTTATTTGGCAATTATACGTACCAACTTTCAAAAAAAAAAACATTCGCTGTTCGGACTTTTATTTTTCGAGAAAATTTTTAAACAAAAAAAAACGGTTCTATGAGAGGCGCCGTTTTGGAGCACTACAAAAATATTTTTTACATAAAATACATGAATGTTTAATTGGTTTTTGGCCAAAAAAATTGAATGATTGGTACCCTATATTTTTATCTTAAAAAGAATAAATAAAAACGACAGACGCGAATTCGCTCCAACCTCAAATTTTCAAGTTTGAAGTCAATTAGACCAGACCAGACAGACGGACGGAATCACCGAACCCACTTTTTTCAACTTCCCTATGTCATCGTTATGTCATATTTGATTAAAATCTCAAGTTGTTTTTAGGAATTCAATACATGCTTGCCATATTTTCTATATGACGCAAGTAAAAAAAGATTTTCGAATATGAATGACTTTTATAATAAAGAGAAACAATAATTGTAAAGCTAAATACACATTCATTGCTTTCCTGACTTGACAGCTTCGTCAAATTGAAGTTAATCGAATACTGTAAATTTTTGTAGGTGTATGTGTCGGAAAGAATGAACTATCAACACCTGACTGCCCCTAGTTTTAAGTATACAATTCCATCATGGCGTATGGATATTTCATTCAGATAAGTGATTGTTCAAGAGAAACACAAAAGATCCGAAGAACTAAGGGTAAGTCTTTCTATGTGACTGGGTAAATTAATGACCTTGAAATAAACAAGTCTTTTGCTCTCAATTAACCAAATTCCAGAATTTCCTCTTTTGACTTTTAATATATAGGCTAATAACTTTTTGACCATGCAAAAGATAAACAAATAAAAACCATGAGATGCTTAAAATTTATTTTCAAAATGTGAACTGTCTTTGTTTGGTTTTTTTTTTTTTTTAAAGAAAAACATGTCTTGAGTTTTTGATGATAAATAAAGTAATAAGAAAAGTAATTTGTTTTAAATCGCTAGTTAAAAAATATAATTAAGCTTATATTTCCTTGCTAATATAATTTGGAAATTATATATTAAAATGCTAACAATTTTGTTTTTCTTTTAGATATTTTGTAGAAAAAAAAATTAAACTCATTAATAGATATCGTAAAAATAAATAAGCAAGAGAAGCAACAAAATAATAACGATAACGGTTGTTCTTTAAAGCTTTAACTCGTAAAAATCATACTTCATATTCTGTCGCCCTCGATTCTTTTATTTTCACAAAACACAAAAAAGGACAAAAGCTTAATTTAACCATAAATAAAAACACTTTCCTTTCAATACAGCCGAGATGGTTTCTTCTCATTTCAATATAATCTCTGAGCTTCCTCACTCCCTTCCCGTTATTTCTCTCTTATCGCACGTAATAAAGCGCATGGAATCCAGGAGCTTTTCTACACAATGACGTAGATACTTTAGAATAATTTTCCTTAACCAAAGGGAGCCAGTACGAGCATTTTAACATTTTTTTTAGTCTATTGTTTTTTTCTCGGGCTTCAAAGCCACAGCTGTCTGCATTAACTTAGTTATGGTTTCTTTTGTATTTCTATTCAGCGAGACCCTGGCATATACACTATCCCTTTGACGACATCGCTTTCTTTCAACACAGTAGGGTACTCATATGAAAATGTATAAGATTGAGGCAAGGAAACAAAAATAGAAGTAAGCAGCAGGCCTAGAACGTACTCGTAAAATAAAAATGTGTCGTCTACATACTTTTAACCGACACGCACATATCTATATGACTTCGCTGCAGTGCAGTCCTTGTTCGCAATATTGCTTCCTCTCTTACCAAACTGAATTATTTCAGTTCAATTCTCAATTTCAGACTGCAGGAAAGAGAAACTAGGTGTTTTGTTTCTGCTTTGTGGGTGGTCATGGTGACGGTTCTGTTGTGGTAGTTGTCTTTGAGCACGCTTCAGGTTAAGGCATTCGTGAGCTTCTTTTCATATTGTAAATCTGAACAACAAAGATTAGATATTTTAAACAAAATTAACCAGAAAATCGGTGACATGAAGAATATTGAAATTACAAATAAAAAAGTCTGAAAACAAAGAAAAACCTCACTGTTCTCTTCTACCGTAATACTCAGTGCTGCTGCTACTACATTCAGTGCGACTATCTCTCGCAACGCTTTCACATGCCACAGTGTTAAATGAAATTTCAACCTGTCTGGTTGTATCCGGCTAATAAAACGTTTGCATCCGCGGTGGGCCGTTTTTTTGTTTTTTATTGAAGAGAAAAATTAATATAGTGTTGAGTTGATGTTAAAAGTTTTTCCTTATAATATACATACATACTTGTCTACATTTTTTTGTGTTCGTTCCTTGTTTTTCTTTAATAGTTTATAAGTTCCGGATGGTGGGGGGTACTTAGTTGCAACCAAAGTACCTAGAGTATATTCCAACTAAAAACCTTAATGGAATATTAAATTCTATTTAAAATGGCCTCGCATAGCTCATTTAATATTCTTAGCAACGAGTCCTTTTGAATGATAATTTTTGTTCAGTAATTCTGTGCTTAAGCAAAACGAAACCTAGTTACTAAAATAAAAATCTTAAAAATCTTAAAGTTAAACAATAATATACACACACCTATATCTTCAAGGATAAAATAAATTGAAATGAATACCTAAACAGGTTACAAGTTTAACCTAAATGTGAATTTGATTGTTTCTCACGGCATCCTTGTTCTGCTCTGACCTGATGGTTATTTATTAAATATTAACAAGAAAGAGAAAAAACCATCTACCTAAACAAAATCTCATGAAAAAAAGAAATGGAGGCTGCAGAATAAAAATGGAGCTAACTACCTGTACCGAAGTGCTCATGTGCACACATCTACGAGCAAAGTGTACCCCTAAAATAACTTAAGTTTTTTCTTCTTAATTTGTGTGTTGTGTTCTTTTTTGTGAAATTCAGCCTTCTTTTACAACAAGTCTATTCGTGTCCTCAAGATGTAAGTTCCTTGCCTTCAGACCATATCACCGTTCCTACCTTCTTTCGAGTTAGGGCTCAACAAAGAGCAACAGTGCTGCTTTAGAAATAGCAATAACAACGCATATATGCATACCTACAAAAAAGCCAAAATTTAGGCAAAATCGAAAATCCTCAAAACCATCTGTGACTACTCTCGCAGGAGGTTAGACATGTGTATGTATTTGTTGCTGTAAAATTAAAACTAAATAACAAATACCTTCAAAGGAGCATTATTTAAATAAGAAAAAACATGCGACGAAAATATTCGTCTACAAAATGGAAATGATGAAATCTTAAATATTATGTTTTCGTCGTTTTAAATGGAGATAATGTAAATGTATGCTCTGATATTTATTTCAATAATTATTGTTGTGTTTGTGAGAGTGCGTATGTGTTTGTGAACGTAGCGTGTTTTCCACCCTGCAGGATAATTTCCTGTGGAAAGAGATGTTTAAAAACAAATTGTTTTCGTTCTAAAATTTGAATAAAAATATAGCTTTATAACATTTAAATACTAGTTTGGTGGGAAATAATAAATAGTATAAAATATTAATAATAAAATATTAGAAAGTGTGGAATATTATTCGCTAAAGTGAACCTCAGCTTTATATTTTTGTTTCTTCGTAAATAAGGATAAATGGACTGGAATCGATTGTTCTTGGCTGTTAGAATTAAATTAACGATACAGCTCGTTGATCTTAATACACATAAATGGATATTTCCGGCTAATGCTTTCTAGTTTGGTAAGTGGAAACTTAATCGCTCATGAATTTGATATTTAGATTAAACGACTAGCAGGCTTTGAATGTTTCCTCGTTGATTTGAAGCTCTGCTGATTTATCATTTTTCGTATTCTTCCAAGGCATTTCAACATTTTGTTTTGAAAAAAGGCTCAAGCATTTCTGCATAATATCTAATTGCCTCTTAAAGGAATTAATAAGTTTGGTAATATGGAGTGTGACAAACCTTTCTTCTCGGCTACCTTCACAAAAGCCAGGGCTACCTTGCTAATACAAAGCTCAGGTTTGCTTGGTTATTTAGTCAATATGTAAAACTGAAACATTTTAAATGTAGAAATCTTGAATTGAGAAACCGTCACTTTCTAACAGTTAGGTGTATTTAATGAGATGGTGAACCCTTTGCTTTATGTTCGTTATAGACAATGACCGACGTTATAAATTTGATTACTGTTTTCTAATGGCATGAGAGAGCTAGGAATTCAAAAAATAAAACACATTTTGTAACACTGAAAATAAAATAGTTCCTGAAAACGTTTTGTAAACATCTTCTCTTTAAACTCAATTAGAAATTTTGTTGAGTTAATCCTTAAGAATGTAACAGTTTTAATATAAATCTAATTTTTTGGCTACGAATAGGGAAAATTATAATGAAGGAATCGAAAAAGCTTGAATCAGTGTTTTTCTTTGATTATTTGACGTATGTATAAATATGTAAGAACACACAATAAAATTAGATCTACTCTGATATAATTACAGTCAATGAGATGCCATGGGAAATTATATACGTTTCTATTTTTGGTTCCGTAGAGTTAGGTTAGGTTAAAGTGGCTGTCATGGATGTTAAAAGACACACTTAGGCCAATTGAAGGCCCATTGTGATACCACTTGAATCTAAATAGGCTTTCTTCGAAAGCTCATTGAAACCAATTAGAGTTCCTTACGAAACGTAGTAGATTAAATAAATTAATGTGTTCGAGATCGTTTGGATCATTGTTAAAGTATTCTCCTGAGTGAATCATACGTTTATGAGCTAGAGCAGGACAGGTGCAGAGGAGGTGAAGAACTGTTTCCTTCTCCTCCTCATCCATGCAGCTTCTGCAGAAATCATTAGAAAATACGCCCAGTCGCGCAGCGTGTCTTCCTGATAGACAGTGTCCGGTAATGACACCAATTAACGAGCTAATATGCAATCTGCTAAGAGATATCAGGCACCTAGATCTCTGTAGGTCCAGATTAGGCCAAATGTTTTTCGTCGCCTGACCGGTGGTTATGTTATTCCACCTGATGTTAGTTCTCTTAATATCATCTTGTTGTAGCAAAAGTTTGAATGTAGCGATTGGTATACCAACATTAGCCATTTGTGGTTTAATGGGTAATGTTGTACCATATTTGGCGAGTTCATCTGCTTAACAGTTTCCTGGAATGTCACTATGGCCCAGCACCCAGTGAAGGTGAATGTTGAACTGTTGTGCCATCTCCATTAGAGACGATCGACAGTTTTGGAGCGTAATTGAGTTTGTAGAGACAGAGTCCAGGGATTTTAAAGCTGCCTGACTATCTGAGAAAAGCCGGATATCAGATGTGGATACCACGTTTTCTCTGAGCCAGGACAGGGCCTCCTTAATCGCCAAAAGTTCTGCCTGAAACACGCTCCAATGATTTGGAAGGCTGAATGAGAGACTTAGTCGTTCGGAGTACACACCTCCACCAACCCCATCACTAGTTTTCGATCGATCCGTAGAGTTACTGTATGGGAAAACTCTTCCCAAAAGGATCATCCGATGGTAATTAATTGTTTTTGTTCTTAGAAAATAACTTCTACCATAACTGTTTCCTCCTTAATAGGGTTGTTTGTAATAATATTGGCTGAAATGTGTACTTGCAATAAACTATGTATTCATTTTCAGCCGAAAATATTTGACCAAAAACAATTCATTAACTTCGGCTCGGCCTGTAACAAAGAGTGTTCTCATAAATAACTCTACGGAAGGTGTTTTTATAAATAGCTAAGAAAAGTACGTATACGTCGTAGTGACATTATTTTTTAATCTGCTGTCTGAATAAATACAAACAGTGCATTCTGTAAATCCAATTTCCAAGATCTTGTTAATATTTTTGTCTGAAGCTCATGGATTTCTAGGATGACATAATTGGCTATATGTGCTTGAATCGGTTTCGGATTGGTAATACATCGGTACTTCAATTTAAAAACAAAAAAAATGCGGACATCACCCAGATACAACGATTTGTGAATTAGGTGTATGCACCAGAAGTTGTCGAAACACTTTTATCTTAAACTTTTAATAAATTATTGAATTCGTAACCTTTGACTCTGTAACACTCCCGACCCACCCTTAACTTAAACGTTGTTTACAACCCCACTTTAGAAGAAAAATGGTGACACCAATGATGCCTCCCCAAACTGTCATTTTATGTTGATGCATAATTGTTATGGTTTTCTTATCTCCAGCAGTGCTTCATTTCGGACGTCACTTTTTTTTTTAAACACAACAGCGACTTTCAATATTTTAAGCAAAACTCGAATAAGATATATTCAATGACAAAATACTTGAGCCATAAGAAAGTTTGGGTATTAATCCGTCTTTTTATATAATGTTATTTTATCTGTCATTGGTTTTGCTTGCGTCTTTCAAAGAATTGGCAAAACTTCAAATACGATTTGTCATGTAAAAAGTACTATTCATCGGCTCGAAATAGTCATAAAATTGTAGCTTATCGCAATTCTTCATACGCCCTACGGGAATTGTTGGCAAGTGTATGCCATTGGGCCTTTTTAGTACAAGACTTGTCGCCCTTCTCTTGTTGTTTATTTAATTTTACAATGCGACTTGACAGTCCGAGAACAAATCGATATAAGAAGTAATGATGTTTTTCTAAGAGAAACAAAGAGTTATCCCTTTGTTTCCGATTTACCAAAATATCCTCAAAAGTAGGTCTTTTTGACATGGATACTTGAAAGAGTTTGAAAGAAAAGATGTTAGTGAAAGTGAACGAAGCTGAAGAGGTTTGAATGAATTCAAAATCATATATTGGCAAATATTATTGTTTTTCTGCTGTGGAGGAAATGTATTGCAGCACTTCCAGATAATTTTGTTTACTGTAAATATTAATCTTTTGCAGAATTCTAGTGCCTGTGATACATCTACAGTCTTAATATTCTTGAATATCGTAGTTTTCTGTTATTGAATTAGTATTTCCGAAAATTAAGATTTAAATGGCTTCTATCAGCCTTCTGGTTCTAAGCAACACTCAACCAATTTTCAGCCAAATCGGTTCATCCACTTTTGAATTTTTTTATTTGGTCATACAATTTTTTACTTGCGACATATAGAATAAGTATATGGCAAGCATTTGAAAAAAAAAATTGAGATGATGATGAGATATGACATTACGATGAATAGAAGTCGAAAAAAGTGGGTCCGGCGTTTCCGTCTGTCTGTCTGTCTGGAAGTTTACGGGCACCTACAGCCTTAATCACTGGTCTGATTGACTTCAAACTTGAAAATTATAGGTTTAAGCAAAAATTCATATCCCATTTTTTTTTTTTCTAAGATCAAAATTTAGGGTAGCCACCATACGATTTCTTGGCCAAAAACCAAAAAATTCAACTTTCTCCAAAACGGCTCTTAAGATTTTTTTAAAACTTCTTCGATTTTCTTTTTTTAAACATTCATGTACTTTATGTAAAAAAAATGTGTATTGCTCCAAAACGGTACCTCCCATAGAACCGTTTTTTTGTTATTATATTTTCTCGAAGAATAAAAGTCAGATCAGAGTAATTTTTTTAAAAGTGCGTGTATGTTGCCCAAATAATATTTTGTATTAAAAAAAAAATCATTAAATTTTTTGGATTCTTAAAAAAAAAATATTTAAATTTTTTTTTTCAAAATTCTGTATCTCAAAAACGGATCAATTTTAAAAATCCAAATTGAAGTGTAATATGTATATTTACATGTTCTTAAAAACTGAACATTTTATATATAAAAAATTAATTAAAAAAAAAACGGCTCAGACGATTTTCAAAAAAAAAAAAATTCAATAAATCAAGAATAAGGTCTGATTTTGTTTGGAATTTAAATTTTTGGAATTAAATGTATTTACGAGGTACATTTTCAAATTTTAATTTTTTGTTTAATAAATTCTAATTATTTTTATATATTGAGTTTTTTTTTGTGAGTTACAATTTGGAATACAGGAGCAAGTTCGTACAACCGAGTCGTGCATATGTTTTCATTTGACAAAGTTTGTCGAAAGTCAACAGGTAAAAGAAACATGACAACGCCAAATATTTTTAATTCCTCGTTAATCCTTCAAGGTGCGCTTTAAGGCTTCAAGTAACTTTTTGTGCGCTATAATTGTGCTCTTATCCCGCATAATAAATCTGACACAATTGCAAACCTTTGGCCATTGCTGACTTTTGTGAAATATAACAGGCTGGTGTTTCATTTACCTGCATATTCAATGGCCAAATAAGAGTAGAATGCGCTGCACGGCCGCCATCTTATATCGATGCTGTGATTCCAAAAGAGGCCAGAGCCAATGCTATTTTATGTTCAGATCGTAAGCATAAGTTAAATAACGCATTGAAAAACACTGTCGTTATATCGACAGGAACTACGTAAGTAAGGCAATAACAGCTCATAATTTCGATCTAAACTTTGATGCAATACATTGATGAAGATAGTTCAACAACCTTCCAAACTGACTGCTTACAAATCAGCATATATTTCGATTAATGATAGCGTAATCTTTCGTATTCGCTCTTGCAAAATAAATGTGCTCCTTGTTGTTTAAATTAATATCTATTCTCAAATTATTATTAATCTCCTTTTAATGTTAAATTTTCTCGCTTTTTTTTCATCTAAATGAACAATAGTTGTAAAAATCTTTAGATATCAGTTTGTTTTGCTTCTTTTTCTTTTTGTGTACATATTTTCGTATTTCGCTGATAATAGTCTCAGAAGGAGTCCGAATTGAATTCGTATATACTTAATACAAATTGGAAGCTTTTAAAATTACATAATGTAATTTGTTGTATTTGATGTTTATTATTTTATTAATAAAACATTCGAGGTTAGCAAGGAATTTTACTAAACAGTGTGTAAAAGGCCACAAAGCTTGTTCACACTTAGTAATCTTGAATCTAAGTAAAATAAGGAAACAGATAAAATCAAAAGATTTGTTACAGTTTATCGCTAAAGTTGTTATTTTTAAATTGTCTTGTTCTTTTCTTTTTCTTTTTCTTGTTCCTTTTCTTTTTCTTTTTCTTCTTGACCTCCGCTCCGCTGTACCTTCTGTGCATCAGCTCAGCACCCTTTCCTTCTTCCTCAGCAAGGGCAGAGACCCTGGGCAAGTGGGTCATTTGCTAGCGCCTTGCCATTTATGATAGCTCCATCTTCCTCGAATTTCCTCTTTTTATTCTTCTTTTTCTTTTTGCCATCAGTTTCAGTACCATCAGCAACAGCTGGTATCTGCGTGGCCGGTGGCAGCTCTTGGATGACATCGTTATTCTTCCTATTCTTCCGAGGAATTTCTTCAATCTTTCTTCGACTTTTCGCGAAGTAATCGGTATGTAGGTATTTGTCAGGAATCGAGAAAAGCGTCCCTTGTTCCTGAGTTTGACTCGGCCAATTAAAAGGCTATTAAGATATAAAAAAAATTCAGTCAAATGATATGGTTTACATAATGTGTTTACATACATTCTTGAAGGACCAAGCCAATCACAAACTGAATAGTTTCTTCAAGAACCATACAAAGTACTTGAAACTGATAATTTGGGAAACTGTAAACTTGACACAGGGCCTTGTGAAAAAAAATTATGGACAATTTCAAACGAAATTGAGTACATTTGTAAATTGATCAGCTTTGTTCATATTTTGTTGTAGTGAGAAAAGCACTATTTTTTAACATTGGATTTCAAATGTATACATGTTGTTTTTCCTAAACCTCTTCCCTTATTCCTCATTCATTAAAAAAAAAAAAAAACATTAGGAAAATCGGTCAACCGGTGTGGCCGGTTAACGAGCGAACACAAATAAAGCTGTTCTTTTATATATAGAAAAAACTTGGTAAAGGTGGGAACGTTTGGCACCGAATTTTGACGGAATGTTTGGGTAGTAGTATAGATGGTAAGATTGTAAGAAGCTCGTACAAAATCGGCCTACGCGTTCATGAGATATGGCCAAAAATGTATACACTCCATTTTCCCTATAGAATCGTTAACTATGCATTTGACCATGTGATGATCTTTAACAAAGTTGTTGTTCATGAGCTTTCGAAGGCTTCTGAGTTGCAATGACCTAACTAGCAAACAACTAACAAAAGTCCCAGGGACGTAAGTCCCAAATATTTTTTTTTTGGGCCTTATGTCCCACCCAAGTGGGACATAACACCCAAATTGATTTTTGGGCTTTAATTTTATAAAGCCTCTAAAACTCATATTTTCAAAACATTAGTTTGATGCATGCATATATATTTGTGTTATCAAAATTTGTATACTTATCTAAAATCTTATAACTTTCTTTTCTCCACCATTTGTTTCGAAAATCCAAGAAATATAGTGCTATTACCTTGCAACCATTTTTAAATATGTAATAAATGTTTTTAAACGTTAAAAGAAGAGGCAATAGCTCGAAAAAATGAATTATTATGTCCGTTTTGTAGAGAGGTACTTCAAAATACTTCAATCATTTTTAATAAGAAAACCTTCTTGAATAAAATTATTAAATTAAATTAAATTAAATTTTCTCATTTACAATTTTTTTTTTAAACTATTTTTTTTTATTTGGGTCTTATGTCCAACTTTAAAGAAAAAAAATGGGACTTATGACCCACTTAGGTGGGACTTAAATCCCAAACTCAATTTGGGGGTTATGTCCCACTTAGGTGGGGTGGGTTTGGGACTTATGTCCCTGGGACTTATGTCCCTGCGCCTATTTTCTTACATAGAAATCTCGTTCAAATCCGTTGAGGACTCATTACTTTTGTAACAGTGGAGTGTTTGGTCTTAAGTAGGTATTTTGTACAAAGTCGTTTATGAGCCGTTCGTATTGGGTGAGCGGGTTAGTGAGTGCGGGTAGCGTGTAATGTGTAGCGATAACCAATGTAGCGGGTAGCGTGTAGAAGTATTGTGAAGAGGGTAGTGGGGTAGAGGGTTGCGGGTAGAGGGTTGTGGGTTGTAGGTTACTGGAGTTTCGTGAAGAAAGAAACGGGCAGTGGGTAGCGATTGCCGGTGAAGCGGGTAAGGTGTAGAAGTATTGTGTAGCAGCTAGTCTGAGCGGATAACAGGGTAGCTGGTTATATCATGTAGAAGTATTGTAAAGCGGTTTGTGGGGTAGCGGATAACAAGGTAGCTGGTTATAACGAGGTAGCGGGTAGAGGGTTAAGGACTAGTGTAGTTGCGGGTAGAGGGTAGCGATTACCGGTGTAGCGGGTAGCGGGAAGTGGGGTAGCGGGTAACAGGGTGCTGAGTATAACGGGGTAGCGGGTAGAGGGTAGTGGGGTAGCGAGTAGAGGGAGGCGGGTTGTATGGTAGCGGGCTGCAAAAGTATAGGTCTTTTTCATATTGATTGACTTCGTAAGCCGAGTCAGCTAGTAATAACTAAATATGTTTGCTATTTAAGTTTATTTAGTTGATACTTTAAAATTATATATTTACTTAATAATATTGTATACGAAAAAATTATCTAACCAGGCTAAGCCAAAGCTTTAAATATTCATGTGTTATGTAATCTCGAACAAATAATGGATAAATAAATGAATTTGTTATTTACTTACTTACTTAGGCCCTTCGCCAGGAAGCAACTGTTTTGCAACTAGAATTTCAGGCCTTAAGCGATTTTTATTGTTTTTGTAATTAAAATTATAATATTTGCATATGTATATATATATATATATATATATATATATATATATATGTATTTGTTCATTTGTGTGTTTGATTATATGTCAAAATTAGATCGTCCGAAAACAGGAGGGTCATTCCGTAACATGATCTTCGGAACACGATATCGTTTGACTATAGACTCACGTCCCGTAGCTCTGAAAACCACTATCGTCTAGGCAATATCGTTTTTCACGATATAGTCCTAATAGCCTGGGAGCCAATCGCAGTTAAACTGCACTTATAGGGATATCAAAATTTCGCATTTGGATCAATACTATTTACAAATGGGCCAGGTGTGCCAGAGTTTATCTGCGTAGAAATATTTTTTACTAATTCCTTATATTTTTAAAAATCATAGGTACTCATTTTGCACTTTAATGGAAATTACTTTCCAGGATACCATTTTATTGCAATTTTTATGAACCCACTTTCAACTCTACTAGCTCTTATCGTGGCAGAAAAGTCTGTCATTTGAATGGAGTTGACATAATGCCAAACAATATTCTTAGCATTCTTTGTTAATTGAAAATTTATTTCTTTTGAGCCTCTGACCACATTTTCATTTGGATGTGATTGACACTCTTTTGCATTGGTAGCACTAGCACGATGTAAGTTGGATCACTTTTTCCTCTTCTAAAGTGATGTGGCTATTTAAGCCACTGGGATGTCTGCAATCTTCATAATAATTATAGTCTATACAGCTCTCAAAATTCGAGTGCGTTGACTGTTTACTTAAGGGAGTTCACGTTCAACAACATTTTTATCAATTTCGTTTGTGTTGGCGGATTTGTGTAATGTGAACCCACCTAAATGTTTTCAGTTAACATGACATTTTTCGCGAACACACCACGCACACAACAGCTGCATGAACCACCGCCGCGCCGTGGTATGACATGTCTAAGTGTTTTTGTTTTCATTACCTCACTTTTTTTAAATTTCCATTATTGGTACAGAATGTTTAAATAATATACAATCACATTCACAGCACATCTGCCCCGTGTGGGTTTTTGTAGGCCTAGGTAGGTAGATATAGAAACGGCTGTCCCACTTCCGTGTAGGACACAATTAGCGCTGAGTGCGCCGTTTTGATACCATACCTCATAAGATTCTAAAAAGATTTAGGGATGGATTAGGAATGATGTATATTTCGCACGTACAATCCTATATAAATGTATAATGAAGTATTGATCTCCCTACACTACGGCCTATTGTCTCATAGTGCCATCTAGTTTAGGAGAGATAAGGGGGGGCGCTACAGCCAGTTTGTGTTGTTAAGGTATGAGATCATATCTTTGATCTTGAATTCTGTGAGTTCCTCAATACCGTTGAAGAATGCTTTACCTAAGTGGAGTGCTCTTTTCCTAGCCAAGGCCGGGCAATGGCAGAGAAATTGTAAGACCGTTTCCTTTTCATCCTGGCCCTCACAACTACGGCAGAAGGGGTTATGTGGTATACCCAATTTTGCCACATGCTCCCCAAGGGCCAGTGCCCTGTGCAGGTAGCAACAATCCTGGCTATGTCATGCCTTGGTTTGGAAATTAAATTGATTGATTTTCGTTTGTTATAGGCGGGCCAGATTTTCCTAGATATAACACAACTCGTTAAACTATTCCACCTATGATTTGTTTCTGATGTATATTTGGTCAGGTTCACAACTCCAAGAGGAGCATATACTCTCACTGCCTATTTCCTTGAGCCTCAAGATACTGCAGGACACCTGATATTTAATAAAGAGGTCAATCAGAAGGAGGTTCAGGATGACGCTGAGCAGGACCTGATTGCCCTTGATATCCCTACGCAAGCATTTCTCTGCACCTTTGTAAGCTTGTTTACTATATGTAAGCTTTGCTGAGAGCAGGCCACCACACAATGGATCCGTAAACACGTATCGGTCTAACAACCGCTGTGTACGTCCTCTTGATCATTTTTGACTGGAGGCCCCACTTTTTACCGAAGGTTTTGTTACAGGCGTAGAAGGCTACGCACGCCTTTCTCACCCGTTCTTCGATGTTGAGCTTACAGGTTAATTTGGTGTCTAGTATTACGCCCAGATATTTGGCACTGGAAGACAGTGTTAATGAATGACCGTTTAACCGAGGTAGAGTGAATGGTGGAAGGTACTTTGATTTTGGTGGTGAAAAGCATCAGCTCGGTTTTGTTGTTGTTAACACCTAGTCCACAGCTCGCGGCCCAGGTGCTTCCTTTCTTCAAAGCTGTATTAGTGATTTCGCTAATCACGCTTGGAAATTTTCCTGAAACTAGAATAACCAAATCATCGGCGTACGCAACCGCTTTCACTCCACTACTCTCGAGTTTCACAAGAATGTTGTTCATGACCAAAAGCCATAAAAGAGGAGACAGTACACCTCCTTGGGGTGTTCCTCTGCTGGCATATTTGGTACACATTGAATATCCTAACTTTGATTGAATCCTCCTATTACTTAGCATGGATATTATCTACCTTTTGATGTAGTCTTCAACACCATGAACACGATGAATACGGTTAGTACGTTATTGAAAGCTCCTTCCACATCTAAGAAGGTAGCTAAGGTATATTCCTTGAAATGGATCGTTCTCACTACCTCATGAAGAGCAGTCTCTGTAGATCTACCCCTCATGTAGGCATGCTCTGACTTAGATAGGGGACAACTACTCAGACTACTCCTTATGTGAGATACTACGATTCTCTCCAGAGTCTTGAGTAGAAAGGATGTAAGGCTAATAGGTCTGTAATCTTTAGCAGATTCATGCTCCAAGCCATAGGGACATGGTTTAGTAAGAGGCAACCTTTAAAAATACTCTCAAACCGTGTTACTATACTAATTCTAGCTGATTTTGCAGCATTATAGGCAGTATTCCATCAGGGCCTGGAGATTTGTATGGCGAGAGAGCTTAAATAGCCCAGACTATATTTTCTCTAGTTATAAGGGCGTTAACATGCTCTATGGAAGTTGGCATGGAAAGTGTACATTCATTAGTAACTCTAATGTCTCCGTTGGAGATGATGTCCAGCTTCCATCTGGTTTTTTTAAGAAATGAGGGGTTCGAATGTTCTTTCGATAAAACCCTTCTAAGCCTGGCCGAATCTTTGATATTTTCGATGGACTGACAATACTCTTGCCATCATTGTTTTTTGGCTTGAGCTATAGAACGCTTGTATATTCTCAAGCAGTCCTTATAAGGCTGATAGAATTTATGCTTATAGCAGATACCTATTAAAAATCGTTCTTGTAATTTTCCTCAGATTAGATGTAGGCCTCGTAAAATGTACCACAAAAATAGTGTTAGCCGTTTTATAATGATAAAATGATTACTGAACGAACAGTTATTGGACTGCCTCCGATCTTGACTAAATTAAATGACCCTACCATTTTGTTGTTCGTTCTATCGATGTTAGTTGGAAGGTAATCTAGTACTCTTCTTAAAACAGATTTCCTCGGGCTTCCAAGAAATTTTCAGTAATAAAAAAAATACATCTTTCCAAATTCCTAAACCTAACTTTTATGTCAATATTTTAAATTACAAAAATTAATAATATTATCTCCTTATTATAACGTTTCCTAAAGAGAATCTAGGAGTATCTACAAACACAGCAAAGCTGATTTTTGTAAAAATTGTCTTAAAATCTACTTAAGTCTATCGAGGCTTTTTAAATCCAAAAATCTAACCATTTCTTTGAAACTGCGAGTGAAGCAGATTTGATAACAAAAAATAAGCATGGTAGACTCCCTTTAGCTGAACATCTATAAGAGACAGCGCGGCGGACTATACTGGCACTGGATGGATGGCGAATTATTGCATCAGGTTACAATTGGGATACATGGAAGAACTTGTTGAACGGGGCCCGGACCGGATCCCAAGCCCAACTGCAGCTTTGGCGTAGATGAAGGGAGCAATTTCATTGGTCAGGCCAACAACGATGATGATGACGTATTACTTATGTCAAAAAGAAATCTAAAAAATCTGCTATATTTGTATTGTTGTACGTCGCCTGAGAAAATTGTTGTTAGGAAAAATCGTAACTTTGAAACTTTAAATAAGAATTGATTGAAACTTGAACCATTTATTCAGAACGAGTTATATTATATTTTTTAGGCAAAATAAAAAGTATTAACGAAAATTGAAGCCATATATTTATTAGTATAAATATTTAATTCATTTTTTATTTAACTTATGAATAAATGTAGGTAGGTACCTATACTACATTAAAAGACCCATTATGTATTTATTAATTTTAAAGCTCTTCTTGTATACCAAGCAAATAAACAATTACCTAAGTAGGTATTAAAGCTTGCATCCTATAGAAAGATCTAAGGGCAGAATGCTCTTTTTTGTTCGGAGAAAAATTGGATCAAGTCTTTGTGATCGTTCGAAAGTTGGCGGTTGATATGGTTTCGTTTAAAATTTTATCACTCATTGTAGTAAAGTAAGAATAAATGAACGAATCATTCTAATTTGCTTATAAGTCACAATACTTACGGAATAAGGTAATTCCGGTGGAGGTGACTCATCCGAACTGAAACAAATCGTGAATTCAAAACAAATGAAATTCAGGTATTTTATCTGTAAGTCATTTTTTGCTAGCCATCTAGAACCTCTACTTTTTAATTTAGCTATAAGCGATGTCCCGTTATGTGTACCGTGTACGTAATAGCAAAATTCTCATCTTCGCAGATGATATGAAGATTTACAAAAACATCTGTTCTAGTAATGACCACATTCTTCTACAAGATGACATTAATAGTTTTGCATTGTGGTGTGAAAAAATGTCAAACAATGACCTTTTCAAGGAAGCGTGCACCGTCTTCATATGACTACGCTATCTCACAGCACATTCTAACCCGTGTAACTTCCGTAAGAGATCTTGGAGTTTTTTTTTACCCCTAAATTAGATTTTTCTGTGCACATTAACAACATCGTGAATAAAGCAAACTCAATGCTTGGATTTATAAAACGTTGGTAAAAGGCGTTCCGCGATCCATATTATTGCTATGTTCGCCCTCACTTAAAATACGCTTCCCAAGTTTCGTCAGCTCATTACAGGCGCGGATCTAGAATTTTATTCCGGAGGGGGTCACAGGATAGAAAAAAATCAAAAATAACAAGAATACTCAAATAAATATAGAACGGAAGGTTTAAACGGTTAGAAATTTTTCATAAATTCAACTATTCAGAAGTTATGAGCAAAATTAATTTTTCCATACGTTTTTGAAGAAATAAAACAAAGTAATGTGTTTGCTTTTATTCAATACACTTTCGAATGAAATATTCGAATCAAATATTTTTTCAGAGCCAGTTCGTCATAAGGTTTAAAGTCGATTAAAAAAGGTTTTGATTGTGGTATTAAATTAAATGTTTATGTGCCATAATTAAACAAGTAGTTAGTGAGAAATAAAAAAATTCAATCAATTATAAGAAGTATCAATTATAGGAAGTATTAATAGCGGTGACGTGAAATTACGCACAACGAAATAAGCTATTTTCTGAAATTGAAAATCCTTGAACCTAGTTGGATGTGGAGTTGAAAGTACCGCGTTGTTTCTCGTCAAAAACATCGAGATAAAAACCAACAGAATCAAACCCCGGAGGAATATTTCAGGAGAGCAATTTACATTCCTCTGTTGGACAACGTTGTGACAGACCTCAACGAAAATCTCTCTAAAGAGTGATAAAGCTTTTTGGGTTGAGAGTGTTTCTACCTCGGACTTCCTATACAGCAGAGGACATTGAAGAAGTTCAGCTTGTAGCAGAAACGTACCAGAAGCTTCTGAACTCTCCGCCTTCGAGCATTATTGCCGAATTTGAGTTGTAGGTAGCTAAAAGGAACCGAATTGTTGAAAACGGCGGTGAACTCCCAGATTCGGTTCCTCTCGCCCTTGATGGTGTGATGGTAATCTATCCTGCTATTAGTACATTGCTTACGATTTTGGAAACGCTCTCTGTTACTGGAGCCACTGCAGAAAGGAGTTTTTCAACTCTCCATCGCCTCAAAACTTGGTTAACACGGACTCACCGGGCTTGCATTGCTACACATCAATCGTGACATCGAATTAGACAACGATGCGATCATTAAAAGATTTGCGAAACAAAATAGAATTTTGCATTTTGTGTTATAAATTATGCTTTTGGTTGGAACTTGTAAACAGATTGTAAACAAATGCTAGCCCTAGCATAGGTATAAACTATAGCCAAATTTATAGAAAAAATAATACAAAATGTCAGTATTGTGTTAAAAAAATTGTTGATTCAGCCTTTTTTTTATTCTATTTTTTTCAGAGGACAAAAGAGTAACTTTTATGATCGTTTGGTTAGTTCCCGGTTCTTAAGTTTGCAAAAACTAGGTTTTGTTCGTTTGTTTTCTTTTTGTTATTCGGTTTGCAAAATATTGGTTCAGCTCTTTTTTTTTAAATACAGCCTGTTTGGGGGGGGTCATGACCCCCGTGACCCCCCCTCTGAATCCGCGCATGGCTCATTACAATATTCATATTGAGAGACTAGAATCTGTTCAACGAAATTTTACTCGTTTTGCCCTCAAAGGTATTCTATGGAGTGATCTTTTGAATGTCCCCTCTTATGAAAACCGTTTACTAACACTACAAATGGAAACATTGTCAAGTAGACGAAAAAACAACGACATAGTATTCTTTCATCAAGTTATTACTGGTGTAACGGATGCACCGGAACTACTTGGCGCTATATCTTTCAACCATCAGTGTGGCGGTTATAATTTTCGTAGGAAGGACTTGGTACAAGAAGCAAAACATCGTACCAACTATGGATTCTATGAGCCTTGACACGTATGAGTAGGCTTTCAAACTGCAACTCAGACTTATTTGATTTAAATATGTATACCTAATGCAGAATAAATTAAAGTCTTTGATCAAGACCAGTGTTCTACACTTTTATATGTTTTTCTGTTTACTTAATGTTTGTAATTAATAGTTATGTATTAATCTTGTTTTGTTAACTGTCTTGTTTCCCCGGAAATAAACCGGTCGAGTAATAATTACCAGACGCACAAACGGAAACAGGAACCGGAAGCCCAGTAGTGAAAGTCCTACCTCCGGTCAAGACAGCAAGTAACCGGATATCCGACAAGTGGACGCTTTAACTACCTAGATCCGAACGCATAGCGGAAGCGACACCAGCGAAAACGCATTTAAGAAGGAACAAGTCAAAATTGAATTATTTTACTTTAATCATAATTGTAGCTATTAAGTGTTTCCTAATAAAGAATTTGTTATTAGGTTCAGAAGACCTATCATTGAAGTTTCGTGTTTTCTTCAATAGACCTTGGCACCGACGAGCGAAACCTCGGCTGGGAAACAAAAGGCACATCACAAATTGGCGGTTGCTGCACGGTCGGAATTCAGGACAATTTCCTTCGATATTAAAACCCCTTACCACTGGTGGGGGAAGCTTTAATAACGAAATGGCGGTCGGCGGCGGAAATGACCAAAAGCACTCAGATCGAAACTCAAAAGTTGAAATGACAACTAATAGTAGTGACGAAAGGTAGTGGTAGTGGTGATCTTACTACGAAAGTACTGATCCTCATATGAACTTTACTACTAAAACCTAGTGTGGATTGTACGAATGCGAAAGCTAAACTTTCATGCGTTTCGGTTTAATTGCTTGTGTCATGTGTCAACACTGTTATTGATTAATGCAAAACACGCCATGAGTTAATGAGTCATACGAGATATTTTGCTTATGCATTGTCTGGTATGGATTCAAGGCCAAATGAAATGTATGCAAATATATGCACGAATTCGTTTTGCCTGCATATGTGATTTTTAAAGCGAGCGTGAATTATATGAATTCTAAATGCAAAATTGACCGTCTATTTAGTTATTTGTTTGGAAAAATCGATATTGTTGTATGAGAGCATGTAAAACTTCGTTACAATCTATGTGAGTGTTTGGTATGTTATGTTTGCTTACTAACAACTAACACTGCACTGAGTGATGAGCCGGTGGTATAACATAGCTTACTATGTTGGCAAACCATTGGTCGTTAGACGGTGCTTGCAAAAAGCTGTCTTCGACCAATTCTAATAGTGTAAAAAAAGTCGACTGAAGTAGGTACACATTTGTATACGACATTAATTTACCTTAACTTGATTAAAAAATTAGGTAGGTATGTGCAGGATTTTTGTACACATACGACACTAATTTAATGATAGATAAGTAGACGATTTTTCAATAGAAAAAAAAATAATATCTGTATACAAATGCGACAAAATAAATACCCAATCGCTATCGCAGTCGACCTTGGACATATTACAAAATGAATACCTTACATAGTATCTCCGAAATTAAGATAAATATTAAAATGCGGAAAACAGCTTTTGAAAGATTATTTTTTTGTCAAAACTGCATTAAAACTTAAAAGTCGCAATGAAAGACAGTAATTTTCTCAGGTGACGTTTATTCAACTTCTATGCCGAAATGAACGAAATGTCATTGCGATGCATGATAATCAACCTTATGTTAAATCTTCGAACCGATATCATTGGAATACATACAGTTAATTTTTATTAATTTTTCTTTGTTTTTAAAATATTGTTATACTATGAATTTTTTTCCACCCTCAAAAAAAAGAAGGTAGGTATGCATTCACGTAAAAGGTTAAGAAACCTCTACTCTATTTTTATGATGCTGGTTCAGTTTGCGCTTATCTTCATACCTACCATACCTTTGTGAAGTGTGAAGGCAAATCAATTTCTTCGTTAGAACTTACTTAAAAATTTTATATAATAAACACAATATATTCTTACCTTCATACCTTACCTACCATCCTTCATGCTGAAACCACATTTCGCATATTATTTCGGCAGACAAAGCATCTGGTATTTTTATGTATCATAATAATAATATCAACATGTATGCGTATGTGAGATGAAATTAAATCTTAATACATAATATTCTCCCTTGAAGCTCTGTAGGAGTTTACCCATCTGCTCTCACTTCTGTGCTAGACCAAGACTATTCTCTGTTCAACAGGTGACAGTCACATAGAGCAAGAACGAAAAATATCTGAGGTGTGAAAATTAAACCCCAAACTTGATCCCGGTTTACTACGCATTCACACATTATCCATACAAACAAAATTTTCGTTTATACAATACGTTCACATGTAACGGCGAACAGCCATGTCTCTTTTCTTCTCTGTTCTATTCAAAAATTTCTATGTAAAATGTGGAGTAAAAGCATAATTTCAAGATTTAAGTATTATAACGTATTCTATTTACTCGAGTTTTCAAAACTTAAACCGATTCTCTTTGGGTAACAGTTCTCTATTTCGAATACCAATATTTCTCTTAAGAACATGAAATGGTTGTTGCTGGCTGAGAATGAAACAGTGATGTGATAAATGTTAAGCCCTTGTTTCTCTCAGTCAACTTTTACCAACACCAAACTATTTTCTCATCTCTCTCCATTGAATGAACTTTCTCTCTGAATCGCAAGGTAAGATATCTAGCTCTAGTTCATATTTTTGTTCTGAATTAATTATTAATATTTTGGCTAGCTCTACAGCTACATGTGCTCCTCTGTAATCTGTGTAGTGTGTATAACGAAAACGATGCTTTGCGATATTATTTTTAAGTGGACCTGAAACATCGAAAAAGAAAGAAATTCGAGGAAAACCATTTCAGAATCTTTGTTGGCAGTGGCACCCTGAGCACACATATTCATGTAGATATTGACTCACATTCAGTAAGAGCATTATGTAGCCCTCTTGATGCATTGCTGTAAATGCATACGCCTACTTTGTTGGTGTGAAAGTTTCAAGGATTCAGACTGTGGCTTAGATTTATTTTTTGACATGTTCGTCCTGGTCTTCTATTTTGTGTAAACACTAATATCAGAACAAAACAAAAAAGATGAATTAAAGCTGTATGCCTGTGCATATAATAAGTATTAAGAACACAAATATACGTTGCCTAGGGTCGGTCGCCGGGAACAGCGATGACGACAAGTTCTTCCATTGCATTGGTGGGTACAATTATACTATACTTTACCTAGAAAGAAAGGACTAGTGCACTTTGAGTGCCGTAGTGCATTCTCTATCCTTTTGGCTGGCATATAAGTTGAAGGATACCCACTGTATGAGGAGACAGTAGTTGTGTTAAGCCTGAGCGTTTTTTGTTATAAGTTTGCCTCCATATTTGCCAAACATGAATATTTACAGGACGGAAATGAGTTGTGAAAGTCAAATTCATAGCACAAAATTAAACGAAAACGACATCCACAAGGACATTTTCAATCTGATGCACATTGCACATACCAAGTTGTCTGACAATTTGTCTATGAGTTGGTGCAAAATAAACCCCTTTTAGCATATTATGCAAAGGTGCACACGAAAAATATATTTATATGTAAGAAAGGCTTTTAAATAGATCCGCTGAAAGTTCAAAGAGCTAAAACTAATGAAAAAAAAACTTCCTGTCATTGAATATGCGATGCAACGTGATGGAATCTGCTGATTTATTTTGTTTGTTTTTGTTTTATTTTTATATGACACTTTAATTTATGTATGTATCCGTTGATGAATAGGAAAAACGATATAAATATGTGCCATACCGAACGTCCGAAGAAGCCAAAATTGATTAAAGTAATTCTAATTTGAATTCAACACTGGTTTTGTTGAGATGTTGTGCTTAAAATCCAGTGACATCATGCTTTGTTCTTTTAATTATGTCAATGTCATACATCTGAAAAATGATGAATGAAGTGAGGGTTGGGACATCTTGTCTGATTTTCTCCTCAATCGTACCTTGTTTTTAACTGTATTGGCCCTAGTTTTGCTAGAATGGTTCCTTTAAAGAAGGTTTTAATAAAAAAAAATGTCCGCCGTTTTTAAAGCAAATCCCGAGTAGCACAGACGGGTTTTTATTTGGTATTTATAACTAAAATAAAACAATCAAGTTGTTGCCCATGTATTACACTAACGCAATTTAAAACAATTGTGTAACCCAAATAGCCGCGTTTCCCCTCTCGATTTGCAACAAGTAGGTTGTAAATAAGTTTCAAAGAGGTTTAACTTTGTTATTTCTCAGTTTCATAAATGTTGTTTCAACTACATAATGTTACATGTAACTTAACATAACATTTGTGCAACTTTAATTGTACTTGCAGATAAGTTCTACTAATGTTGCAAAAATGTTCATGCAAGGATACTTTGTTACTTATTGTAACTTAGTAAAGCAAGCACAAAGAGTTTAAAATAAATTTTTATAACATGAATATAACTTAAACTATTTCGTTCTACCTACTATGTTATAATATTTATAATAAGAAACATTGTTTCAGAAAACATTGTAAAAGTTTCTATTAAGTTATTAATCAATTTCATTAAAAATGTATAATGTTTTCAATCATGTCATAAAGAAGATAAACTTCAAAGCCTTGAATAAGATCAATACGTCTAATATAGATATTGAAAAGGCGAGTTTTGGTCATTTATGAACGGAAAATCTTAGTGCAACGCTGTTTTTGTCATAAAAATTGATGTTCTACTTCTAGAAAACTTACGCGCCACCCAAAAAAATAAAATTGAGCGAAAAATTGAAAAAAAGAAAAATATTCATGTTTGTATTGAGGCTTTGAAGTTGGCAAAATATTAATGAATTACGTTAGGAAACGAATCTTTTATCCATTTTCATTGACTTTCCCAATGGAAAAAGTGAAACCTATTGGAAAAATTAGTTTAAAAATAAAGCATATGAGATCAAATTCTAATAATGGGTTATTAGATTGTAAACAAAATGGCACTTGTTGCAGGAAACATCAATAAAACATTGTCTTTTAATATTATAACTTATATGTTATTACAACAAAGATTCAACAAAGTAAAAACTTCAGGAAATAAAGATCCTCATTGTAACTAATTTATGTTGTTAATAAAACATAGATGAATTGATTTTTCTTGTCATCATTTCTAAAACGTTACTGAAACTTAAATCTAGATGTTATAAAAACCTTTTTTTTTTGTGACAGGAAGAAAATCACACAAAAACTAGGATAAAACTTTGATCTTTGTTCATCAGAGTTACCGCAGTTCACTTTTTGTTTGTATTTTAAAAAAAATGTTATAAAAGAAATCACGTTATTATTATTATTATTAATATTATTATTTTAATAATTATCTTTTTCCGTATTCTCTTGTTCTTTTTTTTTTTAAAGAATTTTTCTATATTTATTTTGAAGACAAAACAAATGATCTCTCAAATTTGAGAGAATTGCTCGTAGTGTCTCTTGGAATGTTAATTTCATACTTTGAAACAACACTAACAAATCTTCAAACGAAAATTCCCATTTTTGAAAGTTGGTTGATTCCGTGTTAGCATCCTCAAAATAAAAATAAACACAATAATTTGTTTTTCGAATTAGAAATATCAATCAATCAATCGATAAATTTTCACTTTTTATTTTAATATTTTAAAATATCAACGCATTATAACAAGAGACTGAATTAAACGAGAGGACCAGAAGGAAACAATAAAACTGAAGCAAACTTCTCTATAATTCATGAGAAAAAAGAAACGTCAAAATTTAAATCCATTTTACCTGCTCCACAGCTGGATAAATTTTAAATCATTTTATTCAAGTGACTGCACACATACACCGATATGTGCACACAATTATGCAATTATGCAATTATACAAAAATAGTAGGCTTGGGCTTCTATTCTTCAAATTGTCAAATTCACTTAAGCAATAAGCGAATGTAACCGCACTAGCAAAATTTGAACGAATAGTTAACGAACGTTGCTTAAGTACATTACGGTTTGCTCATAGGGTTTGCATGTATTCACTGATTCACTTAAGCGTGCTTGCGTGAGCAAAATTGCATTATATTTCAGCCTTTAACCAAACGTCTAGTTTTAATACACATTTTAACCTTATTCACCCAAGGTCTTAAGGTCTTTTGCAAATTGCGTTATGTGTATAAAAAACTTGACTTTTCGTTTCATTTTGACACTACGGTTAAAGTCACATTTTTCAATTGAATTCAATGAATGGGATCAATGACAGCAATTAAAATGATTACAATCTCTTACAGAAACAATAATTAAATCTACGAACTATTTTATGACTTGTAAAGTTTTTGAATCTAGCGGCAACTCTGACATATCGTCAGTCTTTTCATTTCATTTCAAAAACTATTTGTTTTTTGTAAAATTTTGATGGTCGATTTATTGAACTTAATATTAACATACCATTAATCTTATTATAACATATAACAACTCTGAAACCCTTAAAGCCAACGCAAAGCGTAGCGTCAACGTTATTGTAACACTGTGGTAACTTGAACACAACCTTACAACCCTAAACGTCAACACAAAGCAAAGTAAATTCCAACTACCATTGGTGCAATATCGGCTTTTTTGTGGATATTTAAAAGAATAGGTCAGAATTCAAAGCGTGCATTAAAAGCATTTTGCTTGATTAAAAATGATGCGCTGCATTCCCTCAAATCTTGAATCAAAGATACTCTGCCCTCTTCTGCTCCAAAATCGTTTTCAAGTTCTGGAAAACTGGTTTCATTCAGTTGTATGTCCCAATTTTCATCATCGCCCTCCGACGAAATACAGTTTTGCTGGTACTGATTATTTTGGGTACTTTGACTGCTTTCTTCGGGAGATGGATTATTTAACTGAAAATTATTTTCATATGGAGTATTTTCACCACGTTGAACAATGTTCGAAAATGCCCCAATATTTTGGCGAGGACGAACTAAAGATGGAGACAATGATGTCGTCTACGAGTTCTCTCCTTTTTTTCAGGTCATTCCCATTGGATCTACCTTTTTTCCATGACTCTAAATAATTTCATTTTTGATTGTTTTTATTTTTCATAATAATTTTATTTTCCCTTCTTGAACAAAAATACAGATTTGCACAACAGTCAAGTTTTAGAAACTCAACTATAACATATCTTGAATCTTAAGAAATGTTGTAGTTTTGTTTCAAAAACAAGCCAAATGTTTTTTTATTTCAATACTAGTACTTTGGTTACAAATTTGTTTTAATATTGTAGCAATCTTTGTTTCATGTAAACAAATTAGAAACCAAAATATAACAAAGTCTCAAAAAAAAAAAAAAATCGGTTATATTTCAGTAATATTTCAGTTATATTTCAGTTAGTTTCAACTTAGTTTTAAATATGTATATTCAAACGTTTGTTTGTTATATTCGTATTTTTCAAATAGAAAACAACATTACAAAGAAATATGAAATTGATTTGTTTTGATGTTGTTAATTGTAACAAAGTTCTATGTCCTTTTATATAAAGCCATTAACTATTTAAAGTATGGCTTCTTTAATTACATGTATACATACATAATTATTATGGGCATTAATTTAAGAGTGTTCTCTTAATTAATACATGATTATATATTGGTTGTATAAACTTGTTTATTACAATTCTGTTCAAATAAACGTTCTAATTGTAAAAACCTTACAGACATGTTTTTGTTACTTCTGTCCTTCTTCTAAATTGAAAATTATATTGAAGTTACATAAATATTCTAACAGATTGTTGCAAGGAAGTTATTTTAACGTTTAAGTTAAACGATAACGAAACATAAATTTTAAACATGTTATAAAAACTTTTTATCAACTTTCAAATGATTGACTTTTATATAACCTTATAATAACAACACCAATTTTTGGAAAACAACTGGAAACAGTTATGTAACTGATTTTTAACATTTCAATTTACAATGTTATAACTTTTTTTCGATAAACAATTGACAAACTGAAATATAACTCAAAATGTTGCAAATTACTTCAACAAAACACAAATAAAACAAAAAACTTGTTATAAATCGAGTTCTGTGCTACTCGGGATGCTTAGTGAGAAATTTTCATATAAATAAGGCTAAAAATTTGAAATCTGATGAAGAAAGATGACTATATTTTTCTTTCTTTCTTTCTTTAGGTAAAACAAATGGCTTAAATAAAATAAAAAAAAAATAGATCTTGAAGATCCAAGGCCTAAATGACTTACTCTCATCAACAATTCTCTGGGTGCGTGAGAAGAATTGAGGGGACCTACAATTTAATTTAACGCCGATTCTGAACCGCAAAGTTGAGAAGTACTTTTTCATGACAGATTGATACTCTTGGAAGTTTTGTCAATTCTTCGCAAGAGGCAGTACCCGTGAAAGATGAAATAAAAACTTTATGGGCGCGAGTAGGACTCGAACCCACCTAACCGCTTAGCCACGGGAGCTGCTAAAGCAATATTAATAAACAAAGATCCTAATTTCTACTAGATATACTATGCACATTATTATAATGAGACTCCGCAAACCTCGGCTCTTCTGCTTTTTAACCTTCATATACCTTCACTCAGGAGTAATAATAAAACATTGAATTCGTCGATTTGAAATGTGGTTTACTTTATGCAGATGTGAAGGACTGCATATTATTTTAAATGTTCTGCACCGCAATTGCTTAAAGCAATAAATTAGAAATAATAAAAGTAAGATTATTTAAATAAAAACGACCACAGTGGTGTCAAAAAAGTGCCTAGTGCAGGTTGTATTTGCGAACATTACGAGTGTTGTGCCAACATCATTCAATGTGAATGTCACAAAAAACATTAAGAAGTAAAAATATGTAATTAAAAGTCATAAAAAAAAAATTAAATTGAAATATCTGCATCAAAAACACATTTAATATGAAATATTTGATGCCATAATATCTATATATATAAAAGAACAGCCTAATTTTTGTGTTCGTTCGCTAACCGGGCACTCTGGTTGACCGATTTTCCTAATTTTTTCTCTGAATGCAAGAGGTATTAGGGTAGAAGGTTTAGCAAAAATAAAATGTATATTTTTCAAATGCAATGAAATGACAAACGGTTCCAATGTTAAAAAAACATATTTTTTCACTACAAAAAAAAAAATATCTGATCGATTTCAAATATTGAAATAATTATTTGTCAAATCGAAAAATATTTTAATAGAAAATTAATTATACATGTACATACATACATATGTATGCTACACAAGGACGAGGGCGATACAGAAACTACTTCAAAAAGCTTGCAACAATATTTGACGATGTACCCGCATTCATATTTTGTTTGTTCGATGGACTTAGAAATCATGATTGGTAATAGTAGCATGATGTGCCATTTTTGTCTTTAAAAGGAAATGCAAAAGGTGTATATGACTGGTCTGTGAGTGCCCTCCAATGTTTTTCAGTTCCTGAGCTCAGACAACAAGTTTAAGAAAATGGGTTGAAAAAAAAATCATAGATAATCTCGACTGGACTATTTGTGGCCATTGACGTGTTCTTAGTCATGTTCCCTAGCCTAGAAGTCCTAAACAGAAAACAGTATTTACATTGGAAGCGAAGTTCCCTGCACCCATCAGGTCCGTTCTTTTACTTTTTCGGCAGTTTTTGTAAAAACTGTCAAAAATCGAGGCTTGGTGATTAAAATTTGTGATTCTCCCAAAAAGTAAAATAACGCTTCACAGCAAAAATCTGCCAAATGCACAAAATTATATCAAACGTCAACAAAATTCAATGTGCTTCTTATGGTTTGGCAGAACTTACAAAAACTGCCACAAGAAATTTTTTTGGCTAAAATTGGCAGAGAGGGGAAATATTGTTCTCCTTCAAAAGTGACAGATCTTACTAAAAATGGGAGTAAAAACTGTAAGTGCGAAAACTGCACACTCAACCTTTAAGTTCCCACTAACAATTTCTTAAGAGCGGGAACAACGTCCCGCAGGTCAGCTAGTTTCTTATATAATTGTTGATATTTTGAATTAAAAAAAAATCCTTGGTGCGGATTTTTTTAATTAATTTGTTTTTTATAAGAAATTTCAAAAAAGTCCTGATATTAATCTGGGTATGCAGTATTCAAGAAGATTTAAACTCGTTTTATGTGTGAATTTAATTTTAAAAATACAGAATTTTGAGTAATTAGTATCTTTCATTTATTTGAAACAACTTCCGTATATGATAAAAGTAAAACTTTACTGAAATTTAATTCGTCCATCCAAAATGGTCTAAATGCTATTAAGGTCTCTAAGTATATGAACCGTAAGCCCTGTATCCAAAAAAGTTAAGTCCTTGGTCTTTTCTGCCAATCTTACAACAAATTATTTTATAGACTATCAGAATTAATTTAAGTTGAGTTTTACTTAAATTAAAATATAAAAGTTTTGAGTTCCAGTTCATAAGTTTGCCCATACTTGTCAAATGCTCATGCATTCCATAATTTGTTCGCTGCATAGGGATCCTAATCAAATCTTGACTACGGAGATTATAACCTCCCCCTCGATAGCAAAACAGAATATACACCTACTCTTAAAAAACAAATACGCTGATCGCACTTTTAGTTTTTGAAAAAATCTCAAACAAAAAAACGGTTCTATGAGAGGTAGGTAGGTACAAAAATAATTTTTCAATATTAACATTAGTTTTGATCTTAAAATTAAAATTTAAAAGAAAAAAATGAAACACGCAAATGTTAGATTTTCTTAATGTTCGTAAAGTTCCTCAGTCCAATCAATAAATAAATAACTCTTATAATATAAGAAGAAAATAAAAGAAGAAGACATCGACAACATAAGCGCGTTGTATAGTGTTGTCATAAGAAGCTGTGATAAAATTTGTGATATTAGTTTTAACTTTGTTGTATTCTTTGTTTTATTGTTTAGAATTGTTCATGTATTTATCCTTTTAGTTGTGTTATTTATTCAATTATTTATTCAAAATTTAAAAAAAATATAATTTCCAATGCAATAGTGCAGCAAACAAACAACTAATAAATTTGAAAAAATCCCCTGAAGAAGCTGTAAAATAGCCAGCGAAACGTCGGGTATCAAAAGATGAGTTAGTTTTTATTAATTGCATCCATATAATTGATCATAAAAGCCCAATTAAACAATTATTTGATGAGAATTAGTTTTTGAGTGAAAAGTCTTAAAAACAATATTTCATATTTTAAGTTAATAGAAATGTATAGATTAAATTAAAGTGAAGTTTATGATATGTATTGAACGAAAAGTACATTCTCAAACACTTATCCTCGTTCAATTAATATTACATTTGTTTCTAAGATAATTATGTTTTATTTCTGGTAATGGTTTTGATCAATCAGATCACGTATAGTTTTGAATTTGGTTACAACGGGATAAATTATTCATTGAAAAATAGAAAAAGAAAGTTTTGTTAAACAGTAAAATGAAAATTGAAGTCTAAAAAGTGAATTCTCAAATGCTAAGCTTCTGTATTCAAATGCTTAGCTTTTTTACCTCAGTGAAATTCGTCACTATTTCTATGCATTGAGTAATCAATTTTCCGCAAGTAGAAACCAAATCAGGAAGTGATGGGACAGAAACTAGATAGTTACGAAAAACCAGAAATCTATGTATTTTCAGTCTTTGGTGCTGTGTAGACCAAGCAAGAGAGATCTTATCAAGAACTCAAAACAAAGTTGAGTCTTAGCATAGAACCATAGAAGATTAAAGGTTTTAGTTGGTAAGCCGCACGTTGGCCTGCACAAGCTGATTCATGTTTTAGTGCAGGAGTCGGTTCAGGCAAAATGTAAGGTAGAAAACCTTGAAATGGTGGAAGAATTTAATATGAGGCGGGAGTATTCCCCGAATTTCGACTATAATGGAAGAAAAATAAGAAAAGCTATATCGGTTTCTTAAGAAGCTTAGCTCAAAACCCTTTTTGTTAATTGAATATTTTGTTGAATTTTGTAAAATTTTGTTGTTTTGTTAAAAGTTAGAATAAATAAAATTATGAATTAAATTACAAAAACATGTTTTCTTTCAGAAATATAATTAAAAAAATAAATCTCAAAAAATCTCGAATTACCTTGTTTTCGAGATTTTTCCGAAATATTGTCCTTCGAGATTCTTGAACGTTCGAGATTTTTACATTCGAGATTTTTATTTTTTTGTTTCGATATTTTTACATTCGAGATTTTTATATTCGAGATAACGTCATCGAATCTAGTTACAAACAGAGATAACCATATTTCTTTTACATAAGTCGTTCCATAGATGTTTACAGTCAAAAATGCCATCTTGATAGTACGAGTTTAATAAATACTCAGAGCTCTATATTAAATACACTTCTAACTGAACGTGTTCTGAGCGCTAAAATTTATTTCGAAACAAATTTGATATCCAATTGACATTCGTCATTTTACAGCCGAATATTCATGAGAATATATTTTTGTAGATAAATATGTATATTCTTGGCCTCTTGGGTATCTACTAGAGGCAAGATGGCCATTTGTTTTGGCGACATCTTAAAACCTAGTTTGGAAGCAGTTTTTTTTAACATAAAAATCCAATTGAACTCATCCAATTATGACGCAGTTCGGACTAAAAATGTAATATGTAACCCATTTTAACCAAACGTCAAAAATAATTTGTTCCTGAAGTTGAAAGTGACATTCATTTCATTTGAAAATTTTGTTGTTGTTGATACTTGAAAACTTTTTTTTTTTTTGCTATAAAATAGCAATCGATTGTGGCGCCATTTAATAAACTGTTTTCTTACATATTTGTATTGCTTCGCTCTACTCTCCACGGGGGAATAAGTTTGTAAACGCCAGTAAAGATACATTTTTTTTATTAGTAGCATTTTCCACTTAATCCTTCGCTATTCTGTACTGTCAATATGGTATTTTTTACCAGCGCCATCTGGTCACAATACAAACAGGGATAGTCATTTTACCGACTTATGTAGAATCAAGGTTATCTCTGCTTGCAACTATATAGAATATTAAATTACATAAGATACACTCATCACACTTGTGAATAAAATACATACATACAAATAAATTCTATAAAAAAAAATGTATTATATATAATAATTTAATATTTTATTTATACAGGGTGTCCCAAAATTCAACTATAAGCTGGAACCAGGGGGTGGCCCTATTCATGACTGCATGGAAAAAAAATATAAAAAAAATCAAACGCCATTTTGTTTCAAATTACAACAAAAAATGTAAATTCTCAAAATAAAAAAATATCTCTTGACATTTTTTGCTACTGTGACCAAAAATTTTCATTAATTTTTGATTTAATATTTTTATCAGAATTTTAAAACATAGAGCATCCTTTCCTAGTTTCCAAAAATTCCAAATTTTTAGCGGTTTTTCCACGACAATTAATCAAAAAAGTTTTTTTTCCATAAAAATGGAATAAAAAAGAACATTGGAAACAGATCGTACTAAATTTTGAAGAGAGCGCATCAGAAAACCAATTTTTTAGATAAAGTGAAGTGATTTCTCTGAACAAATTTTTTGTTTGAAAATCGGTTGTTGTTATGAAAAAGTATGCATTACTTCTTTTTCTGGCAAGTTTAGCCAAAGTGTTACACCATTTTAGAATCTTGATAACCTGCGCCAATTTTTTAAAAAAGATGCCATGGTAGTGTCCATACATTTTTTTATAACCACGATGACTGAAAGTGGACTGAAACTAAAACAAAATTAAAATTTTATGGAAAAAAACTTTTTTGATTAATTGTCGTGGAAAAACCGCTAAAAATTTGGAATTTTTGGAAACTAGGAAAGGATGCTCTATGTTTTAAAATTCTGATAAAAATATAAAATCAAAAATTAATGAAAATTTTTGGTCACAGTAGCAAAAAATGTCAAGAGATATTTTTTTTATTTTGAGAATTTACATTTTTTGTTGTAATTTGAAACAAAATGGCGTTTGATTTTTTTTATATTTTTTTTCCATGCAGTCATGAATAGGGCCACCCCCTGGTTCCAGCTTATCGTTGAATTTCGGGACACCCTGTATATTTAATCTCCTTTTATTTTTGTTTTTAATCGTTTCATTTGTCTAGTATACCATGCAAAAACATCTGTTCTGGAGCTTCAGTTAGACTAAATTTTTTTTATGAGTATATCCTTTTATATAAAATCGTAATCTTAATTATAGAGTTTAACAATATATATAAGAATACTGCATAAATAACAATGACTAATAATTAAGGTTAAAAGATACACTCAAAAACTATTTTTTAACTTTCCATCAAAAATTGTTTCGTGAAAAAATAATTTGACTTCGGGGAATAGAAAAAATGTAATTAATTTGATAAATATGTTTCCTTTTTATTAAAAACTAGCCGACCCGCGGGACGTTGTACCCGCTCCTAAGAAATTGTAAGTGGTAATTTAAAGGATGAATGTGCAGTTTTCGCATAACAAAATATTAATGGAACTCTAAGAAAACTGTGGGTATCTAACTCTTTTACTTCTCAAGAAACAAAACATCGCCTTATGAGAACTCTAATCGTACCAATCATTTCCTTTTCGGAAGTCGTGTATCCGAAGCTGGATTCTTTATCTGAGCACAAACTACGTGTGGCGGTTAATGACATGACTCGCTACGTTTATGGTATTCGACGATATGACCATATCTCTGCTTTCAGTAAAAAAATTCTTAAGTGCACTATGGTCGAATACGTAAATTTCCGTAATTGTATCTTTCTCCACAGAAGTATTCACACAAGAACACCTGAGTACCTTTATGAAAAAATTGAGTTCTGTACATCGTCAAGAACAAATAATCTAGTTATTCCAACTTTTATATATCTAAACTCCTCACGGTTGTTCTTTCTTCACAGCATTCGCCTTTTTAACTCTTTGCCAGTTAGCATTAAGAGGATAACGGAGCAGTAAATTTCAAGACCGAGGTTTTTAAACATTTTTCTAACAACTAGGATGTTAAGAGGGAAACAGGAAAGAAGAAGAGAGGAAAAGTCTTATTAAATTAAATTAAAAAAAAAATATTTATAGCAACCTTAGAATTATCATTGTATATAGCATCAAACTACACTTTAATTGTTTCAACCAAAGTACAAATACTATAAACGACATTGTCTTAGTGTATTGTTTACAAAAAAGAAAATAAATTGAATTGAAATTGAATTGAAATAATAAACTGTAAAGATATTATAGTGAAGTATTATTTCGTTGACCCAATGCTGTCACGAAAGAAACGAAAACTACTTTTTATTTAACATTTTATTTACTTTAACTATTTGTAATTAAATTTTCCGTCCCAAAATAAATACAGCCCAAAAAAATCTGTATATTGTTGTTAATTAAATAAACTAAGTTTATTGTCTTTGAAAGTCATAAAAACTTAAGAAAAGATCAGATCTTAAGAAAAGAAAGCTGTCGAATTATTTCCGTGTATAGTACATATATTTGTTAATCGACTTTAATATTTTCTAATATTTAAATAAAACACCGAGAGCTGAGCTGATGACCGCACCGTTTCGCATCCAATTTGAAACTGTCTTTATTTTCATATTTTAAACAAGAAGGAGAAGATAAAAGGAAAAGAGAATAGCGTTTGTACAATGGAAGTAGGGGTAAAGTCTATAAATAGCATAAGCAGAAATAACGATCTGTTGTACATATGTATATTTTGAAATGACAATCGGTTTATGTTATTGTATCAGTAAGAGTAATTGTGTTAGGAACTAAAATACAGAAAGATATTATACAACGACAATAGGATAGCATGCAGTATCTCACACAGTAGTAACTACTACAATTCGGCCATCCTGACCTTTGAGATCACCTGATCTTTATCTATTTTTTACAATTTTTCTTTCTTTTATCAATTTTTCTAAGCCACGGTTTCATATTGCCGACCGCCCACACTCCTTGGTAGGGTAACCTTGTTTGTTGGAAATTTTCAACATCTCTAAGTACGTATCTATCGTTTCGCAATACTTTCGTAACCTCGTAAGGTCCCCGGAACTTTGGTATCAGTTTCTTAGACGCGCCAGGATGTGAATCGAAATTTTTAACCATGACAAAATCGCCAGCTTTATAAACGTTTGGTTTGCATCTTTTTCTATCTACATATTGTTTGTTATATGCCTGAGTGTTTTTTTGTTCTTCTATTGCTTTTTGTCTTACCTTCTTAAGATCCCGTTTCTCTCCTAATCTTTCTATTTCTATCAATTTATCCTTGAGTTCGTCTGAACACTTTCCTTTTTGGTCTACTCCAAACAGCATTACACTAGGGTGTTGCTTAATCGTTCGATTCACCGTATTATTAAAAGTATGTTCTACCTTGTCTAAGACATGATCCCAAAACAATCCCTCTTCCGGTTTCACTAACTTAGCCAACATAGGCCCTAAACTCCTATTTACTCTTTCAACCTGACCGTTCGCTTGAGGCGATCCCGTTGCAACTTTGACATGTCTAACATTCCTAGCTATCAAAAATTCTTTAAACTCAGTTGAAGTGAAACAGCTCCCTCTATCTGACACTATACATTTCGGTACGCTATATGCTCTAAAGTAGTCTTCTAGTGCTCTAACAACCTCTTTGGTATTCGTCGTCTTTGTTGAATACAACCTTACGAACTTAGTAAAAGCATCAACAACCACTAACACATGTTTTTTGACAGACCTAGAATTGTCTACCGGTCCATAATGATCTATGTGTATGACTTCAAACGGTATCTTCCCTTTTGGGATGTTGTGAAGGAAACCCTCCTCTTTACCTTGTTTGGCTGAATAAACTATACACTTTAAGCAATTTTTTATATGCGATCCTATTTTCTCTCTCATATTGGGGAACCAATAACTTTTCGAAATTAACTCACAGGTTTTGTCTGTACCTACATGACCCATTTCATCATGGTATTTGTATAAAACATGATCAATCATGTCTTCGGGTACTAAAAACACGATGGTACCATCATTCTTCTTTTTATACACCACTCCGTTTCTCATCTCATACGATTTACTTTCAGTCTCCTCTAACATTTGCTTAATCTTAACAATTTTACTATCTTTGTTTTGACATATTATCAAGTTTTCTTCGAACGTATTTGTTTCTATTGTCAACACATTCGTTGACCTACTTGACGCGTCTACATGTTGCATTCGACTTCCTGCTCGATGTTCTAACACCATTTCATAATTTTGTAACTCTAACGCCCACCTGGAGATTCTTGGATTGAGTTCTTTCCTCTTCAACGTCATCGTCAAAGAATTGCAGTCGGTCACCACCTTGAACCGTCTCCCTTGCAAATAAATCCTAAATCTCTCTAGGGCATACACTATCGCTAACGTTTCTAACTCGAAGCTGTGGTATTTGGCCTCCGCATCCGTAGTCCTTCTAGAGTAGTAAAAAATCGGATGAAATTTCCCATCCTGTTTCTTTTGAAGCAGTATGGCACCAAAACCTATGGCACTTGCGTCGCAATGTAATTCTGTTTCGTCTTTAGGATCATAAAGTGCCAGTACCGGAGTTTCTACTAGCTTTTTCTTTAGCGTCTCGAACGCATGCAATTGTTCTGGTCCAAAGTTAAACTCTCTGTCTTTTCTGACCAAGTCGTACAAAGGCTTGGCTATTATCGAGAAATCTTTGACGAATCTACGAAAATATGAGCATAAGCCTAGAAAACTTTGTACCGTGTGAACTTTTTGTGGTATAGGGAAATCCTGTATCGCTTTAATTCCTCTATCGTCTGCCTGTATCCCTTGTCCCGTGATCGTAAAACCTAGATACTTAATCTTCTGCTGTAGGAACATACACTTATCCTCTCTTAACTCCAACTGATTTTCTGTCATTCTTTTAAAAACTTCTCCAAGTATTCTAAAGTGTTCTTCATAACTTTTTGTTGCGATCATTATATCATCTAAGTAGACTATAACTTCATCATTTCTAATCATGTCTGAGAAGATCCTATTGATGTGTCTTTGAAAAGTCGACGGAGCATTTTTTAACCCAAACGGCATTCTAAGAAATTCGTATTGACCCAGCGGCGTAATGAAAGATGTGTACTTTATAGAATCTTCATGCATGTAAACATGGAAAAACCCATTCTTCAGATCCAGTTTTGAAAAAATCGTTTTGTTGGCTAGCCTATCTAACAAATCGTCTATAATAGGGATTGGATAACTATCCTTTGCTGTTATCTTATTTAACGTCCGAAAATCAATACACATTCTGATGTCTCCCGTCTTTTTCCTCACTAACACTATCGGCGAAACGTATTCCGACTCACTTTCCCTAATATAACCTTTTCTTAGATATTCATCTAACAACGAACTGAGTTCACCCTTTTCTGCATAAGAAAGTCTACGTGGACGACAATGAAAAGGTTTAACATCGTTGAGGACAAGGCTCATCTTTGTTTTGACTGTAGGTTCCGTGGGGCGATCGGCGTACAAATAATTTTTTTTATATAATTCGATCAGTTTTGTTTTTGTTTCAAAATTAACATCATTATCTATTTCTAACTTGACATCCATCTCGTCTTTATACTCAATTGACATAAGCTGTCTTTCAAATTCGCTCTGACTATCTGTTGTTATATTTTCTTTTGACTTAATTTCAATTTTTTTCTTTATGTCGGTAATTAATTTAAACTTCCCTTTTCTTAAAAAATCCCTTCCCAAGATTGCCTCATATCCAGTTGCCTCATCATCTACAATAATCAAATTAACTTCAATTCCAATTTCTTTCTCGAAAAAAATTACACCAGACACTACTCCAAGAACTTTTAATTTACTTTTATTTATTCCGTAGTAATTTTTTGTTTTTATTACACAACTACAACAATTTTTTTTAATGACATCCGGAATTCGTGACGTCTTTACCATGCTTATAGGGCTTCCGGTATCTATGAGGCAATCTAGAGAGATTTTCACATCATTATGTGAATCAAAACTAAATAAAAAATTTCTTACAAAATCGTTTGACTCCTCCTCTTCGTTCAGTTGATGAACCCTTTGTGCTAATTTCCGTTGGGGACAAGCAGCTACTATGTGTCCCTTTTCCCCGCACGCGTAGCAAACACCATACTCTCTCTTTGGCTTACGGCAAACACTCGCAACATGTCCCATTGAATTACAGTTGTAACACCTTACCGTGTCGTATGGCCTTCTCGATACTGTTGTCGTTGCACTCGTAGTCGATCCCGTTGCTGTTGGTCTTCCCTCCATCTCCTTTGCGCATTGTTGTATTCTGTGGAACGATCTGTATAATCCTGCTTTTGTCGTGAAGTTGCTAACCAGAGCGTGTAGTCTCAGATTTTCATCCGAAAAACCTTCGATTATGTACTCAACTAGTTCTTCCTCATCCAAGTCCAGTCCAGTCGCCAATCGGTTTTTGTCCAAATAGTACTCGTCGAAACTTTCCGTTGTCTTCCACTGTCTTGCCTCGAACCGTTTCCTGACTACCATCCTGTTTTCTTTCTTCGTGAAATCGTCTCTTAGACTTCCACACAACGACTCGACATTCAGGCACAAAAAATTTGGTTGTGCATTCAGCCACTCCTCTGCCTTGCCTTTTAACTTGGTGACAAACAGCGTGCGCAACATTTCATCGGAAACGTCGTACATTTGTTTTACGTTCATTAGCTGTGTCAACCAGACTTCAACGTTTGCTCCACCATCGTATTCAGGCACTAATTCTTTATACATAGTATACTGTTGCACTGCCAGGCTGCCGGTCGTCACTCTAGTTGTCATTTGTGCTGTTGTTGCCGTCATCGAACTCGTTTTCACTCCAGTTGCCACGGTTGAATTTGTCGTTGCTTCAGTTGCCTCCTCAGTTGTCGCTCCCGTCGTCGTCACCGCTGTCGCACTTTTTTCTGCTCCCGTTGTCGTTTCCGTCTCTTGTCTTTTCTGTTTGCTCAGCTCTGCCATCATCTTCAATAGTTCGTTCTCCCTCGCTATTATTTCTCTTCGTAACAACTCGTTTTCCTTTTGTCTTTGTTGCCTCTCTGTTGCTGTTTCCTCTTCCTCAACCTCGTGCTGTTCATCATTGGACTCGTTTTCTTCTTCACCGTCGTCGGCTTCTTCGTCGTTGTCGTCAAGCAAGTTTTTTTCTTCATTTGCCGTTCGTTTTGGTGGAGGCAAACCGCGTTGTTCTACTGGTATCTCGTTCAAACGCACAGCTAAAGTTGGTTTCGTACCAGCGCTTGATTTGCCTAAGCGCTGTAACCACTCGCGCAGCTGGGCAGCTGTGTATTCAGACACATCGATCATTTGTTCCATTTTCTTTTTCTTTTTTTTTGAATTTATTTGCACACCGCGCACGACAAAGGTATAGCAAATATCAAGATGAGAGAAAAAAAACAAGAATTTAGAAAGGAGGGAAAAAAAATTTATGGCTTTGCTTGTGTGTCACACAACAAAATAAAACATCAAATTGACTCGAGTTTGTTTTTTTTTCGCGAGGAGAACAGCGTCACTTTAATTAAAACTGGGATGAACTATTTTATTAGAAACTTTACTTGGATTTACTAATCCCACTTCTGAATAATTTATAGTACAGATATTTGTTAATCGACTTTAATATTTTCTAATATTTAAATAAAACACCGAGAGCTGAGCTGATGACCGCACCGTTTCGCATCCAATTTGAAACTGTCTTTATTTTCATATTTTAAACAAGAAGGAGAAGATAAAAGGAAAAGAGAATAGCGTTTGTACAATGGAAGTAGGGGTAAAGTCTATAAATAGCATAAGCAGAAATAACGATCTGTTGTACATATGTATATTTTGAAATGACAATCGCTTTATGTTATTGTATCAGTAAGAGTAATTGTGTTAGGAACTAAAATACAGAAAGATATTATACAACGACAATAGGATAGCATGCAGTATCTCACACAGTAGTAACTACTACACGTGCAAGTTGTTCTTTGTGTTTTCAGTGTTCTGACTTATGCATTTGTTTGAATTTGTTTGTTCTTGAAAATCGGTTGTTGTTATGAAAAAGTATGCATTACTTCTTTTTCTGGCAAGTTTAGCCAAAGTGTTACACCATTTTAGAATCTTGATAACCTGCGCCAATTTTTTAAAAAAGATGCCATGGTAGTGTCCATACATTTTTTTATAACCACGATGACTGAAAGTGGACTGAAACTAAAAAAAAATTAAAATTTTATGGAAAAAAACTTTTTTGATTAATTGTCGTGGAAAAACCGCTAAAAATTTGGAATTTTTGGAAACTAGGAAAGGATGCTCTATGTTTTAAAATTCTGATAAAAATATAAAATCAAAAATTAATGAAAATTTTTGGTCACAGTAGCAAAAAATGTCAAGAGATATTTTTTTTATTTTGAGAATTTACATTTTTTGTTGTAATTTGAAACAAAATGGCGTTTGATTTTTTTTATATTTTTTTTCCATGCAGTCATGAATAGGGCCACCCCCTGGTTCCAGCTTATCGTTGAATTTCGGGACACCCTGTATATTTAATCTCCTTTTATTTTTGTTTTTAATCGTTTCATTTGTCTAGTATACCATGGAAAAACATCTGTTCTGAAGCTTCAGTTAGACTAAACTTTTTTTATGAGTATATCCTTTTATATTAAATCGTAATCTTAATTATAGAGTTTAACAATATATATAAGAATACTGCATAAATAACAATGACTAATAATTAAGGTTAAAAGATACACTCAAAAACTATTTTTTAACTTTCCATCAAAAATTGTTTCGTGAAAAAATAATTTGACTTCGGGGAATAGAAAAAATGTAATTAATTTGATAAATATGTTTCCTTTTTATTAAAAACTAGCCGACCCGCGGGACGTTGTACCCGCTCCTAAGAAATTGTAAGTGGTAATTTAAAGGATGAATGTGCAGTTTTCGCATAACAAAATATTAATGGAACTCTAAGAAAACTGTGGGTATCTAACTCTTTTACTTCTCAAGAAACAAAACATCGCCTTATGAGAACTCTAATCGTACCAATCATTTCCTTTTCGGAAGTCGTGTATCCGAAGCTGGATTCTTTATCTGAGCACAAACTACGTGTGGCGGTTAATGACATGACTCGCTACGTTTATGGTATTCGACGATATGACCATATCTCTGCTTTCAGTAAAAAAATTCTTACGTGCACTATGGTCGAATACGTAAATTTCCGTAATTGTATCTTTCTCCACAGAAGTATTCACACAAGAACACCTGAGTACCTTTATGAAAAAATTGAGTTCTGTACATCGTCAAGAACAAATAATCTAGTTATTCCAACTTTTATATATCTAAACTCCTCACGGTTGTTCTTTCTTCACAGCATTCGCCTTTTTAACTCTTTGCCAGTTAGCATTAAGAGGATAACGGATGCAGTAAATTTCAAGACCGAGGTTTTTAAACATTTTTCTAACAACTAGGATGTTAAGAGGGAAACAGGAAAGAAGAAGAGAGGAAAAGTCTTATTAAATTAAATTAAAAAAAAAAATATTTATAGCAACCTTAGAATTATCATTGTATATAGCATCAAACTACACTTTAATTGTTTCAACCAAAGTACAAATACTATAAACGACATTGTCTTAGTGTATTGTTTACAAAAAAGAAAATAAATTGAATTGAAATTGAATTGAAATAATAAACTGTAAAGATATTATAGTGAAGTATTATTTCGTTGACCCAATGCTGTCACGAAAGAAACGAAAACTACTTTTTATTTAACATTTTATTTACTTTAACTATTTGTAATTAAATTTTCCGTCCCAAAATAAATACAGCCCAAAAAAATCTGTATATTGTTGTTAATTAAATAAACTAAGTTTATTGTCTTTGAAAGTCATAAAAACTTAAGAAAAGATCAGATCTTAAGAAAAGAAAGCTGTCGAATTATTTCCGTGCAAGTTGTTCTTTGTGTTTTCAGTGTTCTGACTTATGCATTTGTTTGAATTTGTTTGTTCTTGAAAAAAGGGGGGTACGCATAAAGTACCTACTTCCAAATAAATGAGGTTATCTCTTGTTTTTTTTGTATTGCTCTGACTAATAATGTTTTTTATTTTGCGTGGGTAAATGACTACTCTGACCTACAATTATGTTTGTTTTTTGTCATATGGTCTTTTTGTCTTATTATATCACTCCTAAATATTGTAATTTTCTGTGAAAGAATGTTTATTAACTTTCGGATAAGTATTTCCAAGGTTTAATATTTTTATGGCAAAGCAGCGTTTTCTGGGTCAGCAAGTAATAAAAAACAGCTCAAATTTCTACTATCCTTATTACTGTATTTTCTGCAAGTGAAAGAATTATTAAAATCGGATTAACTTTTTTGGAAGGCATAGATATTACAACAATACCTATGTCAAAACAACGTTAACTGGGTCAGCTAGAGGTATAAACAGGGGCCAGATTCTGTAAGGCGAAAGCGAACGAACGTTTTCGTTTGTGCGAAAGATTTGCTTCATATAACTTGAAAAACGAAAACTTTTTTCGTGCGTGCAGAAAAAAAATAAACGAAAACAAATTGTTTGTCGTTTTTCTTCTTTTGTGTTGTTTGCTATCAAAATTTTAATAAAAAACATCACCATCTGAGTGGTTTTGGTTTTTCCTTAATTTCGCGAAAACAAAACGACATTTTCGCATGGGGTTTTCTGGATCTCACTGAGAACTACTGACAGCATTTAATTGTGAAAAAATGAGACCTAACCCGGCGGCCACACGAGCAAGTTCTGGCTAGCAAGTTGGCATACAATCAAATATTTTACTCACACATTCAAACTTTTAGTACTTGCTTTAGTACTGGCTGGTCAACTGGCTAGCAAATTTTCCAGCCAGTAAAACGAGCTATTTGTTTTGCCAAATATATCAAAATGAACAAAATTAAATTAGAAAATTAGTTGAAACGAGGATTTTTATTTCTATTTTTGCTGGCGACATCTTGGAAATTCAAAATTGGATGTTAAAAGCAGGTAAGCTTGTAAAAAATATGTGAACTTGCTGGCAAGTTCAATAGCAAGTTTTTTGCCACCTACGTCACACCAAGTACACCGATAGAGATTTGACAAATAATATATGTACGCTACTTGCTGGCCAGAACTTGCTCGTGTGGCCGCAGGGTAACCTACCTAATTTCATAAAACTTCAAAAAAAAAAAACTAGTTTGAAGTTTAAAAAAAAGTTGAAAATTTCGATATTTTGACTTTGAGATGAGTTTTTCGAAAACTATTTCTATTGAAACCCACTATGGTGGGTCATTAGTCCAGAAACCAAATTCGGAGTTTCTGACCTTCGCGATTAATTTTAAATATTTTGTAAACAATAAATTGAGTGGATAGTTTTTGCATATTTTCAAGGTTTTTATTCGTGCATTACGGTTGAAAACACCTCATGATCTAAGTTTTTGTGACGTAGAGGAAACTTCTTTCCAATGCAAACGTTCTTCTGAAATTTGATGGTATGTAACAGTTCGGTGCGAGTAGTAAGGCGTTCTACAAGTGCACTGTACTTGAACCCAGCTTCATCTTATTGCATTTTTTTGTCACGTGAAATAACTGAGCTGTTTCAATCGCATTAACAGCTCCATCAGAAAGACATTTTTTTATTATGAATCAATAAAGTTTTTATTTAATCTTTAATGGGTACTGCCTCTTGCGAAGAATTGAAAATACAAAATTTGTTCCGCTCGTTTCGGTCCCAATCAAACTAAATTGACCTTGAATATTGCGGATCGTCATCCATCCTCAGACGAAAGTGAAAAAAGATCTTAAAATAAATCATTGAAATGCAGCATCTTCTCTCCAGACACAACAGCAACAGCTTTGAAAAATTGATTGCTCTGCCCATTTTTTAGACAAATAGTAAATAAAAACGGTTCTATCTCTAATATATAAAATTCTCGTGTCACGGGGTGCGTAATTGAACTCCCCCGAGAAGGCTCGACCGATTTTCGTCAATCTTTGCGAGGATATCGGCTAGAACATCTATTTCTCATCCCCCTAAATGTGACAGACAGACGGATGGAATTGCTGGACCTACTTTTTTCGACTTCTCTATCATCGTAATATAACATTTGATCAAAACCCCAAGTTTTTCTTACGAATACATTTCTTGCCATTATAAGTAAAAATCAACTGTATCCATACTACCTACA